>OY754347.1:8060525-10460525 GCA_963572235.1 Caenorhabditis japonica | reverse complement strand
CTCTCTCTCTCTCTCTCTCTCTCTCTCTTTCTTTCTTCCGGTACCTTTGGGCTTCGATTATGCCTCTAAAATGCCTCTCTATAAATAATTTTGTTTTCATTGCTCATCTTTGAGCTTTCTTTCATCTTTCAATTTCCTCGTTCTCTTCCATGCTCTAAACAAAAACATAGCGATGCTAGAGTCCATAGACTTGATTGAAGCGGAGCATTTCCATTTTCCACTTGTTGTGCTCGTCCCCTATTTTTTTCCTTCTTCCTTCCATCCTCCACAATTCAATTCCACTTTCTCCTTCTCCTTCTTCTTCTTTTTCTTCTTTTTTTTTTCCACAATCGCTTTGCTTTTCTTTTTCTACTACTTTTTCGTACTTTGCTAACACACACACACACACACACACACACACACACACACACACACACACGCACGCACTCAAAAAATTTCGCATTATTTAACAAAATTTGTGTGGTTCCACTGCCCGGCCACTGTTTGTGCTGCTTTCATGTTTGCTGAGTAAGCCGAGCTGCTTTCTCAAGACATTTTGCGGGACGGGATGGGACGTGGTGAGCGGCGAGCCCTGCTGAGTCGATGAGAAAGTGAATGGCCCAAGCGTCTTCATTTTATGGAGCTTTTGTACATACATACATGCTGCCACGTGCGTTTTTCCCACATTTGCATTTGCATTTATTGTCCATACATTGCATTCCTTTATTTCCGCTTCCTTTCTTCTTATATATCTCTCTTTAAAACAAATCAATTCCCCTTCGTTCCAGAATGGTCGACTTGAAGCAACAACTCCAATGGATCGACTACTTGGGTGTGGTGGCCGTGTGGCTGTGCTTCTTCGGAGCCATCCTCGTCATCTCCATCACCTGCATCTTGTGGTGCTGCGTTTCCAAAGACGATGATCCGACCGTGTTTGCCAAGGTTTGTTTTGTTTCGTTGGGTAATTTCGCAAAAGATCAATGACGTCAAACGATGTTTTTTTAATTTTCTGGGCTCAGAGATGCTCTTTGCGAAAAGGAAAGTTGTGGGAAATGTGTTAAGCAAAAAGAAGAAAAAAAAGTGCAGGATTTAAGTTTAATTTATTCAAATCTCTTAGTCAGAGGGAGCAAAAAAAATGTTTAAAAGTTTTTTTGGCAGTAATTTTAAATTAGAAACAACTTGAGTTCTAACATTTTGTTGTAAATAATTTTAAGAGCAAAAAATAAAGTATACAATAACTTTTTCAATTTTATTTTAATTTATTCAAAATCAATGAATTTTTGGCAAATAGCCGTCGAGTTCAGAGCTCACGCAAAAAATGGCCGAATTAATGCCAACTTTTCTCTATTATGCTGTCATAATGAGCAGCTAATAGCCATATTGCTGCTCGTCAAAAATTGGCCAAATTCTAAAAAATTTGATCACTTAAATGTTCATTAAATTGAAACAAAAAACAAGAAAATTAGCAATTTCAAATTGTTTCGAATCAACATAAAAACAATTTATCTTATTTCAGTACGGATTTGGACCCCAACCACGCATCCCATCTCAAAGGTTGGCCACCCAGGAAGCCAAGGCTGAATAACCCCCAACTTATTTTCTAACGCCAATTTTTATGTTCCTTTTCATCTAAAACCGTTTCCTTTCTTTTTTTTATTTTATTTACTAATTTAACTACCAGAAACCACCAATAGTAGTAACATAGGTGCGTTTTTACTAAAAAATTTTCAAACCAACATTCGAACTCACAATAAGACTTTTCACATTTCAGATCAAAACTCACTGTGGAAAAGGACTTTTAGACGGAGAAACCAAATAACAACACACTCACGAAAAACAAATTGGTTCACGCGCAATCGCCTTATCTTCTCATTCCCGTCCACCATCTACAAAACCTCTCAATTTTCTATTTTTTTTTCACTCCTTGTTCTTATTTTGTAATTTTCTAGAATTTTAACCCACGTCATCTAAAAAAGGTTTTTTTCATAGTCTTGCTGGTTCACTTTACCTTTCTTACTCACTCTTTTTTTTTGTGCTTTTTTGTCGTCGGAAATGATAAAGTCGCCAACATAATCGCTTTGGAAGGTTTTTTGGCTGTTAGCCGTTTTTCATGGCTTGCCAGCGCTGGCGCGCCTAATTTGTGCGGTTGCTAGAAAGTTTGCTGAATGGCTATTAGCCCTTTTCAACGGTTACACTTTGAAAAAATTTTTAAAAAAATTGGTGCTAAACCTACTGGAACACTAAAAAATTCGAAAAAATCGAATATTAAAAATTGTTAATAAATATGTTTAAAATTTTTTTTTAATCGGGAAAATCATTAAAATCCACGCAGGATTGTCTGGCGGAAACAAACTTTGTGCTATCTGTAATAACAACTATTTCTTGCTGAGTTTTTGCAACATTTTTTATTTTATTTATTTATTTTATTACGACTTTGAAGTACGTGAAATAGAAAGAAAAGCATGGTATAATAAAATGAATAAAAAGAAGGATCGAATTTTCATGTAATTGTGTCGGAGTAGTTATACATGTATATTTATACATTTGGGGCCAAAACAGCAAAAAGTAGCCAAAAGTTTTGAATTCCCGCCACTGACGGTGTTTGCAGACATAAGAAGATACTGTAACCTGGTAGGTTGCTTTCTTTGTATTTTTACTTGTTTTTGAGCATTTTTTTCATGTTTCTAGTTTTTTCACGCACAGATCTTTTCAAGAATCACGGTGTCCAGGAATTGAAATGCCTCCCAAAAACATAAAAAACGCGTCAAATTTTGAATTTCGTGCGAAAAAATCCAGTGGGGCGCGTTTGCTCGGCTCCGCCCACTTTTCAAATCCTGGAGACCGGGAGAATATCAAAAAAGTGCAAAGAAATCTAAAAAACCTATAAAAAATCGAAAAATTCACTAAAGTTGCAGTTGGTGGCCGTCGGGCAAAAACTTGTAGCTTGTTCTTTCTCAAACTATTTTTTCCTAATCAGTTTTTCCATATTCGCGACAAATCCTCAAAAAAATCAATACTTACTTGTGATACTTGTGAGTAAGCTTTCCACCATGGACAGACCGTCCGAAAACGTCCGTTACCCGTACGGAGAACGGGTGCCCGCTGCCTGTCCGCACGGTGATTTTTTTACTACCGATCACACAATTCTAGTCCACCGATTTGGTTTTTCTGTCGCGATTTTCTAAATGACTTCGGATCGAGAAGTTGTTTGTCACTTTACTTCCTCTCATTATAGTGCATATTTAAAACCGGAATTGGTCTAATTTTTTACGTACAATTTAAAATGCACGGCAAATTCTTTTACTGCCGGCCACCCATTTCTAGTCCCCCGATTAGGTTATTCCTGTCGCGAAGAATCACCGTGCTTTTTCTACCGGCCACGCATTTTTAGTCCCCCGATCTCAAGTATTTCCTCTCTCCGCCTCGCACTCTCTCACTCTCTCATCACATGAAGTGGGCGGAGTTCCCTCCCCTTTTTGCAAAATGCGGCAAAAAAATTTGCGGAAATCAGTTCGCCGCCACGGAAAACCAGTTTTATTTGAAATTGTACGTATAAAAACGAGCGAATTCAGGTTTTAAATATGCGCCCTAATGAGAGCTAGTAACGTGACAGACAACTTTTTGATAAGACGTCATTTAAAAAATCGTGACAGGAAAAACCTGCACTTTGATGTGCCAGTGTTTGCACACTCCACCCATTATTAGACGAGTTGGAAATCGGTTGCTCAAAAATTTTCTCCACGTTGAGCACATTGATCTTGATTAAAACATTCTTTTCTTTTCAATTTTCATGCGGGTATTTTTCTTTTTCCCCGGGGATCGGACGGCCCTTTCCCCGAACGGGTCAGACGGGCGAAAAATATGTCTGATCTTGTGACGTATTTATTCATCAATATTTGCGTCTTGGACGGGTTTATACTTCAATTGAAGCATTGTAATCTGATCTGGTCCTACCGAAATGTTCGTTTTGTATTGCGTGTTCGACCTCGTGTTGGAGAATTTCTGGCTCATCTGGATGGGTGTATTTTTTCACACACAGATCTTTTGAGGAATATAAAATAATCTTTCTTATGGCGCGGCCAGAAATGAAAAAAAGATAGCGATAAATCCAGAAATTTCCCCCATTTTTTCTAAATCGCACAGTTTAATTTAGAAAAAAAAAGGGGGAAATTTCTGCATTTATGGCCACCTTTTTTCACTAGCAAAAAATTCCGCGAAAGTTAGGGGAATGCTCCGATCGATCTGAAATTTTGGGAAATTATTTAAATATTACTTTCGGGCATTTCCTGAAAATTTCAGACCGAAATATTATTTTTTAAAATTATCGATTTTAATTTCTGAAAATTTTCAAAATCGATATTTTCGTCCGAAATTTTCAGGGAATGACCGGAAGTGTTTTTTAAATGATCTCTCAAAGTTTCAAACCGATCGGTGCATTCTCCGAATTTTCGCTGAATTTTTTGCTGGTTTTTTCTATTTTTCGCTTTTTTTGCTGGTTCCGAGAATAACCCCATTAATAAGCTTTCCACCATGGACGGGCTGTCCGAAAACGTCCGTTACCCGTCCGGAGAACCACGGCGTGTTAGACCCTACGTAAGGGAATTCGCGCCTTTTCGAATGCGTCTGTGTCTCGGTAGTGGCGTCTTGCCAAGTCTAGCAAAATGCGTGGAAAAATGGAGACACAGAGACGCGAGAATTGGCGCTCGAAAATTAGATCTCAAAATTTTTTTGAAAAACGTAGTCCCGAACACGCCGTGAGAACGGGTGCCCGCTGCCCGTCCGCGTTGCCAGGTCTGCATTTTGACGTGCCGGTGTTTGCACTCTCCACCCATTATTAGACGAGTTGGTAATCGGTTGATCAAAAATTTTCTCAACGTTGAGCACATTGATCTCGATTAAAACATTTGTTTTCTTTTTTATTTTCACGCGGGCATTTTTCTTTTTCCCCGGGGATCGGACGGCCTTTTCTCCGAACGGGTCGGACGGGCGAAAAACGCCCGCCGTGGAAAGCTTATCTTTCTTATATATAAAACCCAGATCGGGATGTCTGTGTGTGTATCTGTATCCTAATGTCCGCACTTGCCTTTTTGCAAGAAAATGCAGTGGACAGAACTGCGCAGCAGGCTTGCTATATACTCGGTATAAAACGCTGATAACTCGCTTCAATCGAACAAAGAATTTCACATGCATTTGGAGTGAGGTTTAGAGAAATCAGAGCAAAACATCGGCCACGGCTCTCTCAATTTTCTGCACTCTCTCGTCGCCAACGTGGCCGCGTTCACCACTGTGCGAAGGGAGCGGGATTGTAGCGTTCCGTACTGAGAATATATAAAAAGCCAGATCGGGATGTCCATCCTTATGTACCAGTGATGCAAGGAAATTCCGTTTCCGCTTCCGTTTCCGTTTCCGTTTCCGTATTCCGCAAACAAACAATTTTATTTCCGTTTCCGTTTCCGCTTCCGTAATTTTTTGTCATTTTTCCGCAATTCACGGAAAGTTTTTTTTAAACTAAAACATGCTTCTTTTTGGAATAGATTCCTGATTTTTTCACTTGTAAGATTGGGATAATTATAATAAAACAATTGGGATAATTATAATAGTATGGGGGACTATTTTGATACGGCGGGGAACTATTTGGTATGAGGGGGACTATTCTGGTATGATGAGGGACTGTTGTGGTATGTGAAAGGAACAAATTGGACGAGAAACAAAGAAAACGGGAAGAGGGGCTACCGTAAAAACTGTACTAGAAGGGCCCCCAAACAACCTCCGGAAAAATAGAAGTGCCCTCTTGATCTAACTAGGGAATGCCGTAGGGTCAGGCTTTGGGAATTTTCTTAAAATTTGTACCTGTGGGTTATTTTGCCTCCTGAATCGATTTTTCATAGTCTCCACCTGCACAAATCGCAAAAAGCTCGAAAACGAGCTCATCAAAATGCTCACGGCGACCACCGTTTTTATCACCGCTCCTGGCAAGCACTGTTCGGCAAGCAGCTGTGGTCGAGTGGTGTGCAGTTGGGATCTGAAATCTGATGGTGGGGGGATCGATCCCGCACTAGGTGAATTTTGTTTTTTTTTCTTGCTAGAGTAAAGTTTATGGAATTTGCTCAAAAAAGAAGATTATTCGTGAAGAAGAAATTTTTTTACATATTCAAAACTTTTTTTTTTTGGTTTTTCATCATTTCAAACAGTTTGTGCATTTGTTTTTTTTTTCAGCAAAATGTCATGTGTTTGATAGCCAACATGGTTCTTGATATTTTCAATGGGGTTTTTCGATACATTCGGTTGTCACTTTCTTCCATGGTTGAAACTTTGTAGGTTAAAACCGCAAATCATAGCATCAAGGAAACATAATTTGTTCAAGTATTTCTATTCCGGAGTCGGCTGTCTACAGCAGTGGATAACGAGTTCCTTCACCTATCCTTATCATAAGCACAAAAAAATGAATATGTTTTTGAAGAAGATGAGTATTATTTTCAAAAATGTTAATTCAATAAAAACATTTCTAATTCTTCTTTTCATGTTTTTTGTGAGCAAATTCCATAAACTTTACTCTAGCAAGAAAAAAAAACAAAATTCACCTAATGGGGGATCGATCCCCCCACCATCAGATTTCAGGTCCCAACTGCACACCACTCGACCACCGCTGCTTGCCGAACAGTGCTTGCCAAAAGCGGTGATAAAAACGGTGGTCGCCGTGAGCATTTTGATGAGCTCGTTTTCGAGCTTTTTGCGATTTGTGCAGGTGGAGACTATGAAAAAAAAAAGAGGCTGTACTTGTATTTTCGTATACCAGAATAGACCCTCAGATAGTACAATCCCCCACCGATTTTGCACGAGTAAACCAGTGCAAAATCAACTAGCGGTGAGGCTGTACCGGTCCTTGGGGGCCGATATCAGCTGCGGGGGAGCTGTACTGGTTTCCGTGCACGTTTTTTGCTCATTGTTGTTTATAAGGAAAGTATGTTTTTTTAATGGAAACTGTTTTGAAACACAACTTTTAAAAAATTCCAAAATAATATGGAGACTTGTATTGCAAACTCTTTATAAACCTCCGTTTCCGTTTCCGTTTCCGTCTTCCGCGGAAAACCAAAATTTTTTCCGTTTCCGTTTCCCGCGGAAGTTTTTCCTCCCTTCCGTTTCCGTTTCCTCTTTCCATTTTTTTAAATTTTCGTTTCCGTGCATCACTGGACCGCAATCGCCTGTCCGCAAGAAAATGCAATGGACAAAACACGAACCCGCGACAATTGGATTTGTAATCACGCGCACTACCAACTGAGCCACAGAGGACAGCCGTCGACCGTCGGGCAAAAACTAGCCTGTTTTTTTCTAAAAAAGTATATTTTTACACTTTTTTCGGTCAATGTTGTGAAAGCCACTAAAAAAAACCGATGTTTTTCAATTCCCGCCACTGCCGGTGTTTGCAGACATGTACACGGCGCGGCCAAATCGACGTGGCCGAGGAAAGTGCGAAAACTCGGCCACCACGTTATTAATACATTGCGCGCGAGATGCAACTTTTAAACTTCGTTTTTTTTGGTAATTTCTCCCGTTTTTCATTTTCTTTTGTTTCTATAATTTTTTAAAAACACAAAATCGTTTCAGTGTATCTCACAACCGGCTTGAAAGACGATTCTCGTCATCCACTGCGAGTCTGCAAGTGAAGTGAGTTTTTATATATTTTTTTCTATTTTGTTCTGATATTTGGCCACAAAGTACTCCAGGCAAATCTCTTTCTTTTAATATCAAATTCATAAAACTGTATTACTTTATTTTTGAAAAAAAAATCACAAATTGTTGAAAAAAGTGAAAAATTCAGGCTAAAAAATACTTTGTTTCGCATAAAAGTGTATGATTTTCAGATGGTATTCGTGACTAAAAGAAAAAGAACCGCTCGGCTAGCTTTATCGGAAAAAAGAAAAAAGCTAAAAAAGAAAGGCGGAGAACAGTCCATGTGAAGAAAATGTGTGCTTCGATAAAAGAGAATTGGTCATGGACAAATTGGAAGTCGATGTTGCATTGGATTCATTGTTAATGAAAACTGGAGCCTCTGAGAGTACAGAACGAATTTCTTGAGAAGTCTCAAATAGTCATGTTATCCCTCCTTACAGTCGGGTTAATTATTTTTTCCCCGTCATGAAATCTTGTGAGAATAGCATTTATTCACTTCAACTGGGATCATAGTGGTATTAGCGTGGGTGAAACAATTTACAGTAGGCAAGGCCAGACTGATAATAGAAGCAAAACGACAAAAAAAAAAAAACCTTATGGTGGTATTGTAATAATGCAGACGAAGATATGATTAGCGATCAAGAGATGAGTTATCATATTACATATTACAGAGTTATCATATTACATTAAAGAAAGCCGATAAATGAGTATTTTAGTAAAAACAACTTAAGGTGGCACTACGATGTGATTGCTGGGTGTCGATAGGTCTGATGAATTCATGACTGGGACGAGAGAATCGATTTCTGGGGAGGAATCGGGAGTTCACTTAACAGAAAAAGGCTACGGAATGAACAGCGGATAAAGACATTTGGAATCAACCAAAGCAAAACAAGGCTATTTAAAATTCCGTCAATCGCCTGCAGGTTCCGACAACACTTGGTACGTATTCCACCATCCTCCGTAGTCCCGAGTTTGTGTCGACGTCAATGAACGCGTCCGAACCACTTGACGGGGCAAGATCGGCTTGCTGGTATCCACTCCTTGCAAATCTGGAAAATTCATCAAATACCTTTGCGGTCCAGCTTCTGGCCTCCGGCGACCAATGCTCTTTATCCCATCGAGTTACTTCGTTCCAGCCCCCTTCCAAACGGAGCTGGGCGCAGTCTTCTATCCTTGTCTTGATCGATACGGACTTGGTTTTTGTCTGAATTGCTGATGAATAGAGCGCATTGTTGATGTTTAGATTTGGGAACGCGTAGTAGCTTTTCCGCTTATCCGAACCGTTACATTCCACATAGAATTCCGACGTCGATCCTTGCTATCACTCCACAAATGCTCCCCATCCTCTCGGTTCTTAGTCGTTTTTGGGTCATCCGATAAAACCTCTAAAGCCATCCCTGTCTGTACCATTCCCATATGAGAATGGCGCTTCCTTCGATCTTAATAGCGCCGGCCTCGATAGCAAGGCTATGATTTGACATCTTGCTTCCTCTGCCGTCTTCAAGATCGCCGAAATGTCCACTTCGGTGAACTCGTTGCGTGGAGTTCTTACGTCCAACTCCTCTATTTGCGGCTTTCACCAGAGTTGTTGCCAGGGCGTTCTCCGTAGCTAAAAGAGTTGTGGGACATCCGGAGGGCGACTACAGCTTAGTACATTACGCTCCTTCCCAGACTTTTCTGATATCCATTAATTAGATATCGAGGAAAAAATGGTTCGCCGTTCGGAAATTGTGTGTCTTATAGCCAACTAATTCTTTTTTATTCGCGTTCACGCGTTAGCAGTATTACCCGCTCTCGCTAGTTCTGGCTGGCGCTCTTCAGGTCAATAATATTCAATCGTTATCCTCGTCCAACTTTTCAGTTGCTCCTGCAGATTTTCCCGTTAATCCTACAGTTTTAGGATGTCCGTTCATCGCAGGGTGGGTGGGTGGGATACACGCTGAAAACCACGTAGAATGCCATTTTTAGCTTGCTCTCGCTCTCATTACAGGCGCTCGCTGCGGGACCCATCGGCTTTGAAAGTATCTGCGCCTTTAATATTTTATCTCATCGCCTCGCCTCTCTCTCTCTCACCGTTTCTTTTTTGTCATTTCTTTGGGGAAAAACATAAATTATCCCTCCTTACAGTCGGGTTAATTATTTTTTCCCCGTCATGAAATCTTGTGAGAATAGCATTTATTCACTTCAACTGGGATCATAGTGGTATTAGCTAGAACTATACAAAGCCAGGGGCTATTGTTAGAAATGAAAATCAAACAGGCACACAAGTAGGGCGACCTCGCGAAATTAGAAACTATCGGTATTCAAAACTTGTACCCCTCTCTGAAAACAATAATTCTCAAGTGAACACTCGCCTTCGTCAAATATTTAATTTTACTGATTTTTTTTTTTTTTTTTTTTTTTTTAATAGAAATGGCAATCATTTCTTTTCCCTATTTCGTTCAAGTTCTCGCGACCCTTGTGGTATAGTGGTTAGCGCGTTTGAACGTCAATCGACAGGTCGCGGGATAAAGTTTTGTCCACCGCAAACTTGTGTGTGAGACGCACAAACAAACAGACAGACTAATCTAAAATGTTCTATTAAAGACATTGGTTCCACTTCAACCACGTGACGGTAATCTTATTTACTTACTTACAATTGAAACAAATCAAGTAATTCTGATTTGGCTTTGTCACTGTTCGCAAACAAACGGTAACCAATTTTATCTGGGCCAGTTTAAAACGTCCGTTCCTCGCCGTCAATAATCAAAATCCGGACTTTTTCAGGCTCCATCAACATCTTACTTCCCTGTTCTAGTTTTCGACTATGTTATGTAGATATGTGTCGTAGGTTGGAAGACACGCCTTCTCCCACGGGGTGTCTCTCCCACCCTACGTCTCGCCTTCTCTCGGCGGGCGTTCGTATTGACACCCGTTAGTTAGTTTTAAGGCTAGGACCGTGGGATGTAACCAATAGTCCCGGTCTTTTATTTTACTTATTATTACCCTTTTATTAGTTTTCATGTTAATATTTCCCGTAGCCTTTTACTCATAGTGTAATCTCCCTCTTTAACTTTATTCTTTAGATAACCGCCCTTTTTGTAATTTTACCATGCATCATGGAACTTCTCTTATTTTCAATACCCCTATAATAAACCCTAATTAATAAGACCAGTCTTTAAGTGTTGGGAATAAAAGGAAGTGGAGGATGTGTCCTCTTTACCATCAGGGAGAGACATATCAAATATGATTTTATTTGGCCTCTGTTAAAATGCTTACTGCAGTCGGTCTAGCTATGAAAACGTTTGGTATATATTTTTACCCGCCTGCCGTTCCTTTTGTCACCATTCCTGCTGCTTTAAGTTCTCTCATCGCGCTAGAAATTTTGCCTAAGCTCGGGTCACCATTTCCACTCTTTGTTGCACATTTTTCCTCCAGTTGTTCCTGCAATGACAGTCATTGCTGATTGTTGTTCTAACAATATCATACTGTCCAGGACCGTTAGAGCCGGGCTCCTATACAAAACACTCCAAATTCTCTTTTGCCAATAATACGGTCCAGGACCGCTGGAGCCGGGCTCCTATACAATAAACTCTCAAGCCTCTTACGCCGAGCATACGGTCCAGGACCTTTAGAGCCGGGCTTCTCTGTAAAAACACTCCAAATTCTCTTTTGCCAATAATACGGTCCAGGACCGATGGAGCCGGGCTCCTATACAATAAACTCTAAAGCCTCTTCCACCAATCATACGGCCCAGGACCGTTGGAGCCACGCTCCTATACAGCAACACCTCCTTTCTGCGCTTATCTGTTAACTTCAGTGTTCATGAGACAAGATTGCCTTGTAAAAGTAGTCAGCAAAATGTGCTCTTGGGTCCCCACTTAAATATTTTCCTCTGCCAGGCAAACTCCTGCTCTCTCTAAATTATTTATTTTTATTTATTTATTATTATTATTATTATTATTATTTTTTTTTTTTTTAACAATTTCTGTCGCTCATTGCGACTACGAATCACATAACTTTGTTATAACTAGGGAGTCATCTAGGTACAGTCAAATCAATATAATCTCTGCCCCCCCCCCCCCTGCTTCGGTACTAGCGATTGAATAGTAAAGTGAGCACCTGTGGGGCTGTGGATAGCCGGAATGGTAGGGAATGAACTTTTAAATATGGAGGGGGAGAGGCTTTTTTAGCGATAAAAGTAACATGTCAGAATTTGCTTTATGAACTTTGAAAGTGTGGCCACCCGCGGTTCTCGTCTGCGCAAATTCACGAGTTTCAAATCGGCTGCACGCTCTTTTTTTTTTTTTTTTTTTTTTTTTTTCTTAAATGTTGGAATGGTCTCCCTTCTCATGATTTTCTTGTCAAACCTTCCACTAATTCATATAAAAACAACGTAAAGTTATTGAAATTTCATGAATATCTTCGCCTCAATTGTCATACGTACTGACACACTTTTAATTCTGTTGTAAACATTGATAGTATAAGCGGCCTGACCCTTCTTTTCAATTAACTAAATGTTATTATAAGTTCGCAGCCCTCTGCGTGGGGCTCGGTTTCCTCAATCTTGAATTAAGCCGCCTTTACCTCGCATTGGGGCTGGCTCCTGATATTGCTCCCTCGGTCAACCTAATAGGTAATACTTTCTCCATTTACGTAAAAGCGTCCGGTTCAATATCCATAAGCACGCGGTCCGCAATTTTCCACTATTTTTTAAGTCATTGGTAACTGCTCAAATTAGAAAATATTAGCTTAGGCGCCAACAAAAACGAAAATAATGATAAGTGAACACAGATAAAAGTATACGCGTATACGCGTAACCAATCAACCAAAAAATGGAACGTTGACGAGTCCTCGTAAAGTTAAATTTACACGTACCGCAGCCGGTTTTGTCTTTCTCTCACTCTAGTTAATCCACACAGAACACGCGCACGCTGCATTCGACGGCACAATATCTTGGAACTGTGCCAATGCAAACACTCAGAAAAAAAGCGAGACAAAGAAGACGAGAGATTCGACACGCGTCGCGCGTGTTTTCGCGCCAAAAGATAATCGTTTGAATTTCCACCGAAAACAAAGCGCAAATTTAGCCAAAACCAGTTAAACGAGACAAAGAAGGCAATAGGTCGTATTATAGCCGTACGAAAATATACAAAAACGAGTGACGAGGAGTCGATCGATAATAGTAAAGATTTAAAATAGGTTATCCTACGCGACGTCGATTAGTACAGTTAAATATTATGAGCATCGGATAAGTATGAAAAATTAATTCAACGCATCGTAATACGTAGAAGGAACGTGATAAATAAAGTTTTTACCCCAAAACGGGCAAACCAGTAAGCAAGACACCAGTAACAAACCCGGTAACGCAAAAGAGATAAAGAAAAGAAGATCATATCATAGCCTAACGAAGACATACCAAAAAGAGAGGAAAAAAATATAAAAAAAAAGAAGAGTCGATCGATAATACTCGGATAGGCTATCTTACGCCACGTCGATTCGTTACGTTACATATTATTCGAAAAACCAAATATAATTTAAATTAAACGTAAATTTAGGTATACATAATCATTCAATAGACTATTTTACTTAATTAACGACTCACTTATGCGCAAATTATCTATTTAATTAACAAAAAACATTCAGAAATGCGAAAAATCGCAAAAAAACACGAAAAGCACACGCTGAAAACCACGTAGAATGCCATTTTTAGCTTGCTCTCGCTCTCATTACAGGCGCTCGCTGCGGGACCCATCGGCTTTGAAAGTATCTGCGCCTTTAATATTTTATCTCATCGCCTCGCCTCTCTCTCTCTCACCGTTTCTTTTTTGTCATTTCTTTGGGGAAAAACATAAATTAAATGGAATGATGTAAGGAAATTTCCAGATATGTAATAAACTGTAAATCGGTTTTTTTTTAATTTCAGGAGCACTTCGGGAGTTTCGGGACTTCAACAGAAGAGCTAGACACGGCATGCTGGCACCTACCTCAGTGCAAACGCGCCCTAATCACACTCAACGCTTGATGAAACACTGTGACATGCGTGTTCAGCGAAAATTCCTTCGCGGCGTTGCGAACGCTTCTGCTGTATCAAATGTTTTCAAAAAAATAAGGGATATCTGCGGGAAAAAAACAAGTTTTAAATTTTTTTTTCGCGGAACGTACGCAGCGAAATGAACGCGCGAAAAAATCGAATTTCATAAATTGAGACTGAAACGTAGGTGCCAGCATGCCGTGCTAGAAACCGCGAAAACCTATGAGGCTATACACGCAACTATCGACTACACCACTCAATTTGTGAGTTGAAAATACCAAAAAAAAAAACATTGGATTACATTGATTTTTTCCAGCATTCCCCAAAAATAGCCGATAAATCGACGCAGGCGGATTTCGACTGTGAAAATACGACAACTGATTTTTCAATTTTTCCGAGGAGATGTTTTTAATAAAAGAAGAAAACATTGGTAGAAAGAAAGAAATAAAGTCATCTGAAACCAAATGGAAAACTAAACGAATAAGATATTTAGAGGCTATCTCTGCAAGGAACCGTTTTCGTCGTCAACTTTCTTCAAAGTGCACGGTGTCCAGGATTTGAAAAGTGGGCGGAGCCGAGCAAACGCGCCCCATTGGATTTTTTCGCGCGAAATTCAAATTTTGACGCATTTTTTATGTTTTTCGGGAAAAAAAGCATAAATTCTTAATTTTTTCCCACATGTGCTCCAACGGAATTATAGCTGAGGTCTTTAGAAATTTTTTTAGCCTAAGAACGTCGAATTTGGTTCAGCCACCATTTCGAAATTTTCATTTTGAGATTTTTGGTGTTTTTGCAGGATAAATCTTTACGAAAATTGAAGTTTGGGCAATTTCATGGTATTAAAAGATACAATACATAAATTTTACAAAGAAAAACAGGTTTTACTGAAAGAAAAATAAAAAAATCAATAAAAATATTCCGAGAGTCGCAAACTGCGCAAGCACCGAAAGTGCGCCATGGAAGTTTGCTGACGCGCCAGCAAATTAGGTTCCGCCCACATTTCAAATCCTGGACACCGTGAAGTGCGAAAAACTGGATAAAATTAATACGAAGTTGAACCAAATTCTCGCTGAAAATCAAAAATTGACAAGGATACATAAAAACCGACATGCTCAATCTGACGTCGCCTACAGTTTTATATCCAACACCATTTCCAAGAAGGAAAGAAGTAGATGGGTAATAAAGTTTATCCAAGAAGTGACAAATGAAGATAACATTTGCGAGTTTATTGTGGACTTTCTGGGTTTTCTAGAGCAAGAAGAAGGACAAACGTGCAGTTTCCGACTGTCTAAATGGCAAATTGTTGTTTTAAAAACGCGAGCAAGTATATCCAGATTCCAAATAGCGCAAATTAAGCAAGTCTTCGTTGAGTATATGGGAAGAGATGTGCTTCCAACGGTTAAACCAACATGTCAATTGTCAAATAAAATATCCGGAATCGATTTATATCAGGCTTCCACTGTTGCTCTTTTTTTGCTGAAAGCGCACTAGATACAAGCAGTTTCTTCAAGAACTTCTGTGTAATAATGTTGTGAGTTTCACCAAAAGAAGCGAAGCACAGTAATCTTTATTAGCTAACGTTTGATTTATTTATTTTTTTCTGTTTTCGTTCCAATTCTTAAAAATATCATTATTATCTTTCTTATATAGAAAATTTTATCTTTCTTATATAGAAAATTTTAGATTAGTCTGTGTGTTTGTTTGTGTGTCTCACACACGAGTTTGCAGTCGACAAAACTCGATCCCGCGACCTCTAGATTGACGTTCAAACGTGCTAACCACTATACCACAAGGGTCACGAGAATTTGAAGATACTTGTGATACTTGTGAGGTTCGACCTCAGTTTCCATCCTGGATACTGCGAACCAAGCTGCGCCAAGTTGCACGATCCCTTCCGACAGTGGACCATGCTCGTTTTGCCTCGAGTATGCCAATTCTTCGGCGGCCGTGCCCGAGGTTGCCCCTGAGGGCCTCATTGTGGATGAAGATTTTGATCGAATCCGTGATGTCGTCGGCCCATCTTTTCGGAGGACGACCGCGTGGTCGTGCTGATCCCCTAGGATCCCATTCTGATGCTATCTTCGCCCATCTGTCGTATTTCATGCGTGATACGTGCCCTGCCCACTTCAGTTTTCTTCGTAAGACTTGCTTATCCATGTCTGGTGGGTCGCATCCGGCAATTTCGAACATGTTGCTAACCGCTCTCTGTAGCCTCTTCGTGTCTGACTCCTTGGAAGTCCATGTCTCGCATCCATAAGTCATCGCTGGGATGACAGTGGTTGTAAGTAATCTATTCCTTATCTTCTGAGGAGATTGTAAAACTTCTCTTCGAATGGCGTTGAAAGCAGCCCATCCCGCGCGAATCCTTCTAGCGACTTCAGCAGTGAGAGATCCGTCGTCAGCAAACGTTCTTCCGAGGTATTGGACGTTTTGGGAGATTTCAACCCTCGTGTTCAGAATATTGATGTCCGATCTTGTGACGTACTTATTTATCAATATTTGCGAGAATTTGAAGAAATTGGAAAAATAAATGATTGCCATTTCTATTAAAAAAAAAACAAAAATAAATATTTGACGAAGGCGACTTAGTCGCCACAAGCTGCAGACTTGTGATTAAAGGGGGTGCCAACTTTGTGGGGAAAGTGGCTTAAAATATACTCTTGGGTGGGGGATTTACGAATATCACATCGAAATCGCACAAAAAAAATTCTCTGATTTTTTATGATTTTTACAAAAAAAAATAGAAGACCACGAGGAGTACACGAAAATCGTGGCCGTGGACTAGGAAACCCGCGGCCGCGGCTTCTAGAAAGATCCATTTTCACCAAAAATCTTAATTTTTCGTGCAATTTTCCTCCTTTTTATTATCGATTTTCGATAAACATGCTCTAATCGCTTATTATAATTTTAGATAATCGCGAAAATAGGGTTTAGTCATGAAAATCGAAAAATCAATATTCGCCTTTCGTTCGATTCATCGTTTTAAACAATTTCTTGTGAACATTTATTGTTCAAATATAAACGTTACAGATAAAAGAGTGAACTTAATGCGGAATTGAGCAGGAAAAGGGACAAAAAAAGAAGGTATGAGAATTTTTGTTCCGAATTTGTTTTATCGTTACTTTTGTGATCAACACGCGTTAATTTGATATTTTAAAACACGAAATGATGTTTGTAATATATTTCTCAAAGATTAATGCAAAAATATTGGAAAAACACGGGAGAACAATGATGAAAAAGAAAAATGGCGTTTGAAATTCGCGCCAAGTCGTGTACTCCTCGTGGTCTTCTATTTTTTTTTGTAAAATTCGCCAAAAATCAGAAAAATTTTTTTGTTCTATTTTGATTTGATATTCGTAAATCCCCCATCCAAGAGTATATTTTAAGCCACTTTCCCCAGAAAGTTGGCACCCCCTTTAAATAATATTATGAAAAATTAATATGAAAAAAAAAAGACTGTTCACAGGGGTTCTGACGACTGAGCTTGCTAAATTGCGCTCCGCTGAAAAATCTCAACTTTTATTCAAATTTTGAAATGAATTTTCAAGCAGAAAGTGTGTAAAAAGTCACAGACGAGAGTCAGCTTTTCCGCGTGCCGCAATCAAAGCGCGTTGGACTTTGAGGTGAAAAAAGGCAGTCGCCAGTATTCCGTGTGCTATGAGAACAGACATATTTCACGAAATATTGTGTTTTCAATCGAGCTGCATTATAAAATAATGAAACCTCGCCTACGTCTTTCTCGTACAAATTTAAAATGCACTAAATTTTAAAGTTTGCGTGAAAAATGTGGGCGGGGGTTTCATTTCTTCATGATGCAACTCAATTGAAAACATAATATTTACTGAAGATAATTTAAAATTGTTGTTCATCATTTATGATTTTTTCATTATGTCGATAAATGTGTAATGGGATTATTTGCTTTTTCACGTTTTGTATGTTTCTCAAATAATTTTCTTATTCATTTCATGCAGAAAACGACATATCTTGCAGAAGAAACACATAAAATTTCGTTCTCTGCATCACATTAATGAAAAAAAAACAAGATGCATAAAATAAATACCTATTCATTGCATTTATGAATATTTCCTCGAAAAATGGTTGTTTTTGAAGATTCACTAAATGCATATTTTTCCTGGCGGAAATTGTTTCCTGAAAAAAAAACCAATAATGCCGCGTACGGAGAAAAAGAACTAAAATCAGAGAACTGTTCTATGGAACTGGAAAACAACAGGAAAATCGTGTTCCGAAAAACCATGATATATTGTGTTTTCAATCGAGTAGCAGCATGAGAACAAGAGATAAAAAGACATGTTTTGTCTGCTTCTCTTCTAATCGAACTGTTTGCGTGGTCGCGCCAAAAAAGTGGGCGTAGTCCCGCTTTCTCATGTCGCAAGTCGATTGAAAAAACAATAAATACCGTAAAACCTGTATTAGAAGGGCAGGCCCTTCTATTTTTCGTAGGGTGTCTTGCAGGGCCCTTGTATTTGAGGGACCCTTCAAATAGAGGGGGCTCTTCTATTTTTTGTGAGATCGTGTGGGATATCTTTCTATTATAATAGTCCCTATTGTTCTTTGTAAAATTTCCAGTAATCCAAAAAAAAACTTCACAAAAATCAATAGGTTCAAAAGGAAAAAAAAACAGAAAATAAAATTAAGATAACAGAAAAATGTGTTTTAAAATGATGAACTATGCATTATTCCTCACATCAATTGAAGTGTTGATGTTGTAATACTCCTGGTCAGAATCCTGATAATTTTCTTCAACTTCCACGTCTTCAAGTTGATCCAGAGCCGCTTTCCTGTTATTGGTTTTATTGGTGTATTCCAGCGCATTTTTTTAAATCTCAATGTCTTATTCAGTCTTCTTTTCTTGCTGATAACACGCTCATACTTTTCTGTCCAACAACCGCTCGGAGGGTCTAAACTCATGGTTTACCTTAAATTAAATAGTTTAAGACAGGAACATGCAAGAATCTGAATTTGAACACAAAACGATAAAAATATAATTGAAATGTGGTCGTAATTTTACGTCGCTCTGACTTCGGCCGTAGTACTTTTGCTAAAGGGGTCCTTCTATTAAAGGGGGTCTTTCAATTAGAGGGGCCATTCAATTTTACGATAGGCTAATGGGAGAAAAATTTTCTGGGAAACGATTTTTCATTTGCACAGACTCGTAAAATGTTTTCTGCATTCAAGTTTTTCACAAAAATCCCCAGAAAAAAAAAACGCGTACGCTAACGAAAATGAATCGATTTCTTCAATTTATTTATTTTATTTATTTATTTATTGATGAAGGGAAACAAGTCCTCTTACTCATTCAAGTTTAAAACTTGACAAAGAAAAATAGAGTTAAACATCAGTAGTTTGTACAATTTAAGGTTAAGAATTTGAAAATATCTAATTTACGGAGGTTAGTTTTGAAGGCACGGGGAGAAATTTTAACCGGGAAAGTAACAGCTGGTAAAGAATTCCAACAATTAAGAGATCTATTACACAAAAATTGAGAACTATATTTGGTGAAATTAGAAATATTTGATCGTAAGTAGTAGGAGTGCCTCCGTAAAGAAGAACAGTTTGCAAAACTGAGATATAAATTACTCGGGCAGGCAATATCTTTTGCGACGATACACTTGTAGAGGAACATCATATCCGTGATCAGCCTTCTGTACTCCAGCGATTCGAGAACCAAGGTTTCCAAAATAGAAAAATAAGACGCATAATGAACTCCGAACTTCGTGCAGCATCTATAGACAAACGATTTTTGGACTGATTCGATTCTTCTAATCAATACTGTTCCAATAGGTGAAAAGATAACACTGCCATATTCCAGAATAGGACGCACGTATACTAGGAAGGATTTGATCAGCGACTCCATTGTTGAAAATTTCAGTATATTGAATAGTATGTTGCATCTTTGAAAAGATCTTTGAAAAGATCTTCGAACCATATTTTCAATATGAGCTTGAAATGAGAAATCCAGACTGAAGATGACCCCAAGGTCCCTCACTTTACTGCAAGAAGATATACAGTACTGGCCATAAAGAATGCGACAACTGGTTTTTTGACGATAACTTCTTGGAAAGTTAACTTTTTGACCCGAATTTCTTACTGTATCTGCAATGGAACCAAACAAAAACTTGCGTACTTGCGAATTGCATCATTCTGCAAAAAAAATATTTTTTTTTAATTTTTTAAGTTTTTCTCATTTTTGCACTTTTTTCATGTATTTCAGTTTTTTGTATAAAGTTGAATGTAAATTAATTGGGAGTAGTTCTAATTAGTTTTTTATTGTTTTTCAGCCATAGTCAGACCATTTGGGAAAAAAGTTTCACTGTGGACGTTCGAAAAAGCATCGTACGTGGGCATGAACTAGGCGCGCATCCGAAGATACTCGCAACCTAGTTTGGTTCTTCTTCCAGCGAAATTTAACGTGGTTTGAAGAATAACCGTGATGATGTAAGGTTTCAATTAGCTTTCTAAACTGATTTCGACTATTCAGGATGGTGTAGTTCATCGTCAATCTCCAGGAAGACCCCGAACCACTTCCAGAGCTATGGATCGAAATATCTTGCGCACGTGCCGAGAAGATCATAGACGGACATCTGCGGATATTCAAGTTTTCGTGACGTCTCCAAATAAGCCGGTGCCATCGAGAAGGACTATTAGAAGACGTCTGCAAGTTGCTGGACTGCACGGACGAGGACCAGTCAAAAAGCCACTCGTTAGTCTAAAAACCGGAAAGCTCGCATTGAATGGGCTGAACAGCACTTGTCCTGGGGACCTCGAGAGTGGGCTAATCACATCTGGAGCGACGAATCAAAGTTCAATCTGTTCGGTACTGATGGTATTTAATGGATTCGACGTCCTATTGGCTCCAGATATGCTCCTCGGTACCAATGTCCGACGGTAAAACATGGAGGTGGATCTGTGATGGTTTGGGGATGCTTCTCCGACACTTCCATGGGTCCATTGAAGAGAATTGTTGGAACCATGGACGATGTGTGTACCAAGAAATCCTGGAGAACACAATGCGACCATGGGCAAAAGAAAATTTGGGCCGATCGTGGGTGTTTCAGCAGGATAATGACCCGAAGCACACTTCGGGTCATGTTGCCAATTGGTTTCCACGTCGCCGTGTGGATCTCCTAGAATGGCCAAGTCAGTCTCCGGACTTGAATCCTATCGAACATATGTGGGAGGAGCTAGAACGACGTCTCAAAGGAGTCCGAGCCTCCAATGCCAACCAAAAATTCGCTCAACTCGAAGCTGCTTGGAAGAGTATCCCGATGACGGTGGTTCAGACGCTCCTGGATTCGATGCCACGTAGATGCCAGGCTGTTATTGATGCCAAAGAATACCCAACCAAGTATTAAATCACTTTTTATAGTTACCTTCCTTTTGTTTTTGACCTTCGGTGATTCTAGAGCTTATTTGTATACATAGATCTCCAAAAATGTCAATTTTAATGAATTTTCGAAAAAATTGAATAAAAAATTAATTTTCAGCAGAATTTTAAAATCAACTTGACAGAAACGTTTTTGATAGTGCTGAAAAAATCTCACAAAAAATTTGGGTCAAAAAGTTAACATTCCAAGAAGTTATTGTCAAAAAACTAGTTGTCGCATTCTTTATGGCCAGTACTGTAGGCATATTGTTGAGTGTTAATCCTGTGACAGTATCCTTGCAGAACTTCCTTCGAAGAGAAAATCGGATAGCTTCGCATTTGTTGGGAGCAGGGGTGCCGTTTTTTTTTTTTTTTTTTTTTTTTTCGCATAGGTTTTTTGTTTCAAAAAATTTTTGAATTTTTTTTTTGAAAAAATCAAAGATTGGAAAGAAAAACTTGGATTAAATACCAGAGTACAAGTGCTAGAGATGTCTAGCAAACAGTTTTCGAACATTTTTCGTAATTTTCCACCTTTCTGCATGAATAAAATGGGTAAATCTGATAGTATTTTGTTAAAAAACGATAAAAATAAGTGGTGAAAATGAAAAACATTTTTTGTTTTTTTTTTGGTTTTTTTGTTTTTTTTCGCAATTTTTTTTGCGAAAAAAACTTTTTTTGTGGCACCCCTGGTTGGGAGAAACTTCCATTTGCCATTCCTTACACCAATTCGCAATAACCTCCAGATCATGCTTGACGAAGTTTTCGTTGGATGAGAATAATTTCAAGTCGTCTGCATACAACAAAAAATCCGACTTGAGCATGTCACCAATGTCATTGATATAAAGTAGGAACAGGCCGATAATCCGAGGGGGCATCGGATATAGGGGGCATCAGGGGGCATCGCTATCTTGGGGGGCAATCGATCTGAGGGGTCACTCAATCTTGGGGGGCATTTTGCCAGACTATCATAGGGGGCAACGGATGGTCTATCTTGGGGGGGCAACGTGATCCCAGGGGGCACTTGTTCCTAGGGGGCATTCGAAATATCCTAGGGGGCATCTGCCGAAAACTTCCCATTTGTCCTGAATTCTTTTGAAAAAAATATTTCTGCCAGTTTTTGGAAGATATTTCAAATGAACATCAGACTGTATTTCATTTATTACATTTTTCGGCACGCGTGAAATGAAAAAAAAAAAAACAAAACTAGTTTTGTTCAAAGAGCGGGTTCCATTCATTTAGAAATTAAACAAGATTATTTAAACAAAAAGCACAGTTGGATGCAACACTACTGTCCTGATCCTTTTTTCCCTCATTTCGTCGCCTTAAGCTATTAAAAATCCAAACCAATAGTATATTTTCTCTTACAGCCCGATCTAGAATTCTATTGTGTGCGATATGTTTACCTTTCTCACCACTGCTATATTTGAAAAACGTGTTGTTTCATCCATTTCTATGTCATAAACTTTCGTGCTATCCTTGTTATTTCCTGTTTAATCCATTTCCTTGCCTAAAGCTTTCGTGCTATCGTGGAAACAAAATTTGGAACGCGGTGTTTGCGTACTTTTGAAAACTCAAACGGCAAAGAAACAAATAGCATGGCAAATGAAGAGAAATTTTCCCGTTTTCGTTTGCATTTCAAAAGTACGGAAACATCGCATTGCATTTTTTTTTGTTTTCTCCATATCCCTGCTATTTCCTCCTTTCTTAATGATTAATACCTTTTCCATCAGGTAGATCTCTTGCTGGATTGTTCTAGACTCTTCCTTTATTCACCCTATCATGTTTCAATATATTCCCTACTTTTTATACCGTTATATGTCACTAATGAATAAATGAGTATTATTTATATTGTTTTGGCACCGCCTGCTAGCCAGAACGCGATCCGTAACGTGCTCCACTGCTCACGCTGTTTTCTCTCGGTCTCTTCGAAGAGAGAGCTCTTGGCACGGCTCCAACAACCAATTTTTATTTATTTTTTCTTCTTTAATGCTGATTTATTATTTTTACATTATTTTAATTAAATTTTTTTAAAAGTTTGATCAGATCATGGTATGAGCCGGCTCGCGGCTCAATGTCTACCGCAAAATTTTAAAAACGTAGTCTCCAGCACGCCGTGTTACTCACGGCATGCTGGAGACTAGGCTTTTAAAATTATTTTGGAAATGAAATTTCGGAGGATATCTCTATCAAGTCTCTGCGTCTCTAGATGTGCACACACTTATCAAATGCGACAGAGCGCGTTTGCCTTTACGTAGGGTTCTAACACGCCGTGTTACTGCGTCGCGAAAACCTGTCAGAGCAGAGCATGCGACTCTGCTGTGGCAAGGCATGCTACTCGGCTGTCGACACTGCTCCAGATCCGGGTCGCATGCTCTGCTCTGCCAGGTTTTTGCGACGCATTAATTTTACAGTTGTTATGGGATGGAACTTGCTGACTCATCGAACTCACGAACTCTTAGAACTTTATTCAGAAGAAAAATTGCTGGCATGGCATTCCATTCAGAAATTTTGCCATCTGATCAAACAATTTTCAGCTGTCAAACGGTATATCACTTTACTATAAATTATAACAAATAATAAATACGTATTTGGATCTGGAATAGAGGACCATATAACTGGGCGAATGGGATACGAGAAGACAGGTTTTCAAAGCATCAATGGGGATTGAACTGATCACGAACGTAAATTGACTCGCAAAGTTCCGAACCAAATCTACCTTCACTTCATCCTTTTTCGTCTCCCTCGTTCACTGTTGTCCTAAAGATCGGGCATCTTCGTCATCGACCACCCAAAACTCGTCATCACCATTAGTAGCTGCATTAAAAAGTAAAAAAAAATACCAGAATATCACCAAGTTGTCTTCAAAAGGTGAGCATGGATCATGAACATTGAACTAAAATTAATAATATTATTATAGTGATAACGAGGGGAAAAAAAGAAAAAAATCCAAAAGATAGGAAAAACATGATAGAAAAATGCGTCAGTAAAATCAAAAATTGTGTCAGCGTTGATCAGCCATACGTAGCGTAATGTGGTTCAGAGAAGTATGTCACGGTGATTCTTTTACTACCGGCCACGCAACTCTAGTCCCCCTAGGTTTTTCTGTCGCGATTTTCTAAATGACTTCGGATCGAGAAGTTGTCTGTCACTTTACTACCCTCATTAGGGCGCATATTTAAAACTGGAATTTGTTTGATTTTTTACGTACACTCAGGAAATTTTTGGCTAATAGCCATTGAAAACGGCTAATAGCCACCGATTCGGGGGGAGGGGGTGTGCCATAAGTATTTGGCACACTCCCCATATTTTATGGCTATTTGCCGTTTTCGTCGGCTATCATTTTCAAAATTTTTCCATTTCAAATTTAGGTCATCTTGTGGCTGGAAAAAGTCGCAGAAGCACTGAGTATTTCCCCTAATTGTTGCAAGTAAACATTTTATAGCTGCGTTTCCAACAGACGAATTTTTCATAGGCGTTGGTATTACCCCACAATGGCTAATAGCCATATTCGACGGCTAATAGCCAAATTCGTCGGCTAGTTGCCATTTTCGCCCGCTATTAGCCTTTTCGGGTGGCTATTAGCCATTTTCAGTGGTTATTAGCCACCTAGACGCCGAATCTTGCCATAACGCTCCAAAAATTTTCTGAGTAATTTCAAAAAAAAAAACTGGTTTTCCGTGGTGGCCAAACTAGTTTTCGCGAAATCGATTGCCGCTTTCGGTGTATGGGACTTTTGGCGCGCAGTTCAAATTTAATTTCCCGATGTAGCGCGCCACGGCGCGGCCAACTCGACGTGGCCGAGAAAATTTCGGAAACTCGGCCACCTCCTTTTTAATGCATTGCGCCGAGAGGCAACTATGAAACTTCGTTTTTTTGCTGTTTTTTTCGTTTTTTTTCATTAACTTTTTGTAAATAAATGTTTAAAATGAACATTACTTTCAGGATAACTCACAGCCGAGCTCGGATTTGTTCCGCACATTTCCCTTCGCGAGTCTTCAAAAGCAGTGAGTTTTTATAAATGTTTTTCTCGAAAAAAAATTCTTTTAAGTCTCTGATTTTTTGCCAAAACGTTCTCCAGGCAATTGTCTTTTGTTTGATGCTAAAAATTTAAAGCTGTATGTGTGATTTTCGAAAAAAAAACCACGAAAAGTCGAAAAATGTGAAATTTTCAGACAAAAAAAATTTTTTCTTGAAAAAAAATTCTTTTAAGTCTCTGATTTTTTGCCAAAACGTTCTCCAGGCAATTGTCTTTTGTTTGATGCTAAAAATTTAAAGCTGTATGTGTGATTTTCGAAAAAAAAACCACGAAAAGTCGAAAAATGTGAAATTTTCAGACAAAAAATATTTTTTCTTGAAAAAAAATTCTTTTAAATCTCTGATTTTTTGCCAAAACGTTCTCCAGGCAATTGTCTTTCGTTTGATGCTAAAAATTTAAAGCTGTATGTGTGATTTTCGAAAAAAAAAACCACGAAAGTCGAAAAATGTGAAATTTTCAGACAAAAAAAATTTTTTCTCGAAAAAAAATTCTTTTAAGTCTCTGATTTTTTGCCAAAACGTTCTCCAGGCAATTGTCTTTCGTTTGATGCTAAAAATTTAAAGCTGTATGTGTGATTTTCGAAAAAAAAACCACGAAAAGTCGAAAAATGTGAAATTTTCAGACAAAAAAAATTTTTTCTCGAAAAAAAATTCTTTTAAGTCTCTGATTTTTTGCCAAAACGTTCTCCAGGCAATTGTCTTTCGTTTGATGCTAAATATTTGAAGCTGTATGTGTGATTTTCGAAAAAAAACCACGAAAAGTCGAAAAATGTGAAATTTTCAGACAAAAAAAATTTTTTCTCGAAAAAAAATTCTTTTAAGTCTCTGATTTTTTGCCAAAACGTTCTCCAGGCAATTGTCTTTTGTTTGATGCTAAAAATTTAAAGCTGTATGTGTGATTTTCGAAAAAAAAAACCACGAAAAGTCGAAAAATGTGAAATTTTCAGACAAAAAAAATTTTTTCTTGAAAAAAAATTCTTTTAAGTCTCTGATTTTTTGCCAAAACGTTCTCCAGGCAATTGTCTTTTGTTTGATGCTAAAAATTTAAAGCTGTATGTGTGATTTTCGAAAAAAAAACCACGAAAAGTCGAAAAATGTGAAATTTTCAGACAAAAAAAATTTTTTCTTGAAAAAAAATTCTTTTAAGTCTCTGATTTTTTGCCAAAACGTTCTCCAGGCAATTGTCTTTTGTTTGATGCTAAAAATTTAAAGCTGTATGTGTGATTTTCGAAAAAAAAACCACGAAAAGTCGAAAAATGTGAAATTTTCAGACAAAAAAAATTTTTTCTTGAAAAAAAATTCTTTTAAGTCTCTGATTTTTTGCCAAAACGTTCTCCAGGCAATTGTCTTTCGTTTGATGCTAAAAATTTAAAGCTGTATGTGTGATTTTCGAAAAAAAAACCACGAAAAGTCGAAAAATGTGAAATTTTCAGACAAAAAAAATTTTTTCTCGAAAAAAAATTCTTTTAAGTCTCTGATTTTTTGCCAAAACGTTCTCCAGGCAATTGTCTTTCGTTTGATGCTAAATATTTGAAGCTGTATGTGTGATTTTCGAAAAAAAACCACGAAAAGTCGAAAAATGTGAAATTTTCAGACAAAAAAAATTTTTTCTCGAAAAAAAATTCTTTTAAGTCTCTGATTTTTTGCCAAAACGTTCTCCGGGCAATTGTCTTTTGTTTGATGCTAAATATTTGAAGCTGTATGTGTGATTTTCGAAAAAAAAACCACGAAAAGTCGAAAAATGTGAAATTTTCAGACAAAAAAAAAATTTATTGAAAAAAATTGGTTTTCAGATGGTTTTCGAAACCAAGAGAAGAAAAGCGTCTCGTTTGGTATTGTCCCAGTCAATAGGGAAGCGCTATAGAAATGTGACAGCCATCGAATTGGAAAAAAATGTGTGCACCGATGCAAAAAAAGTGTTCACGAAACAGTCGGAGTTTGAGATGCCACATAAAACGGAATCCATGCTTGTCGAAGCTGCTAGTCTTCCGAGAGTTAGTTCGCAGAAAGATAATAAATTGTTAATCAAACGTTTATTTTAGTCGAAACACTTGGGAAATGCGAGTGCTTCAACTGAAGACCTGGATGTTGAGATGATTGCCGGGCCAATGAATTCACCAAATACATTGTTCCAAACCAATTATGTGCTCAAAAGTGATCAATGCGTGAGCTGAAAATTTGACTAATTTTGTATTTTCATTTATATTTTTCCAGTACTCTTCAAAAACCTCTGACAAATCGACTCAAGTGGATTTTCCCTGTGAGAATACCGACTCAGTAGTCGAATTATTCTCGGATGAGTTCTACACATTGAAGGAAGAGAACATTAGGATAAAACGCGACATAGAAGCATCTGAATCAATGAGGATAAACCAAAGAACAAGATATTTAGAAGCGATCTCTGCCAGAAACAGATTTCGCCGGCAGCTATCCGCGAAAAGCAAAAAGTTGAATACAGTCAATTCCAAGCTCAGTCAAGTTATCACTGAAAATCAAATGTTGATAAAGATGGAGAAAAAGCAACTGCCACAGTCAGAAACTGCCTACAGTTCGCTTTCCAATGCAACGTCGAAGAAGAAAAAAAGTAAATTGGTTATACAGTACATTCAAGATGTGACAAATGAAGAGGACATTTGTGCGTTCCTGGAAGACTTTATAAAATTTATTGAAGACGAAGAAGGACAAACTTGCAGTTTTCGACTGTCTGTATGGCAATGTGTGGTGCTGAAAACACGGGCAAGCATAACACGGTATCAGATAGAGCAGATGAAACAAGTGTTCGTCGAGTTTTTGGGTAGAGACGTTCTCCCACCAGTCAAAACCACATGTCAGTTGTCGAACAAAATATCCGGAATTGAGTTATACCAATCGTCCATTGTGCAGTCAAACGGGAAATCGGTGACCACCATCCAATGTATAGATATTCGTCGACTTATGGAATGGATTCTAGAGGAGTTATCAGCATCTGGTCAATTGCTTTATGACGACTATTCTGGAGAGGACGTGGTTCTTGGTATCGGCGGAGATAGCGGCGGAGGTTCAACAAAAATTTGTCTCCTCATTGGAAATTTGCGCCAGCCGAACTCGACAAAGCATATTGTCACAATTGCTGTTTTTGATGACTCGGACACTTATGAAAACATTGAGAAATATTTGCAACCAACATTGGATCAATTGAACAATCTTCGAACAATCAAGTTTGTCGAGAATGATAAGCTGGTTATCAGAAGAATTGTGCTCAAAGTTGTCGGAGACTTCAAATTCGTAAGCGAAATGCTCGCACACAGAAAGCAATCTTGCAAGTTCTTCTGCCCGCTTTGTTTCCAAGATAACACAAGAGGAACAAATACAATTGCCTGCTTGGATGTGGCGAAGAAGTCAAGTGATCGGACTACGTTGACTTATCATCGAGATGCTGAGTATGGAAATTTTGGCGTCAAGATGGGCCAAGGGCCGCTTTTAAAAAACGTTGAAGTCAAAAATTACCTGCCAGGAATGTTGCACTTGATCACTGGCCTATTCAATAAATATGTGCTTCAACCGATATGGCAATATGCGATGTCAATTGATAATGACACTGATTTTGTTATTTTTAGAGATATGCAGCGAACGGTGAAAGAAGCAGAAAAAAGAGTAGAAGAAGCAAAGAAGAATGCGGAAGAAAATGGAAACTTGGAAGATAAGGAAATTCTTGAAATCGAATTACAAGTTGTACTCAATCAGTTTCGGAGAATTAATGAAATAGTAACGGGATGTGATGGTTCAGTGTGGAAAGAGGTTGAAAACGCTTGGGAATCAATCGGAGCATCCAGGAAAGCATTTTTCCAACAATTCACTGGAAACCATGTGAAACTTATTCTGTCGAAGGAGGGTGTGAATAAAACCCGAAGAGTGTTCCAAACAAGAAGTAGTAAAAAGTTGGAAACGATTCTGGAATCTATGGATCAGCTTCACAAAATCATGCGCCTTTCAACCAATAAATTGCTGGATGACACTGAAATTGAAGAGTTCGAAGAAGCCATCAAAAAGTTTGTTTCTTGTTTGAAGGATTCTCTTCCATCAGATAGTGTAACGTTGAAGTTGCACACTCTTGTTCATCATTCTCGTGATGTCCTAACAGAACAGCATACTCATGGTCGGCTGTCCGAACAAGGTATCGAAGCGACACACTCGTTGTTCAATCGGCTCGAGCGCCGTTTTGTCTCTTTCCGCTGTAAAAAGGCTAGATACATGCACATTGTTCAAGAATTACTATGTAACAATTTTGTTAGTTTTACTGAAAGAAGCGATGTGGTTTAGTTTTTTTTTTAACCTTCCGTATATTATATGTACTTTCCTTATGCCGCGTCCAAAGTTCAAAAAATTCCCGAAATCAAGAGATTTTTGCAGTCCAAAGTTCCGAAAATTTTCCCAGAAAAAACAGGCGGTGACAGTTGAAACCGGTGGTACCGTAGTTGCTTCGCTGTGAGACCTTCTATGTTTAAACTTGAATTTTCCCACAGTTGCCTAATTTTTTCTTTTTTGCGGGAAAATTCAAGTTCAAACATAGAATATCTCGCAGCGAAGCAACTACGGTAACGCCGGTTTCAACTGTCACCGCCTGTTTTTTCTGGGAAATTTTTCGGCTTTGGACTGCAAAAAACTCCTGATTTCAGGAATTTTTTGAACTTTGGACGCGGCATTACAAATTATTAAAAATCGTCTACTCTGAGATTAAGTATAACGATTAAAGCATTTTTATTTTTCTCAATTTCAATTAATTTTTTTTGTTGATGTTTTCATATAATTAAAAATCTTATTCTACTGTCGATGGATGTGTAATGCGTTAATTTCTTTCAACATTTTTTTCTTAATTTTTGGTCTTTTCAAATAAATGAAATAATTTTTTAAAGCGCAATGGGGTTACTTATTTTAGCAAATATTTAATTTTTGAAATCAATCGTCATATTCCTTTCATGCTGAGAACGGAATTTTTTGCCGAAAAATACATATGGGATTATTCACAAAATAGCAAAAAAATAGCTAAAACCTGTTTAAAATTCTCCGATTGATCTGAAACTTTGGGAAATAATGGCAGAAATACCCCCGGATATTCCCACCAAATTTCAAACAAAATCATCTTTTTTAAATTTCCGAAAAAATCGATATTTTGGTCTGAAATATTGTGGGATTGGCCGGTAAGTACATTTTGCCATTATTTGCCAAAGTTTCAGACCAATCGAAGAATTCTCCAAACTTTTTTGCTGGTTTTGGCTATTGTTTGCTATTTCGTGAATAACACACGGCTTTATGAAAAAACAACTATTTGTAAAAGAAATTACCCCATTCACTTCATTTTTGCGTTTTTCCTCATCAATTTAACGATAAAAATGAATTTTGAAGTTTCTTGAATTCCATGTTTCTCCTCCCGAGAATGTTGTTTTCTGAAATAATAAATATTGCCGCGAATGAAGTAAAAAAAAAAGAAATAATGTTGTTTCCGCTGTTTAAAATCACACGAAAATTCCCAGAAATATAATGGATTTGAGGCAGAGTGACAATTTTTTCACGTTTTTATTTGAAAAAATGAAAAGATAACTGAAGAAATGAAGATTTTCGTTTACCAGTTTCACGTGAAATGTCACTCCGTTACGAATCCATTATAGCACCAGTTCTTCTTCGGCCACGTTGAGTTGGCCGGGCTATATATAATGGATTTGTTGCGGAGTGACAATTTTTCACGTTTTTATTCGAAAAAATAAGGAAATAACTGAAAAAATGCACATTTTTTGTCTCCCAGTTCCACGTAAAATGTCACTCCGTCATGAATCCATTATATATATAAATAGGTTAATTTTCGTGTGGGAATGGGAGAAAAATTTACTGGGAAACTATTTTTCAGTTTCACAGACACGTAAAATTTTTTCTGCATTCAAGTTTTTCACAAAAAATCCCAGAAAAAAACGCGTACGTTAACGATAACAAATCGATTTTTTCCGGGCGAAACAAAAAAAGGAGTATATGCGAAAACACCATTGTTTTCTGGCTTTTTTTGGGGTTCTTTGTACCGCAAAATACCTTATTCCGAAAATTGTCTGATTTGGACACAGAAAAATAAGAAAAACAATTAAAAAAAAAGAGCAAAGGCATATTTAAAATCAACAAACTCTTAAAACTAAAAATGGCAACAAAAAAAAATGTCGGCGTCTGCGGTGCACATTCTGCATATTTACGCTGCGGTGTTTACACCATATTTAACTGCGTACATTGGCAGAACTGCTGTATCATTACAAGTTTTTTTTCGGCCACGTCGATTCGGCCGGGCCGTGGCGCAAGAGCCCAAGTTTGCGGGTGAATTTCGATTGGATCCAGAGGCCATATGCAAGAAGCTGGAAAACCGTTTTCCGGAAAACGAAACTCGAAAAACGCAATTTTTGTTATTCTTAGGGTGAGAGACGCAGAAATACATTAAAATTAAATAAAAATAACGGAAAATTATATTATTTCAGAGTTTCATCCGAATGGGCTGAATTGTGCTTCTGCGCCAGCAAACGCAATTTGAGCCAGCAATGCTGTCTTGGCGCTTTCCCGCTTTTAGTAGCAGTGGCTTGGTGGCGGAAGTTGCGTTTTTTGGCGCAGAAGAACGGTGTTTCGCACGACGCTTCGCGTCTCTAATCGCGTGCAGATAGAGCGCAATTACATCGTAGCCAGGGATGCCACAAAAATGTTTCCAAAAAACAAAAAAATTTTTTCGCAAAAAAGAAATCTATGCAAAAAAAAATCAAATTTTTTTTTTCGCAAGATGCGAAAAATGCGAAAAACAAAAAAAAGCACCCCTGAGTAACTCACCGAGACGGTTGCACACTTTGAATATATTGAAAAAGGCAACAAAAATGGAATTTAAAAAAAAAGTAAAAAGCAAACAAAAGGATGAGTGAAAAATTAAAAACCTTTTAAACTGAATACATCTATGGAAAATAGTTATCTTTTTCGCGCATTTTTTGCGGGCCTTTTCGCATGTGGCTGTGTCTCGACAGTGACTTTCTGCTAAGTCTAGCAAAGTGTGCGAAAATGGAGACACGAGAATTGGAGCTCGAAAATCTGATTTCAAAAGTTTTCTGAAACGTAGTCTCGGACACGCCGTGGATAAATAAGACGAAAAATTGCGAACAACAATTATTTTTTGAAAAGAAGTAATAACTCCATAATAAAGAAAATTCAATTGGATGAAAGCTTGAACCCAGATTGTGGAAATTAAGCCGAAATCGATGGAATCTTTTATGCTCTTAAACAATATATACAAAATGGCGTTTAAAAAGAAAAAAAATCAGAAAATATGTGCAGTTACAAAGGATAATGCCAGGGGACTCTCACCGCAGAGACGCAGACAGTGGCCACGCCTTGCTCAGTCTTATTCGAGTTACGGTAAATCGCGGCTTATTTTCATCTATATGTTTGTGATCTGAGCGAAAATACCGACTTGGAATAATACCAATAAAGTTACAAAATTCATTCTGCAAGGCGTTCCCAAAATATTGAACGCAAAATCGAAGAATTCAGAAAAATAACTATTATCCCAGGGGGCACCGGATTATAATAATAGCGCAGATACGATGCTTCGCTGAAAAAAAACAAAATTTTGGGCCTTTTCTTCTATTTTTTTTTAATTGTTGCTTTATTTCTTTTTAATTTTCTTCGTTTTTTTTTCTTAAATTCGTATAATTTTTTGTAGAGAATGTGGTCAACGTTCTACCCTGTCCATATAATGACCGGAACCGCGGTGCAGAGAATAAAGTTTAAAGGGTATTGCTACGAAATTGAAAAACGCACAAAAAGATATTTCAGGTGTGGACTCCCGATAACTGAACTAGCCAATTTCGAGTTACCAAAGTTTGAAACACCAGGTTGTAAGATTGCTGTTTTTTCTTATGGAACAACGCACTCGGATGTCATCAATCGAGATCAACTACCATGGTACCAAAAACAAAAAGGTATGCAAATGAAGTTTACTAATGGGGTTATTCACGAAAAAAAATTGTTTAACCAAATGTGCGCATTGTTGAAGTATCTTTCTTATATAATGGATTCGAGAAGGAATCACATTTAACGTGAAACTAGGAAATGAAAAATATCTAGGAAAACGAAATGATTACCATTACTAGAAATTAAAATAAATAAATATTTGACGTAGACAACGTTTTCGCCTCAAGCCGCAGGCTTGTGTTTAAATAGAAAAACAGGTAAACGAGTGTTTTTCTCGCCGCCCGCGTTGTAAAAAGACATTTTTATTTTGTGAATAACCCCATAATGAATCTATCTATTGTCGGCCCGTCAAACTATTGTACAGGTAAAATAGAAATTAAACCACGCAAAAAGGAGCACAACTTTGAGAACGGAGAAAAGATACTTGTTTACAACTGCCAAAGTGCCGCAAGCTCCACATTCAAAAAATTTGTATGTCACAGAATTACAGAATTTAGAAATCTAATTTATATTCATAGGTTTTATTTGAAGTCGAGAAGCAAACGTGCATTATGGTATACCTCTCCACTGCCTCCAAAAGCGGGAAAGCGCAAAACAACATTGGCTGGCGCACTTTGTGTTTGCAGACGCAGAGACACAGAATTTAGCACAACGCCTCTCCGTCTCTAATCTCTAATGCGTGCAGGTAAAGCGCAATTGCATCGTACCACGCTGAGAATTATTGCACCTTTTGAATATAATGAAAAAAACGTGAAGAAAATTGGTTTTTTAAAGAAAAAATGTATAACATCGACATAAAATAATTAAAGCTATTTTTTTGAAACGTGAAACACATATTAAATGCTCTCTACACTCAGTTAGATGGAAATTTAAAAAACGCCGGATTTTAGCGCTTTCTGAGGCGCTGCAGCTATATTTCTGTGAAATTTTTAAAATTTTAGTTGAATGTACCTTCACAAAGTATAAAAGAAACAAAAAAACCAAATATTATATCAGAAATTCAGAAATTCTATTCCAGAAGAGGCATTTTCTGATATTTCAAATTCATATTTCGCCGCCAATTTTGAACTTTTCCGACCGGTTCTGCGCTTAAAATGTTTGTCTCGGTCATGTCTACAAAACTTGAATCGAAAATGAAGGAAATATTCAGTCATTCGGCAGAAATTTTGAAAAAATATGATTTTCCTTCAGATATTACAACTTTTTGTATTTCGTCCTCATTTCTCCACCGATTTTATTGAGCGAGCTCGTAAATTATCGAAAATACCTATTTAAACAAAAGTTGAATCTAAAAACAACCAAATACTTTATGATTGAAGAAAAAATTTAAGGAAACCACATTTTCAGTTGAAAATGAGCGCTCATCGGCGCACGCAAAGTGCGCCAACCTTCTGCACTTTCCCACTTTTGGAGGCAGTGCTCTCCTCTACCCCTCTCACCGACTACAGTGAACTGATGAGGCAAAAGAAGCAAAAACTATCTGGTATCAGTAAACAGCTAATATTTTCTTTCAAAATTTATCATCTAACGGGCTGCGTGACCTTCAAAATTAGGCTTCACATATCTATTTACCGAAGTTTAAAGTTTTTGAACTTTCACGCGGAAAATAAACGATAATAGCAACCAAGTGATGTTTACGCATAATTGTAAAGCTAACGCGCTCCGCGAGGTGAAAATTAGAAAGAAAAATAGCAATTTATACATAGCTCAAATGTGCGAAGTCATCCGCCAAGAATTGAGAGGTCGATCAATCAAAGAAGCCAAAGAAGTCGTAACAGAAAAGAACATCTTTGTATCCACTCTTCAGGTTTTAATTATTCACTGAAATTATTTTATCAGGAATTTAGGTTCGCAACGTCGCTAGAAACGTTCCTAACGTCATTAAGCTTCCAAGAGGTTTACGACCAACAACACTCCCGGCGCATTTAGCTGAACTTGCTGCGACCATGGGAGCGCAATTTTGGAATAATCGTGAGAATAGCTAAAAGAAAACTTCAAATTCCCTTCTTTCAGATGTCGAGTACCATTATATTTATTTATCGGAGGAAATGTTGTCGGTATTCGTCCAAGGCTTGCCCTCCACCAAGCAAGTCGAAGAATACAGAAATAATTTCGAGAGGATCGAAAGTTGGAGTACGCCAGATATTAATAAATACTTGCGTGAGAATAAAACGATTGGAAAAGTAGAAAATGTTTCTTATTGCAGAGGAAAACGAAAATTACTTCAATAGCGGACTGGATTCAAGAATGATCGGTCAAGTTCAAGTCGACTGCACGTTCGACTTGGCAACGGCCTATGTTACTATTATCACTGTTGACCTGTCCAGGTTCAGGTTAGTTGAGCGACTTATTATCATTCTTATTAATATTGTGATTTCAATCTAGTTACATCATCAAAAAACGCCCGCTTTTTTCACACAAAAGTTCAAAATGCACTAAAATTTAATGTTAATTTATTTATTTATTCACGGGTTGAGAAAAAAAAACATTTCGAGATCAAAGAAAGAGGTGGGAATGGCATAATGAATAAATAAAATTACTCGACATCACCCCGCAAGAGGATCCTTCGATAATAATCAAACAAAGTCATGTTGGAGATAATTTAAGCTAGATTACAATTGCGCTATAGTGAAAGAGAAAGAGATAAAACAGTACAATTTTGTAAATGAAGGGGGGAAAAATTCAATAAAAATGTACAATAAGTATGAAGAAAAACAAATAGAAATAGAAAAAAAAAATTAAATATGTTTCAATCCTACAATTAAAATGAATTAATTTAAAACCGGGAAATATTTACATTGAGGAGATTTGAGAATTCGATCGGGGACAAAAAGGTTGAACAATTCCTAAGAAGTGAGTTCCAGATGGGTACGGTCCTGGCAAAGAAGTGTAACGTGCATGTGTCATTCCTAACTAATAGCATTGGTCTGCGGTTTGATTTTACAAAAGATACAAAATCACTGAGATTCGGAAAATAAGAGTTATTGGTTACTATGCGATATAAGAAAAGTAATTGACTTTTGAGGCGGTTATGTCTGGTGGAAGTGAGGTTCAAAATTTCGAGACGATTTTCATAGGAAGAAAAGGAAATGTTGCAACGCTGAAGTACTCTTCGAGAGTATGTTCTAAGCGGATTTTCTAGCTTGCCAGCCAAAGAGCTGGAGGGAGAAGGGGAATATACTATGGAACAGTATTCTAGCAGAGGGCGAACGTAGGTATTAAAAAGATGAGCATAGAATGGTTGGCCCTAAGATTAGCTAATGCCGCGATACGTGATATGTGTATTTTGAAGGTTAGGCTAGAATCCGTGATAAGGCCTAAGTCGCGGACACAAGATGAATGTTGAATTTCAATACCATGAATAAAGTATTTGAGCATGCGGTTCTTATCACCTAGATGTAGGAGAGAGGTTTTGGTGGGAGCTAAAGGGAGGCAGTTACGAATAGACCATTGAACTACCGTGTCGATTCCGCTTTGGAGGATTTCGGGCGAGTCAGAAAAGATTTTAATGTCATCCGCAAAACAGGAGTAATGGATTGGCGGGGGTAGAGAAAATAGGAGATCGTTTATAAAAATGATAAAAAGCAAAGGCCCAGAAACTGAGCCTTGAGGAACACCAGAGTATACGGGATACAGTTTATCCCCAAAAGTGTTATTGACTTTTAAAGTGAAGGAACGATCACATAAAAAATTTTCAAACCAAGAACAAGTTAAGGAGTCTACTCCGAATTTCGCTAATTTATCCAATAAAATAGAATGAGAAACTTGATCGAAAGCTTTAGAAAAATCGAAAAATATGATATCGAGCGTTTTAGATTTTTTAAGAATTTGCCTATATTTAGCAGTGGAGGAAGCCAGCGCTGTAGTACAGCTTCTGAAATGAAGAAACCCGTGTTGGTAGGGACTAAATTTATAAGCAAGCTCAGATCGGATGTAGTTGCAAATGACACGCTCCATAACACGTGCAATAGGATCAGTCAAAGAAATGGGTCTATAATTATCGGTGCATGCTGGATTACCTTTCTTATGTACGGGAATAACCACTGCAAGCTTCCAAGCTGCGGGAACTTCCGATTCGCAATAGGACTGGGAAAAAATTATTGACAGAGGAAGGGCAAGGGGAGTCGCGCATTTTTTTAGTACCAGATAATTTGCTAAATGTGGCGAGAAGCCACATTTAGGGGGAAGATGTTGCAAAACTTTTTCAACTATGTATGGTAGAAAGAGGCATCGAGAAGAACTAGGAGAGCTAAAGCTGGACAAGGAATCAGAACCGTAGTGTGATGGTGTGGGGGTGCTATACTCTTCAGGGGGACAAGCAAAATTTTTCATGAAAGATTGGGAAAATAGGTCGCACTTAACAAAATCGGAGGTAACAGCTTCACCATTATCAAGCAATGCTGGAATGGACTGTTTAGACTTAAGCCGTTTAGAAACAAATTTACGAATAGAAGTGCAATTTGACTCGTTGATAAGTTTGGTTTCATGTTTCAAAACCCATTTACGATACCTAGATGCTAGCGTGCGATAACGTTTTAGTCTGTTAGCGATATCAGCGTGTGAAAGGGAGGAAGATTTATATCGGCGGAGCCGACGTAGTTTCCTTAATAAAGGACATACTTTACTCATAGGGCGCTCAGGGATTCTAGGGCATAACTCAGTTAAAAGTTCGTTCAAGATATTAATTAAAAATGAATATTTGTCGGAGACCCCCGGTAAGGTGGAAAATGAAAGATCCCAATCCAAAGTGGCTAGGCGTGCGTTCAATAGCGAGAAGTCACATTTGCGGTACCAGAGTTTAGGTGCACTTGGTGAGTGTGGTAGAGAAATGTTATGAATTGGGACAACAAAAGATATTCCAAGGTGATCAGAATTAAGCAAACCAGGCTGTGGAGTGATTTCAACCGGAGTCAAGTTATGAGACATAATGACTAAATTGAGAATAGTGCTAGTGGAGGAAGTAATGCGAGTAGGAAATTCAACCCATTGTCTATAGTCCTTAGATCTTAAAAAATCAATAAAGTCGTGATGTGGAGACGTAGAGGAAAGTGGCCAAGAAATAGCAGGGAGATTGAAGTCACCTACACAGATCGTTGAGGTTAGGGGCATGTAAGCATCTAGGTGCGTAATTAGGTTAGCAGTCTCAATAGCATTACAGTCAGGCGGTCGGTAAACTAGAAATGCAGTGAGGGAGTCATTGACGTTAGAACCTACGAATATTTGAAAAGCTAGAATTTCAGAACGGTGAAGTGGGTAGTGATATGGCATATTAATTTCTGTGATGGAAATTTGGACAGTAGGTTTACACATAATAGCGACACCACCACCAGAACGTTTGCCTTGAATTGCGGATTGGCGATCAAAACGATAAAACGAAATATTACTATTTGAGGCAAGAAAGAGACTAGAAGGAACGGATTCAGTTAAAAAAGTTTCAGTAAGAAAAAGAATGTCGTAATCGGAATTTAGAAAAAAATCTGACAAATGCAGTATCTTAGAAAGGGATGACACACCTCGCACGTTACCCAAAAAAAATTTTAAAGAGCGTGAAGATTGATACCGGGAACAGAGAGAAATAGACTGAGTGTAGGGAGAAGGCACATCTAGAGATCGCACCGGATTTAGAGGAGGCAAGAAAGAAGAAAATCGCGGCGGCTGGGCAAATGGGCAATCAATAAGGTGTGAACTGGAACTCACAGAAAAGGGCGAGGGGCGGGGTTCTCTTTAACAAAAATATCATTCAAGATTAAAACTGATTTTCCGGCTTCTTTGTTGGTTTTATAGATTGTTTCACGACTTGTCCTAAGAATAGCCAATTCATTAAGTGTCAAATCTCGACGACAGCGCGGCTTTCGGGCAAGAGAAGCGAACTCAGCAGTTTTGATGAACTTGTTAAATCCACGTATAAACAAATCGCGGCTTGTAGAGTTGTCGAATTCAATTTTGAGCGGCCTAATTTTACTATTACACTTATGTCGAAAAACGGCGGTAGGCAGTGGGAGATTGTATTTGGTGGCAAGACTTTTAATTTTCTCCGTGTCGACAACATCCTGCTCAGTATTGTCGGGGGAATCCGGCAAAAGTTCAATAACGGCTCTTTTAGACTTTTTCATCATTGACGCAGCTTCTCGAACTAAATCATGAGAGGTACGAATTTGCGGGTGCGGCGAGTTAGGCGAAGACGAGCCGACGGAAGCCAAAACTGGAGAAACTGCGCCCGGCATTAGATTGGAGATGATTTTCACCAGCTCTTCGATTTGCTTCGCCATGCGGTCGCACGTAGCTTTCAAGTCGGTAAAGTCTTTTAGCGGGACCGTGTCAGTCAATTCAGCAGTTTGCGCAATAGGTAGAGTGCACTTGCGTTTAGCGGAACCCGTGGAAGCCATAGAGCGCGAACGAGCAATACCAGAGGCAGAAGTAGATCCAGGCATAGTAATAGTAAGAATATAAGTTGAACGAAAAATCGATACGAGACGATATAAGAGTGCAACCGTCCGGTACGAGACAGAGAACGCGAATGCGAGACAGAGAACGCGAATGCAAAATGTTCGCTTGAAAAAAAGTGGGAGGGGTTTCATATTCTGATGATTCACCTCGATTGAAAAGTGAAAAAAAATTTAATTAAAAAGAGAAAACGAGAAAAAATAGAGAAATTCGAAGAAAAATGAAAAACTTCAATTTTTGTGTTTTGGAAAAATAAATAAAAATCTGCATACTTGGCAAATTTCGGCCTGCATCGGCCCAAGGGCCGAGCCAATTAAAAATTTTGCCGGACCGGTCGGCCCGGCCCGCCGTGAAAAAATAAAAAATTGTTTGGGCTTTTCAACTCAAATTTTTTAAATTTATTAACTATTTTTCACCAGGTTTCAATGAAAATCTGAAATATTATAGAAACTGTTATTTACCGTGAAAACGACCATATTTTCGTGAATTACCTCCTTTTTTCCTCATATTTCTTCGAATTTCTTCCTTTTTTTTCTCGTTTTCTCCTTTTAATTAAATTTTTCAAACTTATCATAATTCGGCACCGAAATAAAAAAAATCATGGATTCCCTACAAAAACAGGTGCACAGCTGAAAGTTATGGTACCATAGAGCCTCTAGAGGTCGCGTACCACGACTTTCTATACGCAAAACTTCCAAATAATACTTTCAAAGATAAAAAATTTTTTTTTTAGCGATCTCGATGTGTTCGTAAATACCCCACCCAAGAGTATACTTTAAGCCACTTTCCCCAAAAAGTTGGCACTTTCTTTTAGTGTTTTGAAAGGGTTTGAAAAGCGTTTAAAAAAACAAAGAAAATTTGAAAGTTTCAAAATGTCTTCAAAGTCACCAAGTATAGTTTGACTCGATACCTGACTGAACGATGCGCGATAAGAGCAGCTATGCAAGTGCTACTAGACGAGCTGTGAAAGATGTCGAAATCGTGCGCTGTAAAAATTTAAAAATTGAAGTTGGGGCAGAATCAAATAAAAAAAAATCTTTTCAAAGTAACGAAGTGAAAAATATAGTTTGCCACGAGATATTGATATATATACAAATCACCGAATAAATGAGTAATTTTGAGTTTTTCAATCGAGTTGCATCACCGCTTTTTTTCACACGAAAATGCTAAAGAATGATTTTCGCGTGTGGGCCGGGTTTCATTTTCTGATGATGCAATTCGCTTAAAGTCACAATTCGAAGAAAAATATTATCCAGGACAAGACGCAGCTTGAAAGTGCGTCATTCCCTGATTGGTTTCATGATCCACTCAAGTAAGAAAAGAAGCCACCACGAAGCCTTTGCAAATACTTTCCACGAATCGCTGAAACGACTTGATCCACAAGAAAAAAAAGTCATTCCGTCGTTTGTTAGCGATGGAGAATCGGCACTGGCTGTCTATTGTGGTCGTTCCGAGCAATGGAGAAAAACGATTCGCTTGCGCTGCGAATTACACAGAAAAAACAATATTTTAGCAGAGCTAAACGACGTATCAGAAACAGATTTAAGAAGATTGTTCGGAACTGTGGTGAGAAAGCATATGGTAAAACTAAGATAGAATAGACATTTTTAGGATAAGAATCGCTTCTTAAAAAGAGGGATTATAAATGCCACATCGTACGAACAATTCGAAAACAGGCTGGAACGAGCACAAATAAGTGTTGAATTAAAGAATTGGTTTATCACATTCGAAAAAAAAAATACATTGACAATTGTAGGGTCAGAGAAAGGTCAGAAGATATTTATGCAACTAGCGGTTTGGCTTCAAAGCTCATGTCAGGACACGCCTGTCAATTCGTTACCACAAATCGTTGTGAAGGAATAAATGCGAAGCTGAAGGTCAGCATAAGAAGAACCGAATCCGGGCGCATTGTCGCGCAACGAATTTACGACATGATCCATGGTACATTTAAAATGGTAAATTGATAATTTTACATAATACGATAACTTCAGAGGAAGAGCAAAGACTTTACAAGGCGATGATGTTCGACTCGGACCGGCTTATTTCGTTCAATGAGTATGAAGATAGAAACGGGCTCACATATAAAGAAAAAGCGACGATAATGATTAAAAATGGATTTAAGAATTTTGTCAGATTGCTTTTTGATGTTCCAAATAATCTCACATCTCGTGAGTGCAACCTAAACATTATGGAAAAGAAAAATATTTATAGTTGTACCTTCATCAAGTGTCGCGGATATTTTTGGCTCTCAACCAAGACCAGACGAAAGTGGTAAAATGTTTATCGTTAAACTTTCCGAGAACTCATCCAGATACTCTGAAGTTCTTCTCAGCAAAGATAATTCATTGATATGTGGAGAGACGAAATGCAGGAACAAAAAGCCAAAGATATGCCATCACGTGTAAAAAAAAAAATTTTGAAATTCACATATGAAATGATAATTCAGGTTTAATGTGCTGGCTCATCTTGACCCGCAAGTTCGCAATAATGTATTGGAACAACTTTCTCTCGAAGCCAGTTTGGCAACTTCAAACCAGTGCCAGAGAGCACTTATTGCCCGTAACGACTTTAGAAGATATAAAAGAAAGTTTGGCTCTGGGACGTTTCAAAACAAGACGTTTCAAAACTGGGACGTTTCAAAACTGGGACACTTCAAAACTGGGACGATTCAAAACCTGCCACTTCAAAACTAGGACTGTTCAAAACTTTGAGTGCAATTGTGCGTCACGGTGTACGCACTAGTGACACCAGAACACACGCACATTAAATGTATATTTTCGTTTTGTCATTGTTTTAAACTCTTTTCACGTACTATTCATTTTCTTTTTTCGTTTTGTCATTTTTTAACTCTCTTCACGCGTTTTCCTCTCGTTTCGCATTTTTTAAAAATTATTTTTTGCCGGTATTGAAATTTGGTCGAATTCGCCGAGCTCATGAGCTCGGCAAAAAATTATTTTTAAAAAATGCGAAACGAGAGGAAAACGCGCGAAGAGAGAAGAGAGCCTCGCAACATGGGTTTAGACCACGTAGATCCACGACTAGCTGCGTTTTAGAAACGACAAACGACATCACCACCAGTTTAGACGAAGGTAAACAAGTAGATATGGTATTTTTTGACTTCGCTAAAGCCTTCGACAGAATACCACATGATAAGCTCTTATGGACCTATTCAAAGTACTGTAGAAAAACGGAAAAAATGACAAAAAACTGGGAGAAAACTCGGAAAATGCTCCGATTGGTCTGAAATTTTGGGAGAAACTGTCAAAAATGCTTCCGGACTTTCTCAGAAATTTTTGGGTCGAAATATCGCTTTTAAAAAATGTTGACTTTTTTTCTGAAAATTTTCTAAAATCGATATTTCGGTCCAAAATTTTCTGAGAAAGTCCATACGTATTTTTGACAGTTTCTCCCAAAATTTCAGACCAATCGGAGCATTTTCCGAGTTTTCTCCTAGTTGTTTGTCATTTTTTCCGGTTTTCTACAGTACTTTGAATAGGTCCATTAGAGAAACTAGTAGAGACCAGGCTTAATGGCAATTTAATTAACTGGATTAAATCCTTTCTAACCAAAAGAACTTTTAAGGTAAAAATAGCCGGCGACTTCTCATCAAGTAAGAACGCCCCATGTGGCGTACCTCAGGGGTCAGTTTTATCCCCCGTTTTATTCTGTTTATATGTAAATGATATTAGTTCAAACATTCCACCACCGATTGTTACAAAACAATATGCCGACGACTTGAAAATATACCATTCCTATCATAAAAAAGAGCCTGATAACCAACTACAACTAGCAATTAACGCGGTAGAGCAATGGTCAAGCAACGCCCAACTAGCACTTAACACTTCAAAAACGATATGCTTGAGTATTGGGCATAAACCAAAACATTTAAGCTACACATTAGGAAACAGCCCCATAAAAAGAGAAACAGTAGTACGAGATCTTGGTTTCTTACTGAGCGAAAACCTAAATTATGAAAAACACTGGGAAACAGCTATCAACAAAGCCAGATACGCAAACTTTATGATTTTCAAGTTCTTTTTCTCAAAAAATGCTCGACTTCTATCTCAGTTATACAAAACATTCACACGACCATTTTTAGAATACGGTACTGTAATAACCTCCCCCCAGACAAAAAAGTTAGCACAATCAATAGAACGCGTACAAAACAGTTTCATCAAAAAATTAATGAACAGGGCCGCTGGCAAAATAGTTTTAAGAGACGACCCCGATTACAAATCATCCTTAGAACGCCGTTCCGAGTACGGACTAGAATCATTAGAAGAAAGGCGCGCTCAAATTGACACCAAATGGGTAAAACACATGATACTAGGGCTAATTGATATAGACATGAACGACTTTTTCTTTCAAACTACCTCTACTAGAACGAGAAGCCACCGCACTTTTAGATGGAAAGCACCAAAAACCAAGAAAAAAGCCAAATTCTTTACTCATCGAGCGTTAACCAGAATAATTAACTCAGCTCAATTTAAGACGAACGATCCCAATATCAAAAATTGAGCTTCAGACCAAATTTTTGCTTATCTATAATCTCTCTATTTTACATCTCCTGAATTTCTACAAATATCTTTGCTTCTTTTTCTTCCTACTTCCCCCCCCCCCCCCCCTCTTACCTCATATAACCCGTCTGAATGTAATCCGCGATTTGCTGTCTGTTTTCTCTTTTATACCCTTATTTCGAATCATTACTTTTATTTTTCTGTTATTTCTTATTACTTCACGTTTATTTTTGAAACGTAATAAATACAATACAAAATGACAAAACGAAAAAAGAAAATGAATAGTACGTGAAAAGAGTTTAAAACAATGACAAAACGAAAATAAACATTTAATGTGCGTGTGTTCTGGTGCCACTAGTGCGTACACCGTGACGCACAATTGCACTAAAAGTTTTGAACGGTCCTAGTTTTGAAGTGGCAGGTTTTGAATCGTCCCAGTTTTGAAGTGTCCCAGTTTTGAAACGTCCCAGTTTTGAAACGTCTTGTTTTGAAATGTCCCAGAGCCGAAAGTTTACGAAGACGTCCCATGACAACTATGATAGAAGCATAAAAGGGTGCGAATAAGTAATAATCCAGTTTTTACAATATTGATATTCCAGCGCAATTACTTCCCGTGTGGACGAAGAAGAAAGAGTCGATCAAATTATTTTGGAAAACCAAAACGACGAGGAAATGGTAAATCACGAAAATATCGAGCGACAAAATCGATTGGTGAATGAAGATGAAGAAGTATATGAAGATGGAAATGGAGAAGAAGATATAAAGCCAATGTTTGAAAAGAACTATACAGTCCGTTCCCTAAGTATAGCGCCCCCCTCGAAGTATTATGCCTTGGCACGCCCGGGCAAAATTGCAACATGAAACCTAAAAAAACGTATTCAGCATGCAAAAGTACCCCGTAAATAAATTTTGTGCTTAAAGACATTCATGAAGCAGATAGATGTATGAAAAAATGGCTCCTGCAACCGTAACATAAGTATAGCGCCCCCCTCGGAAATTTCCAAAAAATCAAGATTTTTAATAAAACTAATACTTTGTTGCACGTTCATTAGACGTAACCAGATCGTAAACGAGATTTGGCATGCAATTAATAGGCTTTGGGATGTGCTGTATGATCTTGTTCACGAATTCATGCTCTGTTTTCTTCCACTCGTACAAAGGTCCAGTTTTCATAACATTGACAAAGTTGTATTGCTTACACTGGGCAGAAAATCTTTGCACAAGCTTTCCTCAGGTGTTCTCCATGAGATTCAAGACGTGTGCACACCCAGAACATAGAAACAAGTCGACATTTTTAGATTTAAACCAGTCCAAAGTCTAGATACTCACATGGATTGCAGCATTTTTCGCCGAAAAACAAAACAATACCGGTTGAAAAGACGTCGGAATAGTAATAGGTGGTTCTCGATGACTTCCTCATATTCGAAAAAGATCATCCGAGTGGAGACAAACGTTAGGTCCAACTATCAAGCAAGTGAAAATACTCCTTTTATCAGGCATAATGAACATAGGTGCTGTAACAATCCGAACCCGCTCCATTTAAGCTTTTAACCCCAGAAAAGATTATCTAATTTCCTGATTCGAGTTTTGTAGCAATTAGCTAGCAACATTTACCTCATTCAAGTTTGTAGAAAAATTTTTACGCGTGAACTCAAAATCACGGACCTTGAAAAGATCGGTGAGACGTGGAGCGGGCTTCATAACTTACTGGACAGGTTTTGTATCCATACCATTGGCTCTCCAGATGCTCTGTTTAAAAGCATCGTGGTTCAGCTCTCGTTTCATAGCAATGCAAGTCTTTATTGAGTTCGAAACATGCCGTATGATGTTCCACCTTGCCTCTTTGGTGGTGCTCCAGACTTCGTAGACTGCTTATAACGGCTCGGATTCTTAATAAAATTGTTAATTCACTTCTTTGAACACTTCGAGTGTTGTGTAATTACTCAAATTGACCTCCCGGCTGTTTTGCAGGCGTCAATTTGGAGTTGTTCGGCGCCAGAAAAGTGTTTTCCACGAAACATGGTTGAATTATTCACAATATAGACAAAAATATGAGAACTATAACCACATGTTATTTAAAAGCGCATAAAGCATAAAATTGAAAAAATCCAGGCACAGATTTCCTCATTAATAGGGATTTTTAAAAAATTTCCGAGGGGGGCGCTATACTTATGTTACGGTTGCAGGAGCCATTTTTTCCTACATCTATCTGCTTCATGGATGTCTTCAGGCACAATATCACAAAACGGATATTTCCGGGGTAATTTTGCATGCTGAATCCGTTTTTCAATGTCCCATGTTGCAGTTTTGCCCGCGAGTGCCAAGACAGACTACTTCGAGGGGGGTGCTATACTTATGGAACGGACTGTATGCAAGAGCAAATTCGAAAATCGACACGCACAAAGAGACCAAAAAGTTTCGAAAACTTTGAGGTCGACGAAAGAAGTATAAGAAATATCATGGGAATGGAAGATTGAAAAAAAGCGACTCAGGTAACATAAAATCATAGTAAAAATAGAAAACAGGGAAAAATACTGAGTTTACGGTCAAAATACAGATTTCTTGGCTCATTGCTAACCACAAATTCAGTTTTGTCGTCTAATTTCTATTTTTACTTATGATGGATTCGTGGCGGAGTGACATTTCACGTGAAATTGAGAGACGAAAAATCGGCTCTGGGACGTTTCAAAACTGGGACGTTTCAAAACTTTTTTGAATTTTTTTCGTAGCGTTTTTTGCCAATTGACACCAAAACGCACGCTCATTAGGTTTTTATTTTTTGCTTTTATCAATTATTTGTATTTTTATGGAAATTTAAATACACTAGTACGGCGCAAAAATGCAAAAAAGTTTTGAAACGTCTTGTTTTGAAACGTCCCAGAGCCGAAAAATCTGCAGAGCCGAAAAATCTCTTAATTTCTTCAGTTATTTTTTTCATTTTTTCGAATAAAAACGTGAAAATAATTGTCACTCCGCTGCGAATCCATTATATTGCATTTAATATGCCACCGAGATCTCGAAATGTCGAAATTCTCGGTCACTCATTTTCATTTTTTCTTACTAAAAAGATTATGTACCTATTCACAAAACCGGAAAAAAAGGAAGAAAACGGAAAACAATTGCGGGAAAAATCGGAGAATGCTCCGATTGACCTGAAATTTCAGGAAATATTGGAAAAAAAATTCTGCTGTACACGCTCAAAAAATTTTGGGCCAAAATATAGATTTTAAAAATTATCGATTTTTTTTCTGAAAATTTTTAAAATCGATATTTTGGTCCAAAATTTTTTGAGCGTGTACAGCAGAATTTTTTCCAATATTTCCCAAAATTTCAGGTCAATCGGAGCATTCTCCGATTTTTCCCGCAATTGTTTTCCGTTTTCTTCCTTTTTTTCCGGTTTTGTGAATAGGTCCATTACTGTTGTTTTTTGTTATAATTGTTTGTTTATATAAATAAAGCTGTTTTCTATAAAAATTTTAATTTTTACGGTCAATTCTTTATTTAAAAATGCTATCCTAATTATAAATAATGTACTTATAGTAACACACAACCGTTAATCTAATCGGTTGCAAACTAGTCTAATCGAACAGTCAAACGCTAACCGGAAGCTACATAGGACGCGTTAGACGCTCATCTTCGTTTGAATAGACTACCGCGGCCGTTTGATTAGCTGAATATGATGTTACCTGAGGAGGTTCATAAATTTCCTTCTGAGACCTAGAGAGAATTAAAAAAAAAACTAATTAATCTCACGAGGAAATTCACGAATCTCATTCAACCACGATAATTTTCAGCATTCCTTCATTAAAAAATATTGAAATACAGGACTACGTTTAAATGGATTGATATTAAAATATAATGGGGTTATTCATTTTGGGCAACTAGAATTTTTGTCTTATTCATTTTATGCAGAAAATGACATTTTCCGCATGAAATGAATAAGACAAAAATACAAGTTACACAAAATGAATAGCCCCATAATGAAAAACCGACGAAATTTTAAAATAGAATGAAAGGCGCTCGAAAAATGCGACAATAAAATTCGTAGCGCGTCAGGCGTCTCCCTAAGGGACGTATCCTCTCGCTTTAGCTATCTCACTGTCTGCGTCTTCTCCCTTGCACTGGTTTTTTACGCATTATGGACCTATTCATATTGTGAAAACAAAACAATTGCAACGCGGTGTTTGCGTACTTTTGAAATTCAAACGGCAATGGAAGAAATAGCATGGCAAATGAAGAGATTTGTTCCCTTTTTCATTTGAATTTTAAAAATACGCAAACACCGCGTTGCAACTTTTTTGTTTTCACAATAGGGTTTGTTTTTTTTTTACTTTTTAAACATTTTAAACCTTTTTTTAACATTGTTTTACGTTTTTTGACATCTATGAATAGGAAAAAAAACAAAGCGATAAATATCTTATTATTTAAATAAATACGGATACAGATAAACTTTCGGAATTTCATTTTTAATAAAACAAAAAAAAATTTATTTACTGAAAAATTTGCAGAACTGTAGAATCTATGCGGGTTGGCGCGAAAAAATAAGCTTCGAATAATTTTCGAAAATTTTAGAACGAAAAAATCGAAAAATAAAATTTTCGATTTTATTTTCCCGAGAAATTTCGAAAAATTATGTTTTTTTCCTGGAATCTTGTTAAAAACAGATAATTTAATTATTTCCACAAAATAGGAGTTCAAATCGATGGAATTACGCAACAAAAAAAAGTTTTATTGTTTTTTTTTCATTTCACGCGTGCCGAAAAATGTAATAAATGAAATACAGTCTGATGTTCATTTGAAATATCTTCCAAAAACTGGCAGAAATATTTTTTTCAAAAGAATTCAGGACAAATGGGAAGTTTTCGGCAGATGCCCCCTAGGATATTTCGAATGCCCCCTAGGAACAAGTGCCCCCTGGGATCACGTTGCCCCCCAAGATAGACCATCCGTTGCCCCCTATGATAGTCTGGCAAAATGCCCCCCAAGATTGAGTGACCCCTCAGATCGATTGCCCCCCAAGATAGCGATGCCCCCTGATGCCCCCTAAATCCGATGCCCCCTCGGATTATCGGCCGTAGGAACATCAATGGTCCCAGCACTGAGCCTTGAGGCACTTCAGAAGATACTTCCATTTTCCCAGAGAGGACCTTGTTAATAGCAACAGTTTGGTGCCTCGCTGAGAGAAAAGACTGCAGCCACTTCAGTAAATGTCCATGGATTCCAGAAGACTCGAGTTTAGCAAGGAGTTTGGGGATAGACACACTGTCAAAAGCCTTTCGAAAATCCACGTAGTTATTGTGTTTTCAATCGACTTGCGACATGAGAACGCGAGACTCCGCCCACTTTTTTGTGGGCGACCACGCCAACACAGTGATATTTGAAGAGACGCAGACAGGTAGCGCACAAATAAGTGGGCGGAGTCTCGCGTTCCCATGTCGCAAGTCGATTGAAAACACCATAGATAGACAACTTTGTTCCTTAATGCAACTGGAAAGTAGCTTTCCACCATATTCCACTAGCTGGGCCTCCGTGTTCCTTTTTGCACGAAATCCAAACTGCTTATCCGATAACAAACGATTTTTGCCCAAAAATTCCACAATGTTCCTTCGAATCAAGCGCTCCATAGTTTTGCAGACCACCGATGTTAATGAAATTGGCCGGTAGTTGTTGGGATCATCATCGCCTTCCTTTTTTGAGAAACGGTCGAACAATTGCAGTCTTCCAGATATCAGGAACCGTGTCAGAAAATGTTGATGCGTTGAAGATAAGAGATAACGGTAACGCAGCTGCAGTGTTTATTTTCTTCAGAAGCAGTGACGGGATTTCGTCTGGAGTTGTATTTCTTCGAGGTTTGAGCTTGGACAGCTCTCGCTCCACAATAAATGGCTCAAAAATAATGTTGTTTATTTTAGCAGGCGTTCTGAGAGGAAACTTGGGAATTTTTCCGTCATCCTTGGTAAAAACTTGCGAAAAATAGTAGCAAACGTCTCAGCTTTCTTAACATCTTAAAATATCAATTCTGAGTCGATTTTGAGCGTTCCAATCTCATTAGAAGCACGAAGATGGCTTCTCAGGGAATTTTAAGCACAAGATAAGCACACAATTTGTGAAAAATAGCATATTGCTGCGCAAATCAGCATTTTGCTCGCCCAGCTCATGATTAGCACAGGACCAGCCCAAGTTCAGCATTATGCTCTTGTTTTGTTGGCAAAGAGAGGAGCATGGCTCCTTCTCGCGGCGCAGCATAATGCTGCAGCAGTCAGCACAATTTCAGCACGACATCAGCATGGTAGCAGCACAATATCAGCATCTGATGAGAACACGTCAACAAATATTGCTGACGCACTTGTGAGAGCTTGCGCAGTTTTTATTAAAATTTTTGTCTTCACATTCAAACTTTTTTTTTGTTTTTTGAAGCATTTTGAAGGATTTTTTTGATATTAAGTGGGTTAAAAATATTTTTAAAAATTTTCGGCATATAATTGATGTCTTTTTTTTTGTTTTTTCTTCTCATTTCTTCCGTTTCACTTATTTTTATTGCAGAATATGGTACGAGAACACCGAATGCAACCAAACAAGCCCGGACAGCCTCTAGTTGAGGAATCGAACGTACAAGTCTAGGAAACGAGAACATTAAGGTATAGTCGGCGAATACATCATCAACCTCGCTCTACTGCAAAATGCCTGTAAAACAGTGTCGCACTTGCAAGATTAACTCGAATTTTAGTTTTTATACTTCTTTTAAACGGAAAATGACGTATCCACGACGAGTTGCAGTTAAAATTTGATTTTTCGCTTCAAAACAGGCACACTAAACTGTTGAAAATTTAAAAGTGCCGTAGAGCGCGGCTGATGATGCATTCGCCGAGTATAGACTATCGATAATTTGAAAATAGTTGAACAAAATACTAATTTTAGGTGCAAATTTCGCAACTGTTCTCCTCCGCCGGTTGAGCAAAGTAAGATACTTTTTTTTATATTGTGTTTTCAATCGACTTGCGACATGAGAACGCAAAACTCCGCCCACTGATTTGTGTCGAACTGTCTGCGTCTGTTCAAATATCACTGTGTTCGCGTGGTCGCGCACAAATAAGTGGGCGGAGTCTCGCGTTGAAATAAGTATATGCGAGCTGACGACAACACTTATACGTAATGTTTTGTAATTCGTTAAGTTCTAAACGTTATCATTTCTTAATATTTCAATTGTTCGGCATTCATTTTTGTTGAGTTGTAATAAATGTGATAATCAGAAAATAATCAATAATTCGGTGGCACTATTTCAAGCACAAAATCAGCATTTATGCTGCAAGGGGGGCGGGCGGCTGGTGGCGCCAAAACAGCATAATGCTCGTCAAATGAGCATAATGCTGCACCAAATAGCAGATGTGCCGACCTATAACAGCACACGTGCTATTTGCCGCAGCAAAATGCTTAAAATTCCCTGAGTTGATATGAATTTGAAAAGGTTTTTTTTGCGAGCCATTAAATAGTTTTTCTTCAATTCGAGATTTCTCATAAGTAATCAATAATTGTTTAAGTTACGCAGCAGCACGTCGGTAATTCTCAGATTTTCCCTCGTTCCTCCATAGAGCCAACTTATTTTTGTGTTTCTGACGAATTTCCACTGGATAGTGTTTCTTCAAAGGGTTGAAATTAACCAACGGAACATATTTTGCTACTATATTGTTGACGACTTCCACGAACACGGCATACATTGAGTTGACATCTTTGTTGACAAATAATCGAGGCCAGTTGATATTAGATAAATAGTAGTTAATTGATGTATAGTCTCCTTTTTTATAGTTCCGTATTTTATCGACAACTTTGCGTTGCTTCGTTTTGAAAGCTAATGTAATGGTGACCAACTTGTGATCACTGAATAGTTCACCAATTCTGATATCACGGACTACTGGCATGTTTGAAAAGCATAGATCCAAAATGTTGTCCGGATTGCATCTTGTAGGCACACGAACATGTTGCTCCAAACCATTATTAGAGGAGAAATCGATAATTTTGGCACAATTTTTGTCACGAGCTGTACAGGGTGGGGAATAAATATGGAGCCGCATTCAAAACGGCGTAAAATCGTTTAAACATGAGATTGTTTTCTACAAATCTAACAATATGTTACTTAAACAACAGCAAATAAGTGGCATAAACAGTTTTCAAATCGTCCACCTTTTGCCGCGATGACAGCTCAGGGTCTCTTCGTGTACGAGAGGTGTTTACATCAAGATCGTCCCACGCCTTCTTCAATGAGATTTTCAAGGCTTCTAAATTTGCGTTATTCTTTGTGGCAATTTTCTGGGTTGAATATCCCCACACTGCGAAATCCAATCCGGACTCGAAACCGTCCATTGAGGAAACCAGGGAAATCGGCTTCGCACCACTGTTGAGAGGCTTTTGCACATGGAGCAGGTGCACCGTCTTGCTGGAAGATTCAATCACGATTTTCGAAGTGGGAATGGGACCAAGGAAGCACTTCGGACTCCGAAATGTTCTCAATTTAGTATTCCGTGTTGATTTTGACTACCTCATTCACGAAAACCAGTTGAGTCTTGCCATCTGCGCAGATTTCTTCGAAGACCATCATGGATGAAGAATTATACGTTTTATTAAGGCATTTGACTTTCTAATAGGCAGACTGGAATTCTACAGCAATGATCCTGTCGTTCTGACCATTTTTATTGGCTTCCATGGTGAATATTTTCTGATGTGAAGAATGCCCTCAGGTGCGTGCCAGGTCGCGCTCTCAACGATAGCAGACCGAGGTGGTGAAGCGACCATCATTACCCTCAAGTTTCATATTATTCGCTAAAACGTTGGAAAATAGTTAAAAACAATATAATTCGTTAAAAAATAATATGGTAGACGCGATTTGTGTTTCTGCAAGCTCCAAAACTAACGCAAAGCCACGGCTCCATATTTATTCCCCACCCTGTAGATTGCATCCAGTCTATATGAGGGCAATTGAAATCTCCAACAATAATACAAGGAGAACTGGAGCATAATAGTTTTTCCAGAGCAGACAATAAACCATCAACAGGAGAGTTGTGATTCGGGTGATAAACCACGATAATTCTAACACGTGAATCCTTGAGAATAACGTCTATTGCACATATTTCAATGAGATCGAATTCCGCAGGCATTTGAACTGGTGTGAAACGAAGTTTTTTGGAGATTAGAATAGCAACACCACCACCGTGACGATTCCTGTCTTTTCGAGTAACATAATATCGATCATTCAATGATAATAGGGCATCCGGAAATGTGTCTTTAAGTTTAGTTTCAGTTAATGCAATGATGTCAAATCCATAGAAAAAAGCCAGAAAATCCAGGTTTTGTAGTTTGTTAGCAACTGAGAAGCAATTCATATAAGCTAGTGAGATGAACCTCCCACTTTTGTTCCGGCATTCCAAGGGTATGGAGTCTGGCCCTCCCGGTACTTTATTTTGGTAACTTCTAAGTTTCGTACCGTGTAAGTTTGCTCCTTGGCATTGTTGTTCAGTTTGATTGCTTCTCCCCACGCCTGTCGGTATTTCAGCAACTCGGGTTTTGAAAGATCTGGACGAACCGAGGCATTTGCGCAGAACAGGAAGTTTGTCTTCTTGAACTCGAAACTGTTGACGATCCTTGTTGCATCCTGTATCGTTTCGTATTGCAATTTCAGTAGAGGTGGACCTGACTTCTGGGGAATCCGAAAAATTGATTTAGGAGAGGAAGAAACCTGACATGAATCCGATAGACTTTTGATAAATTCAGCATCTTTTGACTTGTCCGTGGGAACTTCAGCATTCTTAATGGCGCGGCCAGAAATGAAAAAAAGGTGGCCATAAATGCAGAAATTTCCCTTTTTTTCTAAATTCAACTGTGTGATTTAGAAAAAAAGGGGGAAATTTCGGCATTTATGGCCACCTTATTTTCATTTATGGCCGCGCTATAACAATGACCGCACTTTTTCGAGTTTCCGAATTCAACGCAACTTCGGTAGCCCTGATAATTGACACCTTCGCAGACGGTGAAAGAATCGATTTAGAGGCAATTTCAGAATAAGCTGGATATTTCTTCTCAGTCGACGATTTTAACAGATCAGACATATTTGACTCCAGTGACTCCACTTTCGACATTAGATTATGATTGAGAATTGATAAATTAGATACTTTTTCAACAGATTACCATGCAGTGTAGTTAAACCAGATATCTTTCGTGACAATGATAATATAATCTTCAATAATTCATCCATAGAACACGATCCGTCTTTCGTCATAATAGATTGATCATCCACAGTAGAAACATTATCAATAGTTTTAGTTAGTTCATTCAGCAGAATATCAGTAGTAGCAGTAGTAGTTTTAGAGAGAATTTTAGTACTTTCCGACATAGATTTAGACTTTTTACGTGCGGTAGTAGGCGATGCGTCTAACTTTCGCTTATTGTTGTCTTTGTCCACTTCCATTAGAATAATTCAGAAAATTCAATCAATACGAGAGAGTCAGGGAAATACAACCAGCCGTCAGCGAGTAGAATACGCGGACTGAGTAGAATACGCGGACTGAGTAAAATACGCGGGCTGAGTAGAACTTCCCCGCGTAAAAAACAATAGGGATTATAGGCAAAAAAAACCCTTGTTTTCTGGTGTTTCTGTGGTTCTTTCTACCTCAAAATACCTGATTCCAGAAATCGTCTGATTTGAACACAGAAAAAATAACAAAAATAATAACAAAAAGAGCAAAGGCATATTTAAAATCAATAAACTCTTAAAACTAAAAATGCCAAAAAAAGATTTGTCGGCGTCTGCGGTGCAGATTTTGCATATTTACGCTGCGGTGTTTACACCATATTTAACTGCGTACGTTACCAGAACTTCTGTATCATTACAATTTTTTCTTCGCCCACGTCGATTCGGCCGGGCCTTGAGGTACCGTAACCTGATAAGTTGCTTTTTCTGGACTTTTACGTGATTTTTGAGCATTTTTCCCTGTTTATTCTTTTGTCACATACAGATATTTTCAGGAATACCAAAAAATGCAAACAAATCTAAAAAAAAACATTTGAAAAATTTTTTTAAAAATCACTAAAATTGCAGTTGGTGGTCGTCGGGCAAAAACTATTATCTCGTTCTTTCTGAAACAATTATTTCCTGATTAGTTTTAGGCATATTTGGGACAAATCCTCAAAAAAATCGATACAAGTTTTGAATTCCCGCTACTGACGGTGTTTGCAGACTTTTCAAACAACAGTATCCCGTTAAACGATATTTTTTGCATTTTTTGCCCGTTTTAAATGTATATTTCCTTGTTTGTGTTATTTTTTCTGCATATTGCACGGTGTGTTGAATAGTACACCGCTGCAAACGCGCTCCCACGCACTACTCATCGAAATAAAGTTTTATGGTTACTGTCACTGTTTCTTAAATGTTTCATTATTATTCAAACTTATTGTTCATTCGCGAAAAAAGCAAGTGCGCTCCACGAATCGTAGTACTACGTGGATTTCATTTTCGTCGCCAAATTATTTCATTTCACGTGTAAATTCAACGTAAAATGAAATAATTTGGCGACGAAAATGAAATCCACGTAGTACTACGTTTCGTGGAGCGCACTTGCTTTTCTCGCGAATGGACAATACGCTATTTTATAATTTTTTTGTTAATTTCCGCTTTAAGAAAATAAATGAGGCGATTAGAAACACACTTCGTTGAATTAACAGAATTGTTTTATGCGTTTTCAATGCAAATATTTTTTGAATTGTCGTAAGCTTTGGCACATGCACTGAAACCTGTAACGTTATGATTTGAAAGCGAATGTGACGGCAATTTGCGTACTTTTTATTATTTTTGAAAAAATGTACGCTTCAACACACCATGTATTGCAGACCAGACAAAAAAGAAAGAAACTATAGTGTTTCCCAGGATGTCAAAACGAAAAGTGTCCATGACAACATTCAAAAAGCGTCACCATGGAAGAAGACACGCGTGGGTCAGTCAAAGAAAAAAATTTACACTATTTGTGGCCGTTTAAGTTTAATTTTTTTGCTTTTTTAGATATGTCACAAAGAAGAGCAAGAGGCACGAGAGATACCGCGAAAGATATTATTTTGGGTATTGCGTGAGTTATTCAAAAGTTTCAAAAATTTCAAAATAAATAATTTGCAGACCCTCTGGCCAAGGACCAAAACAACCAAAAGAAGGGGTCGCGGTAACACCAAAGGTAAAAAGATTTTTATGAATTTTCTAAAAATATTTAATGCACCCTTCCTAACTAACCATGGTTGTTATTTTCCTACTCCAAAGTTCAGACTCGTTCGTATTCCAACGAAGCTCCAGTAGCTCAACGACGTATAGTTTACAGGAAAGCAAAAGTGACTTATTGACTGAATGAGTTTGCAGTGAAACCCCCCCCCCCCCCATATCCCTTTATTTAATGCTTGATTCCCCACACTCCTGTTTTCTCCAATTTTTTGTGTATCTGTGTTTCTACCGTATCTTTTCCACAGACACCCGACCGACCACCGCGAACCACCGATGACGGAGCCCTGCTCAGACTCCAAAGCCAATTGGCTCAAATGCAACAGCAAAATCGAGAGTTGGCAACCGCAGAGAAGGTATTTTATTGTTAGATGGTAGCTAGTGTGTGTAGACTTACCCAGTTTAGAAAAACAAATTTTTTTCGAATATGGATGCAAATGTGCTAATTTAGGCCGCCAGAAAGCGCCTGGAGCAAAACCAAGATGCTCTGCAGCGTAGGCTCCAGAATTCGGAATCATCAGGGCATCAAGCTAGAGATTTAGATGATGTTAGACGGCAAATGAATAGCTTGGATTCAAAGGCGAGAAAACATTGACACAAAAAAAAACAATTTATTGTCTCTTTTAGCTAATGATAATGAACAACGATATCAATGGTCTCCGAACTTCTATGGACCGCCAGGTTACTGATTTAATGCATATTAACAATGAGATTAAAAGTCGCCCAGTTGTGGATCCATCGGTATCATTTTTATGTTTTTTTCAACAAAAAACATTGTCTGCTTCCTCAGAAAATCTCCAACGCAAACTCCCAATTGGACTCTAAGCTTCGCGACATGCATAACCAGGTCATGGATCTTCAAAAAAACCTAGGAAAAGAGCAAAGAGATCGGGAAAAAGACGCGAAAGGTGCAAGTGATGGGTAAGTACGATAAACCTACAAAACAATTTCATTTAAAAGTTTAAAAGGAGTACACCAGGTGTGGCCTAACTGTTTCTAGTGTTTTAGAAACTGAAAGAAGGCCACTCAAACTCAATAGGCACTAAAAACTGATGAAATACCTATTTTTTAATCTGAACACAAATAATTTGAATTGTCGCCCGCCGGTTTCCAGGCCACCTGGAAAAGCTAGGCCACACTACGTCGTGAACTCAATTTCCACGCCTTTTCACCCTTTTCCCCCAAAACGTTGGCACTATTGTCGGCCCGCCAAAATGGTCAAAAGCGCTCCGCTGAACTCAACACTATGCGATTTTCATTTTAGTTTTCAAATTATTTCATTTCACGTTGAATTTACACGTGACATGAAATTATTTGGAGAGCAAAATGAAAATCGCATAGCGTTGAGTTCAGCGGGTGCCAGTTTGATCATTTTGGCGGGCCGACCATATAAACCTTTTTCAAAAGAAATTTTGCAGAATCCAACGCCTTCAAGACATGCTCCGTCAACAAGAGCTCGCCAAACAAGACATAATGAACAACTTGTCGAAAAAAGGAGATGTAGACAAAGGAAAACTCAACGAAGAAACGCGACGGTTAGATGATAAGATAAACTTGATCACAGCAGAAGTCACCAGGAAAATGACAGAGAATCAGCAAAGATCGAAAGACGATGTGAACTCTAGAATCGCAGTTTTGGAGAATGTAAGGAGCATAGTCATTTTTAAAACGCGCCACACCACCGACAGCTAGCGCAGTGCACTTTATTTTTTGTCTAATCGTCTAACTTCGCGCAAATTTTCGGTGGAGCGCGAAATGCACCCCTACAACAATAAATGAACAATTTACAGATGATCCGCACACAAACCGAAAGAATCACGGAAAACGAGAAAGAAATGCGTCTGAGCTACGAGGCCAGACTTGCAGAGATGACAGGGCAATTGGATGTTGCTTTGAAGCAGATTTCGGTTGGTTTGAACCAAGTTTGAACAAAGTTCAACTAAAATTGTTCTAGAGTGAAAAAGCCAAACAAAAAGAGCGTTTCCTAAAGGTCAATGAAGCCTTGGCAGCACTCGAGCACCATTTGGAGCTTGGCAACAATAAAATTGACAAATTAATGAACTCGGAAGTTCAAGCGCGGTAATCCTGGCATTAATATGATATAATTTGAATGTTTCTCAGAAAACTTCATGAAAAAGGGCTGCTGAGCAAGATGACCGAGATAGAGGATAAATTGAACAATTATGTTGGTGGAATGAACAAATCGATCGATGATATGAGAAACGGAAAGCACAATGTGCAAATGCCAGCGCTGGATACGGATGCGGTATTTTTTAATTTGGGGAGAGGGAGTGTAGGTTTGGGCCATTTAACTTGTCATCCTTTTTAGCTGCGGCGAGAAATGGAAGCAATTTCGGCGGACAAAAACAAGCTCAGCATGGAAGGGCTGTTGAAGTTGGAAGAGAAAATGAGCCGGGTTCAACAAGGTAGGCCAAGGGGGCTCAGAGAAACACTCATTCTTTTTCTTACAGGATTCTACCATGATCGCAAAGAAATGAACACCCGGCTGACCAGCCTAGGCGATGGAGAGCACGTCAGCAAGTGAGCCCCAAAAATATTACCCAAAAAACCCTTTTTCCCCCCTAGAATTCGCGCCCAGGTCAACAAAATGGACGCTCTTCAAGAGGACATGGAAAAAGCGCAAGACAGAATCAGAGATAAAGTGGAACGACAAATTCCTCAAGATGTAAAGCCATCACATCCTTCTCCTTTTTTACACACTTTCCTTACAGCTCAACGAATTATCCGCAAAAGCGGACAACATCAAGCACCAACTGAACACCCGAGTAGACAACGAAGAAGAGGAACGCTACCTGGCCATCAAAGAGCTCCAGGAGGCATTCACACAGCTTCAACAAAACCAATATGGCGGTGGAAAAGCGGCGGCATCGTCAGATGCTCAGGTGTGACTTCATCGCTTGTTTGTGTGGTTCTAATGGTTTTTATAGATGAAGCGTGACGTGGATGAGTGCAAAATTGCGATCAAAAAGCTGGCCGAGTCGGTCACCACTGTCAAAAATGTGCTTGACAAGAAGATCACGGATGAGACGAAGCGGGTGAGCTTTTTAAAAACCAAAGAAAAAAAGAGTTTTCTAATTTTTAAAAAATGTTTTATTACAGAGAGAAGATGACGTCAACTCGCTGAGACGACAAGTTGGGAGTTAATAGCTAATATGTTTCAACCATTTTTTTTGTAATTTCAAATGAATAAATGCTCCTCCAAAAGATACTGTAGCCCCTTGACAAGTTGGAGCTCAAAAAACCAAAGAAGAAACCTTCAAAACTCAAATTTTTCTTGATTAGCATACCTTGGAGAAAACCGCGGAAAAGTAAAGTTTACTAAACGTATCATTAATACTTTTTGTCACGAGTTTTCCAAGAATAGATATTTTCGAAATTTTAGTGTTTCACAGAATTTTTAATCAAGCAACTCGTCTACGGTGAGTCATCTTTTTTCAAGTGTTTTTATATAATTTATATAACAAAAAACTTTAGAATTCGTCCAAAAAGAGTCAACTAAGTAGATGTCGTGGATGGCCTAACTTTCGCAGATGGTCTAGAAAGTGACAGGCGGGAATTCGAACTAGTTTAGAGCTTACTGCGTGAAAACGCGTAAAAAATTCATGAAAAAAAAAATTGAATTGCCGCCTTGTCGTTCTCTCTCTCGTGTAATCCTTTTGGACGTTTCTAAAAAAATTTTAGTGTAATTCCAGCCCCTCATAATTTTTCCAACCAGTTTCATTAGCAAAAATTTTAAATTAATGATCCACTGACGCACCTAGCCACACCACATGATTACGCTTTACTTTCTAAAATTTTATCTCAGATCCACTAGTTAATCATAGACTTTCATACTCTTGCGCTGAGTATCAATTCCCAGGCATAGCAACTGCCATAGCAACTGCTTGTTAGCGCGCGCCAGTCCGTGCTCTAATTTTTAATTTTTAGCTTTTAAATCTGTTTTTACTTGTTTTTATTTGTCTTTTGTCTGTGTGGCATTTAAATTTTGCTTCCGGGTGTAGGAAAGTTTTAGAAAAGTAAGTGAAGGTTTCCGTTCAAGTTAGATGAGTCATCGACCAAAAATGGAAGCATGGAAGCGCCGAGCTATAATTCAGATGTTATAGAAACTCGTCTTTGCAAGCAATAGCTTCAACGTGATCATTGCTGTCATCCAAAACTATCCCACTATTTTTAATTTTTGAGTAATCGCATAGGTACAAAGTACACGAGCCAATTAAGCTGAGTATCACGCGCTTCTTTCCAAATTAGCTTCTGAAAAGTAAGCGAAACCCCTGTTACCACAACAACCGGCCTTTAACTTGATTAGCGTTTCTGCCAATTAGTATCGTTTCGAATTGTTTTTCTAGGTTTTTTCACGTTTCCCCGCTAATTGTGAGCACAAACAAATCCCATGGCATTATATAGTTGCTGCCCATACATACCTATATATACCTCAAAGCCTCACTTTACGTTTTATTTTTGTGATTTTGCACACACACACAACTTTACTAGCTCTCGTTTTTCTTTTTTTGCAGATGGCAGAGCCTGACAATTCTTCTCCGGTTGCCGTAGTTGCCCCTCCACTGTTTCCACCAAACGTTGTCAAGGACTTCGAAGACCGTGTGCTCCGTGACAGTGTCGGCATTCTGGTGGAGTACATGCGAGAGTTCAGACGTGAGTATTTTCAAAGTTTCAAAGCTTCTAACATATTTCAGACAACGTCTACTTTTGCGACTTTTGCTGCGAAGACTGGAGCACCGCCGACGAGTACTTTGCACACACACCATGCCGGGAGTGCGGAAACACTGAAGAGGATAAATTAACGGTAAATATTTTTGAGTTTCAAACAAAAAAATTTGGAATCAAAATATTTACAGGCAGCAGCGGGAGCATTGAACGCGAAATGGAAGGCTGGGTACAATAAGTTCAGAGAAATTTCGAAAGGAATTCTGGGAGGAACTCTGCCGTTCAAAGTTGTCCCATACTGCACATGTGAGCGATTCAAGGATGTGCAGGACTGTAATTGCATGAAGGAGAAACGACGGGAGGCGCTTAAGGTGAGCAACTAAATTAATGATAAGTTTGCACAGAAAAAGCCTTCGAATCTCATTCAGAAACTTCTCAAAGAGCCAGTCGAAACCCTCTTTCATCACTTCCAACTCTACATTCAAGCAAGACGAGAATTGGATCTCATCGATGTCACCGAGGAGCGTGACCAAAACCTCAGATACATCAATGGAAGATACGTAGGGGAAGAACGAGGAGACCTGCGGCGAGCAGTGTTCATCAAAGCTCAGCAAAACATGGACGACGTAGGCGAAAAGTTTTGGACGCGTTACAAGGACCTGGTCACTGCAGTACAAGCGACAATCGATAGAGACCTTGAGCTGCTCGATGAGCTCGGAAGACGTCCAATTGAGCGACAAACCTTGAACGCTGCTCAGATTGACGACGTCTGTGAAAATTGTCTTTATCAGTTGAACCAAGCAACCTTTTTGGCTCGCTGCTGGGGAGACCTCACAGGCACGCAATTGGTGAATTCAGGCATCAGAAAAATGCAAAATGGCGTTGAAAGAAACGATATGATCGAGGTGGCTGACGGAAGTCAAGAACTGGGAAAAGCAATGGTTTGTGTGGAGCGAGCAGCTGTGTACTCTGCTATCATTGCTAAATGCACTTTCGCATTTCAAGAGTACGATAATCCAGCGATGAGCAAGAGCACCAATGCAAAAACTCGCCAAGCTCTGGATGTAGACCTCATCGAAGCGGTCGAAGACTACAATCAAACGTGGAAAAATCGTTCGTACGATGGAGAGAACTGGATAAAAAATGCAGAGGCAGTTCTCGATGCCACGTTGTTGCCGATAGTCAACCTGAACGAGGGAGCTGAAGGGCTGCTCAACACTGCAGTCGAGATATGTCGAAAATGGAGATCGGAAACGGCTGCTTTGATGGAAACTGTTCGAAGCGACACTGGAAAGGAAGACTGGGAACTTCTGGGCACCCATATTTTCCATTTAATTGTCTCTGTTCTTGCAAATCCTGAAGTTCCAGTGTACCCGATTCAGGATATCTTCACTGAGTTCCGCTTGTGATAATTTTTATTATTATTTGTTTTTTGAAAGCTTGACATATATTTTTACACTCAATAAATCTACAAAATACGCAGCGCGCGCCGTTGCGAGGAAAAGAACTGATACCGCAAAGAACTGCTGAAGAATAGATCACATAGAACTTGTACACACAAACCAGCGCTAGAGTACAAAAAAGCATACAAAGAAAAAGTTTATTCACAGTTAATCCGACTTTGTCTTTTTAGTCCCAAAACAAGTTCCGAAAATGCGCGATAAAATCTTAAACACCACCCAAAACAGCAAAGAAATCACCAACAAAGCGATCGCTATAATATCCAGTAAATAATACTCGATCAAACTCTGATGCCTTCCGTGCGGATCCATAGTTGGAAGTTTGCCGAATCTTAACATTTTTTTTTTACATTTTTCTCAAAAAATAACACTTACTTTGCCGCAAACTCGACGTGTTTGATCAAAGTCTGCTTCGCATCTGTTGGCTGATTATTCAGCATTCCAGCGAGTCTCTCCGCGTTTTGTCGGTAGCTGAAATCACAAATAAACATCAGTGGACAGTTACCATTAGTGTGGGCTTACCTAGGATCATTCATAACTTTACGCAATGTCTCGGCAACTTTTTTTGGGTTTTTCAGGTCGTTTTTATGCAAAACTTCAACACCGCCATGTCTCTTTAACATTTCCGCATTTCTGGTTTGGTCAGCAAAAATTGGGACCTAAAAAAATGGGTCCTGAAACTAAAAAATTTCTACAAGTTTCTACTCACAATGACAGCTGGTTTTCCCATCATTGCAAGTTCGGTGATACTGGCAAGACCACCGTGAGTGATAAATGCGTCTAATCGTGGATCGGCAAGAATTTCATTCTGTGGCAGCCATTCTCCACGATTCACATTCAAAACTCCACATGTCAACTTTTTATCCGCTGGGTTTTCATACTTCCACAAAAATGTGACGTCACTGACGTCTTGGAAAACTTCGAGGAGGGATTTTCTGAAATTTTGAAAGAAAAGATCAAATTAAAATTTTATTTAAAAACCCACTTAAACTCTTCTGGCATATCCGCCGACTTAATGTTCGAGCCAAACGAAATGAGCACATTTTTCTTCCTCATATTCATCATAGTGTCCCACGGCTCGGGCACTTGCAGCTTTTTCCAGTCGGTTTGCACGGAAATACCACCGATTGGCACGATTTTGTCAAATGTTGGAGCAGGAAAGTCGAGAAGAGGAATATGATTGGTTAAGAGGAAGGATGTCTCTGGGAGAATTTGCTGGAAAAGTAAAACATAATGGATAAAAAAATGTTTCAAGAAATTACCCTCCAAGACCTCTGAACACCCAAAACTTTCTTCGCTAGCTCAAATTCATAATCTCCAATGTCAGCAAACATGGCGTTTCCAGCGAAAAACTGTAGAAGATTTAAGAATCGTTCATAGATATTCATCCGTTCTCCATAAATGCTTTGTGTGCCCGGCACATAGCTCGGAGCAATCGGTTGTCCAAGAGCACTGCTCACATGATCCATTCGACTACAGGAAAGAACCGAGATGTGGGATGGGATTTGAAGATGCTCAATTATTTCTGAGCAAGGAAAAAAAGTTGAAGCACTAAAATATGTATAAAATGCTTATTTTACCATATCCACAACTATCGAATGCCTCCGTGATTGCCACGTCAAAGTGTTCAGCTTTGAGCTGCTTGAGAAGCTCGGTGGATTTCATCACTTCTGGAAAGTTTCCAAATTTTAACAGTAAAAAGGTTCCTGCTCACTTTCACATTGCGCGCCAAACAGCGCCACCAATGCGCCAGAATTTAACCACATGTTCACGGGATTCGAAGTGTCAGCGATCCATAAATTAGTCAAAAACTTTTGCGTTTCTTTCATCAGCTCAACCACTTTCTCGTCGGGCTCCACAAAAATTTGCTTCTTAGATGAAACTAACGCAGTTCTGTTTCTTTGATTAAAATCTACCACTGGCATAAGGACTGTCTAAATACGAATTATTAAAATCTTTAAACAAATAAGAAAACATATTTACCACATCATGACCAGCATCCGTCAAAGTGTCCGCTACCGATGCAACAAATTTGATATGACTATGACCAAAAAGGTTTGCATACACTAGAATTTTGTAAGATTCCGCGCAATTGAGCCCAAAAATTAAGAAGAGGGTGGAGAAAACAAACAACCTCATATTGGTGTTGTTCGACTAAATGAACTGGGTTTAGGTAATAACTTTTGAGTTGACAGTTGTGTACAAGATTGTGATAACAACTGATAAGATTGTGCTGCATCAGTTCAGTTTGTTGCGAATGTGGAGCAGTGGAGCAATGGAGCCTAAAATTAATTTGCGTGTTTTTTATAAGAACCGTAATAAATACTTGGAAAAAACATTAAAAAAATTTGTCGATGTGTCAGATTATGAAGATCAAGAAGAGGAAAGGCCCGGAGACAGAACCTTGCGGAACTCCAGAGGGGATAGGGGAAATATTCGGTTCGGTATAGTTACCCACTCTGACAGAGAAACTACGGTTAGAGAGAAAATCGGCGAACCAGTTGCAAAAGTTAGGAGGAACTCCGAATTGAATAATTTTGTCCAAAAGAAGCTGGTGGGGCACTTGATCAAAAGCTTTTTGAAAGTCAAAGTATACAATGTCAGCAAACTTATTAGTTTTCAGTAAAGTGCGATAGGAGACGAGAGATTGAAGTAGCGCAGTAGAACACGAGCGGGTGGCAATAAAACCATGTTGATGGAAGCAGAATCCTTTCTGACAGAACAATAATGAAGACCAATCAAATATGCATATTACTTTATTAAGTTGGTTTTATTTATTTATTTTTTCAAAGAGTAACGCACATTTAATTTTTTTCTATTACTCTCGTCTAAATAGCCGCTCATAAACTTTTAAAACAAGAAAATTTTCCCGCGAAATATCTCGGAACCCAAACAAAAAAAACCAAAACAAAAAAAATGGTCGCACTCCTTTGCCAAATTTATGGTATGATGCATTGTCGATTTTTCTTCTCACAGTAGAGCCACCAGCCTGGAAACCAGCATTTTTTATTTTACTATTAAAAACGCAATGTTTTTCTGTGTGCCGTTCAATTCGCTGATGTATATTGATTGCAAAAAAAAAATGTAACGAACCTACGCAGTGCAGCAAAAATTAACTGTTTTTGTTGTTTTTAACACCGATGATTTGTGCCAAAACGTAAAAAAAAACTACTGTACTGTACACAATTTCTAAAAGTCGCAACCGTCGGAATTCTACGCCAGCGGCCACATCTCGTGTACTCCTTTTTTTCTAATTTTTTGTTGAAAAATTTGCCAAAAATCAAAGCATGTTTTGTTCAACACAACATTTCAAGTTTCCTTCCCCAAAAAGTTGGCACCCCCTTTGAAAACAAAAACTCACATTGTTCATGAAAATCTTTTTGGCAGTTCCAAATGGGAACGTGAATTTGTTCGCCAATAACATCACTCTTCAGTACGGGTTCATTCCCGAAATAACTGTCAAATATTTTGACATTCGCCGTTGACTCGGGCTGAAAATGAACAGAACGTTAAAAAACAACTTTTGAGGAGTCCCGGAAATAATATGCTCGTTTCGTTTTCAAAAATAATTTTTTTAAAACGGAACACAACTATTCGGGTCGACTTCTAGCATTTGATTATTTTAATGGACATATTCATACAGTGCGTTTCACATTTATACGGTCACCTTTATTTTTGAGTTCCACGTGGCAATCGATGAAAATTCGTACCCGGCAACTTAAAAATCGGATTCAGGGCATCAAATTACATACCCAAAATAATTTTTATAATGATATCTAAAAAACTGCCCGAACTAGGGCACTCTGACTGAAAAATGGTAATTTGCAAGCGTTTCACATTTATACGGTCACCTCAATAAAAACCGAAATTTTTATTTCCATTTGAGACCAATCGGCTTTAAATGAGTTATTCGTCTTTAAATTAACAGTATGACACACTTTATCTTGTTTTTCTTTTCTTTATTCATTTATGTACGATGCCACGATGTATTTTGCTATCGGATGCCAAAAAAAGCTTTAATTCGGGCTTTTAAAACTGCGGGATGGTCGAATCGAAAGGTTTCCCGTCATAGGAATTGTTCCAAAGACTGTGTGAATTGTTTTCTCTTGAATCCTGACGGAATCAAACCCTCCAAGAAGACTGGTTAGAAGCCGAAGTTGGATACTTGATCCCAACGTGCCATCTTGAGATCCGCATCCAACACGATGAAATCGTGCAACAATCTCAAAAAAGGAAATGAATCTGAATGTGAGCAAGTCGACTGTTTAAAGAGCTCTCAAGAAATATAAAAACCTTGTTCGTCAAGTTATGCGCCCTGCCCCGTCTCACCGACAATCTCAAGTAGCGCCGCCTCAACTTCGCCCTCTCGAACATGTCTACTGATTGGAATAAAGTACTTTTAATCATTATTATAAATTGGAACCCACTTATTTTTGTCAGACTACAAGTCATACTGACATGACCTTTTCCAAAAAGGAACTTTGGAGGTTGATCTTGTATGGTCTGGGGAGCTTTCTCGTCCGCCGGTTTCCTCGATCTGGCGTTTGTAGCTTGTTGGATGAACACTTCGGACTATCAAGAAGTTTTGCCGGACTATCTTCTTCCATTCCGCCGTCGTTTCAGTCGTCATCAGTTCATTTTCCAGCAGGATAATGCGGCTGTTCACGTCAGTAGCTCGACTACAGATTGGTTTAGGGCAAAGAACGTCGACGTTTTGCTTTGGCCAGCACGAGTGAAAGCTTCTGGAGCACGAATTCAAGAAAAAGGACACCCAGTACCTTCCAAATCTTATCTAATCTATGCCAAATGGTATTTTTGATGTTATCACTTCAAATGGTGCTGCCATCAAATATTAAATTGTTTTTGTTTTTGCGTTTTTGTTGCTTTTATTGGGGTGACCGTATAAATGTGAAACGCTTGCAAATGACAGTTTTTCAGTCAGAGTGTCCTAGTTTGGACATTTTTCCAGATATCACCGTAACATTTATTTTGGATATGTAATTTGATGCCCTGAATCCCATTTTTAAGTCTCTGGGTACAAATTTTCATCGATTGCCACTTGGAACTCAAAAATAAGGGTGACCGTATAAATGTGAAACGCACTGTAGAATTCGTTTTTTGACATCTATGAATAGGGAAAAAAACAAAAAAATGTTTCTTTTTCTCCTATGAAAATGTCCATAATGGGTATTCCCTTGAATAAATATTGTCGGCCCGCCAAAATGGTCAAACGCGCTCAGCTGAACTCAACGCTATGCGATTTTCATTTTGGTCTCCAAATTATTTCATTTCACGTTGAATTTACACGTGAAATGAAATAATTTGGAAACCAAAATGAAAGCCACGTAGTACTGAATCCAGCGGAGCGCGTTTGACCATTTTGGCGGGCCGACAATAGCTCACCTCACAGCCTTGCTGCTTCCAACACGATTCCCTCATGCACTGCAATAATTAATTTTTTTTTTCAAGTTTTTGAAGGTTTTACCGACAATTATCAGTTTTCACTCGAGTTGAATCATTAAAAAATGAAACCCATTCCGCCTACTTTTTTCTCCGCGCGAACGTAAAATGATGAATGCAGAGTCATTTTTTATGATGAAACTCGTTCGAGTACACTACACAATATGAGATTTTTCGAAGGAACATCAATAAAATTGCAAATAAACGTGTTAGAAATAAACAAATACGTAAAACACGCACAAGAAAAAAGAGGAAATGGGTGAAAATGAGAAAGAAAAGATCATGGAGAGTCAAAGTTTCTTTGAGTTTCTTTGAGAGATTTTATTTGAAAGCACATACAGTTTCAAAAAAAAAAACAGGTTTATATATGTATTTAGCAATCACAATATAATAGGGTAAATAGAAAAAAAAACAACTTTTCTCCTTTCTGAATTTCTTCTCCAAAGTTAAAAATTTCATCACCGTTACAATTCACAATTGTCTGCGTATCGAAATCATAAGATAATTAACACGAGAACAATAATCGGGGTAAGAGTCAGATTCACAACAACACCGACTTTACTCTCCGACTCCATTTGCCTACGCTCATTGGTGGAGAGTTCGACCAAGCTGAAAAAGCTCATCGGATGGTTCTGCATCTCATCCGTGACGCGGAGAATTTGATAACGAAACGTTCCGTTTCCCGGATTTTTTGAGACCATTATGAAGTCGAGGCTAAAAATCAGAGGGGTTCAACATAATATCTGAATTTATCACAAACCTATCGCTCAAGTTTTCCGGACACTGCGTCGCTTTTGCCATTCGCATCAATCGAGTCTCTTCCCAGTCGAACACGTACTTTTTGTGACCTGGAAATCCTTTGAAACCGAAATAGATCAATCCACATTTTCCGAATCCGGCAATGTAGTCTGTTGAGTATTTTACATTGAGTTGCACGCGGACTTGGGGGCTGACGAATGCTGGAAAAGGATTGGAATGTATGACAAAAAAATGTAATTTAATAATCAAACCCTGATCACTTACCAGATTCAATTGATGGCCCAATTTCCATTGGGACAACTTGTGGAATGTTATTCCCTGGCGTTTTATACTCAATAATTCCTTTTGTTTCCTGCACGCGCATTTTCCTTTCTGTTTCGATTTCAAACGGTATCATGCTGAAGTAGATTGTTCCATTGCAACCCGTTTTGCAGCTGATGGTGAAGTTGATTCTAAAAATTAGGATGGCAATCTCTTTCCAAAGAGCTTTACTCACTCAAAATTATTGTAAGAATCACAAATATAATCAATGCCAGCGTTAAGGCTCTCCGCCCATTCTTGATGCCAAATGTACGTGGAATTCTTGATAAGGGCAAGCGTCTCGAACAGTTTGTGACCACATCTGCCAGCGCTAAGGGTTAGAAAATCGGTGGCGATGATTGTGAAGTTGACTGCAAGGCTCTTGTTGTGGCTAACTGGAAATTTTAAAGTTAAGGCTCGAGCTCCGCTGATGCTTTTGAAGAAGTTAGAAAGTTAGACAAACTCACTTGCATCCCACTGATACGCCAGAAACACCTGCTCAGTGACCGATCCTTGTGTCTCGTTGACGTGGAATGGCACTCTGACGGTATCATAGCGAGGGTGATAGGCAACTTGTTTTTGATGTCTTTTGACCTTTTGGTGATGTTGTAGACACTCTGTGAGCTCGGAGAACGCTAGGCTCCAGAGAAGAAAGACCAAAAGTGAGATCTTCATGATTTTTCTAAAATTTTTACACCGGATTAACAAAGAGGTGAAAAAACGACAAAATAAAATGAAAGAAGGAGAAAAGAAAGTACCATTTCATGAAAGAAATGGCGATTGAAATCGCGACTCAAAAGAAGATAAACAAATAAAAAGAGAAGAATTAGAGAGAAGAGCTCTGAATGCAAAAAGCTAAACCGCTGAAAGTATAATCCCGCTTTTCCTCCAGTACCACCTCTGAAGTTTTAGGAGGCGTGACTCTTCCAAGATGAAAGAGAGCAGCTTAAGTGATCTGAGAAAGTCCAATTTTTTTGTACCATTCTCTGGAAAAGTGGTGAGCTGAAAAATACTGGTTTTTTTTTTGGGATTTTATTTGATTTACTGGAAAGCTATTTTTGGGAATCTGGTTTTGTTAGTTTGTCATGTGGTCTGTGTTCAACCAATGTGCTCCGTCGTCAAGACAATGCTCTCTAGATGGTTGATGCACTTGATTTCCAACAATTCCAATAATGAGAATTGCGATTTTTTTGGGTTGAAAACAAAAACATTGTTGTTTTTTTTTGTTGCTCAGATCTTGGAATAACAGGGAGTTTTCATGACAAGAAGTCTTAATATGGAATTTTTAGGTTGTATAAGAGGGAAACGGAGTGCAGAAAGAATGGGTGTCGCGTGGGAACGCATCAGGCGGTGGACAAATGAATAAAGAAGGGTAGGGTGCTAGAATGTTGCACAAATTATAGAAAAAGAATTCGCTTTGTACTGACAGATACTGTAGGCTACTCAGCCATCAAAACATGTTTTTTCTAATTTATTGAGTTAGACGGCAATAATGCGCCTGTCGCGATTTCGCAACGTCGCTGATGTAGCTGCGGCCGCGGCCGAGGAATAACGCGTGGCCGGCTGGCAGGTCTACAAGAACAGGGTAATCTTGGGGTTTTGCTTGTTTAAAATTTAGAGCTCGCTCCATTGATGACGGGAGAGGGAGACAGATAGACAGAAGTTAGACAGTTCGAAGAAACGAGCGAAAATGGAGTTGCGCAGACAGCAAAGGGTACGCAGGCTTGGCGGCTTACGATTTTATCGGCAAGTCGCTGAAATCACGAGGACTAGGCGCCGAAAACAACCTGAGCAGCAAACTTTCCACCCAATTTTTCTAAAAATAGCCAGAATAATAAAGCGAAATAAAGAAAAATGCAAAGAACTCCAACCTCCGTCCGTGTTTTCTCGTCTCGCACCCTTCATCTCATTATCAACGAGTGCTCGAGTGGAATGTTCTAAGAACGGGAGAGAAAATAGAAAAAGAAACCAAAAAAGAAAACAAGGAACTTGGGATTGAAATTGAAATAGGAAAGGAAAAGCTGGTGATCTGACTATGAAACGTATTTAGGTAATTTATGGTTAGAACTGGTTGGCATTTGATGCTGAAAAAATTGTACATGTACTAACTATAAATAAATAAATACATGATTTTGTTAATCTTTTTTTGATTTTCTCATTCTCAATGTCCTGCTCTTTCGTTTCTCCCGTTTCTTCCCTTTATCCCCGTTTCTTTATTTTCTTTTCTTCCAAAAACGAAAGATAATCCAATTGGAGCCGATTTTCCCCTTGTGCTTCCACTTTTTTCCCCCACCGCCCATCTCATTTCCTTAATCCACCCCTCCTATGCAAACGAATTAAAGACGATGGATTAGAGAAAAAGAAATGAGGGAAATGGAGAAGACGTGAGCGTTCCTCGCACATTTGTTGCATTTGATTGTGGGTGAGCTGTCTGACCTTGGCTGGATAAATATATACTTGGATTTATTGATTTTCGGGTCAGGTCATCTTGTCATTCCATTGGTTTTTTTTTCTTCCTTTCTCAGTTCCAATCAGGGCTGTCAAAACGGTCCCGCGGCCGGCTCTCGGCCGGGAAAAACGTCGGCCGGCCGCGGCCGGCCTTAAGGCCGAGTGAGATGAAACATCTCTTTATTTTTCGTGTTTTTTTTTTTGTCGAAATTTCTCGCAGATCAAACATTTTGCGGCAGATCAGTGCAATTTTTCCATTTCTCACAGTACCCACAGCCGGCCGCGGCCAGCCGGATTTTTGACAGCCCTGGTTCCAATAGCTTTTTTGATCACGACGCGGGGTTTTAGGCGCGCGAATTTCGCATTAGAGCGCGGTTTGAACGCCGCGACATGCCGTGCCGTGCCGCGCCCCACCTCGTCTCGCTTCGCCTCGCCAAATTGCTGGTTTCTATGAACATTCTCGCCACAAATAGTATATAAATACATAGTTTTCGCTTCTCTTTTCTTCTCTTTCTTTTCCTTTTTTCGCCACCAGTACACTGAATGAATGCATTGCGGATAAGCATCAACAAACAAGAAAACAAGCATTTTTTATGTGAGCCCTTTCTTTTTGCAGAAGCTCACACTCTCCAACAACATGTCAGCTCCAATTGCAGTCAATGTTCGAGTTTCAAAGGCGGGTTCGTTCAATATTGATAGAAAAAACTGCGAAAATCGGTGAAAACCATTGTTTTTTTCTGTTTTCCTATTTTCCCTGATGTCTAATGCCTCTGCGACATGTCAGTGGAGCGGAGCGCGTTTGCATAGCGGGCAAAAATTTCCAATAGTTTTTTATGAATTTTCCCATGAAAACAAACATTTTTAGCAAGCAGAAGATCTTGAAGAATGGGAGGAACATCTGATTCTCCGCGTGCCAGCCGATGTGGTGAACCGAATGGAGCGAGCAGTAAACAATGAACCAGGCGCCGAAGAGCTTGGAGTCAACATATGTGATGAGACAAGAGTTGTGCAGATAAGGATTGGCAATCAGATTTTGCCGGCGAAACTTTTGGATTTACCGACTATCAATGAGGTGAAGGCTTTCAGCCACGTTCTGTTCCTCGGCCGCGGTCGCTCGCGACCGCAGCCGGCGACGAGACGAGACGCATAGACAGTTTTTTTGGCAAAATTTTCGCATTTTCAGGTCCACAAAACGTTTGACAATGCAACACTGTTCAAAGTCACTGACATTTCCCAAATAATAATTTGTGATGACGCCCTTCCGCCACGAAAAGAAGAGAAAAATAAACAAAAACAAAAAGGCAAAGGTTTGGAAAACCAGACACCAAACGATAGTTCTGGCGAGGGAACATCCACGGAGCCAGGTGTCAATAAACCGAAAACTGCAAGGCAGATCGCAAAAGAGGTGAGGTCTTTTTTCAAGCGACTTTTACGATTTTTGTCATAAAAATGTACTGGAGCGCACCACGGTGTGTTGAACGGCGCACAGCTGCAAACGCGCCCCCTCGCACTAATTGAAAGAAAATTTTATGGTTACGGTCACTGTATTTGAAATGTCGCATTAATCAATAAATTGACTTTATTTTATACTTTTTTGTACTCTTCCGCATAAGAAAAAATTATTGAGTCGATTAGAAGCACTTTTAGTTGAATTAACAGAATTATTTCATGCGTTTTCAATGAAAATGTTTTTTTAATTGTCGTAAGTTACGGCGCATGCACAAAAACCTGTAACGTTAAATATAATATGAAAGCGCACGTGACGGCAATTTGCGTACTTTTTATTATTTTTGAAAAAATGTACGCTTCAACACACCGTGCGCACTTGCGTCACCCTACATCACTAAATTAGAGAAAATTTTTAATTCCAGAAAGCCAAAGAACACCATTACCCGCATGGCATCAGCGCTCCAATGAAAAACGCAAAAAAGCGAAAGTTTCGGAAGAAAAAAGAAAAGAAAATCATGGCGGTAGAGGAAATTGAAAAAGAGCTCAAACGTCTGCTCCGCTCGGACCTGGAAGCTCAATCGGTTCGCTGGGAGATTGTGGAGGATGATGGATCGGTCAGTCGAGTCGGTCATGCGCTCTTTCTCGGCCGCGGCCACGATTTTTTTTGTTGTAAAACTCAAATTTTCAGAACCCAATTCCCCACGAAGAAGAGGAAATTGAAACTTTTGACCCAGAAGATGGAAGCGATGATGACAAAGACGACAAGGACGATCTCAGCGACGATGAGGATACTCTTTGAACAAGGTTCAGATTTTTATTTATTTATTTATTTATTCAAATGACGTCAAAGAAAGAAGAATTAATGAAATTAATATTTTGTTGTGGATGTGGATGAAATCTGATTGGCAACATGATGGACAAAACAAATCGTTAAAGTTCCAGTAATCAGGAGAGCTGTTTTCTTTTCATGGGAAATGAGTGAGCAAGAAACCAAGAAAAATAGAAACTAAGAAATAATATTGGAAGAATTCTTTCGAGCTTTTGACTCTGCTGACTTTTTCTTCGTCTTTTTTGGTGAGGACGCTGGCTTTTCAGGCTGAAAATGCTCGATTTTTAAAGTAAAGTTTCCGGCCATAGTCATGGCCTAGAAATCCAAGAGCATACCTTTTTAAAGACGTGCACTTCAATCTCATCTTCCCTGTCCGATTCGCGAGACTGTCGGCTCGACCTTGAAAGACTTCGTCGGACACGTTCGACAAGTCGCGATCCCATGTTTTTGAACGGGTTGCGACCGCCTGAAAGAGGAAAACATTAGAAAATGGGACCTATTGTTAAAAAAGAACCTCGGGGAAGTGTGGCGTAGTTGCTGCTGACACCTTCGTTGACTTGGCCAAGACTGTGCATTAGCGCCGAGTTAGCGGCTTCTTCCTAAATAGGTACCTTCCCATTTGAATAAAAAGAGAAGGGCAACTCACAAACTTCATATGCTTCCCATTCTGCGTGGTTTCCACTGATCTCGACTTTCTAATACCGAAGAACCCTCTCTTGTCAGCTGGCGGTTCATCAATCGCCTCAAACGCCTTAGCCATAAGCTTCACAGACGGCTGCCCACCACGAGCCAACTCTTCCCGCCTCACTTTATACAGAATATTGGCTCCAGTGCTGCTCGGTCGCGGAGTTCTCGCGTCTTCCGTGCCGTCATCCTCACTGAACTGACTGCGATTGTCGAATGAAGCGTTGCGGCTCATGGAGTATTCTTCGTTGGACGCTTTTCTACCCGGTACACCTATAGTATGGGTCTTGATAGTTTTTTTTTTGTTGAGAGTTTGAGCTTACTTAGGTTATTGCTGGAAGACGGCTCGTGATAAAGACCCCGTCTCGCTGGACGACCGTATCTGTCGAACCCACTAGAGCTTTCAGTGCTGGAAGTTTATATTTTTATTTTTGTATTATAGGGCGAGCCATTGCACAATAGAGCCTAAGAAAAAATTAGAGAAACTTAAAGCCCAAACCCAAAAACCACAAAATTCACAAAAACGAAAAAGCCAAAAAAAAAAGAAGAATTTACCTGAATGATCGTTTGGCGGCAAAACTGCTGATGACGTTCAACTTCTCCGGTTTACTATAATACGGCTCTGTCTCGCTAATTGTAGTGGAAACGGAAGCGGTGGTAGTCGGAATAGGGAGGTTAGCATTCCTGGAAATGATAGTGAAACGAGAAAAAAACATGCATCGGTCGCAGAAGTGGGTAGTATTGGATAAATGAACTAAGGAGTCACAAAAAATAGAGTTGAGAAGAAGAATAAAGAAAAAAAGAAAGTCCACCAAATTATGAGGCAAAAAAATCAATCAATCAATATGTATGTAGAAGTGAGAAGTGGTCAAAAGGATCCCCAACTTACCTATACGCATGTCTTAACGGTGCGCTCGTCACTGATCGAATGGAGAATGACGACTGACTAATGTTATCATAAGTTCCTTCGCCACACTCTGAGATCGATGGTGCGTACCCGTTTGAAACCTTCTCGCCGAGCACCGATCCTGCTCTCTCATCTCTGAAAAGTGTGGGGTTTTGCATGAGAAACACAAAAAGATGCAGTCAACAAAATTTGCCCACTAGCTGCTCATTAGCTGTCTATAAGCTGCATATCAGTTGCCTATTAGCTTCCGTGACATATCTTCCGAATCCCGTGGCTGTTTGCCACGGAAAATTGCAGACGTCCTGCCTCTCATAGGCAGGCTTGCCAATTTTGAAGCGAATTGCTTCCCACTAGCTGCCCACTAGCTGCCCATTGGCTGTTCACTGTCAGCCCTAATTAGCTGTAGCGCACGCGCGCGCCAAAGAAACTCACGGATTCAAATTGTTGGCCGCTTCGTCGTCTCTCAGAACCGTCAACTGATTAATAATATACCGTATTCCATCCGGCTCATTTTCCCGCGATGATTTCCGCGTGGCTTCGCTCACATACGCAAGTTGATCAATAATACTGCTCAGCCGATACTTCCGTGTCAGTTTCTGAAGCTCGTTCAAATGCACAATTTGCTGAAGACGTTCTCGCTCCGACTCGATCATCTCCTTTACCACTTGCTGGCTATCCTTGTTTTGCGACAAATTCTTCTGCTCAATCTCGAGCACTTTGATCTGCTCGCCGAGCACTCGAATCGTTTTTTGTGCCTCATTCTTCTGCCGATTCTTTTCTGCCGTGACCTCGGTGATCTTGTCATTCAATCGATCCATTTCTTTTGAGTAGAACGTCTCACAGTCTCGATATTGCTTGCGAATGGTTTCCACCGAGTCAGTGTTGTCGATTTTCTCATTTCGCCCACGCGCCCGATCGATATTCCACAGGATTTGATCTGCTTTACGCGCCTCTTTGGTTAACCGTAGATCCGTGTTTAAGCGTTCCAGTTCTTCTTCTTTGGTTGATAGCCGGGTTTGCTTAAAAACAAATTTAAAAATGCCACATGTGAACTGCAATGAATGCATATATTGTCGCCGGCCAAAATGGTCAAAAGCGCGTGGCTGAACTCAACGATATGCGATTTTCATTTTGGTTTCCAAATTATTTCATTTCACGTTGAATTTACACGTGAAATGAAATAATTTGGAGACCAAAATCAAAATCGCATAGCGTTTAGTTCAGCCGAGCGCGTTTGACCATTTTGGGGGCCGACAATAGTGTCCGTACGTGAACCTGCAAATTTGGGAATGCAAGCTTTAAAGAAGATTAAAACACCGACACTATATGCATCTACCGCTTTTCACATTTCACATGTGGAAAATATATTCAACGTGTTAAATAAAAAATAAATTCAAAAAACAAAACAAACCTGTACTACGTAGTGTAAATGAAAATCACAAATAAAGATTGTTAGTTGTTGTCAAACAAACAACACCCGTTAGTATTTAGTCACAATTGATGATCAAACATGTAAAAATATAAATGGATGGCAGCTTGATTGATCCATTGATTAGGTAGACATTAGACGTGGTAAATATGAGTTTTCTGTTGAAAAATTAAACCATAAATAAGAATGAACACTATAATGTTAGTCGAAATTCCACTTCACTCAACGTAAAAAATAAATTTGACCTACCAGCTCTTTCACTCGTTCCGTCGACTCGCTTGCCGTTTTTTCTTTGGCTTTCAAGCTATTACGCTCATCGGAAACTTGTTTCTCAAAGTTGGTCAACGCTTCTTTGTTTGTGTCCCGTTCGCGGCGGGCTAGAACGAGCTGGAAAGAAAACTGTTTTCAGACTGTGGTGATGCAAACGCGCTCCATCGGGAAAAGCGGTCGAGAGAGGAGATAGCGCCAGACGAAATACAGTACACGAGGTGTAACCGCTGGCCTTTTTCACAGTTATCGATTTTGGTTCCATCGAAAGTTTTCAAGAAAAATTTGTGGTATTTGAATCGGCGCCATTGGCTGGCCTAGGCCACACTTTCTAGGCCAGACACCTTGTGTACTCGTTGTGTACACTTGAGATTGCAAAAGCACGATTTTGCGACACTTCCTCGCAAGTTTGGAAGACGAAAATTTTCAGTTCCTACCTGCGAATGAAGAGCTTTATTAGTGTCCTCCATAATTCGCATCCTACTGCTAAACTTTTGCTGCATTGCATCAATTTCCACAGTTCGCAACTTTTCACTCTTTCTCGTCTTATGTTGGAACGACTCCTTGTCTTTTTCCCATCCCGTATTGACCTTGGACAGCTGATCTTTCAACTCGGCGTTCTGGATCCTACAATCGTCCAGGGAAGCGTTGGCGTCAGCGATTCTTTTTTCCAGTATCGAAATTTGCTTTTTGAGCTCCAAAACCAGCATTTTCTCACTATCCTGACGGCGCAGTGGGGACTGTTCGCCGGAGAATGAGTTTTGGGGAGTGGCTAAAAATATTATCTTTGAATTACTGTGTTCTTTGCTCAAAACCCAACCTGTAGACTCTTTAAGCTCATACTCTTCAGGAAGTTGCTTTTTGAGTGTAGCAATTTCCTTTTCCAGCTTCACCTTGTCGTGCTTCCAAGCGGCTTCTGACTTCTTTTGATCTTCGGTGAGTTTTTCTGGAAAAATTAAGTTGGTGTTTTTTTATCTGTCAGAAAAAAAACATACTCAAATGCTCCTCCGCGTCGTCTTTCATCTTCTTCATCGCAGTCAACTCATTCTTCGACCTGCTTCTTTCCAAATTCATTTTATCCCTCTCTGCCTCAAATATACTTTCCAGCTTCTTGTACTTGATCTCAAACTCTTTCACAGTTTTCTTATCCGTCTCCATCTCTTGCATATCCTTTTTGAGAAGTTCCACCTCCGCCCGAAGTTTCTTGTTCCTCTCCTCCTGCTCCTCCAACGATCGTGTCTTCTCGATCAAAGTGGTCGACTTGGACTCTAACAGCTCCGAGAGCTCATCATTCTGCCGTTTAGCGTCTGCAGTTCGGATTCCCAAAGTTTTGATTTCCTTCTCAAAGATTTGTCGCTGTTTTTCAATTTCAATAGTCCAACGGTCTTCCGTTTGGAGCACTTGGTTTGTCAAATCCTTGTTTTTCTTTTTATAAAACGAGATTTCATTCGTCTGCTCGTCAATATTCTGTTGGAACTGATCACACTTTGGACATTTTACTTCGGGGAGACTCTCCTTGCTCGGCAGTTTCTTGACGGTTGAACCAGGTGTTACACTCTTGATATTATCTAATTTTTGATGCACGTTCTTCATTTCTTGCATCACGTTGGCAAGCTCGGCGATAATGGCCGCTCCGCTGTCTTTGGAGAGGGATCTGCGGCGTTCATCCTGCAAAAAAAAAATGAGTAAAAATTGTTTTTAGAAAGCATGACTAACCTTCTGAGCATGATCAATCTTCTCAAACTGCTTGCACAACCTTCCAGTCTGCGTCTCAACGGCTGCTAGGACCTCACAACATTGCTCGATCTCATCCGTAGTTGGAACTTTTCCCTGAAGCTCGCCGACAGCGTCAGTAGCTTTTTTCTCGCTCAGCTGTTTTTCAAGATCTTCGATTCGACGTTTTAGATCATCGGAATATTGGCTTTCGCCGTCTTTGACTTGTTTTTTGTGAAGTGTGCTGCATCTTTCATTCACTAGTTCTAGTTGGCCGTTGAGCTGCTCGATCTGGAACTATTTGGTGAGCCGTACGTCATGGCACTGTTAGGCAGGTGGCAGGACTTTTTGTCTAACAGCTCCATGTCGTAGCAGCTCTATGATATTGTGGAACTCGGCGGAAAAAAATACTTGGCAACGTGCCAATTTATGCGGCTTTAATTTTTCGAATTGATATTTCGAGGCAAAAAGTGTACAAGTGTATAAGCGACGAGACGAGACGAGACGAGGCGCAGACGAGAAACAGCGTTGCCACGCGACGCGACCGCTGGTTTCGTCTCTAGCGTGAAACAAGCAGTTCTATGTCGATCAGTTCTATAACCTAGCGGTTTTATTTCCTAGCAGTTATATTCTCTAGCAGTTCAAAACCATTTCTCACCTTCGTAGCCAACGAGATAACCTTCTGATTGTCCGACTTGAACACTGTAGTCTTGAGCTCGTTGACCTGTGCCTCCAGCGCTTTTCGCTTCTCTTGCTCTTTTCGCAACTCGGTCGTTGTTGTGCCGGATGGTACTTAAAAAAGGTTTTTTCAAACAAAACAAACAAGTCAAACATACGCACCAACAAAGTTTGGTTTAAGAGTCTTGGTTTCCAACTGTTTGACCTGAGTTGCCAGCTCAAGATTTTTACGCTCCAGCTCGCTAATAGTGGCAATCATTTTCGACATGTCCTTCTCCATTTCGGGCGTCAACTTGAACTCACCAGCCTTTGAATGCACTAATGTCGGACCACCACGCTTGCAATCGGTCTCCAACTCGACAATTCTAAACAGATATTTATTGGATGCAAGCCTTTGTTTTCAAACAAAAAACTTCTTGTTCAGATGATCGTTGGTCTTTTCGAGCCGTTCCACTTTGGTGTTCAAATGTTGCACTTGGCTCTCGGCCAACTCGAGTTGAAGATGAGCGTTTCCGTCGCTAAAAATTCACTTGTTGTTCTTTTTGTGAATTAAATTTGGGCCACAGATAAAGAAACCACCCGAAAAAAAAAAACAAAATGCAAACGTAGAAAAAGTGTAGAAGTGAGATCAGAACTTAAAATTTAAATGTTCCCCCACCAATATAAAACCCCACACAGACACACAGAAAGAAAGCTTTCAATGATAATGAATGACAAACAGACAAACAAACCAGTGTGAAAAGTTTTACACTAACCTCCTGAAAATGGGAACTTGTTTTTGTGCTTTACGTGTGGTCTAGCGAAATACAGTTACCGATGTTCCGCAGTTTTACGGAGCCTCGTAACTGAATTTCACTCGTTATGACATAATAATTATTGCGTTGTTAGTTTTTGCCAATTTAAGTACAAAATTAAAACCAAGAAACCAAGACAAAGACTAGATACGCACTTGACAAGTACACGCAGTGACCAACCTGGCCGATCGGATCATTGGTGGGCGCAATTTGCTCGACTTGTACAGCTTTTTCAGCAGCTCGTCGTTCTCGTTTTCCAGGTCCTGGAGATTTAAAATGTCCGACTTTTACAGGTTAAAATTAAGGCCACACCTGCATTCTTATCTGAGTTCTCTTCAAATCTTCCTCAGAAAACCGCATTTGCTCACGAAGGTCAATCTCTCGCTCCAGAGCATCTCGTAGTTCTTTCGACATTTCATTCTCTGGAATATTGGGCACACTGGCTGCGATTTCGGCGGATAGGCGTTTCTGAGTGGTTTTTGTTTTTGTTGTTGTTTTTTTTTTTCAAACCAAAATCAAATATATAAACTAACCACAGCCATATCCGTCTTATTCCTAGCTTCTCTCCACTTGTTCTGCGTCTGAATCTCTCGAACCTTCTCCTTCAGATAAAACACCTCATCCTCAAGCTTGCAGCGCTTCTCTTCAGTCTGCTCAAGTTCATTGTGCAACCTAACAGAAACCTCCTTGGCAACCCGGATCTCGTACTCGAGCTCTTTAACTTTTGCACTGTCCGATTTGATGGACGCGGCGACTGCTTCAGGGCAACTGTTCATGTACTCTTCGAGCTTTTTCTCCGAGTGCATTTTCTCCGCCTCTGCTTGGTCCCGACTTCGTTCCGTTTTTCGCAGCTTGAACTGCAGAACTCGGCAATTTTTGGCGTTCAGCTCGAGCTCGCGTTGAAGCTCTCGGAACTCTTCAATTTCCTCTTCACGGTATTGGTCCTAGAAGGTGAAACGAAAATGTATGTATGCGAAACACAAAACGGGCAAGACAAACCTGCATCTCCTCAATTTCCTGCTGTAAATCTTTCACCTCTGCTTTGAGCGTCTCGTTTTCCTCCATCAACTCGTCGCATAATGTTTCTGTGGTGCGGATTTTTTCACGCAGCTTTTCATCAGATGTGGCAAATGTTGTTTCCTGAATGCAGTCATTCTAAAGTGTGCCACTATGAAATCATTGGTTTTCTGAGTTTGATAAATCTTGAAATTTTCCTAATAAGCTTAGATTCGAAAAAATGCTGTTTCAGGGCAGTGTCGTAGTGCTCTCGATTATTTTTTCTTTTTCTAACTATTTTTTGCACGGTGTGTTGGCCGGGACGTTATTGGCAATGCGCTCCGCTGAGGGGAGAGGCTGCTTGTCCGCTTCTCTTCAGCGAAAGTCTAACGACAATTTCCGAGAACTCTGCTTTTCTAAGTCTCCTTTTCTTATCCGTTTTAACGCAGACGAGTGGCTATGCAGCTAAATGCAGTCTAAGGTAACAAAATTCCGGCCAACAAATCGTAAGTTCAATTAAAAAATGTACCTGCAACTCTCTGAGCTCACACTTCAACACTGTATTCTCATCTCGATAATCCTGAATCTGATTCTCGGCCTGATTGAGCCGCTCTTCAAGCATATTTATCAGCGATGACTCGCTCTGCTCGGCGTTCTGAAGACGTTGGCGGAGAGCCCACTGCGCTTTCTCCTCCTGAAAAAAGAGCCATCTACTTATTGCATCATCTTCAAAAACTTGAAGATGTCGACGACGTCGGCATAACCCTCATAACTAACTCAATTTTTTTTTCTTTTTCTTTTTTTTTTTCTTTTTTCCTTTTTTTAAAGAAGGAGGACGAAACATGGAAAGAGATGGAGCAAAACTGACCTTCAAGCTGTGGTTGATATCTCTCAACTGACTGATCTCTTCCTTCAACGCTAGGATGTATTCAGACTGAAAAGCAAATAAAAGTTACTTACTTGTCAAACTGCAGTAATTCTATGTACATAAATGTGTACTTACTTCGTTTTCAGTGGGTGTAATGGCGCGTTCTTCTTCACAAATGCTACCGCTAAACGCCGTCACCATACTTTTCGTGTCATTCACACTTTCGCATGATTTGGTCGACGACATGCCCTTCGACGTGGCCGACAGGTACGATGATACTGACAGTGCTTCTGTGTCATCTGGAATGAGAATTGACTTTCTTTTTTAGCTAGGGGCAGACATTCGTTCTTTTGCGACATTGAACCCAACAAAAAACTCACAAAGCTTAATGGAACTGTTTTTTAAATAATTCCTCTCCATGATCCCACTCTCCGATGTGCATTTTAAAGCACCCTCTTCATTTTCATTTCCATTAGACGTCACGGAAAAGTATGAAGAACTGGAGACAGTGTCCTCCGGAGGAGCACAGGTTAACTGATTACCCATGATTTCTCCAATAAAGCCAAGAAATCATAATGGTTGGGCCAAAAATACAGAATAAAGAATAAGACGGGGCGAGACGGGACGCTCAAAAAAGTGAGTCGAGAAGTCAGTCGACGCGAAAAAGAGCCCTCGACAAGTTCTATGGTCACAGGAAATTGTGGGTAAGTAGATTTGTATTTTAATACCCAGCGGAGCAACAGCACCGCCCGCCTACACTTGGTCAGAATCAATATGAAAACATCTTGACTATAGTGAGCACAAAAACAATAAATCTTCTTGTATTTTTGTTCCACTTTTTTCGTTTTCTTTTATACAAGTTGAAAATATGTAGAGATGATACCTATAATCTAATTTAAAATGCTCTGATCTTTCTTTCCATATTTCCTATAAAGTCGGGGTGCGAAATAAAAAACACTCGGCTATTAGCTGGCACCTAAAAAAACCCACCATCATCAGGACCTCCATTATCCAAATTATTACTCGCGGTTTTCCAACTCCTTCTCCTCTCCTTTTTCAATGTCGACAAAGTTACAGTGGTCTCCTCGACGTGTTTATCCTGGAAAACTGAGCATCGCTTTTAAAAATAAAATAGCGTAAGTACCTTGGGCCGAAAACACTTTTTACACCTGTCCTTTAGATAGTTTTGCGGTTCAAAACCGTTGCAAAGGTCACTCATTGAGCGAAATCTGAAAATGGGCAAAAAATTGCATCTAATCTATGGATAAATGGTTACCAAACTGATAGCGTTCTCATTGCTAATGAGAACTCGAATTTCAGATGAATTACAGAAATTTGCGATTGGAAAGGATTGGATGGATGGAACAAAAAGAGGAACAATGAGAGGAATTGCGAAAGAAAGCACATGTTATTGTAAAACGGGAAAATATGACAAGTGGGTAGACAAGAAGCGTTTTATTATTATTTTCTTCCCCCTACCGACTGACTACCCACATTATTTTTTGCTTTCCGCGTTCGTTTTTGTGTGATTAATTGGAAACGAAGAACAAATATATTACGCCGATCAGTAACTCGAAAAAAACTGTACTTTTCTCTGCGTCTACTCAGCTGCCCGACACATGGCCGCGGCCGAGAAATTGCGCGTAGCCGACTGACAGTATTTATGAGCGAGTAATACGACAAAGCATTTTATAAATAGCGAAACACGGATAAATGGGTCTAAAACTACAGAAAAAAATGTTGACCGAAATTTTGAATTTTTGTGTGAAATTTAAGACTTTGTTGTGATTTGATGAAAAACCGATTATTTAAAGAGAATTTAAGTAAAATTTTCATTAAAAAACTCAAAGAAAACGGGGTTTTCTCTGCGTCTCTTTACGAGACCACACGAACGCAGCCGAGGAATAACGCGTGGCCGACAGAAACCGTTTAATGGAAAAATGTTAAAACAAGGAAATTCCTTCTTGTTTTTATGGCTTCAGAAAATTTGAAAAATGCAACAAAATAAACAAAAAAGTAGTGAAAATCTGAAAAAAAAATTTTACCGAAATTTTGAATTTTCAAATTAAAAAAAAAATTTTTTTCAAACATTTTTAATTTATTGAATAGAAACTGAGAATTTTCTGACAAATTTATCAAAGTTCCCATAAATTATTCGACAAAAACCGTTTTTTTTTTTTGGCCGCAACCATGTGCCGATTCGCAGATGTTCATAAATTAGTAATATTTTGATCCTTTAAATCTAAATTGTTACTCTTTCTTTTTAATTGGAGCTACAGGGTGGCTTTTAAATATGGAAACATGTTTCAAACATGATTTCTCCAAAATTAGGAACGGTAAAGAGTTGTGATTCAACAAAATGTTTATTAGAAAAACAAAAAACGCAAATCAACAGAAAGTATTTGATTCGGCCTCCTTTCGTCTTGATTACATCTCGAAGACGTCGCGGGTAAGCCTCCACCGTGGCATGCAGGTATTCGTCAGGCAGTTTTTCCCATTCCTCGAGCAACGTCTTCTTCAGGGCCTCCACACTTGAATGGGGTCTTGCACAGACCTTATTCTGCAAGACTCCCCAGATAGAGCAGTCTAGCGGGTTAAGATCCGGCGATGATGCAGGCCAATCCTACTTCTTGATGAATGCGGCAGATTAGCTTTGCACCAATTTTTCGTCTGAAAACACGGTCACCAAGTGCGTGCCACCACGCGTGCCAGCGAGGAGACGTTTTGCTTTTTCGTAGCGTTTCTCCTTTTGGCCTCCGATAAAATTGCAGCTCGTGTTACACGATAAGAGGTACGATTGAGTTTCTTTTTGACAATCTTTGCCATGGACGAACGGGAAATCCCGGTGTCTTTAGCCATCTTACGGATAGAGATTCACTGATCGTTTTGATCATTGTTGGTGTCGTCACAGTGGTTGGTCTTCCACTTCTAAACCGATCAGACAATGTTCCAGTCTCAGAAAAGCGATGGATAGCTTTGTAGACTGTTGATCTCGACATTTGGAGCTTTTTGGAGATCCCGCTAACACTCAGACCACGCTTGTGTAGGTCGACGATGGAACCACGATGCACTAATGGTGTCACCATTTTCCTCAAACTGATCAGATTATAATGAAACTTGGCAAAACAGATAATGATGCAACAATAAACAAACTTTGAAACTAGTTACGCACCGCGAATGCGCCATGGCGCCAAACTTGTGTTCCCATATTTAAAAGCCATCTTGTAGAAAAATACCCGTTGTTTTTTAACTTTGTATAAAAATTCCAAAAAAAAAAAGGTGAAATCGCATCGCCGCGGCCGAGAAATTTCGCGTGGCCGAGGAACTGCGCGTAGCCGCCTGGCTTTTTTTTTAATTATTTTGTTGCAGAAAAGTGAAAAATAACAAAAAATAACAAGAAAAATTGTCCTAAAACTCAAAAACAAAAATTTTTGAAACTGAAAAAAAATTTGAAAAATTTATTACTTTTTTTTAAACTTAGAGAGAAACTGAGAAATTTATGAAAATTTCAGCATTTTTTCTCTCTCTCCCTCACTCTCTCTCTCTTTATTTCTTTGCCTCTCCTTAGCTGCTGTACTCGAGACCACATGGCCGTGGCTGAAGAACAGAGCATGGACGATTCACTGTTTTTCATATTGTGAAAACAAAAAAATTGCAACGAGGTGTTTGCGTACTTTTAAAATTCAAACGAAAATGGAGACAATTCTCTTCATTTCCTATGCTATTTCTTCCATTGCCGTTTGAATTTCAAAAGTACGCAAACACCGCGTTGCAATTTTATTGTTTTCACAATAAATTAGTAATATTAAGAGCTCAAAAATTTTATTCTGAGCATTTGAGCATTTCTTGCTAGTGGAGAAAAGAAAAAAAACCATTTTTGTTTTCCTTTGGTTAAAAAATCCAAAAAAAAAACGGTGAAATCAAAAAAAGCCCAAAAACTTACATTAAAACCAGAAAAACTGAACTCAAAACCTGATAATTGCTCTTTCAATAACTACCTACTAAACCCATCAAACCAAACTTACAAAACAGCGAAAAAAAAGGCGGCAAGTGAGTCAACTCCACCTCCCACGCAACATCCCGATCATATCGCTATCAAGTTGAAAGGATGAAACATAAAATGTCAAAAGTTGTGCGGAGCAGCGCAGAGCTTACTTACTACACTTACAACTTTTTTCATTTTTTCTTTCCGAAATGAAACACGAATAAAAACCGGACGGACGGCGAAGACGGAAGGGAAAAAAATAGCTGTCAGAGTATGTTGCCAACCAAAAAGTCGGCTCGCACTGTATTGTTTGCAAGGAGAGAGCACAAGTGCGTGCTCAAATATCCGGTGGGGGGGGGGGGGGCTAAGCTAAATCCGAACCCAAGACACACCATTTTTAGTCGGATTTTTTGGTTCTTTTTGTTCACCTTGTAGTTAGCATTGTACAGACAGGCAGAATAGTGAATAAACTAGATGATAATATGTATGTTCAAGCTCCAGAAAAGGGATGTGGGGAAAAGGAAAGTGAGGAAGAAAAAAAAGAGAAAAGAAGGAGGGAAGGAAAAAGTCTTTAGTTTCAATTTCGTCTTCTGATGCCTGCCGTGTCTTCTATTTGTTTTGGTGTTTGGGCTGCAAATTTCTTCGGCAGGGGACAGCGCCAGATTTCCACCGAAAGAGTTCGGATTTCTTATATTTTTTATCTCGAGCTTTGCTTTAATTCTTTTGTTGGAACATGGATTTTTTATTTTTGGTAGTTTGTGGCACGAATAGGGTGAAAATGTTGTTGAGAACGTGTTACTCACAAATCGGAAGGGAGGAACGACGGATGAGGATGAGGATGATGATGAAGAAACGGGAGGAAAAAGGCGCCGGGCGGCGGAAAGAGCAAGGCGTGAGCGGAGGGCGCAAAGTGTAAAGTTTCCCGGGAAAGACAGACAGCGAGATAAGGAGAGAGAGAGAGAGGAAAGATGATGGAGCAGATCCGTCCGCCGAGAATCTCGAGACCCACTGCAAGGCAGAACGCGTCGCCCTAATCACTGGCGGCTCTTCGCGTCGAGCAGGGGGTCAATTGGCACGGAAATCTATCCCTAGTCACTTGTCGCAGTTTGTGGCGGTTTAAGTTTCGAAACGGTTGGATTTGCAAAACGTTTGGCAATTTAAAAAGTGCATTTGTAATTTGATAGTAGCATGGTCCTGCTCAGAATATCTTAAGACAACTTTAAATCCTTTGAAAATGGCTATCAGCGAAAAATTGGCGATATTTGGTGCACATAGGGTTTTTCCGACTGGGTGGTCCAGACCCCCCGCGATGGTGGTCCAGACCACCCATGATGGGGGTTTCTCCGGACCCCTCGCACGGAACAAAAAAAAGAAAAAAAAACGGGAGGAAAAAAAACTGAAAAAAAAAAGAAAACTCTATTAAAAAATAAACCAATGTGTCAGCGAGTTGGAATCCAACTGCCAGCCAACTGTTTATTATATTTATCGAAAGCCTAGAACTCTAAAGAAAGTGAAAAAAGAAGACGGGAGAAAAAAAAATATCTAGTCCTGGTCCATCTCCTCCTCCTCCCACATCGTGGCGCAGCATGGGCAAAAAAAACAGAGAAAAGAGGAAAAGTTGTCAACATATGCTTTTTTTACTTTCGTTTTCGTCTAGGCGATTTTCGAATAAAATAAGATGTGTGTGTATGTGTGTGTGTGTGAGGAGCCCCTCGGCGTGCTGCCAAATCGAAAACAATAAAATACATATACTTTGAGAGTTCCGCGGTTTTTTTCCATGTGCTGGGAAGAAGTTTCATCACCTCGGTGAGTTGTGGGGAAAAAACTTTTTGAAAAATTTTTTACACATTTTATATATTTTTTACCTAAAATACATGTTTTTTTCTGAATTTATCACGAAAACTTGTGTTTAAAAAAAATTAACAACTTACATTCGAAAAAATTAAAAAATTTTCGAAAAATTAAGAAAAAAAATTCCAAAAAAATTTATTGATTTTCCAGCTTTTAGACAGTAATTTTTAAACAAATTATCGAAAATTTTAAAAAAACAATGCAAAATGCAAACTTAGAAAAAAATATCAGAAAAATGAAATTTCAAGTTTTGAAACAGAAAAAGAAGAAAAAATCTGAAGAAAAATTTTCTTTTCCTTCATTTTCCATTCTAGCATCATGCAACCTCATCTCAAAAGTAAAAATAGGTCAAATAATTCAAAATAATGAAAAGTGAGGCTCTTGCCAAGAGTGGACAAGAAATAATAAGACTAGGAGAGGAGGCACAAAACTAGGTTAATTTGCGGCTCAATATCAAAGCACACTCGTAAAATTTGCTTTCCCAGCGAAAGACATGAGGGGTTAAGTGGAGATAGGAAAGGATAGGATCGGATAGGCTCGTCAAAGTGCATTTCATTGTAACACAACTAAATTATTGGTGGTCCCCCTCCCCTTGGAAACATCAATATGTATTAGGTGTCTTAGGCGCGCTCATTACACAGTTAGATGACCTCTGCTCGAGTTTATGAGCTGTGTACCAACCAGCTTTTCACTTTTCACTTTTCACATTTTCAAAACGAGCCACCAACTGATATCATATTCAGCCAGTTGATTAATCACGTTCGAACACCCGCCCGTACTCTTACTAGCCTGATTGGTAAAGATAAATAGAGCACTAGAGATGAAAAGATACGGACCAATATCTTCTTATTGCCTGTCCGCTCCATTATTTTTTTCGCAATGGCTCGGATATGTATGACGCAAACGCTCTTCTACCCTTGATCCTTCATGCCATTAAATGGCTTTTTTTACCCGGTTCATGTCGCTTAAGGTGGCGTTTTTTTTTTTTATTCTGGATGGATGGCGTTGGATTTGGGTGCTTTAGAATTTAAAGAAATGTTTATTGCCCATGGAATTTAGAAGAATTCAGAAAAAATTGAAAAAGTAAAGAATTTGTCATCCGCAGGGTTCGAACCTGCGCCCTCCTGAGAGGACTGCGACCTGAACGCAGCGCCTTAGACCACTCGGCCAGAATGACACATTTTAAATCGGTTCCAAGGGCGTTGACATTTTTGCTGTTATGTGTTCACGAGCGAAATTCAGTTACGACGCTCCGATTTTCCGCAGGTCGCGTCTAGATTTTTAAAAAACTGTTTTCACTGCGAGAGCGAGAACACATACTAGTCAAGCTGAATTCAAGCGCGAAAATGCACAGCCAGTTATTAATGTTTTTGAAAAAAAATTATTGAAAATTATTATCCAAGTGTCAACAAGACAGGGATCTAAAAAAACGGTGCTACCTCGGAATAGAACTGAAGTGTAATAGAACTGCAGCGATATAAAACTTGCTTCGCAATAGAACCGTTCGGAATATAACTGTTCGGTAAAGAACTGTAGCAAAATAAAACTGTTTTGGAATAAAACTGTTCGGAATAAAACTGTAGCGTTTTGGAACTAAATTAGCAATGGAGCGCGATTGCATTGCTTGGCCGTCAAGGCGGGCCGAGAAAAAAATGATAAAAGTTTATTCAAAAAAACAACAAAACAAACAATTTTTGATGAATAGCTCAAATATAGAACTGTTGAAAAAAGCACGCGCATGAGAAATTCCAATATTTGAATGAGCAAGCAATGCAATCGCGCTCCATTGCTAATTTAGTTCCAAAACGCTACAGTTTTATTCCGAACAGTTTTATTCCAAAACAGTTTTATCCCGATCAGTTTTATTCCGAACAGTTTTATTTCGCTACAGTTCAATTTCACTACAGTTCTATTCCAAAGCGAGTTCAATTTCGCTACAGTTCTATTACGCGTCAGTTCTATTCCGAGGTAGCACCAAAAAAACACCTTTCAAAGTTACCTTTCAAAATAAATAATTATTTTTCCTTTTTTTGTAATTGAAAAATATAAACGAGGCTAACCGGAAAAACAGAAGAAAAGACTATTGTGTTTTCAATCGACTTGCGACATGAAGACGCGAGACTCCGCCCACTTATTTGTGCCGTTCTGTCTGCGTCTCTTCAAATACCACTGTGTTCGCGCGGTCGCGCACAAATAAGTGGGCGGAGTCTCGCATTCTCATGTCGCAAGTCAATTGAAAACACAATAGAAATCGAAAAAATCTTTGAAAAAAGGTTTTAAAGGAGCGAAAAACCTTGCCAACCGGCGGTTTTAAGAATTCCTTTGCCGCCGTCTTCAAATCGTGTCATTCTGGCCGAGTGGTCTACACAGGTAGTGCGCGTTCAGCTTATAATAGGTTGCGCGATAGACCTACCGAGTACCAGCGAAGGACCCCAAAGTAAGCCTATTATAGGCTTATCGCGGGTCGGCGCCTATAATAGGCCTACTATAGGCTTATCGCGGGTGACTTTTGCCTATAATTTACTTATCGCGGTCGACAGTAAGTCATTTGTAAGTCAATAATAGGCCTTTTGCGGCCGTTCCAATCTCGGATGTGGGCTTATAATAGGGCTGCCACAGGTCATTAAAACGGTTTTTAGACTCAGATGTGCTTGCTTTTAAGCAAGTTCATCTTAAGAAAGTTCACTGTTGGAAAAAATCAAATTTTATTGCATATTAAAAGTTTTAAAAACATGAACACTTTGTATTGTATTGTATTTATTACTTACGTTTCAAAAATAAACGTGAAGTAATAAGAAAGAACAGAAAAATAAAAGTAATGATTAGAAATGAGGGTATAAAAGAGAAAACAGACAACAAATCACGGATGACATTCAGACGGGTTATATGAGGTAAGGGGGGGGGGGAAGTAGGAAGAAAAAGAAGCAAAGATATTTGTAAAAATTCAAGGAGTTGAAGTTATTAACGAAATTAAGCAAAACAATAAATGAAATTGAACAAAACCTTATTGAAATTGAGTAAACAATTAAATAAAACTATGAAAATAAGCCGGTCGATTTTTCAGAACTTTCAAAAATTGGCCAGCGTGTAGTTAATTTTTTAATAGATTTCTTACATATTCTTATTTTCTGATAATCTTCAATAGTTTTACGATTTCGCATTAAATGCAGCAAGCCAGAAATTTCTCAAACATTTTTTGGTTTATGCAAAATTGTCTTGTAAGATTATTTGTTAATGGGGTTAATCGGAGAAATTTCGACGAGGAAAAACAACCAAAAAATTAATTAGGATGAACACGGTGAAAGCTCCAATTGATTTGAAAGTTTTATGGGGTTTTTCACGAAATGGCAAAAAATGGCAGAAAACTGCGCGAAAATTCGGAAAATGCTCCGATTGATCTGAAATTTTGGGAAATAAAGGAAAAAATTCTCCCTCCCGGATATTGCCCCAAAATTTCAGACAAAAATATCGATTTTAAGCATTTTCAGAAAAAAAAAATTAATTTCTTAAAAATCGATATTTTGGTCTGAAATTTTGTGGGAATGTCCGGGAGAGTTTTCATCTCCCAATATTTTAAGTCAATCGGAGCATTTTTCGAGTTTTCGCGCAGTTTTTTGCCATTTCGTGAATAACCCCATTAGAAATTATGCCAAAAATACTACCGAGCATGCTCAAAATTGGGAAAGTCAAAATAATTATTGCAATCCTATTGATTTTTTTTGCATTTCCGGTTGTAAATTTTTGATTATTACCCATTTTCAAAACAATAGAAGCATTGCCCCAAATGTTTGTCACTTTTCTCATTTCTTGATATTTCTCGGTTATACTCCGACATGATATAATAGATTTGTAGCGGAGTGACAATTTATTTACGTTTTTGTTTGAAAAAATGAAGAAATTAAGAGATTTTTCGTCTCACAGTTTCACGTGAAATGTCACTCCGCCACAATTCCATTATATGCAAAACACGCTAGCCAATTTTCAAAACGTTCTAAAACCTTACCGACTCCATAAAAAATTCGTTGTTTCCGCTGTCGTCGATTGAGCTGACCTCGGCGTTCTCCCTTCCACTGGCCGTCGAAACTGGGGTCCGGTGACAATCTGAAATGTATAGGGCGTTAAGGTTCGAGTTCGCGAAAGAAGATGAGAAAGAAATAACGAAAGACGGAAAAGCATCGGTATATGTATAATGAATAGAATAGGAAGACGTGATTATGGGTCTATTCAGCGTATAGTCGGCGAATGCATCATCAGCCTCGCTCTACGGCACTTTTCAATTTTCAACAGTGTAGTGCGCCTTTTTTAAAGCGAAAAATCACATTTTAACTGCAACTCGTCGTGGATACGTCATTTTCCGTTGAAAAGAAGTATAAACACTAGAATTCGAGTTAATCTTGCAAGTGCAACACTGTTTTACAAGAACTTTGCAGTAGAGCGAGCTTCATGATGTATTCGCCGACTATAATTAGTTGGCAAAAAATAATTGCCAACTTCTAATTTTAATAATTTATCAAATAGGATCATATATTGTCGACCTAGGGTCGGCGAATACATCATCGACCTCGCTCTACTGCAAAGTACACCATCAGGGAACTCAAAAATTAATAAAACTTCAATTTTGTCTAATGCAAAATTATGGAGATTTTACGAATTTAAATATGTATTCGCCAGGAGTGACACTTCTCAGTAAAATAATGAAGAAATGCTTATAAAAATTAAGCGATTTTACTTTCGCAATATACCGTGAAATGCAAACCTCGAATACAAGTATGCCTTATAGAAAAAATATTATCGATAAATTTCCTTTTCGACAAAAAACTTGCCGAAATTGCATTGATAAATTTTCGAAAAATTATTAAATCGATACATTTTTTGAACCTTTATCGATAAGGCGCACTGTACCTAAGGAGCAAAAAAACAAGAAAACGAATTTGAAGCAGAAAAATAAACTTAAAAAATAAAAATTAGTTAGCAGAAAACGTATTCCAAATACGGGTGAAAACTTGAAAAAGAAAATGAAATTTTTGTCTAAAAATGCAGGCAAAAAAAAAGAGAGAAATAACTAAAGAAATGGAGCGTTTTTTACTCACAATTTACCGCGAAGCGTCACTCCGTAGCGAATACATACTAAAGGAATAAAATATATAAAGAAAAATATTACATTTAAAAAATTAAAATGAATTAAAAGAAAAATAATAGTTCAAGCGGTCGGAAATTAAAAAAAAAAAAGGAATATTGAACAAAAATTTAGGCCGCCCAACAATGCTGTCTCTGCTTCTCTGCCGCGATAGCGTAGCCGGCGAGCGCGTTTGCTGAGTCTCACAGCTAGACGGCGAGTGACTTACGATAGGCCTAACGCGGTCGCCGCACACCGCGTGCGCGATAAGCTTATTGCAGGAGGGTGGCCGCTGCCACCCGCGATAGGCTTATTTTAAGCTTATAATAAGCCTATTTTTGGCCTCCACCTATTATAAGCTGAACGCGCACTACCTGTGTAAGGCGCTGCGTTCAGGTCGCAGTCCTCTCAGGAGGGCGCAGGTTCGAACCCTGCGGATGACAAATTCTTTTTTTTTTTAGAGATTTTATGATTATTATTGTTATCAGTTATTTCAAAGAATCTCTTGTAGACTTACTTTCTGAAAATCACGACATGTTCATTGCTGTAGAGGAGAATCGCAGGGTGGATTGAAGAAATCATGATGAGTGATTTTTGGTTGACAATGAAAGTAGAAGAAGGAAAAGTTTATAATTTTCTTTTTTCCCAAACTTCTTGCAATAAACAATTGGTTTCACTCCCCTTGTTTTTTCTCAATTCTGAAATAAAGAAAAAAAAATTAAATTTGAATCAAGTAGAAATTAAAAACAATGAGAAAAAAATTATATTAATACATCAAAAATGGGGTAAAACGAGAGTAGAGTTCAATTGATAAATGTGCGATGGGAAATGAAAGAAAGGAACAAAAACCCGAAAAAGTGAATGAGCTCATTATTATCATGTGATTGGGTGCATTGAAACACCAGAATGTCCAATGAAACATTCCCCCAAAAAAAGAAATTATTATTTGAAGCATAAGCAAAAAAGAAAAAAACTACATGTCCTCACACTTTGAGCACACTCATCAGAAATTCATCGCCGGATTTGGTGAGAGCTCTTCTCTCGATTCGAAAAGGTCAGGTTAGTAGATGAAGAACATTGAGTATGGATGGAAATTTGAGATTTCTTCTACTTATACAGCTTCTCGCCCGCCGCCGGCACGGCCATTTTAGGTGTGAAAGCTTTACTCATTTTACGCTGGTTTCACCGAAAACAAGTGAAAAGGGAAATTGGGAAATTCAAGCCTAATTGGAAGTTGCTTACCTTTCTTTACACAGGCATGGCGCGTCGCTCCCATAGCAACTGATTCCCGAGAGGAGATGTATCTTTCTGTGTATCAGAGTGGCGAGAAATGTGTTAGATTATGTCTTTCGTTAAAATATTTATTCTAGGACAACAAAATCCTTCCCTCTCTTGCAGTGCATGGCGCGCTCTATCGCACTTCTTGGTTACTTCTCGGCCACGGTCATGAAGCGCAGACAGCGAGACAGCAAGGGCGAGAGCGAGAACGAATTGAAACGAGAGAGATAGAGAAGAATTCCTTAAACCGCAAGAAGAGCGATAGAGCGCATTTAGTACCTTATTCATCGGAACAGCTTATTTAACGTTGAAAGATATTCATGTCCATAATAAATAAAAACAGTTCAAAATTTATATAATACAGTACAAGCGGATAAATGTATCAATGGTTAGGGGAGATCTAAAGACCCCGAAAGAAAATACTATTTACAGAAATTCAAAGAAAAATTAGGCGAAAAAAAGACCTAAACAATAAAAGTTCTGGACGGAGATTTCCCTGGCAGCACAGTCGGAAAAAGCTCATCTTCATAGGCACTGTGATAGTCAAAAAGATCGTCGGAAAACTCGTCTTCAATAGTGCAATCTTTGCGAATAACCTCGTGAGCAACACTGGTGAATGGGTACGAGCGAACCGTCTCCGCTTGTTTCTCGGCTCTCTGCTTCTTATCCTCCTGATACTTGTCGGTGAGGTCGGCCATCCACTTGCCGGGCCATTCCATCTGGAAAATGGAGGAGACATGGCGTCATAAATTGGAGATGGGTGGGTGGGGGGAGGGGAATTGCTTTGAAGTGTTGTTGCAAAGTCGCACGTTTTCTAGACTTTCTCGAGCAACATTACATTCAAGTTGTTTCGTTTTTCAAAGTCTGCAATTAAGCTCTTAGAAAATACCCTCGTTGTTCAATGCGTCAGCCAATTTGCGGCGGAGCGCGTTTGCATTATTTGACAACAAAAAAAACTTTATTTTAATCTAAAAACGAGGAATTTTCGTCTGAAAATGGCCGAGCCTTAGGGTTTTGAAAATAGCTTGCGATTCGGAGACAAAGAAACTATTATCTTAATCAATTTGTGTTTACCGGAAAACTTGGTAAAGTCAGCAAAATTTTCAAAAAAAAAAGCATGTTGCGAAATCGTCGTATTGTTCACGGGGAGTACACGAAACAATGCCAACGGCAGAAAACACTGCTCGACAATGCGAACGCGCTCCAGTTATAATGGCCGTCTAAATATTACTATGCGAAACTGAGAGAGTGCCAGACGAAAAACAAATTCGATGGCACATGCGCGAAAGACGACCCTCCACGGCGCGGCCAACTCGACGTGGCCGAGAAAATTTCGGAAACTCGGCCACCTCCTTTTTAATGCATTGCGCCGAGAGGCAACTATGAAACTTCGTTTTTTTGCTGTTTTTTTCGTTTTTTTTCATTAACTTTTTGTAAATAAATGTTTAAAATGAACATTACTTTCAGGATAACTCACAGCCGAGCTCGGATTTGTTCCGCACATTTCCCTTCGCGAGTCTTCAAAAGCAGTGAGTTTTTATAAATGTTTTTCTCGAAAAAAAATTCTTTTAAGTCTCTGATTTTTTGCCAAAACGTTCTCCAGGCAATTGTCTTTTGTTTGATGCTAAAAATTTAAAGCTGTATGTGTGATTTTCGAAAAAAAAACCACGAAAAGTCGAAAAATGTGAAATTTTCAGACAAAAAAAATTTTTTCTTGAAAAAAAATTCTTTTAAGTCTCTGATTTTTTGCCAAAACGTTCTCCAGGCAATTGTCTTTTGTTTGATGCTAAAAATTTAAAGCTGTATGTGTGATTTTCGAAAAAAAAACCACGAAAAGTCGAAAAATGTGAAATTTTCAGACAAAAAATATTTTTTCTTGAAAAAAAATTCTTTTAAATCTCTGATTTTTTGCCAAAACGTTCTCCAGGCAATTGTCTTTCGTTTGATGCTAAAAATTTAAAGCTGTATGTGTGATTTTCGAAAAAAAAAACCACGAAAGTCGAAAAATGTGAAATTTTCAGACAAAAAAAATTTTTTCTCGAAAAAAAATTCTTTTAAGTCTCTGATTTTTTGCCAAAACGTTCTCCAGGCAATTGTCTTTCGTTTGATGCTAAAAATTTAAAGCTGTATGTGTGATTTTCGAAAAAAAAACCACGAAAAGTCGAAAAATGTGAAATTTTCAGACAAAAAAAATTTTTTCTCGAAAAAAAATTCTTTTAAGTCTCTGATTTTTTGCCAAAACGTTCTCCAGGCAATTGTCTTTCGTTTGATGCTAAATATTTGAAGCTGTATGTGTGATTTTCGAAAAAAAACCACGAAAAGTCGAAAAATGTGAAATTTTCAGACAAAAAAAATTTTTTCTCGAAAAAAAATTCTTTTAAGTCTCTGATTTTTTGCCAAAACGTTCTCCAGGCAATTGTCTTTTGTTTGATGCTAAAAATTTAAAGCTGTATGTGTGATTTTCGAAAAAAAAAACCACGAAAAGTCGAAAAATGTGAAATTTTCAGACAAAAAAAATTTTTTCTTGAAAAAAAATTCTTTTAAGTCTCTGATTTTTTGCCAAAACGTTCTCCAGGCAATTGTCTTTTGTTTGATGCTAAAAATTTAAAGCTGTATGTGTGATTTTCGAAAAAAAAACCACGAAAAGTCGAAAAATGTGAAATTTTCAGACAAAAAAAAAATTTATTGAAAAAAATTGGTTTTCAGATGGTTTTCGAAACCAAGAGAAGAAAAGCGTCTCGTTTGGTATTGTCCCAGTCAATAGGGAAGCGCTATAGAAATGTGACAGCCATCGAATTGGAAAAAAATGTGTGCACCGATGCAAAAAAAGTGTTCACGAAACAGTCGGAGTTTGAGATGCCACATAAAACGGAATCCATGCTTGTCGAAGCTGCTAGTCTTCCGAGAGTTAGTTCGCAGAAAGATAATAAATTGTTAATCAAACGTTTATTTTAGTCGAAACACTTGGGAAATGCGAGTGCTTCAACTGAAGACCTGGATGTTGAGATGATTGCCGGGCCAATGAATTCACCAAATACATTGTTCCAAACCAATTATGTGCTCAAAAGTGATCAATGCGTGAGCTGAAAATTTGACTAATTTTGTATTTTCATTTATATTTTTCCAGTACTCTTCAAAAACCTCTGACAAATCGACTCAAGTGGATTTTCCCTGTGAGAATACCGACTCAGTAGTCGAATTATTCTCGGATGAGTTCTACACATTGAAGGAAGAGAACATTAGGATAAAACGCGACATAGAAGCATCTGAATCAATGAGGATAAACCAAAGAACAAGATATTTAGAAGCGATCTCTGCCAGAAACAGATTTCGCCGGCAGCTATCCGCGAAAAGCAAAAAGTTGAATACAGTCAATTCCAAGCTCAGTCAAGTTATCACTGAAAATCAAATGTTGATAAAGATGGAGAAAAAGCAACTGCCACAGTCAGAAACTGCCTACAGTTCGCTTTCCAATGCAACGTCGAAGAAGAAAAAAAGTAAATTGGTTATACAGTACATTCAAGATGTGACAAATGAAGAGGACATTTGTGCGTTCCTGGAAGACTTTATAAAATTTATTGAAGACGAAGAAGGACAAACTTGCAGTTTTCGACTGTCTGTATGGCAATGTGTGGTGCTGAAAACACGGGCAAGCATAACACGGTATCAGATAGAGCAGATGAAACAAGTGTTCGTCGAGTTTTTGGGTAGAGACGTTCTCCCACCAGTCAAAACCACATGTCAGTTGTCGAACAAAATATCCGGAATTGAGTTATACCAATCGTCCATTGTGCAGTCAAACGGGAAATCGGTGACCACCATCCAATGTATAGATATTCGTCGACTTATGGAATGGATTCTAGAGGAGTTATCAGCATCTGGTCAATTGCTTTATGACGACTATTCTGGAGAGGACGTGGTTCTTGGTATCGGCGGAGATAGCGGCGGAGGTTCAACAAAAATTTGTCTCCTCATTGGAAATTTGCGCCAGCCGAACTCGACAAAGCATATTGTCACAATTGCTGTTTTTGATGACTCGGACACTTATGAAAACATTGAGAAATATTTGCAACCAACATTGGATCAATTGAACAATCTTCGAACAATCAAGTTTGTCGAGAATGATAAGCTGGTTATCAGAAGAATTGTGCTCAAAGTTGTCGGAGACTTCAAATTCGTAAGCGAAATGCTCGCACACAGAAAGCAATCTTGCAAGTTCTTCTGCCCGCTTTGTTTCCAAGATAACACAAGAGGAACAAATACAATTGCCTGCTTGGATGTGGCGAAGAAGTCAAGTGATCGGACTACGTTGACTTATCATCGAGATGCTGAGTATGGAAATTTTGGCGTCAAGATGGGCCAAGGGCCGCTTTTAAAAAACGTTGAAGTCAAAAATTACCTGCCAGGAATGTTGCACTTGATCACTGGCCTATTCAATAAATATGTGCTTCAACCGATATGGCAATATGCGATGTCAATTGATAATGACACTGATTTTGTTATTTTTAGAGATATGCAGCGAACGGTGAAAGAAGCAGAAAAAAGAGTAGAAGAAGCAAAGAAGAATGCGGAAGAAAATGGAAACTTGGAAGATAAGGAAATTCTTGAAATCGAATTACAAGTTGTACTCAATCAGTTTCGGAGAATTAATGAAATAGTAACGGGATGTGATGGTTCAGTGTGGAAAGAGGTTGAAAACGCTTGGGAATCAATCGGAGCATCCAGGAAAGCATTTTTCCAACAATTCACTGGAAACCATGTGAAACTTATTCTGTCGAAGGAGGGTGTGAATAAAACCCGAAGAGTGTTCCAAACAAGAAGTAGTAAAAAGTTGGAAACGATTCTGGAATCTATGGATCAGCTTCACAAAATCATGCGCCTTTCAACCAATAAATTGCTGGATGACACTGAAATTGAAGAGTTCGAAGAAGCCATCAAAAAGTTTGTTTCTTGTTTGAAGGATTCTCTTCCATCAGATAGTGTAACGTTGAAGTTGCACACTCTTGTTCATCATTCTCGTGATGTCCTAACAGAACAGCATACTCATGGTCGGCTGTCCGAACAAGGTATCGAAGCGACACACTCGTTGTTCAATCGGCTCGAGCGCCGTTTTGTCTCTTTCCGCTGTAAAAAGGCTAGATACATGCACATTGTTCAAGAATTACTATGTAACAATTTTGTTAGTTTTACTGAAAGAAGCGATGTGGTTTAGTTTTTTTTTTAACCTTCCGTATATTATATGTACTTTCCTTATGCCGCGTCCAAAGTTCAAAAAATTCCCGAAATCAAGAGATTTTTGCAGTCCAAAGTTCCGAAAATTTTCCCAGAAAAAACAGGCGGTGACAGTTGAAACCGGTGGTACCGTAGTTGCTTCGCTGTGAGACCTTCTATGTTTAAACTTGAATTTTCCCACAGTTGCCTAATTTTTTCTTTTTTGCGGGAAAATTCAAGTTCAAACATAGAATATCTCGCAGCGAAGCAACTACGGTAACGCCGGTTTCAACTGTCACCGCCTGTTTTTTCTGGGAAATTTTTCGGCTTTGGACTGCAAAAAACTCCTGATTTCAGGAATTTTTTGAACTTTGGACGCGGCATTACAAATTATTAAAAATCGTCTACTCTGAGATTAAGTATAACGATTAAAGCATTTTTATTTTTCTCAATTTCAATTAATTTTTTTTGTTGATGTTTTCATATAATTAAAAATCTTATTCTACTGTCGATGGATGTGTAATGCGTTAATTTCTTTCAACATTTTTTTCTTAATTTTTGGTCTTTTCAAATAAATGAAATAATTTTTTAAAGCGCAATGGGGTTACTTATTTTAGCAAATATTTAATTTTTGAAATCAATCGTCATATTCCTTTCATGCTGAGAACGGAATTTTTTGCCGAAAAATACATATGGGATTATTCACAAAATAGCAAAAAAATAGCTAAAACCTGTTTAAAATTCTCCGATTGATCTGAAACTTTGGGAAATAATGGCAGAAATACCCCCGGATATTCCCACCAAATTTCAAACAAAATCATCTTTTTTAAATTTCCGAAAAAATCGATATTTTGGTCTGAAATATTGTGGGATTGGCCGGTAAGTACATTTTGCCATTATTTGCCAAAGTTTCAGACCAATCGAAGAATTCTCCAAACTTTTTTGCTGGTTTTGGCTATTGTTTGCTATTTCGTGAATAACACACGGCTTTATGAAAAAACAACTATTTGTAAAAGAAATTACCCCATTCACTTCATTTTTGCGTTTTTCCTCATCAATTTAACGATAAAAATGAATTTTGAAGTTTCTTGAATTCCATGTTTCTCCTCCCGAGAATGTTGTTTTCTGAAATAATAAATATTGCCGCGAATGAAGTAAAAAAAAAAGAAATAATGTTGTTTCCGCTGTTTAAAATCACACGAAAATTCCCAGAAATATAATGGATTTGAGGCAGAGTGACAATTTTTTCACGTTTTTATTTGAAAAAATGAAAAGATAACTGAAGAAATGAAGATTTTCGTTTACCAGTTTCACGTGAAATGTCACTCCGTTACGAATCCATTATAGCACCAGTTCTTCTTCGGCCACGTTGAGTTGGCCGGGCTATATATAATGGATTTGTTGCGGAGTGACAATTTTTCACGTTTTTATTCGAAAAAATAAGGAAATAACTGAAAAAATGCACATTTTTTGTCTCCCAGTTCCACGTAAAATGTCACTCCGTCATGAATCCATTATATATATAAATAGGTTAATTTTCGTGTGGGAATGGGAGAAAAATTTACTGGGAAACTATTTTTCAGTTTCACAGACACGTAAAATTTTTTCTGCATTCAAGTTTTTCACAAAAAATCCCAGAAAAAAACGCGTACGTTAACGATAACAAATCGATTTTTTCCGGGCGAAACAAAAAAAGGAGTATATGCGAAAACACCATTGTTTTCTGGCTTTTTTTGGGGTTCTTTGTACCGCAAAATACCTTATTCCGAAAATTGTCTGATTTGGACACAGAAAAATAAGAAAAACAATTAAAAAAAAAGAGCAAAGGCATATTTAAAATCAACAAACTCTTAAAACTAAAAATGGCAACAAAAAAAAATGTCGGCGTCTGCGGTGCACATTCTGCATATTTACGCTGCGGTGTTTACACCATATTTAACTGCGTACATTGGCAGAACTGCTGTATCATTACAAGTTTTTTTTCGGCCACGTCGATTCGGCCGGGCCGTGCCCTCCAAGCCTTTTTAACATTCTTACCTGCCCATTCTTGGTCCCTCTGTGCAAATAAACAAACTCTGCGAAATAGTAAATAATATAAAATGACGGTACCACAAAATGCCCGTACATGAAATAAACTCCAATCACACTGACCATATGAAGAATCTGCAACAATTTTTACGCGTTAACTTGTCAATTCACATGTCTATTTCTCACTCTATACACAAAACGGAGTTTGGAAATTGTGACTGCAGTATTTAGAGCCATAGGAATCATTGTTAGAGTCAGTGTGGCGATCCAGGCCAGATAGACAATGTGGTCGGTGTCATCATCCAAAAGTCCGGCTGTTTTCATCCCGTAATAGGTTAACGCGGTGATGAGCATGTCGGTGGAAAGCAGGAATTGTAGGGTGAACTTAACATTGAAATTTTAGTGACTCGAGGAAGGCATTGAATTTAAATTTTTGAATTTACTCACCCCCATATTGCGAATCTTGTCAGCCTTGTCAAAATCGTTTAGAAAGCGCTTCATGGTGAGGTGGGTACGGTGAGGAAAGGTGGAAATAAGGAAAAAAGATGTTAACTAAATAAAGGGTAGGGGGACCATAAAAGAAAGATAATAGATTTTCGCGGGGTAGGTCAAACCCACAAGAAGGTCCTTACGGTATATGCAGGCTGAATCTGTTTGGTTTTTCTACTGTTATTTACATGTCAAAATTTCCCTTTTCCTGCCACAAGTCCAGTTTCTTTATTTTTCATTCCACAACCCACCCATGTATGTATGTATGTACTTCACACCTTTCCAAAAAAGAAAAAAAAACGAATGAAAGCCCAGCAGCCGGTGAACACAAATGTACAAACATATTTGTATATTGACCCAGTGTCAACAGGGCCGCTGGAACCAAACCAGATTTCTAGCTCCTTGAGATGTGTCACTCACACGTTTCACACGAGCACCCGCTCAGTGCAATGAGCAAAAATTATGAAATTTGTGCAAGCGGGTGCGTGCCAATTGTGTGTGGGGAGAAGGAGAGAGTCGCGGAAAAAAAAACGACGGCACGCGGAAGGAATGCGGTGGTAAGGAATTTACGCGACTGTATCTCTTTGTGTTGATATAATTTGCGTGCCGTGCCGGTACCGCGCCTGTCAAAGACAATAGGCCACCTGGAACCGCGGAAAAAGTTGTGTAGGAGGGTGATTAGGGGAAGCAAATTAGAAATTCTAGAAATGTGAGACGCTAATAGCATGTAGTTTAGATTCTAATGCACTTTAATTAGCGTAATATCATCGCACGATTAGCATAGCGTTGGCGTTCGATTAGCGTTGCATCTGTGAGTGCTTGATCTTAGCCGAAAAACGCTTTGTTTTTCAAGTAACGGTTTCTTTTTCAAGGAACAGGCAGCTAAGTGGCTATTAGCCATTGAAAATGGGAAATGGCTGGCAGATAGTTGGCAGCGAATGCACGAGCCGTCATCGAAAACGGCTAATAGCCAAAAACTCGCTGAGACCGAATCTTTTGCTTCCTATTCTTTTCTATTTTTTGTGATTAAGGTGCTCACAAAAGCATAGAATATCGGCTTACCATTCATGTCCTAGACCACTCGCTCTATACACCTGCACTTGTTCGGTTTTGTTGTGGTTTCTCCGCTCCTTTTCTTTGGAAAGCACAGCGGATTTGTCATGTTGTTTTGGTTTTTAGCGGTACCAAGTGAACTGATATTAAGATAAGATTTAATTGGTCTAATTAGCTTGTAATTAGAGCGAGTGTGCGATTATCGGGCAACAAGCGTTTTTGATGAGCTTAAAATTTGCATTCATACATCGACGATCTAGAGTGAAGGCAGAACTCTAGAGTTAATCTCTTTTTAACTTCTCAGATATCAGCCAAAACTTTCATTAGACTGTTTGTCTATTGGACAATAATAAGACAACTTGAATAAATATTAAAAAAAACATTCTCTGGAATTGCAAGTAATGTTTTAGATCTTGCATATCATGCATATCTCTCTCTTTCTTTGGGATCTAGTCTGCTCTTTAATCAGTGTTTTTTCGTTTCGTTTCCAAATGTCCCCCCCCCCCCTCCCCACCGCTTGCTTCTGACATCTTGCTGTCTTACTTTCGATCTGTCTATCCATTTTTCTTTCACGCTAGTGCTAATCGTATACATAGATAGAGAGAATGCGGTAAAAAGTGAGCTTGAACACGGTACGTGAGCCCCAAGTGAAAGAAAGTGCGCTAGAGTGAAAGGAAAAACGAGAGGAACGTGAGTGTGGGGCGTTGCCAATCGCCGGAAGCGGCTGGTGCGCGGAGCCGACCAGCTGCCGCGAGCAAGATCGCGGGCGCGCTCGAGCGAGCAAAAAAAAAAAAAGCATACGGTGCTGCGCGGAGAGATTTTGAAAGAGTGGAGGGGAAGAGTCATACGACCACCTCCTACCCAAACTTCTTCATTCCGTCACTGACTCATCTTTCACTTCTTACCGCGCTCTTGTTCTACGTTACCAGCGTATCCCTTTTTTCGACGCACTTTGCCTTGATCCGTGCTATGCATAGGGCTTATGACCCGGGACAGACGATTCGCGAGAAGGGCCTTAGAAACTTGCAATTTAACCACGCGGTTGTTGACCGATTTTCTGATGATACCAAAAGGTTTGTTTTCTTTTTGTTTTTTTTTTTTGCGCCTAGTCACCTTTTTTTAAAATGTATATATTGCATTATCATCAATATTTAATTTTTTCCTTATAGAGAGATGGAGAATGGTGTCTCTCGATCCTCACTCGTCCACGGTACCCAAACGAATCCCAACTCTGACACTTGGTACGACACTGATGCTTTTCTTTTGGTGAGTGTTTCTTCCGTTCAAATTTAACCTATCCCCGATACGTTCCGCTCGCGTTCACTTCACTTCACATTCAAGGCGAGAATCGATCGCCAAGCCAAGATATCAAATTCGTATCGAGTGCCTCTTGTCGCACTATTTTGTCACTCCGCTCCACTCGCTCCGAGTTTTGAGTTTTCATGCGAGCTTGATCAAGTGGGCGGTTGTGGTGACCAGTCTGGTGGGGGGAAATCAGCGGGAAGAGATAAAAGATGAAGGAAGAAGTAGTTTTTGAACACAGTGTAGTTGAAGACCCATTGAAAGTTGAGGAAAGTCTACTTGAAGTTAAAATTAAGTTAAGCCGCGCCAACGTTTTATTTCTATTGAAAGAAAGTCTGCGAGCGGTCTGCGAGCTTTTTTTGTCAATTTTTTACTGCTCTGTCATTAGACTTCAGCAATACGCATTTTGAAACAAAAGATTACGCTGTCCAGAGCGATTCATCAAAAAAAAAACGTGAAATTTGAGAAAAGAAAGAAACGACAACAATTACGTCGAAAATCCGCGAAATTCCAGCATTTTTCCAAAGTTATTTACTGGTTGCGATCATTCCATTAATTATAAGAGCACAAGAATTTTTGATCTCCTGACCTCTTTTCTTCCGACTAGAATTTTCTTTACCCATTCCATGATCAAACTCAAAAATTTCCCTCCTGTTTGTTAGCAAATGTGATTAACAGTGGGTTTCGTATTGAGACAAATGATTATTTGATTATGCTAAACCCCAAAGCCTTCCAAACTACGCTGGCTTCTATTTCTAGTTTTTTCCTGATTTTCGAACTTTTAATCTAATCAGCCTTTTTTGACCACACACGACACCATCGCATGCCATATTCTGTTTCTTGTTTGCTCTAATCGTTCCGAACCAGCTTTTCTTTCGCCGCATTTTTTCACTTTCACGCAAGCATGCGAGCAAGGCGAGCAAGCGAGCGAGCGAGCCCGCGAGCCGAGTCGATTCGATTTGATTCGATTCGAGTTGAGCTAACGCAAAATGACGGGTGCCGAGCAACAGGTATACGATAACTTTTTGCTCTGCTCACCCTTTTTCATGTTGCAAACTGATGATTGGTCACCGTCGGTAGATATTGACACTTGTTTTCGCGCGAGAAGCACGTCCACTGTAGAAGAACATTTTGTTTGCCTACCGTGCACTTTTGCCATTTTTTTTATTCAGCGTGATTATTAAGCGCATTGGGGTACAAGAGCAGTCTTGCGACAAAAAAAATCCATAGTTTCAATTCAAATTTTCTTCTCTTCCTTCCTTCCTTCTTTCTTCAAAATAAAATAGCAAAAAAACAAACCCACACCACATCAAAGAAAGCGAAAGCAAACCAAAACAAACAAAACCAAACCTATCCTAACTAAACATAACAAAACACCAAAAAAAAAAACGATAGGAATGCAAAGCATTTTGAGATACCAAACTCAAGTACTTTACCCTTTCAGGACCAAGTGAAGGAAGTGCTCAACAAACTCGGCGAGGGGTCTATCGACGACGAGATATGGGGAAAGATTGTGATAATGGAGCGGTGCAGACGGGTGGCCAAGGCGTACTTGAGGAAGACCACTGTGATTATTGATGGATCGGAGGATGAGTTTGATGGGAAGACGCTGGGTTTTAATCATTTTGACAATTCGGCAAGGGATGAGCATACAATGGAAATTAGAGCGAAGATTGCGGATGTGAGTTTGAGTTTGAGAAGTTAGGCAGTTAGGCAAAGCTAGGCATTTGTGAAACCAGAGATACGCAGACAACAAAGCGTTCCTCTTTATCGGTAGCGCGCGAAACCAATTTTTGAAACGGTTGCAAATTGCAACAAAGCTTATTCTTCTTCCAGGGCGTGATCCTAAAAATGGACTACCAAGGAAACATCAAAGGAATGGCTCGCGGAGCAGCGCCAATCATCTGCCCGGGTTGGAAAGAGCCACGCAACAATTGCATATCGGACAGACTAGTGCGCCTACACGGAAAACTAAATCATGGAGTATCTGAAGACGAAAAAGCGTATAAAGTTTTCGATATGCGCAAGTTCAAGCATTCTTTGGAAAGGGAGCTTCATGACGGCACGCCTGACGCCAGATCTCTTTTGTTAAAGACATGCCTGAGAATCGCATTGGTTAAGGTATGTCGTACATAGAAAAAAGCGTAATTTAAATACCGTAAAAACTGTAATACAACGGCATACTCTTTTATTGTTTCATTTCATCAGAACTGCCGGGTTTTTTTGAGGTTTGCACACCAAACTTCGGCCGTCTCGTGCCTGCTTGGTTAGAAAGAGTTTTGCCGAGTTTGGTGCGCAAACCTCTGAATACCCGGCAGTTATGATGAAATGAAACAATAGATAAGAATGCCGTTCTATTAGAGTTTTTACGGTATTTTTTTCTTAAGGATGGCGCGGATATGAACCGTACACCGTGCTGGTTCACTATTGTCAATCTGGTAGCGTTGGATATGGTAAAGGAAAAGATCCCACAAATTAAGTCACTGCGTACGTAAAAAAACTACAGTAAGACCAATAACAATTGATTCCAGTGAATGGAAACGCGCTGCCAGTTACCAAATCCCCACAACCAGCCGTTGCACCGGATACGACTGGCCTTGATGCTCAAACATTGACACAAATTATTGCCGCCGCGGTGACGCAGGCTAACAAAGGGTGAGTGTTACTTTTGTCTGTTCTGTTCACGCTACAAATTGTGTTTTTTTTTTTCCAGGACCCCTGCGCCTACCAACAACAACAATTCGGGAAACCTCTCCATTTCCCCGGAACAATTAGCTCAAATCGCTTCAACAATCAGTATTGCTCAGACTAACACTCTGAGAACGGCTGATCTAGCCAAGAAAGAAAGATCCAAGAAACCTTACCACTTTTCAACCTCCTCACTGGATTCTTCGGGTGAGGACTCTTCTGGAAGACGGTCTGAAGCGTCAACTGTGGTGAAGTCACGGGCTAAACGATGGGAGCAGGTTCAAAAGTCGAATGAGAGGGAGAGAAGTCCGGATTTGAAAGTTGTGGATGTAAGTTAAGCCCTGGTTTATAGAATGTTCAAAGTTGTTTCTAGAAAACGCGAACCACTCGTGCTCATCGTCCTTTGCTACAAGATGCAATCTTCACCAGAAGTCACTCAATCACAAGTGATTATGATAGCAATAAAGAGCATTTTGACTCGGGAAGCTGGAGTTCTACGCAGTCACGTTATAAGGGTGGACGCTCCACTTCTTCCTCGGTAGTCTCCGAGCACGAGTTGGCCGCATTGACTCGTGATGAGCTGAAAGAAACTAGTGAGATCAGGGAGGCGAATGCAGTTAGCGAAGGTTTGATTTTGAATTAATCATAATCCCCCTTTGCCTGCCAAATATTTATGTATTTCACCGTACCGCACCACACCACACCGCACTGCACACATCACACATTCACATTCACATTCAGACGACGAGCCACCAACTAACCCACCATCACCGGCTCCTGTTCCTGTTGCATTGAACGTGCCAACACTGCCACGCAAAGACTATAACCCGTCGTCACCCACACCCACTCCCGAGCACGTTGTGCCGAGTTTCACCTTCACTGCCGCGTCGGAGAGCTCGGCGTTGTCGAGTGAGCGAATAACCGAAGGCAGCTCACCGCTTCCATCGCCACCGCCACCACTTCCTAGCACACCGCAACCCAATAATAATGGTACGCAAGTTTTTTGGTTTTCACATAAAATAATATTTTCATAGTTGTTATTTCCTTTTTTTCGGAAGTTTTTTTTCTAAAAAACGTTGTAAGCTTTAGAACTGCTAAGAAGTGTTATAGAACTGCTACAAATTTTGTAGAACTGCTAAAAATGCTCTAGAACTGCTAAAAATGCTATAGAACTGCTAAAAATCCTATAAAACTGCTAAATAAGTTGTAGAACTGCTAAAAGGCAATAAAACTGATAAATAGGCTTTAAAGCTGTTATAAATTCTATAGACCTGCTAGAAAAGCTATAAATTTGCAGCAAATGTTCCAGAACAGCTAAAAATGTTCCAAAACTGCTAAAAATAGTATAGAACTTCTTAAAATGCTATAGAACTGCTGAAAATCCTATAAAACAGCTAAAGAGGTTGTAGAACTGCTAAAAATGCTATAGAAGTGCTACATAGGCTATAGAACTGCTAAAAATGTTCGAGAACTGCTAAAAATGTTCAAGAACTTAGAAACATGCAATAGAACTGCTAAAATTCGAGAAAACTGTTAAATCGGCCCTAGAACTTCTACAAGTGTTCCATAACTGTTCAAAAGGTTCCAGAATTGCTAAAAATGTTATAGAACTGTTAATAATGTTCCAGAACTGCTATAAATGTTATATACCGTAAATTCTCTAGTAGAACGGCCGGCCGTTCTATTTTTCACTACCCTCCTAGGAGGGCCGGTCTATTTTAGGGGGCCGTTCTATTAGAGAATTTACGGTAACTGCTGAAATGCTATAAAACTGTTAAATCGGCCATTGAACTTCCACAACTGCTATGGAACTGCCGAGAAAGCTATAGAACTGCTAAAAATGTTCCAGAACTGCTTCGGAATAAAACTGTTACACAGACGGTAATGGGTTCTATGACGCAGCAGTTCTATAGCGTAGCAGTTCTATGGCACAGCAGTTCCATAGCGTAGCAGTCCTATAGCGTAGCAGTTCCATGGCGTCGCATTTCTAAAGCATAGCAGCTCTAAAACATAGTAACTTAAAGGCGTAGCAGTTCTAAAGCGTAGCAGTTCTATAGCATTGCAATTCTATGTCCTAGCAGTTCTATGACCTAGCAGTTAAAAAAAAAGAAAAAATTAAACTTTATATCATATAGACATGTACCCGTTCAAAAGTTACAAACCGAAATGGTTCCCCGAGTATATGAGTGAGTCAATTACTCCCCCCGGAATGCTTGTTTTAATAATTTTTCAGGAAAAAGTTTAACTGCAAAGTCGAAAACTTGAAGGCTCCCGTATCTTCCATATAAATATTTTTTTAGTTTATTTTAGTTATGATTATTATTGTTAGCAATGTTAAATATCAGTTAAATAGAACTGTTAGAAATCAAAAAAAAAAAACGATAAACAAATCAATAATCGTTAATAAATCATCACACCGCACTAACAATCTGCTTTTGCTTTATCGCAATCCAATTTCAGGTCATCCTCCCAACGCTTCGCTGCAATATAACCATCAGAATAACAACGTGTAAGTCGAATCACGTAACCCTTTTTTTAATTAGTCTCTGAGCAATTCATATACCAGAATAAGAGCTCCCTCAATTTGTTTTCTTTGCTTCAGCTTCAAATCCAACCCCGCTTATTACGATCGCCATCACGAAATGGTAACGTAACGTAATTTATCGTATCGTGGCGTGACGTAGCGTGACGTCACGTGATCGTGTGCTACTTTAATCCTTTTGTGTTCTTTTTTTGGTTGATCTCACATTTTTTTACCTAAGCAAACGCCTAATTAGTCCCCTGGTGTGTTTTGAATTTTTCTTTGTGTTCTTTGAGTTTCTCTTTGCGTTGAAGTGGGTGTGTTGTGACGCATTTACAAGGTTCATAGTGAAATGGGACATTTCAGAGGGAGCTTCACTCGCGCCGCGGCGAGGAGGTGGAAATTTACTTCGGTCGAAGCCCGGCCCAGTCCGATCCTCACCACAGCCGAGCGAGCCCGTTCGTCAGCGAACTGCGTCAGGTAGGGAGTTTTTTCTTTGTGTCTCTGAGTCTCTGCGTCTCCTCGACTTCACATTGCATTTCCGCGGCCGTGAAACAGCGCATGGCCTACTGTCAGCACAGCTAACGATATAGCGCTTACAGGTTCTCGAGCAACGAACGAACGGCATGCGAATATCGCGCAACCACTCACAACCAGCCGCAGTGCATCCCAACTGGCAGCGCCCGTATCAGCCTACCAACTCTCGGCCGCACACCATCAACAGCATCGAACGCAACTCGCCGGAGCGAGCCCGTTCACAACTCGTCGCGTCTTCATCACAACAAGTTCCGCGGGGACTTCGCAGAACTCCCAATCCACAGTATCAGCAGCAACAACAACAGCCACGAGACCAACGACCCCCGGCATACAACTACGGCCAGTCTACACTGGTAAGAAACATTCAAATAGCATTTCTACCCAAGCGAACCACCCAAATTTCAGTGTCGCGAGCCAGCTCTAGTCTCCCGAGTCAACCGAACGGGATCCCTGCCGTGGGCTCCATGGCAAAATGTGAGGCGAACGCACATGTGATTCGGTTACAATTGGCGTGACACCACAACTTCTCTTCATGCACCATCGCACCAAATTTAAGCATCTACTGAAATTCTGAAACGCAAATTTAAAAAACATATACAGTGAGTAGAAGCACTCGATTGTTTTTAATATAGTGTAAACTCGCACTAGGTTTGTTTACATCTCACCAAACCTTCATTTTCTTTTCTTCATTTGTCATTTCACCATGTATTTTTGTATTTAATTTCGCTTATGTAACTTTAACTTTAACTTTTAATAATTAATAATTATGAGAAGGATGTTTTGTTTTGTTTTGTATTCCATTTGCTCAACACGTAGCTTCTCCACCCACTGTATTACTTAATTTACTCTTTTTTCTTTTCTCGTCTTTTTTTGTCATCAGAATCATTTTTGATCCGGTAGAATTTTGTAGCTAATCAATCACATTTTTATGTGGAAATAAATGTGTGCTCATTTTTTTACGCAAAGGGCTTCACGAAACTTACATTTAAAACGCCCAAAAAATTTAAAAAAATAAAAATAAATATTCGTCCAAAAGGAGTACACGAGGCTGGCCTATCTTTCGCTAGCTGGCCTAGAAACCCGGAGGCCGACAATTCAAAATTACCGCGCTGTACTGTTTTTATGTTTTCTTGCAATTTTCATCATTTTCTGCATACATATATGTTCTTAATAGCAATGTTTATGGGCGCATACATACAGTGCCGTGCGAAAGTATACGAACCGGGGTGATTTTGACTGTAACTCAACTTCGTATGATCCGATCGACCCCAAACTTTCAGGGATGGAGAAAAACGCTTAAAAATGAGTTTGAATAAAATATTACGGTAAGTAGCAACAATTGCAGACTTATTTTCGAATTTTTCGGAAATCGATAAAATCTGATTTTTTTGATTTTCTGATTTTTTTCAAATATTATCGTGTTTTCATGCATAAATGTTGTTATTTAGAATGGATAGACCACGTGGCTCTGGTTCTTTGTTTATTCTCAACAGATGGCCTTCATCCGTGGCCGTCAGATGGGTCCGGACATGCCCACTCTCGTGAAGCAGTTCAAAACTTCAAAATCGGTTATCTGGGCGACTTTGAACATTCCAAACCGATCTAAAGCTACTGGAAGACCTTTAAAAACATCATCAGGAGACGACAGAATCATTGTCAGGATGAGCAAGAAAAATCGCCGGCTGACAAACACGGATATCAACTCAGAGCTGAAGGACCAATATGGAGTTCAGGATAGTTTTTTGAACATTTCTCAGAAAATTTCAGTTGACATGGCTTCCAGGTGTCCAAGGACACTGTCAAAAGACGTCTGCGCCACCCTTTACTCTTCAGAAGGCGCCAAGTGAACAAGCCAATGATTCCGGAGAAGAGCCGTTCAGCTCGACTGAGTAGGGCAAAGGATCATCGGCACTGTAGGCAAAAGAGTAGGCAAAGGATCATCGGCACTGGAGTGGAATAAGGTACTATGGAGCGACGAGTCAAAGTATTTGATGATTGGTACGGATGGAGTCACTCTTGTACGACGTCCAGGTGACAAAAGGAACGATCCCAAGTACCAGGTTCCGACCGTTAAGCACGGTGGTGGCAACGCCATGATGTGGGGTTGCTTCCACGCAAATGGCGTAGGCTCACTCATCCGAATCACCGAAACCATGGAGAGCTACATGTACAAGGACATCTTGGAGAAGGAAATGCTACCATTTGGAAGATCTCGGATGGGTCGTGGGTGGTTGTTCCAATAGGGCAACGATCCGAAACATTCTTCCCACTTTTTCAAGGACTGCTTCGCACAGCATCGAGTGAACTTTATGACCTGGCCAAGCCAATCTTCCGACCTGAATCCCTTCGAGTATCTCTAGGAGGTTCTTGGTAGACGTTTAAAAAACAAAACAGCCAAAAAATTGTACCGAGAAGTTCGAGCAACTCAAGAAAGAATGGACCAAGATCCGACTTCAGACCCTGACGAACTTAATCGAGTCCATGCAGAAAAGATGTGAGGCCGTTATCAAAGCCAAAGGCATGGCGACTAAGTATTAACTTAATTTGATCATTTTGAAACACTTCCCCCGGTTTTTAACTTGTCATTTTGTTTTTTCTCGCCCTGAATATCAAAAATCAAAATATCCATTTTTTTCGATGTTTTTAATTTTTTTTCAAAAAAATTTTTTCTATTGAGTAAATTTGCTGTGTTGTTATTGAAACTCATTTTTAAGCGTTTTTCTCAATCCCTGCAAGTTTGGGGTCGATCGGATCATCCGAAGTTGAGTTACAGTCAAAATCACCCCGGTTCGTATACTTTTGCACGGCACTGTATATATATATACTCGGTATAAAACGCTGATAACTCGCTCTAATCGAACAAAGAATTTCGCATGCATTTGGAGTGAGGTTTAGAGAAATCAGAGCAAAACATCGGCCACGGCTCTCTCAATTTTCTGCACTCTCTCGTCGCAAACGCGGCCGCGTCCATCACTGTGCGAAGGGAGCCCGTTTGCAGCGCTCCGTACTGAGAATAGATGAGCGTAACTGCAATCAAAACAAAAAAACAACAAAGATTACAAAGTCAACCGACCAATCTTCGTAGATTTCTCTACTACCCAATTAGAGGCTGGGTGAACCCGGGGGTGAGAACGGACTCGAACCTGTGACCTCTCGGAAGGCGGCGGTCACCACTACCTGCTGCGCTATCCTGAAAGTTTATAATAAACATTGAAAAAAACAGTGAAAACGAAAAATATCATATTGGCGCCAAATCAGCTCAAAATACCGCCTGCAGGTTTTCTAGGCCAACAAGAAAAGTTAGGTCATATCTCGTGTACTCCTTTTGGAAGATTTTGAAATCTTTTTTCGCCAAATTAATTTTCTGTGCGATTTTAATGACATTTTTCAACTCTACATCAATTTTCCCAAACAAAAATTTATATGCGGACACAAGGTTCTAACGCATCACACACAAACTACTTTTACATGAAAAAAAAAAACGAAACACACAAAAAAAAAGAAAATTACCGAAGAAAGGGGAACAGGAACTACGCATTTTAAATTTAATATCACAAAAGTTATGATGAAAGAAAACATATTCCAGGAATTCAAAAAAGAAAAAAAAAGTGTTGGTACAAGAGTAATTTAACACAGAAGACATGAAGGCACTTCAACTAGCAATTCAGAGAAAAAAACATATGTATGATGGGATATTAATTTAATGTCGGGGATACCAAATTAAAATTAAATAAACTGAAGAAAAAAACAAAAAAAAAAACGCTGAAATTTTTAATTAATAATCAAGCCAAAAAGGGAGGGGAATGATATGATAGGGGGAAAAATATCACTTGTTGTATACTGGGCTGTGAAAAAGAATGAAAACAAAAAGAACTGAAAAAAATTAATGTCCACCGCTCATCATCTGGTTCAGCGTCTTCGCTTTTGGAGCATTAGAGTTTGTAGAGCCCAGGGATAAGCTCATAAATTGGTCCAGGCCGGCAAATGAGTTTCCGACCTGGAAATTGGTAAGATACTCAAGGAAACTTTGGCTATTAGCCGTAACAACCGCGGCAAATACTTTTTTTTAACCGAAAAATTGGAATTAAAAGTTTGAGTGCGACAGAGCGCCCTTACTTCGCCCGCGGACAGACAGCAGTACAATATAATAATTTTTTGTTTAAATTTTTCAGCAAAGCGCATTTTCAGCTCATTTTTTCCCACAAAATAACAAAAAACCAACCTTCGGAGATGGCCCGCCATTGTCCTGTTGTTTCTGCGGTTGCGCTTGTTGCGGTATTCCGGGCTGAAGAGCAGCCGCGTTTCCAAAAGATGGTGCGGCCGACGAGGAGCCAAATGAGGTGTTAAAGTCGAATCCGTTGAAACTACCATTGGAAGCGGCGACCGGAGCCGCTTGTGTCAACTGGGCAATTGGGGCAATTGGGGCGGTGGCTTGAGCCTGTAAAAATTGTATTCCAATGAAAATATTTTACAGAGAAGTTAGACAGTTAGAAGGATGCCTCGCGTCATCAGTAGAGCGCGGTAGCAAAATTTTACACAAGTTCTCACCACAGGAGCATCAAAGTCAAATAAGTCGAGTCCACCAGAAGCTGGAGCCGCAGTTGGCTTCGCAATAGGAGCTGGATTGGCGACTGGAGACGAGAGCTGCTGAAAACCAGAAAAATAAAAACGAATTCCAAACGAATATTGCTAATCTCATACAGCAAACAAATCAATTTGCCCACCACTAGCCGGTGCGACGTTTGACGAAACTGCTGGTGTCGGAGCTGCAACGTCAAAGAGCAAGTCAATGTTGCTCTGCTTGGCGACTGGTGAGAGCGGTGGAGCAGCATAGTTGGATTGGGCGCTTGGTGGCGGAATGATTGGCGGGGCGTCAAAGAACGAGGCTGGCGAGTTTACAGTGTTGTTCGGTGTTGATTTGCTCGTCGCTGCAGGTTGAGACGAGCGCGAGCTCACAAAATCGCCGAAACCATCGTCATCATTGTTCACTTTTTTGGCAGACTGTAATTTTAAATTATTGATGCGCATGGTGCTGGTGACTGCTTCGAAGCAAAAGCTCATTTGGTGGCGCCAAAGCCCGATGCTCTGCGCTGCTGTTGCGTCGCGTGCCAAAAAAAAATGTGCTACCAAATATGGGAAATCGTGAGCCCCAACTAGAGGGTGGCCGATAAGTATGTAGACTTTTCTTCATGGGTGTTCTTGAAATATTTGTTGAAACAAAAGTCTACATATTTATTGCCCACCCTGTAAATTCTTACATCATCAGTAAAACCAAGTTCCGGCGACGGTGAGCGATTTCCCTGGTTTGACGAGGAGAAGGAAAAGTTCGAAACTTCTCGACTGTCCTTTTTATAATTATTAAAGTCTCCGTTTCCCTTCGACGATCTTTCTTTGTCCCAGCTATTGTTGTCATAGCTCGACGACTTGTTGTACGATCCTCCGGCGCCCATTTTGATATCGTACTGATCGTATCCGCGGTACTTGGACTTGTCGTCTGTGTTGGCTTTCCGACGTTCTGCGTGGAGTTTTTCGTCGTCGTTGAGCATCTCCAAAATTAGCTTGACACGGTGGCGTACTGAAAAATGGATAAATGAAATTTTTGCCAGTGGGAAAAAATGGCAATTGGTCATGCGCTGTCTCTCGGCCGCCGACTGTTCCAACTCACTGTTAATTCCCTGATCCTTGCCCTTCTCGTCCGTGTACTTGTAACTTTCAAGTCGACGCAACTCAAAGATCTTCTCTCGCGCCTCCGTCACAAATCTCTCGCTGCCATTTTTGAGAAGGTAGTCGAGAAGGACAAGACTCTTGTAGACACGTCGCCACGCGTCCTTGTTATTCTCAAGCATTCTGGTGAATAGTGGTGTGTAGACATTGTAAAAGTCCTCCATGTAGCGTCTAAAATGTTTATGTTGGCCAAGAAGATTTACAGAAAAATATAAAAACTCACGACCGCGTGTACTCGGAAATTTTCTTCATTTGCGGCCCGGTGGGTCCCCACGGATCCTCGTTGGTGGCCTCGCGAACCGCCATTTCGGCTTTTGGGTAGTTCATGATGGCGTCATTCCTGAAAGTTGAAATTTCGCATTTTGTATTTTGAAAAAAATTCCCTTCTTGTCTCTGTGTATGTATGTATTTCAGTGTGAAAACGAACACCCCATTCGTCCGGTTTTATTGTTCTCTTTCTCACGTCATTGTCATTGTTTTTCACCCCAGAATTGTCTTTCTTCTTCTTTTTTTTTATCTTCTTTTCACGAATGACAGGGTACTCAAAACTCAAAAAAAGGGGTAATTCACGGGCGAACAGGACGGGCAAAGTTTTGTTTCAACGGCCGAGAAATAGCACGTGGCCGGCTGCTAGCTTTTGAGCCGATTTTCACCACGAAAATTCGAAAAATTCGTCGCAATCGTTTTTGCGATAATTTTATTTTTTAAATCGTGAAACATCATTCAATATTATCTCGAGATTTTCTGATGTTTTGCCAAAGTTGTTCATACCCAATGCGGAGAATTTGCATATTTTTAGCCATTAGTACAAAAATTGGTTAATAAAAAATAAATTATAACAAAAACTCGTCATATACGCTGTTTTCAAGGATTGGTCCGCAAACACCGTCAGATATGTTTTTTAAATACAAAAATTTGTTTTCTTAAAGGGGGTGCCAACTTTCTGGGGAAAGTTGCTTAAATTATACATTATACTGTTGGGTGGGGGATTTACGAATATCACATTAAATTAAAATCGCACAAAAAAAATTCTCTGATTTTTTATGATTTTCACAAAAAAAATAGAAGAACACGAGGAGTACACGATTTGGAGCGAAATTCAAAGGTCATTTCTTTTTCAACATTTTTCTCCCGTCTTTTTCTCCTTTTTTGCATAAATCTTTGGGAAATAATGTACACACATCATTTCGTGTTTTCAGGTACGAAAATAACGCGTGTTAATCACAAAATTAACAATAAAACAAGTTCGGAACAAAATTTCTCATACCATTCATTTTTGCCCGTTTTCCTGCTCACTTCCGATTTAAATTCACTCTTTTATCTGTAACATTTATATTTGAACAAACAATTTCCACAAAAAATTACAAGAAAAATAAATATTTCTGGTGAAAATGGATTATTCTAGAAGCCGCTGCCGCGGGTTTCCTAGGCCACGGCCACGATTTTCGTGTACTCCTCGTGGTCTTCTATTTTTTTTGTGAATATCATAATGGTACGTCCAAAGTAAAAAAAAAAGCGCGCACTTGTAAACATGTTTACAATTAATTGTTTGCTTGTTTGGCGGTAAACAACAAAGAAAAAGACGCAAAAACAAAGTTACTTTGGACGACGCTGACGTATATCGACAGCACTAAGCGAGAGGTGAGTAAATGCGCTCCATTGAATGGCGCGAATTTGAAAATTTCCACTGTTGTGCACCGTTATTTTTCTCTCTGCGCATCGATTTCTTTCTATTCTCAGTACGGAGCGCTGCAAACGCGCTCCCTTCGCACAGTGATGGACGCGGTCGCGTTTGCGACGAGAGAGTGCAGAAAATCTAGAGAGCCGTGGCCGATGTTTTGCCCTGATTTCTCTGAACCTCTCTCCAAATGCATGCGAAATTCATTGTTCGATTGGAGCGAGTTATCAGCGTTTTATACCGAGCATATACCGATTCCGTTTTCACCAATTCCGTTCAAAAATTAACAAAACAATTTTAATTTGGGGCAGATGGAGTTGGGGGCCACTCAACAAACATTTTTTTTTTTCGTTTTTATTGGCGATTTTGCATCGTTTGATTTATTTGATATATCATTTAGAATTTATTTTTGCCCGGAAAGTTCAGCGGCAAATCGCCGGAAGCATGTTTGATACTTTTTAAATATGCGACCGGAGGGAGCTGGGCGGAAGCTTGCTTTAATTCTTTTGAGTGTTTAATCGGCTCCCGGTAACATTTTCTTATCTTTTTAGGCTCACCTTTAGGCTTTAAATCACGAAAAATCTCCTCACAAAGCATGCTTCCACCCAGCTCCCTCCGGTCGCCAAATTGGAAAGTGTCACACATGCTTCCGGCGCGTTGCCGCTTAATTTTCCGTGCATCGATAAATGCTTATGGACCTATTCATTTGAATTAAAATGAATTTTTATGTCACATTTATTCAATGCATTACAACATATTAATGAATTAATCTGAATTTTTCTGAACCATTGAGTTTGAGTCTTTCTGCAAATCGCGCCTCGCCATCCTGGTCAAATAAGTGAACTTATCAACAAACAAATGCATGCGCCTTTAAACAGTGTACAAGTTTACACAAAAATGATGACAAATGATGCATTTTTTGACCAGGATGGATAGGCGCGATTTGCAGAAAAACTCAAACTCAATGGTTCAGAAATATTCAGATTAATTAATTAATATGATGTAATGCATTGAATAAATGTGACATAAAAATTCATTTTAATTCAAATGAATAGGTCCATTAGAAACGCAAATTCAAAGCGTGTACGACAAAAAAGCAAAAAAAAAAAAGTTATTTTTACAAAAAAAATTAGAAATTCCGGGGAGATAAGCAAGATATCGATTCGCAGAGAGAAAAATAACGGAGCACGACAGTGGAAGAATTCAAATTCGCGCCATTCAATGGAGCGCATTTACTCACCTCTCGCTTAGTGCTGTCGATTTACGTCAGCGTCTTTGGACGCCTCTTTTCGTCTTTTTTTGCGCTTTTTTTCTACTTTGGACGTACCATAAAAAATCAGAGAAATTTTTTGTGCGATTTCAATGTGATATTCGTAAATCCCCCACCCAAGAGTATAATTTAAGCAACTTTCCCCAGAAAGTTGGCACCCCCCTTTAAATAACTTTGTCCAACTTTACACCCAAAACTCACATGGATTCAGCCACCTTTCTCACATATTCATTTCGGGTGATAGCCGTCGCCGTGCTTTTTATCGAGGTGGTCAGGCCAGCGAAGAGGTCCGACATCGCAGTGACAAGTGAAAGTTGGTTAGACTGAAAGAACCGAAATATTTAACAACAGGGCAAATCAATCGATTCGCTTAAACGTATGTATACAAAGGATCATACAATAGGACGGAAACGGGCGCCAGTCTAGCAAAAAAAGACACAGAAAGAGAGAGGGAAAGAAAAAAACACAGTCTTCGGGTGGAAAATCAATAAATTGCAACAACACGGTTGTCAGCCGTCTAGCCGTTCGTTAAATTCCGTAGAATGGGCAATGATAGAAAAGGGAAAGAAAGTGAAGAGATATTGCTGCCGAAAGGAGAGAGAGTGAGTGTGTCAGTGCATTTCTATGTACATATAGAATAATATAAACCGGCGGTGATCGTCGAGAGTGTGTGACTGCCGACGAGGCCGGGCTGGCCAAGACATACACGAGTGAGCGGTGAAAACAGCGTGGCGGTTGGTGAGACGTAGAATGGGGTTGCCAACGCGGACGTGGAAAAAGGGAATAGAAACAAAGTGCGGCCTCTTTTCGCGACTGCAAGCCGGAACGGATTTGATCCGGGAAAGGACGATTTTATAAACCTTAATCACAATTTAATCTAATCTTTTCTGCGCTCCACCGATAACATGCCGCGCATGTTTCAACTATTTTTTAATTATTTATTATATCGCCAAAATTAACGAAAAAAATATATTAACAAATATAAAGCTACCTTAAAATTTCAAGAATTAAAAATAGTATGATGTTTTGGCGCTCTACCGATGACGCGAGAGAGATATTAGCAGCCCCCTCAGCTAACGGCATTTTTTCCATAGACCATCTTCTCGCGAGGGGGTGCTCGAGATCCCAGCTCAGTCAATTTTCAAAATTTCCCGATTCTGTCTTTTTTAAACTGTTTCTAACTGTTGAGATAAGCTAATTTATCGTTTGTCAGCTATTCTAAAACGGTTTTTTGGTAAATAGACCATCCGCAGAAAGTCTTGGACCATCCGCTGGGGGGGCGCCATTTCCATTGCGCTGAGGGGCTGGATATTAGGCAGTTAGACAAATCAAAACATTGGAAACAGAAAGATACACAGACAACAAAGAAAAATACAACTGGATATTTAACAAGTTTCAATGACAAAAGACTAAAAACAAATTGGAAAAAAAAATAAAACTAATAATTCCACCTGCCGCTGACACATTGCATTCAACACACTAAATAAATACGAGAAAAAAAAACAATTATCACTGAAAATAGCTCATAATACCTCTGAAAACTATAAAAATGAATGTGATGAGATATAAAACAACGTCAGAAAGACACGAAAACAAGTCGTCATTCACTGATAACTCGGTAACCAACCCCACTATTGTGCTCACTGGCGGATGAAATCGCTTTTTGATCTCTTTTTTTTCTGAGAAAAAAGAGTGCCAAAGGGGAAGCAAGATAAGCGAAAAAAGGTATTAGATTGAAAATAAAAGGAAACGTGGGAATATATTCTCAGTACGGAGCGCTGCAAACGCGCTCCCTTCGCAAAACTGGAAAAAATATAACTGAGCGAAATAGAAATGCTACGAAATAGAACGGCTACAAAATAGAAATGAGCGAAATAGAAATGCTACAAAATAGAACAAATTTTGGCGATGGAGCGCGTTTGCATTATTTTTTCAATTGCTCAGTTTTTCGCCGATTTTCCATTTTTTTTCTGAAACTGCATTGATTTTATACCTTTCTTCATTTTCGATGTTGTTAAGTGCGTAAAATATCTGAAAATTACTGAAAAATCCTATAATAATCGGAAAATTCGAAGAATAATGCAAACACGCTCCATCGCACCGATTTCTATTTTGCCCATTTCTATTTTGTCACATTTCTATTTCGCGCTGTTCTATTTCGCTCATTTCTATGTTGTAGCCGTTCTATTTTTTCCAGTTCTTTTTTGTAGCAATTCTATTTTGTAGCATTTCTATTTCGCCTATTTCTATTCTGTCGTACCCCCGATTTTTCAGCATAGCCACGGTGTCGCGGAATAAAACCCAAATAAGGTTTTATCCCACAACTTTTATAAACATCGCGCTGTCCTAATTAATTCTAGTTTATTTTCCCTACACGTGCAAAATTATCTTTACTATTCAATTAGTAAACAATCATCGAAAAATAGCGGAAATTCCTACAAAAATGCCAAAATAATACTCTCGCGCACTTCGCGAACTCAAAAACAATAATCTCTCATCAAGCGCTCGAGTGAGAGACTTAAACACAGAGAGGACGACGCACAGGAAACACACCAATCGAAGAGACGCAGACGTCGCGAGACGAGAAAATGGCACTGCGCGAGCCGATACAGTTCAAAACTACAAAAGCGCCAACAAAATGGAACACTTGAGCCGTTGCCTGAGTTTCAAACGCAAAAACAAACAATTTGGGCAGTCCCAAAACTGCTCAGTTGAAAAAAACTACCGTTTGGCGGAACGCTGCTAAAATGCTACTCAAACTAAGCAAGAATTTTAAAATCGACACAATTCTATACAAAACGACAACGAAATCACAAGAACATTTCTTTTATTTTATTATTCAGATTAATATTTTTGTCATCGTCGTCACGCCGCTTCTTGCCTTTTCTTCTCGCCCGTCATTGCGAATTTTGAGCGCCACTCGTCCGTATCTCTTGCGTGCCGTCGACGTTCCGTTTACAATTGTTTAACCTCTTGATACTCGAATTTTGATAGACTAGTAATTCCCTCCTCTCTGCTCTCAATATGGGCAGAGATCCAAACAGGGAGGAGATTTTTTTACAAATATTTTTGCTCCCAGTCAATAAAACTGTGTGCTAGTCTAAAAGGTCGTTTGTTGTTTTTAAAGTATTCCTATTACACACAATTTAGCCGGATTGCCGAGTATCCATCCTCATAGAGCAATTTCCGCACATGGTGCAATCGACCGGGTTTCTATGCTATATATTCTACCAGATTTTCTAGCCACCGCACATGGTGCAATCGACCGGTTTTTTGCTATATATTTTAACGGATTTTCTAGCCACCGCACATGGTGCAACCAACCGTTTTTTTATTTTTTCTACAAAATTCAAACAATTTCAAAAACGATGCCACCAATTCAATATTTGGTGCATCGAAAACTTTTTTAAAATTTATCATATCAATTTTCTAGTTTTTTTCTTTGTATTCAACTGCCTAGCCATCAGCATCGTATGCAATCGACCGTTTTTTTAACCTTTAATCGTTATCGAATATTTTTTAGCCATCCGTATATGGTTCTTTTAAATTTTTTACCCTCTTCCTCTTATTCCGATTTTTGTAGCCATCCGTTTATGGCCCATTTAATTTTTTTTACCTTCTTTCTTAAATCCGATTTTCTAGCCATCCGTATATGGCTTGATTAACTTTTCTTTACCTTTTACGATTCATCCGATTGTCTAGCCATCCGCATATGGCACAATCGACCGTTTAATTTTTTTTTGCTCTAACAAATCGCACGTAGTGCAACTACCAATTTTTTTTCATTCAAAAATCTAGCAAGAACCCAGATGGAATCAAATGTGTAATAGGAATTCAATACGAAACAATTTTTTTTCTTTTCTAAATCGAAATAATTCCGCAATAGGCGATTTTTCAAAAAATGCCATACAAATCTCTTGCATCAAGCATCCCCGTTGGGCTGGGGAGAGTGGCAGGCGGGTGCGAGAGCTAAATAAAGCCCCGAGAGTAACAACTAAATTCAAAAAGAAACCTTTTTTTTAACATGTTCGACCAATAAACTTCGTATTATCCGCTTTCATTACTCTTCCTCGATAACCTAATCAAGGTTAATCACAACAAAATCCACAACAAAGGCACCGAAACACCACAATTTTATCTCAAATCCATTATTTGGTTAATATTGTACTATCCGATCCTAATGCCAAGTCCACGGATCTGCAAGAAAATTTTCAAGGGAGAAATGGAGAGAAGGAGCAAAATCAAATACGAACAACGAATGTCAACAAAATTGAACGGGTTTACTTCTAGATTTAATACTCTCGAAAACCAATACATGTGAACCACCGAACCACCATTTCAGATATCGAATAGCACTCAATACTCGAAAAATTTCCTTAAACCAACAACAAAAAGTTCACCAAGAAACTAAACAAAAAGGAGATTTTCAGTCAAATTAGCTGAAATTCGATTCGAAAACAATTCCAAAGCTTGTGGGCACAACCATAAGAATCATTCAAAGGAGTAGCTGGAGCTAGTCAATGCCCAGTCAAGGTCAGCGAGTAGAATACTCACAGGCATGAACATCGTCAGGCAATTTAGCGTAAGCCCTGTGCAAGATGTGGTCATCGCGAGTCCCTTCAAAAAATCGTCTGACTCATACTACCTTCCGTTGACTATTCTCAGTCAGTTATCAAGGCCGCATCAAGGTCATCAAATCAGTTTTCAAGACCGTTCAAGGTCAACTGAACAATCCGGTAGGTCAAACCAGGCCACCTGATCCGGTTCAAGACCGCCCAAAGGTCCGCTGAACAATTATCAAGACCACATCAAGGTCATCAAATCAGTTTTCAAGGCCACATCAAGGTCAACTGAACAATTATCAAGGCCGCATCAAGGTCATCAAATCAGTTTTCAAGACCACATCAAGGTCAACTGATTAATTATCAAGACCAATCAAGGTCACCAATCAATTTGACTAGTCAAAAAATCACTGACCAATATCAAGCGGCAAGGTACTGCAGGACCCCCGCACCTCAATTAACATCAGCCCAGTAAAACAATCAATAAGTTTAGTAATCAACATAAAGATAAACACTATCAAATAAACTTCAAAATACCAATATCATATATGATCATCCTCTCTATTTAATCTGATTTCACGTATCATGCTCCTCAAGAGTCGTGAAAATTTAATCTTAAAGGCATCCTAGACCTTTTAGGTATACTTCGCTTAAAATCCAATGCTCAATGTACTGCGGAGTACTGTCAATATATCAAATTATCAAAAATGAAACTCAATCAATCAATTCCGTTAGGCCGGCAAGACATCGCAAAGCCATCGGCTCTATCAAAGCTCATTAGTCTAAATTGCAAAATCTAGTAACGAACTACGTAAAAGCAGCAAAACACGAGGAAGACATTGATATCCCATGTCGAAACTCGCATCTCAGTTCTAAAAATATAATTTTAGCCAATATTCGAGATTAAAAAAAACTAAACAAAGGATAAAATCAATATTGTGAGCAATCCGGAACAAATTTCGAGAGACGGAATGAAATAGAGCAATGCAAATCATTCTCGACCATTGCACATATCTAGAACTCGATGATCTTATTAAGTGCACACAAAAAATTCTAGCTATAGTGGATAGGGAACTAGCCACGAGCTCAGAACCAACTCTAGAAGAAATACAAGCCGAACAAAAAACTGCATAGAACAATAGCGATTAACAACAAATTCTACGATTTGGTGACGATAACGAGCTAGACGTCAGCTCAATCGGCATCACATTGCAGAACAAAACAATATTCCTACAATCGCAAGCAAGAATAAATATTCTAGAACCAACTCAAATATCAATTTTTCATCGCAAACGAAAATTCTAGGAAGCAACGCCAGCAATCAAAACAATAATGGCAAAATTCTAGAAACTGGCCACAAATAGAAAACAGAAATCCAAACAAGATTTCAACCTCACCTCACAAACCGAACAAAAAAATCCAAGCCATGTCGCGCCACAGCGAAGAAACGACGAATCCCGCAAAATCGTTGATCTCGATACCTGAGATTAGTATCTACGATACAAATTTCACAAACACGAGAAACATAACGAGACAAAATAATACAATACACAAAAACAAACATGACACTCAAGCAACAGTCTACCTAAATCGAATGGTACCTCCATTACAACAAATTACAAAATACGATAAATATGCAAGAAAATCGTGTGATTGTCAATAATTAGGAGCAATCAAACGAAATCCATTTACAAATTCAAGTTCGAGCATAGAATAATTCGCAAAATGTAACAATGAATGAATTTTTCGAACAATCATCGAAGATAAAGTCAATACGAAACATCAACCAGACAAAGGGAGCAATTTGCCGAAATTTCTATCAAAACAATGGTTTTTCAGCAAACTCGTCAGAATTTCCCTAAACCAAATCTATAACAGCAAAATTTGCATCAATGTCAAAACTCAAAAATGTATTTCCCACGGTCGGAGAGCTACTAGACACGATCTCAACGTTCTTTGGGGATGATCCCGACCAATTTTCAGTATTTATCACTCCATTCAATGAACAAGTACATCTAAAAAATACAGCATTCTCAAGCGACTTCTGACGAGGACGCTCAATTTGATCAGAAAATTCAATTTTCACCGAAGAGAATACCATAATACACTGAATTTTCTCAAGATTACCCACACCATTGATCAAAAACAACACTGAATGCAAAAATTCAGCCTACTATGAAAGTTTGTACCAGGAACCAGAACAATTTCGTCATAAAATTTTGTCAATATGGCGACGAAAAACATCACCAAAACGCCTGCGAAATTTCAAAACTGAACAAAAAATCAATACAAACCGCTGAAAAAAAAAAATTTTTTGGGAACAAGCAAAACCCGAAAAAACACAAATTGCAGATATTTTCGCGACCAACGCAATAAAACTGAACATTAATGCTCAGCTCAGGGCGCTGTCTGTCTTCGGTGGCCTTGCCCCCAACCTCCAATATTATCAACAAAAAATCTAAATACCTCTAAAACGAAACAAAACACAAAAGATAATTCAAAAGCTTCAGGAAATACTTCAGAAAATTCAATTTAGCAGATAGTCTATACAAAATACCAATAATGAAACCCCAACAGGAGACATAATACTAGCTATAGTAGACTCCGGAGCCAATAAACCGATATTATCACAAAAAACAGCCAAAATACTAGAATTTATGACAATAAGAGAAGGGGAGATGGAAAGGCGAGGCATAAATGGAATCGAGACCGCAAAATAAAACGGTGCCGAACTAAAAAATTTAGTCAACTGACAAAAATTTGTGGACAACACGAAAATCCAATACCCAGCGCTTCCTATAAAATTCAAAGCAACTGAATTTTCCCACGAAGACATCAATTATCCAAAATCGATAAGCATCGAACAAAATAGTACAACAAAAACGAACATTTTGGCGCAAAACCGATAGATATGACCCAGAGAAACGCCGTTCTGGCTACCGGGACACATAACTTGAACAAAAACATATATTACCGAGAAAAAAAGCTGTTGAAATTACGCCAATGGGCATAATAGCTCACTCTACAAAAAAAAAAAAAAAAAAAAAAAAAAAATTGTTTTTACATCACAAGAAACGGTGCCAAACGCGAAAACCAAGAATTATGTCGAACCAGAAAATATCATCGTGCTAGAACCAAAAAGCTACCAATTGGTTACAAATCAAAACCTACACGAACGTGAAATAATAAAAAAATCTTACACGACGAAAAAATCAATATCAACCTTAACGAAATCGAGATCAAATACAAAAATTTCAAGAAAAGCAAATAAACTAATTAATTATGACAAAAGGAACAGAGGATTCTCTGTCGCCGGCGGGAGTGTCGCGGAATAAAACCCAAATAAGGTTTTATCCCACAACTTTTATAAACATCGCGCTGTCCTAATTAATTCTAGTTTATTTTCCCTACACGTGCAAAATTATCTTTACTATTCAATTAGTAAACAATCATCGAAAAATAGCGGAAATTCCTACAAAAATGCCAAAATAATACTCTCGCGCACTTCGCGAACTCAAAAACAATAATCTCTCATCAAGCGCTCGAGTGAGAGACTTAAACACAGAGAGGACGACGCACAGGAAACACACCAATCGAAGAGACGCAGACGTCGCGAGACGAGAAAATGGCACTGCGCGAGCCGATACAGTTCAAAACTACAAAAGCGCCAACAAAATGGAACACTTGAGCCGTTGCCTGAGTTTCAAACGCAAAAACAAACAATTTGGGCAGTCCCAAAACTGCTCAGTTGAAAAAAACTACCGTTTGGCGGAACGCTGCTAAAATGCTACTCAAACTAAGCAAGAATTTTAAAATCGACACAATTCTATACAAAACGACAACGAAATCACAAGAACATTTCTTTTATTTTATTATTCAGATTAATATTTTTGTCATCGTCGTCACGCCGCTTCTTGCCTTTTCTTCTCGCCCGTCATTGCGAATTTTGAGCGCCACTCGTCCGTATCTCTTGCGTGCCGTCGACGTTCCGTTTACAATTGTTTAACCTCTTGATACTCGAATTTTGATAGACTAGTAATTCCCTCCTCTCTGCTCTCAATATGGGCAGAGATCCAAACAGGGAGGAGATTTTTTTACAAATATTTTTGCTCCCAGTCAATAAAACTGTGTGCTAGTCTAAAAGGTCGTTTGTTGTTTTTAAAGTATTCCTATTACACACAATTTAGCCGGATTGCCGAGTATCCATCCTCATAGAGCAATTTCCGCACACACGGCCTCCCAGACTCCCAACGCGCCAATCGATCACTGACGCTTTTCTGGTGTTGGCGCATTACACGACACCACGGGGTGTTGAGAGGTACATGAAAATTAAAATTTAAATTTCGCGGGAAAGTTGCCACGTCACTCGAGAAAAAAGCGCGCGAAATGGCGTGTTCAAAATGTCGTTACTGCGGAGCCGCAGCAATTTTTTATATATTTTTTCTTGTGGGTTCATATCTTTTGCATGATTCTAAATATTTAAACAATATTTCCCTATTTATTTTACGCAGAGAACGTATTATTTATTTTACGCAGAGAACGCGCCTCGTTTTTGAAAATCCAAACCGTTGCAAATCTGTAACAACCGCGTTTCCTCAAATCTATGTGAGCAGTGGAGCGCATTTTCACGATGTACTCTTCAATACGCCGTGCGACACCGCGCCTATGAGCGCTCTGATGTTCTTGTGCGCGGTTTTCTCGTGAAAAAATAAGTTTTTAACAAGAATTATATGCGGAGACAATGTAGAAAAACGTTTGAAAGAGCAAAAAGTGAGGAAAAGCGTCGAAAAACTCAGAAAATCACCGATTTAACGGGAAATTCGCAATTTCGGAGAGAAACAATTAAAATTTTCATTGAAATCAGCCATTTTCGAGCAAAAACTAAGAAAACTTCAAAACAAATCACCGCAATTAGATTTGAACCAGAAAAAAACCCAGAAAAATGAAGTTGAACTTTTTTTTTAATTTCGAAAAATAGAAAATTATTTTTTTGCGAAAATTAGGTAATATGTGGCTGATTATGACAAAAATTAATGAATTTGGCCTGGAAAAATAATTTTTAGAAAGAAAAAAAATAGGATATCATACAAAAAGAAGGAAGAGCAGATTTGGCAAACGAAATGAAAATCACGAAGTACGGAGTTCAAATAAATACAATGAAGCCCGTTTGACCGTCGCGTCGCTCCAGGCTGAACATACGGAGACAAAAAACAGACAAAGTATAACAAAATTTAGAAGAAGAAAGTTTTTTTAATTCAATTAATAACTCCTTCTCCTACAGGAGTTCAAATTCTTAATTTTAACGCTTATTCGAAAGGTTTCACTTTCTTCTTTATTTCGCCGAGAATTGAATCAAAAAAAATTATTGGAAAGACAAAATATTTGACGATAAGTAAATTTTCAGTACTAAATTGAAAACAAATTTGAAAAAACGAAAGTTCGCGCCAAAAGGAGCGGAGCGAGCTCAGTAGAGCGCGATTGCACTGCCTGGCGTCCTGGGAGGCCGTGCATTGTTTTTTGTCGCTTTTAAATTGAAAATTGAAATTTGTAATGGAACTGTATTTATTTGCACAGACTGCAAATTATTTGGAGCAAACAATGAGCAAAAAAATTAAAGCGGGACGGGATTTCCAAATGCTCTGCAAGCTGCGAGAATTCGTAAAAAATAGAAACAAAAAGAGCTGCCATCCGCAGGATTCGAACCTGCGCCCTCCGGAGAGGACTGCGACCTGAACGCAGCGCCTTAGACCACTCGGCCAGAATGGCACGTTTGAACAAAGTTTTTGACGGCAGTGACAAGACTGGCTATCAAGTTTTAGCGTGGAAGTTTTTCGCCTATTTGCGTTCATTTTTCTGTCAGTTTAAAGCAGAATTACATTTTTTTAAAATCTAAATAACAAGATTGAAACAACAGAGAAATACACGTTTGGCGGGGTCTTATTTACAGATCAAAGACACCGTCAAAAACCACTCAAACTTGGCTCCTCATAACATGCCATTGGACACAACTTGTGACCTGCGAGTCACAGCGGATCGGATGGTCCCAACACCTAAGCTAGTTATTTTTATAATATAAAAACGTATTAATTGAGAAAACAACCGTTAAACAATTCAAAAAAAATATTGGCGCAGGAAATAAAAATAAGCAAAAAATTTGTGACAAATCGGGCAACTGAGAGGTTTTCCCATGCATTATTGGAACACGAGACCTCAATAATCAGACTCAGTGCAAAAAATTACCTAAACTCGACAGAAACGCCTAGATTTGTGCACGCACAGCCGACAAAATTCGAAAAATGGGGCTACTACGGTATAGAACTCGCACGGAGTAGAACCGCTATGGAATAGAACTGGATATGCAATAGAACTGCGCGGAATAGAACTGTGCGGAATAGAACTGCTACGGAATAGAACTGCACGGGATAGAACTGCTACGGAATAGAAATGCACGGAATAGAACTGCTACGAAATAGAACTGCTATGGAATAGAACTGCACGGAATAGAACTGTGCGGAATAGAACTGCTACGGAATAGAACTGCACGGAATAGAACTACTACGGAATAGAACTCGTACGGAATAGAACTCGTACGGAATAGAACTCGTACGAAATAGAACTCGTACGGAATAGAACTGGTACGAAATAGAACTCGCACGATTAAATTAATCGACGAAAAATATCGCTAAACAACACGCGGTTCGTAATTTCGGAGCGTCGATATGGTTTTTTCAAATTAAAGAATTCAAATGATAGCGATCGCGGTCCCGTGATTTGTCGGTACAAGAAACTATGTATAGCCGGTCGCGTTCTCCAAGAGGGCAGCTACCAGACAGCTACCTGGCAGCTACTTGGCGGCTATTTGGCAGCTACTTGGCGGCTATTTGGCAGCTACTTGGCGGCTATTTGGCAGCTACTTGGCGGCTATTTGGCTGCTATTCGGCGGCTATTTGGCAGCTATTTGGCAGCTATTTGGCAGCTATTTGGCAGCTATTTGGCAGCTATTTGGCAGCTATTTGGCAGCTATTTGGCAGCTATTTGGCAGCTATTTGGCAGCTATTTGGCAGCTATTTGGCGGCTATTTGGCGGCTATTTGGCAGCTATTTGGCAGCTACTTGGCGGCTATTTGGCGGCTATTTGGCGGATATTTGGCAGCTATTTGGCGGCTATTTGGCAGCCGGGATAGAACTCGTACGGAATAGAACTGGTACGAAATAGAACTGGTACGAAATAGAACTGGTACGAAATAGAACTGGTACGAAATAGAACCAGACAGCTGCCAAATAGCCGCCAAATAGCCGCCAGATAGCTGCGAAATAGCTGCCAGGTAGCTGCCAGGTAGCCGCCAAATAGCTGCCAGGTAGCTGCCAGGTAGCTGCCAAATAGCTGCCTGGTAGCTGCCCTCTTGGAGGGCTCTGGGACGTTTCAAAACAAGACGTTTCAAAACTGGGACGTTTCAAAACTGGGACACTTCAAAACTGGGACGATTCAAAACCTGCCACTTCAAAACTAGGACGGTTCAAAACTTTGAGTGCAATTGTGCGTTACGGTGTACGCACTAGTGACACTAGAACACACGTACATTAAATGTTTATTTTCGTTTTGTCATTGTTTTAAACTCTTTTCACGTACTATTCATTTTCTTTTTTCGTTTTGTCATTTTTTAACTCTCTTCACGCGTTCTTTTATTTAGAAAAACTTCAACCGCGTGTCTTGCATCGGCCAGGCTGAGCAACGGAATTTCACAAGACCGGTAAAAACTGCGCGAAAATTCGGAGAATGCTTAACCTGAACTTTCGGAAATTTATGGAAAAATGCTCAGAAAAATTTGAACCAAAATATTGATTTTTTCTAATACATTGTCATTTTTCTGCTTTACCGGTAAAGGTTCGTTAAAATTATCGGAAAATTTACTAAAGCGTTTTACCGGTAAAGCACTCGACAAAAGACAAAACATGAGCTCGGCGAATTTGACCCAATTTAAATACCGGCACAAAGTTATTTTTAAAAAAATGCGAAACCAGAGCAAAACGCGTGAAGAGAGTTAAAAAATGACAAAACGAAAAAAGAAAATGAATATTACGTGAAAAGAGTTTAAAACAATGATAAAACGAAAATAAACATTCAATGTGCGTGTGTTCTGGTGTCACTAGTGCGTACACCGTGACGCACAATTGCACTCAAAGTTTTGAACCGTCCTAGTTTTGAAGTGGCAGGTTTTGAATCGTCCCAGTTTTGAATCGTCCCAGTTTTGAAACGTCCCAGTTTTGAAACGTCTTGTTTTGAAACGTCCCAGAGCCTCTTGGAGAACGCAACCGGCTATACATAGTTTCTTGTACCGACAAATCACGGGTCCGCGATCGCTATCATTTGAATTCTTTAATTTGAAAAAACCATATCGACGCTCCGAAATTACAAACCACGTGTTGTTTAGCGATATTTTTCGACGATTAATTTAATCGTACGAGTTCTATTTCGTACGAGTTCTATTCCGTACGAGTTCTATTCCGTACGAGTTCTATTCCGTACGAGTTCTATTCCGTACGAGTTCTATTCCGTACGAGTTCTATTCCGTAGCAGTTCTATTCCGTGCAGTTCTATTCCGTAGCAGTTCTATTCCGTGCAGTTCTATTCCGTAGCAGATCTATTCCGTATCAGTTCTATTCCGTGCAGTTCTATTCCGTAGCAGTTCTATTCCGTGCAGTTCTATTCCGCGCAGTTCTATTCCGTAGCAGTTCTATTCCGTGCAGTTCTATTCCGTAGCAGTTCTATTCCGTGCAGTTCTATTCCGTAGCAGTTCTATTCCGTGCAGTTCTATTCCGTAGCAGTTCTATTCCGTGCGAGTTCTATTGCATATCCAGTTCTATTCCATAGCGGTTCTACTCCGTGCGAGTTCTATACCGTAGTAGCCCCCGAAAAATTCATCGAAATTGTTTCTTGAAATTTTGTCATGCGCCTTTAATAGCTACAGTAAGCCTCCGCACAAATTCTTGGAATCGTGAAACATTTTCGAGCATCTTCGCGTGGCGCTCGAGGATTTCTGATGTATTGGTGAGTGTTTTTATATATTTTTGTATGGTTTTTTATATTTAGATCGTGTAAAAATGGTGATATTGGTGTTTTTCCGTACTTATACTTGACCGGCCAAAATCGAAAGAGTGAATCGATGCAATTGAGCATTTTTGTGAATTCTTGTGAATTTTAAATGGATGAAAGGGGTATTTCTCAATATAAGATTTTTTACAAGCAAGGATTCCGCTTAGTAGGTAAGGTAAACACCGATGCCGCAATTTTAACTGGATATTCATATACTCTGAATGTGACCCTTACAATTAGAGACAGTTTTGAACGCTGAAACCAATTTTCAAGGCTATTAGCTTGCCGAAAATTCCCAGATCTGGCTTTCTTACGGTATTCTGACTTGAATCTATTATCAATCAATAATCTATACGCGTGCATACACAGAGGTGGTAAAAATGTGGATAGACCAGTGCCCGGTTTGAATGTGTAGCTGTATTTTTGAATCTATAAAATTTAAAGTCATGAGAAATAACTGTATACCACATGTACGGTATAGATTTTTGGCTCCGCCCATTTACAGCCATGCTCCAAAAGGTGTAGTTGCGATGATGTATTTAAACCTTCGCTTGGTTCACTTCTAGCAAATCATTCTCAATAATTGTACAATGGTTAATCCACACTTTGCCGTCTCTGTTATGAATTACGGTGTCGTTTTTCCCTCGCACAGTATGCCTGTGTCTCCAGTAGCTTGTAAGTTTTAGTGGTTTTTGTTTAGTGATCAACGTGTTAACACGAATTTAAATACAACAATTTTTTCCAGATTTCAATCCATCAGCCTTGCCACCGACACTTCCTGTGAACGTTTACCCCGCAAATCCTGCTACATGTAAGATTTATCTTTCTTTTTTTTTAAACATTTTTTAAAACACAAATTTTTATTCAGATTACCCGGAACCATATCATATGAAACCGCATGGTCCAAACTGGTGCCGCTCTTCAAACAGAGACTTCTTTATCCGCAAACTTTGTCTGTCGCGGAAAGAAATGCTTGCTCAGGGATTTCCTGTGCGAATGTTCAACGAGGTGCACATAAAGCCAAACAAGTATCAGGAGAATCGAGTGATGTTTTGTGAGAAAGAAGACCTCAACAGAGTCTGTATTCGGTGTCATTGTGAGTACACAGTGGGCTCTGATGGTTTGCAAGTGAAGAGTGAAACGGCTATTTGTGGTGAGAACAACTTTCACATCACGGATCAGCAACGAGCGGAGAATTTGAAAAAGTTTGAGAACACGCCAGAAGTTTCTAAATTCAATGCGCATGTTTCTGATAAGGTGAGTATATATATTTTTTTAAAAAGTGCTGCTGTCTGCGGGCCACGCAAGTGCGCTCCGCACGTTTACACGTTTTTCCCAAGAAAAAATCGTTTAATTCGTTAAAATTCTCAATTTTTCCTTTTTTTGCCCGAAAAACTCGAATTTTCCGAATAATCACCCTGAAAAAAATTTTAAAAAAGACATCAAATATTTATAATAAAATAAAAAATTTGCAGCTATTCGCCATGGACGTTGAAATGGTATACACCGCCCTTGGCCAAGAAGTAGGACGAGTTACAATGGTGTCCGAGTCCGGCGAGTCTGTTGTCGATGTTCTTGTTCGGCCATCCACCGAAGTCTTCGATCCAGTCACCAAATTCTCCGGCCTCACTAAACAAGATGTGGAATCCGCTACAATGACCCTGGAGTCAGTGAGAAAGTTCATTTTCACGTTCCTCAACGAGAAGAGCGTTCTCGTCGGACACGGGCTCTTCGGAGACCTTAAAGCGCTGGGAATAGTGCATGATCGTGTCATCGACACGTCTGTTATTTATACAAACAATGGAAGAAGACCGTCTCTGAGACATCTCACTGCTTTTCATCTGGGATATGAGATACAACAAAGCTCATCTGGACACTGCTCTTTCGAGGATGCTATCGCTGCTCTACAATTGGTCTATTTCGGGATTGAAAATCCGCGTGCTCTGACCGCCGAGTTCTGTAATTTGCTTGCATCACAAATGGCCATGTTTTGACAAAAATCGGTAACAAAAGTTTTGATGTTTAATAACTCTAAATTCTTAATATTTAATAATGTAATTGCTTTTTTTGTTTTTTAATTCAAAATTTTGAGTTGTTTTGTAATTTTAATGTGCTGATAATATAGAAAACTGAAAAATTCCTTAAAAAATCAAATAAATCATCTTTTTTTTTAAATAGTTGTTATGTCTTCAAACGTTTATGCAATTTACGTTGAGATCAACGAACAGTGATTCTTTTTCACCAGCCACGAATTTTTGAAACCGGAAAACCCGTGTTTCGAAACGTACAATCTAAAATGAAAATGAGCGGCCTAGCGTTTACTGGTGGTCTAACTTTTACTTCGGTGAGGAAGGAACATCCATTCGCTATACACTTCACGTTGTTTTTTTCTCTTACCCACGGTGTCCAGGATTTGAAATGCGGGCGGAGCCTAATTTGCTGGCGTGTCAGGAAACTTCCATGGCGCACTTTCGGTGCTTGCGCATTTCTCGACTCTCGCATTTTTTTATTGATTTTATTGTTTTTCTTTCAGTAAAACCTGTTTTTCTTTGTAAAATGTAAGTATTGTATCTTTTAATACCATAAAATTGCCCAAACTTCGCTTTTCGTAAAGATTTATCCTGCAAAAACACCAAAAAACTCAAAACGAATATTTCGAAATGGTGGCTGAACCAAATTCGACGTTCTTAGGCTTAAAACATTTCTAAAGACCTCAGCTATGATTCCGTTAGAGCACATGTGTGAAAAAGTTAAGAATTTATGCTTTTTTTCTCGAAAAACATAAAAAATGCCTCAAAATTTGAATTTCGCGCGAAAAAATCCAGTGGGGCGCGTTTGCTCGGATCCGCCCACATTTCAAATCCTGGACACCGTGTTACCCGAGAAAAAAGCTATGCCATGGAGGCGGGACATCTCGCAACCGCGGGAAAAACCCCATCGCGTCGAGACCCAGCGATAAAAATGTAATGCGCCTTTAATTTTCAAATGGAATTTGATCGAAATTTTCGGAGTGCTCGCGGATAAAACTGGCTCGTGCAATTTTCGTGATCACAGGATTTTTCTTTTGCATTCGGATAGGCTTGTCTTTGTCTTTTTCTTTTCTTTTTGACTTGTCTAGGATGAACTACTTTTCCCATCTCTCGCTTTCTCTCAGCGCTCTCTCCGGGTTCCTCTGGCATGTCATTGCCCTCCAGCGCGCTGTTTATCAGCGCGTTCGTGGTGTAATGGTCAGCACACAGGTAAAATGCGGTTCAAGCACATAGGTTCCGTTATCGGAACATATCGAAAATTGATGCATATTGGACGTGATATGTATTCACGTTTCAAACACGGAAGCGCGTGAATTATATGTGGTTAAGAAAAAAATCCGCATGCATGAATATCTCGTTCATCTTATACCGATGCATATATGTTTCATGTCAAAGCGAGCCACCTATCCGGCAGGCAAGGCAGTGTAAGCGCGCTCCATCTGCACGCGCGAGAGAGTGCGAGACGCCGAGACCTATTTCTCATCAAAAAATTATTTTTTCTGTTTTTCTTTGATTTTTCGCATAATTTGTCCGTTTTTTCTCGATTTTTTTGTAAAAATTATTATCGAGAGGATTTTGTAATATATATTTCGTGAAAATTCTCCGGGTAATGCCCATTTTAGTCAACTTTCGCTATTTTAAGACATTTTCACTCTTTTCGCGAAAATTACCGACTTTAAACTGAATTCGATCGGGTTTTCGCGTAAACAAATATTGTCATTAATGTAATTTTTGGATCTCCTTATCTTTTCAAACGCTCTTTTTTTTCTCGGCGTATAATAATTGTTACAAATTTCAGAAGAGAACGGGACGGGCTTGGCACAGAGGAACAACGGCGTTGATAGGATGGATCGGTGAGTCGGTTTAAAAACCAAAAATACAGCTTGTATTCATGAAGCTTGTTTGAAAAATCGGAAAAGGAACATTTTTTCCAAATTAATTTTATTTGGCTCAATTTTTTTGTTGAGAAAATAAAAAATAAATCAATAATTGAACCAAAAATTCAACAAATAAATCTCTTTTGAACAGTTTTCGGCACTTAGAAGCAGCGAAACCTAGAAACACGGTGCTTTCCCGAGATTTTCCGCAAAATATTCTGTCGGGAAAATGTTCCGGACCTATTCACAAAACCGAAAAAAAAACGGAAAAAATTGCGGGAAAAATCGGAAAATGCTCCGATTGACCTGAAATTTAGGGAAATATTAGAAAAAATTCTCCTGTACACGCTCAAAAAATTTTGGACCAAAATATCGATTTTTCTGAAAATTTTTAAAATCGACATTTTCGTCCAAAATTTTTTGAGCGTGTATACTCGGCGAATGCATCATCAGCCTCGCTCTACCGCACTTTTCAATTTTAGACAGTGTAGTGCGCCTTTTTTGAAGCGAAAAATCAAATCTTAACTGCAACTCGTCGTGGATACGTTATTTTTCGTTGAAAAGAAGTATAAAAACTAGAATTCGAGTTAATCTTGCAAGTGCAACACTGTTTTACAGGAGTTTTGCAGTAGAGCGAAGTTGATGATGTATTCGCCGACTATACAGGAGAATTTTTTCTAATATTTCCCAAAATTTCAGGTCAATCGGAGCATTCTCCGATTTTCCCGCAATTTTTTTCCGGTTTTTTTCTTTTTTTTTCTGGTTTTGTGAATAGGTCCATTAATAAATTCGAAAAATTTTACGAAAAAAAAGTCGGACAATCGGAATTTCCGTTTTCCCATTCTGACCAAGCCTGTTATTCATTCCGCAATAAAATGCAGGGCAAGTATGCATTTTAATGATAAATTACAAAAAACAAACATCAAAATGTACTTTTAAATGATTTTATTCATGTTTCGCACGAAAATTGCCATCGCAATTACTGTAAAAACTGTATTAGAGCGGCATGCGCCTTTAATTTCTACTCTTTCTTTTGGATGTTGCTTCATTGCATGAATGTTTAAATTAGAGGCTGCAACTCTAATTGGCGAGTCACCGTATTTTCTTTACTCGGCAGTCGCGTGCTACCTTTGCACCAAGATTCTGCAATGTTTGCCCCGGTATTGGGGAAACATTGCAAAAGATCGGCACTATTTTTGCATGGCGTCTATGCAAAAATAGTATTACAATAGTCCGCCCTGCCGTTCTATTTTTATATATGTGTTCAAATGACGGGTAATTAGAAGCTAGCGCGACGAATTTTCACTTTTTCCGAAAAACTATCGAAACAAAATTCGGGCTATTTTTACTGAAAAGAAAACTCGGAAAACACGTAGGAAACGCAGTTTTTCAAAAAAAAAAATGTTCCGAGTAATCCTGCTGAAAGGCCCCTATAGATTTCTGGGTTTTTGGATATACACCACACCACTGTGGAGGGCTGTTAAGATACTCTTAAAACATACCTTCATTTTAAATACCCCGTAAGCATATTGATTTACTTTCAGGCTGCGACTGCTCAGCTCCAACAAGGATTCCGAAATCTGCTGACCCAGCTCCGAATTTTTTTAATTTATTTCCTCAATAATTGTTTCTATACTAATAATTTTTTGCGTTATTATTAATAAATGGTTGTTTCTGAAACTAGTAAAACGCGATAAAAGTTTTTAACAGACAACCATCTTAAAATCCAATGAGAGAAAAAGATCCGATTTGACAGAAACCTTTAAATTCCAAGCCTCCAAGCGCTTTTTGAACCGGAATCGGAACGTGCATGCTATATGCGCCTGCATGTATGCGCATGTGCGGGCACGTGGATGCATTAACCACATCTCAAAATTTCCCTATGAGTTCCACGCAGCGCGCTATATGCTTCATCCGCATTTTACCTGTGCATGGATGCCTTCCAAGCATTCGACGGGGGTTCGATTCCCCCCGAACGCATAATTATTTTTTAAAATTTTGTGCATTCGTGTTTAGTTTTCGCGCCTCGAAGCCAGACATTCTAGAAATTAGTTTTTTTTGCCAGCAGAATTCCGCTGCAATATTCTAAAAATTATATATCGGACTACAAAAACTTGTAAATAATTTTTTAAAAAATTCGAAAAACGCATTTTTTCGGTAAAAAATTCGAACATCTGAATATTAGAGAAAAGTCTAGTCCGCGGCCACGAAATTTTTGTAAAAAATCAGAAAAAACCAAAAAATAAAATCCATAAATCTTCATGAAAACACCTTTTTTCTCGTGTACTCCTTTTGGAAGAAAGTTTAAAATTTTAAAAAATGTTTATCAAAAATCAGAGAAATGTTTTATGTTTTAATTGAGGGTACGACTGAATAGAAATCACTGGGGTCTGAGGAGGGAGTGAGTAAACGCGCTTGGGCGCACACACGTAACGCATCCAAACGAGGCCCAAAAAATAAAAAAGGGCGCGAAAAATTTCGCATTATCGGAGAGAAAAACCAAAGCAAAATCGTGAAAATTACGAAACTCTATTCAAAATTATTTCGCGCGATTTTTTATTTTTTGGGCCTCATTTATGGACCTATTCAAAGTACTGTAGAAAATCGGAAAAAATGACAAAAAACTGGGAGAAAACTCGGAAAATGCTCCGATTGGTCTGAAATTTCGGGAGAAACTGTCAAAAATGCTTCCGGAGTTTCTCAGAAAATTTTGGACCGAAATATTGATTAAAAAAAATATTGATTTTTTTTCTGAAAATTTTCTACAATCGATATTTCGGTCCAAGATTTTCTGAGAAAGTCCGCAAGCATTTTTGACAGTTTCTTCCAAAATTTCAGACCAATCGGAGCATTTTCCGAGTTTTCTCCCAGTTTTTTGTCATTTTTTTCCGATTTTCTACAGTACTTTGAATAGGTCCATTAGATGCGCTGTGTGTGTGCGTCCGGGCGCGTTTACTCACTCCCTCCTCATACCCCAGTGAGAAATAGGCTAAATAGAAATGCTACAAAATAGAACTCGTAGTTTTCCTCTTTATCATTTATGTATATTTAAAAGCAAATAAAATAAATTAAACTCGTAATGCGATGGACCGCGTTTGCATTATTTTTTCAATTTCTCCGTTTTTCGCCGATTTTTTCCGAAACTGCATTGATTTTATGGGTTTATTCACAAAACCGGAAAAAAACTTTGGGAAAAATCGGAGGATGCTCCGATTGACCTGAAATTTTGGGAATGATTGGAAAAAATTCTCCTGAACATGCTCAAAAAATTTTGGACCAAAATATCGATTTTTTCTGAAAATTTTTAAAATCGATATTTGGGTCCAAAATTTTTTGAGGAGAACTTTTTCCATTATTTCCCAAAATTTCAGGTCAATCGGAGCATTCTCCGATTTTTCCCGAAATAGAATACGGAAGCGTACATTTTTTCAAAAATAATAAAAAGTAGGAAAATTGCCATCACATGCGCTTTCAAATTATAACGTTTACAGGGTGCGCCGAAACTTACGACAATTCAAAAAACATTTTCATTGAAAAGGTATGAAACAATTATGTTAATTCAACGAAAAGTGCTTCTAATCGACTCATTAATTTTTTTCTTATGCGGAAGAGTACAAAAAAAAGTAGAAAATGACGTCAATTTATTGATTAATGCGATATTTCAAAAACAGTGACCGTAACCATATTGTGAAAACAAAAAATTGCAACGAGGTGTTTGCGTACTTTTGAAATTCAAATAAAAATGGGAACAATTCTCTTCATTTCCCATGCTATTTCTTTCTTTTCCGTTTGAATTTCAAAAGTACGCAAACACCGCGTTGAAATTTTTTTGTTTTCACAATACAACTTTCTTTCAATGAGTAGTGCGAGGGAGCGCGTTTGCAGCGGTGCACCGCACGGCATGCTGGCATCTACGTTCCAGTCTTATTTTATGAAATTCGATTTTTTCGCGCGTTCAATTCGCTGCGTACGTTCCGCGAAAAAAAATAAAAACAGGTTTTTTTCCCGCAGATACTTACTTACTTGTGATACTTGTGAGGTTCGACCTCAGTTTCCATCCTGGATACTGCGAACCAAGCTGCGCCAAGTTACACGATCCCTTCCGACAGTGGACCATGCTCGTCTTGCCTCGAGTATGCCAATTCTTCGGCGGCCGTGCCCGAGGTTGCCCCTGAGGGCCTCATTGTGGATGAAGATTTTGATCGAATCCTTGATGTCGTCGGCCCATCTTTTCGGAGGACGACCGCGTGGTCGTGCTGATCCCCTAGGATCCCATTCTGATACTATCTTCGCCCATCTGTCGTATTTCATGCGTGATACGTGTCCTGCCCACTTCAGTTTTCTTCGTAAGACTTGCTTTTCCATGTCTGGTGGGTCACATCCGGCAATTTCGAACATGTTGCTAACCGCTCTCTGTAGTCTCTTCGTGTCTGCCTCCTTGGAAGTCCATGTCTCGCATCCATAAGTCATCGCTGGGATGACAGTTGTTGTGAGAAGTCTTATTCTTGTCTTCTGAGGAGACTGCAAGAGCTCCCGCCGAATGGCGTTGAAAGCAGCCCATCCCGCGCGAATCCTTCTAGCGACTTCTTCAGTGAGAGATCCGTCGTCCGCAAACGTTCTTCCGAGGTATTTGACCTTTTGGGAGATTTCAATCCTCGTGTTCAGAATATCGATATCTGATCTTGTGACGTACTTATTCATCAATATTTGCGTCTTGGACGGGTTTATATTGAGGCCGTACTTGGGACATCCCATTGCAATCCGATTTGCTCTATCTTCTGCCTCTTTCACAGAGCTCGCGAATAAAACAACGTCGTCTGCGAATTCCAAACGGTGAATTGATTCTCCATTGATGTCAATTCCGGTCTTATCATCCTCACAAGGTGCTGGGTCTAGCTCATCCAAGATCGCCTGAAGAGCCAGCGCGAAGAGTAGTGGAGACGACGAATCACCTTGACGTACTCCTCTTTTGATCTTGAACCTCATCTTCTTGTTCAGAACGTTCAGCTCTCCAATCGCCGAAGAGTTTGAGTTGTTTAAGGCCCGAATCACGTTTCTTCCGATTTGAAGATTGTTCAGGACTTGGGATATCTTCGTCCAATTAACGTTGTCGAAGGCACAAGTGAAATCCAGGAAGACCGCTACGAGCGGAATCTTGAATTCGGTGCACTTTTCCCACATCTGCGCGACGACTTGAATGTTGTCTGCGCATCCTCTTCCACGTCTGAATCCTGCTTGTGACTCTTCCAGGTAATCCTCGCTTTTGGCGGTGATCCTTCTCGTAAGGATTTTTGTGAAGAGTTTTGAGACGATTGAGGACAACGCAACCGGACGATAATCTTTCACTTTCTTCGGTTTCGTGGTCTTGGGAAGGAGAGAAATCTTCACCGTCTTCCAGTCTTCCGGTGTTCTCCCGTTCGTGAGGACTTGATTCAGTGCGGCTGTGAGATGAGGAGCTATGCTCTCAATTCCCAGCTTTAATTGTAGCATTGTAATCTGATCAGGTCCTGGCGAAATGTTCGTCTTTGAGGTGACTATTGCGTGTTCGACCTCATGTTGGAGAATTTCCGGCTCATCTGGATGGTTGTATCTGGATTGTGGCTCTCGCGTCGTCGCTGCGTACAGATTGGAGAAGTGAGTGAGAACTAGCTTCCTGATCTCGGGACGATTGTATGTCGTTGATCCATCCGGCCGTTCTAAATTCGTGAACGGGGAGGATTTGAGTGTCAGTGCTCGCTTCGTTTTCTTCAAGCTTCTTCCTTTCACCGCGGCTTCGAGACTTTTAACTTCTCGCCATTTGTCCAAATCATTTTCCAAAGATCTTCGAACTTCGTTGTTGATTTTCGCTAGATCCGCGTTCTTCGTCTGTCCGGCGTGTATCATCTGGAAGCGGGACATCATCATTTTCTTCGTTGCTTCGGAAATCCTGCTGAGTTGATGAGTTGCATGCGTAGCTGTGCTGGCAGCGCTCCTTATCGACTCCGTGAGTTCTTCATAGCATGTTGGTGGATTTTCCGTGAGCATTTCGGTGATGGTGTTCTTGAATCTGACGGGGTCCCATGATCTTTCGCCTCCAGCCCGCTTGGCCTTTGCGAACTTCCTCGACTTTTCCTTCTTCGCGGTTGAGCGGAATCTCGCGCGCAAAAGACGGTGGTCACTGCAGTTGAGATAATCACAGTATACTTCGCAGTCTACTGCAATTTCTCGCCTGTTCGTGAGAATGAAGTCGATTTCGTTCTTCGTTTTGCCGTTCGGACTGATCCATGTCCACTTCCGGTTGGGTCGTTTGGGGTAGATCGTGTTAAGTATTGAAACTCTGCTGGAGAACGCGAAGTTCACCAGCCGATCACCATTATCACTTCTTTGACCAGTTCCGTGTCCACCCACAAATGGAAGATCGTCTGAAGAGCATCCGACGACGGCGTTGAAGTCTCCGCAGATGATGATCGACGAGTCCCACTTCGATAGCCGTGTGTATACTTTCTTCAGATCCTTGTAGAACTTATCCGACTGGGTCTCATTAGCGGCCGAGGTGGGTGCATAGACGTTGATGACGTGGAGATGAGATCCATGAAAATCGAACGACGCCGTACTAATACGGTCCGACTCTCTCTTCGTTTCCACCAGACTATCGAGCCAGTCTTTGTGAATCCAAAAAGCCAGTCCTCCTTCGCGAGCTTCGCGTCTTGTGCAGATCAGTTCGGCTCCACTGGACAAGACCCATTCCCCTTCTTTTCTCTTCGTCTCTTGTAGGGCAATCACCTTGCAGCCGCTATTGACAGCTAGCAAGTCGAATGCCTCGGCCTTGGATTGATCGGATATCGATCTGACGTTGAGAGAGCCGATGTGGAAGTCGTTGCCTTTCCTTCTGTTCTTGGGGCCGTATGACGCTTCAGTAATTTCCGTATCCGTGGTGCTCCTTCCAAACATTTTCTTCCGACCAAGACAACTCGGCGAGCACCGTGGCCGAGCTGGTGAATTCCTGGACGGGTCCTTTACATTCTTTTGATTCAGCTTTTTAGTAAGTTTAGGTTTGTACTTCAGCAGGCTTACTAGGCCGGCGTGAAGCCCCTTCTTCACGAGTATCGGACACTACCGTGGCAAAGAGTGGATTTTGGCTACTGTGCCTAACAGTGGTGTCCAATTTCCCCTGTCGTAGGAGCACAGCATTGCCCAGTTTGCACCGCGAGGAGGTATCCAACAAGCAAACCAAAAGCATCTACGTTCCAGTCTTATTTTATGAAATTCGATTTTTTCGCGCGTTCAATTCGCTGCGTACGTTCCGCGAAAAAAAATAAAAACAGGTTTTTTTCCCGCAGATAACCCTATTTTTTAAAACATTTGATACAGCAGCAGTGTTGGCAACGCCGCGAGGGAATGTTCTCTTAACACGCGGGTCACTGGTCTATCTTGGGGGGCAACGTGATCCCAGGGGGCACTTGTTCCTAGGGGGCACTCGAATTATCCTAGGGGGCATCTGTCGAAAAGTTCGCATTTGTCCATTTATTTGAAAAAAATGCTGCCAAATTAAATGATCTGTTTTTAACTGGATTCCAGGAAAAACACGAAATTTTTTTTTTCGCACAGCCATGCTCCCAACCCGCAAAGAGTCTACAGCTCTGCGAATTTCTCAATAAATATAATTTTTTTTTAAAGTTTTATTAAAAATGAAATTCCGAAATTTTATTCTCAGTACGGAACGCTGCAAACGCGCCCCCTTCGCACAGTGGGAACGCGGCCACGTTGGCGACGAGAGAGTGCAGAAAATTGAGAGAGCCGTGGCCGATGTTTCGCTCTGATTTCTCTAAACCTCACTCCAAATGCATGTGAAATTTGTTGTTCGATTGGAGCGAGTTTGCAGCGTTTTATACCGAGTATATCTGTATCCGTATTTACCGTAAAACCTATAATAGAAGAACCCCTATAATTAAAGGACCCTATTATAGAAGGACAGTCTTAGGCTGCCATTGAGAAATAGAAGGACACCCTATAATAGAAGAACCTCTAAATTAGAAGGACACTTTACTAAGAACAGCCATGCCTTTTTAAACGTTTGTTTCCGACTTTTTCTTCATTTTTCTTTGTTTTCTTTAAAAAAAATATAATTTCAACATGACGAAAGTGAGGATATGTCACAAAACAAGTTCATGAGTTCGGATTATCGACGTCTGCCGGGTGGTGGCCGTCGAATTTGATAAGAACTTATTGCAGTGGGGTATGAGGAGGGAGTGAGTAAACGCGCCCGGACGCACACACGCAACGCATCCAAATGAGGCCCAAAAAATTAAAAGCGCGCGAAAAATTTCGCATTATCGGAGAGAAAAACCAACGCGTGCGAAATAATTTTGAATAGAGTTCCGTATTTAATTTTCACGATTTTAGTTTCTTTTTCTCTCCGATGATGTGAAATTATTCGCGCGCCTTTTTTAATTTTTTTTTGGCCTCATTTGGATGCGTTGCGTGTGTGCGTCCGGGCGAGTTTACTCACTCCTCCTCACACCCCAGTGATTATTGGAGTGGATTCACAAGCAGAGAAATGAGAAGAATAGAGACAGCAGAAAAATTATTTGAATTTTTTTTTAAGTGTATTTTTTGGAACACATTTTTCGGTGGCCGAAATATTTCTGCAATTCTGCGCGCGCCGACACACAAACAAACACACAGACCAATCTAAAATTTTCTATATAAGAAAAATGAGAAAGATATCGATCGAAGACAATTAAAAACTCACTTTAAATCAATAGTTGGCGAATTCGCTTCAAAATAACAATTTTTATAAAGGTTTCCGGGAGAAATTGAAAGGCACAGAACAAAAATTGGACGCAGAAAATCGCGCGCGCAGGATTGCAGAATTATTTCGGCGAGGAGGCGGAGCCTCTTTTTTGAATTCGCGCCTCTCGCCAGGTGACAACGTTTTTTAAAACAATAATACGTTCCTGACGCGCTGCGAATTTTATTGGCGCTTTTTCGAGCGCATTTCATTCTATTTTAAAATTTCGGTATAGAGTGAATCGAAAAGTTATTTTAATAAATGCGGATACAGATAAAATTTCGGAAGCTGTGCGAAAAATTAATTTCGAACAATTTTCGAAATTTTTAGAACGAAAAAATTTTTTTCGATTTTATTGTCCCGAAAAATTTCGAAAAATCATGTTTTTTTCCTGGAATCCAGTTAAAAACAGATCATTTAATTTGGCAGCATTTTTTTCAAAAGAATGGACAAATGCGAACTTTTCAACAGATGCCCCCTAGGAACAAGTGCCTCCTGGGATTACGTTGGCCCCCAAGATAGACCATCCGTTGCCCCCTATGATAGTCTAGGAAAATGCTCCCCAAGATTGAGTGACCCCTCAGATCGATTGCCCCCCCCCCAAGATAGCGATGCCCCCTGATGCCCCCTAAATCCGATACCCCCTCGGATTATCGGCCGCATGCCGTGCACCGTTCAACACACCGTGAACCCCATTATACTTTTCTTCATTTTCGCTGTTGCTAATTTTAAGTGTGTAAAATATCTGAAAATTACTGAAAAACCTATAATAACCGGAAAGTTCGAAAAATGATGAAAACGCGCTTCATCGCGCACAACGAGTTCTATTCTGCTCATTTCTATTTTGTAGCCGTTCTATTTTTTCCAGTTCTATTTTGTAGCAATTCTATTGTGTACTTACTTAGTTACTTACTTACTTAGTCGATCCGTTTTTCGATCACCTGAAGTGGTCGCGGATCACAGCTTTCCAAGCCATTCGGTCCTTGGCGATTGTTGACCAGTGTGTTTCGAGATTTTCGCCATCAAATAATGATATTTGTTCCTTTAGGGAGTCGCTCCATCTCATCCGTGGTCTTCCAACGGGTCGCTTCTCTCCTATGGGATACCATTCTTGCACAAGCCTCGTCCATCTGCCATCGTTTCTTCGCATTATGTGTCCGGCCCATCCAAGCTTCTTTTTCTTGATGACTAGTAGGGGATCTCGGACCTCCGATTGTGCTCGGATATCTTCCCTGTGCAGATTCCTCTGACGTTGTTTCGATAATGAGATTCCGACTAATCGTCTTTCTAATGCTGCGTGGGTCACTCTGACTCTTTCGGAAAGTGCCTGCGTAAAGGTCCAGACTTCAGAGCCATACGTGAGGGCCGGTAAAACGATGGAATCGAAAAGTTGAGCTTGGATTCGCGGGCAAGAAAGGGCATCTATGGTGTTCTTGATGTTGTTGAACGCAGCCCATGCTGCTCGGCGTCTTCGGTGAAGTTCCGGTTCCAATTCGTTGTTATGGTTGAGTAGCCGAGGTAGACGTACTCATTGACCTCTTCGATGCAGGTAGTAACATTGTTGTGCGTTACGTTGACCGGGATTTGGCTGGCAAATTTATTTCTCATAACTTTGGTCTTGTTAGTATTCATTCGGAGTCCTACTTTTCCACACATCTCGACCAATTCTCGAATCATTAGGCTTGCCGCCTTGGGGTTACTGACGACCAGAACGATGTCGTTGGCGAATCTCAAATGCGTGAGATTTTGGCCATTGATTCGTATTCCGGGCAAGAGTTTGGCTTTGTCGTTCTCGTCGTCTTCGTCTCCTCTCAGGCGCTGCCATGACATCTTGTTGAAGACGCTCTCCAGACATGATGAGAAGAGGTTTGGCGAGATGGGATCTCCCTGGCGAACTCCTCTTGTGATCGGAATTTCGATTTTCTTGTGGAATGGTGTAATGGTTGTTGTGCAGTTGGTGTAGCTTTGTTGTAGTAGGGCAATATAGGCAGGCTGGACACCTTGACTTTTCAGGCTTTCCCAGATTGCCTGTGGTTCAATACTGTCGAAGGCTTTGTGAAAGTCTATGAAGAAAAGTGTGAGCGGTTGCTGGTACTCGCGTCCAACCTCGAGTAGGCGCTGTATAAAACGTCGTTTGGAGTTTTCCATTTTTCCGGAACTTTTTTGCTTTGCAGGTACTTAGTGAATCTGTCCGTTAGGAGGAAGATGACGTTGTCGTGACAGCTTTTGAGGAAGTCGGCTGTGATTTTGTCATCTCCAGCTGCTTTTCCGTTCGGGAATGAGCGAAAGGCAGCGCGAACTTCTTCTGGAAGGAACGGTGGTGGAATTTCCATTCCGATGGGTGATGCAATCACGGGAGGTCCTCGGTTACTTCTGAAGAGTTTCAAGTAGAACTGTTGGATCTCCTTCTCCATCTCGGTCCGAGAAGTGATTCTTGTGCCGCTTGTTGAGGATTTGAGGCAAGGGATGAAGGTCTTGTATTCTTGTATGTCCCTTGCGACTTTCTTCATACTTTTCTTGTTCTGTGCGGCTTGTAGTAGGCGGCCTTTGGCGAATTCTTCATGGTCTTTCTTGACGGCTTCTCGACATTCATTTGACAGTGACTTGAAGTTGGGATCCGATCTGTCCATAAAACGTCGTTTGGTTGCCGAGTTGTTCCCGAAAGTCTGTTGGTGGAGTGATTGGATGGCTGAGTTACTGCTTGATCTTGGAGTTCCTTGAGCATTGCCATGAGGTTGATGTAGTCCAGATCGATGCCAGCGCTCGGGGTGATTGTTGCAGTGGCGGTGATTGCGTGAGCAACAGCCGGGTCCAATACTCGTTTCGGGGGCTTTCTGCGTTTGAACTGCTCGAATCTTGCGATCTTGCTGTTAAGGTGCAGGTTTCCACGGAGCAGACGATGATCGCTTCCGGTTGTGATCGATGGGACGACCGAGACATCAATGACAGACTTTCCATTGGCCAGGATGTGATCAATTTCATGTTTGTGTAGCTTGTTGGGACTGATGTGGGTCCAGCGTCTATGTGATGGCTTTCCGAATTGTGAGTTCATGTGCCATAGGCGGTTCGATTCACAAAGGGTTTCGAGTAGTTCGCCGCTTTCATTGCGCAGTTCCATTGAGTGTGGTCCAATGAACCGTTCCGTGTGTTGCCTAGGACCCATTCGAGCGTTGAAGTCACTCACAACTAGCTTGTATCTACTGCGACAAGCAGTGTAGGCTTCTTCTAAGCTCTCATAGAAATCAGCTAACTCTTCCGAATCAGAGTCGGCAACTGGAGCATACACAGTCGCCGGTCTACTTGGAAAGTCAAGTAGGCGATCCTGTGGTTGAGAAATTTGATTTCTTGGATCTTCGGCAGGACGGTGCTATTGACGATAAAGCTGACCCCTCCTGACACGGAAGTGGTGTTCCGTTTTCCTAAGGAAACTCCGGTCCCGTCTCGATGCATCATGTGTATTTCAGCTGCTCTCTTCGTTTCCGATAGTCCGATAATGTCGTACTTGATCGTTTTTGTCTCCTCTAGCAGCTCTGCAAGTCGGTCATCGGTGGCAACCGATCTGCAGTGGAACGTACACACTCTGTAGTCGATTCGTCTTGTTTTTGGCCGGGTGTTCTTGTTCCGTCCGGTGTGGCAGACGTTCGATACTCAGTGATTAGATCGCCTCTTCCGACGTACTCTTGAATCTGCCGTAACAAGAGTAGAGGCCGGATGCGGAGGACTGAGGCAGTTGTTGGTGATGTTCGTAGCGGGTATGCCTACTCTTCAACGTCCTGCTTAACCGAGCAATGTGCGCAGGGAGGAAGTATTCGACACTACATCCGACCTGGGCGAGGTAGTGTGTAATGATTAGCCACTTGAATCTTTGCCGGGGTGACGAAATCCGCCGGAGTTGAAGAAAAGATCCAAGTGTTGATCTTCTACGCCACTCATTACGTGTAGAAGCGCTTCATCGCACAACGAGTTGTATTCCGCTCATTTCTATTTTGTAGCCGTTCTATTTTTTCCAGTTCTATTTTGTAGCAATTCTATTGTGTAGCATTTTTATTTCGCCTATTTCTATTCTGTCGTACCCTCTTTTAATTCCGAGAAAGCCTATTAATTCAACAACCCACGAAAAACAAAATTTTCGGGCAAAATATGACAAAAAAAAGTGGAAAAACTCGCCTTCTGTCCCTTTTATTTCTTCGCTGACTGCAGTAATGTCAAAATTATTTTTCCACACTTCTTTCGTCGTCATTCTGGCCGAGTGGTCTAAGGCGCTGCGTTCAGGTCGCAGTCCTCTCCGGAGGGCGCAGGTTCGAATCCTGCGGATGACATATATCTTTTTTTTTGCAAAATATTTAGTTTTGCACAATTCTGTGAAAATGCCGTTGTTTTATTGGCTTTGAACTTGAACTATATTTTTTTAAACAACAAAAAAAAACCCATTGCTTTTCAGAAAACTCAAAATCCCAGAAGGAGCTCGACTATTCGTCATTTTCAATGGAAAACTCAAAATTAGTAAAACTCGTGAGCAACGATCAACACCAGCATTTTACACACCACCAATGCTCTGCGCATGAAGTTCTTGGCGGGCTTCTGGCTATTAGCCCTCTGATAGTCTTTTCTGGTGCACAGTTGGCACCTAATCGGCACGAGTTTGGCGGCATCGAAAATGGCTATTAGCTGACACATTGACAACAAAAGCTATATTTTCCAACGTAAGCTAAATATTTCGTCAAAATTCCCAGGTGAAATCAGGAAATCTATAGCCTGAAAAAGATAAAAACTTGTCATTACTATTTTTCATTCAAAAGTGAGTAATTATACACATCCATCGTAAAATTTGTTGTTGTTATTTATTGTTTTAATCAATTTTCCTGTAAACCAGATGTCGTGCTCGTTAGCCAATACACCACTGATTCGGCTCATTGACTATCTCGATGAAAAGTTGAAAAAGTGGTGGGAGACACCGGAAGTTACGAACGCGCTGTTGACGGACAGAATGTATCATTTGACGCATCTCGAGTTGGTCAGAACTGGCAGTTTGATGATGACCAAGGAAACGTGAGTATCTTTACAATTGAGTTTGTTTTGTGCTCCATCGATGATACGTCTTTTAAAAACGGAAAAAAAATAATGTTCGACAGTTATAGTCGGCGAATACATCATCAATCTAGCTCTACTGCCAAAATTCCTGTAAAACAGTGTTCCACTTGCAAGATTAACTCGAGTTATATTTTTATACTTCTTTTCAACGAAAAAAAACGTATCCACGACGAGTTGCAGTTAAAATTTGATTTTTCGCTTCAAAAAAGGCGCACTACACTGTTGAAAATTGAAAATTGCGGTAGAGCGAGGCTGATTATGCATTCGCCGAGTACAGACAACGCGAAAAATTGGAGAAAAAATTTGTGTTCACCAGGAAAACCGACTTACGACGCTCCCATGTTCCGCAGGTCCTCACCAACCTGCGGAACATCGGAGCGTCGTAACTGAATTTTGATCCAGAACATCATGATGCAATCTATGTATATAGCGTCCGATATGCATAAATTCACGTTATTATTCAATAAGGAAAACTATATGCATGCGTAGCGCATGACATCATTCCAAAAAACATTTCGATGAATTTTTGGAATTTTTGTGGGTAAGACAGCACCATTTTTTTGCTTATGTGCATTTTTGCCTGCTGAATTCGGTTTTTACGGCTATAAACCACTGAAACGCGAACAATGTGAACAGAAAACAGCTAGATATTTATAATTCCTAGTTTAGATTCAAAACTTTGATTAAACAATTTTTAGTTCCTCTACTGCTCAAATCCAATACAAAACCGACACGATCAACATCTTCGACTATTACCGCGACCAGTACGACATTGAGTTACAACATCCAGAAATGCCACTTTTCATTTGCGATGATGGAGAACCGGCCATGTATCCAGCGGAAGTCATTACAATGGAAATTGTGCGCCCTCTGAAATCTGATGGTAGACATTGTAAAAGTTAGAGTTTATTTTATTTTTATTTATTTATTTGTCAAAAAAAAACTGTACCAACCCATAATTACTCCCATTTTCCAGTTCTCCCCTTGTTAACATTCCTAGAACGACAAATCGGAAAGAGCTGGTCGAATGAGCCGGATTTGGTAAAAAATCAATTGAAAAACATTGATTTTCATCTGTCAAGCTCGCAGGAATCACAGTTTGGAAGTTTGAAGTTGAGCTCCAAGTTGTACGTGCTTATTTAAAGAGTTTTATTTTTTCTTGTATTTATTTCCTGTTCAGACCCTACGACACAATGTCCTTCGAGACTGGCAATATGGTGTATTGCGACTGGTTTGAAAAATTTCACAACTACACTATTCTGAACACAACGATCCCATTGATCACGATCAGCTTGAACAAGATGGATATGCGGAAATTCCAGTGGCCAGCTGAATTAATTTCTATTGTTTTGTATTAGAATATTAGAATGAGCCAAGCCTAATCAAACAAACAACCAAATCTTAATAAATACTTTTATTAACTAAGAAAATGTCTTCTTCATTTTTGAATGGTAGCAGCAGCAAATCGTATCAACGCAGCGCAGCCTATCATTAAATCTACATATTATGTACATAAAGTTGAAAGAAACTGAAATTAGGATTGATGTAGTTCTCAGAAGTGTTTTTTGTCTAGATTCAGGAAGTTGTTTCATTTTGTGAATTGGCGTATTCCCAATACCGCCCCAGTACACGGCTAATAGCCATAGTAGCCCACTTCCCTTTAAAATTATCTACTCTAAAGTTCAACAATTCAAAGACGAAAAAAACAAACAAAATACTGGCTTCTCACGTAACACCCTTTGGGATTCATTAGTACGAGTGGTTTTACCATTTATCACTCTCGAGCTCGCTAATGAGGAAAAAACTTTAACAAAAAAATTGCGTTGGGAAAAACAGGTCACACCCACTTTTTAAATGGCCAGGTGAAGTGGGTAATGGGAGTAAACAATTGCTTATTAGTCAGTCATAATTTTAGTTTTTTTTTGTTTTAAAGTTAAAAATTAAGCGATCTATTGTCGGCCCGCCAAAATGGTCAAACGCGCACCGCTGAACTCAACGCTGTGCGATTTTCATTTTGGTCTCCAAATTATTTTATTTCACGTACAAATTCAACGTGAAATGAAATAATTTGGAAACCAAACTGAAAATCACATAGCGTTGAGTTCAGCGGAGCGCGTTTGATCATTTTGGCGGGCCGACAATAAGCATTTCTTCTTAAAGGTCTAAAATACTTTCTAGTCAGAACTAAAGAAGTTAAAGGATATGTACATAATAACACCTTTCAAACTCCTCCTCAAGTCTTGTTCTTTAAGAGAAAAAATTGTTTGTTGCAGGTAATCCGACGAAACCTCGCGAAAAATATTAATTTCTGCTGTTTCTCAAATGAGTGACTTTGTGATTGCTGGCTTCAACGATTCGATACAGAAGCAGGAACCGTATTTTGTATGGCTTCGGGTGAGTTTTTGAAATGTGACTTGGTTTTTGCGTACTTACAACATTTTCGAAATTCAATGAAACGCGAATACACGCAGCGGTGTGGTTTTTTAACCGTCAAACATGCACAAATTCAACGGCTAGTAGCCAAAATTCACATTCATAGATTCGCCCGTTCTATTTAGCGCTACATGGAAATCACATCAGTACTAAATGTCCTGATTGTCACTCTGGCACTCTATATTATCAGAACCGAAGGAAAACCCCTCAAGCCAGACTACCGTCAAGTTCTATTAGTCAATCTACTCCTCCCAGCAACATTCAGCTTTTACATGGGCTTTATCTACCAGCCATACATCGTATTTCCATATCACCTACTTTTAACGATAGGATTCTTCCGATTTGGACCGTTCGTCACCGCCCATCTTTTTAATATCTGCTGCTCATTAGCAATCCTGTGCTCTATGGGATTTATCTACTCATTTTGGTTTAATTACATTACTATATGCTTCCGGATTACTCGACAAAGCTCAAGGAAGACTAATATAATTGGCGCGATCTTCGGGATGATTTTCACAATTGTAAACTTTGTTCTGATGACGATTGGAGTTGATCCGCATCAGTATGAAGATCGGGACTATTTTTATCAAAGTGATGAGAAGCTCAAGTACTTTTTCAATGAGTACTCTATTGCTCTCGTTAGAGTTTCTGACAAATGGTCTTTAAAGGTTCGTGGAACATTTTTATTTATTTTTTGTTTTTAATTTTCATCATCACCACTATTTCTTTTATTTCAGACTCTGAGTATTGAAGCATTCATTGGAATAACAATAGTGGTCATTGTTATTCCAATTATCACTGTGAAATCCTACACCACGCTCGGCAAAATTCATCACATGATTTCCAAAGCCACGCTGATCCAGCTCAAAAATGCGCTCGCGATTAGTTTATGGTACCTGTTACAGTTTGGTATCCTGGTGGGAGTTCCGGCTGCGTTGGCTATGGCTCAACTCTTGACTCGTTATACTCCATCTCCCAGGTATGTATGTAAAAAAACGTACTGAGTCTCACGGGCTCATAGTCTTGTGGGGTAGACAAAGAAATGCCATCAATTTGTTTTATGCTCATATCAAAAAATTGAGTTCTAGGAAAGCAGAAACGGCAAAAAACTGTGAGGTATAAACTTTATAAAACAAATTCCAGATTCCCCATGGCATTCCTAGTCGTGGCACCAACTCAACTCACCTGTCCGGTTATTTGCACCCTGTACCTGACCGTAATAAAGCCACTGCGTTACGGTCTTTTCCGACTAGTTGGTCTCCACAGGTTCACTCCGCAAACGGTTTCTCGAATTTCTACACAGTCACGTAAGCATAACGTTTTTCTTGTACCCTAAACATGGTCAATTTGATTTTCAGAACTCTCCACGTTCACCTCACAACCTCGAGCCAGCTACAATCGAAAACCTTACACGTCAATAAAACTCCATCAGTGACTTCTCGAAACCAGAAACCACCTGCCCTCCCATGTGTGCATATATCATTATTCTAAATAGTCGGAAGGTGTGATGTATGCATTTGTTATAAGTTAGTCATTAAACTCGTGATTTTACTGGATTAAAAAGTGGTGAACGTGACGTGACGGGGCCTTAAACGTCTCGTGGTCTCGATGTATCGCTGCCTCGCTGCCTGCGCCTCCGCCGCAAAGTCCGCACTGTTAGCGATAGAGCGCACATGCTCTTCTTGTACATGTATATCGCTTCTTGGTTATCTAAAATGATATGTCAACTATAGTTTATCATAACCAGCAATTAGCCGTGTTTTAGGTTATAGACAGAATATACATTTTTTGGCTGTGAAAAAAAAAATGTCACGTGGCCGTTTTTTTTTTGAAATGTAATGATTAACTTTTTCTATACCTTAATTATCATGAAATAAACTTCTTTTTTTTTAACGTTTGGGTGGGGGAATCACGTATTCTCTGCAAAAAAAGTTCTGCAAAAAAAAAAATAATAGTCAATCGAGTATGTTCAAATGTCCAAAAATTTGTCATGGTGTACTTTTTTTGCAAGGTAAAGATGATTCTATTTAAAGCAGTTGCGTTTGTACTATTTTTAGTACGTACATAATCACTTTTTAGTACGTACGCGTCACTTCATGTGTCTGCGTACTCCTAGAAGACCGTATGCAGACGGAGTGCTGGCCACTGTGTTCCGTTTAACACAATCTTGGCGGTGTGCCAATTAGAGAGCGAGAAAACCACGAGGCGCAGAGCGTTCTCACGCGACGCGACCGCAGCGCGTGGCGGTCGGCGGCAAAAAAAAGGATTTAAAAAAGATGCAGCCAGAATAACTACAGTACCGGACAAAAAGATATCATATTTTGGTTTTCGGAGTATAACTTTTGAATGGAGAGGGTTACGATTCTGAAAATTTGCATGAATCTGTCCCGTGACGTTTTTGACAAGCTCCAAAAATGGATTTGGTCATTTTTGAAAACTGCAGATTTTTCAAAAAATTTCAGATGCCAAATTTTTCGACCCAAAAATAATTTTTTTTTCAGATTTTTCGAGGCTACCCCGACTCTGGTAAATCGTTTGGAGTTTAATCAGCTATGTTTGGAGTTTAACTCGAACAACGGCCGATTTCGGGTTTAATCAGCCAGGAGTGGAATTTAAACCGAGTCAGGCATATTACTGACGCGCCCGCCTTTTGCGTCAACATTGGCGCACTTTCGGAAATCTTTAGGATATTTTCGAAACTCCTGTTTTTTTTTTCAACATTTTCTTTATTTTTTTCATTTTTGTACGTAAAAATTAAATTATTTTGTTGTCTTTTATTTAAAAAAAATTCTCACTCGCCAAGGGGTAATATTTTGCGGCACGTTGTGAAACAACGGGTTTTTTTTTAAAGTTGCCAACTATACTTTTTAACATTTGAAGAATAATAATAAACACCACGAACAATTGTTTCGGATCACAAGTTACCGCAAAATTCTCCCTGTAAAACATTTTTATCTCGTCTAAACATGGTTTTTACAGATAGGCCAAGTGCTGCACAATAATTGTTGATATCGACGTTGGCCATCCCTCTTCAAAGGTAATTTATCATTTTGTTCAGAGCTTCTGATTATTCGATTATTTTTTTTAGGTATCTTTCACACCGGTCGTTCCACGTTGCGAAATCGATGATCATGTAAAAAAACAATCTACTTTCAAGTGCCAGTAGGGACATAGGAATATAATTACGGTATGTTTTCATGGCGAATTTTATGAACCATTAAAAATGGAGCTACAGCGGAATAGAACTGCAACAAAAATAAGTCCCCGGAACAGAACTGTTTGAAATTGAGCTTTATTAAAAAATAACTGCTCCAAATTGAACTTACTGAATTGAACCAACTTACTGAACTGAACTGAATTGAACCAAATTGAACTCCAAATTGAACTAGAACTGTTTTGCTTCTAATTGTAAATACCAACCATGGACAACTTCCATGTCAGTACAGTTCTATTTCGGAAACTTCTATTTTATTTCATTTATATTCCGTTGTATTGTCGGTCTGCAAAATGATCAAACGCGCTCCGCTGAACTTGCTGTTAGTACTTCGTGATTTTCATTTCGGTTTCCAAACTATTTCATTTCACATTGAATTTATACGTGAACTGAAATAATTTGGAAACCAAAATAAAAAGCGCATAGCGTTGAGTTCAAAGGAGCGCGTTTGACCGTCTACAATACCGTATTAAAAATGTTTCTCTCATTGTCCTTATAATAATTTTGAAGCAACCCAAAAAAATTATCAAAAAAAGCTTATGGGGTTACTCACGTTAAGAAAAAACTCATGGCGGAGGCCTTGCGGTTACTTTTTTTTCCCTCCCTAAATAAAGAACAACCCTATCAAAAATTCAATTAAATCTCGGAAAAAAAAAGATAATTTGTCTTCTTTATTTTTTACAATTTTTCAGCGAGTCCTATGAATTCCCTGCATGACATCGATGCCTGGATTTGGGAAGATCACCTCGTCTGGGATCGAGTGATTCCGCCGAAGCTCAACGACAAACGCAGGAAAATAAGAACATAATCTTCTCAATATTTTATTTTGTTTAGTTTTTTTTATTTGCTACTGTGTGAAATTGCGGTTTAATTTGAATAAATATGCCTTTTTTCCAGTTTCTGTATCGAAATACATCGCTCTTAAAATACTAAACACCGCCCACAACGACAGTCCGCACTCAGATTTTGGTACCTGATCAGCTTCCATTCGAGTCTGATCAGCTACGAGTCGGCTTTAATCATGCACCGTCAGGAGCTGATTTTACCCAGATTAAACTCCAAAACTACCTGATTAAACATCTATCTAATTTGCACTTATTTTCTATTCGGTTTGGTGATTCCTCAATAAAAGTTATAGTTGACTTACCCATGTGGACCCTGATATTCAGAGTGCTGTAAGTCAGCTGAAAATTGTCCGATCGACCCATAGTCAACTAAAATCATACTTTTAGTTTTTAAACTTCATTTTGAACATAAATATCGATTCCTGAAAAATCAGAACTGTTCGTATCAGAACTGCCCCAAATCAGAACTATTCTGTATAAGTTTTAAATAAAATTTGTTTTATTATGAAAAAAAAAACATATTAGGCCGTAAGCATGCTTATTGAATAGTTCTGATTCGGGACAGTTCTGATACGATCAGTTCTGAATCGCGGCAGTTCTGATTTAGGACAGTTCTGATGCAGGACAGTTCTGATTTAGGACAGTTCTAATACGAACAGTTCTGATTCAGGAAACGGTTCTGATTCGGGACAGTTCTGATTTGGAACAGTTCTGATTCGGGGTAGCCTCGATTTTTCAGGAATCGATATTTATGTTCAAAATGAAGTTTAAAAACTAAAAGTATGATTTTAGTTGACTATGGGTCGATCGGACAATTTTCAGCTGACTTACAGCACTCTGAATATCAGGGTCCACATGGGTAAGTCAACTATAACTTTTATTGAGGATCACCAAAACCGAATAGAATCAAATAAACTTTGCCTTTCAACAGTTTTTATCTAATTTGCCCTTATTTTCTTTGGTCTTGGTGATTCTCAATAAAAGTTATAGTTGACTTACCCATGTGGACCTTGATACCTTGACCTTGATAAAGTGCTGTAAGTCAGCTGAAAATTGTCCGATCGACCCATAGTCAATTAAAATCTTATTTTTAGTTTTGAAAATTTATTTTAAAAATAAATTTCGAGTCTTGAAAAATCTGAAAAAAAAAATTATTTTTGGGTCGAAAATTTTGGCATCTGAAATATTTTCAAAAATCTGTAGTTTTAAAAAATGACCAAATCCATTTTTGGAGCTTGTCAAAAACATTACGGGACAGATTAATGCGAATTTTCAGAATCATAACCAAAAGTTATACTCCAAATACCAAACTATGATATCTTTTTGTCCGGTACTGTATATGCATGAAAACACGAAAACAATAAAGAAAACCACATTTATATTAAACAAAAAAACATTTAAAAAACCAATTTGCATTCCTTTAGTTAGTGGCGACAATAGTCGAATTGAGGTTAGAGCTCACGACACATCCAACACGACGGAATCGATGCTTATCGTCGAGCGCAAAATCACGTCCTTCCCATCTTCCGTGCTCGGAATACTTGGCAACATACTCAAAGTTGATGCCAGCGGCAAGAGCAACGGTTCCGGACGGAGCAAAGCTTGGTGTGGTTCTATGAGCGTCAGCCAACAACCAATTGTAGAGAGATGGCTGAGAAGCACTTTTAGGGCACGAGATACCAGCGAAGAATTCTCCGTTGCGGCGGAAGTATCTGAGAGAGAAAAGATATTTAATGTAAATCTGTTGTAACTATCTATGTACCTGATATCAGCTTCAACAACGGTGTGTGGGGCTGCGGTTTTCAAGTCTCTCAGCTTTCTGTATCCGCCTGAAACAAAGTTTTTTTTTTGTAATTTAAAATCAACAAGCTATAATTAATTGCTTACCATTGTAATCATGGTCATCATAATCTGGGTAAGGTCTTGGGTACGATGGTCCTGGATAAGATGGTCCCGGATACGATGGCCCTGGGTACGGTCCTGGTGCTGGTTTTGGTCCTGACGGATAATCTGGCACCGGTCTCGAGTCATACTGAGCCACAACAACGGCAACGCAAACCGCGGACAACACGATGAAATTCATCTTGGTAGAATTGGATGGATGATGCTTTTCGATCTACCATCCACCCTTTTATTTAGCTGCCCATCCATACGTTTTGTTTTGCTTCAAATCTTCAAACAAAACACTTGGGAAAGCAAAAGTTGAATTTCTCTAGGAAAACATTGGAATGACACATGTAATCTCTTGGAAAAACGTCATCTCTAAGGGCCTTGAATCATCTTCGTGTCTTGTCTTGCCGGGAAAATGATTTTTTTGCATTAGACAACAACATAACTTTGTATAAATATAGAGGACAGGAGCTGGCAGGGTATCATTACATTACACAAAATGTCTCACTACACAATTCTAACTGTTGCGCTTTTCTGTATTGTGCAGGTAAGTTGGTTTTCTGGAAATCACCACATTTAATTTTTTTTACATTAAAATTTTTGAAGCTCTCCTCTGCCTCCACTGGATACGGAGTGTCCACCGATGACGACTACTCGCCACCAAAAAAGTACGATGAGAAGGAATACGGTACTTCTTATGACAATGGAAACTCTTACGGCCAAGTCGAGTATGGAAACAATCAATACCATGGCGACTACGATCATGAGTATAAGCATCGTCGTTACTGCGGTGATTTGAGAAGCCTTCACATTTCTGGACACACTACCACTCATGTTCATATCTCGTAAGTTTACCTGGTTTTTTTGCGAGCGAACGCCACAAGAATTGTGTTTTTTCTCACTGGGCCGCGTTTGCAGTGCATTCCTGTACACAATTAAAACAATTTCCAGCGACACCTTCGATAGACACGGAAGATCCTACGTCCAATTGAGCTGCAAGAACAACAACCGCCCATACGCCATCGTTGCCGAGAAAAGAGGACACGACGTGGAAATCGATGGGATCACACTTAAAGACAAAATTGTTTTGTCTGTGGGACTCAACATTGACTATGTCGCCGAGTGTCATCGTGATCGCACTGTTGGAAAATCTGTGGATGGTGAAAAGTACTCTTTCAGAAGAATTACCTGCCTTCAGCTTTCCAACCCATCTGACGTGAGAGCTTTTTAATTGGTGCTTTGATTTTTATGTTTTGTGTTGATTTAACTGGTATTACATGTTTTGAGAATAAAGCATTTGGAAGAATTTATGAGGTGATTTGGTTATGGTGAGTTTGTTCTACTGTGTAGAGCTCGCACAGAATAGAACCGCCTAAAATTAAGTTGTATCAACGCAGAACCGCTCGAACAAGTCGAAGAATTATTTTGTTGAACATTGCTTTATTTCGTGCAATGGTTTGTTCAGTACAGCTCCATTTCAGCCGATTCTATTCCGCGCAGCTTTATTCCGGAGCATTTCTAATAGGTGCTTTGTTCTCAGAGAACTGACTGTCGCCGGTAAAAAAAAAACAAATAAAGCACACTGTGTAAAAATGATTTATTCAAAAACAATACGGGATGACGTGATGTGATGTGATGTGATGTGATGCGAACGCGCTACATTGAGAAAAAGACCAGGCACGAAAAATGCGCTAGCAAGTTTGTTTATTGCCTGGCACTCTCTCATCCTCAAATGGAGTACGAAGCACGTAGAAAAAAATAGAGAAACAAACCGAAGCGATATAGACTTTATCATAATTTAATACGAAGGCGTGTATTTATTCGGGCGAGTCCGTTTGCGGCCAGACCCCGTTGATTCCGAAGTTCCTTGACCGTCCTCCATTATTTCAATAGGACCAGACATTGGATTCAAAGGAAGCCAACTCGGACGCATTATAACTTCATCTTCCTCTTCGCTCACATCCAAATATTCTTCAATTCGTTCCGACTCCTCCTGACTGTTCATTCCATCCGAAAGTGTATCGCTGTAGCCATTATCAGTTTCGTCGAATGCTTTTGAAGAATCTACCACCTCGTGAGGGTTTTTGTCGTCTAGGTGGAAGCAGATTGACGTTTGTTCATCTTGGTGCGGATCAGGGTCAGTTTGCAGATCCTTTGGCAGACCGGTCAGGACTGAATAGCAATTTCCATAGTATGAGTCTTGAATTGCCAGGCAGCGCCCTCCAATTTTACGGGAAATGGTGGTGAGATGGTGTCTTTCCGATTCGATCTGGTAAACTTTTGGTTTTCGGGTTTTCAATTCTATAACGCGCTCCACCGATGACGCAATTTTGTCTCAAATTTTCCAAACGACTCGTTTTGTCTGACTGTCTCATTTCTCTTCTCAACACCCATTTGCCTTATCGGTGGAGCGCGTAATAGAATTATGTGCCCTGACTATGTTTACCTGGAAAAAAATACTTGTGACCTTATTTAACACCTTTAAGTGATTTTTTTGTGAGCATCCGATAACAGATCCAGGAGCTGCAAAACACATTTAATTCGCGCGCCACCAATATCTCTCTCATTGTCTGCATATCTTCGTTTTCCCAAAACGACATGGGAGCGCAAAATAGATTTCTGCACCCCGGTCACTTACCATTATCAAGATCTTTGAGAATGTGGTAGAATCTTCGAAATTGTTCATTTGTTTCACTTTTGTGGCACACATTGTTGTGGTAGATGTACGCAGCGATTTGAACTGAACATAAGAGCTTTAAAGTTTTATTTTGAATGTTGAATTCACGCTCTACCGGTTGAACGCGAATTCAAATTCAACATTTTCCTCCAATAATATGTACCTGGTGTGAACTCTCCTAGAGTATAGATATTTAAAAAGTCGTCGAATTCTGTGTTTTCCGTTGAGCGAAGTGCACCAGCACGGTTACAAAAATTAATTTCACTTGCCGTGCATGGTCGATACATAATCTGTATTCTGAAAAGGTGAATAACTGAACGGAAAAAGTGTAAACGATGCTCTAAATTTACGCACTGCGCGTTGTTTATGCAGGGAAAATTTTGAAAATTTTGTATGCCTGTTTCAAAGCTACAAAATTACGCGCAGCGCACCGCATAGAATTGAAAAAATTGAAATAAATGTTTAAAAAAAGAGAAAAAAGAACGCGATCAAAGCTTCAAAATAAAAAAATTTTTCAATAAAAAACGAACCGTTGAGTCATCTTGCTCAGTAATTCATGTACAGTGAAAGGGCGGGGCTGTCAAATGAGAGCAGTCAAATTTAATCATTTAATGAATAAAGTCGATAAACAAATGAGCATGAAGATATGATGAAGGAGAGATTTGATTTTGAAGAGAAAATTCAAAAATGATAACCAAATTATAACTGTGCAACCTGAATGGAGTCCTGCTCCACCATCGGCGACGGCATTGTTCTCTCCTTTTTTTGCTTTTGCTCCGAGCAATCCACTATGGGGCTCAAGAGTTGAAACGGATGTGTAGAGCCATGGAAGTCAGGCTCTATGTTTTTTTGATAAATCACCATAATCTGATCCGCCGCTTCATCACATGACTGTTCGCTTCCATCCGTTACCGACGGTGATAGAAGAGTTGAACTGAACTGCCCGCTGTCAAAGTCCTGAGGGGATCGCATTGATATACCAATTTTATCGGCCGTGCAGCCTTCGAGCTGAACATTTTGATTTCGGGGTTTAGGTTCTTATGTGAACGTGGAAAACTTACCTCGGCAAGGTTCTGTTCGATGTCCCCGAAAAGAGACTTGTAGTTGATGGGCTTCATGTTTGGCACTGAAAATAGGACTAGGGAATTGATTTTAATTATTGAATTATGAAAAAAGTGAGAAAGACGGTAGACGACCGACGGAAGACGGGAAAGAGACGGAACACAAAAAACTTACAGTATGATCGCGCCCTTAAAATACTCCCTAGTCGAAGTGTCTGAAGCCAAGTATCACCAATATGATACATGTTATTGTGATGCATAATCTGAGCAATACGTTCTGAATTGAAGTACACATGTTTCTGTGATGATTAACCCTCCATTGTTTTACCTGCAGTGATCAATCCGATCAAGTACGGGTCCAGGTCATAATTGTCGCTGTCGGTTTCTCGCAACGCCAGAGCAGCTCTGCAGAAGTCGAGCTCTTTTTCGTTTTGCGGATTGCACATTACTACAATTTCAAAAGAGATAAACATGTATATTAATGGAAAAGTTGTGTGTTGATACACGTGCTTAGTGGGTAGGTGGACGAAAAAGTGGGCGTGGCTGGGGCTAATGAGAAGAAGAAGGAAGAAGAGGGAGGGAGCGAGGGAGGGAGATAATAGGGGGTCTAGCCGTCACGTGACTTGTTGTCTTGGTCTTGTCTTACATTAGCTATTCGTATTGATAAGGTATGTGGCGGGCGGGTGGGCGCAATGAAAGGATCAATGGATCAGATCAAAGCAAAAAGACGGTGGGGGGAGGCTTTGTTGTCTGCGCCTCTCCCACTATTGCAATGACCCGTTTTGTCTAACTGTCTGATTCCACGCCATGCGTCGTCAACGATGGAGCGCGACAATAAATATAAACACTACTATTGAGAGCTGACTGGTTGCTACCTGCCAGTGGTAAAGAACCACTTACGTTGCGTGGCATAATTTCTCCATTCCAAAGACAGCCCTTCATTCAACTTTACGCGCTTTCAAATTAAACTTCACATCTCTTATCAATACCGCTATGCAAATGCTGGTCCCCTCTTTCTCTCACACTTGATATTTAACAAGAACGGCAGACCTTTTTCACTCGTATTCGCCATGCCACGCTCGACCTTACCAGCTGCACCTTTCTCTCATTTTTTCGCATTTTATTTTTATATTCATTTTACTTTTCAGTTTCATTATTTTTTTGTTTGGTTTTTTTTTAGAAAGAAATTATGTATGTAGAATTTTGAAGTCAGTCCTTCCCCCTAGGTGAACGTATTTTTGTTGCTTTTTAATATTTTTTCTAATGGAAAATATGTAACGAAACATTACACAGGCCCAAAAACCATTGTTCCCAAAATTTTCTTTCTCATTGTACATATCTCTCAACATTTTACCTCTATGTGCCTATTTTCTAGGAAAATATGTCCCTGCTGTCCCATTTGCGCCTCTATCACGGAGACTGGATGCCAAAACGAGACGAGCTCAATATGCTGTTCGCCAATCGTCCCGCGCTCTCGTTCACCATTTATCCCGGAGGACACGATATTACGGCGCGGCCAATTATTGCAAATACGTTGTGAGTTGGGGGATGGTGGGGGTGTTGGTGTTGGTGTAGGGAACAGAAAGAAAGGGAAAACCCAGGTGTTAGTAGGGGACGGGACCCGGGAGCAAAGAAAGAAAAAAGGGAGGGGGAGAAAGAAAATTACGTCACATCATGCATGGTGACAAACAGTATGAATAATTGGAAAAGTTTGTCAAAAGTGAATAAGTGGGTGGTAGAAGTAACAACTTCTCGGAAAACGAGGTACAGAGAATTTTTTACGCGTAAATGGGAAGTTATATGAATGGCTAATAGCCGTTGAAAAGTGGAAGAGAAAATTTTGCTCGTAAATGGCGATCTATATGGCTATTAGCCATCAAAAATGACTTAGTGTCCAATGTACGACACGAGCATGCGATGGAAGAATCACCCCGACGGCAAATAGCGAAAACTTCCCTGTACAAAAAAGTGCAAACTGACAAGACCTTGGCTCAAATTCTAACAAAAAAAGAAAGAAACCCTTGTTTTTTGAGCTTGGAACATAGAAACAAAAATAAAAATATTTTGAATATTTGAAAATATCTGCAAACACATGCCCACACCCGCCAGTGCAAAAACAAACGCCTGTAGACATAGATTTTAGAAAATGTTGAAGAGGGGGACTAACAAATCGATAGAGGCGCAAACAGTACAGTGCAAAGACAATTATGTATACCTAATTATCCAAAATGATTCCAATGTGCTTTCAGAATCGTAGACACTGTAACTTTGGACCCAATATCTCAGAGGATGGTTCCTATGATTGAGTATTACAAGGAAAAGTGTGTTTTTATAGTACAGAGCGCTGCAAATGCGCTCCAGTGGCAAAGTTGACAGAATCTCTTTCCAAATGCACGATGCAGCCACAAGTGATATGCGGTGGATGCATATAGTGTCCGCATTTGAATCATATCGTGCATTTACCGTATTACCTCTAATTTAAGCGCATGCGCCTCTACTTTTCAACCTCTTCTCCGAATGTGCTTTTATTAGAGTGTGCGCTTCAATTTTTCAAACATTTATTTCTGAACACAACAATCGAAATCAACCAATCTTTAGACAGGAAAATAATAAAACATTGATTTTTAAAAAATCAAGAGAAAATTTTTCGTTGGCGCTCTTGTCATCTTCTCCAAAATTGATCATTTCTAGAAAAGCATTGGCATCATATATCTCGTCGACGCATCAAAAACAGAATTCAGCGTATCACTGATTTTTTTTAGTTATGAACATTTATCTGTGCATACATTTTCGGTCAACATAAATTTTCTTGGCGGTGCCGAAAGCGCCCTTTTTTACCAAACGAAACAACATATTTTCTAAATTCATTTGTTCTTAAATTCATTTTTGCAATTGCTTCTTCCCTTTTTTGGCGGTTCTTCAGCATCTGAAACATCGACGACGTTCAGCTCCTAGTCTTCGTTCATTTTTCTCTTGGATCGTCACTGAGTATTGAAAAAGAAAACAAGAAAAGTAAAACATTAAAAATCAACTGCAAAAAATAATAAAAAAAAGGAAGAACGTCCGCAAAAACTGAGACAAGGAAATAAACAGGCAGTGAGTGCGCCTCTATTAGAGGGTGTTCTTCAATTAGAGGAAATATGGTATCTCAATTAACCCTCTCAATTTACTGCATTTTCTTGTCGCCAACGTGGCCGCGTCCACCACTGTGCAAAGAGAGCGAGTTTGCAGCGCTCTGTACTGAGAATACCAAGTACATATCCATAAGTGGAGAAAACCCAAAAACGACTTTCAGAATCCACTACAAAATCCGAAACCCAGAAGAATACGCGATTTGCTTTGACACGGACCTTTTAACGTTTTACCCTGCTGAGCTGATCTACATTTATGATATTGAAACCTACAGTCATTTGCTCACAAATCGATTCACTATTGTCGTCTGAAAAGTTGGACAAACATTTTGTTGAATTGTTTTAATTTTTCTTATTGTTGTTATTGTTGTTAAATTGTTTTATTGTAATTACATATGTATCACAAAATCTCAATTATTATGTGTACGTTACTCATTCGAATGTTGTTTTCAATTTAGTTTCTCTGAACTCTAACGATTCTCTGCCCTGGAAAATATGGGCGGGGCTTCATGCTTTGATGTAGCCACATGATTGACTTTCACACGTTTTTTCCTCTTCTATATTTCCTTAGAATATCTGCCCAGAATATTGCAACTTCAGGGCGTTTTCTGCCCCAAAATACCTATGCTTCCCAACGTTCTATGCATCTTTTTATTTTCCCCTTGCTCAACAACTTTTGATTGAAAAGTTATTTATTTTTTGCAATAAATAAATTTTATGTATTCTAAAATTGCCACGCGACGTTGAGAAAAATGCTGTTCACATTCGCGTCCGACAATACCACACGAAAGAATAATAAGTACAGAAAGGAAACATGCTTTAAGCTTACATAAATTCCAAAAAAACAAATGACACTATGGAAACTCTTAAAGATATGATATGACAGAGAACCGTAAAGGTTAAAAAAACGAGTATTAAATACAAAATTCCAATTTACAAGATTCCAACGTATTTAATCTCCTCTCGCAATTTTGTTTTAGTGTCCGCTAGCCATTCGATAACTCTTTCGATTTCAGACACACTTTCCTTGTCGACCGTTTCTTGGCCAGATTCAATCATTTTCCTGCGATGCTCCGCAATGAGAAGACGTTTTTTAGCAATGTGGCGTTGGATTCTTCCGCCTTCCTGTAATTAATTGAAATTTGTCAATTTGTCCCATTTTTTGCCAATTTTTGAGAAACTATGAAATCCACGAAAATTCGCTTCATAATTTATTGAAAATTGGTTCAAGTCGCGGTCACGTGAAGTCGATGAGACGCATTAAAAAATACAGTTTTTTTCAAGTATTTGATCGATGTTCGCGACGGACATTCTCGGCTGTCGTGGCCTAGGAATAACTCGTGGCCGACCGAAAACTTTTCAGGAACACGTCTAATTGTCTAATTCGCTTCCTCACCGTTTCCACATGCTTATAAACTGCATGCGCTAGACGTATTCTCAAATTCCCCATATCTCTCATCATATTATCAGGATCCTTTCCAATCTCGTTAATTATTTTTCGCTGAAAGAATTACAATTAAAAAAACGTTCAATACTCGGTATAAAACGCGGCAAACTTGCTCCAATCGAAAAATGAATTCCGCATATATTTGGTGTGAGATTCTGAGAAAAGAGAGCAAAACATCGGTCACGCTCTCTCATCGCCAACGTGCCCGCGTCCACCACTGTGCGAAGGGAGCGGGTTTGCAGCGCTCTGTACTGAGAATAACTATTACCCAATCTTCAATCCTCTTCTGCTCATTCAAAAACTGATCCATGGCGTAGAGCATACCGAATCCTTTCTCTGCTCTTGCCATTTGTGGCAGAACAATTTCAAATTCCTCGATGGATTCCGGAACAAAGCGCTCGTAACGCTGGGCGGGTTTTTCTCGCTCCATAAAGAGCTCGAGAACTTTGTGAATACGTGGAAGCACGATATTTCTAAACAGAACACAAACATTTATATCATTTCTAACCGGCGCACGCTCCGGGCCTGATTTTAACGATTTTATCAATTTTTCAGTGGTGCATCAGCATCTCTAAACTTACTTATAAGGAGACAAATCTTTTGTTCCAATATTAACCATGGTACAAGTACCAGGCCGGCCTGCGTTTTCCGGTTTAACGACACCAGCTGGGTTTACAATTAGTGTTAGGTAGGATTCGGAGCGAGTGAATATTGGGAGGAGTAGGAACTTTCGTTTGAAAATGTTCGGTGGCTTGTATTTTTTCATTGCATTGTCAAAGTTTTCGATGAGCTGAAAGGAAGAGGTTTCTTTCAACAGATAATAGCTTGGGTACCTTTTCGTAATCATCGTGGTCCACCTCAAAGCCATCGATTCCCAAAAAATTGACGTCGAAAATGAGCGTCTGGTGAGCCCTGAAAAGCGTTTATTTTATTTTTAGAGTGTGCTTTGACCGAGCACCCTTTATTGGCAAAATATAGTCGGCGAATACATTATCAACCTCACTCTACTGCAAAATTCCTGTAAAACCGTGTTGCACTTCCAAGATTAACTCGAATTATAGTGTTTATACTTCTTTTCAACGGAAAATGACGTATCCACGACGAGTTGCAGTTAAAATTTGATTTTTCGTTAAAAAAAAGGCGCACCTCAATGTTGAAAATTGAAAAGTGCCGTAGAGCGAGGCTGATGATGCATTCGCCGACTATATCATTACCTACCTTTTCTGTACCTGCCTTTGTTCAGTTACTTACCCAATTGTGAAACTGGAAAAGAACGAAACTAGTGATCTGGTGGAATCTGAAATCACCCTTCATGAACATTAAATAGATAGAGAAAGAATCTCACTGGGGTCTGAGGAGGGGGTGAGTAAACGCGCCCGGACGCACACACGCAACGCATCCAAATGAGGCTCGGAAAATAAAAAAGGCGCGCGAAAAATTTCGCATTATCGGAGAGAAAAACCAACGCAAAATCGTGAAAATTAAGAAATCCTATTCAAAATTATTTCGCGCGCGTTGATTTTTCTCTCCGAAAATGCGAAATTTTTCGCGCGATTTATTATTTTTTGGGCCTCAATTGGATGCGTTGCGTGTGTGCGTCCGGGCGCGCTTACTCACTCCCTCCTCATACCCCAGTGGAATCTGAGCAAATTAAGCAAAAAACGTTCGTGATAGGTAAAGAAAATTTTTGGTTTTGGTAGGTAAAGATCACGGTAGGTAATGATCAAGGTAGGTTATGATAATTTGCCACCTTTATTTATTTATTTCTTTGTTTTTTTTATTTTTTTTTAATAATAAATCTTACATCGACCACCATTGATGTTTTGCCAACTGTGTCAATCCGAAGCGAATGACACGAAGTTGTGGAGTATCCGGAAAAGTGTCTTCAAATTGCAAATCTCGAGACAAAACGGTTAAATCTTCCATGTAAACTAAAATAACATTTATTATGCACTTATAAACAATGATGCACTTACTGGAAACTGGAATGTATTGAATAGTGTTGAAGCTTGGCTTGGTCGAGTAATTGAGTAAAATTAAATCTTCCACTGCCCGCAGATAGTTTGGGTTCTGAAAAATAAAAATTAAAAATTAAAAACACTATATAGCATTTTTAAAACCATTACCGTGTTGGTTTTTCTGAGGCACTCGTAAAGTTTTAATTTATTAGTTGAAATTTGTGCAATTTCCTTCATTATCTCAATTTCAATGCACTCATAATTTTCGCCTGGTTGCAATGGCATGATTTTCTGTAAAAATATAATATTGATCACACGTGGTGCGGCAGGGCAGCGGGTAAGGCACTAATGGCAGCAATGGTCGGGGAGGAGGACAGACAGTTGGTGCTGTTGCGTATGCCAAATACGTGGCATTGGATGTACGTTAATAAACCAAGAGAAGTGTAAAAGCATTATGAATGGCCGTAATGTAATTTCTAGGCCACCCACATTGATTTTTGCAGCGAAATTCAAATTCAAAAACAAAAAAAAACGATGAACGGTTTGTTTAAAAAATTTTGTTTGTCGCCCTTGTTTTAGATCATTTTTTCTCCTTTCGTTCCAAATATCAATTCCTATCTTGTGAGAAACATTATCTCCCCACAGGGGCACATTCTACAATTCCCGGACCACTATCACTTTACCCTTCGTCTTTCCTTTTCTCTCGTCGTTTGCGCTCTCTTCACTCGCCAGCTGCCTTTTTGCTTTCATGGCCAGTTGCATAGAAACAGGGAGATGTGCGAGTGAGTGCGCTATACCACTTTATCGATTGGAATTGACGATAGATGAGCCCTTTCATTTTTTTTAATGGATAATCTATTTGTCCAGGGCGTAAAAAACATGGTTTTTTTTCTCTAAAAAAAGCAAACAATTAAAATTTTTGTTCCACATACCAAACAGTGTGTTTTCAAGTGTGGCGAATCATTTACCTGGAAAATTAAAGTTTTACAGTTTCTAAACCTTTTAAAGTCTTTATTGGTATTTATGATGAACGAGTTGAGAAAACTATCACATGGCCTTGTTTCAGAGAGTTGAAAGATGAGGGGAAAATTGAAAAAAAAAAAATCAGAAAACACCGATGAAATTGAGATGGCGAGATGAGAAAGAAAAGCACAAAAAAAAGGTTGGGTGCAATCAAAAATACAATTTGCAATTTGCTGTACAGGGAGACTCGAATCTTTAATCCAAAGTGATGATTTCACCTTCCTTGAATTCCTTTTTTCTTTTATTCACTTTTGACTGCTCCAACTCCACAATTTTCTGCCGCTGAGCAAGCACGTAGGCAGAGATTGGGGTTCGATTCTAAATAGGTCTTGGATTATTTTTTTGTCTTTAGTTTTTGAGCAGTACTCTGTAGCACGTTGTTCTTACTAGCTCTGCTAGTTTGAGCCGGTAAGTGGCAAGTTGGCGGGACAAGTCGTTTCTTTTCAGTTTGCCAATGTCATCGGTTAGGTCAGACTGGAAAAAAAACAACCTTTGTTCATACAGACATGCTCCGAGCGCCGGGCCATTTTCAGGAGAATAACAATAAAAAAAAAAACTTACAATATCATAAAATTGATGCTCCGCCGAGAGAATCTTCTCCATTAGTGCCAAAATCACGTAGGGCTTGTCGTACTTGTCGATTTTCGGAAGATCATAGTCCGTTGTGTCCACGTCATCCTCCTCGAACTCGGAACTCGGCTCAAAGTGAGTTGCAAACCGGCGGAGTACGCACTTGATAAGCGGGACGATGTCGCTGCTGAAAATTTAATTAATTGACAATACCAAAACAATTCTACAACTCACAAATACTTATCCGCACTACCCGAGATTATATGGGAGATTTCACAACTTCCTTCCCCGGTTCCATCGCTTTTCACTAGAGCTCCTCTTGGACATTTTACCAGAGTCAGGAAACTTCCATTGGTGTGAAACGTCGGGAAAATCAGAAGTTCCTTGTCAAAGATATTTGTGGGTTTGTTGAATTTCATTCGTTTGTCAACGTAGCGTTCCATCTGACAATGAATAGAAAAATTGGAAACAAAAATTGTGTTTACAAATTTTTTGTACATAAAAATTTACAATACCATTTCTTTTGTGATCTTCTCCGCAAACGTGAACGTTGTTATGTCGAAGATGCTCGTTTTTTTAATTCTGTAAAAAAAATTTTAGCGATTATTTCGATTTTTCGAAGTATCATGGCGTTTTTCGCTCCTTGGCCCCGCAGATTTTAGAATTGTCTGTGTAAAATAAAAACTAAAAGTGCGCTTACAACGAGTAGTGCTGTTGATCCGCCATATTCCCGATTGCAAATTTGATTGCTCCAACATCGAGAAGCTCAACGTCGTCGGCGTACAAAGCACGTTCCAGACAACGCAGATTTTTGGCAGTTACTGGAAATGATATGAAGAATTATTAAAAAAATAATAATAATTACATGTATCTCTGGCAGGCATCACTAAATTGTCTGAGTGGATGGAGAACTGATAAAGGACGATTTTGTCCAGTGCTGTTAATGTACTGATTGACTGAAGTTTAGCAAATTTTGAAAGTTGCAAGCGTTGTATAATAAAAAAAAACTCACATTGTTCCTCCTTGTGGCATCGTATAGTTTATAGTGCTTCGGGTACGACTCCAACTGCTCCAAGATTTTCAGCTCCATTTCTGTGTACTTGTCATCCGACTGGTAGCGTTTGAGACACCCGTTGCTCATGTTATTGGTGTCTGAAATTTTGGTGCAATACGATGTATAACAGGAGGCAGGTGTGGTGTGTTGCTTGGACCGTCTTGTGTGGACCACCCTTTGCTTTGCGCATACGAGTGCGCATTGCTGACCCTAACGAAATAGTGAGATAATTATGGAGGGTGTAGAGTTTTATATAACCTGGATCGCTCAGATAACGAGGGGAAGTGTGTATTCATAGAGGTACCAATTTTCCAAACTACTTTTTTTCTCACATTCTGCATTTTTCTGTCACGGTGTTGGCACACTTTTTGTTAGGAAAACGAAAAAAATACGGCGGGAGCTTTGAATTTCAAATGTTGCGCTTTTTGGGTAATTTTGCGTTATTTTCTGTGTCATATGTATAAAAATAGAAGGAAAAAAAGTAGTTGATAAAAAAGAAACAATTTTTCCAGAAAGCCTATGATAACAACAGAAAAAATGCTGAAAAATGGAAAAATGTAGCAACTTGTTCAAGTGTAACAATTTTTCAATCAACGAGCCAAGAGGCGTACGTACAAAAGAGACCGTCGCCACCCTCGCGCACACGAACGTTTCGTTTCTCTTGTCGCATCGTCCTTCCGGATGACGCATTCACACTAAAAAGACAAAAAGACCTCCGCCCGGCACACCGAAACACGGATGACAGTCTCTTTTTGATAACAACAAACATGCTTTTGGCTTGTTTTTTTTTTCAATTTGTATTTGGAAATTGAATTGGGAAAATGCGTCCCATTTTGCATCCCCCGCGCTTGATTTTTTGTTTTTTTAAACCCAATATTTCTCAATTTTCTCAGCATTTTTGCCCATTTGTAACGGTCGCCAGTCACAAGCGCTACTTCAGAATTTTACTACATATGCTTATACTACAGAAAAAAAAAACTCACGATCTTCCTTCAGTGAATGGAGAAGAGAAATAAAATAGAAAAATAGAAAAAAAAATGTTGAGTGTTCTCCACGTGTTTAAATGTCACGCTTATGTCATTTTCTTCTCTAGCCAGATTTTACGTGAAACTCATTTTTTTTAACTTCTAGTGGATGAGACGAAACACACACACAGAACCCAGCCAAAATCAAGAAGAATCGACTACAGAGTGTGTGCGTTCAACTGCAGATCGGTTGCCACCTATGACCGACTCGCAGCGCTGCTAGAGGAGATAAAGACTTTCAAGTAAGAAATTATCGTACTATTGGAAACGAAGAGATCAGCTGAAATACAAATTAGGAACACCAATTCCGTGTCAGGAGGGGTCGGCTACAGTACTGGCCATAATTCTATTTCAAAACAGTTTTTTGAGCATAACTTTCTTGAAACTTGCGGGATTGCCCTGAAATTTTTACACAGCATTTAGTGCAATATAACAACTTTTTTAACAAGTTCTAGCGAAATATTTTGAAAAAAAAGTCAGAAATTCACTTTTTATCAAAAAAATACAAAAACTATAAACTGGTATACTCCTATATATCAATACCTAGAGTTCTGAAATCAACAATATACTTTCAAATAATTATTGAAAATTATTTAATACTTAGTAGCAAAGCCTTTCGCGTCGATGACCGCCTGGCATCTGCGTGGCATCGAGTCCCGAAGCGCATGAACGACGGACAATGGGATAGCTTTCCAAGCAGCTTCGAGTTGGGCAAATTTTTCGTCCGCATTTGAAGCTCTAACACCAGCAAGTTGCCTCTCGAGTTCCTCCCACAATTGCTCAATCGGGTTCAAGTCCGGTGATTGACTTGGCCAGTCAAGAACCTCCACCCGACGACGTTGGAACCAACTTCTCACATGCAACGACGTGTGTTTAAGGTCGTTGTCTTGTTGGAAGACGAACGCACGGCCGATGTTCCTGAGTGCCCATGGTCTGATTGTGTTTTCTAGGATATCTTCGTATTGATATCGATCCATTATTCCATTTACACGCCTTAATGGTCCCATCGCCGTCTCCGAGAAGCATCACCAAACCATGCAATTTCCACCACCATGCTTGACTGTTGCGACTTGGTATTTTGGGGAGTATCTGGTTCCGATCGGACGTCTCACCCACTTTGTACCATCGCTTCCAAACAAATTAAATTTAGATTCATCGCTCCAGACATGTTTCGCCCATTCTTTCCGTCCACAGTTGAGATGTGCTTTAGCCCACGCGACACGAGCTTTTTGATTCTTCTTGCTAATGAACGGCTTCTTCACTGGTCTGCGCCCAAAGAGTCTATGAGCATTCAGACGTCTTCTAATAATTCTTCTAGATGGAGCTGACTCAATTGGACTATTTACAGCATTGAAAATGTCGGTTGAGTTCCTTCGAGGGTCTTCTCTTGAGAAACGAAGGATGTTTCGATCCATGTTACGGGTAGTGGAAACTGGTCTGCCGGGATGGGGGAAACAACACCTTGTTTCTAAACATAAGTACTATAAAAATAAACAATTTTGAATTTTTACATTGCTCATATATCGTTAAAATTACCTAGAACATGCTCATATTGAAATAGGCTGATAATGAAAAAAATGGAAAAAATAAAAAAAAATAAATTTAAAAATTTAAAAACAAGAATGATGCAATTTCGCAGTCCGCAATAATCCGTTACGGTGTTATGCACGTACCATAAAAATTTCCGAGCGATCCCGTAACTTTCAATGAAGTTATGCTCAAAAAACTGTTTTGAAATAGAATTATGGCCAGTACTGTATATCGTCAAAAGCAACTTCCTGCCAAAGATTCGAGAAATCAAAGTTCTCAACCACAGGATCGCCTACTTGACTTTCCAAGTAGACCGGCGACTGAGCTGCACCGTCTTCCAAATGTATGCTCCAGTTGCCTCTGACCCGGAGAAACTAGCTGATTTCTATGAGAACCCAGAAGAAGCCTACACCGCTTGTCGCAGTAGATACCAGCTAGTTGTGGGTGACTTCAAAAGGAGCGGTTCATTGGACCACACGCAATGGAACCGCACAACCCTTTGTCAATCGAACCGTCTGAACTCACAACTCGGAAAGCCGTCACATAGACGCTGGACCCACATTAGTCCCAAAAAACTACACAATCATGAAATGTATCACATCCGGGCCAATGGAAAGTTTGTCACTGATGTCTCGCTTGTCCAATCGATCACAACTGGAAGCGATCTTCGTCTGCTCCGTGGAAACCTGCACTTCAACACCAAGATCGCAAGATTCGAGCAGGTCGAACGGAGAAATCGCCCGAAACGAGTACTGAACCCGGCTGTTGCCCATGCAATCACCCCAACGCAACGCACGGTGATGTTTTTACTACCGAGCACACAATTCTAGTCCACCGATTAGGTTTTTCTGTCGCGATTTTCTAATGGGGTTATTCTCGAAACCAGCAAAAAGCAAAAAATAGAAAAAACCAGCAAAAAATTCAGCGAAAATTCGGAGAATGCTCCGATTGGTGTGCAATTTTGAGAGACCATTTAAAAAATACTCTCGGACATTCCCTGAAAATTTCAGACCGAAATATTGATTTTAAGAAATATCGATTTTTATTTCTGAAAATTTTCAAAATCGGTATTTTGGTCCAAAATTTTCAGGGAATGACCGAAAGTATCTTTTGAATGATTTTCCAAAGTTTCAGATCAATCGAAGCATTCTCCGAATTTTCGCTGAATTTTTTGCTGGTTTTTTCTATTTTTTGCTTTTTTTGCTGGCTTCGAGAATAATCCCATAAATGATTTCGGATCGAGAAGTTGTTTGTCACTTTACTTCCTCTCATTATGGCGCATATTTAAAACCGGAATTGGTCTTATTTTTTACGTACAATTTCAAATGCACGGCGATTCTTTTACTGCCGGCCACGCAGTACTTTGGTACTTGAAAAATGGATCGACTTCTAATCTTTGTTGTTGTTGTGGTCTCGACTGGGATCGATTTATTCAAGTCTCATAATATTAATAACACAAAAAAAAACAAAAGTTATGGTACTGGAACAAGAAGAATTCAACCAACGGCACAAAACTGGCTTTCAAGACTTCCTTTAATTACAGTACTGGCCAAAAAGAATGCGCTTTTCGCTGTTGTCTGTTCGAAATGATCAACTTTAAGTGTGTGCCACGAACTCTGAAAGTGCACTACTAATTTAAAAATGTTTGTGTTGAATCTTCCAACCTAGTACTACGTTTTACTAGTTGATAACTTTTTTGTATGACTACGTTCAAAAGAACTGTAGATCGCAGAAGCGATAATCCTCAAAACTTGTTGCAATAAATTTCCTCATCTTCGTCGACCATGGGTTTCGGAATCATTGGGCTATGTGGCATGGTGGTGGTACCATTGCCTAAAAATGAAAAAAAATTGTCAGTTTATTTGTTGTGAACCGTACTACCTTTAATTCCGTCTTCCTTGGATCCGTCTCCAACTAAATAGTCGTTTAGTTGTACGGATCCACAGTCACAGTCAAATGTATCTACCCTATTGGGTGTTTTCTGAAAAAAAGGGGTTTTGAACTGAAGACATGTAACTAATTTCAACATTTTTATAGACAAGCACTTTGCCTTTGCAAGTTCGTCAACTAAAATTTCCCCAATTAAGATATTTCAGCATTTCTATGAATACTTTATACAGTGTGCGTCATAAATATAGCCCACCCCACAAAAAAATGATTTCCGAGTTTCCTGATCTTTCTTATATAGAAAATTTTAGATTAGTTTGTGTGTTTGTTTGTGTGTCTCACACACGAGTTTGCAGTCGACAAAACTCGATCGCGCGACCTTTCGATTGACGTTCAACCATGTTAACCACTATACCACAAGGGTTACGAGAAATTGTGGGAAATAGGGTAGAGAAATAATTACCATTTGTATTAAAAAAAAAAACAAAAATCAGTAAAAATAAATATATGACGAAGGCGACTTAGTCGCCATAAGCTGCAAGCTTGTCATACTATAAAAAAACGGCTAATGCCATTTGATCAGGCATGCAAACCAACCTACAGTCAAAACTTTTCAGTCAAATCACAATCCTTTTACTCGAGACTTGTCAGAACTTGTGAAAAATGACCGCGTCAAAAGTATAGCACACTTTTACTTTTCTTACTTTTTCCTCATGGATATAGCATGCAATGTGGTTTCTTGGCAACTTTTCGTGTATTTTATCATGTTTCATAGTATTCATATCAAAGTTCCTCGTGAAACTTACCTGTGAAGAGCTAAACATCCCATACTGGCGTTCACGTCGCCAGAGGCTTCTCAACGTTTTCCATTGCCCTCAAACTCAACAATTTGCTTGAACCTAATTGCAGTATTGTTGATTCACACTCTGAGATGCCAGGAAAGCTTAATACTCGTGAAATCTGCGCGATGGTTTCAACTTCACAATATGCTTTAACACCTTCAAGGCGGAAAAGCAGCTGAATGTACCGGAGAACAATGTTCTTAAAAATCTAACAAAACAGACACAATAAGAAAAGGGCTATGGAAATCGGCCAAGAAACCACATTGCATGCTATATCCATGAGGAAAAAGTAAGAAAAGTAAAAGTGTGCTATACTTTTGACGCGGTCATTTTTCACATATTCTGACAAGTCTCGAGTAAAAGCATTGTGATTTGGCTAAAAAATGTTGACTGTAGGTTGGTTTGCATGCCTGATCGAATGGCATTAGCCATTTTTTCATAGTATGATCAGGAAACTCGGAAATAATTTTTTTGTGGGGTGGGCTATATTTATGACGCATAGCCATTTTTTCATAGTCCGCTTTTTTTTTTCATAGTATGATCAGGAAACTCGGAAACCATTTTTTGGAGGGTGGGCTATACTTATGACGCGCACTGTATATACACCCTTTGAAAATATGGATGATGCCATTTGATCTCAACGTCTTCCATCGCCCTCAAACTCAACAGTTTGCTTGAACCAAATTGCAGTATTGTTGAAATATTATCTTCTAACATTTAGTAACACTCTGAGATGCCAGGGAAGCTACGCCTTTTTTGAATGTTTTTTGGTAAATTTTTTGAGGACAAAAAAATTGTTGTTTATTTGGTAATTTCCATGAATGCCTAATATATATTTTTGCGTTGTTTTTTCAACAGTATACCGGCTAACCTGCACGTATTTTTAATGGAGTGACAAAATCGTTGTTTTTTTTAATTGAAAACTTGGCAAAAAAAATTAGAAAATAATATTTTTTCGCGCCGATTTTACCTATTGATTTAATATTGTTTCCGATCGGTCGAATTTTCACGAGCGTTTATAACTATGGCTTAGCACGTTTTAAAATTTAAGAGTACATTTAAATTTCCAGAAACCATGTTTTATTGTCATTGTTAAATATTAACAAATGCCACGTCATACATAAAAAAATATTAATCACCCCAGGCAACATAAAAAACCGATTCATCTCATAGTTAAAACCATTTGATTTGAATACTCCTTATTCAAAGTGCGAGCTTTGGAAACAACAGAATGCGATTGGGCCTCAAAATGAATCAAGTTCGTCAATCTTCTTGGCAACCACTTTTCAACGTGCTTCATCAATTCACGATGACGGATAGTGTGAATAAAAAATGTCACGATTTTCTGAAAGGTTTGAACTTTTAAAGTGTTGAATTGTTAAAATAATTCACTTACTTTGAGAAGGATAAAGCTAAAATAGAAACTGGGATCCAGGTCGCCAAAAATTTTAAAAGAAAACCAAACTTCTGGAATAAGAACCAGAAAAAATGAAGCCAGAGTTATGTAAGCTGAAAGTTTCAAGAAAAGCTTTGATTAAAATTCAGCATTTAGAAACTAACCAACTGTTTTTGTCAAGTGTCTCATTCCACTACCAAGCGCTGAATTTGAGTTCCCAATTTTCTGAAACTTCTGCAAATCATTTTGATCTTTTTTTCCGGCCTCGACTTTTATGTACTGCTCCTTACCATTTTCATTCGAAGATAAATAAATACATAAATTAGTGTTGGGACTAGCACGCAGAATATTCTTTGGTAGGATAGGTAGCTCAAAAACGCAGGTAGCACACTCTTAAAAGTTTAAGTTTAAATATTGTGTTTTTTTTGTAAACTCACCAAAATATTAAAACAAATACTATCCGTGAAAACTGGCGGTAGAATTGTGACAACTACAAGATGTATTGCATACCCTAGAAGAGCCGCGAAGATTGGAGCTGAAAAGGGAAACATGTTATATTGGCGGGGCCAAAAAAATTAGAAATCTTGAATTTTTTTCATTTTGCTAGAGAAAAAAGTTAAAATACAGGTAAAATATGTGGATGCATATAGTGTCCGTATTTGAATCATATCGTCCATATGTTCCATTTCACGACACAGATTTGTTATATATACATAGTCTAATATGCATAAATGCAGATAGGATTCAAATACGGACGCTATATTCATCCGCCGTATTTCACATGCGAAATTCACCAAACTTTCGACAAAGTTTTTGTTAAAAATATAACAATTTCCCCTATTGTGAACACAAAACGAGATATCAAATAAATCCTATATCAGTCTGTCTGGGCGCGTGTTTTCGTAACTATTCGCACTGAGCAATCAGCCAATTTTCACCTGCTTTTCAAGCCACTTACATGTAATCAAAAGTACGGTGTACCCAGGACCACATTTGTTGTATCGGAACGGTAAAAGAACGGCGAAAAGTCTGTCCAGCGCTATGACAAGACTAAAACAGTTATCCATCTGGGAATATAAAAAGAAAATTTGAAAAAAAAAATGCAGTTTTACCTGAATGCAAATTATATAAGAAGCTACTATAACATTCCGGTTACAAGCCGCTTGACTTATAAATATGACTTGATCGAACCAGACACAAAACCGATAGATTCCCATTGCAAGAAATTGTCCGGCACAGATGGTGTCACTAAGTGACAAGGCAATTATCACAATCAGCTCCTTTTGGTTTCTACTGGTAGTTTTCAATAAGTACAATGCTAGTGGAATGTTAAGAACGACAGTGATGGTTCCTGCATTTATTCATATTCTTTTTTCAACGTTTAAAAGAAACTCACCAAATACCACATAAACATACGTGATGGCAAAGTAACCCTCATTTCGAACATAATCCAATGGTGGAGGTTGCCAGTCGGTCATGAGAATGGAAAATGCTGGAAAAAAGGGTGAATACGTCTGGATAATATGTGATCAGTTCAGGTAATTGTTTTTGTGCGTTTTATTTGATTAGGTATGCGAGTAAAGGGTGATGACGAGATTTTCACGAGGCGAGCAAAAAGCAATGACGAGAAACAGAATAGAAGGGTGGAAAAATTGAAAGAACATTGAGTTCAATGGGTGTGGATTCTTTAATATTTTGCTCAATAGTACGAGTAATGAGCCCTCAGAACTTTGATGAAGCTTTCAATTAAGGCATGTTTATGCACTTTGGATGTAGCTTCGTATTTTGAAGACTTGTTTCCTCTGTTTTCAGTTTTTTATTCAGTTTTTTACTATTTACAACAACATCTAAATTTGCTTATACTCTTAAAGCAAAGCACAGAAAATAAATGGGGAAAACATTTCATATCCAAGTTTTTAGTTTAGTCAATCTTACTCTCAATGGTGATAGATTGAGTGTCAAGCCTAATTGAATTAGACTTTTACATGACTATGTATGTTGCACAACTTTGATAAATGAGTCTACATAAATAGTTTTAATTTTAGCACATAGTTTTGATTTTTTGACTTCATCGTAGGCATTTTGCGAGCCGTTGTACATAATGTAATCAGTTGTGTACTAGTTGCAACTTTTATAAAAAAAATAATGTTTTGATCTCACAGCAGACATCACTTTCAAAACACATTTAATTTTATTTTATTAGCGCGCTCCACCCCGTCCCATGACGTGGTATTGTTCCAGAGAGAGGTTAGACAGATAGACACCCTGCGCTTTATCGGTGGAGCAGAATCTACAGTTATAACACTCTGGCATAGAAAAGGTCAGCTCAGCGGATCGTATGATATCAGATTTCGCTGTCAACAAATTGGTAACAGGCGTCAAAAACGGGCAGATATCGTGACATGGCCTAACAAAAGTTTGCAACAACAAAAAAGTTATATTCAATCAAATAAAACTTTAACACTTTTGATTTGCCTGAAATTTTAAACCTGCAAAACACTTTTTTTTTTTTTGATTTTTGACAAAATTTTCAACTTTATTTTTTGATAATTTCATAAAAACTGACAAAAAATTGATATTTGGATTTAAAAAAAGTACACAATAGAGCGGTTTTGAATTTTATGGTACAGATTTTGCAAAATTTAGCCCACCTGCAAAACTTAGGCCACGGTAATTTTTTGATTTTTTTTTCAATGCAATTTCATTATTTTTCCACAGTTTTTTCTGGTTAAATTTTCTGGTTTTTTTTATCTGTATTACTTGTCGCGGAATAAATTAGCTAACAATTACATTGTATTCCACGACTCTTTTCAACTAATTATAGTCTATCACCTATTTTTACAATACAAAACAACAACAAATACTCACCAAAACACCAAATCGAGGCAGGAGAAGGAAAATACAGTACAAAATACAATAATCAATAAAAACCCTCTCGCTGTCTCGCGCACTCTCTCGTCGCTCCTGCGGCGGCCGGCGGCCGCTCCTACAGCGTCGCGGCCACGTCCGCGCCTGCTGTGGCAACCGCGCCCTGCTGGGTTATGAGAATCTACCGCGCCCGCGAAAGCGGGCCTAAAATAATTAACGTGTCGAGTCGACATGGCTCAAGGTCAGTCGTCGTCTCGAAACACGGTACCAATAGGTCGCAAGACCACAATACTATAGGCTTTCGAGCCACAATATTTAACCGTTGTTTCAGAATGGTCTTTCGTTTTCTCTCCACCATTTCATACGGCACTTTTTCATTTTCTTCGAGCTCAACTACACCTACGACGCTTGGATACTCGGACGCGGACTCTCCGTCTACAGTCTACTCCTTGTTTTCCTTTTATACTTTTTGCCACTCCAATTGTATTTACTACTAGCTCGTCTAAGTTGTCAATCCAGAGATACCCCACGTGCTACATGCCAAGTTGTAGCACACCACACGGGGTGGAAAAGGTTTTTTCAAGAGTTTCCTTTTCCCCAATAAATGGTTCTCTGCGAGCACACCGTGTTTATTTCAACATCCTATCGCACTAATTAGGCGTGAATAGGGGAGTCTCCATCCTCCCTCGACTATTCCGCACATGGTGCATCAACCGGGTGCAAATCGATTTTTTTTTGCTATAACTTCGACACAATACCAATACAAATCTTACCAAATCCACACAATACTGCTGAGGCGCGCTGCTGGATGGGATCTGGCTGCTGGCACTGTTCGTGAAGGCTCGGTTGGCTGATTTGGTGCCGTGAAGACGACTCTTGGCGGATCGGTTGGCTGATTTGGCGTCGTGGCGACTCGGTTGGCTGGATTCGACGTCGTGGAGCGGATTCGTGGAAGATCGGCTGGCTGGTTTGGCGTCGTGGCAACTCGGTTGGCTGATTTGGCATCGTGGCGACTCGGTTGGCTGAGTTCGACGTCGTGGAGCGGATTCGTGGCGGATCGGTTGGCATCATGGAACGGTTGTTGGCGGCTCGGCACATCTGGTTCGGCGTCATGGGGCAGCTTGTTGGCGGTATGTGGCGGCTGGTTTGGACTATACTATAATTTTCGAAGCAAATTAGCAAATAAATCGATATTGCGAACCCAAGATGGAACAATACACGCGATAGGACTCAAAATTCGAGACGACACCCAAAACCAATACTAAATGGTAAAAAATCCGAAATTTTTGCCGGCGTAACCCCTTCGTTAGGGGTAAGTGGCAGGCGCCAGCGAAACAAAAAATTTGCAATAAAATAGCCAGCGGGGCACAAAAATTCAAAACAACCCCGCATCTAAAAAATCAGCACTGCATTTTTTTTTCATGTGCTGAAAATGCCCATTTCAACTCCTTTTGCGGCCGTATCGCCAGTCGGGCTGGTAGAGAGTGGCAGCCGGACGCGAAAGACGCGATAAATTTTTGAAATTTCAAAAATATAATGCGAGACAATAACCCGATTGACGAGTAGTGATCTAAACCCAAAAAAACAAAACAAACTAGAAACAAAGAGAAATCCAGACTCACGTCAAAAATATGTGTCGGGATGGTACCAATAAACCAAAAGAGCCGACAACAACCAAGAAGGCAACAAAACGTCAAGATCAGAGCCAAAAATACAGATCGCTGATTAACCATCAGCGTTCTCTATTCCGGTTACCACCAGAACTACAATAAATATTATTCTCCTAACGATGCATTATTTTCAGATCCAAACATTTCAATGAGAAACAACCAATATTCAATAGAACGTTTTGTCCAACAACTAATACAACGAGAAATAAACGAAATAAATTCTTTATTCGATACAAAACAATACTGGTAGAGTTCACTACTCGATCAATAAAAATCCAAATGGTTTAACAAAAACCACATCACTGAACCACTGAACCACGAAAACAAATTTCCACGACAAAAAGCCACAAATCTGACAAATACTCGACAAAACAATTGCAAAGACAACTGCACAACAAAAACGATAGTGGCAAAACGAAATTTTTTTTACTAAACACTTAAGGGAGGACATTCGCAGCCTTTAAACACTACCCTACCATACTAAACACTATAAGGGAGGACAATCGCAGCCTTTAAAAACTACCCTACCATACTAAACACTATGAGGGAGGACATTCGCAGCCTTTAAACACTACCCTACTATACTAAACACTATAAGGGAGGACAATCGCAGCCTTTAAACACTACCCTACCAAACTAAACACTGAGGGAGGACAATCGCAGCCTTTAAAAACTACCCTACCAAACTAAACACTGAGGGAGGACAATCGCAGCCTTTAAAAATTACCCTAACTGAGCTCAAAAACCGGAACTTAACAAAAATAAAGATTTCAGTGCACGGAATCTTACAAACCCACAACAACCAAACAATAGAGAGAAACTATGACAAAACAATCACGGTAGAGCAAAACTATTCTCAGAATCGAGCAAAAATCGTTATCTGCATGAGAAAACGGACTAAAACAAAACTTCGACTAAAATTCTCAAGGCTCAGAGCACAGACAGGCAATTTTGCATAAGCCCTGTTAAGTGCTGTCTGAACGAGATACTTTACAAGCGAACATTTTTTTTGTCTTCGGTGACACCAAGGCCAGGTGATCACAAACATCTCTATCCATTATTCTATACTCGTGAAATTCTCTCAAAACTACTGTACAAAAAGACGAAACGTAGCCGTCCCATTTCAGGTCGACCACATCTAGTAAATTGAAACGGTCAGTACACCGCTGACAAGCCATCTGAAACTATGATGAACAAAAAAACGAAAAAATCTATAACGAAAGAAACGCCTAGACACATCAAACTCGATAACTATATTGATGTATTGGAATCATAACATACAAGAAATCTATAACAAGATCACAGAAAAATCCGATATGCTCACAATGTAGCGAAAGAACAAGAACTTCAAGAAACCTCAACTTCCATCTAAATCATCGTCCACAACATAGGGATGAACTTCAGTAAATAGTGAATAAATACAAAAACCAACATTTCAAGAGCGAAACTGTACAATGCGTCGCAGATTTGGCCCAGACTATAATTATGAGAAAGTTCAACTGCTCATATTCAGCGATACCTAAAAGGCACTTTGCAACAACTTCGCGATTGCGCTTTGAATTTAACAACAAAATCAATAACGAAAATGAAAAGTTCAAAATCCAAAGTGAAACCTAGATCAAAAGTGCTACCCATTCCACGTTTAGAACTAATGGGAATCAATATGTCGGTTATCGCAGAAATAACAGACCAGAGCACGCTTTCGAAACATTTTCCACCAAAAACATTTTTCAGACCCCTTTATTGGGTTTAATAATAAGGAAAAAAAAAATTTTTCAAAACATTTGTAGACAAGTCAAAAATACACGAAAATCCATATTTCTAAAACAAAAAACTTGAAAACGACATTCCGACACTGCCCGACTGATCAAAACCAAGTCGACATTGTCTCACGAGGATCAACAATTGCAAAACTTATGGGCAATAAACACTGGAAAGATGGACCGGTATTTGTAAAACTACCGCGAACGGAATGGCCAATTCGGCTACAAGGTACCATTAGCTACTCAAAGGAGTCATCAGAACTCATCAAAAAAGAAGTAGAATGGCAGAAACAAGGAAAACCAAAAGCATTAAAGAAAGCGACCGTGCTAACAGTGTCGCCCACAGATCAAGACCATAAATCCATTGTACGATACCAAACCGCCAGGTCATTCGACAAACTGAAAACCACTATAAGAATGGTTTTACGATAACGAATTTCCAGACAGAAAGTGTAACACGCACACTATCATTAAACTACAATTGATAGAAAAATCCGAAAAACAAAAATAAATAAACAATACGGAATTCCAGACCAAAACAAAGAAAAGTGATTTGAGAATATACAATATCAAATCACTATCAAGACCAAAAGATACGAGGAAGCTTTGCACCAAAAAGTTTAGAGGTTTTCAAACTTTAGACTACCTTCTGAAAGCGAATATCCAATATATCTCGTAAAAAACCATACATTCGCCGACTATTTCAGATCGATACTTTACACGAACGATAGAGTCAAATTAGTCTCAGAAAACTCTACAATAACGTACCTAAAAGCTATGAAACAATACTTCGACAGACGAAAAGTACCCAAAAGTATTCTGTGTGGCAATGCGCCAGAAATAAAATTGAGCAAATACTTATTGATGTTGACGCAACTTTCACAGCCGACCAATAACTGAAAATTCAGCAAATCCAGAATATCCAATAGCATAGAGACCGATAAATTTTTTCATTAGGAATGTATGCTTAACCATACCCGACAATAATAATGCCATACAAGAAATGACTACAGAAGGTCAAGCACAAAAGCTTACAAGAGAATATTAAAACGGGCTCAACAAACTATTTCTAAAACTTGGAATACACAGTATTCACGGACTTCCTTTCAAGTAATCCAAAACAAAAGCGACATAACCACTGTACACATCAATAAAGCCTAAAGAGGCAAATTGGTCTTAATCCACACTAAAAAATGGCTAGACACAAATTATCTATATCCGAAATAGCTAAACTAGAGAAACCCGCAGATAGAAAAACCAGGTCGGTTTACATTAAATGCGGAAAGAAAGAACAATAACTATCAATACGACATCTCATACCATTTGAGACGGAACAAGAAGAGATTGAGCATCAGAAAGCGGATAAAACACCGCCAAAGACAACTCAATCAAACGACAACCACAAAATTCTGGCACAGAAACAACGATTCACAACCAAGAATGAAACACAACCCAATTTGCACACTAGAAAGCAAATTCCACAAAAAGAAAAACAGCCGATAGACTATAACCGGATGAATAGAGGGATTCTTCTTTTTGCCGGGGGGAGTGTCGCGGAATAAATTAGCTAACAATTACATTGTATTCCACGACTCTTTTCAACTAATTATAGTCTATCACCTATTTTTACAATACAAAACAACAACAAATACTCACCAAAACACCAAATCGAGGCAGGAGAAGGAAAATACAGTACAAAATACAATAATCAATAAAAACCCTCTCGCTGTCTCGCGCACTCTCTCGTCGCTCCTGCGGCGGCCGGCGGCCGCTCCTACAGCGTCGCGGCCACGTCCGCGCCTGCTGTGGCAACCGCGCCCTGCTGGGTTATGAGAATCTACCGCGCCCGCGAAAGCGGGCCTAAAATAATTAACGTGTCGAGTCGACATGGCTCAAGGTCAGTCGTCGTCTCGAAACACGGTACCAATAGGTCGCAAGACCACAATACTATAGGCTTTCGAGCCACAATATTTAACCGTTGTTTCAGAATGGTCTTTCGTTTTCTCTCCACCATTTCATACGGCACTTTTTCATTTTCTTCGAGCTCAACTACACCTACGACGCTTGGATACTCGGACGCGGACTCTCCGTCTACAGTCTACTCCTTGTTTTCCTTTTATACTTTTTGCCACTCCAATTGTATTTACTACTAGCTCGTCTAAGTTGTCAATCCAGAGATACCCCACGTGCTACATGCCAAGTTGTAGCACACCACACGGGGTGGAAAAGGTTTTTTCAAGAGTTTCCTTTTCCCCAATAAATGGTTCTCTGCGAGCACACCGTGTTTATTTCAACATCCTATCGCACTAATTAGGCGTGAATAGGGGAGTCTCCATCCTCCCTCTACTATTCCGCACATTACTGGTAATAACTTGAACAAAAGCAGTGCTAACATATCTGTTTCAAATTTTATGGAAGAGATTTTGCAAAAGTTAGTCCATTTGCAAAACTTCGGCAACGGTTATTTTTAAAATTTTTTAAATCAATTTTTCTGGGTTTTTAAAGCAGTGTTGCTGGTAATAATTTGAAAAAAAAAATTAAAAAATAGCTGTTTTGAATATATGGAAGAGATTATGCGAAAGTTAGGCCACCTGTAAAACTTCGGCCACAGTCATTTTTCCAATTTTTCCCAATTTTTCTGGTCATTAAAGCAAATCTTGCTGGTAAGAATTCAATGAAAAACTGAAAAATATTTGTTTCGAATTTTGTGAAAGAGGTTTTCCAATAGTTAGTCCACCTGCAAAACTTCCGCCACGGTCATTTTTCGAAAATTTTCCCCTAATCTCCATATTTTTCCACCGTTGTTTGGTGAAATTTTTTGGTTTTTTTTTTAATCAATGTTGTGTACAACAATTAACATTTTAAATAATAAAAAATTAAGAAGAAAAAAACATGATTATTATGTGACCGTGGAAGAACTTTTGCATAAAATTATTTTCTGGTCTTCCAACAATTATTTCAAACAAAAATACAGCAGATTTATTTTTTTTAATTAAAGCAAAAATACAACAACAATCAAAGCGTCAGAAATTAAAATTTATAATTTTAAATAAAAAAACAAGTTTTTTTAAAAATCAATAATCATACTTTGTGAAGCACTCAAGCGATGGTGGCAAATCACAATCCACTGTACAATTATCTTCATTATCTTCCTCCATTTCAACTTCAGTTTCCTCTTCCACAGCCTCCAATGTTTTTTCAGAAGACAAAATGGAGATGGACATACGCTTTTTGAATTTCTTCTTCTTCATCATCTTCTTGTAAATGTAGTTCGATGAGCTAAACTCTGTGGTTTCTACGGAAGGACCAGGAAGTTCAACTTTTGGCACAATGTCTCGCAGATCTTCTAGCATATTTTGAAGCTCTGATTCAGTGTAGTGCAGCAGACGGGTCGATGTGATGAGCTGAAGTATCGACATACAGCTGTTATTGGAGTTAGTACATGTCTGTCACAAGGGCTAAGCCCAATATAAAGTAATAAATACAGCTGTGGTCATAATCAATACAACCCGTGAAAAGAAAATATCAGACTCACATTATCATTTTCCTTCTCATCAAGATTAGAAGCATCCAGTAGCATTTCAAAGGCATCGTCTAATTCGAAACTTTGCAGTGGCAGCGGGGTCATCTGCCCAATGCGAATTTTCCCCAAAAGACTGTCAAACTGCTCTTTGGATTTTGAGTCGTTCAAGGGGATAAACACTGACTCGGCGAGTAGGTCAAAACTATGATTCATTTTTGTTGTCTGAAAACAAAACATTTGCTAAAATAAAGATAGCAAGCAAAGAGGCAAAAACAAAAAAGAAAGAAAGAAAAATTGGGATGAACAGACAGATAGCTAGATGGATAGATAGATGAAGCAGAATGTCTGGTGCACAGTCAGTTTTTTTTTGGCTCCGCCCATTTCCTTCTACATGGGAAATGCTTTTATATATAGGAACATGCAAAAACAGAAAAAAATTATCATTCCAGCGCCACTACAACACGTGCATGTGCACGTGCCTCTACTCGTTCTATTCCAGGAAGAAGCGTTGCTGAAGCTGAGCCAAAGTGGCTCCAATTCGGACGTGGAAGGGTTGGACGGTGTTTGACGGCATTTTCAGCGGATTCGATCATCTGGAAATAATAAAAATTGTAAAGAGCGGATCCGCGTTGTTAGGAATTCCTTTTTACGCTCTTTTGAAACTTGGAGCGGTTTACCAATAAGGCGCACGCGCTGACTAGGCAAAACTCACCAACTGCCATTCTTCTCGGTTGATCACGGTTAACTCTGAGAGCATGAAATACGTTTCCTCGTACTTTTTAATTGCCAAAACCTCGACAGCACTCAAATTGTTGACTAGGTGTTGTCTTTTGCGACGGTGAACCAGTACCGGCTCGATGCCAAGAAGTGAGATCGGAGGCCGAGGTTGGAATGCGGCGGGCTGAAAATATTTGCATTTATCGTTTCCCGCGCTCAACTACAGTGCGTAACATAAGTATAAGCGCACCCCCAAAAATGCATGGTACTGCGTTTGCATGCAATCTGAAGACTCGGGACTTTGAAAATCGTAATCAGCATGCAAAATTACCCCAGGACTACATAGTCGGAGTTAATGTTCACAAAACTCTTGAAATGCGCCTGAAAAGTCTGAAAAAAGTACACCTGCAACCGTAACATAAGTATAAGCGCACCTATCAAAACACATGAAAAAACTCACAATTTTTTTGAAAACAGTCAATGAGTGTTGTCACGTACCTTCAGAATTTAACAAAAAACTTCCTCACAGTAAAAACAAAACCGAAAAAGATCATTCAATCATGCCACGTTGCACAAATCAGTCAAACACCGAGAAAACGCAAATCCAAGCTTTCAACACGGCCAGATGGTCGAACTGAGTAATTGTGAAGCTCCAGAATCATTAAACGACGTGCAATAACTATTATATGAGAAATCAGAACCTTTACAAAAAGTTTGGGATGCCGCCAAAGCCGCCTGTCAGAAAAAAACCAATATTAGTCGACAAGTTTCATTCTCTATAAAGACGTTCTACGACACCAAACGAGAACTCAACGTCATAGATTACAAGCAAACGTATGGGAAAACAGAAAAAAGTGATCCCAATATCAAATGAGCCGTATTGAGACCTGCGCCGCAACTCACCGACGATCAAACAATTTGTGGTTTTGACTTAAATTCGAATTCAGTAATTGTTTGGTACCAAAACTCTCAAACCAAATCTTATTTGTTCCAAGTTGGTTTTTCTGATTGGAAAAGTTCAATTCAAACAACGCGGGTAGTTTCGAATACGATTAGCACGATCTCTTCTAGGATCGATTCGATTTCTCAAAACGTAAATTTGGAGGAAGAGGCATAATGGTGTCCGGTGTTTTTATTCTTCTGGTTTACTAATAATACATTTTGTATAAAAGCTACTCAACTTGAATTCATGTCAGAACATTCCAAAACAGCAACTCATTTTGTTCCTCCGTCGATATGGCCTCATCTTCCAACAAGATAACGCATCCACGCATGCCAGTGGACTGGCTCAAGATTAAAACTGCGATGTTTTCACTTGTCCAGGATGTTTTCTGGACTAGAACCTATTGGATAACATCTAGGGACTGGTCTTAGTCGATTTCACAACCAAGAAAAATCATTCTAGCCGATTGCTGCACTCGAGGTCGCCATTCTTTATGAGTAGAGTATCCTGGAGCAGGAATTCAAAAACAACACTGACTAAGACATCCCAGGCGTATCTAATTCTAAGTCCAACCGTGATTATGGAGTTATAAACTTTAATGGTACATCTACTAATTATCAACTTGTGTTTTTCTTGAGTTTTTCCGATGTTATGTGGGGTGCGCTTATACTTATGTTACGGTTGCAGGAGCAGTTTTTTAAGACTTATTAGTCAAACTACAAGAGTTTTGTGATTATTAACTTGGACTATGTAGTCCTGGGGTAATTTTGCATGCTTATTACGATTTTCAAGGTCCCGAGTCTTTAGATTGCATGCAAACGCAGTACCATGCATTTTTGGGGGTGCGCTTATACTTATGTTACTCACTGTATTATCCATCTCTGAGAGTTCCACCGCTCGCACACGGACAGTGCACTGCGGACTTTCCCGCATTTTATCTCGCGTCTCTCAAGTTCTGACGTAGAAAATGAGTATTTCGCCGGTGGCCTAGCGCTGCATGGCTTATGTTAGGTGCATGACCTAGGTAGGCTGCATTTAGCTACAAAGCCACTCGACTGGCTTAAAATGGATACGAAGAGGAGACGCAGAGAAGCAGAGTGTGCGGATATTGTTGTTTTGTAGAAAACTGCAGCGACTCTTGCCGAAGAGACGCAGACAAGCAGCCTCCCCCCTCAGCGGAGCGCATTGACAATAACATTCCCGTCAGCACGTTCAATCATATTTTAAATTAAGTCAACTGTGAAGCAAGCGAAATAGAAGGTTACAAGACGACCGACTTATCAATTACTCTGATTTCGATAAATATGGACTCTTGTTTTGCTTTCTAATCCGACATATTAAATACGAATAAAACTGAGAAATAACTAATTCTGCGTTTCCTGGAAGATGTTTTGCAAAAATTAGTTCATGCGACACTTTGTTCACACAGGGCGCTTTTACCCCTCTCGGCCGTCACCTCGCTGCTGAGAGGTGGTGATGCGAGCGCTTATTGTGTGTTTCAATCGAGTTGCAACATGAACACGCGAAACCCCGTCCACTTTTTTTGCGCGACCACGCAGTGACAGTGCTATTTGAAGAGACGTAGACAGAAAAGGATAGCCGGCTCAGGTTCTCATGCTGCAACTCGTTTGAAAACACAATATAAAGGTGACACCCCTTTTCGCTCAATCTTGAAGACGTCATAACTCCAGAAGGAGGCAAACCCCGCAGTTTTTGAAAAGGGAATTGGATTCAGCAGGGTGTAGACTCATCACTTTCCAAGTTTCGTTTTCAGGACGATTTTCTATCGTCTTCCGGCTTCATGGAGTTTGGTCTCAAGATTCAATGGGATTCGAATGACAAGAGAGTTTTTCTGAAATTTTTTTTTACCGCGGCATTAATGCACCCATAAAACTTAGTTTCGCAGAGTTTAACTTTTGCAAAACCTCTCTCAGAAAATGAAAAGTTAACTGTTTAGCTTGAAATTTTCAGAAAGCTTGAGTTGAATTAAAAGAGGGAGTTTTTTAAACAGTCAGCCACTTACTCTTGCTCTTGCTAAAGCCTTTACTCGATTTGAAACTTTTGAAACTTTCGTAAGCTTATTGAGCAAAACTTTTCTTCTTTCTTCAATTTGATACATCGCCGCTCTATCATTATCACTGACTGGTTGTTCATCCGCAAAACGAACTTTTCTTTTTGGACGTGGAGCTGGTGGGCACTGAAGTGGGCCGGATATTGATATAGCCGGCAAGAACTCGGTTGGTGATTCCGGAACGCCACTATCCGGTGAGCAAGCTCTCGATGAACCACTATAATTTCTCAATCTCATAGTCATCAGTAACGGGACAACCGTGGCGTAAATGTTTCGGATTGTGGAGTGTTCTTGAGGTGGAGTTGCGGCTCTTTTTTTCGAGCTGGAACGGTGGAAACGAGAAAACATTGTTGACTGGAATCAAAAAGTTTGAAAAGGAAATGTTTAAAACAATATATATTTTAAAAAACTTGAAAATCGTACCGGTCTCTATGAAATCTCAACTGACAGCAATAATCTTGAGTCGCTTGAGCACGCCCTCCCGCCCATTTTAGGGTGGCCTTATTACAGTGCTTCTATGAAAAAAAAAAGCTCAGAGATTACAATTTTAATACAGATGCTTATCACCTGGCATAAGGTCACACGATTTGAGAGCAAGAGCATCTGTCAAAATTCACCAAGAAGAAGATTTCACCACCTGCTGAACTTGTTTTTCTCGGCTGGAAATTGTACAGTGAAATCTGGACAAAAACATGCTCATATAAGGAACTGAACTTCATTTTTTACAAGGGAAAAGTATATTTCACCATGTGTGGCCTTACTGACCTTGAAAGTGCATAATGTGACGAGCAAAACGACGAATTTTCGTGCGCCGATTCTCAGGGACTTTTAAGGGAAAGTTCAAGCTATTGTGAAAACAAAAAATTGCAACGCGGTGTTTGCGTACTTTTGAAATTCAAACGACAATGAAAGAGATAGCACGGGAAATGAAGAGATTTGTTCCCATTTTCATTTGAATTTTAAAAGTACGCAAACACCGCGTTGCAATTTTTTTGTTTTCGCAATATTAGCCATTTAAACAGACATATAGACATTGCTGGCACAAGTCAAGCAGAAGTTATCCATTCAAAACGGATATTAGCCGTTCAATTATCTAAAAGATGTGTCGGTATTCCACAATTCAATGATCGCCGAGACTAGACAGATCAACGTTAATATTGTTCCATTTTTTCTTTAACGGTGTTTTTATTTATGCAAGAATTTTCTCCATTTCATCACCACTCACACCAATACCTTTTAGTGACAGCCAGTCGCTTTAATTTTGCTCCATCAGACCTGAACAAACATGACATTTAACCGCCGAAACATCAAAGAAGCGGACAAGTTAAAAGGTTAGAGTTATCAGTTCTTTTTGTGTCCTGTTTATCATAGTAGGGTGTTTAAGAGCATAAAATTTTCTTATGGAAGTTCTGGAAAACTTTACCGCCTGAATCTTCGGCTGACGTGGTGAACGCGGCCGAGAAACAGCGTGTGGTCGAGGAACGGCGTGTAGCCGAGGAATGGCGCGTGGTCGAGGAATCATAGGTGGTCGAGGAACAGCGCGTGGCCGAGAAACAGTGTGTGGTCGATGAACCACGAGTGGTCGAGGATCCACGAGCGGCCGAGGAACGGCGTGCGGTCGAGGAACAGCGCGCCGTCGAAGAGTTTGCGCGTCCGAGTAACAGCGCGCGGCCGAGAAACAGCGTATGGCCAAGAAAAAACGCGCGTCCGAGAAACAGTGCGTGGCCGAGAAACAGCGTGTGGCCGATAAACAGCGTGTGGCCGAAAAACAGCACGCGGCCAGGGAAGAACCCACGGCCGAGAAACAGCGTGTGGCCGAAGAACAGCGCCAGGAAAACCGGCTCCTTTTAATGAACGAATTCACTTTCAATTGCTGCCCTACAACCAAGAAAAAACATTTTTTTTTTTGGTCTTACAGTTCGTCATTCAAATTGCAATTTGCAATTTGCAAATTGCACTTTAAAATGTACATACATAAAACAACAATTTTATGACAGTGACCGGCAAGTGACAGTGATTAAAAATTATAGTTATCAATTGTTAAAAGCGAATGAAAACGGAATTGCAGTAAAGAACACATTGAATAAGAAAAAAAAAGATAATATACTCGGCGAATGCATCATCAGATTCGCTCTACGGCACTTTTCAATTTGCAACAGTGTAGTGCGCCTTTTTTTAAGCGACAAATCAAATTTTAACTGCAACTCGTTGCGGATACGTCATTTTCCGTTGAAAAAAGGAATACAACTAGAATTCGAGCTAATCTTGCAAGTGCAACACGGTTTTACAAGAATTTAGCAGTAGAGCGAGGTTGATGATGTATTCGCCGACTATAATTTAATTTAATTTAAAGCTCTTGTTGCAGCACGAGACGCGTAGTAGAGTTAGTCTGAAAATACATAAGTAAGGCCCAAAAATAAATAAAGAAAACTCACTTTGCTGTGAAACCTCAGCTCTGCGAATCGTCGCCAACTCCACCAACGAGTTCTCAATAGAGTTTATCAAATCAGCGCTCGACATTTGCGGATGCGCTTCTGTCAACTGGACGAGTCGATGAATCACTTCGGACTGGTCGGCGGTCAGGTCGTACCAGGGAGTTTGAAGAATTCGCTGCACCTCATTGTCGACTTCATCTTCCGTGGAGTTGTAGGATGGGGAGGTTGAGCAGGAAGATGGTCCCTCTTCAGAAGTTACCAGGTCGCTTTCCAGCTCGGCGCTCAGGAAGAATTCGTCAGCGGAGTCGTGGTTCATGGTGCAAACGTGAAACGTGAAACGAGGAACAGGGAAATGCAGAAGAGCAAAAATACAGACTGAGTTCCACTCCTTTCTTTTCCTTTCCTTTCTAGTCCTGCCCACCCAAGCAGACTCCGCCCAATATTGTTTCTCACTCTCACTCTCACTCTTTTTCTCTAATCACCCCTTATCACTTGTCATTCATTATCTATCTCTCTCTCTCTCTCTTCACTTTCCTTAAAACCAAATCACAATGCTATCAATTTCCAACCAACATGTGGACGGCTGACTGGCAACTGTGAAAATAGATAGAGAAAGAAAGAGAGGGAAAAAAAGAGCGCTTGTCATTAATCTTTTGATAATTTATCACAGAAGGAAATGAAATGCAACGCGGATGGAGGATACATAAATACATCTGTCAGTTTCCGATCACGACTCTATCAATTGCCCCGCCAATCCCAATCACCCGGTCCTAACTTTGAGTGAATGTTTGAAAAAAGGCGGTGAATGATTGGCCTAATTACCAGAAAATTGTTTTTCTTGGAGATTAAACGTGTTAACATGTTGCAACTAAAACTTCTGTCAATTTTCCATAATCCATCATTATAACCTCTCATAAGAAATATGCCAAGTGATAAATCAAATCAAAAGTGAGAGAGATAAGATATGATAAGATTTAGTTCGCCTGGTTCGTTTCTTTAGACAAAGAAGATTGATGGCAGTCGGTTTGCAACTCTTCAACAGGATGTTCCAAGGCACCAAAGGATACTGAAGGAAAATTTTGTGGAAAAAAGGGTTTACAGATGAATAACAGCCGAAACGAATGAGACGGCCAAACTGACATAGGCGCCAAACCCTTATGCCGCGTCCAAAGTTCAAAAAATTTTTGAAATCAGGAGTTTTTTGCAGTCCAAAGTTCCACAAAAAAATCCCAGAAAAAACACGCGGTCACAGTTGCTTCGCTGCGAGACCTTCTTTGTTTAAACTTCAATTTTCCCACAATTGCTCAATTTTTTTGGGAAATTTCAAGTTTAAACATAGAAGGTCTCGCAGCGAAGCAACTACGGTAACGTCGGTTTCAACTGTGACCGCCTGCTTTTGTTGGGATTTTTTGTGGAACTTTGGACTGCAAAAACTCCTCATTTCAGGAATTTTTTGAACTTTGGATGCGGCATTAGATGCTTACTCTCAGAGCGCCAGCAAACTATCTCACCAAGCTTGTCGAGCTGATTAGAAATCGAAAGAAACGCCAAAAAATTGATTTACAGACTTTAAAAAAGAAGTGGAAGAATGACAAATTATTATCCATCTCTGAGAGTTCCACCACTCGCACACGGACCATGCACTGTGGACTTTCCCGTATTTCGTCTCGCGTCTCTCAATTACCCATGTAGAAAATAGGTATTTCGCCGTTGGCCTTGTTCTGCCTGGACTAGGTTGCGATCAGGGCTGTGCGAAAAATGTTTCGGACGAAAAATTTTTTCGGTTTTTTCGGTCATATTTCGAAGAATTTTTCGGCCGAAAGGTTTTCGGTCTGAAAACTTCGAAAAACTTTTCGGCCGAAAAATTTTCGGTCTGAAAACTTCGAAAAATTTTTCGACCGAAAAATTTTCGAAAAATTGGGATGCGTTCAAGACGCGGAGTATGTGCGCAGAATAACCAAAATTTGTATAAAATGTTTTTTTCACCAATGTATTTTATATTTTTGCACCTATTTCAATTAAAGGAGGTGCCAACTTTTTAGGAAAGGTGCTTAAATTGTAGTATTGGGTGGGGGATTTTCAAAAATCACATCGAAATCGCACAAAAAAAAATGATCTGGTTTTTTATGATAATAGTCATCGAATCGACCCGTGTGCCATATTACAGCGTCGCGAAAACCAGTCAGAGCGCTCGTGCCTTGCGGCTGTGGTCTCGCCGCGACCAGCGCGTATACGGTAGTTTGTTTACATTTATTTTTAAATTGTTTTTCTGTTTCTGCATTGTTTTTGTTTTTTTCGAAAACAAACCACCGTATACGCGCTGGTCGCGGCGAGACCACAGCCGCAAGGCACGAGCGCTCTGACTGGTTTTCGCGACGCATTAATATGTATTTGGCGCACGTCTCGAATTCGATGGCTATTCGCCATTTTCAAGCGGCGCACGTCCCGAATACGATGGCTATTAGCCGTTTTTTATGGCTATTATCCGTTTTCCATGACTCTTAGCCACACATCTGCCAATTCTTGCCGAATACGCGCCAAAAACTCTAGGAAACCGGCGACCAGCATTTTTTCCAAAAATATTCCTTTTTGAAATGAACAAAATATTTTCCCTGGTGCAATTTTGGCCGATTTGAAAATAATTTATCAAAAAAATAGCAAAAAAAAAAATGAAAGAAATCGAAGAAAAAAAAACCGATTATTGCTGAAGGCAATACAATTTTCTAATGGGGTTATTCAGGGTAGGAAAAAAATAGTTTTTTTCCTTTTTTTCCTTATTCAAACGACGGAAAAAAAAGAAAAAAATCCGTGGCCGCGAGAGTTTTTTTCCGTTGCTTTTCTAGGCCATCGCAAAAGTTTTTTAGGCCCTCCGCTGTGAGACCTGCGCGCGAGTCCAATTTTCAAAAATTATTCGCCCGTAAATCGATATTTCGCAGGTCTCACGGCCGAGGGCCTAAAAAACTTTTGCGATGGCCTAGAAAAGCAACGGAAAAAAACTCTCGCGGCCACGGATTTTTTTCTTTTTTTTCCGTCATTTGAATAAGGAAAAAAAGGAAAAAAACTATTTTTTTCCGACCCTGAATAACCCCATAAAAGACGCGGTCGGCAGCAAGGCTGTCAAATCTCGCGGCCGGCCGAGCCGCGGCCCTGGAAGGCCGCGGCCCTGAGGGCCGCACAGTGAAGGGCCGCGGCCTCGGCCCTAGCATTAAACATTTACAGAAAGGTTCTATACTATTTGAACTGAACAAAAATGAAGCAGATTGGTTCTAAATTACAGAAATATGTGTAAAAATGTGAAAAATAAAAAATATATTCAAAAAATGAGACATTTTGAATTTTTAGTTTTTGAGATACAAATAAAAACTTTTTTGAAATCAGTTTTTGTACATTTTTGTGTATTTAGTTGTTTCCTTTATCCATTTTTCAATCTCTTCTTTACGACACACAAAAAATATAAAAATTGCGGTTTTTCAGGTACAATTGGATTTTTCATAATTCTTCATGCCAGAAAAAGTTTAGACAATAAATTTAAAAGATAACCACTACTCACGTTTATTTTTGAAACGTAATAAATACAGTACAATACAATACTCATTTTTAAAACATTGTTTCATTTAAAAAATCAAGATTTAAACCAGAAGTTTTTGAATAATGTAAATCATTTTTATTGCTAATCATAAAAAGTTAGAACAAAGTTGACAACACAAAAAATACTCACAAAAGTATGAAAATTCCCCTTGTGAAAGAATTATACCTATCTCAAATTATCCCAATCGAAAAAAAAACCAAATTTTTTTTTAAATTTTCAACTTTTTTTTATCATTTTCACAAATTTCATGAAGATTATCGTTATTTTAGTATAATTTTTGATTTTTCATCCTTTTTTTATTATTTCTCTATGAATTATTCACTTTGGAAACCCTCTGTAGGTTTTTAACGCAAGGGCCGAAGCCGCGGCCCGGCCGTGTGACAGCCTTGGTCGGCAGCCGGCCTAGAAAACCGGGCGCGCTGGCCTAGCAAATCTCGACTTCGTGTTCTCCCCGTGGTTTTCTATTTTTTTTATTATTTTGTTGTAAAATCCGCCAAAAACCAGATAAATTTTTTGTACCATTTCGGTATTATACATACTCGGTATAAAATACTATGTATATGTATACTCGGTATAAAACGCTGAAAACTCGCTCCAAACGAACAAAAAATTTCACATGCATTTGGAGTGAGGTTTAGAGAAATCAGAGCAAAACATCGGCCACGGCTCTCTCAATTTTCTGCACTCTCTCGCTGCCAACGAGGCCGCGTCCACCACTGTGCGAAGGGAGCGCGTTTGCAGCGCTCCGTACTGAGAATATTCGTAAATACGTCACTACTGATTTTTTTGAATGTGTTAAATAAATAATCTGTTTTTAACTGAATTTCAAAAAAAAAAACAACATTTTTCGAAATTGTTCGGTTTTTTTTTCGTCTTAAAAAACTCGAAAAAAATTTTTTTTCGTTTTTTTCGGTCTAAAAATTTCGAAAAAAAATGTTTTTCGAAAAATTTTCGAAACTTATTTTTCGCACAGCCATGGTTGCGATATTCATACTTTCAGTAGTCAAAAGCTTCCTCTCCAGTTAGCGTCGTCACCCCCCCCCCCCCAGATGTGGTCCGTCGCCGAGTATTCGGCTTTGCTTTCTTGGGCGTTGCTTTGTCACGTGCCAGATATACGTCATCGGGGTGCCACACTGCTGTCAATGGAATGCTGGTAAAGTTTGCCAGAATTCACATTTTTCATTATATAATTTTAAATATGTAATTTCGATTTTAAAATGTTCAGTTTCTTGTGTAAAAATAATCTGTCCCACGTCGCCATGTTTCCAAAATTAATGAAAACTTCTTTTTTTTTTCAATTTTACTCTAACTAGAAGAATACAGAGACAATTTGCGCATTTTACCACTGAAAACAAAAAAAATGACAACAAAACTCAATAATTTCGATAGCAAACTTTATTTTTTATCACAACTTACGTGAAAAATGGCAAAAAATCCAATAAAACGGGGAAAAACAAAGAAAAAGCGTTATTCGTTCGGTGGAGCACACCGGCTGACATAAAAAACTGCATCTCTCTCTGCGCCTCCTATCGCTCGCTGCGGTGGAGAAATTTTTTCATTTTTTTGGTATTTTTCTTCCGTATTTTTCATTTTCCTCGTCAAGTTTTCTTTTTAATAATCACATTTATTTTTTTTTCAGGATGTCGGATCTGTCACTGACGGAGGTTTGGGCTGATTCTCACGAGGATCTGATGTCGGAGGTCATCACGGCTTTCTCGAAGTTGGAAATTTCCGACGAAAAGGCGTCGGAGATTGCTTTTGCTCAAACAAATGAGGATTCTAATGAGTGAGTATTTGTTTTTTAAAATCAAAAAGTGATATTAATTTGATGCTTCAATTTTCTTGCCGGACACGGAGAGAGTTCACGCGGAAAATCCGTGGGACAGATTGATCAGGCTTTTCCGACGTCTGAATTTTCGTTAGCAAGTTTTTGTAGAGGTTTGCGGTGGTCTATGTATGTGAATTTTTAAAGTGAATTTTTACTGTTTCCGGCAAAAATTTGGCAAAGCCGTCGTTTATCGCTGAAAATCTATATTTTTCATTTTTTCAGACAGCAAGATCTGTCGTTCACACAAGTTTGGTCGGATTCTCACGACAACACGGACAGTGAGGAGGATAAGGAAAACCAACCGCCTTCTCATTATTAATGATTGAATCTCCGCTTTTTACTAATCGCTTCTCTCTTGTGCTCGAACTTTGGCACTTTAATCAAAAATGTTCTGGTTTCTTCTTTATTTCTTGCCTGTCTTATGTGATTGATTTTTTTTTGTGTTTGAATAAATGAGCGGAGTTATTAAAATGTTGTTTTTTGCCACTTTTTCAGGTGATTTTCAGCGAATAAAAAAACAAGAGGGCAGAGCGGGTAAAATTGTACAAAGGTGCTGGCGACAGACTTTTTTTCCACCGCTTTTTTTGCCGCCGGCGGCCACGCGCTGGGTTGCGTCCTCGAATATTTACCTTTTCTGACGGAAATCCTGCCCAAAACGGTCTAAAAAACATAGCAAGACTGCTGCCAATCTCTTACTTACTTACTTACTTACTTACATGTTAGTTACTTACAATTAGTCGATCCGTTCTTCGATCACCTGATGTGGTCGCGGATCACAGCTTTCCAAGCCATTCGGTCCTTGGCGATTGTTGACCAGTGTGTTTTGAGATGTTTGCCATCAAATAATGATACTTCTTCCTTTAGGGAAATTTAACGAAGAAAAATCTCACGGTTCAAAATTTCTCATTTTTCTTCGTTAAATTTTTTCAGAATTAAGCCAACTAAAAAAATCAGATTTGAAAGGGGCATTTTGTATCACGAGCTATTTATTATTATGGGTTCGTGACGTAGCACGACAGTGTCAATTTATGCGTCAGCAAGTGTTGGGTCTCGCCACGATTCAGCTCTTGGCGGCGTGAGAGGAAACAATTATTTGCAATATTTTGTCACGAATCCGTAATAATTTAAGTTGTCGCGCGGTGTTTGCGTAATTTACGACTCTCCGCCCACTGTCCTGTTTTTTTTTCCTATGATTTTCGACTTTATTGTTACATTTTTGCCGATTTTTGATGATTTTTTTCTTTATTTTGTAATATTGCTAATTTTAGATCGATAAATATCGTGTTCGAATGGGAATTGGTGAAAAAACAACGAGAGAGGAGGAAGGACGTCGGGTAACGCAAAAATCTATAAATTCGTCCATTTTCGCCGATTCATGGTAATTTTTTCTGTGTTTTTTCAATTAAATATTGATTTTAGATTACTAGATATGGTGTTGGAATGGCGATTCGATGAAATCAGATAGAATCGAGTTAAAATATGGGTTTAATGGACCTATTCAAAGTACTGTAGAAAATCGGAAAAAATGACAAAAAACTGGGAGAAAACTCGGAAAATGCTCCGATTGGTCTGAAGTTTTGGGAGAAACTGTCAAAAATGCTTCCGGGTTTGATCAGAAAATTTTGGACCGAAATATCGATTTTAGAAAATTTTCAGAAAAAAAATCAATATTTTTTTAATCGATATTTCGGTCCAAAATTTTCTGGGGTATCAGGAAGGAGTGACTAAACGCGCCCGGAAGCACACACGCAACACATCCAAACGAGGCCCAAAAAATAAAAAAGCGCGCGAAAAATTTCGCATTATCGGAGAAAAAAACCAACGCGCGCGAAATAATTTTGCATAGAATTTCGTAATTTTCACGATTTTTCTCTTGTTTTTCTCTCCGATAATGTGAAATTATTCGCGTGCCTTTTTTATTTTTTGGGCCTCATTTGGATGCGTTGCGTATGTGCGCCCGGGCGCGTTTACTCACTCCCTCCTCATACCCCAGTGCTCGACAAAAAAAATTACCGTTTTTTTGCAAACTTGCTAAAAAATGAATCGCGTCACTGAATAATCGATTTTTCAATTTTGTACGGTGAAATGTGCGATTCTAAAATTAAACATTCGTTCAGAAATTAATAAAAAATTACAAAAGGAGTGAAATTATGTCAAACAGGCGCAACGTCATCAAAACCCTGCGAAATATCCGAAAATTCGACACATTTTTGCGTTGGTGAGTGGAGAACTGACAGCCGTGACCAATCCAGTACGAAATAAATCGCGAGGCTGATTTCGGCTAAATATGTGCGTCGGGAAAAATAAATGTGGGCGATATTGTGTTTTAATCGACTTGCGACATGAAAACGCAAGTGTGCATTTACCGTTCTGTCTGCGTCTCTTCAAATAACACTGTGTTCGCGTGGTCGCGCACAAAAAAGTGGGCGGAGTCTCGCGTTCTCATGTCGCAAGTCGATTGAAAACACAATAATTTAAAAAATAGTTGTTCGCGCAAAAATTTGGTGGAGAGCACTTACTGATCTCCCGCTTAGTGCCGTCGATTTACGTCAGCGAAAGGAAAATTAATTTTTAATTTACCAAGAAACAACATCCATTGAGTGATTTTATCGAATCTGACAGACACCCTTCGCAATTTTTTATATTTTTATTGTCGAGTGTCTTATTAAACCCATATTTTCTCTCGATTCTCTCTAATAATCAGGAGCTACGCATCCAATTCGAGCACGTGACTTTCGCTGGAAAAAATTACCGTTAATACTGTTATAAGACCACCCTTTAATATAAGATCCTCTCGAGACCCCTTTGGAAAATAAAAGCCCATGGGCGTATTTACTGTATTTTCCAGCACACCGGGTAAAACCTTGAACAGTGCAAACTGACCAAAAGGAGGCCGAGTTACATTTCTTATCTAATCAGCCGGCTCGTTGCAAGAGATCTATGACCTTATCAGGGTAATTAGTGGGAGAGTTACGGCTGGTCAGCGCTTGTTAATAATGCCATCAAACATATGTTTGTGTAATAATAAAGGATTTCATTGATATTTTTTTTCAATTTTTATTATCTATTAGCCATTTCCGATGGCGATTCAATTACTTCCACATTACAAACTCTGGAAACCGTCGCATAAGCGCTACGTATTTCAGGCGGTTGATAGCAAGCCGTTTTTAATGGCTATTAGCCGCATAGTTGCCTATACCTTATATACTCGGTATAAAACTCTGATAACTCGCTCCAATCGAACAAAGAGTTTCGAATGCATTTGGAGTGAGGTTCAGAGAAATCAGAGCAAAACATCGGCCACGGTTTCTCAATTATCTGCAGTCTCTCGTCGCCAACGTGGCCGCGTCCGGTGCTACCTCGGAATAGAACTCGCACGGTATAGAACTGTAGCGAATTAGAACTCTAGCGAAATATAACTGTTTTGAAATCACAGTTCTACACCGAAACAGTTCTATTGCGCTACAGTTTTATTCCGAAAAGGTTCTATTCCGAAACAGTTCTATTTCGCTACAGTTCTATTTCAAACAGTTCTACTTCGTTACAGTTCTTTTTCGCTACAGTTCTATACCGAACGGTTCTATTCCGAAGCAAGTTCTATATTGCTACAGTTCTATTTCGAGCGAGTTCTATTCCGAGGTAGCACCCCGCGTCCACCACTGTGCGAAGGGAGCACGTTTGCAGTGTTCCGTACTGAGAATACACACCTGGAGTTTCCGGAGGACTTGAAGCTGCCGAAATTGCATTTTGAAAGGTAGTAAAGTGGCATAACCTCAGCGGTTACCGCTTTCTTTATGAAATATTATGTTTATAATATTCTCATGGCGTATACATCTGTTTCGCGCTCTACTGATGACGTAAAAGAGAAGTTAGACACTTGAAAAGTAACGATACACCAACGGGAGCGCGCAAAACGCTTTCCAACAACAATGAAATGATAAGGAAGCCACATTTTTTTTTCAAAAAGATAAACAATTGCATTGCAAAACTAAAAATATATGTGCTCTGCTCATGGGAAATGTGGAAAAATTTCAAAACACAAGAAAATAGAAAAATTTATGAAAAATAAAAAACAAGCAATATATATTGTACATACCGTAAAACCTGTAATTGAAGTACATGTACTTCTATTTTTTAAACCCCCTAAATGGGTGTACTTCTAATACAGGTGTACTTCAATTAGAGGGTGTACTTCTATTTTTCAAAGGCCTTTCAGAAGAAAAATAACAAAAAAGAAAGACGATTCGAGGCCTAGACAAAACCGGGGAAAACGCGAAACCGGGAAAAACATTCCCAAAACCGAGCAACAAGCCTCGCCCATTGCAAACGTGCGGCACGAGTTTTGTACTGAAAGGATTATAAAATTCTAGAAAAACTGCGCCAGACATTCAAATTTTACCCGGTTTTGTTAAATTTTTCGCCTGTCAGCACCCCCCCCCCATCTAACAGCATTTTTATTCTCAGTACGGAGCGCTGCAAACGCGCTCCCTTTGCACAGTGGAGGACGCGGCCACGTTGGCGACGAAAGAGTGCAGAAAACAGAGAAACCGTGGCCGATGTTTTGCTCTGATTTCTCTAAACCTCACTCCAAATGCATGTGAAATTTTTTTGTTCGTTTGGAGCGAGTTTTCAGCGTTTTATACCGAGTATACCATAGACCATTTTCTCGCGAGGTGGTGCTAACAATCCCAACTCGGTCAGTTTTCAAAAAATTTTCCACTGAATTTCGTCGAACTGCAAAATGCACTTTTTGTCATTTTCTGCAAGAAATGAGTAACACGATCATTTTTCTTGCATTTTCGCGTGTTTTTCATGACCAAAAGTGCATTTTGCAGTTCGACGAAATTCAGTTGTCTACCGCAGAAAATGTCGTTTTCTGCATGAAATGAATAAGAAAAATTAAAAAAAAAAAAGGCAAACTGCATGAAATGAATAACCCCATAACTGTTGAGAAAGTCTTGGACTATCCGTTGGGAGACGCCATTTCCATTGCGCTGAGGTGGCTGTTTCCCGGTTTTGTCAGGGTCTCGAAAATTTGAAATCTGCGCTCGGCAATTAAAATGTTGCAAGTATGTTCTCCATGAACGTGTTTGGACATTTGTGTCGCGGGCATTCAAATGATTCTAAATTCGAAAATTCTTTAAATCACTAAAAAACGGAAAAAAAAAAGCTTCAAAAATTGAAAAAAAAATTTTCAAAATAATTCACTCGATGATGTACCTCTATTAGAGGGTGTACTTCAATTAGAGGGTGTACTTCTATTTTTCGAAAGCCTCTTGGGGGTGTACTTCTATTAGAGGTGTACTTCTAATACAGGTGTACTTCAATTACAGGTTTTACGGTATGTATTTATTTGATTTTAGGATTTGAATTTTTGTATTTATTTCTTAATATTATGTACAAGCCACAACAAGATTGGCCAAACAATCCCAAAAAAATTAATATTTTCATTCAATCTACGATCAAGGTGACACAGTCCGTGGCGCGCACTAATTAGTTTTTAAGAGAATGGTACAATGGGTGCCTTGACCTTTCAATCTCGACAAGAGCCAGACACTGATCTGCGCGTAAATGACATTTGGCATAAGTCTTGCAAAAATTATATTTCGGGTTTTGTTTTGTAAGCTGAATCATAAAGTCTCCAGAGGTACATCTAATTATCATCAATTCTAGAGAAACGTTTATTTTGATTAAAAAACACTTCTTAGCAACAGAACTTTCCAGAACCCCCAGTTGATCTGTGATGGAAAGTACGTCTGTTCATCGGCTCTCGGACATTTCGAAAGTAGACATTTCGAAAGTGTGACGTTTCGAAAGTGCGACGTTTCGAAAGTGTGACGTTTCGAAAGTGTGACGTTTCGAAAGTGGACTTTTCGAAGGTTTTTCTGGACTTTGTCGACGCGGTGTTTCACACAATCATTTTAAAATGCTTTTTAAGGAAAATTCCTCAAACACCGCGTCGGCAAAATCCAGAAAAACCTTCGCAACATCGCACTTTCGAAACGTCTACTTTCGAAACGTCCGAGAGCCTTTTCATCCTCTAAGATTTTGATGACTAAGACGACAGGACGGTCCGGTCCCAAAGGGGCGGAGTTTTCACCGAGGGCCTTGAGTCATCACCATCTCTGGGTCCTTGACCGTCCGTTATGTTACGCTTTTCCTTCACAAGATGGTGCAAGTTATATGTTTTTGTTTGTCTTGCTTCGTTTCTTCTTCTTCTTCCCATTCTTCATTTTATTTTTCTCCATTTTTCTTCTAGCTACTTCTCCTTGCAGATAATTGATTTTCTGACAAGGTTATGATTTGTTGGCTGATCTTGCTCATTGTGGCAGTAAGAATCGTGAGCATTGACGCAGTGCTATGGCGCCCTGACGGACCGTATCTCGGCGAGAAGTCATTCGAGTTTCTTGGAAGGGGGCATTTCAATCTTAATGCTAACATTCAAACTCTTCTGCTTAATGGTGGGTGTTTTATTTTGGCTAGCTGTGTATAAAATTTCTCAGTTTCTCGAGCGGGATTTTGATAGTTTTATTAGGTAATAGACGGTCAAGTAACGCAGCTGTATGTGCAAAACTGAGAAAATTGAGAGATTTTGTATAACTAACGGTGCGGTATACTGGCCGGAACGTTATTGGTATTGCGCTCCGCTGAAAGGAACTCTGCTTAACTGCGTCTCTGAGAGGGACGCTGCTTGTCTGCGTCTCCTCGCGCATAGTTTTCGCATCCGTTTATTTAACGCAACTGAGTGGCTATGCAGCTTAATGCGACCACGCTTACAGAAAATTCGGGAAAAAAAAACCCCGCGCAGTTTAAATTTTAAATTCCAACGTTCCGGCCAATATAGCGTTGTCGCCAGAGCGCAAACCCCATTTCTAGGTCCCGAAACGATAAAAAACCCAATTCCAGCCCAATCACTGAACGGCTCTTTAAAACTCCAATACGATTGCGACCATCCAGTCACCATTACCTTTGCAAAATGTGGAAATCCTTTTCTCTTTTCAAAAACTTCCAAGTCATCGGATACACTTTTCTTTCAAGAAAAATGGGTTCCCTTCCTGGTAAACAAGTCGTCGGAGCATTGCGAGGACAATGCTGGCAGTATTGGATCGTGAGTCGGGAATTTCAGAGGGTCAAACCAAAAAAAATGGTATAGATTTGATATTCATTTGCGTGCAAATGCCAAGTTTGCCTGCAAATTCATATTCTCGGTATCTGAGCTGTTCGAGGATTATCAGAAGGTGGAACCCATAACCTACTTTGAGATCGACCAGCCAGCTCGAAATGCCGATTTTAAGGTTTATGTTGGTATGACGACATGTTCCGTAAGGCGTAGTCAACACTCACCTTTTCAGAGCCCTTCAACAACCAAACAACCCTCACAATTGAGCACTCATTCCCCCCGACAGTAAGCTTTCACTTTGGAAAGTGTGGCATGTACGATAATCGCACGTTCTCATCCGAGCACAATCAATGGGAAGTCATTGAGCGCTTCATGTCTCTTGTGTGCAATTCCGATCAGACCAAGGGGTTAGAGTTTGTTTTACATTCGAAAAAATTCCATCTCAACTTGCAGCTTCACCACCCACATTAGCCATGAATCTCCGGTGATTGGCTTCTTGTCGTTCGGCGCGCCACCACAAACAAACACTCGTTGGCTTCGCAACTTTGTCTTCATTTGTGTTATCCTTTTTGCCATCATGTTCTGCTCGGCGTGCTTCAATTTCTGCCTCAATTCGGATGGTCTATCGGATGACGCAGTTGAGCCGCTTCCATCGATTCATGTTCGTTGAATATTAGAACTATTAGCTTTAAATGTGTGTCTGAAACGTGTAAATCATAATTTATGAAAATCTCTGATGTGTATGTTGTTTTTTTTTATTTGTTACTTTTGACTTTCCTCTTGCCTATTCATCAAGGTCCTTCGTTTCGAGTTCATTTTTTCCGTTCTTTGGTTTTTTTCGTTTGTTTCTTTTATGTGTCCATTTAAATATTTGACTTACAATAAGAAATACATATTTTCTTTCATACAGACCGTGATTACTGTATTAAAAGGGAACCTCCATTAGAAGGACGGCATACAAGCTCCTAAAATTTCTCATTTTTGCGATTTTTTTAAAGTTTGCAATATGAATTTTCTATTGCTTATTCCCCTCTTATTTGAAGGCTAATTTGAGCAGCTTGTAAGACCATATAGCTAGACAGATATTTTGAGTACTTTTTGGGGCAATACAAATAAAAGGGAAAGAATACAGTGCGCGTCATAAAGATACGCCACCCCCCAAATTTCGGGTTTCCGTCAGAACCGGAAACTTTTGAGAAAAACTGTTAATGCCATTGAAATCAGCGTGCGAAAAAACCTACATGCACAAATTTTCAGAGTATTACCTCAAAAAATACAGCCCCACCACCAAAAAGTCACTTTTTCGACCGCGTCATAAAGATACGTCACCCCTCAAAAAAGGGGTAAATTTTTTATTTTTTTCAACTGTTCGCTCATTTTATTCACGAATTTTGTTGTTTTTATTATTGTAATTCATTTTTCACGTTTTTGTTGATGTTTTCCACATCGTTTCATTATTTTTGGTCCTTACTTACTCTTTCAGCACAAGATTTTGAACTTTTGAGTCTACCGTTCTTTGATAGCACGGTAGCAGTTAGATGTGCATAAATAAGAGACAGTATGATGTTCAGGTACAGCAATCTGAAGTTTAGACCCAACAGAAATTAAAATTAGGAACTATACTTCCTATTACTGTATCGCGAAGAGCAGGCAGAAACGTGGCAGCATCGCGTTTGTCTCACCGCGATAGTGTGTGTGTCGATTTACGCTCTGAATTTACAATTTTTAGTAAGTTGGAAAAGAAATCGTGAATTGACAAGCCGTCTCGGCTAGACCCACGCAACTCTGTACCGTTTCTGCCTGCTCCCCGCGACGCAAGAATACCAATTCGTTCATTATCAACGATTTGGTAACCATTGGACTGTTGGCAACCAAGAAAGTCAAAGTCTGCGAATTCTCCAGATCTTAACCCTATCGAGAATGTTCGGGGTATTCATGTTTCAGCTGTTCATCACAATGGTAAACAGTTTCAAACATTTTCAGTGTTGAAGGATGGCATGATCGTGTCTCATTGGTATTCGTCAACTCTGCAACTGTTTGAAACTTTTTACCATTGTGACCAATAGCTCTAGAAAGAAGATTCTAAACATTCTCGATGGAGTTGAGATCTGGAGAATTCGTTGGTCACTCCGAAACCTTGACTTTTTTGGTTGCGAACCGTCCCATAGATAAAAGCGTTGATAATGAATCAATTGGTATCAAGTAGAGTTCCTAATTTTAATTTCTGTTGGATCTAAACTTCAGATTGCTGTACCTGAACATCATACTGTCTTTTACTTATGCACATCTAACTGCTACCGTGCTATCAAAGAACGGTAGACTCAAAAGTTCAAAATCTTGTGCTGAAAGAGAAAGTAATGACCAAAAATGTTGAAACAATGTGGAAAACATTAACAAAAAAACGTGAAAAATGAATTACAATAATAAAAACAACAAAATTCGTGAATAAAATGAACGAACAGTTGAAAAAAATAAAAAATTTACCCCTTTTTTGAGGGGTGGCGTATCTTTATGACGCGGTCGAAAAAGTGACTTTTTGGTGGTGGGGCTGTATTTTTTGAGGTAATACTCTGAAAATTTGTGCATGTAGGTTTTTTCGCACGCTGATTTCAATGGCATTAACAGTTTTTCTCAAAAATTTCCGGTTCTGACGGAAACCCGAAATTTGGGGGGTGGCGTATCTTTATGACGCGCACTGTATTACAGCTCAGCAAATGCGGGGAACTGTTGGGAGCACGTTGAGACTGTTTAGCCACTTGGGAGCACGTTAGGAGCACTTTGGATGCCGGATTGCGGTGCCGGCGAATGTGAAAAACTGTTGGGAGCACGTTGAGGCTGCCTAGCCACTTGGGAGCACGTTAGAGGCGCTTTGGATGCCGGAGTGCGGTACTGGCAAACGCTGGAAACTGTTGGGAGCACGTTGAGGCTGCCTAGCTACTTGGGAACAGGTTAGAGAACATTGAATGCCGGAGGGCGGTATGGTGCGCAAGGAAGAACGTTGGGAGCACGTTTGGGGATCTTTAAGAAGGCGGTTATTGATTTTCTGTTCCACGTCGTTTTTTTTCATGGTTTTCATTTATTATTCTGATTCAATACATTTTAAAAATTCTTATATTTAATTTTTCAAGTTTTTTCGAAATTTTATTTTCTTTTTCCAGAAAGAAACCGTCGAATGATGCACGACGCCATACAATTCCGAAGAAATCCCGCAAACACGGTCGGAGGTAAACATTTTTCAGACATTTGATTTTTGATAATATTAGAAATTTCGAAGAATTTTCTAATATTTATGTGGCTGGATGAGCTTCGAAAATTTCCTTTTGAGCTTGGAACTTTCTTCGTGAGATTCGTATATTTTCTGGCTAGTTCTGTGAACTCCCTCGTGAAATCTCGTAAGAAGTTACAAATGTCACAAAGAAATTTACGAAAATTTCCAGAAAACTTACTAAACTCATTCAGCTACAATTATTCTTAGAATTTTCTAATATTATCAAAAATGAACATCCAATACGTGCTGAATGATTCAAAAAAATGCTGATATATTCAGAGCGCATTCTCGAAGAAAAATGTGAAATTGATAAAGGGGAAGATGATAAACCACTGTTAACAACTTGAGAAGAGGATATATCGATTCATTCGGGTAAATTTTGTTTTAAAAATTAGTACTCTCTTCTCAGCAAGTGCTCACTCTTTTGAAAAAAAAAGATAGAAAAACCCAAGATCGGCTTCTCGGCACGGATTTTGCCCAAGTTGAATGAATGCGACCGTATTATATTCAATGAGAGAGTGAAATAGAGAAGGAGTGATGAACAAACGCACTTAATTCAATATGTCGAAATGTTTCCAATTTCAAAAATGATGAGCATATGCTGAGACGATAGTAACTAAGACAACCAATTCGGATAATTATCGTGGCTGGATAAGATTCGTAAACTCAACCAAAGATTCGTAAAATATCTCACAATATTCGTAAATTTTTTCGTGATATTTATAAATTTACTCGTGAGCTTTTTAAGTTCTCTCGAGATCTCACGAGGAAATTTAGGGATTTTACCAGAAAATTTACGAGTCTTGCCAGAAAACTTACAAATCTCATCTAACCACGAATCAGTCTTTTGAGATTCGAAAATTTTCTGAGAATACAAAAAATGAAATGCCTGAAAATATGTTCAGGTATTGTCGGCCCGCCAAAAAGGTCAAACGCGCTCCGCTGAACTCAACGCTATGCGATTTTCATTTTGGTCTCCAATATATTTCATTTCACGTTGAATTTGTACGTGAAATTGAATAATTTGGAAACCAAAATAAAAATCGCATAGCGTTGAGTCCAGCGGAGCGCGTTTGACCTTTTTGGCGGGCCGACAATAGAGATCCAAACTTTGCTTAACTTTTTCTGGTGACGAATAAGCATCGCTTCAAAAATGTGTGAAAATGTCAAAGAATAGTTTGAAAATGACTCAGAAAAATTTAAAAACATTTTGAAAATTTTTCATTTTGGCATAAACATGTTAAAAAACGATGGTGCTACCTCGGAATAGAACTGAAGCAAAATAGAACTGCAGCGAAATAAAACTCGCTTCGCAATAGAACCGTTCGGAATAGAACTGTTCGGTAAAGAACTGTAGCAAAACAAAACTGTTTTGGAATAAAACTGTTCGAAATAAAACTGTAGCGTTTTGGAACTAAATTAGCAATGGAGCGCGATTGCATTGCTTGGCCGTCAAGGCGGGCCGAGAAAAAAAAATGATAAACGTTTATACAAAAAAACAACAAAACAAACAATTTTTGATGAATAGCTCAAATATAGAACTGTTGAAAAAACCACGCGCATGAGAAATTCCAATATTTGAATGAGCAAGCAATGCAATTGCGCTCAATTGCTAATTTAGTTCCAAAACGCTACAGTTTTAATCCGAAACATTTCTATTCCAAAACAGTTTTATTCCGAACAGTTTTATTTCGTTGCAGTTCGATTTCGCTACAGTTCTATTCCTAATCGAGTTCAATTTCGCTACAGTTTTATTCCGATTCAGTTCTATTCCGAGGTAGCACCAAAACGATATTATCGGTTCAATATTCTTGCCGTTTACTATATGTGCCCGCGTAAAAAATATAGTAGACGCAGATATAACGAGACGACACATCCTTTCACATTTTTGCACTGCGTTCAGTTGAAAAACCTGAGGGGGCGGTGTTTCAACTTTTTGCGTCATTTCTTGCTGTAGCCGGAAAAAATATTGAATCGAAAATAGTTTCAAAATGCTCAAAAGTGTCTTGAAAAGGTTTGAAAAATAACTAGGAAAAAAAGAAAAAATCGTACTGTTTTCAGCAAGAAGCAGAATGTCCAAAGCACTTGTCCTGGAAGAAGTACAAGCAGCAACGTGGTGAGGAGAGTGCCAACTACTTAACCCCTTCTGATGGATAATGAGAATGCCCACTACACAGTCATCCAACTTTAAATTTTCGTTTTTTTGTTATTTTTTTACCCTCTTTTGTTGTTCTATTATTATGTATGTATGTACATTTGATAAATTGTTACTAGAATTCGTCGTAATCAAAAAAGCAAAACCCCTAAGCGATTATAGAGATATAGCTGGGGACTGGTTAAGAGAACGGTAGGAAACTGTTGAGGGAATTTTCGGAAACTGTTCGGATCGCTACTCCCAACGGTTCTTGAACATGCTCCCAACAGTTGTCTAACGTACTCTCAACAGTTCCGATCAGGGGTGCCACAAAAAATTTTTTTTGCGAAAAACAAAAAAAGTTTTTTTTGCAAAAAAAAATTGCGAAAAAAAAACAAAAAAAAACAAAAAATGTTTTTCATTTTCATCGCCTATATTTATCGTTTTTAATCAAAATACTATCAAATTTACCAATTTTATTCCTGCAGAAAGGTGGAAAATTGCGTAAAATGTGCGAAAACCGTTTTCGACAAATTTTTTTTTCCAATCTTTGATTTTTTCAAAAAAATGCGAAAATTTTTTGAAACAAAAAATCTATGCGAAAAAAAAATAAATATTTTTTCGCACTAGGTGCGAAAAATGCCAAAAAAAAAAAAAAAAAAAAAAAAAACGGCACCCCTGGTTCCGATCGATAGCCGAGAGGTGTTACGGTATGTATTAAAAACGGAAAAGGGAAAACACAAAAAATATTTCCATAACATTTTCCATGCATTTATCAGTAGACAATCCAAGAAACAATGACTGCACCCTATCTACACCACACAAGGTCACTAATTAAGAGGTCAACCGTGCAATATTGACCGGGAGTCTTGCCCTGTAATATTGTACACCACAGTGTATTTGTATATGCACCTGTTCCTTCCCTTTCTGCTGGCTAGAGGAAACGTTCTCATTGCCTCTCAAGTTTCGAAAGATTTCGTATTTATGCGCCTATTCACTGATTACAACATTTAATCTCGTTGCTGTGCTGACCTGCTGTTTGAAAATGAATCGATCTCGAAGAAATGATTGGAGCCGAGGAAACGAACTTGAGCATTATGAGGATTATCGGTAAGTATTTAAATATATACCGGTATTTATTGTGGTAAAACAAAAAAACCTTTGATTTTTATTAATTGTAAATTAAAATAATAATATTTCAGACCAAACTATCCCAGTGAAAACTTTCGGGAACGAGAAGAGCGACGCTCTGATTTTCAATACGGTCATAGAGCCTACTCTCCAGAGCATTATCAAGGACCCTCGACTTCTGAATTCTCCGATTTCTCCGAATTCAAACACAACGACTATCCAGAAAGATCGGACAACGATCATTGGGAAAAGCGGCGCTCTGACTTTGAATACGCTCATAGAGCCTACTCTCCAGAGCATTACCAAGGACCTTCAACTTCTGAATTCTCCGATTCCTCAGAATTCAAACGCAACGACTATCCAGAAAAATATGACAACGATCATTGGGAAAAGCGGCGCTCTGACTTTGAATACGGTCAAAGAGCCTACTCTCGAGAGCATTATCAAGGACCCTCAACTTCTGAATTCTCAGATTCCTCAGAATTCAAACGAAACGACTATCCAGAACGATGGGACAACGATGGTTGGGTTAACCAACTAGAACGCCGTTTCAATTATTCAAATCCACGTCGCAGATACCCAGAAAACCGGCAGCAAAAAACAACTTCGCATCGAGAATTCGACAACCAAAAACCTTCCACAGAAACGCCCGCAAAAAAAGCTTCCCGCCAGTTCACGTGGCAGCAGATTGTAGAACAGAGTCAACAGCGAAGTAAAAACCAAAACGAAAACAACAACAACAACAACAGCCACTGTAATCGTTATGACGAATTAGAAAGCTTTTTCCGCCACCGCCACGAAGAATCTCTTCTTATTTACGGAAATATTGAACAGTCACATATGCAACCTATCAAAAGAAAAATAAGAGAAAAAGGCAATACAAGGGACGACGAGTTGGCTAAGTTATTCGACTCGGCGTATTACCCAATGCCTTCTGAAACTCTGCAAGATTTGGAAACATGTTTGAAAGCTCGTGGTGATGGATCTAGCTTGCCGTGGATTGCGCGATCGGATAATTTGGAAACGAGGAAAATTGAAAATCGGAAAATAATTGGTTGGTGGTAACTTTGTTGGTTTTATTTTTGGGGTGGGGGGCGAGGTACACGGTTTTAGAGCTGTGTGGTTTAGAATTCAATTTTCCTGAGCCTGCGTACTGCGATGGTTTTTTCCCGGAAAAAATTCTGGTCTGACAATAAACGTGGTCGCATTTTTCTACCACTCATCTGCGTTAAACTGATACGAAGAGGAGACGCAGAGTGCGAGAACACTCTTGGTTTTTGTCAGCAGCCTCCTCACTCAGTGGAGCGCATTGCCAATAATTTTTCGGTCAGCACAATTAATTGGAAAAACTGAAATAAAATAACAGGCTCAGGAAAATTGAGTTCTAAACCGCAAAGTTCTAAAGAATTTTTTCAAATAATATATATTTTGATTGCAGAAAACGGTCTAAACGATGTGGAAAATCGCAATTTCGTGGATAAGATTCGGGAAAACCTGGCGCAGGCACTTGCCTAGCGAATGTAGGAAATTATGTACAATAACTTTTGTATTTTGGTAATTAATTGCTATGTACTGTAAAATAGGTTTAATTCAATAAAGTGTGCATTTTCTCATTAAATTGTTTTAAGTTAAAAGTTTATTGGTACAATGAGAGAGAGAGAGAGAGAGAGAGAGAGACAGAGATTTTGATTTTGATTGACAAACAAAAAAAGGTTTTCCTGTTAAAAAAATCATCTCAAGTTATTTAAGTGCTATCAAAAATTGAACAACCGCCGAAAAGTGTGTGGCCGACATTTCGCTGACCGTGAGAGCGCAAACTTCCTCTGCCTCTCATGTGGGAAAGTACATTCAGCATTCAGCCAGCCGGCGTTTTAGGCCAGAGTGTTCGCATTATTTTTCTCTCTTTTTTTTCTTCTATCTGTCCCACCTACTAACTTTTAAATAGGTAATTTAACTAAAGTTAATCTCAATCAGACAATAAAGTATAGAAAATGAGCTTCCCATTTTTTTCAATTTCGCATGCACGAATTGTTTGTCCTTGAAATGAAACAGTCCTTGAAAAGTGGTGGGGACGCCAACACCCACCCGTCTAACACAGCAACACAAAAAAACGCGACAAATTAGGTGTTCCCACTTCTCTTGTTTCCCTTCCATCGTTTTTCTTCTTTCTTTTTTTTCTCCCATTTTACACTATCATCCAACCCTGTCCTTTTCTCTTTTTCATAGGCACTTTTGTTCGGGTTTTGCCGTTACCGCTATCGCTAAGACATTTGCAGGTGACTTCACTTTATGGGAACTGTTTACAAGACACCATGAACCCGAGCCATATTTACCATAACCACTATAGCCAACGTCATAATAGTAGCCAGGAGGAGATGTACCGGCAATTCCAGTTGGAAAGATATCGGGGTGAGTTTTTTGGAGCCATATTCCTCATAAACGCATGGTTTTTCTAATTTTTTTTTAAAGCTGAGGAACTCCGCCAGTTTGAAAACTACAACCGTGAACGTCGTCGCACCGGCTATCATTCCGAGCCGCCGAGTTGCAATGAATTTGGTAAGTATTTATGATGATTCTCAATGCATTCCTTGCTCAGGGAACATCACCAACATGCCACCACATCTGAAAATGTTTCCACCGCCAATAAGCCCGGTGTATGGATATCAAGACTATTCAAATCCCCCACCATATAAACCTCGGGTTCAGACACAGCAAAATGGGCGAAATTTCCAAAATCAAAATCAAAATCAACATCGACCACCTCCACAAGGTAGGAGGACCATAACAAAATATTGTGTTATTTCCTTGCAAGTCAGTTTTTCATTCCAGAAGAATCATCTAAAGACAAATTCTCCCTGTGCTACACACTGTCAGATGATCCTGACTCACCGGCTCGCCAGCTCTTCGAACAACTCCGTCACCACCCTTTGATCCCTCCCAACATGACTCCACGCCATCTGATCTTTGTCTATGAGAAACCCGAAGGTCAAGCGATTCCGCGCCGTAACCTAGTGTGCCAAGAAGTGCAGACTAGCAACGCGGCAGTTGGTGACTATTCCGTCGTTCGGTACAATGTGGAAACGCAAACCGAATGGAGAGAGGTGAACGAAGAGCGAAGCGCTTTGATGTCTCCTAGTGATAACCGGCAGCGTTTGCATAAACCGATTATCACAAAGGAACCGTCTATATCGAATTGTGAGTTTACGATTACATATTGTTTTAACAGAGGTGTTGCATTGAATTGCTGATAGGAAGGGAAGAAGATTGGTTGCAGTGTCGGAGCCGGATGTTCCAGAGTTCAACTTGGCTGTTTTGAAGGTTGCAAAATGGCTTCAGATGTCAAATTTAGGACACAATGCGGTAGCTGTTCAACAGCGTAAAAAGTTTGGGTACACTTTCCCGATGGAGAAGTGTGTAAACATTTGTTTAAAAAGTGTTAAAAATCAATTTAAGGACCATGGGAACTCGCATCGTGCATCGTCCACCGTCGCCAAACAAAGAGCTCATTAAATATTCAAAAACATTTTCCTCCTCCTCGTCCACATCCAAAAACAGCTCACCAAAGATCAAGGAAAAGGGCAAAAAAGCCTGCGAAAGTGACGGAATGACAATCGGTAATAAATTCATTTCACCCTCTGTCCACCCAGTCTGTCTGGCATCCCATCCCTACCACCAAGGCCATTTCATTTAATTTCATTGTTTCCAACGTCCAACGTTCACTTTCCAGAGAGACACGCGGTAAACGTAGACGCAGATCTCGTCGCCAGTCTGATCAGTGGCAGTAGCGACATGGCGACATCTGCCATTGAGTGCAGTCTCATGGGGAAGGGCTCAGACATCAATACGTCACGTGGCGAGGAGGGGGAGGGGGACGAGCAGTCAAAGGGTAGGTGCACTTTTTACCGCATCGGATAGCTTGTTTTTCTGATTTGTGATAGGTATTGGGATCGGAGTGACAGTGTGAGTGTAACTTGGTCTATTGCTCAGGAGGAAGTGAGGAGCTTCAAGGTGAAAGGTTGTGGATGGGAGTGGGATATATCATATGACAAACTTTTTATTGTAATGGGAAAATACAGAGATCTCTGATTTAGAAAGTTGTTAATCACACGATTTCCTACCATAACCCCTTTTGCCAAAACAGGTAAACATTTTTAAGGGCGTGGCCGAACTCACTCCGTAAATTGTGTTTTTGGGATTAATGTATTCTCAGTACGGAGCACTGCAAATCCGCTCCCTTCGCACAATGGAGGACGCGGCCACGTTGGCGACGAGAGAGTGCAGAAAATTGAGAGAACCGTGGCCGATGTTTTGCTCTGATTTCTCTAAACCTCACTCCAAATGCATGCGAAAATCATTGTTCGATTGTAGCGATTTTTCAGCGTTTTATACCGAGTATATGAAACCGCTTTGTTTTTTTCTCTAATACAACATTTTTTTCGCAAAAAATCATTAAAAAAAAATGCTTTTCCCATGTGATGAAGGTGAGAGACGTGGAGAAAAAATTTCAGAAAAGCGAATTCCCGGTCATTTTCGAGTTTCATGGATTTAGCCTCTGTAGACTGCTCAATTTCAAAGTATTTAGGCAAAGAACCCGAGACGGAGCAACAGCATGAGCCACCATTTGAACCAAAACAAAATTCAAAGGAGAAAGAGGGCCTTTCCGATTAATTATCCTGTCTTTGAATTTACCATTCATTATTATATAGACGCACCAACAATCACGTCATTTTTTGCAATTGTTTTTACCCAAGAGAAATGCGGGGGATGCATATAGTGCCCGTATTTGAAACATATTGTCCGTATGCTCCATTGGATGCTAGATAATATCTTTATATGGGGTTTTCATATTGAAAAAATTATGACGCAATTTTTGTGACAATTGCGGCTAAATTAGTATAAAAAACGAATACATAAATGCACGATATTATTCAAATACTGACACTATATGTATCCACCGCATTTCACCCGTGAAGCCTCTTTAATTTTCACCCATGTTTTTAGTTTATTTGGATTTGCTGCGATTTTTCAAGTGATTGCTTTCATTGTTTTAGTCATTTTCTTTGTGTTATGGTTTTTTTGTTGCAAATGTTCTCAATGTTTCTGGTAATGTTAATTCTCTCTGGTAATTTGAACCGCGTTGTTTGTTCGAGTTCTTTTTGTTTTATTGTTCATGGTTAACTGTAGAAAATAAACATTTTGTGCTTTGTGAGTGACATTTAATGCCGAACATTGAAAAATTGATAGTCATTTTGAAAGGTACTTTTATTTATTAAAAATATCATTTTTCTTAGCTATGTAACGCGACAGCAGGTGTGGTGTGCGTAGCCAGGCTTGAATACAACTAAAAATAAATATCACGACGATAAGTTGGGGTTAAAACAAATTGCAATGCGAAATTGATCATAATAAAAAAAATCGCGAAGAAAAAACTATGAAAAAAATAAAGAGCTAGGTCCTGATCTTTGCTCTTGATACACATTCATAGATGTTGGTGGATAGTTCACCAGATTAGGGCCTGGATTCACTACTCCTGGTTGGACCAGGTAGTGGGAAACATTTTGTGGAGCTTGGTACATGTTCATGAAAGTCGTAGCCGGAGCCGGAGCCGGAGTTGCCGCCGGAGCAAAAACAGGTTGATTCAAGTTCTGAAGAGTAGGAATCCCGTTTGGTTGAAGTAGTGGTTGCATGTTTTGCGGGAAAATTGGATGTCTGTTAGGGATCGCAAAAGGGCTATGGATCTGCTGTTGTACATAGTCTCGAATTGATCTTGACTGATTTGTCTGGAATTTATAGATGAGCAAGAATTTATAGATGGGCTCTTTTGCGCTCTATGGTCAATTCATTGAATGCATGTTCTACCTACTCATTTTGCGAAAGGAGCGCTTCTAGACCATGCGTGGTTCTGCGACCGCGGCGGCGGCCATAGCTACGGCCACTGGATCGCTAAAGAAGAGATGTGAAGAAAGATATGCTGTGACTACGAATAGCTTTGTTTGTTGTTTGTTGTAATATTTCAAGCGCAAACTATTTTTTGTCGTTTTGACCTAACATAACTAAGCAAATTTTATCAGCCTAATGAATTCGCGCTCCGCTCCACTGATAACGCAATAAAATTGACGTAAAATCCCCCTCACATACATGTGGCTGACTCCATACGGCGGTCAAAAGAGGTCCAGTAGGTATATTTCGAAACCTCGGATTAATGCTCAGCAATTGAGCAAAAGCATTCTGAGTGAACAGATCCATTATGTCGTTTGACGTCCCAGTTGGGATTCCTCCCTGTAACTATTAAAACTTGATTTACTTAAATATTTTGCAGACTGATTAACCTGACGAAGAAAAGAGTTTTCTCTGTGAGGAATGGTTGGCTGTGGATGGAAGATTGGTTGGTTTACATATTGAGGAACCGGTCGTGGAAGGTTTTGCAAGTTTGTGAAAGATTCAGATGGCGGTTCTCTTGTTAGGAATGGTGGTGGCTCTAGGGGACTCTGAAATGTTTTGTTTGCATTACGTAGTGTCAAAATGTCACGTTAAAATTGTTGTTTTCTAAAAAATTTATTAAAAAAAACTTAAGGTTAGTTTCTCCGGCGGGATCACTGGCTGTGGCTGGGGACAGAAAGTAGGATCAGGTAGTTTAATTGTGTTATTTCCGAGCACAATGATTTTGGTCGGCGTATCAGAAGTTTGTTCTCCGAGGATTCGAATTGGCATTAATAAAGTCTCAGTAACTGGTCGTGCAATTGGTTTAAAAGCCGAAATATTGTTTTCGTGTTGTCTGTACAATTCCTCAGTTGTTTCCATAGGTTCCCCCTTAATCTCTGTGCCATCCAACAGTTTTTGCATATCACATACTACGGTATCGCTGAAACCAGTTGATTGGCCAAACATCCAATTGGGGATGTAGCTGTCATTATTTGTGTTCAATTCATCAGATACTGGTTTACTTTTAATAAACCTTGCTGAATTTATTGATGCTTCCATTCTTTGTTTTCTAGCAGCTCTCCTCTTTTGTTTTGTTTCTTCTCTCGATTTCTTCACTAAAACAAATTCGGTTGTTTATCCTTACATGTGAAAACTTACGTGTTTCAATTATTTTATAAAATTTTTGACGATTTTCTGGTTTTTCAAGAAACTTCACTATGACCGGATGCTTCTCGTATGGACCTTCCTTCTCAAATCTTTTGTAAGGTTCCCAGCTATTAAACAGTTTTGAATATTCTGACCAAGCCACAAGAAAAAAGAGTTGGTTTCTCTGAATCTTGACGTCTTGAACTTCTTCGACCATTTTAGGTTTCTTAAAAATGTATGCCGCTAACAGTTAGTTACACAAGGGTTTTTATTACCGGTCGCACTTCTTTGGGTTTATCGTCTTCCCCTTCCGAATCTTCCAAAATTCTGGCATATTTCATGTTAAGTTTTTTCATTTCTTCCGGTGTGTATTCTGAAAAAACGGGTTGAACAAGTGTGAAGATAATGAGAGTACTACGGTATAGAACTGCTACGAAATAGAACCGCTCGAACAACTCGAAGAAATATTTCGTGGTTGATTGTGAGTCCCTGATTGTTTTTTTTTTTCAGTTCAGCTCAATTTCAGCCGGTTCTATTCCGTAACAGTTCTATTCCGTGCAAATTCTATACCGTAGTACCCCCTAAATTGACTATTATCTATTCAAAGAAATATCAAAAGCACATCGGTTTATTTGACAAAAAATTTCAATTGCTGCCGACTACACTACGGTCTGAGGAGGGAGTGAGTAAACGCGCCCAAACGCACACGCGCCACGCATCCAGATAAGCTTCATTTGGATGCATTGCGCATGTGCGTTCGCGTACGTTTTCTCACTCCCTCCTCATGCCCCAGTAGCCGCCGAGTAGGTGCCAGAAATGTGCAATCAAGCGGCCCTTGGCGAATTTTCCGAGTCCAGTGGCAATCGCCCGGGAAACAGCGTCCTTTTTGCCAACTTCACACCAAAAATTTTCTGAGCATTATTTATCCAAGTTTTCATATTTCGATGTTTGCATATGAATTATAAGTAAAATTACTGGAAATTCAGTTTAAAAAAATAACCAAAAGGATAACAACAAGCAAACAAAATCAATTTAAATATTCACTGGGCCAATTAAACAGGTACTTTTTGCCGCTCATATGACGCATGCAAGCAGCTATGTCGCTCATATCCATTGAAAATAGCTGGCTGATGGCTATTAGCCGCTATGGCGCACATTTGCCTCTTATAAACGTTCCACCTGTTGGCCCCTCGGTTAATAGAGGATATAGTTTTCACATCCACAGTATAGGAAATAATCTAGACTTGTTTGGTGCGTACGCGGCCCCTATGCAGCGTTTTTGACGGACACGATTCCCAGAATTAGAAAAGAGGGGGTAGTTGAAGAGAATCGCCAAAAAAGCAGCTGATAGCCATAGAATTCAAGGAATGCGCTAAATGCACTTGGAACACGCCCCGAATACAAAGGTAATTAGGCGTTTTCAACGTCTACTAGCCAAAAATTAGGACCCGCGAGCTCGCGCCGATTGCCTATTAAGTGTCTAATATGCGCCATCTGCAAATTTCTAAGGCTAGCAGCCATATAGATGCCTGATTTTGCTAACACTGCGCCGAACCCCTTAACACCCCAAAAACTGACCTTTACATTCATTGTCCGATTCCTCTTCATTGGGGTTCATCGGAGATTTGCTTTTTCGCGGGTCCATTTTGTTTAGCGTTGGCAAAAGCAGGCGCAGAAAATGGAAATACGGTCTAAAATGAATTAGTGTTGGGAGTTGCTGAAAAGAATGTATAAAAAATTTGAATTTTTCAAAACTTTATATTGTTATTTTTCAGAAACGCCCCGGCTCTACTATTGGCGCACTCCCGTCCGCCCATTCACCTTTGCCTCTCACTTTTCCCTTCTCTTTCTTTTCGAAACATACCAAAAATTCGAAACCCTAATGAGCACAAAAGTTGGCGTGGTTTTCTTTCTACTCTCTGCAACCACAACCAGATAAGCTGTACAATGCGAGGCTACCAATTATACTATCAAATCTGTGGGCGGCTTATACACATGATACCGACGTAAACGTGCGAAACGGATACGAGCCTAATTAGTCACACATGATCTCGTGATAGTGGCAGAATATTAAATGAAGTTGTAGCTTTGGGTGAATCGTCAAGGGAGACAAACGTTGAAAAACAATATCAACTGGGCAAGTTTATTGCGGGGAGTTAATTCAAGGGATGTTGTTTGAAGGCTGAAGGGAAGGGAAAGTAGGAGAAATGATTTGAAGATTATCAGAGACATGGAAACTGTAAGAATTTCGTGACCCTAACAATGAAGAAAGCATCGGATTTACATCTGCTATCAAACTAGCAAACGCTGTACTGATAAACTATACGGCGGGTCATGTTTGTCTTCTAGCATGGCTAATAGCCGTTCGGAATCATTTTTTATACTCGTCGAATTTAGCGGTTAACTCTCCGCCTTTGCACCGATTAACGCCGAGCCTGAACAGATTAGCGATTATGGGCCAACAATGCGCCAGTGATGGCTATCCGCCATTTTCAATGGCTAATAGCCATGAACTCGCCATACCCGTGCAGAAATTGAACTTGGGTTACTGTAGCTCACAGAGTAATTTTCAAAGTAGTCGTAAGGAAAAGGTATAAATGTAGTCCCAAGAGGGTACGACAGAATAGAAATAGGCGAAATAGAAATGCTACAAAATAGAATTGCTACAAAAAAGAACTGGAAAGAATAGAACGGCTACAAAATAGAAATGAGCGAAATAGAACTCGGTGCGATGGAGCGCGTTTGCATTATTCTTCGAATTTTCCGATTTTTTTAGGTTTTTTCAGTAATTTTCAGATATTTTACGCACTTAAAAACAGCGAAAATGAAGAAAGGTATAAAATCAATGCAGTTTCAGAAACAAAAATTTCATAATCGGCGAAAAACTGAGAAATTGAAAAAATAATGCAAACGCGCTCCATCGCCCAAAAATTTATATTTTGTATACTCGGTATAAAACGCTGAAAACTCGCACCAATCGAACAATAAATTTCGCATGCATTTGGAGTGAGGTTTAGAGAAATCAGAGCAAAACATCGGCTACGGCTCTCTCAATTTTTTGCACTCTCTCGTCGCCAACGTGGCCGCGTCCACCGCTGTGCGAAGGGAGCGCGTTTGCAGCGCTCTGTACTGAGAATAGAATTTCTATTTCGCTAATTTCTATTTTGTAGCCGTTCTATTTAGTAGCATTTCTATTTCGCTCAGTTCTATTTTTTCTAGTTCTTTTTTGTAGCAATTATATTTTGTAGCATTTCTATTTCGCCTATTTCTATTCTGTCGTACCCTCAGTACCAAGTTGAAAAATTAAACATAAACTGTTATTCACACTCAAAGTTGGTAATTTTAAACAAAAAAACATATGAAACGCGAATTCTTCTTCCAATGGCCAATACTGTATGGCCAGACAGCGGCAGAGATTCGACAAAACGCTGCAGAAATCGCCGGTCGTTTCATTTCTAAAATAATTTTGACCGCCTTGGATGAAATTTGCAATACAAAAAAAATTGGAGTTGCGTACTTTTGGAAATAAAAAAACAAAGAAACATTACATAGAACATGAAGAAAAAATCAAAAATACGCAAACACTGTGTCGCAATTTTTTTGAGACGTTGAATTGAATATGGTTTAAAAAAAAATATATATTGCATATCCTTAATTTACAATCATATGTTCAATTGTTTTACTTTTTTACGCGCTCCATTAAAAAAATCTTGGCAGTGTGCCAAATTATGCGAAATCGCATTTTTTTTAAATGAATTTTTCAGGCAGAGTGCGTGTAAGCAGTGGGACGCCAATTTGTTAAATTAAACGAAAATGACACAGTTGAATCAAGTGCGACCGTAATACATTCAACGAGAGAGAGTGAGCGAAAACAAGAGACCATTGCTCACTCTTATTCATCCCTCCCTCTTTTTCTCACTCATTCATTGAATATAGTACGATCACGTATTCAATTTTGGCAAATTTCGTGCCGAGACAACGAGACTAATCGAGGCTACCCCGAATCAGAACGTTCCCGAATCAGAACTGTCCCGAATCAGAACCGTGTCCTGAATCAGAACTGTTCGTATCAGAACTGTCCTAAATCAGAACTGTCCGGAATCAGAACTGTCCCGAAGCAGAACTGTTCGTATCAGAACTGTCCTGCATCAGAACTGTCCGGAATCAGAACTGTCACGAAGCAGAACTATCCTGTATAAGTTTTAAATAAAATTTGTTTTATTATGAAAAAACAACATATTAGGCCGTAAGCATGCATATTGAATAGTTCTGATTTGGGGCAGTCCTGATACGAACAGTTCTGATTCGGGACAGTTCTGATACGAACAGTTCTGATTCGGGACAGTTCTGCTTTGGGGCAGTTCTGATAAAGGACAGTTCTTATACAGGACAGTTCTGATTCGAACAGTTCTGATTCAGGACACGGTTCTGATTCAGGACAGTTCTGATTTGGGACAGTTCTGATTCGGGGTAGCCTCGACTAATCGTGAGTTTTTTTTTCGATTTTTTTGAAAAAGCATGAGCACTTGCTGAGATGAGAGTAATATTACGTATTCCCGACATGAGATGTAAATCAAAAAAAAAATAACATGAAAAAATTAAGAAAAAATTTAATTGAAAAAATTCAAAACCTATTCAAATCCACAAGTGTGCAAACACCAATCGCGTCAAGACCCATTTTACGACATCTCACGTACTCGGGAATACGTAATATCGGCATATTGTGAAGACAAAAAAGTTGTAACGCAGTGTTTGCGTACTTTTAAAATTCAAATGAAAAAGGGAACGTTTCTCATTTGCCATTATATTTCTTTCATCGTCGTTTGAATTTTAAAAGTACGCAAACACCGCCTTACAACTTGTTTATTTGGGGGTACGACAGAATAGAAATAGGCGAAATAGAAATGCTACAAAATAGAAATGCTACAAAAAAGAACTGGAAAAAATAGAACTGAGCGAAATAGAAATGCTACGAAATAGAACGGCTACAAAATAGAAATGAGCGAAATAGAAATGCTACAAAATAGAAAAAATTTTGGCGATGGAGCGCGTTTGCATTATTTTTTCAATTGCTCAGTTTTTCGCCGATTTTCCATTTTTTTTTTGTGAAACTGTATTGATTTTATACCTTTCTTTATTTTCGATGTTGTTAAGTGCGTAAAATATCTGAAAATTACTGAAAAATCCTATAATAATCGGAAAATTCGAAGAATAATGCAAACGCGCTCCATCGCACCGATTTCTATTTCCTCAGGCATTTAAATTCTTGAATTATTAGAAAATTTACGGATTTTAAACGAACGATTCAAGACTATATTGTGGCTTGATAAGATTCATAAAATACCTGAAAAGATCCGTAAAATTTCTGATCAGATTCGCATCGCCTAATATTACCCTTAAAATTTCTGATAATATCCGTAAATTTCCTAAAATAATTCGTGAATTTTCTGATAAGATCCGTAAATTTTCTAAATTTATTCGTAATTTTGCTGGCAAGATTTTGTCGTATCAACAATTATTGATTTTTCGAAACAACGTAAAAATGCAGATAAATTGCCATACAAATACGTTTTATTTAACGAAAAGTATCATAAAATATAAATAGAATACAAAAATACAAATTATTAAGAACTCTATGCAGAAATTGAACGCGTCGTTTTCGATCTTTCCGCGTATTCCATTTTGTATGCCATTCCATTCCATTCTGTTGTCGCTTTGGCAGCTTGTCTCCATCTCGCGGTCGCGCTGAAAATAATGCTTATGATTCAGAATTAAAAAACGATTCATTACATCAAATCTTTCAAAGAGACCTCGACGAGAGATCCACACGTCAAATCAAACAATAGTTTTGACCGAGTTCGCCAAAAAATCTTCGAGTGAAACGGAATGTTGCTCGTGGCACGAAATAACCATTTAGGCCTAAAAATGCAAATATTTTCACAATTAAATGAAGAAGCGCTAACCTGCGACAGTTATCGATAGGCCATTGGTTCAAGACACAAATACGATGCACATGACTTCTGAAAAAATGTTATTGTTTTTAAAACTTCGTCACCTCACAAGCGGCGTGAACTTTCGTGAGCCTATTCAGCGATATGTCAACAATAAGAAAACAATTACAAACAATTGGGAGAAAACCCGGAGAATGCTTCGATAAGCCTGGAACGGGAAAAATGTTAAAAATTTTGAACAGAATTTTATTCCAATTGTTTGTCATTTTTCCCATTTTTGGATACTTTTTTGACAAGCCCATAAAATTCGGCCCCGCTTCTTTCCTCAAATTTCAACCTTGTTGCAAAATTTCCACGTGCAAAATAAAGTAAAAGTAAAATCACCTGAAAATTGAGCAAAGAGGCGAAGCCTTAATTTAAAGGTATCGCTGATTGTGAAGTGGCACATTTTTTAAATCAATAATAAAGGAATATCAAATATTTAGTTGATAAAAAATTGAAATTAAAAGAAACGAAAAAATAATTTAGGCCAGAAGAATGAAAAATGCTTTTACATTCAAACTCGTTTGGCGACACGCGACGCAGCCCAACGCGCTGCGATCGGAGTAAAATAAGATCTGATCAGATCCGTAAATTTCCTGATAATATGCGCTTATTGCGAAATCGATACGAATCTTACAAGATCTGTTTAAGATTCCTAAATTTCCTGATATTTTCTAATTTTTCTAATTTTACTCGGGTCTCCTAATATTATTCCAATTTTTTCTGATATTTTCTAATTTTTCTAATAATTAAAGAAATGAAATGCCTGAGTCGCCCATTTCTATTTTGTCACATTTCTATTTCGCGCTGTTCTATTCCGCTCATTTCTATTTTGTAGCCGTTCTATTTTTTCCAGTTCTTTTTTGTAGCATTTCTATTTTGTAGCATTTCTATTTCGCCTATTTCTATTCTGTCGTACCCCCGTTTATTTTCACAATAAAGGCAAACGCGCCCTATTGCAATCTCTGCGTCTCCACAGTGGCGTTAGCGTGCAAAAATGGAGACGTAAAGAAGCGAGAAATGGCGCTTTTGAGAAAGTATTCCCAAACCCGCCGTGAAAAGGATTGTTGACAGATTTCTGGATAAATGTATCAAACGTATTGCGTTCATATTTTTTCTGTGCACTGATTTCGCATCTGCATAGCCAATAATTTTAAAATTCAAGAAGCGCGCGCATTTGAGGTGTGCAATTGGGCGCAATCGCAGTGGCTCGCGATTCGTGTCACGGTGATTCTTTTACTACCGAGCACACTATTCTCGTCCACCGATTTGTTTTTTCTGTCGCGATTTTCTAAATGACTTCGGATCGAGAAGTTTTTTGTCACATTACTTCCTCTCATTATGGCGCATATTTAAAACCGAAATTGGTCCGATTTTTCACGTACGATTTCAAATTCAACGTGATTCTTTTACTGCCGGCTCTAGTCCCCCGATTAGGTTTTTCCTGTCGCGATTTTGTAAATGACGTCTGATCAAAAAGTTGTCTGTCACGTTACTAGCTCTCATTAGGGCGCATATTTTAAACCGGAATCGGTCTGATTTTTTACGTACAATTTCAAATGCACGGCGATTCTTTTACTGCCGGTCACGCATTTCTAGTCCCCCGATTAGATTTTTCCTGTCGCGATTTTGTAAATGACGTCTGATCAAAAAGTTGTCTGTCACGTTACTAGCTCTCATTAGGGCGCATATTTTAAACCGTAATTCGTTTCCGTGGTGGCCGAACTCATTTCCGCAAATTTTTTTGCCGCATTTTGCAAAAAGGGGAGGGAACTCCGCCCACTTCATGTGATGAGAGAGTGAGAGAGTGCGAGGTGGAGAGGGGAAATACTTGCGATCGGGGGACTAGAAATGCGTGGCCGGTAGTAAAAGAATCACCGTGCGTGTCGACGATTTACGCTAGAGTTTGTTTTTCCCAATGTCCAGCCTCCGCTCCCTGCCATAATATATTTCTTTCCGCTTTCCGCATTCCGCCAGTCTATTAAATACGGTAAGTGAGTACCCTGGAAATATCCCAGAAAGTTTAAATCTCCAAAACCCAACCTAAAAGAACGTTCAAACCCGTCACACGTCCCCACAGATGAGGAGCAGATGTTTTCGATAGTGCTCATTTCTGTCCGACACCCGCAGCCCTTTTTGGTGTGGCTAATACGTGCCAATGAGCTGAAGAAAAAGAGAGACAGAGAACAACGCGTACACTCACGCACACGTATCCACATTCACCACACTATTTCTTATCCGCTCACACGCTCACACGCTTACTCACAGATATACTGACGGGTATTCTGAAAGAATGCGTTGTTTTTTTTTTGTCTTCAATTTTTATTTAATGTGAATGAGCAAATTTCGATTTATTTCAGCATCATTCTAGCTACCTGACTACCGTGCCCGATAATGCCATCGTCCTCCGATCCGGACTATGAGGACGAAGAAGAGGCAAAAACTTTGAGACGAGCTGGACGCCGGCCAGTGCAAAGGGAATCAAGGGAAGAACCCGGAGAGATTCTGAGGCTGACACCTCAATATCAAGAACCGTTCAGTGTATGGCTTGGTGATTCGAGTGAGTTGTATTTATTATGGGGTTATTCACAAAACCGGAAAAAAAATGAAGAAAACGGAAAAAAACTTCGGGAAAAATCGGAGAATGATCCGATTGACCAGAAAAAAAATCGATAATTTTTAAAATCGATATTTCGGTCCAAAATTTTGTGAGCGTGTACAGGAGAATTTTTTCCAATTTTTCCCGAAATTTCAGGTCAATCGGAGCATTCTCCGATTTTTCCCGAAGTTTTTTTTTCCGTTTTCTTCATTTTTTTCCGGTTTTGTGAATAACCCCATTAAAAAAAACGTTTAATAAACACCATTGCCGCGGTGGCGCTTGGGTCTCGCAGCGATAGAAGATAGAAGAAAATTAGCCTAGAATTAGAGGAGACACAGAGAAAAATACAGCGGCCGAGAAACACCAACCAACTTAATTTTCAAACTTTTAAGAAAGAAACCAAACATAAAAATCAAATTCCAGGCATCCAGGACGCCGCAATGCGTGTGAACATGCCTGGAGACCGACCCACAGAGCACGAGCTCGCCTTCTTCCCCGAGCTCTGGGAATCCATCGCCGGCAGAGACGTCTACCTGTTCATCCGAAACACGGCAATCATGACGTGGCATCTCAACCTGCTCAACGAGTGCACAACGGATAGTGTCAGGAATCGACTGAAGCCTCCGTTTGACTCGGACGTCGATCTTATTCACAAGATTGTTGCCTACTTGACACGCCACGGTATTATAAATTTTGGGCGGTTCACACGTCAGACTCGTCTTCAACGGTATTTGCCGGCTGGAAAGCGGACTGTGGCTGTGATTGGGGCTGGAGCGGCTGGGATTGCTGCCGCGAGTCAGCTTAAAAGTTTTGGATTTGATGTTATTGTGTTGGAAGGACGGGTGAGTGTTATTTTAATTTTTAAATTAAAAAAAAATCTTTAAATTTTAAATTTGTTCGAGGTTTTTTTTTTGAAAACGCGTCGCATTGCTTGGTTATCAATAGAGCGCGATGTCGATAAATACTTTTTTTTTTCATATTTCTTTCTTACAGGAACGAGTTGGAGGACGTGTTCAGTCTTTCCGGTCAAAAGGCCAGCTGATCGAAGCTGGGTGCGATATGCTTCACAATATATGTAAGCAAAATCAAAATTCTTTGCATTTGACGAATTTATCGATTTTCAGATCGATCTCCCCTCGAAATTCTGATAGCTCAAATGGAAGAAGTTGGGCTGGTCGCGTCAAGCCCAACACGAGTGTACTGTGATGGAAAATTGGCGCACGAGGCCCGTCACAAGCTGATTACCAGCTATTATAAGTGGGTTTTTATTAGTTTTCATAGTTTGTTTTCCTTTTGAAAAACGATTACGTTTCTCGGCCGCGGCCCATCAGTTTTTTTTTTTTAATTTTCATTTTCCAGACAAATGTGTGAAGGCCTCCATTACCTCGCCCACAACTCTGAGCAACGTGATGAAGTGACAAACCATTACGTTTCAAGGCAGAGAGTTTTCGAAAATTTGTTCAAGTAAGCCACTAGCCCGACCGTATTTTTTTTTCAACATTCACCTTTCAGCATGATAGAGCGTCGTCAAAAATTGAATTACTTCAATTACTGCTCCGCCAACCTGGAAATGTCGCTGAAACGAGAAGAGCATTTCCAGAAAATGGGTCACCTTCGGAATGTTGCCATGATGGCGGAAGAGAAGCTGCTCGAAACTCCACTCGATGACCATCTTCTCCAAAGATCTCTGTTTCGGGACATAAAAATTACTCTACAACACTTTGACGAAGAATTTGACGCGTTTCAACTGGTGGAAAATCACTTGCTGCACCATAAAAAGCACCCTTGTGCCCAGCAATACATGGCTCCGGGCGATTTTCGCCAGTACAACTTTCACCTTGGATTCGAGGAGATTCTGCAAGGCGCTCAGCTGGAGAAACTTCAGTTTACGCAGTTCACGAGCCCGGATAAAATAGAGCAGTCCATGACAAGGGTGCCCAACGGGATTTATAGCGTTCTGGCGAAATTGGCCAGAGATCGAGAGCTTGACATTCGTTGTAACACAAAGGTGTGCGAGATTGATACGACTATGGACAATCTGGTTCGGGTGGTTGCCGTGAAGGATGATGGGGAAAAAATTGACTTTACTGTCAATTTTGTCGTGTCGACGATTCCTAATGGGGTTTTGAAAAAGTAAGTATGATTTTTTGCGAAGGGGCAAGCTTTTAACGTCGATTCCCCGTACAGTTATCACTAGAGCGCGAAAAATTCGGAGAATGCTCCGATTGGCCTGAAATTTTGGGAAATAGTGGCAAAAGTGCTCCCGGACATTCCCAGGAAATTTCAGAATAAAATATCGATTTTAAAAATTATGTGTAAACAATTTTTTGCCACTATTTCCCAAAGTTTCAAGCCAATCGGACTATTCTCCGAGTTTTCGCTGAATTTTTTGCTGGTTTCAGCAAGTTTTTTTCTGCTATGAGAATAACCCCATTACAAAAATCGTTCAAATCCCAAACATTTGTCATAATCGCTGCGACTTTTTCATTTTTTGAACAATTTTTTCGAATATTCGCACCGAAAAATTCAAAAATTTCTTAATTTTTCGTCTTTTCAACACAGAAATTCAGAAATTCAACCAGTTTTTCATATTGAAAAAATCAATTTAATGTGTTTTTCATGAGCGAAATTCAGTTACGACGCTCCGATGTTCCGCTGGTCGCTGCAAGACCTGGGAGCATAATATTATTTTTTAATTTTCGTGTAAAAGTGTCAAAAACTAATGTTTTATGTGAAATCCAACGAGAAAAATGCGACCAAGCGCACTTGCTTTTCCCGCCGACAGCAATAATAATCATTTTATTTTTCAGAACCGTGGAAAATGACCCAATCGGTCCCAAGTTCGAACCCCCGCTACCGAAAAACAAGGTGGAGGCCATAAAAGCTCTCGGAAAATCCATAATCAACAAAATAATCCTAGTCTTTGAACGAAACTTTTGGGAGGACAATGGAGGTTGTGCATTTTGCAATATTGCGCCCACTGTGTTAGTTTTTGCATATTTTATTTATTTTATATTAATTTTTCCCCCATTTCCAGTCCTCACCGAGCATCCATGACCTATTGGACATCACTGCCCGGAAGCAACGTGCTCACCACCTATTTTGTAGGCGAGATGAGCATTCACAAGCTTTCGGACGAAATTCTCATCAAGACAGCCATGGATGTGCTCAAAAAGATATTCCCAGTATGGTGCCCGGATGTGCCTCAAAAAGCATTTGTCACGCGGTGGCACACTGACGAATTTGCATTTGGCACTGGCAGTTTTAGAAGTTTAACGACAAAAGAGCACCACTTTGACGATCTTATTGAGCCGCTCAAGACAAAAGACGGGGAGAATCGAGTGTATTTTGCTGGCGAAGCGACTTCTGCTCAACATTTGAACACGATCCAGGGAGCATGGACATCTGGAATGCGCGCGGCAGCCGATCTTGCCAATGATCATAACGGGCCGAGTTTTGTGATGCAGAAGTATGTGACACCAACATCGTCGCCAGTAAAACCCCCGCAGGTAGCAGTGCCGTCAAAAAAACTTGTTGTTAGACCAGCATCTCATCTTCAAGTGATTCCACGACCAGCTCCCCGCCAATCATTGCCACCAAGTCGACCCGCGTTTATTCCAACGCCTGTTCGTGTGTCTTTGCCATCGTCATCATCATCATCTGCGACGGCGACAACGGCATCACCTCAAGTCCGATTAGTGCGCCCGTTACCGCCTACTGCGCGTCGATCTTCTTCTTCTCGAGTTCTTCCCGATGAAGTTGCTTGTCTTCTGCCGGACGAGTTGTCTAGTGAACTAACGGTCACTTATGCCCGCACACTAGCCGGTGCATGTTCAGATAGGTACCGATCGTCGGCATCGCCGTCTTTGGCATCGCAACCATCCACGTCGAATCAAATTACTGAGCAAGCCCGCGCTCAATATCAGCAGACTTTGCAACGGCAAGAAGCTCTCCAACGAATTGAAAAACAACTATCGGTGCCGGTTTCTCCACTATTAAGAACTTCGCCGCAGGAGGGATCATTGACAGACAGGGTTATGGATGGTCTTCGACAGCAGCAGGAGAAGAGTGCGCCTAAAAATATTGGCAAACCTTCGCCACGCCCATCTACTTCTGGATACGTTTCTTCTCGACCGTCTACGTCTGCGTATGCTTCACCAGCGCGGCAAGTACCGCCAACTCGTTTTGTCTTTCAATCTGCGGCCACGGCCACAGCTGCTTCAACATCGACGCCAGCACGTCCATCGACACCGAGTTCGAGGCCTCGTGCTTCTTCGAAAAAGTAAGCTCATCAAACTCATCAACATTTGCTGGTCTCTTGGACGATCTTCTTTTTTTTTTGTTTAACCAATCTTTAACTTTTTTTTCTCGTCATTCCCTTTTCCCTGTTTAATATCAGTAATATTTATTTATTTTTAATCTCTTTTTCCAGTCAGTATTACTTATTCCCGAGTACGTGAGATGTCGTAGAATGAGTCTTGTCACGATCGGTGTTTGCACACTTGTGGATTTGAATATTTGTTTTCGAATTTATCCCAAGTACTGTAGATTGTTTACAAGTATGCATACACCGATCGTGGCGAGACCCATATTACGACATTTCACGTACTCGGGAATACGTAATAAATTCATTCATTTCCCAATTTTTGATAAAATTTGGGTCCACGAAATTTAAAAAAAAAACAAAACAAATAAAAAGAAAACGGGGAATGAGTCAAGTTATTGGCAAGCGGCCGCTCTTTTTTCACTTTTAGCTATGAAAAATGACACAATTTTCTACGACATCTGGACAAACATGTCAAAACACTTTTTCGAGACGATTCAGATTAACTTGAAGTGAGTTATTTTGGCGCGGCGACGTTTGTAACGCTTTATAATCGGGCAGGAACATTTGCGTTGGAAAAACAGCCCTCCAGCGTTCACATAAACCGCGCCTTGCTCTTAATTGTCATTTTCGTCATTCTATTCAGTGTCTTTTGTCGGTGAGTATTTAGCTCCTATTACCCATTCGTGAGGGGCTGGAATTGTCGTCTTAAAAGTGTCGATTTACGCGCCGAACTGAATTTGCATGATTTGGCACACTGCGTGGCAGTCGCCAGCCAGCGTGCGGTGTGTTTGGGGCTAAGATTTTGAAAGCGATTTTTCGCGAGCTTTTTCTCATTTCTCTGCGTCTCTATTTTTGTGCGCGCTTAAATAGTTTAGCTAAACTTTGCAGAGCGCCATATGGAGACACAGAGATATGCGACAGGGCGCATTTGCCAATTATTTTTTCAGTCAAGAAAACATTGTCCTACAGACAGGTGATCTTGCACAATGTTCTCATCATGACGATTACGGAAGCGTCGACTCGCAAGACAGATTTGACACGATGATGGGTGACGACTCGGATACGAACGATGAGGGATGAATATTGTGTTTTTACCGCTTCGTGAAACTTATGGAGCAAAAAATATAAAGAAATTGTGTTTTTCTCTTTGTCTCCTCAGTTGCTGACCAAATCGCCGCGGCCGAGGAACAGCGCGTGACCTAAAACAAGTAATAGTGCCATTTTTTCGCATCCGAATTTGCACTTAATGTTGTTGCCCTTTGAATGCAAAACCAATGTGATCACTTCTGATTTTTTTTTGTGCAGAGTTCTCTAGGAAAATCGCGGCTAATCGACTAGTTCACAGGGAACTGTTTCGAAATACATATTTTCGGCGAACAAATTTGCACGTGCGCCCCGCCGAGGCTTCTCGTTTTCCATCCAAACCGGTGTAGCACATAGGCAATTTCTCGCAGTGAAAATTTTTTTTCTGCAGATTTGAACATTTTTTATTGATTTTTCCTGCCAAGCTATGTACCTGAATGACAAAAGCAGCAGATTAAAAAATCAAAGTATATCTTTGGCACGTATTCTCACAGCTTTACTGATTTCTAACCCTGTGGGAATAATATCACCGCCTAGTAACGTAACGTCACTGGTCATGGGAACTTGCTGTATATATTTAGCAAAAAGAGCTTTTGCAACAAGAGCTCAATTTTTCAGAAACCTTAAATTTTTCTTTTTGCAGAGAGCCAAAAATAGAAAGTGGTTCTTTATCTGTACAAATCACACAACCTGATCAAACTTTTACAAATCGTGTTGCAAACCGCCGACGTTTTTATTTTTTATTTTTTTTTTGATCGGTGAAGAACTGATAAAATCGTCGCTCCTGCCTGTCCTAGATTGTTTGTAGTTTGTAAAATTTATAATCATATCGTTTGTGTTCCTCTTGAGCTTACAGTCTAAAGGCTATAAAACCAATTTATTTGTTTTTTTTTGTTGCTATTTATCAATGAATACATGATTAATACCTCTACAAGTCTCGATCGAATATGACGTTATGTCGGTAGCCAACAAAAAAAACCTGCCCGGTGAAACTAAACGCAATGCATTTGCCCCTTCCTTTTTTGCTGAATCATCGTTCTTTTCTTCTTCTTTTTCTTCTTCCTTGTTTTCTGTCTGAAACAAATTTGAAAACGTTTTGAAATATCAAAAATACATGTTTATGTTTGTTTTATACTTGCGACAGCTATTTAAAGGAAACACGCCTCGTTTTATCTGTAGAGCGCGGAACCAATTTCTTCTATCTGAAAATTATTTTGTGCAATTTAATTTAATTTTTGTTTTTCTGAAACTCCGCCCATTTACTTTGCGTGCAAATTTATTTGCAAAACAAAAGTGGGCGGGGCTTCATTTTCCATGCCACAGCTCACGGAAAAGCGGACTGAAAATTTAAGCATTTTACTTTTACCAATGAGCAGTTTCCAGTACTCGGTTAACTATCCATTCAGCAGTTTACGCCTCCAAAAGTGTCCCCAAGAAATTGAGAATAACCATAAGGTAAATAAATCAGAAATTATTGTCCTTTAACTGTAAGCTAGTTCTATTTAAGGTAGATCACGAACTCTCAAAAATGAAAATTCCAAAGACAGCGGCAAAAAAGAGCGAGCCCACAACTAGAAGACTTGTCACTTCAATTATTTACAAAAATCGGAAAACCAGAATAGTTGAGAACGTGAGGAAATACTAAAAATCTAAGTAATATGTAAGCACAATGAAAATTATGATTTTAGAGTCAAAGCACCTCAGAAGATGATCTGCCAAAGGAGCCTGGCCCGACATTTCTGGAAAACAACTCCAAACAAATCATAGCTCAACCAATCCCCCTACGAGCCCGTCCCCCGGTTCCTGCTACCGTACGCCAGTTAAACTGGGGGCCAGGACTAGGCTATAGTGGTCCGCAATCAGCATTTCGTCCAACTCGACCGATACCCAGAATTGCTCCTTCTTCTCTCCGGCTTCGAGATATTCAAAGAACCCCGTACTATCAGCGCCTTTATCGGCAAGTTGTTATGGAAACTGAAGCGGTGAGTGAGTTTATTTAAGAAAAATAATAAAATCAAAACTTTCAGTACGAACGGGCTGCCAATCCGCCTATCGACATGTTTTTGAACCAGTTGAATCAAGTGGTGAGCTTATTTATAACTAGATGTTCTCATTTTCTTTAAAAAAATGGTTTCAGAACAACCCTCATCACATGTTTCCGTTTTTTTGACTGCCAAGGTGACTGAGAGCCTGTCATGATGGATCTAGCATAAATACACACACACACACCTTTGTTGTTGTTGTGTTGTTGTATAAATATATTTTTTGACTTTAAGATATTAAATATTTTTGTTTAAAAAGAAAGGTTTATCAAATGCAGACACCGAAAGGGAAACACGGGGTGTTGAGAGGTACATGAAAATTAAAATTAAAATGTCGCGGGAAAGTTGCCACGTCACTAGAGAAAAAAGCGCGCGAAATGGCGTGTTCAAAACGTCGTTACTGATGCGCCACAGCAAATTATATATATTTTTTTCTTTTGCATGATTATAAATATTTAAACAATATTTACCCACTGATTTTATGAAGAAAACGTATTCCGCCAGCGCCTCGTTTTTGAAAATCAAAACCGTTTAAAATCTGTAACAACCGCGTTTCCTCAAATCTGTGTGAGCAGTGGAGCGCATTTTCACGATGTATTCTTCAACACGCCGTGGGGAAAATGCGTCAAGCGGCACTGGGGTATGAGGAGGGAGTGAGTAAACGCGCCCGAAAGCACACACGCAGCGCATCCAAACGAGGCCCAAAAAATAAAAAAGCGCGCGAAAAATATCGCATTATCGGAGAGAAAAACCAACGCGCGCGAAATAATTTTACATAGAATTTCGTAATTTTCACGATTTTGCTCTGGTTTTTCTCTTCGATAATGTGAAATTATTCGCGCGCCTTTTTTATTTTTTCGGCCTCATTTGGCTGCGTTGCGTATATGCGTCCGGGCGCGTTTACTCACTCCCTCCTCATACCCCAGTGAAGCGGAGAGGTGTTGGCGCGCGTTGCGTTAGTGGCCAAATTAGGTGAATTTTAAACGAAAATACTGCGCCAAAATTGCGCCAGCCCACGGAAAGCGCGTCAGCGCTGACATGCATTTGCAGAGAATATATTAAACAACTTAAAAATTGCAAAATTAAAATCAAGTTCAAATGTATTCAAACAAATTGACTCATCGCGTAGTTGTCATTGATTTGCTCGTAGTGATTCGAGTCGGGCTTCACGAACACTTTTCCTCTTTGTCCGATTCTTCCGTTCATCTTGCCCACCGTTTTAGGACAGTAGAAAATGCCGTGGTTGATGCCGTGGTTGACTAGAGGATTGTGGATTGGTTTTTTGTTGTTGTTGTTATCGGTTTCTATAAAAAAAATAAAATTAGGGGCTTCGAGACGGCTAGACAAAACATAGTAGCCAGCAAAATACAAAGGGGCATGATTGATTTCAAACAAAGCCCAAAGTGTAAGAATTTGCAGTTGTACGTTTGGGCGCGTTTGCTGACTCCTGACTCATGCCCCAATGAAAATAGGAGCCAGGAAATACGAAACAAAAACAACTAACTGAAAGAAAGAATACCGAACACCACTAAAGCGAGACCAACACCAATCACAACACCACACAAAAGCATAATTGAATATCCAAGAGCCTGTGGTGTTTGCTGAGACATCCTAATCGTTCCCGACGCGCCAATCTTTCCAGTACCAATCACAAGTTTAATAAACTCATTTTTCCGCTCATGTCCACAGTCCATGTTAGCGAAATCGCGCACTTGTGGAATATAGTAAACAGCCGTTTCCTTTTGGAGAATACCAAGCGACATGGATCTTCCACACTTGTAGAATGATAAGCTGACAGGAGCTGAAGAGTCGACTGTGATATAGGTGAGAATCGAGTAGTGAAGATGCGGAATGATTGGGTAGAATCCAACGCTGTCTGCTGGCAGGTCGAATTGCAGTTTTTCGGTGGTGATTGTGTCGCGGACTGGAAAACTTTTTTTGTTTAGCATAACAATAGTCCTTTCTTTTGGAGGACATGTCTTACCATAATACGAATGCTTTTCTAGAATTGTTTCCATTAGCTTTCCGGAGAATCCAGTGGTTTCCTCAATTGCATATTGTAAAGACTTGTTTTTAACGGGTTTGGCCTCTGCAGACTTTGCAGAGAAGAGCACGAATGCAAAGAGAAGAAGGAGAAGAACGGTGTAGTTCATCTAAATTTTAAATAACAATTTTAAATCAAAAATAGAGAATTTCTGTATCAAAAATGACAAAAAGGGTAAGGTAATGTGCTTGGGAAAGCACGGAAAAGGAAAAAAAAGTGATTGGAAAATTTTTGTAACGACTTTTTTTACGGGTAGGGAGAGAGGGAAAAAGGAAAGAGGGAAAAATGAAATGGGTTCGAAAACAACATAGATTTGGAACGTGCCTTACCGTATCATAGCTTTTGTTGAAGGAGGAGAAGGGGCGGTGAGTGAAAAAAACCAAAATGAAAAGCAAAAGTTGTTTACCATCCATCTTGGCAGGAAGTTCCATGAACTTGGAATTGAGGGGTACCGTAACCCAAACCACATTTAGGCATGTATACGGCAGTTATAGGCTAATAGCCATAGTTGACATCTAATCGGCGAGTTCGGCTACTAGCCGTCAAATCCCACTTCAACCAATTTTAATTTGTAACCCCAAAACACACACATACAGTAACCAATTACCACGCACATTAACACCCGCTTTCAACAGCTCTCGCTCTCACATTTTTTGCATCCTCAAAGACATGTAAACCCTTTCAATCTTCCCTTCTCGTTTTTCTTTCTTTCTTCCATTTCCCCTTTCTCAGCTCTCAAGATTTCCGGCTCAACGGCGGTCCCTCGATTCAAAACGACACCCGTCCCCTAAAATTACGTCCTTGTGTGGTGCTCGTGGAATGCTCCCGCCCTGAAAAAGGGCATTTCGTCGGTAGCACTCAACACAGCAGCGCGTAAATCAACGTCAACGTTCTTTTTTTCTATGAATTTTGCTTCCTCTTCTTGTTTTTTGCAAAAAATGGTCATCATTCTCCTAGTCCTTTTTAATATTTTATTTTTGATATACCCAAATCTACTTCCAGAAAATGCATTTCCCTTTCGCTCTCATCTTTGCCCTCTCCTCCGCCATTGAAGCATTTCTCTCACGCCCTCAACCGGGTCATCAAGCTCTGGAGCAGTACACCAACTCGTTGCGCACCCAGGCTCAGCAAAAAATTGCAGAAATTATTGCAGACCTGACAAAGAACACATCAGAAACTTATCGAATAGTTTCAGCGGACTCGAACTATTTTGCATTCCAGCTCGAAGATCAATCAGGCATAATTTTTCGGTTTTCTTTCAACGAACTCTATAAGCAATCCGCCTGGTTTAGCGGGGAGGATATAATAATGAACGTTAATGCTACCAACAATGGAGTGTCGATTTTTGTGACGTATGATGTTAGAGAGCCAATGGTTATTCAAGAGGCTGTTACCACAAACCGGTACAAGCTTCGACGAGATCCTTTGGATGCACTGGATGCTTCGATTTTTGTGCACCTGATTGCGGATAGCGGGGCGACAGAGGGCTTTTTGAGCTTTCTGGTGGAGGCGAATATCGATCATCAAACGGTTCATTTGATGTTGAGCGTCAGTATCATAATTATAGCCCGTAAGTTTGAAAGGCAGTGTCTTGCGCTGAGGTCAATTTACTGTGGCCTAATAGAACAGGAAAATCAAAGCATAAAAGTAGGTTTCGCGTTCTACCGTCTGACTGTCTAACTTCTCATTTACGCGAAATCCCTTATCGGTAGAGCGCGAAGCCCCTTAGGGAGAAATTGGGGACAATTGATCCATTAGCTACCCACTACCTGCTTCTTATCTGCCCCGGACACTGGTTTGACTTCTAGTTCCTTTGTTTTCTGTTTTTTCAATACTTTATTGTATTGTCTCTGCTTTCCCCTAGCTGCACACTAGCTTCCCACTAGATGCCCATTAGATGCCCGCTGACTTCCTACTGGCTCCCCATCAGCAATTCACTGACATGCCGCTTTTTTTTCCACCTGCTGCCTACTAGATGCCCACAAGCTGCTCATTAGCTGCCCATGAGCTGCCCACTAGCTGCCCCTGGGAGATCTGCGGAATCCAGTGGCGAAATTAGCGTCCTCGTTACCCATCAGAGGTCGTATGCAAGAGACGTCTTTTGGCACACGAAATGCGGAAAACTCTGGTTTTTGAATGATACTGGGAGGAGACGCAGAGAGACAGGCATACCCATTTTCCGGACAAACCATTTTCAAGTTTCTTGCATACGTCATCTGCCCAACAGCTTCTTATTATCTACTGTTGTCAGCTAGTTTCTCATTAGCTGCCCACTAACTGCCCACTAGCTGTCTGAAATTCCCTGAGTTCGAAAAAAATTACTACGTCGCGAAAACCAGAAAAGTGAGAGTCACAGCCGAGTCACAGCAGAGTCACAGCAGCGTCGCGCGCTCTGCTCTGACAGGTTTTCGCGACGCAGTAATATGTATGCACCAAAAACCCCAAAAACTATCATTTTTCAGTCATTCTTCTCGTTCGTTCCTGCGTAAACAAGTCATTGAAGATTGTTTACGCTTACGACTCCATGTCAGACGTCGAGTGTGTGGTCACCGACGCTTCGCTTTCCCAGTTTCAATAATTTGTTTTATTTGATCGATTTTATCGTTTAAACTTTTGTTAATACGGTCCAGTTTCTGCCAAATCATTGTGTAATTTACCGATGCATCCTGCTTTTTTATGGTTTGAAAAATAAAAATATGTACATATTGTGTTTTCAATCGACTTGCGACATGAGAACGCGAGACTCCGCCCACTTTTTTGAGGGCCACCACGCGAACACAGTTCGATTCGAAGAGACGCAGACAGGTAGCGCACAAATAAGTGGGCGGAGTCTCGCGTTCTCATGTCTCAAGTCGATTGAAAACACAATAAATCATTAAATTTGAAATTAAAAGTTTTTTTTTCTATTTTTCCAGATCTCTCCGTCATAAAAATTTGAAAATTTCGCGTGCGCAGCGTTTGCCAAATTGGATGCCAGGTTCGTTTTGCAAAGTTTGGTTTTTAATGAAAATCTATCCCATTCTTGAGGAAATTTTAAATTTTTGCTGCGAAAAAATGGGTACTGGCTTTTAAAAATAACTGTTGTCATTAACAACCATTACTTGAACATAGCCACTGACTACTAACATTTTGAACTTCAAATTTGAGCTCATAGCTCCTCTTCTCCGCCATAAAACCACTTGCCCACTTTTTAGTTCGTGATATGTCTTCTTCCTCTTGAAACCAACGCGATTAATTGTTAAGCAAGATTACGACGTCTTTCTTCTTAGTGATCCTTACATTAGCCCAAAAGTCTTTCAAAACGAACGTGATGTTTCAAAATTCAGGATCAAAGAATATTTCTCTTGTTTTTTAGACTTAAAACGTACTTGATGAATTTTGCTTTGCTTTAATGGTCATTCCACAATAAAGTTCAGTTCAGTTCAGAGAACAGTTTGAATTAAATGATATCATTTGAATTCAAAATTTTATGGTATTTAACATTTATTTTTTTATTTGTTTTTTGTAGTAATCTCCTCCTCCCTCTTTTTCTTCTCATCCGGTGTAGTCTGTGTTGTTGTGCTTTGTGACCAACTTTTTTTTGCATGAACATATGTGCGTTTTGTGAATAATTCAGACTACTTAGCTCTTTCATCGTTTTGTTGATGGTGTCTGAACCTGATAGACTTGTGAGTTTGAGCTCTGCGGTCTCAAAGCGGCTCGGCTCTAGTCATATGGTTTCTATAACTATTTATCCACCAGTAGAACAATTTTATTAAACTTTTCAAATGATCTGTGTGAATATGAAGCTTTTGTTAGATTTTTCGTTTAGCTAAGTTTTTCTTCGACCATTTACAAGATTTGTTTTGTCTGATTTTGTTTTTTATTCATTTAAATGGATAGGAACTTGACTGTCAATTAAATAATTCCAATAACGATCCGATTGACTTGAAATTGTGAAAAAAATTTTTTTTAACTTAATCGTCTTTTCACAACTTTTTTATTTGTCTCACTGTCTAACGTCTCTACTTTATGTCATCGGTAGAGCGCAATACCAATTTTTCCGTCCGTATTAATTTTTTGGTTAATAGCCGCCTACGCCCCGCCCCGATCATCGCCAAAACCGCGCTGCATACACGTGCCAAACGCCTCCTATTAAATACCATGTACACTCCAGCAAAAGCTAGTAGTATTTTCTACGGCTAATAGCCATATAGCTGCCCTGTTCGTGCCATACCTTAAATTTGACCCTATCTTAATACTTTAAAAAAGTTTTTGACATTTTTAATTTTGAAAGCAAGCTCAAAAATCGTTCAGTCGAAAATCAAAAGTTATTTCATCAAATTTTTAACACAACTTTTCTACTTTCTAGCTCTAAACTATGTATGTTTTGGTAATATTTTGATATGATCACTGAGCAATTTCTCTTTACACGTTTGATCAAGGAAATCAAACTATGAAGCAAAGCACATTTCACATCGCATGGAGTTCAGTATGATTTGTGAACAAGTAAAATGTGCTGCGTTGCATTGCGAAGCATTTGTAAACGTACATAACTCACTGTTTTTTGATTTGTTGAACTTTTGAACGGCTTGCACGCACATGCACACACATTCCAATTCAAATACATCGCTATGGTTTTATGCGTCCTTCTAGTTTTTTGTGTTGTGCACATGTCTTCTAGTCTAAACTACATACATACCTTTGTATAGTGCAAAACAAAAAAATGAAACAGACTGGCCGAGCAAGTAATGATGATAAAAAAGGGAACTGGTTATTTTTTTCTGCATAGAAGTTTATAAGTTTTAGAATAAAGCGAATACAGTTCTTTTAAATACATATTAATAAATTTGAAAATTCGAGTTTCGGTAGTGCTTCCTTCTTATCAGTAAAATTAAAATTTCGCAGCATTCACTCCTTTTTTTGAAGAAAAATTAACAGTTTAACCCTAACCCCCATAAGATGATTTATGTATATTTATTTACAGGTCTTTCATGAAACGAGGGTTCTTCTACGATCCGCCACAAGTCTGGAAACGCTTTTGCTCAACGAGCCCTGAGCCATTTCCCTGTCGGTCGGAGAATGAGAACGTAGCCGAAACGATTGAGCAAAGAACAAAAAAGGAGTTTTACACGGGGTATGTTACATGTTCTCTTTTGATTGTTTTTCTTTTAATTCAGAGAAAATGGAATAATAAAATTAAAAAACAACATCATCTCAATTGTCGATCCGAAGCCACGCATAATAAATCAATATGCTCTTGTTGCTTTACGAAAACCGGGAATTTATTTTGTACAGTGAGTTGTTTTTATTTTTGTTTTGAATTTTTTCCTGAAAAATAGTTTTCATCCTCTTTTTAAGTTTTCACAGTTTCAGAACTGAATCCGATTTACTGGGACCATTCACTATGACCCCAATTGCCAAAGAGCTGCCTAAAGGAGAGCTGATGATGATTTACGAGGTATTTTTTTGTTTATTCTGTTGTTTAAACCGTTGAAACAAAAACACTTTCAGTGCTGCGGAAGATTTTCCGAAACAGGCACATCGTGTTTCCGACCAATTGGACTTCTTCAAAATTAAGTGTTTTTCGAATTTCTGCGTGTCATATTTTGTAAAAATGAAAATAAAGTTGTATGTATGTGTATTTCACAAAAACAGTATAACGAACGCAGCAGCTCAATACAAATACAACAATTTATTTTAAATCAAAGATAATGAATACAAACCAACACCTATTCTTTCTTCGCCTTCTTCTTCACTGGCTATTCATTCTTCTTTTCTTTCTCATCGAATTCCGCTCCAGGATTCGGATGGACTTGGCGGGGTCCCAGTATACCATCCGGCATGAGCCATCCATTTCTTGCTAAGAAATTGATTCGGCTGTGGTACCACGCGGCGAGTTTTTCCTGTTCTTCTTGGTGATGGGTGAAGTGAATCACGTCAATTATGACATCAAGATATGCTCGCACTTCCTCACTTACAGCATTTTCAGAGCTGAAATCTTGGATATTAAAGTAAGGTAATTTGGGAGAGTAAAGATTGGTTTTGCGCTCAGCCGATGAGAGACTGCGTGGCTTGCCGTAAATGTTTAGTTATCTGCGTGTCTACCACCATTACGAAGCTGTATTCAATTTTCCCCTAATCGCCGCTGTTTTCAAGAAAAAGGTGATTTAAACATGTTTTGAGTGCGCTAAATCCACCGCCGCACTGATTTCATGCAGTGACACAAATGACTCTTAGTAGGTCTGCTGCATGTCGAAAGCAATCTGCGGACAGGGGAAAATCCTATCTCGCTAGTTTCCTGTTTTAGGACTGCCTAGTCAAATCGTGAAACTCAAAAAGTAGGAGCTGCAAGGAAAGAAAAAAGTCAGAAAAAAACGAAGCGGACTGAAGGTTCAAGACCATACCGTTCAAGAATTTAGAACGACCTGATGGCTCCGCGGCTTACATTTGTAGGTATTTCCGGAAGGTAGTACTCAGTCACTTCTCCTATCTCTACGCAGCAACCAGACAAACCGGAGATTTTCCAGCACGATGACGAACACACAATAGTCACCACAAAGACGGACGTTTCGCCAGGACCGGATCAGATTACAATTCTACAACTGAATCTGGGAACCTTGCGCATAGTTCTTTCTTTCACCGCTCATAGCGGTTTTCTGAGCTTCACCTGCGCTTTCCACAATATTTCCTAGAAGAATATATGTAGCCGATGTCTTGAACAATCTATAAATTGGGAAAGGAGTGATTTCGGGCCTTAAACTGCTGAAACTCTTCGGCCAATGGAAAACTAAACGTCCGGAGAAAGAAGATGAGGTTAACAATCAAAAAAGAGTACGTCAAGGAGATTCGTCGTTCCAATTACTCATAGCACCGGCTCTTCAAGCAATCCTTGATGAGCTCAGCACTGTACCGCTTGTCCCCCGGAATTAAGGTATTTGAGGCGGAAATTACCATCAACGGAGAAATCGAGATGAATGCAAGACGCTGTGCTATAACCTGGGTTAAGCAATTTTTACATCCGCGATCAATACTGGCAGCGCCAATACTGGAAGCGGATGCAGATGACAAGACTGTTCTGGTTCAAGTTTGGATTATCCAATTTTCGTTTACCACAATTTTTTAAAAATCAAAAATTTGAAAAAAACAATAACAATGATCTAAAAATAATAGAAAACAAAGAAACATAAATGAATTGTTACAAAGTAATTATTGTCAACCCGCCATTTTTAAATAATACCGTCACTCGATGTTCGAAATGCTGAAAAACGCGGGAGTACGATGGTATAGAACTGTCTGAAATAAAGCTGTACTGCCACGGAATAGCTAGAACAGTTAGAAAAAGTATTCCGTTGTATACGTTATGTAGTTCATTGAGTTCTACTTGGCGCAGTTATTTTTCAGTATAAAATCATTTTTTAGGTAGTTCTATATCCTGAAGTTATATACTGTTGTACCCCCTACAAGAGCGATTGGCGAAAACCTGTCTACAAATTACCTTTCTAAAAAAAACCCATATTCCTGAAAACTTGGCAAATTTCTCAACCCTAATGAGTTTGTAGTCTTCTTGTCAAATAGTTGTTATAAGTGCCTTAATGTTTTATGTATTTATCTCATTCAGCATTAATTCATGTCCGGAAAGCTTAGCGGCTATGCGCCGGAAGCATGTGTGATATTTTTAAAATATGCTACCGGAGGGAGCTGGGCCGAAGCTTGCCTTGATCCTTTTGAGTATTTAATCGGCTCCCGGTGACCTTATCCTATATTTTTAAGATCACCTTTAAGATTTAAATCACAAAAAAATCCCCTCACAAAGCAAGCTTCCGCTCAGCTCCCTCCGGTCGCCAAATTGAAAAGTTCCACACATGCTTCCGGCACTTTGCCGCTGAACTTTCCATGCATCAATAAATGCTTAGAAAACGCATATTCAAAATGTGTACGACCAAAAAAGCAAAAAAAAAAATGAAAACATTTTTTTTAAATAACCCCTTCAACTCATATTGCCCCCTCGCGAATTGCTTACCTCGGCTCTTCCGTATTCACAGCATCACTGTTTTGCGCCTTTTCCGTTCCTTTCTTTCCCTCCATAGCCTTCGAATCGTTTCAGATATCTGCAACGATTCCCGGTATTTTTCTGGTTTTTCTCTATTAATACATGTCAGAAAACGTAAATAAACTTGTTTGATTACGTTTATTTACTTTTTTGAATGGAATTAATAGAAAAACAAACGATAAATCCCTTAAAAACGTTTGAAACGCCAAAAAACTATAAAAAATATCTCCCGTGCCGTTCGCACACGCCCATCACCCTGCGTCTCTCCTCACCTGTCACTGCCTACATCGGCACGCCCACCACCTGTCGGCTCCTTTCGGCTTCCGTCTGCACTTTTTGTCCCTGTCGGCTTCCGTCTGCACTTTTTGTCTTAAAAGCTTTGCGATACTTCATTCAAAAAATTAAAGCTAGGAATAAATAATCATTAATTTTAATTTGCTCAACTAGGAGCCAAAATTAATGTAATTAAAACTCATAAAAGAGACAGAACCACAACTTCTAGTCCTTCTTCAGCTTCTTTTTCTCCGGCTCTTCCTTCTTTTCCTCCTCGTCATCTTTCGGTGGACTCGTAGTTGTCGACTCAGAGTTTCCAAATCCAAACAGCAACAGATCCGTCTCACGGCTCAACTGTGCTTGCACCTCTTTTAGTTGTTTTATTTTCTCTTCCAAGCTCGCAGGGGTTTTCTTGTGGGCAAGAGATGGCAAAGGAGCCGATTTTTTCGCCTTTTTCTGCATTTCAACTTTACGCTTTTTTGATATCATGCTACTAATCAGGCTCACACGATAGTCAATATTATTATTCATGGCAGTGTCTTCATTGTCACTATCCGAACTGTCGCTAGTGTCGCTGAGATCGCTAAAGGTGCCATATTCCTTATTGTCGCCATTGACGTTGCTGTCGCTATTGTCGTCACTGTCGCCGCTGTCACCACTGTCACCACTGTCACTACCTTCCATTTTCTCAGTCTTTTCGTCTTTCTCATCCTCACTCTCTTCCTCACTCATGTCAATGACAATGGGACTGAAAAAGATTAAATCCTTAATTAAAAAAAAAAAACAACATGTACACCAAAAGTTTCAACCTACTTTTCAGAACTTCCTTCCTTATGCTCTTGCTTAATCCCCACTGAATTACAAAAAACCGGATGGAACGGAACAAGTCCGTTATTCACGAGAATAGTTCCTGGGGGAGGAGGAACAAATCGGGGTCCAAATACACCTTCAGGTTGCAGCAAACCATGCTCCGCTAGGAAAGAGATTTGAGCATGGTACCAGGCGGCCAGCATCGCCTGGTTTTGCTGATGTTGAGCGTATCCGTCTGCGTGACAAGCGACGTGGTTGACTACATCGTTTAGAAAAGAGCACACTTCCTTGTCGACGTCATCTAGGGCGGGTTGGGCTTGTACGGCGTTTTCGGGATTCAATTCATGGTTTTCCACTTTCTGGTCGCTGTTTTGACTGTAATTAAGATAAAAATAGGTATATTTGGCGCGGATGGACGCAGCTAGATAACTATTAGTCTTTGGAACATAGTTGGCACATAATCGGCGATTGACACAAGCTACGCCGCGGCAAACGCCGGAGTTGGTCACTGAAAAAGGCTATTAGCCATTAAATTTGAAACTGCTATCTGGCGATTTGGGCCAGACGTGTCAAAATTGAGAGGTGACAGCCAAGAATAAATTATATTGTCGGCTCACCAAAATGGTCAAATGCGATCCGCTGAACTCAACGTTATGCGATTTTCATTTTGGTTTCCAAATTATTCCATTTCACGTTGAATTTACACGTGAAATGAAATAGTTTGGAGAACAAAATGAAAACAACATAGCGTTGAGTTCAGCAGAGCACGTTTGACTATATTGGCGGGCCAACAGTATCTCTATCAATGACGGGGCGAGCGATAATGGGCAACGAGGCCACTAATTGCTGAGCTAAATAGCAAGTTGCAACGAGGCTGCTAGTGGCCAGCTAGTGGCCAGCTTATGGGCAGCCATTGGAAAACTAGTGGGCAGTTAATGAGCAAGAAATGAGTAACTAATTGATAGCTAATGGGCAGCTACTCGGCAGCTGTTGGGCAGATAGTTGGCAGTTAACGGGCAGCTAGGGGACAGCTGCTGGGCAGCTAATGGAAAACTAATGGGCAGCTAATGGGCAGCTACTCGACAGCTAATGGTCCGTTTGTGAGCAACTACATAGATGGCAGCTAGTGAACAGCTAGTGGGTGGTTAGTGGGCAGGTAGTGAGCAGCTACAGTGCGCGTCATAATTATAAGACACCCCCTTTTTTTGAGGGTTTTGGGGAAACTAGAAGTTTTTATAAAACGGCATGTGGTGGATCTTTTTCAGCGTCTAAAATAACCCGGAAACCCAATTTTTCATGTACCTACCACAAAAATTACGACTACAGTACCAAAAAGTCGAAAAATCAGCCGCGTCATAATTATAAGACACCCCCAGAAAAATAATGAATTTTTCAACTTTTTTCAACCTTTTTGAACTTGTATCTATTTTTTCACCGGTTTTACTGTTTTTTATTCCTTTTTAAGTTATTTTCTTGTTTTTTACCAATAATTGTGTCATATTTGACCACTTTTTTTCAAGTTTCACACATTTTTGAGCTTGACTTCAGATTTCAGGTTTATTAACAGAAAAATTAACCGAAATATCAAAGAAAACAAAAAAAAAAAAGAAATTTAATAAGAAGTAGGTCCTACAAACTTCTGCATCACTTGGCACAGTCTGTTGCTCATGCTCTGAGTAAGGCTCTCGAGGTATGATGACTGGAGCTTGTCATACTCTTCGGTAACGGCATCCTTGAGCTCTCCTACAGTTTGAAACTGCTTTCCGTGACGATAAACTGCTCGGGCAAGAAGTCCCCAGACATTCTCTATGGGGTTGAGGTCTGGCGAGTTGGCTGGTCAAGCAAGGACTTTGATCTTTTTCGTGGAAAACCAGTTCATTGTCGATGAGCTTTTGTGAATTGCCGCATTATCTTGTTGAAAGGTATGAGTCTTCTTGCGGTTTTCACGGTTGAAAAAAAAGACAATTCCATCCTGGAGAGTTTCCTGGTAGTCCATGGAGTTCATCTTACAAGTCACGCATTCCAAGAAAACAAGTGTTGGAAACTCATCTAACGACACATCGCTTATCTAGATCATTGAGGATCCTTGGACGTCCAGTGGGTTTTGCTGAGCCGTGAGCCATTGTATCTCAAATGTAGTCTCTTACACAGTATCGCGAACGGGTGATTCTTCTGCTCATCTGCAAAGTACTGAATCCAAGTTGAGTCATAATGTCCAGTTGAGCTTGCTCTTCTGAAGAGAGGGTAGAGGCGAGTCCCGTGATGATTGAACTGAGGTGAATGAATGTAACTCATATCCTAAAACATACCGTAAAAGCTGTAATAGAACACCACCTTTAATAGAACGCCACCTGTAATACAACGCCACCCCCAACATCATTTCGAAAAATAGAACGCCACCCTTTAATACACCGCCACTCTGAAAAACTGCGGCCTATAAACATGAACTGGTGTACCAGTAATTTTTTTTCAACGTGGATTACTGTAGTCAAAAGTACATAAACACCGAGGTGTGCAATGAGCGATGAAGCTAGCTGATTACAGAGGGTACTACGTTATAGAACTCGCACATAATAGAACTGCTACGGAATAGAATTGCGCGGACCAGAACTGTCTGAAATGGAGCTGTACTAAAAAAAACCAGTGCACGTAATACAACGCAGGGACTCACAATGCTCAACGAAATTCTTATCTTTTCTTTTTTTTTCGAGTCGCTTTTCGAGTTGTTCGAGCGGTTCTGTATCGGCACCGCTCTATTTCAGGTATTCCTTGCGAGTTCTATACCGTAGTAGGATGACAGTGATATGTCACTTGAATTCGAATAACAGTACAAATACATATTATCGGCCTGCCATGACGGTCAAACGCGCTCCATTGAATTTAGTATTTTTTGATTTTCATTTTGATATTGTCCATTCGCGAAAAAAGCAAGTGCGCTCCACGAAACTTAGTACTTCATGGATTTCATTTTTGTCGCCAAATTAATTCAATTCACGTGTAGATTCAAAATGAAATGAAATAATTTGGGGATGAAAATGGAATTCACGAAGTACTAAGTTTCGTGGAGCGCACTTGCTTTTTTCGCGAATGGACAATATCCAAATATTATTTCATTTCACGTATAAATTCAACGTGAAATGAAATAATTTGGAATCGAAAATGAAAATCACAAAGTATTAAAATCAGTGAAGCGCGTTTCACTGTCGTTGCGTATCGACAATATGTACCACGGCGTGCTGTAGAGTACGTTTTTAAATTTATTTTTGGAAATGAAATTTCGGGGGTCATCTCTCTCAAAGCTCTGCGTCTCCAGTTTTACACGCACTTAGCAAAACTTGGCAGAATGTGACTATCGAGACGCAGATAAATGCGACAGGGCGCGTTTGCCGTTACGTAGGTTCTAGCCCGCCGTGTGTACATTCGTTTTTTTTTCTATGTTTTCTGTTGATTTTTATTATTTTTGGTTGTTGAAAGATGAAATTTGATTTTTTTTTCTGAAAATTCAGCTCCGAAAAATATACCGCCACCCTCTAATAGAACGCCACCTCTAATACAACGCTACCCCTAGACCCAATCCGAAAAATACACCGCCATGGCGCTATATTACAGTTTTTACGGTAATTTCAGCTGGCCTAAACGTTTTGTCATATGTTGTGCACATCTTAGAATTACTGTAGTCAACCAAAATCCTTGAAGGAGATGTGACGGTGAAAAAGTTGGAAACTTGAAGGAAAGTGGTCGAATAGGACACAAGTATTAGTAAAAAAGAAGAAAATGTCTTTAAAAGAAATAAAAAACAGTAAAACCGGCAAAAAAATAGATAAAAGTTCAAAAAGGTTGAAAAAAGTTGAAACATTCATTATTTTTCTGGGGGTGTCTTATAATTATGACGCGGCTGATTTTTCGACTTTTTGATTCTGTAGTCGTAATTTTTGTGATAGGTACATGAAAATTTGGGTTTCCGGGTTATTTTGGACGCTGAAAAAGATCCACCACATGCCGTTTCATAAAAACTTCTAGTTTCCCCCATACCCCCAAAATAGGGGGGTGTCTTATAATTATGACGCGCACTGTATTGGTAGTTAGTAGGCAGCGAACAACAAAGCACATCTCTTGTCGATTTTTTTAAACCCACCAAGGATCTTCCGTTTTGGCCTCTTCACCATTTTGCGTCGGCTCAAGGCTCAATCGCTTAGTTTCCTGCTCTTCTTCCATCGCCAATGAATTTTGGTGTTCATTCATCTGTAATAATGTTCTTTAGAAAATTCTCTCTCGTTCTGTGCTAGAGGACCAATGACTGCTCACTTTCTCACCCTACTTAAATTCTCACAACAGTCTACAGACAGTTAAGTAGAAAAGCGTGCGAAATACATTTACTTATGGTTTTTGCTTAGCAGGACTACTGTAAAACTACATTAAAAAGGGTTTTAAAATTTTTAAAAGAAGAAACCACTGTCATTGACCTTTTTTTGGCCACACAGAGAGTACAAGTGAGGAAAAAATGAAATCGTTCTCTAGCTCGCATTACACATGGCAAAAGTGATGACTCAAGTAAAAAAAGGAAGAAAAATAAATTTATAGAAAAATGTTTTTTTTTGAAACAAGCAAATGTGAGTTTGAGTTGCATAATGATTGCGGCCTTGGGAAAAACGCACGTGTAAAAAATGTTGTGTTTAATTTGAACACTAAATACTTTGTTCTTTAAAATGTAAAAATCAATCGAAAAAGTCTACAAAAAAGCAAATACATAGACATTTCATAATGTACATATGTAGGCACTCTGACGGCTATTTTGTCCTTCATGATATGTAGCATAATTCAAAATTTTGACACTTTTGCGCTAATCTTTCTTGTTAGCCAAACTCAGTGTTTCTATGAGAAGTCTTTCTCACGCATTCTGCCAATTAGTTACCGAGGTTACGTGAGAGCAGACACAGGGGGGAAATCGGTGGATGCATATAGTGTCCATATTTCTTTTTCGCATTGAAATAACAAAATTATTCAAATACGGAAACTATATGCATCCACCACATTATCCGTGAGGTGATTCCTAATTTAAACAATTTTGGAGGCGGAAAATTGTTTCAAAAACAGCAAAACCAAGGAGGAACATGTGTGTGCATATGTTTTGAGCGTGTAAAAAAGTAGGAATAGTGAATTGTGAATCTCAGGATGTTCGAGGATTCGTGACTCCCTAATCCTTGTCGGCATCACTGTTATTTGGCGCCACTGAGCACATTGCTGCCGAAACGCTGCCGGTGCATTCAAACGTCTTCGTACCACGAGTTAGGTGTCAAAAAACTCCCCTGAAAATTGGGATCTGAAAATTCTGAAATTTTTTTTTCGGTCTTTGATATTTTAACTGTTTTTCAATTCCAGGATTCTTTTTGAATTCTTTTGTAAATGTTTCTTCACGAACAGACTTCCGTAGAAAATCGACTTCGCAAAATAACAATTTCAGCTTTCTGTGCTTCCCTACCAGCCGTTCTCACAGTTAGAGACAGCTTGACAGTGACAGAGATAACAAAATAATTATTTCTTATCTCTCTATGTCTCTTTCTTGATAGTGATCCTGTGAAATGGAGTTCAGGGCATTTCGGGTGCAGGGGAACCTATATATTTGTCATCCCCATGATGTTTTCAATGAGTTGAATTCCATGGCGTGCAAACACGCCCTGTCGCATTTCTCTGCATCTGCATAGCTAAATGCGCGCAAAAATAAGGACGAAATTAGAATTGTTAAACCCCTTTCCTCTCAATCAGATTCAGTTTATTTCTCTCAAACTTTATCGCAATATATGTTGGTTGCTGCCGCATACTTTGTTCGGGTCATAACCGCATTGATAACCGATTCCGCCCTTATCTCCGTCTAAAAAAACCAAATTGTTCCCTTTGCCCTTGTGGGAAAATATGGGCTGATCTTGTGGCGGAGAGAGCGTCGCAAGTTGGTGATGCGCGGAACAAAACCAAAAACAAAGTTTTTAAAATTTTTGTTTTTAAAAACAAGAATTTGAATATCATCACTAAAAGATCAGTTCCCAAGCGTATCTGACTATGGGCCACGAAGCGAAAAATTGCGTGGACAGAAAAAACGTGGTCGTCTTGTCTTGCAGTTGTTTGATCTGATTGGAAATTTTGCGATGGACACTTGAAGAATCGAAGAACAACGATTGCTGACAGCCAGACAGAAGAATCTGTGAAAAATTAAATTTAGAAATGAAAAGAAGAAGAATTTGGTCATGTAATGTAAAATTTCAAATCTAACAAGTAAACTAAAGAAGTTTAAAATTAAAGTTTGAAATTTGAAGAGGTGAAAGCAAAAAAAAAGAGAAAATAAAATAAAAGTAGTTATTGTTGGCCCGCCAAAATAGTCAAACGCGCTCCGCTGAACTCAACGGTATGCGATTTTCATTTTGGTCTCTAAATTATTTCATTTCACGTTGAATTTACACGTGAAATAAAATAAATTGGAAATCAAAATGAAAATCGCATAGCGTTGAGTTCAGCGGAGCGCGTTTGACCATTTTGGCGGTTCGACAATACTTTAAACAGGAAGATGCATTCAAAAATAGTTCAAACACAAAAGGGGTGGAAAAAGGGTGGGGAAAAAAAATTATTATCACTTTGAAATTGTCAAAACAAATCATGTTTAAAATTTAAATTTAAAAAAAATTCAAAGTCCAAAAGGAGTACACGAGATTTTGAGTTTTGTGGTTGCAATTTTTTTTATTTTTCTATAGGTTTCCATGCTTCTTTGCATATATTTACGTGTTAAAACAATTATTTTTTATTTGTTAAAAAAGGTAAAAATACAGGTAACATCGGAAATTTTTATTTTTATTTTCCATGCAAATTATTGAAAAAAAGTATGTAAAATACTTTTTTTTCAACATAAAATTTGTAAAAATGAAAGCTTCATTTCTATGCCGGGATTGAGAAACAAAATAATGAAAACGAGGTAAGAAAAATGAAATTTTTAGTTGAAAAATTTTTGAAAATTTCATTTTGAGTTTATCTTTTAAAATGTATTTGAAAAAAACATAGAAAAGATGCAAAAAAAAATGTGAAAAACTAGCAGAAAGAACCAAGTTGATGAAAAATGCATTTTAATTGGGAGCAACCTCGTGTACTCCTTTTGCATTTTATAAAATTCGCAAAGGATCAGAAAAAAATGTTTTGTTGCTATTTTGAAGCATTTTTTCAGAATCGAATTCACGAACTTTTTGACTGTGTGGCTCAGAACTCAAATTTTCGGAGCCTGTTATTTATTTTCTGGTGTTTTAATCATGTTTAAAACAATTGGAAAAACAGAAAAAAAATAAAACAGCAGGCTCACGAAGATTAATTACAAAATCACACAGTTCTAAAAGCGAATACCCCAGCCCAGACTAGCCGAAAACCAATTTTCACGGCTAGGCAACAACTCAATAAGTTTTGGACAATGAAACAATAAAAAACGCCGCTCAAAACCGACATAGACGAAAAAGAAAAATGCTCAAACGCATAGTACCTATCTTCCCTACACTCACGTCCACCCACGCGACAACATGTAGTGTGCACTCTACCATTGTTCATAAAATGATCATTGTGTGGCGATAAAAGCCAAGAGAAAACGTCTGCGCACTCGATTCGCCATGCTCTATATCTGTTATCTCCGAAATACATAACCCCCGCGACGGTCGGGACTGCTGCCAAGAATGGCCTGATCGTTCGTAGCTGTCCTTGTTTGCAACAATGCGGGAGAGACAAAAAAAAACAACACAAGTTTGAAAAATACATAATCTATTGTAAGAGTATGGTCCCTTGGCCACACTGGAGGAAAAGTGGAGGTTGTGGTGGGGATGACAATGATGATGATCATCATCATCATGATGACAGTGATTACAAAATGTTATCTTTAGAAAGAGAGAGAGAGAGAGAGATACGGACACGAGAAGAACTGAGATTGGATCGCCGATGACGGTCGGAGGAAAAATGGCTGATGCAACATGGATAAGATGATGACGGAGATTTAAATCTGAAACGAATTGTCATGCTTTTTTCCCTCTTCCTTTCGGGACCGAAACAACATTGATATAATCTAGTGTGGCCCTGAACCTGAAATATGTAGATACATAGTGACGAGTAGTTTATCACACATATCAAGAAGTGCATTTTCTTGTAAGTATAAGGAAGTGTTTTATTTTGGAAAAGCACACGCATATTATCAGTTTCCAGAAGAAAAAGAAGAAGAACAAGACCAAAAAACGGGGGGCAAATGTGGCATGATAGTGGCAGATCGGCGGCTGGCCAAAGATACAAGTCGTTACCTTTTTTCTCTGGAAACGATTTCACCTGATATGAGATCAAATTGTGAACTATACTGGTTTCGAGGGAATTTTTTTTGCAGGACCACTTCATTGAAATGCTAATTTTTTCAATGACCAGTGCTTCGCAACATTTCTTGTCCATCTGCATGGAAATGAGAATGCGAATGCAGATGCAAATTTTATTGCTCTATCTACATGTACATATTTACAAATCAACATGGAAAAAATGGGTGCGTATGTGATTTTTGTTGTTGGAAGAAACAAGTTTTAATTTTTTTTTACCACGTGGATCTACAATTTTCACACCAAGTATGGGGACTGAAAATGAAAACATGAGAATTTTATCAAACAATTGATAAGACGGAATTGAAGATGATATAATACAACCTGATCTCGCCATCATCATCATCTAGCGAGAAATATAATATCGTGTCATGCTTTGCGTTTCGAAATTTCAAAAATCTGAAACGTCTGAAACGATCCCCCGGCTAGAAGAGAAGGATGGATACCTCCCCCTGATCGCTCTTTGCCGTTTTTGTTCCACCCTATAGATAACATCAGGCTGGGTGAAACGGAAAAAGATAGGACTGTGCGAGACATTGATTTAGACGCAGACTCACAAACTGGGTTGTCAGTCCAAACTCCGCCCCACCTCGGCGAGGTTCCTTTATAAGGACACTGGAAAGTCAGTGCAAAGCAAGCATTGCTTCTTCAGATCACTTCTAAGATCAACACACACACACAGTCATGTCCGACGCTTCTCAGTTCTCACGCTTCCTTTTCACTTCCGAGTCGGTGTCCGAGGGACATCCGGATAAGATGTGCGATCAGGTAGGGCGTTTTTCTTTCCTTTTTTTTTATTTGCAATGACTTTTTTTTTTTAATTTTTCACATGTTTGCAACGTTTCTTAACTTTCATACTTTGTAGATCTCTGACGCCGTTTTGGATGCTCATCTCAAGCAAGATCCACATGCCAAGGTTGCCTGCGAAACCGTCACCAAGACCGGAATGGTGATGCTTTGCGGAGAGATTACCTCCAAGGCCAATGTCGACTACCAAGTGCTCGTTCGTCGTGTCATTGAGAAGATCGGATTCACCGACTCCAGCATCGGATTCGACCACAAGACTTGCAACGTTCTCGTCGCTCTTGAGCAACAATCCCCAGAAATCGCCGCCGGAGTCCACGTCAACAAGGACGGAGATGATGTCGGAGCTGGAGACCAGGGAATCATGTTCGGATACGCCACTGATGAGACCGAGGAGACCATGCCACTCACTCTTGTGCTCTCCCACAAGATCAACGCTGAGCTCCACAAGCTTCGCCGCAACGGAACTCTCCCATGGGTGCGCCCAGACTCCAAGTCCCAGGTCACCATCGAGTACGAGTCTCGCAATGGAGCTTGCGTTCCACTCCGCGTTCACACCGTGGTTGTTTCCACCCAGCACTCTCCAGATGTGACTCTTGAGAAGCTCCGTGAGGTCATCCTCGCTGACGTCATCAAGGCTGTGATCCCAGCTTCTCTTCTTGACGACCAAACCGTCTTCCACATTAACCCATGCGGAACTTTCATTGTTGGAGGACCAATGGGAGACGCTGGAGTCACTGGACGCAAGATCATTGTCGACACCTACGGAGGATGGGGAGCCCACGGAGGAGGTGCTTTCTCTGGAAAGGACCCAACCAAGGTCGATCGCTCGGCTGCTTACGCTGCCCGCTGGGTCGCCACCTCTCTTGTCAAGGCCGGACTCGCCAAACGTGTCCTCGTCCAACTTTCCTACGCTATTGGAATCGCCAAGCCAATCTCCGTGCTCATCTATGCCTTCGGAACTTCCCCACTCACCGATGAGGAGCTTCTTCAGATCGTCGATGACTCCTTCGACCTTACCCCAGGAAAAATCATCAAGTGAGTTTATTTAACTTAGTTTATAGGATTTTAAATGCCTTGTTTTCAGGGAGCTCGACCTCAAGAGACCAATCTACGAGAAGACGGCCGAGAACGGTCACTTTGGACACTCTGAATTCCCATGGGAGCAGCCAAAGACCCTCAAGATTTCCCCAGCTCTTCTCGAGAAGGCCAAGGGAAGCCCAATCCCAGCGACTTCTGCCATCGCTCACTAAATTTCTACTACTGGTATGCTAACCGGTAGTTCATCTTTTTAGCCTATCTCCTTTCATATTATATATCGTTTTGGCTTCGTCTACATATCAAATTTAGCTCATTTTACAAGTAGACTAGGCGATATTAGTTCAAATCTTTTGAAATAATTAAACGATACTTAGATTAGTAAATTAGCCAGAGCTTTCTACTTAACACCTCCCGCGTATTACTAAGACGCTTAACGTATTAGACATTTTACTAACAAATATCAAAGCAATTGAAATTGTTGTTTTTTTTATTTCCCCCCTTTGCTGCCCTTTACTGATGAGCTTTTTTTCGTCATCTTTGTCATCAGTTCCTTCTTCTGCTCCCCATCACCCCCATCATCATCATCATCCGTCTAGTGTTTGAAACATATCTTTTGATGTGCCCACTATACCGTCCCAGCAATCCTCATAGCTATCCTCTGAATGGTATCGGATGTTCTATTCTTCTTCTTTTTTTGTTCCTCCTAATCAAAATTGGTACCCCCTCCCTCCCTTTTTCTCCGGTGGCATTCCGGCCAACAGTATTTGCTACATACATACATGTTATTCGCATTTTTTATAATAAAATCTTTGTGAAAATTTTGTTGAGACCAAAAATTCATAGACCATCTTCGTCAAAGAGGAGACTAAAAAGTTGACAAATTAGTTTTGTTTTCTCTATTGATAAAAATCTAAAACTTTGGGAACAGATCTTCAAGTTCACAGGGGCATGATCCGTGGGTCCTCAAACGCGCCCGAGACCAAAAACATATTGTGCGACCGGGCGCGTTTGCTGACTCCAGGCTTATGGGCTGGCGATGAATATGGCCATTCCAACAAACCAAACATCCGCAATTATCTATTTAGAATCTCATAATTTCTCGTTTTCAAACGTTTATTTATATACGTACATATCTAAATTCCAAATCATTGAAACAAAATTCGTTCTTATCCAAAAAAGCCAGTTCCATGCCTATTGCCATCTCGTTTTATGTATATGCGAGAGGGTGAAAGAAGAAAAACAAAAATATATTTGGAGCCGTGTTAGTATTATTTAGTAACCAAGCAACGCGTCACATCGCATCGCTTTTTACTTTAAAAAACCCACGTCGTATAGCTCCACGTCATCAAAAATTGTCGGGTGCAATCGAAAAGTGGTTCAATGGCTGAGAAAAATCATTTGCTTTTGGTCCCAAGGTTCGCGGAATGTTGCGGCGATTAATCGGTAAGCATATACATATTTAATTGTTTAGAAAAAAAAGCTCAAATTCTTTAGAATGCGCATTCGAACATTGTAGTCGTTGGTTCAAACTCGATTCACCAGCTATCCGTCAGCGATTTTATCTTTCCATAGTTCACAATCTGCTCCTTTCCTTCTTTTTTTTTGCAGAATAGTGACAATGATAAAGTGATAAAAAGTTCAGTCAAAATGTTCTTTGCCTGTCGCGTCGCCTATCCGATAAAACAATAAAATAGGTAGAAAGAGGCATGATAAGGAAATTTAAAAGAAATGGAGGCGAATTTTTTATGAATATTTGAACTGTCAACTCGATAACAACGACGCTCCGCTACAACTCCCTGCGCCTTCTTTATCGAATTCGCGAAAACTGTTTTTTGGTGAATGTTTCTTTTTTAGTTGACCGGTTAACAAATATTTAATAAAAACATTTATTTGCATTAAAATCTGATCATTTTACATAAGAGTGGACGAAAGTAAATCGGGGCCAATTGGACCGGTAAAAAGTGAGGTATTTACGTAGCTGTTTAGAACTTAAGTGCATATATAAAACTTCCTTTGAAAAATATGGCAGTAATTTTCTGTTGAGATTGAAAATAAAACCGTAGAATAAACATTTTTGGCAGTTTGTCATGGGTTGATACAGTCAAAACGACACTCGGCTATCGGTTCATCTGCATACAATTCTTTGATAATTTTACGATCCATTAGGTAATCATCCTCGTCGTGCTTAGCAATGAGGGCGTAGCAACGGAAGATCTGAAGGAATAAAGGTTTCCACGCTTTTTTGCCGTCTGCCCTAAAATTCATTTCAAAAAATGTGAATTCGCATAAATTGGCACCCTCTCTCTCTGCAAAGATTTTTCCCGCGTGTGTTCAACGGAGCGCACTTTCTATTGATTTATAGCGAAAGGGAGGAGAATTAGACAGTTAGACAGATCGGGGCGCAAAATACCAAAAAAAATTAAAAGAAACAAACCGTTGTGTAGCTCATTTTTTCAAACTTTTTGTAGTTTGGCCCACTTCTGCAAGCAAACGTTCCGCATTGGCAATTTCCTAGAAAGTAGCTTGGTCCGTAGTCAATTGTAAGCTGTAAACCATATCAAAATACTCAACATTTTCAACAAATTCAAACGCACCGATGTCCCTGGATAAACATCTATGAGTGTAACAAGAAGAAGTCGTATATGAGCAGGTGTTACACTTTTTTGAAATATCCGCACCACTTCAACATTCGGAGAGCATGAATGGCACAAAACTCTGCCCAGATTCCCCTGATGCTTGCAATCCACGTGAAACTTGCGATGGGACAATTTTTTAATAATCTCTTTAAAATCATTGGTCCATGCCTGAAGATTCAAAAGCACCTCTGTGAGATTTTCGTCGTCAATTGCAGAGGTGAGCTGCATGGAATAGTCTTTCACGTCATCAGAAAGCCTACTATCTTCCACAATAGCTCCGGTAAACTCTAGAAGCGGAGTTCCTGCTGGAATAAAAACGGGCGATCGAATTTCAAAGCCAAGTTTTTGATTCTTCCGGAAGATTTCAAAGGGGTACAGATTTTTGTCGATGCGATGGAAAACGTTGTTTGTGCATTTTCCTTTGCAAGCACACAATTCGGAGCAGGCAAATCCAACGTTATCGAAGAATGTGTCGAGTCCATTTTCGAACATAATGGGGTCGAAGGTTTGCTGCAAAAATACACATTTTGGCGCTCTAATGCAAATTCTTAACGCTAAAAAAAAAACTCAGTTTCGCGAGCAAGTGGTGCTGACTACATTTTTTCAAACGCTTTTTTGCCGCCGACGCCACGCGCTGCGGTTGCGTCGCGTGACAAACCTGCGTCTCATCGCTTATACGCTCTCTTCCTGAAAAAATCATATCAAAAAATTGAATTTGCATAATTTGACACTCAAGATAGCGCTGGACATGCACAATAACGTTATAATTTGGCTGCTTACATACTTGACGGTTATAAAAATGATTGGAAAATCATCGATAAAGCCCAAACAACAAAATTTTATCCCCAATAAATTAAATTCTTACATACAAATTCAGCTTCCTTGAATGTTAGCACTTGTTGAAGCTTCTGAAACGCCAAATTAACTTCATAGCATCGACATTCCGGATTAAGATAACATGGCGTCATTGGCATTTTGGAGGTGCAATTGCATTTGATCTAAACAAAAAATAGATGAAAATGCGCTTTATTGCCCAAATATTATATCAAACCCAAAAGAACTCACTGTATTACGCGGTTTATTCGCCAATTTCACAGCTTGTGCAAGTGTTTTCTCTGTCGCCTGGTCCAGTACATTCCGATCAATGTAATCGAAAAGCAGGGAATCGGGAATTTTGAAATCTTCAGGAAACTCGCCAGCAATATCGGAATACACGGGTATTTTGTAATCGCTATTTAAAGTGATATTTTCGCTTATTCGAATACGCATTTCTGGCGCAGAGTGGCGTAGTTTTCCATTGTGATCGTCGAATTCTCTGAAACAATTTTTAAGCTTGAAACCTGTTTTTTTGCCCAAAATTCAACAAAAACGCAAAAAACTTACTCTGGAACTGGATCATCATCAAAATCCGTCGCGCGATCTCTTTTTCCAAACTTCCAATGAATTCGTTTCGCCAGTGCCCAATATCTGCGTTGATATCTTTTTTGATCTTCAAACTTTTGGGGATCCCAGAACCCATTGAGCTCCACGTCTTCCTGGATCTTAAACTTTAATCGTTCCTCTTCTTGGTGCATCATTCGTCGCTCATTGTGGTCGTAGACTTGAACCACTTTGTCTTGTAAAAATTGTTTCCTATCTTCGATTTCAAGGCGTAGCCAATTTATTTGCGCAGTGCTTGTGGTTGAGTCAAGCTGGAATTTTTATTTGTTTGTTTATTTTTAATTGAAAAACGAATAGATAAACCACACCTTTAACGGATTCATGTTCCTATTTTCCTTGACAACATCTCGGTAAAGCACACTTAAATTCTCTTCCGGTGACGAGCTTCTTGATCGAGTAGTTTTTGACTTTGCTGATGATCGACGCCGTTTCATAATTTATTCTGAAAATTGTTATTATTCCAGTCAAGAATGCAATTATTTTTGAAAAAAATTGCCACAGCCTCCCGCACGAGAAATGCGCACCGCTGGTCCCTAAAAAGAAGGTCTCGGCGTCTCACACTCTCTCGCGCGTGCAGATAGAGCGCGCTTGCACCGCCTTTCCTGCAGGAATGTTCAGAATCTAAGAATGCGTCGGAAACACTGAAAACCGGGAATTCAATTGAAAAAGGAATATCAATAGACAGAACAGAAAATTGCCGATTTTTTGAGATATCATGGAAGAAATAATAATTTGTCTTCACGGAAATACCTACAAACAAAGATTTTTCACGAATTTCGAGATTTTTCGAAAAATTCACTATTATTTTTGGAAATACTCGATAAAGACATGTTAAGAATAATATAGTGAAGTGCTTATTTATTGAAAAACGACAAATCAAGCGGTTTTGTTTGCCAAACAGTGGCATTTTCGGCTGCTCGAGCACGAAGTCTTATTCAGATGCACCTAAATTTCGTCTCGAAAATTTTTTCGAAAATCGGCTCCCAGGGTTTTGTAGAGAATTTTACGGCGATCATTTTTCGCTTTTGAACGAACGAATTCGTCAAAAAATGGCTTCGGTAGTTGAAAAACCAATTTCAGTTGAAAAAGTGAAAAAATGGGAAAATTTCGATGGTTTTTAATTTTTTTCTAAGAAAATAGAAGACAAATCAAAAATCGGCTGCCGAGGAAAGTTTCTAAATTTTCTTGCGGTCATTTTGCGACCTCAACCGGCCGATTTGGTCAAGAATGGACGGAAAAAATAGGGTTTTAAGATTTCCAGTCATGAATCGGTGGACATCTGAAGGTACGGAATTCGGCCCCTCAAGCGCTTCAATCACAGTTTTGATGGTCGATTTCCGTTAGAATAGGTCCGTATTGTTCGCAAACATTATTAAGCCATATAAAATAGAAGTTTCGGGAATATTTTATTCGATTACTGTATTTCTCGGAATTTCAACAGAATGGGCGGAAGAAGCGTCTGATTTTCGATGAAAACTTAGTTACTCCGGGTCATAGATTGTATTCAACAGAAAAGAAACATATTTAAACCAAATTTATTGATTTTTGAAAAGCAACCATCATATTTATAGCACCTTTTAAATAATTAAATTAACAAAAAATAGTTTTCAACCGATTTTTGGTATAAATTGAATTTCCGGGCCCGATGATTTCGATTGTCCTTCTAGGTTGCTGATTTAATTATCTTGCTGCTGAGCTATCTGTAAAAAATAACAATTTTGAGGTCATTTATCGTAAAATAAAGCAATTTTTTAGATATAAAACGGCTAGGATTTACGAAAGATTGATCAAGTGCACCAAAAAATATTATCCCTTCCTATTGGAACACTATTTTAGACATTAGAACAAAAAAAAGTGAAAAATAGCCGAAAAATAATGATTTTAAAAGAGAAAATTTAATTAAAAAAGGTTTTGTTTAAAGGCGCATGCAAGTTTGCGGCGCGAGGCAGAGAGAGTGCCAGACGAAATACAAATTTGCTGGTGCTTTTCTCGTGTGGGAGGCTGTGAAATTGTAAAAAGAAATATGACCGTGGAAGAAGTTCTGCGCGGACAAACCTTTGCGAAACTTCGGCCAGTAAACAAACGTTAAAATTTTTTTGAAGGAAATTATCGATTTTTACTAATTTCAATGTGAGTTTTGAGCAACAAAAAAACACACTTTTGCCAAAATAAAAATTTGATATGCGTGGCTAATATGAAAAACTGCAAAAAAAGTTTATAAATTAAACGAAAAAGAGCATGAGAAAGGGTCTAATGTGATAAAATTTGTGTTCGTCACCACTTCTTTGTCCTCTCCGTCTCTCATGTTTCTCACAAGTCAAGGAGGGACAAATCATGCGGAGTAAACAAGAGATAACGTAAATTGAGAGACGCAGATTTGAAAGAAAGTTGAGGGACCACCAAGGCTGTCAAAAAGAGCCGCGGCCCTGGAAGGCCGCGGCCCTGAGGGCCGCACAGTGAAGGGCCGCGGCCGGCCGCGGCCGGCCGGGCCGCGGCCTCGGCCCTAGCATTAAACATCTACAGAAAGGTTCTATACTATTTGAACTGAACAAAAGTGAAGGAAATTGGTTCTAAATTACAGAAATATGTGTAAAAATGTGAAAAATAAAAAATATATTCAAAAAATGAAAAAATTTGAATTTTTAGTTTTTGAGATACAAATAAAAAATTTTTTGAAATCAGTTTTTGTAAATTTTTGTGTATTTAGTTGTTTCCTTTATCCATTTTTCAATCTCTCCTTTACGAAACACAAAAAAATATAAAAATAGCGATTTTTCAGGTACAATCGGATTTTTCATAATTCTTCATGCCAGAAAAAGTTTAGACAATAAATTTAAAAGATAACCACTACTCACGTTTATTTTTGAAACGTAATAAATACAATACAATACAATCTTCATTTTTAAAACATTGTTTCACTTAAAAAATCAAGATTTAAACCAGAAGTTTTTGAAAAATGTAAATCATTTTTATTGCTAATCATAAAAAGTTAGAACAAAGTTGACAACACAAAAAATACTCACAAAAGTATGAAAATTCCCCTTGTGAAAGAATTATACCTATCTCAAATTATCCCAATCGAAAAAAAACCAATTTTTTTTTAAAATTTTCAACTTTTTTATCATTTTCACAAATTTCATGAAGATTATCGTTATTTTAGTATATACTCGGTATAAAACGCTGAAAACTCGCTCCAAACGAACAAAAAATTTCACATGCATTTGGAGTGAGGTTTAGAGAAATCAGAGCAAAACATCGGCCATGGCTCTCTCAATTTTCTGAACTCTTTCGTCGCCAACGCGGCCACGTCCACCACTGTGCGAAGGGAGCGCGTTTGCAGCGCTCCGTACTGAGAATAATTTTTGATTTTTCATCCTTTTTTTATTATTTCTCTATGAATTATTCACTTTGGAAACCCTCTGTAGGTTTTTAACGCAAGGGCCGAGGCCGCGGCCGGCCGCGGCCCTGCGACGTCGCGGCCCTCAGGGCCGCGGCCCTCCAGGGCCGCGCCTCGGCCGGCCGCGGCCGGCCGGGCCCGGCCGTGTGACAGCTTTGGGGACCACCATTGATTCGAGGGTACGATAGAATAGACATAGACGAAATAGAAATGCTACAAAATAGAATTGCTACAAAAAAGAACTGGAAAAAATAGAACGGCTACAAAATAGAAATGAGCGGAATAGAACAGCGCGAAATAGAAATGTGACAAAATAGAAATGAGCGAAATAGAACTCGGTGCGAAGGAGCGCGTTTGCATTATTCTTCGAATTTTCCGATTATTATAGGTTTTTTTCAGTGATTTTCAGGTATTTTACGCACTTACAATTAGGAACAGCGAAAATGAAGAAAGGTATAAAATCAATGCAGTTTCAGAAAAAAATTTCATAATCGGCGAAAAACTGAGAAATTGAAAAAAATAATGCAAACGCGCTCCATTGCAAACTTTGTTCTATTTTGTAGCATTTCTATTTCGCTCATTTCTATTTTGTAGCGGTTTTTTTCGTAGCATTTCTATTTCGCTCAGTTCTATTTTTTCCTGTTCTATTTTGTAACAATTCTATTTTGTAGTATTTCTATTTCGCCTATTTATATTCTGTCGTACCCTCAATAGAATTGCTATTGTCGGCCCGCCAAAATGGTCAAACGCGCTCCGCTGAACTCAACGCTATGTGATTTTCAGTTTGGTTCCCAACTTATTTCTTTTCACGTGTAAATTCAACGTGAAATGAAATAATTTGGAAACAAAAATGAAAATTGCATATTATGGATTCATGAATGAGCGACAAAACGCGGTGAATTGTGGGGCAAAAGTTGAGACCCCACGAAAAGGGGGGAAAGTGCCAAAATGTGGGAACGAAAAGGGGGGAAAATGGGCGGAGCCAACTGCAAAAGTGCCGCAAACTCTTGCGACATTTTTTCTAATAATACTTTTATGTTAAAATTGACCTTATTTAATTTTTTTGAAACTAAAATGCTCGAACCATTCGACAAAAATCAAAAAAAAAATTAGGCTCCGCCCATTTTCCCCCCTTTTCGTTCCCACATTTTGACGCATTCCCCCCTTTTCGTGGGGTCTCCAAAAGTTGGCTTGTCTCGCCACGATTTTGAAAGACTACGGTTAGCGCGAAAAATATTTTTTCTTCTTTTGTTTTTAATAAAAACGCGTTTTTTTGCCTTTTGACTAGCATTTTTTCACTATTAAAATTTTTTGTGTATCCTGGAATGGGTAATTTCTTTTCAAAAACAAATTTTGTTGAGAAAAAACTATAAAAATAGTTTTAATTAAAAAACAATTTTTCGCGCTAACACACGGCATGCCCCAGTGCAAACGCGCTCCAATCACACTCAACGTTTGATGAAACACTGTGGCACGCGTGTTAAGAGAACATTCCCTCGCGGCGTTGCGAACGCTTCTGCAGTATTAAATGTTTTCAAAAAATAAGGGGTGTCTGCGGGAAAAAAACTTGTTTTTCTTTTTGTTTTCGCGGAACGTACGCAGCGAAATTAACCCGCGAAAAAATCGAATTTCATAAAATCAGACTGAAACGTAGGTGCCAGCATGCCGTGTAACAGTAGTCTGTCAAAATCGTGGCGAGACCAGCCAACTTTTGCCTCGGAAGTTAACCAGAGGATGTGGGAGTACCTTCCAGAAATCGAGAAATGGTCGCAGAGAGCGTACCCAAACATTGATAGCAAGACGTTATCGCAAATGAGGGTCACGAAGTGGATGAAAACAGTGAAAGAGGATCAGAACCTGCAAAACTTGCTCATCATGAAAAGAAGGGAGACGCCACTTGCAGATCAGTCGAAACGTTGAAGGACATACGATACGAAACGTTGAAGGACATAGTACTGCAGCAAAAAAAACGAAAGGTGGAGAGATACTGATCAGAGAAGGCGAACGTTAAAAGGTATGGAAGAACGAATTGAAATGGAATGGAAATCAGGAGAAGAAGATATGGGACAAGGACAGGAACAACGAGAGCTGCGAAGCCTAAGGTAAAAGCTCGCATGGAACGGAGAAAAGTAGCAAGCGCCGGAAGTGCTTCAGATGTGGTGGAGCCGGACATATAGCAAAAGAGTGTACCTCGAAATCATTATACAATGTAGTGAGGGAAGCGGGAAGTGTTGGCACGGAAATGCTAGAAGCGTGCGAGTTGTTGGGGCAAAAGCGAAAAGTCATTATTGATAGTTTAGCAGTAGTGTCAGTGATTTCATCAGGAGCATGGGAACGTCTGAAAAAAGGGTGTAAAGGATGGAGATACAAGTGTGATGTGATGGGAAAGCCGAAATTCACATTGGTTAATGCAGCAAAGTTGTCAATGTCGGTAATCGATCAAGTACGCTTAGAAATTTGGATTCGCGGCAGGAAAGCAGCAGTGGTTTTCCAAATTGTACAGAATGAAATGGAATTGTTCTTGTTGGGAACGAATGCATTCAAAACGGTTGGTGTGAAGTTGAAGTGGAAAGCTGAGATGCTAGGAAATCGAGGATGGGGAAATAAATGGCAGAGGTCATTTGTCGTAAAAGCAAATCGCGGACTGCGAGGCGCAAAAAAAGAATATGCGGTGAACATTGTTCGGCCAGCGGGAAAGAAAAAAGGGTGAACGTGAAAAACGGTCATTCCTTCAAACGGAGATGTTGGTCCGTTGATAAGCCGGTTGTAGCTATGATGTTGAAAAAGACGGAGAGAGCGAAAGACAACGGCATGATGTTGAAACCCGATGAGGGCAGAAAGAGATCCGGGGAAACGCATGGAAAGATGGCGTTGGGATGGACGGCTGGAGCTTGCAATGGGAGAAGAAAAAGAGGAGGTCAATCACTGACTGGATATGACTTGTGGCAGACTACCAGCGGCGGAAAAGTTGGAGGAGTCGATAAAGGAGGCAGGATGCAGCCCATAAAGATCAAAGCTCCGCCGTCGCATAGAGAAGAAATAATATGATAATTTAGGAGTTTTATGTATATTATTTTGTAGTCTCCTTTTGTTTTTCACACCGGTCAGGGACCCGGTTCTGCCGTCGGGGGGAGAGTTGCCTTTAGTAAAGGTCACGCCACGTAGTAACGTGTGCACGTGATGCCATGAGGACACGTGTTGAGATGTAGATTATTGTTTATCATTTGTATAAGATTTAGTCCTAACTTTATTTGTGCTACGTGTTTGGCGTTTTCTGTCTTGTTGTGTTTCGCTGAAGTTTGGCGTAATAAACGGTTATTGTGTCAAATTCTCTGTTATTCTCGTAACACACATAGGAACCCGTTTACTCAGAAACACCGGCAGTTTCGCGCGCAATTTTCTGTCTGCGTCTCGTTTTCAGGAAATCAAAATTTATTTCTCTGAATCTCACTACAAATTCATGCGCAATTCACCTTGCGATTGGAGCGAATATGCAGAGCTTTATACCAAGTATAAAAAACTGTTTTTTCCCTGCGTCTCCTTGGATGCTGTGGTCTTTTTGTCTTCCGCTGCGAGGCAGCGTGGCCGCGGACGAGTAACTGCACATGGCCGACTAGGGTTGGCAATGGGGAGCCCCACTCTTTTTTGCACGAGTGGCAGATATCCAATTTTAAGCACTCTGATAGTTTACTCACTTTAAAAAAACAATACTAGCACGACTACTAATCAGATTTGAGGCGGAAATTTCGCTTTTCCAGAATTTCGGAGGCATGTTTTGGCGATGGGTAGGTTGGGGCGGGGAGGTGGGGCGGGGAGGTGGGGAGCCTCCCCACCTCCCCATTGCCAACCCTATGGCCGACTAATGGCTTTGCATAAGTCACATTTTTTTTTTCGGATTCTATGGTGTGGAAGCGACGAAATCAGCCAACAATTACGACCACGTTCGCCTGGTTGTGTAGAATATCTAAAAAGAATTTCTAGCCATGTTTTTTTTCATACTTTTTTCGGTTTGAAAGCTTGGTGCCTTATTTTTGCTTCAAATTTGATCTCACAAACTTCCCGATCTGTGAATTTTTGAAACTATTCGAATGAAAATTATTTACAAGTAAGTATCTTGTTGCCAACGCCCAATGCGCCACCAAGTTCGTCGGATAATGAAATAATTTTTTTCGCTCGAAAATTTACTTTTTTTAAGAAATTCGATTCATTATCTAATTATTCAGGATGAAACCATCATTTTGATCCAAAAACGAGGCCTTTTTGTCAGAAAATGACCGAGCCTTAGGGTTTTAAAAATTGCGCCAGGTAGAAAACATTGGGGTGCCGTGCAACGCGCACCACTGAAAAAAGTAAGGTTAGAAAATTAGACAATGAGACATTCAAAGAAACGAGGATACTCAGACAACCAGACGGCATCGGTAGCGCGCGAAACTAACGGAAAATTCACTGGAATAATTTTTTTGAACAATTAGAAGTTATGAAAAGTATTTACCATCAGAATTTAACATTTGTTTTAATTCACATTTAAACACAAGATCACATTTGAAAAATTAAATTTAAAAACAAAAAAAAAACCCCTAAATGGTTCAATTTTAAAACAGAGGGCACAAAATGCTAATGGAAAAGACCAGAATTGTAGGAATGAAGGTAGTGGGTTGTATATAGAACGGAGCACAACGTGATCCTTGCTTATTTCGATAATTACAGACAGATATGGAAACACATAGGGGAAAAATCGGTAAAGGACAGAAGAAAAATGAGTAGCGATAAAAGAAAAATCAAAGATTACTATTATGAGCTCTTCTCCGCTCCTCCCTCAGAGCCCACGCTTCCGGTGGAATAATCAGAGGAATACTTCCTGGCGGTGGCACAAAATTAAAGTCTTCCGGTGGCGGTGTCTCATCCCGAATGTGATAATAATCGCTAGGCCTTGGTGGTACTGTAACCCCTCTCGGCAACGGAACAGTCCGTCGTGTCCAATACGGATCCTCACAATACTCAATCATGGCTCGACTGAACGAAGCGGGATACTGATCAGCTCGTGGATGGCGCTCTGTGATACCGTAAAACAACTCTACAAACTCGTCGACATTTGGTGGCTCGGTCAGTGGGTCTCGAGGAATGTCCCGTCGAGGGTAGAAGCGAGGGGGGAGGCGATTTGGTGCAGTAGGCTCTGGAGCAGGACTAGTCTCTGATTCTGGAGCAGTGATAAACCCGGACTCGGGGATTGATGCCAATGGAGGCCTTGCAACCGGGTTCCTCTGAGAAAGCACGGCGACTGGCTCGTCTTGAATTGGCTGCAGACGTTGAATGAGCACACCCATGTAGCTGGACACTTCTTCGTCTTCTTGCTTGTCTGAAACAGGTGCATATGAAACAATGAAACTAATAATATTTGTAAATAAACCATTGTCACCATCGGAAGAGTACTCATCAGTGTCGTACTCTGCATCTTCGTTTTCTTCTTCACCCTCATCGTGCATTAATCCACATTCCCGAAAATCCATGTCAATTGGAATGGCTTCTGCCTCCATTGCCACGTCCTGCACACTACTACTACTACTACTAATAACTAGAGCAGAACTGGCATGGTGCTCAGTCTTTTCTTCTTCCATTTTTGCTTTTTTAATTGTCTTGGTCTTCTTTTCGCCTTTGCGCTTCGGGGGGAACGGTTTTTTGAACTGGTCTTTGTTCTGAGATTTTCTATAATGGAAAACAATATACCCATTTTTGTCTGTTACCTCTTCATCCATTGTTGCTGAGCACGGTGAACAGAAGCGAAGAGTCTGAAAATTAAGGCAAATTAAAAAACAGACATGTTTTTACGACCGCCCGAAGCCGTTGGGTGGAAAAACGGTTTTATCAGTAAATCAACACTGCGTCCGTCTTAATTTCAATTTTAAATACGGCGGTTTAATAGCCAGACGACTTTAACTGATAAAGGAGGGAGGCGAAAGTGACAGGAAAGAATTAAACTGAACAGGTAGGAAAAAACAGGGCAAATATCTCTAATCGGCTAATGTGATGAAGGTGGAATATGTAATCCCCAGGAGACAAAGAGACATCTGGAAGCGGTGGGGAGACAATAAAGTAATCATAATTATTTTTCTCTAACTGTCTAGCCTCTGTGCGCGTCATCGATAGAGCGCTAAACAGATTTCTATATTTCTACATCGCATAAATCCACTATAAATATCATGATCAGAAATCTAATCTCTTTCGAGAAGATTACCACTTTCATCTGACCAATCCAGTGGGAACCTTCGATTTTTTTTTTAGTTCTCAGAGCTGATGCGAGCCATGCATATATGTATGTATGTATGCGTAAGGAGACGCAGTCATGCTGGTCTTATGTGCCATCGAGAAAAGACGCGACGGAGCGCCACGAGGCAGGACGCAAAGAGAGAACGGATAGATAACTGGTAACTAGCTAATGTGGAGCGGAGCAGAGCCTAGCGGAGCTGAGCATAGCAGAGCAGAGCAAGGAAAAGCAAGCAAAAGAAGATAAATGTGAGAAAAAGCAAGCGCAGACAGTCTGGGAGCAGTTAAAAACATTCTACGGAAAGTTTACTTATTAATGCCAAAAAAGTGTTTTATGATACACTTCCTGGTACGATAAATCTAAGCAATCCAACCCTCCCAGCCCATTAGTCCCTTCGCTTACATATACATAAATCAATCATTACCAAGTAGTAAAAAAAAAGGGAACGACGAGCCATGGGTGGCAAATGAAAGAAAAAAAAAGAAATGAGCGAGCGAGTAGCAGAAAACACCATAAAATGAGAGAGCGGACACAAGACTCGACGAGCCCACGTTTTTCCCCCTCGTGATCTCTTGCAGTGTGCTTCGCTGCGCCCTCCAACTCGGAAATGATATTCGCCCTACTTCTGACCGGCCACCCACAAAGTAGAGAGTACTAGTGGAAAAAATGGATGGCAGTCAATGAGCGATGCTATAAAAATGAGGAGAATGATGATACACGAGAACAAAAATAGTAGTAGGGAATGATTTTGACGCATGGAATGTTCCTGGGGAAAGGGGATGGATAAGAGAAAAAGTGTAACAATGGAAAGTTTCTTTGCTGTGATGGGAGAAAAAAAAACATTTTTCATCCACTCTTTACAACAATTCAATTCTAAAACATGTGACAAAACTGATTTAGGAGTTCAAATATATATTTAATACTAGTGAGTAAAATATTTATCACTGAAATTTCACATGGTTCGTCTCGTTTTTTTCTATCATAGCGAATATCCCTTTTCGAATAGCTAAGCGGCAAAATACATTGCTGATTACCCGCGAAAGTTGCTTTTAATAAATGTTGTATATTGCTTATTATACTGCTGATTGCTTTTTATTAATTGCTATCAACATAGCAGAAATTCAGCGCCATTGACAAAACGGAGAGGAACCTCTGTTTCAACATTTTTGACACAGTGTTTCTTCAAGCCTGCACTTGGGAAAGTGTGATTACTGATTTGCCGTTTAATAGCTTTAATAAAGACAAGATTGCTGTATCACGGTGTCCAGGATTTGAAATGTGGGCGGAGCCTAATTTGCTGGCGCGTCAGCAAACTCTCATGGCGCACTTTCGGTGCTTGCGCAGTTTGCGACTCTCGAATTTTTTTAATTGATTTTTTCATTTTTCTTTCAGTAAAACCTGTTTTTCTTTGCAAAATGTATCTATTGTATCTTTTAATACCATAAAATTTCCCAAACTTCAATTTTCGTAATGATTTATCCTGCAAAAACACCAAAAAACTCAAAACGAATATTTCGAAATGGTGGCTGAACCAAATTCGACGTTCTTAGGCTTAAAAAATTTCTAAAGACCTCAGCTATAATTCCGTTGGAGCACATGTGGGAAAAAATAAGAATTTATGCTTTTTTCCCGAAAAACATAAAAAATGCGTCAAAATTTGAATTTCGCGCGAAAAAATCCAGTGGGGCGCGTTTGCTCGGCTCCGCCCACTTTTCAAATCCTGGACACCGTGGTATTGCTTTATTTTAACATGTTACAAAAAAAAAACATAATTTAAATGAAGATTATAATCTGGCAGACAGGCATACTGACAACAATGATCTCAAAATATAACGGAAATTTCATTAAATCATAAAAACTTTACTGTTCCTTTTGTCCCTCACGGCGAGCAGCTCCACGTCCTGTGAAATCTCCGAAATGTATTGTACCTTGAAGAAATCACGCCGAAAAAGTCTTGTGAGAACTATTGTGAGAAAAATAATCACAAGAAGCAGTCCAATCAGTGGAATTTCGAGAGAAGAAGTGAGAAGATCAAAGATGGTTCTGAAAGGTGAATATTAAGTCTGGAAGGAGTCTGAAAGGGATAAAGCTAACTTACTTCCAAATTGAATTTGATTGTTTATTGTCGTTGCCTTTCGGTGCCGTTTCTCCGCACCAGAGGTCACTGTATTTCTCATCGCATTTAAAAGTCGATTTAATCGTTAAATCCACACTTTCAAAAGACAATGTTCTTGTTTCCTTGAAGCCGTTCATAAGAGGAATACGAAGAGCTTGCACGGCTTGACCACCGACCAGTGAGATTTTAAAAACAAGGACAGTTTCACCCTCTTTTGCATACCGGCCAGTGAATCGCGGCTGATTTTTTGTTAGATTCAAAGTGGTTGAGAACTCTACATTCTTGCTTGTGTAGGCGAGAGCTATACGACAGTCTTGGTTTGAGACGAGCTCGAGTTTCAGTGTTCCGACGCTGGTGGCCACGTGGAATAGGCAGAAGAAAAGAAAAATCGGTAAGAGCATTTGGCTGCTTTAAAATGAAAGCATATCGGAAGTAAAAAAACAAACCAGCGAGAAATAGTTAAACACATGTCCACTCCTGCGACAGATTCATCTCACAATTTATGCGCAAGGTCACGTAAACACAAGCCGGTTGCCTGTTGCTCAGTCTTTTGATCTTGCGCGGAAAAGTCGTCGGGGTTCATTGTACTGATTGCCAATTTGTTTATGTATGCATAATATTATACGGTCTCATCGGCGGCTCCCGACATCTTTGTGGACTGAGGGCCCGCGTTTGAACCACCACGGCGTGTTGGATGGAACGTTTTGGCTGCATTTAGCTGCATAGCCACTCGGCAGCGTTAAAACAATACGAAAAGGAGACGCAGAGAAGCAGATGGTCGTTTTGTAACAACTACCAGCGACTCTTGCCGAAGAGATGCAGACATGCAGCCTCCCCACTCAGTGGAGCGCGTTGTCAATATCGTTTCGGCCAGCACGCCGTGACACTGACAAGCTTTTTTCAATGGAGCGAACTTGCCCGTGGGGCGATTCAAAAAACGAAAAAAGGAAAAAATTATTGTAAAAACATAGAGATAACTGAATGAACTTTGGTGAAAAAAAGACAACACAAGAAAGAAAAGAAAGAAAGAAAGAAAGAGAGAGAGAGAGAGAGAGAGAGAGAGAGAGAGAGAGAGAGAGAGAGAGAGAGAGAGAGAGAGAGAGAGAGAGAGAGATCATAGAAATCGCAACATAGATTGATATGACACAGACTGATTAAAGATGATTTAAACGGAGAAAAAAATGGTCATTTAAAGAAAAAACACCTATTCTCCAAAGAATGTTCTTCGACGTGAACCGATTCCATCTCTGCGCTTTTATCACCTGGCAACTTGTGAATTTCGCGGTTGGCCAGTACCTATTAGCTATATTTTCTAACCATGTTCCCAAATGGAAATGTGGAAACGATGGAAGTCCAACCAATGATTGCAATGTTTATCGATCATGCCCTAAAACTGATTTGATTTTTGTCGATCCAGTTTTTGATTCAATTGCTATGGAGTGAGTTTAGTTGGTGAACTCAGGTAAAACGATATTAAGCTACCTAATTGCACACTTTTAACAAGAAAGATCTAATTGAATATCGTATTGCCAGCGTTCAATCGGTGTACGATTAGCATGATATCGTTCATCTTAATATTTTCCACAAAATCACAAAAAGTTCAGATTCGATTGGGTATGTGGCTCCTCTGTATACTATCAATCCTTTTTCTCATTAATCCAATATGTTGGAGTTCTTATTGGAACAGTTTTATTCGGTTCACTGTCAGATCGATTTGGCAGAAAACCCATTGGGATTTTGGTTATCTCCATGGCAATTCTAGCTATTTATGGAGGTGGAATGGCTTCAAATCGACATGTGCTGTTTGTGTCTAGGTGAGCTTCATTATTATTATTCTCAATAAAGACCGCTCCCTAGAGTGAGATGTTGTTTGTCTGAGCATCATCAAACTGCCTAACTTATTGATAAAGCGCGACATTAAAAATTTAAGATTCTGCGTCGGCCTTTCCATTGCCGGCGTCCTTGTAGTCATATGCGCATGGATAATGGAAGTGATTCTCCCCCACCAGCGAATGGTGCTCCGTGGAATTTTTAACTGGGGCTGGACACGAATTTTCATTACATTAGTCTGCTTTTTCACACGAGAATGGAGGCTTGCATCTTACGTCAACGCGGCTTGCCTTTTGCCAGCCCTTTTCATGGTCGTTTTTGTGATTCCAGAGTCGCCAACCTGGCTGCACAGTAAAGTACATATTATCTATCAGTAAAAAAATAACCTTCCGTTCATCTAGGGTATGACAAAACGGATGATTGAAAGTGAAGTTTTCATGGCAAGAATTGCTGGGGTACCTTACCAACCTACTGAACACAAAACGATTCGATCTAAGACAATAATGGAGACGCTGAGAACCAAGGGCCTATTCAAGAAGCTTCTGGTTCTCTGGACAATGTGGTTTCTGGTAGCAGTTTGTGGATTTGCAAATGATTTAAATTCAAACACTTTGGCTGGAGATTTATACTTGAATCAAGCATTATTTGGAATCCTTGGTGTGGTTTCAAAATTTGTTTTATTGTTTGTTGACACTAAATTTAAAAATTTCAAACGGAGAACTTTACATCAAGGATCTCAGCTGGGAGCGATTATTTGTTTTGTGACACTGACAGTGTTTTTAACAAATAATTATCATGTAAGTACCTCCTTTCATTATTATCAGGCAAATGCATATAGTGTCCGTATTCACTCGTTCAATTAACGTTAACACGTTTTATTAATTTAGCCACAAAGATCACAAAATTTGGAATAGTATATGCATCCACTACATTTCACCTGTTTTGTTTGTTCGCCTCATGAAAAAATATCGGTGCCTCATGCTGGAATCGAACCAGCGACCTTCTGTTTACTAGACAGACGCTCTGCCACTGAGCCAATGAGGCAGGTGATAGTCAGAGCGGTGAAAAAAAGAAAAAGACCGCGCTGGCGCAAGAATAAGTGCGAAGACCTTTAGCGAAAAATACATGTTTTTTAATTGTTAAATTACGTCCAATGGTTCATATGGACGATATACTGAAACTATATGCATCCACCGCATCTTGCCTGTGTTATAAGTGTCATTATTCAGGGCGTCGGCTTCCTAGTGGTCTACCTGCTTGGCACAGTATTCATCGAGTACAACTGGGATGCCTGTTACCTATGCGCAATTGAATCAATGGAAACATCCTCTAGAACTAGTGCAACAGGCTCTTGCTCCATGATGGCTCGGATTGGAAGTCTTATTGCTCCATTTCTTACCTATGCAAACACTTTTTGGCCTCCAGCGGTTTATGTGACAGTCATTGTTTTAGGAAGTATTAATCTGATTGTATCCTATTTTTTCTTGGTAAGTACATTAGTCTAGGTTCAGAAATATTAAATTTAAATGGCTTGATTTAGCAAGAAACCAAAGGCGTCAATTTGGATGAAGTGCATGTTCATGATGACGACGAAAAACTACAGCTACCGGAAGAGATTCCAATGGTGGAAAATGAAAATTACAAGCTAGTTTAACTGTCAATGGAAGAAAAGAAAAGTGTTTTATTAAGTTTGTATGTGCATGGGATACGTACATAAAATGTTGTATAACAAAAATTGATTAATTGCAATTAATATTGTTTCCGGTTACCTTCTGATCAGTTTGACTGGAATTCCGTTTGACGGCTTGGCAATAATCTGAACAAACACATTTATAAAAACTGAATGGCAAGTTAAAGCATTTGGGCGTCGGTTCACTTGCCTGCATACGCACCATTAAACTTTACGACCAATACAATATAATGTCGTGTAATCCAATTCCTCGTACGCAGACATGTGAACCGACGCGCAAATTCAAACATTTCGATTCTGTTTCATCGAAAATGACAAATACCTCAAAAGACGGCAGAGTGTCATAAAATCCACGCATCGCCTCCATTCTATAATTCCTCATCAAATGAATCAGCATGACTTTCTCGTTCAACTGAGAAAACTTTTGACCAATACAATTACGAAGTCCAGCGGAGAATGGAACGTAATCGTAAGGATTTCGCTTTGCAATTTCATCAGGCAAAAATCGGTCCGGATCAAACTTTTCTGGGTTGGCAAACACTTGAGGGTTACTGTGAAGGACAAGTGGAGCAATTGACACGTTCGATTCAGATGGGATGATACAGCCGTCTGTAACATTAAGTAGAACAAATTACAATAATTTTGATAAAAAACTCACCTAGTATCATATCCTCTCTCAGCTTTCTTTGAAGCGATGGGACAGGAGCAATAATACGTTTTGACTCCTTGAGCACTCGCTCAGTGTATTCCAGCTTGCTAATACCCTCCGTTGTAACATCTTGATTTGGATCGTCCCCAAAAATGCTGATTATCTCCTCGTAAACCTTTTCTTGAACATCCGGGTTGTGAGCCAAATTCCAACAGACCCAGGACAGAGAAGTAGTCGTAGTGTCATGCCCGGCGAACATGAAATTGTCAACCTCCTCGCGAATTTCTTCAGCAGTCAACGCGTTCGTCTCTGCGCTGTTCAGTAAAATGTCCAAAAAATTCATCTTTCTCTTGGAAGTTTCCTTTTCAACCTCTCCGGAAGCAAGTGAGCTTTTTCTTTCATCAATTACATCTTTGGAGAACTTTTTCAAAATGTGCAAGTAATCGTCTCTTTGCTTTTTGTATCCGAGAGCCCAAAATATAGGGTAGAATTGAAGGAGCGGATTCACAGCGAAGATTACCTTGAAATAGTGAGTTATGGGCTGATTATGTACAACAGAAACTCACCGATAACCTGTTAAATCCCTCTACCGCGTGGACATATGGATGATTATGATTGTACTGAGCATCAACTTTAATACCCATTGCAGTTTCGCAAATAATGTCGAGCAGGCATCGTTTGATGAATGGGAACAGGTCTACTGTGATTTCATCATCGGCATATTTTTCAAGACATTCGACGAAAATCTGGAAGGGCAATTTGAAAATTTCGGTAAATGCTGAGTGTAAACAAGGCGCAGAGCGTTATTATGGAGCTTCGTTGCAAATAAATTTTTTAATTTAACTCGATAAAACTTTATTATTTTTTCTCTGCGTCTTGTCTCGTTGATTGCGATAAGAAAGGGGCGCAGTCGCGGTCGCGGTCGGCGATGGCCGAGGAACGGCGCGTGGCCGACCGCCCCCACATTTGCTAATTTATCAAACTCACTCTAGATTCACAGTTGAAAACTTCCAAGTATCCTTCCAACTTTGCAAAATGAAAAGTTGGCGTCAACATTTTACGATGGCTTCTCCATTTCTCACCATACCCGACCAAAAGTAAACCGCCACCAAGCCAAGGCTCCAAAAACTGATAGTCGTCACCTTTGTTCAGTTCCGTGGTAGATTCCACGAGTTTCTAGACAAAATAAAAAGGTTTGACAATTGTGTACCGTAGTTGTCAATTACCGAGAGCGTTTCCCCATTTAACGGCCAAACAAACATTTTTCCCATTAAACGATATCTCATGACGTTTTTACCAGTTTTTCTAACTTCGTTCGCCATATCTATGAATAGGTTTGTGATGTCTGAAAAAAATGAATACGGAAAAATTCACTAAAATAATCTACTTACCAACTGTGCTTTTTCCGGCAAATATGGAAGCATTTCCGAAGATTGGATGAGCCGGTGGACCTGGGATCTGAAAGATGGGGTTTGGGGAATGGGAAATTGTTTTCAAACGTCTACATATGAATACCTGTTTGTCATAACTCCAAAACTTTATAATTAATCGGAACGTTTTCCAGTTTGCCGCTATAAAAGTGAGAAAAACAGCAAGAAGAATCGGTAAAAATAGTGCCATTTTCCAAACAAGCTTGGAGACAAATAATTAGCTCTAAATCAAGGATTCGTTCTTATATAGAGAATAATTAGTCACGTCAACTATAAACGCCCCTGCAGCCCTACATGCGTAGTTGAAGACAGTGTTTGGTTTAGTAAGACGCAAACAGTTGACCGCGACCATTTTCTCGTTTTTTTAGCTAGAGTCTAGCTGTGGTCACTTATCTGGTCTGATAGTGTTTACCCTTTTTGATCTTTTGTTTTCCTTTTTTATTGTTGTTGATTTTTTTGTGGTTGTTGTTGCATGGATTGGTTGCTACTGTATTTCTGCCACCTAATTCGGTCATGTACCAAAAGCATTTGGCGCATTTCTCGAATTGTATGGTTATTAGCTTTTTTTCATGGATATGGCTGCTTATACTCGCCATACATATACAAGCCGAAAATTCCCTGAGAGAAATGCCCAGAGTCGAGACGCGAGCCAAACGCATATGGCCCACAGCCCGAGTTTGATTGCTGTTAGCCTTTTTCAATGGCTATTAGCTAATAATTTCCTGACAAAGTTTTGGACACAAAATAGCCGTTTATAAAAAAAATAATAGAAGTTAGACAAACAAATCATTGGGAAAACAGATATACGTAGACAATTCGGTGGTACGCGTAGCCAAATTCCGCGCGCCTAAAAGATCAAATTTATGTTCAGAAAAACCTGTTAGTAACGTGGTTTGTTTGCAACAAAAAACCGTTATCAGTAGGCCAGAGTTTAGCCGTGGTCAATTATCTTAAGTAGAAAATTTGTGTTTTAATTCTTGTGATTAGATTATTCACTTCCTTGACATTTTTTTAAACTGTATCGTTTAAAAAAAACTCACTGTTACTTTTAATACAATTACTGTACATATTCTGTTGTACTAGTGAAAAAAAAACTGTAATTGGATTACTGTACTCTACTATTGTCTACTGTCTAATTGAATTATTGCAAACACTATACAAACTTGATTAAATGTATTATGTATTATATATTTTGTTTTACACATTATCTTTTCTTTCTATGCAACAAAAACGTGTAAATTTGATTGGAAGTTGATTCCGCGCTCCACCGCTGACATGAGATGTTAGGCAGTTAGACAAATTGCGTCATTGGAGAAATGGAAGAAGTGCAGACACTTAAACATTCCCCTCGTTTTTTCTAGACTCTTCGAAAATAGTTTTTCCCGCGTTGTCCTGAATTTCATATTTAAAAAAGACAATATCAAAAAAATCATATACCAAAAACTTATCCCAGAATTGTGAATGCTTGTCTTTGATAGGAACACTTATTTCGAAAGACATGGTATTTTGATATTTATTCTGAAATTAACGATGAACAAATCGAAGTTTTTGAATATTTTTACCGCCGAGGTACGAGAGGTTTCTTCTTCTATTTTCACCTCGAGACTTGATTCCTTATTTCCCATCACGCTAAAAAATAGAAATGATTGGTAAGAAAAAAACAATAATGATATGAATTTCCAAAACACCAGTTTTAATATCCACCAATGACTATGAATGTTAATTAACATGCAAATAATATGTGGACTGTTGTTTTTCATGCAAAAAAAAACAAACTGGTTATCAAAAACCAACGTGTCTCTACAAAACTCGCTATCTTCTCCCCCCCCCCCTGTTCGGCTAACTTTGAGTTAACTTTTTGAACAAATGTAGACTGTAATTAAAGTGCTAGCAGACTGTCTAACTTTCAATTAACTTCTTGGAGACTTTGTTACTTGGTCTAACGGCAATATCAGCAATTTTTCCTGCAAAATGAGAAGCTGATTACTCGCTGTCCAATAGCTGCCCAATAACTGCTCACTAACTGTCCAATAACTGCTTACTAGATTCCCAATAGCTGCCCAATAACTGTTCAATAGCTGTCCAATAGCTGCCCACTAGCAGCTCACTACCTGCCCACTGCCTGTCTACTGTCTACCCACTAGATGTCCAATAGCTGCCCAACAGCTGACTACTACCTGCCCAATACCTTCTCAAAAGCTTTCTATTATCTGCCCACTAGCTGCCCACCAGTTGCCAAATAGCTGCCCACTAGCTGCTCACTAGCTGTCCAATAGCTGCTCACTAGCTGTCCAATAGCTGCTCACTAGCTTTCCGCTAACGGCCCATTAGATTTCCACCACCTGCCAACTAGCTTTCCAATAGCTGCCCACTACCTGCCCTGGGCTGATCTCGTGACAGTTTGCAGACATGTCGCGGGCCGGGCCGGGCCGAGCCTATGGTGAAATTTCGTCGGCCCGGTCCGGTTGACCCGATTGGCCGGAAATTTTTTTAATACGTGAAATAAAGAGAAAATACCTTCTTAAAAATATAAAATGTAATCACATCGAACGATGTTTACGCGAAACTGTGAGACAAAAAAATATTTTAATTTATTGCTGGTATTTGTTCATTTTTTTTCTTGAATAAAAACGTGATAAAAATTGTCACACCGCCATGACTCCATTATAACAACGAAATAACTTCGAATATTTGTTTTTAATTGAAAAAAAAACCAAACAAAAAATTATCGGGCCGACCGGGCCGGGGAAATTTTCTTCCGGGCCGGAAGAACGACATGTCTGACAGTTTGTCTTTTTTCTCGGCAGTTATCAGCCTCGTTGTTCATCAGCTACCAAAAAAAAAAACAATCTACTTGTTCTTTAGCGAGCTTGGCCCACATCCAAATGTTTTAGACCCTTAAAAAAGGTTTACAACTGAGATAAAATTGAAACCCAAAATCACTCCACACTTCTCACATTCTTGACACTAGGATCACTGCACATCCCCTCCCCGTCTCGCATGGCCATTTAAGGGATTACCCTCCCGGGTCACCGGGTCCTATTACATAAACATTTTAGTGGTTTTCCATACAACTGTGTATTAAGTAACAATTTATTTATGTATAAAATTTATGTTTATAACTATAACTACAAGTGTGCACAGTTCAAGAGGTTTGAGATCACAGTTGGATAAAATGAATTAGTGCAATGCAATGCCAATACAAACATTACTATTAATGGTAATTGTTAAAATTTTCTTCCATGACGTGGTGGTGGTGTTGATATTCTTGACCGACTGGCGCATAATAATACTTTGTTTGCATGTGAATTGACTGTGTCATCTCCAACTGCAAAACTTCCTGAGATTGAGGATCAAATTGATTCGCCTCCATTTGCCGGAAGTTGTAGTTGGTGAAATGTGTACCAAACGGCTGCGGAGCATAGCCTGGCACTTCCACGTGGCCACGACGACTACGTTGCTCTTCTCTTGCAAGAATGCGCTTTACAGTTTCCTCATCCATCTCTTGCATGTGGGCTCTTTCGCGGTAGCTGTTACGCACTCTCATCTCACAGGCTACGGTAGATCGGAAGTCCGAGTGTTGGAGTGGGCGGACCTCTTCGCATTCGGTTTTGTGCTGGAATTTTTAAATTTTTATTAGGTATTTCATTTGAAACCACTATTATCTTACCATTTTATTCCCCTCGAGAAGTTGTGTAAGATGATTGATGTACTGCATGGCCAGTCGAAGTGTCTTGATCTTGGGAAGTTGACGTCTTTCCTCTGGTTTCAAGTACGGGATGTGTCTGGAACAGAAAAACCGTTTGTTTAGCCTTTTAAGCAACAAAAAAACTCGAAACTCACTGTTGCAAATTCTCAAAAGCCCCATTGATACTCTGAGCACGACGGAATTCCTTCTCACGGCTCTTCTCCTTTCTTGTCTTGCTGACAGTCACCACAGGAGAGGTAGTTGGAGCTGAAGCTTGATGGGTAGCACGAACCATGTTGAAGAAAAGAATGAAATAGAAACGAAGAGTTCTGATAACACCAGAAAGGTACGAATGAGGAGTGAGCGCTGGGTTGAGTTGCGGCAGGACAGGAGAAGGCGGCACGGAGCTAGCAAAGGGGCGGGGTCGAGGGTACGGTGACCGGTTGAGGGTTTCTAGAAGGCAGCCGGGTTTGGTTTACAGAGATTGATTGTAAAGGATGGAGAGGGGGGGGGGGGGGTTAGAATCTATATTTTTTGAATGAGACAGAGTAATTCAAATAATATGCTCATGTGTGGTTGGGGAATTGGTGGAAAACGCTGATTTTTGCATGATTGAGGTGAGAGTCGTAGAGAAAAAATAAAACGAAACTTCACGCCTGGAAGATAATATATTGTCGGCCCGCCAAAATGGTCAAACGCGCTCCGCTGAACTCAACGCTATGCGATTTTCATTTTAGTCTCCAAATTATTGAGGGGAAGGTTGAATTTATACGTGAAATAAAATAATTTGGAAACCAAAATGAAAATCGCATAGCGTTGAGTTCAGCGAAGCGCGTTTGACCATGGCGGGCCGATAATATCAATCCTTTGAGATGGTTAAAATTAGAGATTTTAATATAGTTGTTGTCTTTTCTATAGCAGATTATCACGCGACTATGCAAAAGCGCTCCAACGCATTTGTATATCGCCTGGCACTCTCTCCGTCTCGATGGACGCCGGCTGCGGCCCAGTCGTGGCCACAAATCGCTTTCCTGCGTTCGTACGCCCAGCTTCTTTTAATCATTTTTAAATAGCTAAAATTATGATAATATATTGATTTCCGCATTACTGATCGGTCGGAAATTTTCAGTATTTTTTGATAACTTTTCCAGTCACCAATAACTGAGTTCACTGCGTGAAAATACAAAGAAACCGCGCTCTCTGTTGCTCCGATCATATTGCAGTTCATTTCGCGCAACACGTTTGTCGGTGAGAATACCCCGGCATGCTCCGTGATTGCGCAATATCTACCTGGACAGGGTTTAGAACTCGAGTCTTTTTGTCCAGAGAAACTGAATGTTTATTGGCCGTTAAATTTGTGGCTGAATTTAAGGCCCCAAATGTATTGGGCAGAGGCGCAAAATTTCACGACCATTGGCCGATTTCGATGGCTTACTCCGTGCCGATTACTGTCAAACACGCGCTGATAGCGTATTAGGCGCGAGCTCTGCAATTTTAATGTCTAATAGCTCTGTAGCTGCCTTGTTCCGTCATATCTGCCATAGCAATTTTGCCTGAGAAAACTTTCAAAGCAAACTCTTCGAATTTCACCGAAGCAAACTACCCATACATTCTCAAACCTTACGCAACAAAATGTTACCTTTTCTCAATTTTTTTCTAGCCGCCAATCGACGTATCGGTTTCCACAGACATTGCACAATCCAACAGGTGTGGTGCGGACCGTGCTCTCTTTTTTCAATTGTGCCTGTTTTTCTTTCCTCCAGGGAAGAAAGAGGTGGACAAGTTTTACGAACCGGCTCACTTTGAGTTTACTACCTGTCAGGTTGTAAATTGGCACTCTTCCCCTGTAATAAAAATGTGCCTCCCACACCTAGAAGAGCTATGATGATTGTTGATGGAATGGAAAGGAAACAAATTTAAATTGTATTGTTAAAGATGTGCACATGCAATGACAGTTGCCTAACCTAACCTAACCTAACGTTCCGTTTATAATATCATAAATTTCTCATTGGCAGAGCAGAATTGTAAATCGCACGCAATCGTCTCGTATTATGCACATTTGTACCTACATGCATATGTCGTGAAAAAATAAGTTTACTACTTCTTTTCCTTCCTTCTACTGTTCCCACGCGTGACGTGGCGTGACGTGACCAAATAGAAGTATCTGTTTGTTTACACAAGGTAACAACTAATCTAGTGAGAAACTGCAAAACAAAAGAGATGAGCACGCTCGATCCAATTAACAAGAGCCGCGGATTATCCTGTTGCATAACTGTCATTTGCGGCAGATTCTTTGCTCGGTTTAAGCAAATAGGAGGAACAAAAAGTTGTTACAACATGTACTGGGATAGACTCGAGGCGGTTTTTTGATGATACCGACGTTAAAAAACAACAAAAATTAAACATTTCGCTGAAATTTAAAACCTATGCGGCTTTATCAGTAAACAGGTAAAGTATATTTCATTAATAACAAAAAATGATCATTTTAAAATAGAGGAACAACTGGGTGGAAATGGGACCGTGGAATGTGAAGAAAATATCCATGTACAAAAAATTAGTTGTTTTCGATACGAATTATAAATAGTTATACATATGTTTGCATGTAACACATTTAAAAATCAAACCATAAATCAGCCAACTAGGCATTCAACGACGACGCCAATTGTTTGTCGCTAATTTGGCGTAATTCATCACAAGTTGGGCACGTGGATTCACACAACGTTTGATCTGTCGATTTGTTTGGCAATATTCCAAGTTTGTGGAGAGGATTGCATTGCGAAGGGTTTCGAATTTTTTTATATCCTGCAACCGTAAAAATTATAATTTAAACCGTAAAATTATAATTTAAATAAAAAATTAATCTAATCGGTATTGTCAGTTGCCGAATAGCAAGATAACACTGTATTTTTCTCCGTGTCTCTCTATAGCTCCGAGACCTCGCGGCGGGAAGGGCGCTGCGGCATTTCTCTGCGTCTCCACAGTAGCGATCCGCCAGATTTAGCTAAACGCGTAAATAATAGAGACGCAGAGAGGCAGGGAAACGAAGAATAGCCGAAGCTCCCGAAAGCCCGCGAAATAAAAAACATAGCCACGAACACGCCTCCAGCGATGTCAGGGAACGTTCCTTTGTAATAAAAAAAAAGACAAGTCAGACAGTTAGACAAAACGAGACACTGCGCACAATCTAGATACACAGGCAAGGAAAACCAATATTTCCCTAAATTTTGAAAACCACGCAACCACTTACAATATTCATTGCACCCGGCCCCATTGCGATCAACTCTGTAGCTGCTTTCAGTATCTTCCGAGCACGAGTGAGCTGCAAAATTTGCATTGCCGGCTGCGCATGTGGTTGCTGCTCAAGCTTGAAGATTTCTCCTTCGTATCGGGTCTTGAATCGCGTGATGTATTCCTGAAAAATTCCAAAAAAAAAAGGCTAAGATTTTTTCATTGGGCGGTACTTACGATCATCTGTGTCATGGTGAAGTTTGAAACAGAGCAATCTGTGGAAAAAGCTGTAATGTTATTATACAATATTATCAAGAATTTCAAAATAAGACCAGAAGGAAAAAAAAGTCGAGAATAAAAGTCGAGAAGAAGAAATTTATGACCGTATTCCAGACAGGCCCAGACAATTATTAAATTACCAAAAAACTTGGAAAAAAAAACATATTTTCGCAACTAATTGCTCAATTTCTTGATTTGTCTAGACACTTTGAAATTTTGGTGGCTAAACACCGCGCACTGCGTAATTATGGAGCGTCGTATTTTTTTTAAAATGACACTTTGAAATGTAAAGAGATGCTTTTTAAATGTTTTTAATAAAATTTTTCGAAGGCGAAACAATTGATTTTTGAGAAAAAAAAGAAAACATAGAAAAACCAACAAAAATTAAAAAAAAAGAGTTTCTGTGACACCTACACTATTCAGTGTCAAATTCCTAGGTCCTTGCACAAAATTGGCGCTCATTTTCTTCTCACAACGTCTGTGCACGGAACACTAAACGTTGCGCCGCCGCAGCAGGCACTACACAAAAATGGAGGATGAGACACGGAAAGGCACCAAAAAGAAGAGAATGCGTGAGCCTGAAGAATATGTTTTGGTCGAGAGAAAGACTCGAGAGCAATTGCAGGCGAATGGGGAGGGGGACAGGAAAAACACGGGAAATTTCAAAAACATGCATTGTTTTTTATTCGGAGGAGAGAAATTGAATTTTTGCACTTTGAGTGGTTTTTTTGAAACGTCAAAAGTTTAGTTTATTTTTTAAAAAATTGAATAAAATGGTGAAATTAGATGATTATGAATTTCAGACCTTTTTTTTGAAAATTGAAATAAAAATCACCAAAAATAGGTATGATGTCATTCATATTTTTATTTCTCTCTTTTCCGACATCTGGTGTGCTCTTTACTTGTTTTTTCCCTCGCATTTTACTGTACAATTCTTCACTTGCAGCTGATGTCCTTTGGGGTCAACGCGCCATGAACCGACCGACCACCCACTTGGGGCCTGCTTCATGATTCAGTTTTCTGAGCAGTTTCTTTCTTATTATTAGAGATGACTACTCTCTTCTTCCTTTTTGTGATGGGTACTGTATGTGCTCTAGCCACATCTAAAATGCAAAAAGGACCTGCGACGTACACCAAAACGGACATTCTTTCCGTCAAAATGGCTTTTTATTACGGTAAGTCTAACTGTTTTACATATCGTGAAACAAGTTCAAAAAATAGCCTATCAACACCACACTCCTCTTGCAATCTCTTTCTGGTTCACAAACCCCACAGAAATCGTCATCCACAAATGCGGAAAGCCACTCTTGCTCCATTTTCCGACCACAAAAACAGAAGACATTCTGCCGGCAGAAACAGTTCGCAAAATTGGCCCATATTTTGATAGAAAGTGTGGGAATGAATCAGAGAACGCGTAAGTGATGTAGCAAGCGAGATGGACGTTCTATAGTTTTTTTTACAGACTAGAAGTGACATACTGTAGCCTGCTGCCTATTCAGGAAGGTTGGGCAGTTGGTGGACCACGAAATCGGTCAGCTGGGATTTATCCTGTTAAATGTAAGTTTTTAGTGGCTGCACCTATACGGACGAGCTCCTTTGCGGGAGTTGTTTGTATACAGAATGGCGCATAAGTATACGGTTTTATGTTCTGAGGTTTAGTGTGAAAAAATGACTTGTAACATTCGTACCAACTTTATTTTCTGATGATATATAACCTTTGAAACAAATATTTTTAAAGGAAGTTTGATTCTTTGGCTTAGATGTACGTCTTCAGACGAGTCGGGACAGAATTGACCGTGTGCCGCAAGTAGTCGAGAGACTCGATATATGGGTGGGAGCGGCCGAGACCTGGCTTTCTAAGTATCCCAAACAGAAAATTCGAAAACTATTGAGATCCGGGAACGAAGCTGGCCACATGTTTCCCCAGTATCATGGAAAATAAGCATCGAGTACAGCTTTTGTGAACTTGGAGCTGTGGGAAATAAAACACCCTATAAAACCGAATTGGCCCAGTTCCAAGAGCTATTTTCGAAAAAAAACCGTATACAGTAGCGGCCACTGAAATATCCCCTTTTGGCTTTTCAGCTATAACTTTTTTTAGAGAAGAGCTAGGAATTTGAGGTCAACTGTGAAAATGTTCCAAAATAAGCCAGAAATATGATGCAGTTTAGCTTTTACCGATTAAAAATTTTTTTTTTGAAAATTTTAAAAATTCGATTTTTCGACTTTTAACAAAAACCGTTTATTGAGATTTCACCCGGGAAACGACTTGTAAATGAGGTAATAAGCGATAGAAACAGTTTCAAACTAATTAATACTAATCTGCAAACCCTAGAGAATCGATACCAGCTTGACATCTTCTTGGCAGGTTGGTTAGAACAGACTATGGAATCTGAGCCCACGCAGTCTGCAACTGAGAGAATTTCTGGTCGGCATTTCGAGCACGGATGCCGGAAACGCATCTTTCAAGCTCTTCCCACAAGTGCTCGATAAGGTTGATATCGGGGCTCTGGCTGGGCCACTCCATTACGGTCACACGGTTGATGGCGAACCAATGGTTTGAGACATTTCACTCACTTTTATGTGGTTGGACGTGTGTTTCGGGTCATAATCTTGTTGAAACGAGTAACAAAGCCTTGGGGAGGCACGAGCGAACGGGAGCATTACATTTTGCAAGATATTTTCGTACACAAAGCGATTCAAGTTGCCTCGGATGCGGTGAAGAGGTCCGACCCCATAGCTGCTGAAGCAGGACCATACCATCACGTTGCCGCCATCATGTTTCACGGTCGGAGTTTGGTATTTTAGGTTGAATCTGGTCCCTACTGGTCGTTTCGCATAAGAAATTCCATCCAAACCAAATAAAATGAACTTGCTCTCATCACTTCACAAAACTCGTTCCCACTGACTTTGAGTCCAGTTGAGATGAGCTCGCGCCCAGGCCACACGAGCTGCTCTATTGCGGTCAGAGATGTACGGCTTCTTTACAGGTCTTCTGCCAAACATTCCAGCATCGTTAAGGCGCCGTCGGATCGTTCTGACGCTTGCCACAGGTGATCCACGGGGAGAAACCTGATCGAGGACTTCGGGGGCACTGAGCCTGGGGTTGCTTCTCGATGCGCGTACGATGTTTCTGTCTGTTTGATGGTTTGTAACTGGAGCCCGTGAGCGTCTTCTCTTCCCTGGTTGTCTATTTTGAGCTGTCCAGCGCTTTAAAAATTTTCCAAATGTGGAACGATCGACTTTGAACTGCTCAGCAAGTTGTCTGAGAGTTCGTCCCTGCTCGCGCCCTCTAGCAATTGCAAATCGCTGGTTAGTGGTCAAATTAACTTTTCCTTCAGTTTTTGTCATTATCTTAATCAATTGATATTGAAGACTCTGGAAAATATTGGAGTTGTAGCTTTTTAAAAAAATAGAAAAAACGATCAAAATCTTGAAAATTGAATAAAAAAATTAGAAAAAATTGTATTAATAAAAGCTAAACTGGATCATACTTCTGGCTTATTTTGGAACATTTTCACAGTTGAACTCGAGTTCCTAGCTCTTCTCTAAAAAAAGATATAGCTGAAAAACCAAAAGGGGATATTTCAGTGGCCGCTACTGTACATACTTATGGGCCACACTGTATAGCGCGTCTGCATCATCATGCCCATTTCAACTATTTCAGTCCACGATATCACCCCTGACGTCATCTCCAATGTTTCCTTTGCACTTCTCGCCAACTCCAGCAACATCTACCCCATAAAAATCGGAACCCTTCTTTGCGAAGCTACAAGACAAAACCTTACCCTGAAGCTTACTGTTGAGTCCACAACTCCAATCTCTTTTTACTTTTCAAAGTGTGGATTCAAAATCACCCACTTACCGGTTACGACAGACAACACGGTCTACCTTGACTATAAGCAAGTTCGGTTCTTGAAAATGTTGCAAAATGAGCAATGCCAAAAACCGTGGATGAACAATATCATGGAATTGGAGCTCAAAGCAGATACATTTGACGCTGAGGGATCGATTCGATTTGAGGTGGTGAATATGGTGAAGGAACAAGAGAATTTTGATATTTTTGTCATCCGGGTCACTCTTATTGCTCTGGTTATTTCAGCGATAATTTGTTGCGCTATTAGTAAGTTCAAATATTAGCAATCCCAGAGAGTTCTACCGGTCGCTCACTGCACGTGCCAAGTGTTTCAGCGTGAACTTTTAAACTCTCGTGGCGAGACACCGTTTTGGTCTAAGCCGGACTAGGTTCCTGTGGCCTACGGTTTTATGAGCTCCCGGTAGAACTTTCAAATGTCGATAATAATATTACATAAATTTTTGGTATTTTTTGAATAATGAAAACAGGTTTTTTTTCAGTGATTGTGGCGTTCTTTGTCAACCCAGGAGTCTTCATGTAACTTGGAAACACATACCGTGACGGACAATTTTTATATGTACCGTATTTCCTCTAATATAGGCGCATGCGCTTCTATTGTTTCATTTCTTCACAACTGCCGGGTATTTAGAGGTTTGCACACCAAACTTCGGTCGTATCATGTCTGCTTGATTAGAAAGTATTTTGGCGAGTTTGGTGTACAAACCTCTAAATACCCGGCAGTTGTGAAGAAATGAAACAATAGAAGCGCATGCGCCTATACATATACATATGTATTAGAGGAAATACGGTATTTATTTACTCTCACCGCTCAATTTCAAATTTTCTAACACAGGGTCGACTTATATATATTTTTGGTTAAATTGATTTTGCTTAAGCTGTTTGAAGGCTTTGAAAATTTTTCCGAGCATCCCTCATGTTGTACATGATAATACTGATATTTAAATTGTTTTCTTTTGCAATTTTTCCCTAATTAAGTTTAAATGAATATTCCCCGATACAATGGCAGTCTTTGAATCAGATTTTTCCAGGGCCGTACACTTTCACATGATCTTTTGATTCTCATTAATCACACCAGCCAAATTCTCATATTACCCTTAAAATTTAGCTTTTCATGAAATGTACATATTGTTTATCTTTTAATAACATACTCAATGGCAGCTACCTGTTGTCATGGTACTCTAATACGTGACCAACAGCCAATCAAACTACCCTGGAGAATTCACACTTGCCAGTTTTCTGAGCTTATCAAAGGAATAACCGGTGATTAAAATGCTAAATATAGTACAGACTTGTTGTTGTAAATTAGACGCAAGAAAAAAAAATTAATAGAAACTCAGGGAGCTTTGTGTGTATGGGACTAGGGTACAGGGCTGATAACCGTCAAAATATAGGCAGCATAGTGGCTATTAGCCGCAGCCAATAACTCACAGTTATCGAAATTAGCCGATTGTCATTACTGACGCATAAATAGTTGGCATCTAATCGTCGTTCGGAGCGGGCGAGTTTGGCAGTATTTAGGGCGCACATTTGCTGGTAGATCAAACTGACCAAAGACTTGCGATTTAACTGAAAATTTGGCAGGAAAAAGTAAATCTAGAAAGGGAAAAAAACAAAACAAACTTTTGTAGTGGTTTCTACATGCTGATCTGCATATTTGTATTTGTGTCTCTGGAACTTGACCCAAATTGATAGCTTCCATAGTTGCATAAGTGCGAATGATCTGCGTTAAAAAAACATGGCTTTTAGCTATTAGCCGTCCAATTCTAGCGTACCAAATACCCCTCAAACTCGCTCAGAGACCAACTATGTGCCAGCCCTTCTATCCCCCATATCTGCTCGAAAAGTCCCCTGAACAATTCAAAATGTGATTTCCTAAACTTTCCACTTGTGACTGACTATCGCAAATTGTTTATCAGTTAATTTGTCTAAAAACCCCTCATTAACGCAGCGAGTAGAAATCAAGCCTAATCCCAGTGCGACTAATTAGCCGGACAAAGAGGGAAGGTTTCGCATAAGTAATATGCATCCTACGTGTGATGGCAGGTGTTGTGAAAGTACAAAGCAACAGAGAGAGATTTTGGCTTTCTCATACTCACTTTTTTTTTCTTTTGCCGCCTTCCTATTTTTGGTTTCTAATAGTAAGCACCCTTTAATTTTCAAGTTAAACTTTTTCAGTTAAAACAAAAAACAGACATTGGTACCGACGACGCTCCGATTTTCCGCAATGAAAAATTCGTGAGAACTAGTCGTTCGTTAACACATAACAGTCGCGCTGCAGCTCCAATTATTTTCTTTTTCTGATCTGTTCTTTTTTTGCCAACCGGCATAAATATGCACAATTTCATAGACTCAATTTTCTCATTTTTTTTTCGTTCACATCACAGTCAGACAAAACAGGAAGTTTCGGATTCATTGAGCATGTAATAATGTTCAATCAGCAAGATCAAGAGGAATTCAATCGCGCCTGTTGGATGCGCAAATATCGGCTGGATGTGTTGAGAAAGGTGCGTGTTCTATTGGATGTACAATAGTTATTTACTGAGCTGCATAAAATCTAACCGGTCAGTCGTTACTGTATCTTTCTATGTGTCTCCACGAGTGCTGGCGAGAGTCGGCCACGCGCTGTTTCTCGGCCGCGGTCATGTGGCCTCGGTAGCAGGCAAGGAGACGGAGAGAAAAACACAGTCTTATCGGTTTATTGATCCACGTTCGCGACTTCTCAGGGAATTTCGGGCAGGCAGCTAATAGGCAACAAGTCCGCCAGTTGCCACGGGATTCCGCAGATCTGAGCTGGGCACCTAACTGGCAGCTAGTGGTCTAATGGACAAATCGCGGAAATCAGTTGGTACGCAACTGTACCTTTTTTTGTTTTTGTTCATGTTTTTCAACAATTTTTTGGTTTTTTTGTTGCATTTTTAGCAAAATCAAATTTATATATTTTCTTCTCCGAGTAATGAAGGAGGCCATAAATAAAGTGAGAATCATCGCATCGTCGCTGAAAATCCAGAAACCAGGACGACTTGTTTAATTGTTTTTATTGTCCAGGTAAAAAAGGAGATTTTGACTGTTACCATCAGGTTTTTATATTATTAAAAAAATCAGGTTTCTAACGGTTTTTTTTTGAGATGCATATTACATCCTAAGGCGAAAATTCCAGGAAAGACGTACATACTTCGACCCGCAACAATATCTAATTTTTAATTCAGTTTTGCGACGGCCTCGAAACACTGGACCTGACCCACCATGAAACACGAAAAGTTTTCTTAGCAAATGTAGAAACAGGAAGTTTCGAAGCCAATGCGTTTCTCTTGGGCAACCTTCCTTTTTTGGTAGGATAACGATTCAATACACAGCAATACAAATAATTTAGCGTTTTACTCAAAATCGAACCTTGACAACTCCAAACTCTCCATCTTCATTTTTAAATGGCTTGATGTACCCACATGCTGCTGTGAACAGCCCGTTGGTGCCGAGGCAGAGCATACCACAGTTTGCGGTGAGAAATTTATTTAATCTATTGAAAGGGAAAGGTGGGACTGTTTTTATTTCAGGTTGCTCCTCCTCCTCCTTCTCCATTCATCCCGATAATGGTCAATCCAAACTGTAGCCCCCATCAGAGTTCAGTTTTGCCGTTCCCCAGCCAAGGAAACTTGCCCTACAATATATTTCAACAAAATCTTTCAGTTAGTAACCATAACTCGCAGTTTCCACCATTCTGGAAACAACCCACAGATGTTCAGGAAAACGAGAAGTATGTAAATTAAATTCAAAAGAACAGTTATTTTTTTTGTTCCAAAGTTGAGGGTTTTAGTGGAGTCTTCATCAAAGGATGCTTCTATCCATATCCGAACAGCAAGGTCTACAACAAAAAGCAAAATGGGAATGAAAATCAAACGTTTGTTGCCTGCATGCGATAACGCTAATGCCGATTTAGTTAGAGCGCGTTTGCATTGCCGTGTGCAAAATATAAAACACATTTAAATGCACCATTTTCAGTGTCCTATCTACTATGGAAACAGTACCAGACGTCAAAAGTAGACGAGAATTAGCGATTGAATTTTCTTTCGGCTCTCGAGTGAAACTCACGATAGAACCCTCTCCGCAAGAAGTAGATCATCAAAGACCTTCATCGAATTCTTCAAACTCGTCCGCTGAAACTGTGATATTTAATGGAAATAGAAATGAATTGGTTGAACAAACTAGGTCCCAACTTTCTGAGCTCCAAATAGACTCTTCCAATAACAATGTTAATTCTGGTGTAAAGCGAGAATTAGAAAATGGAGAACAAACTCAAAATTGGTATCTTAAACTTCGAAATGGAAAAAACAAAATTGTGCAAATAACGGAAGACGAAACGCCAGAAGATACAGGTCAGCAAATTGAGCAGATCTCTGAGAGAAGCTCATCATCGTCAAGCTCAAACTCATTGTCAGGAGCGACTCATACTCAGAAGATTATTGAAAGCGAAAATGAAAAAACTGTTTCAAAGAAAAAAAAAAAAAAGCCGGGGAATTAAAGAAACAACAAGAGAAGCGAAAAACCCGGAAAGAATTGCGAGAAGAAGATGCTTTCCTTGATGAAATTATAGCTGCAAACCGTAAAGTTCAGGAGATCTCGGTAAAAGGAGCAACTGCAAAAGTCAAAGAGAAAACAGAAGGATTGGAGCCGCCTGAGAACGATGCACAAGGTGAGTGTCAATTTTTTGGGGAAAATTCGTTCTCCAAAAGGAGTACACGTGGTTTGACCGAGGGCCCAGAAAAATAAGTGAAAAAATAACAGTTTTCTCCAGTCTCTGCGTCTCCATTTTTGGACGCGTTTGGCTGAATTTTGGCAGAAAAGAACGCTCTGCGCTGTGGAGACGCAGAGAAATGCGACAGAGCGCGTTTACAATGCTAAAATTTCAGTGGAATCGGCATCTCTGGACGAAAAACATGTTACTGAGTCTTCCGGCAACCCCCAAGCGGCTAACTATTTCCCACAAATCTTTCATGGAATGAAAAAGTTTTTGGAGATGTTAAAGCATGATACAGGAAAGGTGTACAGAGAAGAAGGTAGGATTTTTTAATGACTATAAAAAAAGCAAATTTCAGAACTGGAAGCCCTCCCCAAATTCTACAAAGACGTCCTCCGTGCGAGAGACCAATGCCGAGCAACCGGAGATCCACAGCAAAAAACAATAATCGATAAATTTATCCAACAGCGTCACGAACAGCTAAAACTTTCTTCAAATCAAGGAGATCCAATTCGGACGGCTCTCTACGTGGCCATCCAAAATCACAACGAACCGTGCATTCATCCAACTGTGATGTATCTTCTTTTAGCGAGAGAGGAGATACTTGAGAAACTAGAAAGTGATTATATTGCGATGCTTTGCACATTGGCTCGGATTCAGGAACATGATTCACAAGCTTGATTTGTGGGAAATGAGTTTTGGAACTTTTTTTTTTGGTTTTGTCGCTTATGTTAGATATATTAAACTTTATTGCTTTTTGTCGTTAATAATAAAATGTCTTAATGTATTTTTTTTCTAATTGGCTCAGATTCATCAAAAAGCGTTGAGATTTCTGTGCTTGTAAAATACACAGAACTGGACTCCAAACTATTTTAGGTGTTTTTATTTTGCTGGTCCACCAGGACTATATAAATATGTTTTACTGACGCTCAGTTTGCTATATCCAAAACCTGATTTCTGCATCTTTTTCGAAGCCCGAGTTATTAAATTGATTGATTCAAATTTCCCAGACTATTTATGGAAAAAAAGCTTTTTTTCTGAAGCTTAACTCTCCATCGCTTCATAGAATTAAAATTCCCATATTGTTCCACCCAGACTGTTCCCGCTTTTCACTTTCAACGATTAAAAAAACAGACAAAAACATGTTTCATTTGTACACTACTGTCTGCCCCCCCCCCCCTCTCGCGAAACAAGCCACACCATAAACTGAGAATGCGTCTTTCTTTCGAAAAATTGTCACCTTTGCCCTTTAAAGGGTTTCGAATTTTTCGTTCATATCTGAGCTTTCCAGATCTAAATAAATATCATAATTTTTTGTGAGAAATATGTGAATGCTCTCAAACAAATTAACAATTTTTGTTGTATTTTTCCTCGTTTTCTTGTCATCAAACATTAGCGAAATCCAAACACTTATCATAATTACATTTGAATCGCTTTGCCATCCCCGTTTGGTTTCCCAATGACTCTATGCAAAATCACAAGTTTTTATTATTTGAATTTGAATTTGAATTTCAGACTTCATAATGCCAACACATAATGTTGATGCGGTGAGTTCCGTTCTTATTGTTAGCAATAAAATTAAAACCCTCTGATTTTGTTTTTTGCTCAGATCCTCGATATCGAGCTCATTTACAACATTTGGCAAAACAATGGCAGTATCTAGTGAGTTTTTCACTATAAAAGCTCAAAAATTTACTGTTCTAGCGGTCCTTATGGAGCAGATATGGTCTACAGATTTTATATGGAGCAAAAGCTGGAATTTCCCACACGAATTCAGATATCTGAGGTCAGAAAAAAAGGAGCCAGGGCCCTGCTGGATTATTTTGGAACTGCGCGTACGTTTGGGAAAATTAGTTTCCGAAAAAAATGTTCTTGTATTTTGCAGGCGATCTACAAGAAATTTTTGGAATTCCCGACTTTTTGCCAAAAAGATTATCGCAGTTTAAAGGGAAATGGCCGCTTCCAGAAATCCATCCAAACATTGCGCTGCTCAATTCAATTTCCGCTCATTCTAATCTTCTCGCATTCGATATTGTGGCATTTCTGAGCAATCTCAACACATCAAACTACTGTCCATTTATAACGGGTTTCCAAGGGGAGGTGGCCGAAGAACATGCGCTTTCGTGTAAGTTGTTTTATTGTGAAAAACTCTTATTTCCTTAAAGCGCATCTCTAGCTCGTATAATAACACATTTTCAGTATCCTCAGTTGTTGAAATCGCTAAACGAATCTTGATGGAATACGGTAACTTGGAGATGGAAGAGAAACAACATTTTCATGTTCTTCTGTCTGAAGTTTTTTCACCGGTATATTCGAAGGTCTTTTAGTTTGTTTCCAATCGAGTTGCACAATGATACTCGGTATAAAACGCTGAAAACTCACTCCAATCGAACAATGCATTTCACATGCATTTGGTGTGAGGTTTAGAGAAATCAGACCGAAAAATCGGTCACGCTCTCTCAATTTTCTGCACTCTCTCGTCGTCAACGTGGCCGCGTCCTTAACTGTGCGAAGGGAGCGAGTTTGCAGCGCTCCATACTGCGAATAACATAAGTCTGCTATCCCTTTTTCGTCTGCGTCTCTCAAAATATCACTGTGTTTGAGTGGTCGCGCTCACAAAAGAGGGCGGGATTTCATGTTTTAATGTTGCAACTCGATTGAAAACACAATAGAACCCTTCAGTAAAAGTTTTCAGAGAATGTGTGACGTGTGCAATAAAGCGATGGAAAATCAGCACTTTTATCTTATTCACGCATTATCACTTGTGCATCTGGAAAATGTAAGTTTTATATTTTCCATAATGGTCGCCCACGGTAACCCAAACCGGTCGCTTCGTTTTGCGTCTCTCAATTTTCCACGTGTTTCCGCGTGCACCTTTGAATTCTCGTGGCAAGACACCGGTCGGACCGCAGTGAACGTTCTGTAGGCTCGCGCTCTACCGAAGACTAACGACGTTCTACACATAGTCAGTTTTAGGACGTCGTGCTGGATTGCAACATGATTTTAATTCTTGGTAGAGCGCGAATCAAAACCCAAACTACTGTTTTATCACTTTCAGGCCGTCGTCAAGTGCCAAAAAACCTTCACCATTGAACTCGACTACCTGAAACTTCGAAAAATGCTGGACTACGTGAAAAAATACACGTATGAACGGGAATTTAGCAATATTGTCGCCAAGAGCAGTGCAAAAACAGTGCTACCGACTCAATTTCCTGCTCAGCTACCTTTATTTTAAAGATAAAAAGGGATATTGGCATGGGTTTTGATGATTCGCATTTAATATGGCATTTGACAACAACAAAAAACTTGTATCGGCTCTTATTTTCTGTCTCGTGTCTTTTATCAAGTTAAGGATCTCGATTGTGTACATATTTTGTCATGTTATCTCTTTAATATGAGATGAGAATAAAAAAGTCAAGAGTATTTTGTGGTAGGATATTGGTCCTATCCTACTTTCCTCATTTTTCCCTAACGTTTTATTGTCGTTCGAACGTTTGATTGATTATTCTATTGGCATATGTTGTTTACACTGCACCCATCTGTCCTGTACGCACCCCTATCTCGCACATTTCAAAGACCTTGCATTGGTGGGGAGAGGTCGCCTCTGGCGATTCTCTCTTCCTGTACCAACTAATAAATAAATATATATTTTACTATTAGTTAAACAACTAACTTTGGAGCAGGGAAGCAACCACATAGCAATATCCCTAGACGCAAGGGTTTAATTGTTACATGGAAGTCCCACCTCGAGTAGGGTAATGAAGTTTTGCGTCTATTTAAACTTCATTATCCGAGAACTCTTGGTTGCAGAATGAAGACCTGAGTGCTACCATATTCAACCGCTACACCAATGGTCACCATATATGTCTACTATTCATTCTACTGCATTCTCAGCGCCAGAAATATTTTTTTGGTTGATAGTGAAGACTGAGTATTCTGTTGCTTGAATCACTATTTCTTTATCCCGCTCTTATTCACTATTTTACTACTGTCTTTGCCGATGGATTCGTGGTCGCGAACAATGGAAAAAGGACAGTTCGACTGGATGAACCAAAGAGCAAACAATGGACTGAAAATCGACACAGTAATTATAAATTTTTTCTGATACCCTTTTATAGCGACCTCAGTTAGGCACATGCGCGGGAGTGATACGCATGGCACAGAGTTTAAAATTTTAATACTTTTAATGGTCGCAAGTAGTCTCTTGGTTAAGCCCACCAAATTTTGTTATGCTCAATTGAAAATTCGTCAGTTGTATTCTAATTGTTATTTCTATATTGTCCAGGTTTTGATTACCCTGCAGCAAAAGTGTAACGCTGATCCCTAATTCGGACATAGGTCACTAAACGCGGAGAGACAGTAGAGATAAATGCGCAGCGTACATTCCAGGCTTGATTGTATTTTATAGTGATAATTTTGTTTTGTTGTTGTATACTGTTAACAACGTTTCAATCCGATGTTTCGCACAAACCAACCTTGTGTGGCTTCAGGGACGAAGCAGCTGTTAAGAGAAGGGGGAGTTGACAATAGTTGATATGTATAATTACCTTTGGGAAGGTGATTCATCCGGAAGTACCATAATCAAACTTTTTTGGCTTCAGGGACGAAGCATCTTTCTAAAGGGGGTGGGATGTGGTAGGATATTGGTCCTATCCTACTTTCCTCATTTTTCCCTAACGTTTTATTGTCGTTCGAACGTTTGATTGATTATTCTATTGGCATATGTTGTTTACACTGCACCCATCTGTCCTGTACGCACCCCTATCTCGCACATTTCAAAGACCTTGCATTGGTGGGGAGAGGTCGCCTCTGGCGATTCTCTCTTCCTGTACCAACTAATAAATAAATATATATTTTACTATTAGTTAAACAACTAACTTTGGAGCAGGGAAGCAACCACATAGCAATATCCCTAGACGCAAGGGTTTAATTGTTACAATTTTATTGAAGAGATTACACATAAAAAAAACACATTTAAAAAACGTCTTGATAACTGTGTTATACAATACTCGAATAATGGAAAGATGGGTCTGTGATGTTTTGGTATTCTCATTTTCATGTCTTTGCGAAACGTTCAATATGGCTCTTCTTGCTTCACAAAAAGCTCTTCAATTTTCAAATCAAGCAGCAGATTGTAAGACTCGTTGGCTGAAAAAACTTAGCGGTATTTAAATGTACACAAAGACGCTCTATTGATAAAAAAAGAAGACACCGCGGAATTCTATAGGGACGACAGCGCTTTTTTTTATTCGCCCGTCGATTCACGTGTCTGCGTACGCGGCATTGTTTTTTACGAGTGCCGCAACTATGTACAACGTGACAGACAACTTTTTGATAAGAAGTCATTTAAAAAATCGCGACAGAAAAAAACCTAATCGGGGGGACTAGGAATGCGTGGCCGGCAGTAAAAGAATCGGCATGCATTTGAAATTGTACGTAAAAATCAGACCAATTCCGGTTTTAAATATGCGCCATAATGAGAGGAAGTAAAGTGACAAACAACTTCTCGATCCGAAGTCATTTAGAAAATCGCGACAGTAAAAACGAATCGGTGGACGAGAATTGTGTGCTCGGTAGTAAAAGAATCGGGATTAACTCACAGTCAACAAGTTCGGTTTTCGCAATCTTCCGATCGCCGTTATCGATTTTTAAGCCAGCACCTGTGTCGACGGATGGCAAATTTTGTACTGTAGCATTTCCGCTTGACAAATCCTTATCACTTTCAATGGGGTCATCAATTTCATCACACGTGTCTGTAAAATGAGCAATTTCTAAAAGAAATTTTAAAGCCTGGCATTTACCATCATTATCACTATTTTGAAAATCTGGCAGCTCTTCCCAAGTTGCAAAGTTAAACGGCTCATCAACCGGCTCTAGCTTTGGAAACACTGGCATCCATTGCTCCCTGCCGTTATTAGGCTCAATTTCCTCCTCTTTAATTTTTGCCTGCAGAATTGAAAAGGTCACTTGAAGCTCTGGTTGATCATCTTCTAACGTCGCGGATTGCGATTGCTCAGTAATTGGGCCTTCCTTTGGAAAAACCGGCATCCATGACACTCTGTTGGTGTTGGGCTCAATAATTTCTTCTTTTATTTTTCCTTTCAACATTGTAAAAGTAACTTGAAGGTCGGATTCATCGTTTTCCAAAGTTGAAGAGTGTGATGATTGCTCAGTGATTGGCTGGGGTTTTGGGAAGATTGGCATCCATAGTACTCTGTTTGGGTTGGCGGGTTTAATTACTTTCTCCTTGGCACTGGATTGCATAATTGGAAGAGCGAATGCGACTTGGACGACCTCTGGAGGTTTTAGTAAAACTAGACAAAACGAACAACTACTCACCGTTAGTCTTACGGTGCAATTTCTCATCAGCTTCCAAACCACGAATCTTTTCAAACAGCCTATGAGCCAAGCATTCTGTTTCAGGTTGAGCCATCATGTCCTGAGCCAATTTCCCGATATTTAGGTCTCTAAAGACTACCAGAGGAATGGAGCACTCTGTGAGAAAGTCTACGATAACTTCTTTGCTATGGAACTGTAGAACTTTCATGGTTCTCTCTTTTAGTGCACTTATCTGAAACATTGAAGAGTTGAGGAGTCCCAAAAAGCAGTAAAAAATACCGCGTAAAATCCTCTATAAGTAGCTCTGTTCTTTCTTTTCTTTTTGTACAGTTTCTCACGCTCGATGTCATCTGCTTGCATTGTGATGACTTCTTGGAACAATAACTGCGCAAGCTCAACGCAAGGACAAAACTTATCAATCATAAACTTGCGAAGCTTGGTTGTAATACGATACTCTTTGGAGTATCCCATCAAAAATGAGCTAGTTCGAAGAACCATCAAGTGCAAAAGTGTTTTTTCAGGGCCGTGCTTTATGCAGTTTTTGTGGCCTTTCTTCATGAACTTTGTCCAGTAGTCTAGCTCTATTATGAGTGATGTTCCCTAGAATATTGAACGTTGTTGAATAGTTTTAAGTTAAATTGAAAATTAAAGTTACCGGAGTCAAATTCAGATGACTGTATCTCTGAGGGACAGTTTTGAACATTGTCAACGGATTATACTTGTCTCGGATTGGTTTTTTCTTTATCTGGAAACTCAATAAATCGTTAACATCAACAACAAAAATTTAAGCTTACCAGAGAAATTTCAGATGTCACTTGTTCTGGTTCCTCTTCCAATTTTTCCACAACCTCTCTCACGCCCTTCATTGGTCTCAGTGCCTAAAACTGATAATCGATTGCAAAAAAAAAGGAGAAATAAAAGTAAAGCATCATTAGTAGTGTAAAGCAGAGCAGAATAAAGCTGCAATTTAATCAAGAAGCATCAAAATTAGTAGCCGTGGGCAACCCCCAGGTGTCTCTCTTGACAACTCGTGAGCCGGCCACGCCGCGTATCGCATCAAAATTAGTAGCTGTGGGCAACCTGAGGTGTCTGACACGTGAGTTGGGTGCGCCTACGGGCCGAAGTGTTAAAATGGACTTTGTTATGTAATTGAAAAGTTTTACTCAACAAGTTTCATGACTAGCTTTCAAGGAAGTTCTAACGAAGGTAGCTGAGGAGTACATAGTTTTAATGCTAATATTTTTGCGGTTTAGTATAGTAAAAATTACAAAAACATTAAAAAAAAACTAATTTTCCATCAAAAAAGTCGGTATTCTCGCCAAAAAGTAGTTGAAATTGCGGAAAACAAGCATAATTCTGTCCCAACTTCTTTTTGCGTAATTTGTGTGAGAAAAATGGAGAAAAAGACATGACTTTTATAATTTTATTTTCACCAACATTGTCGCTAGACTGCTGTGTATTACAATTAAAATAAAAATTGCACAAAATTTAAAAAACTTCCAAACAAAAGTAATATACAAGATGTTGACTAGATTCTGCGCGGTGGCCTAGGAACCGACAGCCTGGTTTGTTAAAATGTTGTTTTGCAAGTTAACTGACATTTCTTAAATGATTTGAATATTTGATTAAAAATATAAGGACAAAATGAAGTGGTGGAGAAAATTGTAACAAAAAAGGTGAAATGCGGTAGATGCATATAGTGTTTGTTGTATTATGTATCTATGCATAAATACACGACATATTGATACTATATGCATCCACCGCTTTCCACCTGTGTGAGATTGAATTCCTGGTCACCCCTTGTGTACTCCAATTGGACGACTTCTTTCTTTCCTTTCTTTTTTTTTGCAAAATTCCCCAAAAGAAATACACAATTTACTAACTTTTCCCCCAAAAAAACATACGGGCACCCGGAATTTTGCCTCCGAACGAGTAGTTGCTGGTTTTTGAGCAGATACTCCATAATTGTTCATTTCTGCGCTTTCATTGCCCTATAACTTGATGAAGTTGCTATTTTGATCGTAATTTCGCAACAAAATTTGAATAAAGACTCACTTTAAGTTCTACTGCACATTTTTCATTTTTCCGAAGGTCCTTTCGCAGAGTTGGTTGATGTTGATAGCATTTCTAAAGTTGTAGAGTTTTAAACTGGAGATTAATAGTAACGGCTGGCTACAGGGTGCGGCAAAAGTACTGTAATCGAAAGAATACGGCATAAGTTTTCGGAAAAAGACGAATCAGCGTCAAATTTTAACAGGAGTTTATCTAAGTAACAAATAACAAAATTAAATTATAATTGCTTGATTCACCTGGCACCTTTGTTTTTGATGGCCTCTCTCCATCTCTTCGGTTATACAGTAGCGGCCACTGAAATATCCCCTTTTGGTTTTTCAGCTATAACTTTTTTTAGAGAAGAGCTAGGAACTTGAGGTCAACTGTGAAAATGTTCCAAAATAAGCCAGAAATATGATCCAATTTAGTTTTTACCGATAAAAATATTTCTAATTTTTTTTTTTCAATTTTCACGATTTTGATCGTTTTTTCTATTTTTTTTTAAAGCTACGAAACTCCAATATTTTCCAGAGTCTTCAATATCTATTGATTTAGATAAGGACAAAAATTAAATTGAAAGTATATTTGACCCCTAACCAGCAATTTGCAATTGCTAGAGGACGCGAGCAGGGACGAACTCTCAGGCAACTTGCTGTGCAGTTCAACTTCGATCGTTCCACAATTAGAACATTTTTGAAGCGCTGGAGAGCTCAAAATAGACAACCAGTGAAGAGAAGACACCCACGGGCTTGAGTTACAAACCATCTAACAGACAGAAACATCGTACGCGCATCGAGAAGCAACCCTAGACCCAGTGCCCTCCGAAGTCCTCGATCGGGTTTCTCCCCGTGGATCACCTGTGGCAAGCGGCAGAACGATCCGACAGCGCCTAAACGATGCTGGACTGTTTGGCAAAAGACCTGTGAAAAAGCCGTACATCTCTGACCGCGATAGAGCAGCTCGTGTGGCCTGGGCGCGAGCTCATCTCAACTGGACTCAAAGTCAGTGGGAACGAGTTTTGTAGAGTGATGAGAGCAAGTTCATGTTATTTGGTTCGGATGGAATTTCTTATGTCAGACGACCAGTAGGGACCAGATTCAACCGAAAATACCAAACTCCGACCGTAAAACATGATGGCGGCAACGTGATGGTATGATCCTGCTTCAGCAGTCATGGGCTCGGACCTCTTCACCGCATCCGAGGCAACATGGATCGCTTTGTGTACGAACAGATCTTGCAAAATGTAATGCTACCGTTTGCTCGTGCCTCCCTAAGGGTTCGTTACTCGTTTCAACAAGATAATGACCCGAAGCACACGTTCAACCACATAAAATTGAGTGAAATGTCTCAAACCATTAATTCGCCACCAACCGTGTGACCGTAATGGAGTGGCCCAGCCAGAGCCCCGACCTCAATCTTATCGAGCACTTGTGGGAAGAGCTTGAGAGATGCGTTTCCGGCATCCGTGCTCGAAATGCCGACCAGAAATTCTCTCAGTTGCAGACTGCGTGGGCTAGGGCTCCACAGTCTGTTCTAACCAACCTGCCAAGAAGATGTCAAGCTGTTATCGATTCTCGAGGGTTTGCAGATTAGTCTTAATTAGTTTGAAACTGTTTCTATCGCTTATTACCTCATTTACAAGTCGTTTCCCGGGTGAAATCTCAATAAAAGGTTTTTTGTTAAAAATCGAAAAATCGAATTTTTGGAATTTTCTGAAAAACAAATTTTTTATCGGTAAAAGCTAAACTGCGTCATGTTTCTGGCTTATTTTGGAACATTTTCACAGTTGACCTCAAATTCCTAGCTCTTCTCTAAAAAAAGTTATAGCTGAAAAACCAAAAGGGGATATTTCAGTGGCCGCTACTGTACGTCAATGGTGACACGGAGGTAGTCCGGTGACAGATTGTCCCATTCCGCGAGAAGGGTCCTCTTGAGAGCATCCAAATTCCTGTCAGGACGAGCTTGAACATTCGTTTGAAGAGTTCCCCACACGGAATAATCCATCGGATTGAGATCCGCACTCGAGGCAGATCATTATTTTCCGGAGATGAAACTGTGGAAATTGGCTTGGCACCACTGCTGAACATGTTTGGTCTTGTGAGCAGGCGCTCCGTCTTGTTGGAAAGTCCAATTTTGCGTTTTAAAGTGAGATTGAGACCAAGGCAGCATGACTTTCACCAAAATCTCGTTCAGGTAGTATTCCTAGTTCCGTTTCACACCTGGCTCCACAAAAACTAGTGGTGTTTTCCCATTGGAAGTGATTCCTCCAAAAACCATGATTTGCTAGGGATGGGCTGCACAGTGAATGAAACGACCCTTGCTATTGGCTTCCTGAGGATCGTGAGCCAACACACGATGATTTTGAGGGTTGAATTCCGTCTCCAATTTGAACAGCTTCTCATCAGTGAACACGGTGGTCAAGTGCGTCCCTTGTCGCGTGTCGGAAAGAAGTTCCTTGCATTTTTTAAGTCGTGCAAGCGTGCAAGCATGCGATCCGAAAGAATTGCAACTTCTCGCACACGATATGACTTTATTTTCAAGACATTTTTGACAATACTTCGGACAAATCGATCACTCGTTTGAATCTCTTCAGCCATCTTTCGCAAGCTCCTATGAGGATTACATTTTACTGATTCCGAGGGCTAAACGGATCTCACTAGTCGTCTTTTCTTGCTTGTTCAGAATAGGCTTGGTCGGAGTCGGAAAACAGAAATTCTGATTTTCCGAATTTTCCGGCTTTTTTGGAAAAATTTTTCCGTCGGAAAATTTTCCGAACATATTTTTCGGAAAAGTTACCCGTCGGAAAATTTTCCGAAAATGATCGAGAAATTGCTGTTTTTTTAGGTGCCGTTTCTATTGTCGATGAATGCATGATCAGCCGCGCTCCACTGGACTTTTGAATTTGCAAGTGTGCGGCGCGCCTTTTTGGCGGGAAGATTCAAATTTGAGCTGGAAACAGTCGTTTGGCAATGCAGCGAAATATTTTTTCGCTGCATATTCCTTTCCTTTTTATTATTTAAAAAATGTTACTAATTTTTTGTAAATTATTTATTGATTTCAGAAAACGCGCAAACTAGGAATACTGCTATTGAGGAGGCGTAACTGCAAAGTGTTGGTGAGTATTTTGCAACAAATTGCAATTGCGGCACGGTTGCGCAGAATTTTGTCAATAGAGCGCGGCTGATCAAGCATTCACTGTAAGTACCAAGAACTTCTCAAAACTGAATTTTTTGTTGAATTTTTGGTTAATTTTTTGATTTTCGTTTTTTTTTTTAAAGAAATAAGATGAGCCAATTGTTCAGAATATTTTTCGGGAAATACTAAATTAAAAAAAAAATATTTAAAAAAAAGTTTTAGTTTCGAAAATCGGAAAATATCGGATAACCGCTTTTCCGAAAAATAAAATCGGAAAAAATGTCGGATATCCGATTTTCCGAAAATTACCGTAAATACTGTAATATAAGCCCACCTGTATTAGAAGCTCACCTGTAATACAGTGCGTGCAATATCTATAGGACCCCCCTCGATTTTAGGCCTACGGGAAAAACCAAAAAAGTTATCAAAAATCTGTGAATGCCATTCGATTCTAAATCTGAAATAACCCCAGGGTACAAATTTTCATCATCCTACCACTTTCCATACCCGCTTACCGCCAAAAAATCACTTATTTGGCCGTGCAATATCTATAGGACCCCCTGAGAAATTCGGGTTGGCGACCAGTTTTTAGTGGGGTTTTCGTTCATTAATGCGACTATTTTTTTTTCTTTTTGTTGTTGTTTCTGTTTTCCCACAATTGTTCCCGTGATAATTACTTACTTTCGAAAAATCTGTAGCTTCATTAACATCTAACCGGTAGTAATGAGCACGTAGAAGCAAGAATAGGTTTATTGAGCACATATATCTCTGTGCAAAAGTTCAAAACAAGGAAAATGACAGGGGAAGTTTTGTCACCATCGGTTTGAATGACTTCAAATATACTGTTGGGCATAGACGAGTTGTTTTGTGATGTGGCATCATTTCCAGTATTTTGACCATTTTTTGACGGACGATGATTCCGCTTCTCTTGATGACATTCCGAATGGTCGACTTGCAGACATTGAGATCTAACTCTCCTTGTACTTTTCTGAGGCTTTTCGGGGAATTTGGCAACACACGAAGAATGTAACGTTCTTCTCGAGCGTTGACTTTTCTCTGTCTTCCCTTTGTGCTACTTCGATTGCTTACCATAATTCAGGAGACCGTTGAGGTAGTTACGGCAAGCAGTTTTGCTCTTCCTAACAAAACTAGGAATGTCATAAAGTGAAGGTCTAAGGTGTTGCATCACATTGAGCTGAGCTTTCTCAGAAGAGGTGAGAAGTTGACCACGATCCATGACAAGCAAATTACAAGTGACTGATTGGGCATGCATCATTTTAGGAATAGGTGAATTTAGGCTTAGTATCACTTTACCTGGGCTTCTAACTCTTGAAACAAACAAGATTACGGTAAATTTACACAGCTAAAACATCCATACAGTTTCCGATACCCAAATCTGTAGATCTGATTGCATTTGCGCTGTGTTATAAAAATTTAATAGTTAATTGAATTTGGGAATCTGTAGAATGCATAGTTTTTATGAAAACAAAGAAAAAGAAACAAAAGAATAAAGAAAATAGTCGAATTAATGAACGAAAACCCCACCAAAAACTGGTCGCCAACCCGAATTTCTCAGGGGGTCCTATAGATATTGCACGGCCAAATAAGTGATTTTTTGGCGGTAAGCGGGTATGGAAAGTGGTAGGATGATAAAAATTTGTACCCTGGGGTTATTTCAGATTTAGAATCGAATGGCATTCACAGATTTTTGATAACTTTCTTGGTTTTTCCCGTAGGCCTAAAATCGAGGGGGGTCCTATAGATATTGCACGCACTGTATAAGCCCACCCTTGAGACCCCTTTGAAAAATAGAATCCCACCCTGTAATAGAAGCCCACCTGTAATATAAGCCCACCCTTGAGACCCCTTTTAAAAATAGAAGCCCACAGTAGTACAGTATTTACGGTATTTCGTAAAAAATTTATTTTTCCGATTTTCCGAAAAGCATTTTCCGCACAAGCCTGGTTCAGATCAATAATCGAAGAACGGTGAACAGAAGGTCGTGCCATTACTGTAAAAATTGAAAAAGAAACATGAAACTTTGCACAGCGACAGATGAAACAACGGGGAACAAAACAAAAAAAATCGAAGCACGAAAAGTGCCTCAGCGCGCGCCAGCTTGCGTCAAGCTTGGGTTACAGTTCTTTTGCCGCACCCTGTATTGTGTTTTCAATCGACTTGCGACATGAAAACGCAAGTCTGCATTCACCGTTCTGTCAGCGTCTCTTCAAATATCACTGTGTTCGCGTGGTCGCGCACAAATAAGTGGGCGGAGTTTAGCGTTCTCATGTCGCAAGTCGATTAAAAACACAATAAATACCTGTTCACAAAAAAAGAATCTAGTCGGCAAAAAAGGCGGAGGAAAAGAAAATGGAGAGCGGGGAAACGAAAAGTTTGCATTGATTGATGAAAATTGGTTATTAACTGTCTGAAAAATATAACTAAAGGAGAGTATATTGTGTTTTCAATCGACTTGCGACATGAAATCGCAAGTCTGCATTCACCGTTCTCTCTGCGTCTCTTCAAATATCACTGTGTTCGCGTGGTCGCGCACAAATAATTGGGCGGAGTTTCGCGTTCTCATGTCGCAAGTCGATTGAAAACACAATACTGTATATACCCACCAGTCCATTCATCTGCCTTTCCTTCTCTTGAAACTCTAATTTCTCGATGCGCGCTTTCAATCGATACGCTTTTGATTTGTTCACTGTTATGAAATACTTTTTGATCACTTCCTTGACATTCATCTCTTGGAACCATTTGAGAGGGATATTTGCATTGATCAGGTACAAGAATGCACTTGCTTCATGGCCGCCATTTTGTAGAGCATCAACATGATGTTGCACTTCTTCACGTGTTACTTTCATCTGGTCAAGAATTTGAATTGTGATGATACAGAACAGAGAGAAACTACTCAATTGTTTAACTGAGCGCAGTAAAAAAAATTTGAGCGATTGTGGTTTTTGTTATCTCTGCGTCTCTCACAATTTTTGCGCCAGAGAGTACTGTAAGCAGTAAGATAATTGTGATGCTATTTGGCATACAAAAAAACTAAATATTTCAGGGGTCATACTGTAAGCCAAAACTAACAATAAGTTATCCCAACAATAAAAAAAACGGGCGGTATGAAAAAAAAAGAATTTATAAATTTTCCCATAGTGGAGACAAAACTCGTAACCTTTTTGCTTTGAAAATGGGAGAGAAAAGCTGTGCACAAGGTCGGTTGCGGTGGCAGCTGATAGAACGGGAACAGAACGGGACGGAGCGGAGCGGACATAGAGTTTTTCGTTTTTCAATGTCAAAATGCGCAAAAAAAAAGTTCTCATTGTCAGTCGAACAGTTCTCGAGCCAGCTGGTTCTGAACTAATGGTACAAAATGTAATAGGGTGGGTCGTACAGGGTGACCGATAATTATTGATATTACTCATTCGAGTGGGGCTGGCAGGCAGCGTCATCGCGTTGTGAAACGAGAGTTGAGAAAAGGGAAAAGTAACAAATTTGCAAATAGTCGAGCGCGAGTCGAATTAGGGGCGGAGACGCGAATGAGTAATAGGAAATTTTGAAGAAGCTGGGCTACTCTGAATCAGAATTTTCGAATCCGAATTTGCGTGGATCAGATCTTTTCGTATCATAACAAGCGAAGAATTTGGGAAAATTCTAATTCAGGAAATTGCTGATTCCCTGTAGTCTCAGCAACGGTACATGTTGAAGGAGCGCGTAGTTTTCAAATATTGGGCTTTGCATATATGTACAAAGTTAAGCAATTGTTATTTTTGTTTATTTACAATAATGTAATGCAATACATAAGTACATAATTTCGAAATTTCGTTTCAACGAAGAAAAACAATGAAGCAAGTGGCGACAATCATCAGGAAGCTCCCCTGGCTAGACGCGTCGTCATAGTCATCGTCATCCTCGGATCTGAAAAAACAATTGACAATCTGCAGCGTAACAAAAAAAAAAGTTTTACTCACTTATCATCTTCATAATCATCATCCCTAGCCTTTGACGGTTTGCGTTCTTTTCCTCTGTTAGTTTTCTTTTTCGGCATATCTTTCTCACGTCTTCTCGGTGTGTAGATGTCCTCTTCTTCATCTTCCGGCTCCTCATTCACCTCATCATCATCCTCTTCCTCTTCGGACTGTGCACGGCGCGATGGGTGGCGCTTTTTCTTCTTTGGAAGGTTATCAAAATCAGCGTCGTCGTCGTCGTCGTCGTCTTCATCCATATTATCTTCATCATCAGACTCGCGACGAGATGGGCGGCGAGATGAGCGGTTCCGGCTGTTCGTAGATTCGCGCCTAGACTCTTCCCTACGACGAATGCTGAACTTTTTGCGGGAATCTAACATCTCTTCCAAATCCTTATCATCTTCATCTTCGTCCTTTGTTTTCTTCTTTTTCTTGAGAAGTTCTTCAAGATCGGAGCCATCATCGTTGTTCGAGATACGTCTAACCTTTGCCACCAAATCCGACGCCATTTTCCGCTCATCTGGTGTCAACATGTCATCATTTCGATCAAAAGAACTGCTGATGCGGTGGAAGAATACTTCTTCTGGCTGCACAGTCTGCACGAGTTCTCCTTGTGGGACAACCAGGTTGTCGATGAACAGTCCAGTGCTTGCAATGATCTTTTTCTGCGTTTTGAAGGTTGCTGGAAGCTCACTAGCCAGGAAGGAACACTTGAAGCCGTTTCTGGGAAGTTTTTGGACATAACGAGCCATGTGCTGAAAGGAGTAGGGGAATGGGGAATGGTTTGTCGATCATACCTGCTCAGTGATCTGTATCGCTTCTCCAGATTTCGCGATCGCTCGAATACGTCTTTGCTCATGAGGAATGCAGAAGAGGTACTCATTTGAGTTATCCGCAAACTTTTTCACCACGATTGCCACGTAGCCTCTTGGATTCGGGAAGTCACGGAGCTCAACGTCCAGATTTCCCTGATCATCAAACTGGAATATCAAGTTGCAGTCCATGCTTGGGTCGCAGAGAGCCGGTGCTCCAAAGCACACATTTTTTTCGGAGCAATTGATCACATCGGCTCGTGTTACAGCAAAAATGGTGAGAAGAACGCCGAGTCGGCGCAAGTGTTGAATCATGGACTGGAAATTTAGAGTGTTTGGTTGATGGGAGAAAGAGAGAGTTAAGATAGAAAAAATGAAATGAAATGAGAGCATTGTTCTATTTTATAGCCTTGGGTGTGTTGCATATTTACGCGCGCTGAGTTTGACCGACATTTTCGGGGATGAAATGGCAGGTCAATATGGCATTAAAACCATTTCTGTTTTTTTTTAAGGAAAACTTTCTTATATAGAAAATTTTAGATTAGTCTGTGTGTTTGTTTGTGTGTCTCACACAAGAGTTTGCATTCAACAAAACTCGATCTAGTGACCTTTAGATTGACGTTCAAATATGCTAACCACTTTACCACAAGGGTCACGAGAACTTGAAAGAAATAGAGAAAAAAATGATTACCATTTCTATTCAAAAAAACATCAATCAGAAAGAATAAATATTTGACGTAGGCGACGTAGTCGCCCCAAGCTGCAGGCTTGTTTTAAAATAGGAATAATAAAAATGGGTTTTCACGGCCTCGTTTTTAAAACATTATTTGAAAACGGTTTTGCGCGTGTTATTTCTCGCATCTTTGCGTCTTCATTTTAGCACGCATTTTGTTAAACTTGGCAGCATGCTATTGTGGAGACGCAGACAAATGCGATAGGGCGTCTTTGCCTTTTCGTAGAGTGTAGTGGTGTTTGTTTTTGAGAATCCCATGAAGGTAGGCGTGGCAGATATTTAACATAGAAATTCAAAATCCCGTGGCACATTCATATAGAGATACCATGCAATTTTGTAAAAGGCAGATTTCGGTTCGCTGAAAAAGTGCTCGCATTTTTCAGTGACTCGTTTTGTCTAACTGTCTGGCATAGGTGGAGCATTGTCTAACATTTATTAAGCAAAAAATAAACTCGGTATAAAGCTCTGCTAACTCGCTCCAATCGAACAATGAAAGAGAGCGAAACATAGGCTCTGCACTCTCTCGTCGCCAACGTGGCCGCGTCTTCCACTGTGCGAAGGGAGCGAGTTTGCAGCTCTTCGTACTGAGAATAACAAGAAACAACAACACAAATAATTTGCAAAAGCTTTGTACTTCTTTATTTATTTCCAACCATCATATGTACATATGTATTACCGTTCCTCTTTGCTTATTGACAGTTTTTCAGAATTCTTATTGCACTGAAACAAAGACCATTACTATTTATTGCTTTTTCCCTATCCCAAAGCTCACCTTATTGTGTGAGCAATCTCTTTTTGTGACACCATCAATAGTGTTAATAGAGGCCCCCATGGCATCCACCAGCGCTGTCAACAGGTCTTCAAGGGAAAGGTTTTGATCGATGGGAGTTTCAGATTGAAGAATTTTACTTTTCTGAACGAAAAAAAGCATATTCAATGTGCCTAGGTCATTGAATAACCCACCGGATAGAGCTCCCGAAGATCCGCCAACATCTCCTCATCTCTTTCCAGACTTTCTTGGAGCATACAATGAAGTTCTTTCAGATTCAAAGCCATGAAATAGTGGAAAAGTGAAAATAGCCAGATGTGCACAGAGATTTAAAGGCGGGATTTTTGTCTAGACCAGCTGGCACTGAAGAGAGATAGATGAAAAAATTGAAAAAAATTTGTCTGTTATTGATGGAAAGGTGGTGAGTAGGAACCGATGAAAAGTAAAAAAAATAAAAATTTTTTGGAAAGAAAGTTAAAAAAAGGAAAATGGGAAAAGGGGAAAATACACTTGCAAAACATTTTTAATCACCAAATGACACAGAACGGGAAAAGAAAACATTTTTCCATATTACAAAAAATTGCATTTGAGCAGGGTCGATTTTTTATATTTTGTCTGGTATTTTCTTGTATTGGGCGCTTCCAAAATTTTCCAGTTCGTGTCTAGATATGCGCCTCTAGAAACCTATGGCGCGGATATGGCTATTAGCCCGGGCTTTCCGAAAACAATTAACTTTTTCATAACTCCGCCGAATAATTTTTGATGAATCATCAAATTAGAAGAAGGAAGGGGAAGGGCGCGTACAGTATCCTAATGATTTTTACTTTGCCCATCTCTTCTTCTATTAATTATTTTTATTTTTGCCGCTTCATTCAAGCTACTAAAAACAGCTCTTCTCCCAAATGCTCAGCTCCCCATTTGTCAGTTCTACCGTATGTTTATGTAGATAAATGTGCATGATTCCCAAGAAACATACATTTTAGACTATCAGCTCATCCAATTCAATCCGCATTGATGTGGACATTGAGGAATATAGGCACTCTCAGAAAATCTCATCCACGATCAAAGACAGAGAGGAAGCACCTAGAAATGTTGGATTTGTAAGTGGATAAAAGCTTTTCAAATGATTGTATTCAAGTTTTTTAGTGCGAGACCACGATGAAGCTTTTCACTGGGCTGTTTGTGATGTTTGCTTGTGCGGTGTGTGTCGGGAAAGAATAAATTTTTTTTTGGAAATTGTTGGCTTTTATGTATAAAATGCACCTCGCTAATTTTTTTTTGAAACAAAAAAAATTTTTGGACAAAACTTCGGTCAAGTTATCGTCAATGGGAGGGGTACCAACCGCGAAGGTTAGCGGGTAACCCACTGACTTCGGACCGGACCGCAATGACGGTAACTAGCGGTTATATAGGTGCTGGTTAACGAGCGGCCGACGTTTTATGGTTTTCGGAGTGCGCTCCACCGAAGTTGCGCGAGGAAATTTTTTTTATGCGCTTCTTTTTTTACAGGCCTGGCCTTTCCCTACATTTTTGTAATGCTCTACCCCAAAAAAAACATCATTTTTCTCAATATAAATAACAATCTGCACGCATCAACACCCCTGACAGATGTGTAGACCACCCAGGTCGAGACCACCCATGACGAAAACGAAAGGTGGGTCAGCCGAGGAGGCGAGACGCATTGTGGGTCAGCAAAAATGTTGGCGCATTTGCAAGAAAATTTCTTGTTTTGAAATGCTTGGTTTTATTTGTCTTAAAGGCATTATTTATTTATTTATTTATTCTATTGAAAACAAAAAAAATGCGTTAATTTAATTGTGTTTGTGTGTGTGTTGTGCCCAAATATATCGATTTTTGTTGCAGGATGGCATTACGGCCGGTGGTAAAACGCAGTTATCTCAACTTGGATGCAATTTTTGGCCATGTCTTCTCAAACCTCACAGGAGAACCTATCACGCCTACAAAGGTTTTTTTTTTTCGAAATTTCAAACTTAAAAACTGAGTTTTCTTCAGGTCGCCACGTTTTACCTTCTTCAAGTTTTGTTTGAGACTCATTTTGGAAAAAAAGATGCGAAAAGCAAGCGGCCGTTCACTTGCCAGGAGAAAAACAAGTGAGTATTTAATTTTAATTTATTTTTCTGGCGCAATATTTGCACAAACTTTTTCTTTCAGAGTTTTTCAACACCTGTATGGCTTGATGACCCTGGAACACGAAATACCGTACAAGTCGTATCGAGATGTGGTGCGAATGGCTTTTGGCACCGATAGAGATATCGCATACAATTTTTACGCATGGTAATTCATAATTCATACAAAACATCAACTAACACGGGGTTCTGGCGACTGCCTTTTTTCAAAGGTTTTTTTTTGCCGCCGATGCCACGCGCTGCGGTTGCGTCGCGTGACAAAGCTGCGCGCCTATTCGCTCACACGTTCTTTGCTTCCAAATTTCGTTTCAAAAAATGCGAACTTTAGCGAGGGCAGTCGCCAGCACCCCGTGAATTAATCACTTTATTAATTTACGTTTTAGCATGGAAAAACTCGGTCAAGGCGTCGCTGACATCAACCTCAACGTTCCTGATGAGTTTTACACCAATCGCCATGCTCGTGATCTGAATCAACCAGCCACAGATCCATATTTTGATGAGTACAATCAGTCGAAAACCTTGGCATTTTCATCGAGTCAATCTTTTATGTATCGATGGTTGAAGAGAGTGAGTGAAGATTTTAAAATTTCACGAAATTATTGGTTTTAGATTCTTGCCGAGTACAGTAAAATGAACCAAACCCAAAAATTTGATCTCAATACGGCGACGCAGCAATGGATATTGTCGTACCGCGGAGAAATGCAAGTTGTTTCTTTTCTTTTTTACAATTTGGAACTTGCCACTGCCCTTGCAAAATCTGCTCCATTGGACGAAATGTTGGCGGTGTGCCAATTTATGCGAATTCAAGTTTTCCGATGAGACGCAGATTGTTAGGCAGCATTGTCACGCCACGCGACCGCAGCACGTGGGCGTCGGCGGGAAACACGCATTTCAAAAAAGGCAGTCGCCAGTTCCCCGCGCAATGCACTGAATGAACACCAATTTTTCAGTTTTCTCCCCGGTCCACCATCATCCCATCTACCTACTTTTATTGACTGCTCACTGCGAGCTAGAAGCTGGGTCGCTGAAAATCTTTACCTGCTGCAGAAAAATCCCCGACACGCGTTCACCTACGAGAATATGCTCGACTTGGCCAGAGTTGTTGAGGATCGTCACAAAGATGTTTTTGAAGCGGTAGGGCTTTTGATATACTTGGATTCAAAAAATAAATAAATTGGTTTACAGCATCTCCTGGAAGCAGCGGTGCACGTGCAGCTTCAGAACCCGCCTGCCGCTGTCAGGGCGATGAAGGCGTTTTTTGATCGATCGATGTTTGAGTGAGTTTTTATTTTTTTTCTTACATAAAAATCAATTTTTATTCTCCCAGACTCAACGAGAACATGGTCCACGCTTCGCGAACCCACCGCTTGGCAGTTCCAAGTCAGATGCCGCTGCTTTACGCCCCGATTCTGACCGCCAGAATTTACCGTCTTTTTGGAGATTTGTGAGTTGGGGTGCAGAAGAAATCTTATTTCTTTTAATTTCAGACCAACAGCACGCCATCTTCTACGCGAGAGCATGCAACAAGCGCAGCTTAAAGGCGACGAGATTTGCCATCAAATGGGACATCTTGAAATGCACATTGTCGAAATTATTGGATCTAATCCATTGTTAGAGGGACTTGCTGAAGGTACATAGAATCCATTTCTGAAAGTTCTACCGCGCGTAAACAGAACGGGCACTAAGGGCTTACCCGAATTTTGTCTCGCGTCTCTCAATTTCTTTTAATGTTTCGGCGTTGGCCTAATTTTATATGGATTAAGTTCCAGTGGCCGCTGGTGGAAGTTTCAAAGATGGATAATATTCAAACTTTCATAATTTTAATAAAACGTCCAAATTTAGACCATCCAAACTATAATGAAAGCGATCGTCGATTGAGGAGAAAAATATTGAGGACTATTGATGAGTATGCCTATTTTTTTATTTAAGAAATATATTTTTCATTGTATAAATACTAGTTTCAGTCTGCAACAATCAATTGGGCCGTTGGGACTTCCTTGTTGCTCACAAACCGAGGACGATTTTGAAGTTTGTGCTGAGATGGATTCGATGACCAAGATGATGTTGATGCTTCGCAATATTTCTCAGGGCGTGTATCAGCTGTAAGTTTTGTTTATTTGAAAAAAAAATAGCGTGGAGCCACGGGGCGCTGGCGACTGCCCTAGCTTAAGTGTGCTTCATTAAAAAAATCTTGCCAGTGTGCCAAATTATGCGAAATCGCATTTTTCGCAATGAATTTTTCAGGCAGGGAGTGTGTAAGCGAAGAGATGACGCAACCGCACCGCGTGGCGTCGGCGGCAAAAAATTCGTTTGAAAAAAGGCAGTCGCCAACACACCGTTGAAGCCAAGCAACCGCCATACCACCTCCAAAAATCCCTTGAGAGCTTTATTTCGTTTTATCAGAAGGGTGCCACGGGGTGCTAGCAACTGCCTTTTTTCAAACGCTTTTTTTGCCGCCGACGACACGCGTTGCGGTTGCGTCGCGTGGCAACGCTGCGCCTCATCGCTTACATCCTCTCTGCCTGAAAAATGCAATGTGAATTTGCATAATTTGACACACTGGCAATATTTTTTCGAAGTCGCCAGCACCCCGTGAGAGCGCGTCATTTTTTTAATGCCCTTTTACTGTCGAATCTCAAAAAATATGCAAAAAAAGGCCCCGTTGGTCAGAAGTTTTGGGGGAAAAGTGCAGTTTTAAGTTTTTTGGCGTTATTTTCCAAAATTTCTGGTTGATGAAAGAATTTATTTGAACATTTTACGAAATATAGCCTTTAAATAACAAAAAAAACCACTAAAAATATGAAAATTTACGCACAATTTCAGCCAATACGACGACTGCACTGAAACCGGACTCCGATGCCCGACTGGACATGATTACGAAGAAAGAGGCAGGAAAATGGAAGGATACGGATATTCAATTATGACTAGCAATCTGTAAGTAAGTTCGCAACACGAGCGACTAAAATAAGTAATTTGTCGTCCACGCGTTGTTCCTCGGCCGCGGCCATGGACCACGGCAGCCGAGGAGATGCAGAGAAAAATACAATATTCTTAATATTGGGGTTTATATTGCCGGCCCGCCAAAATGGTCAAACGCGCTCCGCTGAACTCAACGCTATGCGATTTTCATTTTGGTTCCCAAATTATTTCATTTCACGTTGAATTTATATGTGAAATGAAATAATTTGGAAACCAAAATGAAAATTGCATAGCGTTGAGTTCAGCGGAGCGCGTTTGACCATTTTGGGGGGCAGACAATACATGAATAAATAATAGATAATCAAAACCCATTCTTTTAAATTTCAGCATCCGAAACGGCATGTACGCGCAGGCGAAGACTGCCGCCGAAGAAATGATTGTTTACAACTTCATTATTGATCCAAATCCGGAAAACTTTGAGACAGAAACATGGGTATGAACGGAATAAATGTTTTTAATTATAATTTGTCCAATTTCGCAGGCAGTCGGTACCGTAAATTTGGCATATTCTCACGCTGGTCTTGGCGAATATGAAAAAGCGCTCGATCTACTTGAAGAGGCAGGATTCACGTATTCCGATGATCTCTCCTGGCAGTGCAACCGACATGTAGTTATTGCCACAGCGATCATCAACTTTGAGCGCGAATTTCTTCGCAACAATTATAAAGGTTGTGAAGATGCGATTTCCGATCTTAGATCGCACTCTGAGCTCGAATACACGCTTCGTCGCGCTTTAATCGTGTCGGCGCTCGGAAGAGACACGGAGGGGATCGTTATGCTTAAACGCTTAAAAGTTGTCGATGTTCGTGGCAAAATCAGGATTCACATGCAAGTTGCGAGCTTTTACACTGTGCTTCGAGAATATGAGCGTGCAAATTTGGAATTGATTGAAGCTGCGAAACTGGTCAATGTGACTACGCTGAAGGACATTCGGGCAATGATTCGAAGAAGGAAGGCGACTATTATGGTGAGGAAACAAACATGCAGACGTTTTTTTCCGCGAATCATAATCAAATTTTGCAATTTTTCAGTGTATTCAAGAAAAAAATGAAGAAGCCCTGAAGTTGTTGCACTCCTGTTATGCCGAAATTATGAAATATGGCTCATTCACCGAAAAAGCGGTATTTTATATCACAGCCGCCAGAGCTCACCGCATGGTTGATAGAGGTTGGACTATTTGAAAAACTGTCGGAAAACAAATTAGAAAATCAAATTTCAGACCCACGTATCTGGTTGAAGCATGCTCGCTGTCTTGTGCGAAAAGGACAATGGCCATCGATGGAAAAACTGATTCTGTCTGAAGCTGCAGCTCTACACGCACCCGATGGAATGTATCCCGACGAGGATAAAGTATCAAAGATACGAGAGATGTTTGGAAAAATCGCTGCAAACTACCCAGGCAGATGTGAATGGCTTTTGATTTGAGTCCTGTATTTTTGATTATCTTGTTTTATAATGTTATAGATGTTTGTTAATATTCTTCCTATGTTCTCTTTTAAAAATCTCTGTCAAGATCTTTACTGTTTTAATTTCAATGCCGTCAAACTGCAATAAATGAATGTTACACTTTGCAAATATTTCATTTTTTGCGATTGCGTTTCGTGCTACTGTTCATACGACAATTTAGCTTTAAAAGTTGAGCTTTATCCGCTTTTGGTGCGAAAAAATTCGTTTAAATGTGAACTCGCCTATTTTGGTACGTTGTCAACCATTTTTCCGCCAAGCGGTGCGTGTCGCGTGTGCGGCAGAGCGCACTTTTTGAAGCTTTTCTGAGTAACAATAAAGCGATCTCGATTTTACACTGGGGTATGAGGAGGGAGTGAGTAAGCGCGCCCGGACGCACACATGCAACGCATCCAATCGAGGCCCAAAAAATGAAAAATCGCGCGAAACATTTCGCATTATCGGAGAGAAAAATCAACGCGCGCGAAATAATTTTGGATAGGATTGCCTAATTTTCACGATTTTGCGTTGGTTTTTCTGTCCGATGATGCGAAATTTTTCGCGCGCATTTTTTATTTTTTGGGCCTCATTTGGATGCGTTGCGTGTGTTCGTCCGGGCGCGTTTACTCACTCCCTCCTCAGACCCCAGTGATTTTAAGAGAGGGGGTGATTATTAAACTTTTTCAAGACACGTTTAAACTTTTTCAAGACTTTCTATACTTTCTACTTTTCAAACCTTTTCATGCTAAAATCAAACTTTTTCAAGATGCTCTCAAACTTTTCTAAACCATTTTCAAACTATTCTAACCCATTTTGTAACTTTTTGATGCTTCAATGCTTATTTGTTACATGAAAAGGTTTGAAAAAGTTTGACTCGCGATACCTGCACTTTTGCTAGGACACTCACCAGCCCAAGTTTTTTCGAAAAACAGTTACAATTAGAGAAAAGATACATCGACACCAAAAGAAAATACGTTTTGCCGTATTATGGATTCGTGACGTAGCGAGACAGCGTGTCAAGTTATGCGTCAGCAATCGCTGAGTCTCACCACGATTCAGGTCTTGGCAGCGTGAGAGAAAATTATTTTTAGCAAATTTTTTTCATTTGACTGGCGCACAACTTGCAGAAACCTGTCGCTACGTCACGAATCCATAATAGCGCGCGAAATGGGGTTATTCTTGAAACCAGCAAAAAAAGCAAAAAATCTCGGTAAAAGTTGGCAACTTTTATGCAACACTTATGCAACTTTTATGCAAACTTTATGCAACACCAATTTTAGACTTTATACAACGGTTGCATAAAGTGTGCTTAAAAGTTGCACAAGTGCTGAACAAAAGTTGCACATTTTTTGTTCTAATTTTGTTTTTTTTTTCTCTCACACTCTCTCACTCTTTCCTTCTCGCAAACGAAAATCGATCAATATATAGAAAAATACGTTTATTTTGATTGAAAAAAAAAGTAATGAGGAATTAATTAACAATTAACACAAAATTAAAAATTATATATAATGGATTCGTGGCGGAGTGACAATTTTTTCACGTCTTTATTTGTAAAAATGAAGAAATGGAGAGACTTTTCGTTGCCCAGTTTCACTTTATGTTGTCATCGCTTTATGTTGTCATCGCATCATCGGCTGTTTCGACAAAATTATCGACAAAATTCGACAAAAATTTGTCGATAAAACGATAAAACGAACAGCAGGCTAGTTTCAGAAAAGACCGATAAATTGCCCAGAGAAATGCGAAATTGCTACATTTTGTCGATAAAATTGTCAAACCATCTGTTGTCGACAAAATTTTATCTAGAAAATTTCGATAAAATGTCGACAATTTTGCGATAATTCCGTCGATATCGTGTCGATACTGCACATTAATCCAATTGGTATAATGGATTCGTGGCGGAGTGACATTTCACGTGAAACTGGGAGACGACAAGTCTCTTCATTTCTTCAGTTATTTATTTTTTCGAATAAAAACGTGAAAAAACTTTCACTCCGCTACGAATCCACTATATGCATTATGTGGCGCACAAAGTAAAAAAAAGCACGCGTGAATTTGCAAAACACGCGCACAAAGTGTCGCGGGATTTGCGCGATTTTGAAGCGTCATTTTTATAAAATGATGCTATTTATGTCCCTTTAAAATTCATACGGTACATGTTATTTTTTCAGTAGATTTTTTACATATGTTGTGGAAAATTAACATTTAATGCGGGTTGAAAGATATTTTTCGATAAAGTAAATTAATTTGACCGTAATTGAAAGTTTGCGTCACGTATTGGGAAAACAAAAAAGTTGCAACGCGGTGTTTGCGTACTTTTGAAATTCAAACGGCAATCAAAGAAATAGCATGGCAAATGAAGAGAGACGTCCCCCCTTTTGTTTGAATTTTAAAAGTACGCAAACACCGCGTTGCAACTGTTTTGTTTTCACAATATTGTGAAAACAAAAAAGTTGCAACGCGGTGTTTGCGTACTTTTGAAAATTCAAATGGCAATGAGAGAAATAGTATGGGAAATGAAGAGATTTGTTCCCCTTTTCATTTGAATTTTAAAAGTACGCAAACACCGCGTTGCAATTTTTTTGTTTTCACAATAATCACTGTTTTTTCTTGACCGAAATATCAGTTTTAAAAATTTTCAGAAAAAAAAATAAATATTTTTTTTTTCAAATCGATATTTCGGTCCAAAATTTTTTGAGCATATCCAGAATTATTTGTTGCCCTTATTGATTAAAATTTCAGGTCAATCGGAGCATTTTCCGAGTTTTTCGCAGATTTTGCCGTTTTTTGCATTTCGTGCAAAACCCCATAACACAATGCTACAAAATTAGTCAGAAAAGGACAAAACAAAATCGACGAAAGTTTGAATTGCAGACAAGACGGCAAAAAAATTTAGGAAAGTTTTCAAAAAATGGGAATTTACATTGAATAAGAAAAGACAGTGGTTACATGACGCAAACCCTTCCAATTAGAACTAAATTAATTTACTTTATCGAAAAATATCTTTAAAGCAAAATGCTAAGAAAATCGACTGAAAATATAACATTTAGAGTAAAATTATTAAAGGGACAACATCTTTTTCTCTTCAAATCTTCAAAATCACGCAAATTCCGCGTCACTTTGTGCGCGTGTTTCGGAAATTTACGCGTGGTTTTTTTTTACTTTTTGCGCAAAAAAAAATTAATAAATTTATTGGCAAGCGCAAAAAGTGAACTAAAAATAAACATCTCGCGCGTCATTTTCATTCGCGCGGGAATTTTAATTGGAAATTGGTAATAGTTATGACCGGAAAATAGATAAAAAATAAGGGAGACAAGCAAAAATGGAAAGAAAAAGAATCCTTTTCGAATAATCGATAACAAAAAGTTTAAAGTTGGTATAAATGTTGCATAAATGTTGTATTTTTGGCAATTTACGCATAAAAGTTGCACAAGTGTTGCTTAAAAGTTGCGACAGCCTTAAAGTTTGCATAAAAGTTGCCGACTTTTACCGAATTCGCATAAAAGTTGCACAAATGTTGCTTAAAAGTTGCGACAGCCTTAAAGTTTGCGTAAATGTTGCCGACTTTTACCGAGTTTGCATAAAAGTTGCACAAATGTTGCTTAAAAGTTGCGACAGCCTTAAAGTTTGCATAAAAGTTGCCGACTTTTACCGAGATAGAAAAAACCAGCAAAAAATTCAGCGAAAATTCGGAGAATGCTCCGATCGGTCTGAAACTTTGGGAAATCATTAAGAAGATTCTTCCGGTCATTCCCTGAAAATTTCAGACCAAAATATCGATTTTGAAAATTTTCAGAAATAAAAATCGATAATTTTAAAAATCAATATTTCGGTCTGAAATTTTCAGAAAATGACCGGAAGTATCTTCTTAATGATTTCCCAAAGTTTCAGACCGATCGGAGCATTCTCCGAATTTTCGCTGAATTTTTTGCTGGTTTTTTCTATTTTTTGCTTTTTTTGCTGGTTTCAAGAATAACCCCAAAATAAAATTGAAATTTATTATTGTTTTATGGGGTTATTCTTAAAACCAGCAAAAAAAGCAAAAAATAGAAAAAACCAGCAAAAAATTCAGCGAAAATTCGGAGAATGCTTCGATTGATCTGAAACTTTGGGAAATCATTAAGAAGATACTTCCCGCCATTTCCTGAAAATTTTAGACCAAAATATCGATTTTGAAAATTTTCAGAAATAAAAATCGATAATTTTAAAAATCAATATTTTGGTCTGAAATTTTCAGGGAATGACCGGAAGTATCTTCTTAATGATTTCCCAAAGTTTCAGATCAATCGAAGCATTCTCTGAATTTTCGCTGAATTTTTTGCTGGTTTTTTCTATTTTTTGCTTTTTTTGCTGGTTCCGAGAATAACCCCATTAAAAAAGTTGTCACCTGGCGAGAGGCGCGAATTCAAAAAATAGGCTCCGCCTCCTTGCCAAAATATTTCTGCAATTCTGCGCGCGCCAATTTGCAATCGCAGTGCGCGCGATTTTATGCGTTGAATTTTCGTTAATTTATTAACAAATATCGATCGAAGACAATTAAAAACGCACATTAAATCAACAGTTGCCAAATTCGCTTCAAAATAACAATTTTTATAAAGGTTTACGGAAGAAATTGAAAGGCACAGAACAAAAATTAGACGCAGAAAATCGCGCGCACCGCGATTGCATATTGGCGCGCGCAGAATTGCAGAAATATTTCGGCGAGGAGGCGGAGCCTATTTTTTGAATTCGCGTCTCTCGCCAGGTGACAAATTTAAAAAATATATAATATATTGGTCCTCGGGAATTCACTTTGACAACCACCATGCATTGTTCTAATTGTTCTACTAAATTTTGTGACGTCATAATATGCATTGTGGCGTTACTGGCATGATGTAGTCAAGATGAAATTACCATGATAAGGGTGACTGGCTGGCGCGAAGAGTTTTGGCACGGTGCCAAATGAAGAAGTTAGACGGTTAGACGGAAAGGCGACACGCCTGTCATCGGTGGAGCGCAAAACAGAATTATATGGTCTTCGGATTGTTTCGAATTTTTTAAAATAGTAATTAGGGCAGAATTCCTTCATGGGAAATGAAATTTGGTGTAAACTTTGAGAGACAAGTTACCGTATCTGTATCATGAAAACTTGGAGGTCACTGAAATGTTCCATGTAAGATCGATACCAAGAATTTGCATTTCTATTAAAGTTTTAAAAGTGCAAATCAAACTTTTTTATAGTGATGTCAAGATAATTGAACACTTGGAGATAATTTAATTAAATAAACTAAAAAATGTGGATCACTATAAATATTAAAAATTGCATCTTCCTGTTCAAATTTCATACTTAAATCCCGATTGCTCTGTCTTATAGTTAGATCGACGCGTTCTTTGAACAAAGAGTGAAAACGAAAATAGGCGAAAACAACTCGATTTGAGGAACCGATTCGTGATCACTCTGCACGGCGCACACTCCACGTTTCTGATCGAAATATCAAGATATTTATATCAATAGATAGCTGATAATCAGGGCTATAATCTGATATAAACTTTGTGATAGGTTGTCACGCAAATTTTGGAGATTTTTCAGCTCAAAGTTTAATGTTAGTGTAAACTGCTCAGTTTTTTGAAAATTTCGACTAATTTTGATTAGTAAACTATATCAGGATTTTATCTTAATTGAAAGCTAAAGTCTCTGGCTATCCATTTTTAGAACTATTGTTCAGATTAGAGGTCTGTACGCAAAATTAGAAGCGTGTTTTTAATGTTAGGTCCTGCCTAAAAATCAACTTTAACTTTAGCAATCTCTAACTTCATTTTAACTTGTCCAAATTAGCTGGAATTTTCACACATGCTAGATAAAGCCTCTGGCTTTCGATTGACTTCAAAAAATAATGAATAAGTTTTACAGAGCCCGAACTGTAGACGCCGCGACCAACCTATCTCTCGAAAAGAGCGCATTCTCATTCGGGTGAATGCTGTGTATCAGGGTGTGTCCCGACAGGGGGGTCGAGGAAGGGTGTATAAAATGGAACCGGCTTCACACCAAGAACTAAATAAATACACATTCTCTTCCACCATCTTCGTCCATCTTCCAAAAAATGTCGGATACTATCACTGTAAATCTTGTTCCTGCTGATGCTCCGGCTGCCACTGCTGCTGCGGCTGCTCCGGCCGCAAAGAAGACTAAAACGGCAAAGATTGTCAAGCCCACCAAGGTGGCCAAAGTTGCCAAGGCTCCATCGGCTCATCCTCCATACATCAACATGATTCAGTCTGCTATTTCTTCACTCAAAGATAGGAAAGGAGCTTCCAAGCAGGCTATCCTGAAGTTCATCTCCGCAAACTACAAACTTGGGGATAATGTTATTCAAGTAAGCCACTTGTTTTGTAGAAAATTTCAATTTTGTACATATTTCTAGATCAACTCTCATCTTCGTCAAGCTCTGAAACGAGGCGTCTCCAACAAGAATCTTGTCCAGGCTGCCGGATCCGGAGCCAATGGCCGATTTAGAGTACCAGAGAAGGCTGCTGCGACAAAGAAGCCGGCTGCCGTTGCCACAAAGAAACCAGTTTCCGCTAAAAAGCCAGCCGAAGAGAAGAAACCAAAGAAGGCTACCGCCTCTAAGAAAAGATATCAATGGGTCTTGACAGCGGCGCCAAAGAAGATATCTAAGCCGTCCCCGAAAAAAATTGCTAAGACACCAGTTAAGAAGGCAGCACCGAAGAAGGCTGTGGCAAAGCCAGCCAAGAAAGCCCCAGCTGCAAAGTCAACTGCCAAGGCTTAAGTCTACATTTTTAATTAAGTTTAATAACTCAACTACCTCGTTCTTTTCAATCAGTGTTGTACATTAACCCTTATCGATTTTTTTTTGTTCGATCTCGCTAGTTTCTTGCTTACAATTATCTTTTGTACCCTTCTTGATGCTGGTTTGTATACATTGTTTTTAATATAAATACATGCGTGAACTGTGTTTTTTCGTTTGAAATTTATTTTTGAGTGAGCTAAGGACGACAACAACTCAGGAAATTTTTGGCGCGTTATGGCGAGAGTCGGCATCTAGGTGGCTAATAGCCACTGAAAATGGCTAATGGCCGCCGAAAAGGCTAATAGCGGGCGATAATGGCAACTAGCCGACAAATTCGGCTATTAGCCATTATGGCTATTAGCCGTCGAATATGGCTATTTGCCGCCGAAAATAGCTATTAGCCATTATGGGGTAATACCACCGCCTATAAAAAATTCGTCTGTTGCCAACGCAACTATAGGATGTTTACATGCAACAATTATAGGAAACAATCTATTATGGATTCGTGAATGAGCGACAAAACGCGGTGAATTGTGAGGCAAAAGTTGGCTGGTCTCGCCACGATTTTGACCGACTACGGTTAGCGCGAAAAATATTTTTCCTTTTTTTGTTTTTGATAAAAACGCGATTTTTTGCCTTTTGACTAGCATTTTTTTCACTATTAAAATTTTTTGTGTAACCTGGAATGGGTAATTTTGTTTCAAAAACACATTTTGTTGAGAAAAATCTATGAAAATGCGTTTTATATTAAAAAAAAGAATAAAAAAATATATATTTTCGCGCTAAGGTGAGACCAGCCATCTTTTGCCCCACAATTCACCCGATTTTGTCGCTCATTCACGAATCCATAATACGTTCTTACTCAGCGATTTTGCAACTTTTTCCAGACAAAAAATGTCCGAAACTTGAAATGGAAAAAATTTGAAAATGAGAGCGGATGGAAACGGCTAATAGCCATCGAATATGGGGTGTGTGCCAAATACATATGGAACACGCCCCGAATCAGTGGCTATTAGCCGTTTTAAATGGCTATTAGCCAAAAATTTCCTGCGTGTTGGTTGTTTTCGATGGAGAGGTTAGATTGTTAGACAAAGGGATACTTTGGGAGATACGGAGAAACGCAGATAGCGAAATAAAGGCTGTTCATCACCCGTGGAGCGCTAAAAACATGATTTCGCCATGAACCTATACCTCTAGAAGCATCTCTGGCTATTTTGCAGAACAATTGCCAGAAAACTTTCTATTGTGAGCAGTGTGCCTTATCGAAAAAAAATGTGTCGACAAATGCCCTTTTTGACAAATTATCGACAAAAAAATTTGTCGAATTCGTCAAAATTTTGTCGACAAATTTATCGACAAAAATTCGAATTTGTCGTTTTTGTCGATAAATTTGTCGACAAAAAATTTCGACAAAAATTCGACAAATTTGTCGACAAAAAATCGACAAAAAATTTTCGACAAAAAACGACAAAAAATTTCGACAAAATATATTTTCTTGCTAGTCGACATCGGTTGCTGCGCCGATCTCATGCAAATGATAGCGATCGCGGACCCGTGATTTGTCGGTACAAGAAACTATGTATAGCCGGTTGCGTTCTCCAAGAGGGCAGCTACCAGACAGCTACCTGGCAGCTATTTGGCGGCTACCTGGCGGCTATTTGGCGGCTATTTGTCGGCTATTTGGCAGCTATTTGTCGGCTATTTGGCAGCTATTTGGCAGCTATTTGGCAGCTATTTGGCAGCTATTTGGCAGCTATTTGGCGGCTATTTGGCAGCTATTTGGCAGCTATTTGGCAGCTATTTGGCAGCTATTTGGCAGCTATTTGGCGGCTGTCTGGCAGCTATTTGGCGGCTGTCTGGCAGCTATTTGGCGGCTGTCTGGCAGCTATTTGGCGGCTGTCTGGCAGCTATCTGGCGGCTATCTGGCGGCTATCTGGCGGCTGTCTGGCAGCTATCTGGCGGCTGTCTGGCAGCTATCTGGCAGCTATCTGGTTCGATTTCATACCAGTTCTATTTCGTACCAGTTCTATTTCGTATCAGTTCTATTTCGTACCAGTTCTATTTCGTACGAGTTCTATTTCGTACGAGTTCTATTTCGTACGAGTTCTATTCCGTGCAGTTCTATTCCGCGCAGTTCTATTCCGTGCAGTTCTATTCCGTGCAATTCTAGTCCGTGCGAGTTCTATTCTATATCCAGTTCTATTCCATAGCGGTTCTACTCCGTGCGAGTTCTATACCGTAGCACCCCCGAAGGAACTGCCCGGAATACAGCTATCCGAAATAGAATTGTAAAATTTGATGTCTTCTGCAGTTCTACAACAACACTTCGAAATTGCGCGCTGCATTATTTAGCCAATTTGTCGAAATTTTTTGTCGACAATTTGTCGAAATTTTTTGTCGAAATTTTGTCGACAAATTTGTCGAATTTTTGTCGAAATTTTTTGTCGAATTTTTGTCGACAAAATTTCGACAAATTTGTCAAAATTTTTTATCGACAAATTTGTCGATTTTTTGTCGATAAATTTCGACGAAAAACTTTGACAAATTTATCGACAAATTTGTCGAACCTTTGTCGATAAGGCACACTGATTGTGAGCAAAAACTACTGTATTCGAAACGGGCAAATATGTTGCATTTGCGCTCTACCGATGGCGCGAGGCGCGAAAAGTTTTTTGTCAGCGTATCTCTGTTTTTACTTTTGAAAGTTTGGTTTTTGGCGCCAAATTCAAAGCACTAGAGCCTGATCGCCAATGCACCAGTAAAAATTATCTGCCATTTTGAACGGATGCTAACGATTTCAAATGGCTAATAGCAATTTTTGTATGAAAAATGATTTTAAAAAAATACCAAACAATTATAAAACCATATTAAACAAACAATGACCATGCATACTTTCAAAACATTGTGGAACTGTTGACTTTTCCATATCCGTCCCACACATTGCCAAACAAAGTTCGCGCAAAAATTAAAAATTTTATGACCAACATTCCTATGATCCGAATCAAGTAACAGTTTTATGGGTTTAAAACTTTTGATCACACTTGCCAACAGATGTTCAAACAAGGAAAAAGTTGTAATAAAAGCACCAAGGTCATTAGGAGCAACATCAAGTTTTCAAAAACACTTATATTCATTATGGCTTCATCGTCTTTTGCCTCTTTCACATTTTTCTTTCTATCCGTTTTCGTGATCGGTGCTGAAATGTGCAGTGATTCAGGATCAAAGTAAGAATTTCGCAGGCGGGGACTTTTTCAGTTCTAATAATTTCAGCTGCGCTAACTCACGGTGTGTTGAAGCGTACATTTTTTCAAAAATAATAAAAAGTACGCAAATTGCCGTCAAATGCGCTTTCAAATTATAACGTTACAGGTTTCTGTGCATGCGTCGAAACTTACGACAATTTAAAAAGCATTTTCATTGAAAACGCATGAAACAATTCTGTTATTTTAACGAAAAATGCTTCTAATCGACTCATTAATTTTTTCTTATGCGGAAGAGTACAAAAAAGAGAGAAAATCACGTCAATTTATTGATTAATGCGATATTTCAGAAACAGTGACCGTAACCATACAACTTTCTTTCACTGAGTAGTGCGAGGGGGCGCGTTTGCAGCGGTGCACCGTTCAACACACCGTGTAACTGGGTAACTAATGGCTTCTGTACCACACCATTCTACACTGATGCCCAGAAAAAAGAATATTGCGAGTCTTCATGTGGATTTTGCTCTTCTTCAAGTCCTGCATCATCATCTTCGTCTTCATCCTGCACGGACGCTGGTTCTAACTGTGCTAGCTGGGCAGCAAATGGGTTCTGTACTTCTACATTTTACACGACGGCGATGAAAATTGAGTATTGCGCGGCAACATGCTCGTTGTGCGATTCTACCTCTTCGTCATCTTTGTCAGCTTCGTCAGCTACAACTGCTTCTTCTTCGTCCTCCTTATCATCTTCTGACTCCTCTTCTACCACTGCCAGTGATTCTGATTCTGATGCTGATTCTTCTTCTACAACAACTACCAGTTCTGATAGCTCTTCTACATCCTCCTCAGCGGATTCTTCATCAAGCACCTCAGAAGATTCTTCTAGCACAACAGCCGATTCTTCTTCTTCAAGTACGTCAGGGGATTCTTCTTCCTCCAGCTCATCTGATTCGACTTCGCCTTCTTCTTCTTCATCTGCCACAACATCTTCAACCACGTGCACTGATGCGTCTTCCACGTAAGTTCCCAATTTCCATTTAAAAATAAATATTCACCTAAAGATGCTCATCCTGGGCTGAAAATGGCTTCTGTACCTCCACATTCTACACCCCTGCCATGAAAAAGGAATATTGCGCTTCCACATGCTCTTTGTGCAGCTCGTCAACATCTAGCTCTACGGATTGTGTAGATTCAGGCTCTGCGTGAGTTAAAATGGCATCCCGGCAACTGAAAATTTAAAATTCAACATTTAGATGCTCCTCCTGGGCTGCCAATGGGTACTGTACCAATAGCTTCTACACGGATGCTCAGAGGAAACAAAATTGTGCAAAGACTTGTGGGCTTTGCTAGTTTGCAATGATAATTGAATAGTCGGAGTAATTAAGTGAAATTACTTGTAGGTATAATTTAATGACCAGAATAAAGTTTTATCAGCAGAAAAATCTTTATTAATACAGTTTCCCAGAATTTCCAGAGTACCCCGACTAAAAAATCTCGTAAAGATAAGCTTATTATCACGCTGCTTTTAATATTTTCAAAAACGAATTTTCTGCACTCGCGCTCTATTGCAGACAGGAAGCGTTTTGAATTTTGTTGTCTGCATTTCTATCTTTTTTGCGATGTCTCGTTTTGTCTAACTGCGTCTCAATTGCACTGGATAAATTTCTGCACACCTCACGCTTTCAAAATTGTTATCCGTTGACACATTTTTTGTTTCGTGTACTCCCCGTGGACAACTCAATTAACCTGATTTTTCCAAGTTCTCAGGCACACCTTTTCTGTAAATAAACCAATCCCAACTTTTTCATTTTCCCGTGCAACTTCAATACCTTCAAATTTTTTGACAAAAAATTCTTGTTTTCAAATTAATATGAAGTTTTCAAAGAGAATAATCGGAAAATGGTTCATTATGTTGAAAAATAGTTGATTTTTTTAGCTTAGTGTCATGGAGTGTTGGCCGGAACGTTGGAAAATAAAATGTAAAATGCTGGCTTTTTTCTCGAAAAAAAATTCAAAAAATTCATCGTCGCATTTTCGCACAATAGGCTGCTTAGTCACTCAACTGCGTTAAACTGATACGAAGTGGAAACGCAGAAAAGCTGACAAGAAGCGGAGCGCATTTGCATCAATTTTGCGATGATGTTTTCAAAACCCTAAGGCTCGGTCATTTTTCGACGAAAATTGCTCGTTTTTTAATTAAAATAAATTTTTTACATCTTTCTTTGGACCCCTTTGCACCCTTTCATTGTATTCTCCCTCGATCGTAGCTCGCCATTTTTCTGTCTTTTTTTAGTCTGCCAGCTGTCCATTTGATAACGCAAAATGCCCTTTTTTTCAACACTTGTTTTTAATGAAAGTGCAAACGGCTGTAACAATCGTGATTACAGAGTCGGGTGAAGGAAAAAAAAAATCAAAGGTTATTGTGGAAAACAGATACTTTTAAAGATAAAAGTATCGTGAGCAAAGTAACAACCACGGTACAACGATATTAAATTTAATTGATCGCTCTCTAATTAGCGTGCAATTGGCATTGCGTAGGCGTTCGAATAGCGTAACGTTTTCCTGCATTTGACTTTACTCCTAGCCGTAATCTGATTAGTTTTAGTACTGTTCTGAAACAAAAGAAAAAAATTTCGTTAATGGCATGATAATTTTTTTTTCTTTTTGGTTGCAAAATGTGCCAGACAGATTTTGCAGGAAAAATAATTAAAATGGCGTCATCTTTCTTTATTTCTTTCCAGACTTGTGCATTATGTCATTTAAAATAGAATAGATAGTGCAAACGACATTTGCTTTTATCTTCATCCGATTACGCGTGAGTTTTTGCAAGAGCACTTTTGCTGTCAAATAGTTGATTGAAAATCCCATGGTAGTGACTTTTGAAGGTGATTGTCATCATGCATGCAGCGTGCCGAAAAGAGTTCAAAAGAAGTAAATTGTTCAATTAACCATATCATTTGTTTGAATTTTCCTCCACCGTCATGTCGCCAATGACGTGGGGAATGGGGTGGAAGGTTCCCGGAAGGAAGAAAGAAGTTTGGGGGACGTTCAGAAAATATACTTATACGTGTTTTAAAATTTATTTTTACGTTTGATTCATTGAACAAGGAACTTTAACTTTGTAGACAAGATTTTTAATCTTTCCTGGCCTATCCATCAAAAGTGCATGTGCCTGCCTACCTTTGTGAAAAACAGGGTTGCCTCTCTCTCTCTCTCTCTCTCTCTCTCTTTTTTTCGTCTCGACACATTCCACCCAATACCAGATCAATGAACTCTTGAGCGTCACTGAACACTTTTTGACGATTGTCTTCTCTCTCGCGTCTGTTTTGTTGCGGAATTAAATAAATACATTACCATTTTTGTCTATTCGATAGGCCTGCGTGTGTGTGTGTCGCTTATCAACCGACCTTGTGACAGATGGTTATATACATGTATATGTTCACCCACGGTTTAATATTATCACTTGAACCACAATCATGTGAAGGGTTAAAGAAAATTGAGAAGAAGAAGGCAGGTGGGATGGATGAAATTCTAAAAACCAACATAATATGATACAGATTAAAGTTCAGGTGAACTCCTATACAGAACAAACGTACATGGGCAAACATATGGTAAGTATGAAAGAGTAGGAAGTGGGGAAATAAATGACAACACTATTCACACATCATTTTCATCAAAATGTTCTAACAATAAGAGAAGCGAGGAATTCTAGGACGACGATCTGGAGCAGAATACGGCTATGTAAAATGAAATGAAACGAATCCAAAAAAGGATAAGATACATAAGTGATTTGATTGTTTGGGGGATAAGATAAATACATTCTCACACAAAATATGATTAAATCTTTTTGTCGAACATGGGTTTGAGGTTTGAGGCAACGGGGAGGGATGGGAGAGAGAGAAAAAATTTGGTTTAAAAAATGTTTTTATTTATGAGAAGAGTGACAGGAAATGTAGGTAGTAGGAAGGTGGTATCTGCAAAAAAAGAAAATAGTTTAGCGAATTTTTTTAAGCTGGTAACCGCTTCACGCATTGTTTTGCCGCTGACGCCATGCCACGCCACATGCTGCAGTTGCGTCGCGGAGGCAAGAAAAAATTTATTAAAAAAAAATTAGAATTCGCATAATTTGGCACACTGCTTTGACAGTAGCACCCGATTGTGCGCCGGTGCTGCTTATGCCCGCTATACCCACCCCTAATAAAAAAGCTAGCTCACCTTTCAAAAACACGTTCATTTCAGCACCAAATGAACATTCTCGACATAGCTAATCAACTGCCTGAGTTTTCGCTCGTTTTCCGCCAACAGCTGTTCAAAAAGGTCATCATCATTCATTTCTTCGATTTTTTGCCGTCTTATCGCATTCTCATTGCATCGTTGTTGGTGTTGGTGATGTTCCTCAACGTCATCCTCGCTTTCCTTCTCGTTTCTCGTCTTGACTCGCCGTTCGGCGTTCTCTTGATCCATTGGCGGTTCGATGACGCCACCCGAGAAACCGTTCTGCATCATGGCCATCTGATAGTCTTCCTCTTCAAAGTCGGTGCCATTCGAATAGTAGTACTCGGTTTCTTCATCGTCTTCTATTTGACGTTGCTGCCAGCGATAGTGCTCTTCTGCCCAGTATCGTGGATGGTAATGGGAGTGCTCTCCATTCTCGTGCACGATATTTATTGGGGCTGATTGCTGGCGGGGTGGCGAGTATGTGACGTCTTCGGGTTGTAATTGGCGAGCCATTATTGTGAATGAATGAAGTAGAAAGTATGAAGTGAAGTGTTGTTTTGATATATGCCTGTATGAAGGCGGGACCCAAACTGTAAATTAAATAAATTCAATTTTAAAACTAGGGGAGTACATACATATACTCAAGCAACAAAATGCAAAATGCAAAAAAAAAACATAGCAACATCATGAAAAATAAATTCGGAACCGAGTTTAAATGAGAGTAGTGGAAAGAAAGTAGAGCGGTAAAAAAAGGAAATCATGTACAATTGATAAGGGCCCTGTGGAGGTCTCTCTATCTAGCCATCTGGCAACTGGCAACATGTGTTGCTATACCTTGACCCTAAACCCCACCTCAATGCAGTCTTTTATCAATTGAAAGAAGAAAGGGGAGAAGAAGAAGAAATTGTGCACACACACTCACTTACATACTCACACACATAACACAGGGGGGTAACACGGGGAGGGGAGGGGTTGGGGAGGACCCAGAAAGAAACGAGCCAATTGTCAAGGACAAAAGAGGGCGGACTTTTGTGTCTCGATCGCTTTCTGAGGCGTTATAATAAAAACGAGTAAAAGTGGCAGTAGGACGGGCGAGTAATAGGTATCTTCTGCAGACAGGCCATGTCAAACACACGCACATTTATCAGTGTGCATTTATTGTATAGAGCAATACCAATACAGGCCGGTCGCAATACGAGCAAAATTGTTCAACTCATAAACGAACCACTAGATAGATGCAAATCCCTTTCTTGATTTGCATACCAATGCCCCAAAGAGCAGGAGATAAAGATCCAGACACACCTTTTCCGTACGCACAAAACCCGTCGTAAAGTGAAGTGACAAAATTTGTCGCGTCCGTCCGTCGCACAGATCGTATCGGGTGAACGGTTTGGTTTGGCTTTAGCTTCGGAATCCTTAAGTTCACCTCCTCTTTCTGTTTATTTTAGATTTCTGAGATAGGACATAAAAATTGACCTAAAAAGTGTGAGATAAAGTTTTTAAAACGTTAAACACGGGAATTTGAATTGCTCGCACAGACTGAGACTACTTGATAAAATGGGTGGCTGGCTGGCTGAGTAGTCAAAATTGAACTGATTATTACTGAACCAGACCACACCACACCACACCACGTTTGGGAAATATTTCGAAATGTTTCGTATTTTCTTGCCTTCACGTTGCGTTGCGTCGAGAACCGAAACGAGACAGAGAGAGAGAGATTTTTCCTTTCTCTCTCTATCTCACTGTCGGTCACAGGGCAACCAGCAGGAGGCTGTCGGTAGTTTTTTTTTCCTTCTTCTCTGTCTCTTGGTCAACAACCACGCACACAGAAGGGGCAGATAGTAGGTGAAATACAAATACAGCCCCCACCGTCTTCCTTCTCCTTTTTTTCTGCCCGCTCACCGTCCCCGTCTGATGTTTTTTGGCAGATCGCGGGCTGGCTGGCTGGAGAGAACGGGGAGGGTGGCGGCGAGACAGTTGCTAGTTGTCTGTTCTTATTTTTTTGGGATTGGGAGCGAACGGTGGGAATGGGAAATGAAGAATATACTTTGCGTAAAGTTCTGTTAACTGTCTGCAGTCTGTTTGGCTCGGGCATGGCTGTTATCCACAAAGAACATTGCTGACTATCTCCGCGTTAAAAAGGCCCTGGGAACTGTCTACAGTGGATCTGCCAGCTACATTTGACAAAAAAAACATTGGCTAATAGCCAAAAATTCTCTTAACAGGTGTAGAAAGTTCAACTTTTGCCCAACTTCATTCTAATTGCTTTCAGACTTTTGCCACCGAAAAGCACTACCTTACCTCAAATATAATAACAAAAAAACAAGAAAAATTAGCTATTTAGATGCCGAATTCAGAACCACAGCTTGATCATTTTGAAAAACTCAAAGTTTTAGGGTGAGAGACGCAGAGAAACAGTTCCTGGATTTTCATAGATACGGTAACGGGAACAGACCAAAGAAAATAAGAAAAAAAGAAAAAAAAGAAGAAGACGATGAAAAAGAAGACAAATGTAGGTGTCAAAATGAACCCAATCATAATTCCAAACAAAAAACTACAGGAAAAAATTGTTTGGTATGTATGTATGTACATAGCTCTTCAAAAATGATATTGACAAACCAGATATCATCACTGTTACCTTTCAAAAATAGCTCTTACGCAACCAAAAAAGTAACCAAACAGGTTTAAAAATAAAATAAACTCGACTTTTTTCAAGTGGTTTACCATACCACTGAGCAGTTCTCCAAAATAAAAAGGAAAGAAGTTCTGTTGGTTTTCGAACACAATGCCCTCGTTTTGCACTTTTTTAGAGTTGTCAACAAGCCTGCCCCAGGGTGGAGGAACGTAGGGGTGTCTAGTGCAGAGAGAGAGAGAGAAAAATCGGATTGGCCGGTCGCGTGTTTAGGCGGGGTTTATTGGCTTAATCGTGGCACAGTTCTCCTCTGCCTCTCTAGTTTTGACGGTGGGACGGGCGAAAAAAAAAATACCATCGAGCAAATATTTTTTTGATAAGCGGAGGACGGGTCGCTCTGGTAGCAAAATAATGTGTGAATTAATACGATTTTCAAAAAATTTGCCTGCTACTATGGGTGGGGGCGGAGCCAGCAAGAAATGGCATACCTAGCTTCTTGTCATCTTTATCTTATTACAAAGTTTCGTGCGACAAAAAAATCAGCTGATATTGATATTGCATCGCAATGTGATTTTGTGTTGCACAGACGGGCCAGACGTTGCGAAAAAAAAGAAAAAAAAATGATCTCTCGGTCGACAAGGGTAGAAAGTTTGTCTGTCTGGCGCGGGCAAGGGGAGGGGGGTGAAATTCTCCTTTACCCCCTCCCCCCATTGATTGATTTTTTTTTCAACTTTTCTCGCCGACTGAGGAAGTTGTGGCTGGGTGAAGATGTTGCGTTGTGTGTGGGTAGACAGACATCTCCAAAGGACATCACCCCCCCCCTTTGTTTTCTCTACACTTTAAACCGGTTTCCTTTCCGTTTTCTTCTTCGGTTTTCGTTTCCCTCCTCCTACTCATTTCAATTTATTTTCTTCTATGCCGCTCGCTCCGCTGACCATGCCGCTAGTCGGGTCGGCATCTTTTCAACTCATTCATGTCATAAGAATTACATGGTGATAGACTGATGGATAGAGTATTGTATCCCTCATTTCGTTTTTCGAAATTCACTGCCAGTATTGTTACAATAACGGACGGGGTTGTGACGACGCAGACAAGCAACGGTAAAACATTTTGCATCGCAACATTTCATGATAAGATAGAACCATGAACATACCAAAAGAACAGTTTTTTCGAAGGTGTCAAATGAACAAGTTTTGCCCTTTTGATTGCTCAAAAATGCAAATATTCTGTTTGATACAATAAAATACAACAAAAAAGAGCGAATGAGCGATCCGCAACATTATTTTTTGTTGGAGGCTCAATGGACAATGAGATATGGAATGTATGCACCTACAAAAAGGATGGTTATTTGATTTAATACAGGGACCACCGACTTTGCGCCCTAGCAATAACGGAGGCGGCAAGGTGCCTCGCCTTTGTTGTCTGCGTCTCCCCGCCTGTCGCAATGCCCCGTTTTGTCTAACCGTCTAACTTACTTCGGTGGAGCGAGGTGAGGCAAAGCAAAGCGCGAATCAGAAATATTCTAACTGAAGGGCATGAGACTAGAAAAAAGACAAATTTTTCTTGCATGCGGCATGCCTCATAGTTTGCAAACAAAAAGATGCAACATTTTGAAAGGCGACAATATAACAAATGCTTGTCATTAATTCAATGCGCCCTGACAGTAAAGGTATCTGAAGACAAACTGAAGATTGATGAGAACATGTAAAACGATCGAAATTTTCGAAACGAAAGAGACAGCGACGGCGAAAAGGATGAAAGGATTTGAAAACATCTGGTTGCAAATATTTCGAATCTAGTTATGGGACAGATTAGTTGGGTATGCAGTAGATTTTTTATTCAAATTTTCCAACATGCCGAAAAAAAAACCTCAAAAAGCCCCTCTATTGAAAGTAACGAATAACTTGAAGTTCTGAGAAATGCAGCTACAGATTATTATGAATTCCCTCGCGGTACAGGTACAGTTTCAACGAAAAAATGTGTATGTTTTTCTTAGAAAACCAGAGCGCATGGGTTTTTTGTTTTGTTTAATGTTTTTCTGTCTGTTGAACTATTGTTTTGCAAACGTTTGAACACTTTTATTGAGTCATGTCTTTCTGGTATTAAAAGTTTGGAAAGGGTAGGGTTTTGGAGACAAAAATAGTGGTTTAAAGTTTGGCGATTTTGTAGCGTCTGTTCATGTGTCTGCTCTGCGTACGCGGTATTTAATTTTATGACTGAAAAAATTATTTAAAAAAAATGAAAAATTGAAAAAAGTGTCGTAAAGTCTAATGCCGTGTACGCAGATAGACGCCTAGATTATCGTATGTTTATGTATTTTTCCGGGAGGTTTTTGTCAATTGTTTTGATAGAAAATACTCTATTTTAGACATCCTATGATAAGGAAAAATGAGTTTAAAAAAAAACCAACAAGTTTCATGAACATTCGAAAAGAAAAACCCCCGAAAAAATTAAATATTGCTCAAATGGGCTTCTATCAAAGTGTTTACTGTAGATTTTAATAAAAATCAACCCAGTGGAATTTAATTACTCATTTCATCCTAATTAAAAAAAATTTATTTAAAATTTAAAATAAAATAAAAACTTCACATAAAATTATTCATTCTCGTCTTCCTAGAAACAAATTTTTACCCTTTCAAAATTTGATAATATTAACAAAAAGTTTTAACTAATCAAGATCAGGATCAGCGGTATAATAATTATAACAATCTTCCTCGATATTTGACAAGAGACACAGTTTTCCTGTAATTTCAAATTTCATGAGCATAACCACGAGCACAAGTTCTGAGCCAGCGATTGGGAATTTTTGGGTGTGAAGGACAGAGTCTTTGCGCCTGAAAAGAAAACTATTTTAGGAATAATACTCAGGGAATTTTTGGCTAATAGCCATTGAAAACGGCTAATAGCTACCGATTCGGGGCGTGTGCCATATGTATTTGGCACACTCCCCATATTTGATGGCTATTAGCCGTTTTCCATGGCTATTAGCCGTTTCCGTCGGCTATCATTTTCAAAAAATTTCCATTTCAAATTTCGGACATCTTGTGGCTGGAAAAAGTAGCAAAAGTACTGAGTAAGTGCGAAGACTGTTTCCCCTAATTGTTGTATGTAAACATTTTATAGCTGCGTTTCAAACAGACGAATTTTTCATAGGCGATGATACAACCCAATAATGGCCAATAGCCCTTTTCGGCGGCTAATAGCCATATTCGACGGCTAATAGCCATAATGGCTAATAGCCAAATCCCTCGGCTAGTTACCATTATCGCCCGCTATTAGCCATTTTTAGTGGCTATTAGCCACCTAGACGCCGAATCTCGCCATAACGCGCCAAAAATTTCCTGAGTACAGAAAAAAAAATTACTGCAATGCCGAGGATAAAGATGAATTTTCCTTACCACGGACTCTCCACTGGCATATTATCCACAGGAACATCATATTCATTAAGAATATTCTGAATTTCCAACGGAGAAATTGACCTTATGTAGAATGTTGATCCACGAGGACGACCATCTTTTTCACGGTAATTCTGAAATTTAAAACGGTTTCCCCATAAAAAAAATTCCCTCCCACTCACCTCAATAACTGCCCACGCATCACTCGGCTCCAATTTCGGCACAACAGTCCAAAATGTTTTCGAATGAAGAAATTCAGCAATAGAAATGTTATTCTCATGCTGCAAATCCAGACATTCTGCATTTCGCCAGTGTCCTGTATTTACTAAAGCTTTTGTTTCAATAGCATTGAAACTGTATTCTTTCATAGTAATACACTTTAAAGTATTTGGGCAGAAAAAGCTAAGAATGTCTAACAATTGACTTGAAGTTGTTACCAATGACGTGTACAACTTTTTCGAATGTATTTTCCAAGAAGAATTCATTGAACTCAGATGGAAAAGCAGAGACTGAATAAACCGATACTGATCTTCCGTGTCGATAGATTCCAAGTTTTGAAAATTGATTTCTTGACACGTTGTGCTTTGGTTTTTCAGCATCAATAAAAAATCAGCGATTCCAACGTTATAATGGTTAAGTTTCGAGTCGACCACTTCCCGAGTTTTCTTGCAGAAACTTTGCCCTTCAATGAATTTAATTTCGATTCGATCATTGTTCTTTCGAAAATATTCCATTGTGACCACTTTGGAAAAGCGTATATGAAGAGAAGCTTGAGTGAGTGACACGTAAATTCCGTTCCAGTGCATTGGACAACTATCCACAAGCTCCTGGTCCGAAGTAGAGCATTTTCGGAGGCGGCATCTTAAGAAAATGAGTTATTGTGTTTTCAACCGACTTGCGACATGAAAACGCGAGTCTGCATTCACCGTTCTGTCTGCGTCTCTTCAAATATCACTGTGTTCGCGTGGTCGCGCACGAATAAGTGGGCGGAGTTTCGGTAATGGCGACTGACTTTTTTCAAACGATTTTTTGGCGCGAGAACACGCGCGACGCTCTCGTCCTCTCCGCCTCGTCTCTTTTCTAAATGTTTGCATTGGCACAGTGCCCAAAATTTTTGCCGCCGAATGCGGCGCGTGCGGCGTGCGCATGTTATCAATGGAGCACGTTTTCACCAGGGCACTCGCCATTACCCCGTGCGGTAGAAAAATAGGTAAAAAATTGATGGCTCACCTTGACACGTAATCCAGACGCTTCACCACATGTTTCTTGAGTTTGGTTGGTAAGTTTGGCCAGATGAATTTCGAGTCTTCATTTGGTTTGTTGAATTGGCACATACCTAATTGTAAGAAAACTTGAATTAGACAAAAATTTGAAATATAAAATCTTATAAAAAATTTTCAAGGCAAGATTTCACAATTATGATAAAGCAATATAATCGATTCAGTTTTCTTGCTTATTTCAGTATGGTTTCACGCCGTTTGAGAAATGCAAAAGTCACGTAAAGCCATGCTGCGTTCAGTTTAAAATTCTGAGGAGGTGGGGCATTGGATTTTCCGCGTGAACTCTTATTGTAGACGCAAGGAAATTGAAAAACAAACCCGCAAATGAAGCATTTTAATGAGAAAAAAGTCGCTCATTTCACGTATAAATTCAACGTGAAATGAAATAATTTGAAGACCAAAATGAAAATCGCATAGCGTTGAGTTCAGGGGAGCGCGTTTGATCATTTTCGCGGGCTGGCAATAGGTTTCAAACTGTTTTTTTTTAAATAAAAGTGCATATACCAGATACTCAAGAAGATAAGAACGTGAAACCCGTAAATGTGAAAATGCATGACACATTGAATAAACAAAGGTGAATACATACATAAATATCGTGGCAAGAAAAGGTTTCATCGAGGAAAATGTCATGTTTGTAAATACAAAAAATTCTAGCTTAGAAAGTGATATACGAATGAAAAGAATTGGAAGATCATCAACTAAAAAGAAGGTGTTGATTTGGTTAAAAACGCTGTATCAAACTGCCTAGAAAACAAAACAAAACATTGAAAAATTACCAGAGGAAACTTTGATTTTTCTGTAAGTGACATTAATTGTTAGACACGCTGTTCGAATTAATTATCGCCTTTATCATGATTAGTTTAGCATAATAAACAAATAAATAAAATAAAGTCCTTAAAGCAAACATAGCTTTGGTATGCATTTGCGCGTCATGCTGTTTACGGACGCCTCTCGATGATGCCAACTTTTTTCGTGCAACATTTCGCAATCACAATCGCAATCGCAATTGCAAAACACAAACAATGCCAAGACAGTTTGATAATATTTGCAACAAAAAAGTGAAAACACCATTTCGAAGTTTAGAAATTGATGATGAAAATTAAAAACTGAGCAAGCAAAGGCTCTATTTCTTCGAAAATGGAACAATCAGAAGAAACAGCGATTTAGAATTTAAAATCCCGAACTTGAATGCTTTTTTTCAATAACATCTCGGCGATATATTCTACCCAATTGTACATAGCTGTATAGGCTTCGAAGTTTCTTACAAACTTTGTAAAAAGATGGCCGGGGATGTCTGATTATTATTCAGGTCTTCAGAGGGCGTTGGTTGTCATGTATATTGTAAAATCTCGGGATGACGTGCCAGATGCACCAAACTACTTTGGCTGTGTCAACTCCTCGTGTACTTTTCGGATGCTTCCAAGGCCAACAGACTCGACAAAGCCAAAAAACTCTTGGCCCATTTCAGAGTGCGGCGGGTCTCAGACGTGATCTGGAGTGACGAGAAGATTTTCACCATTGAACCTCTTCCGATTCGTTAAAACCATAGACATTTGCTTTTTAAGGGAGAGAAAAGTCTCCCAAGCGTCGCCAAGCCTCCAACCGACTTTTCCTTAAAAGCGTCATGGTTTGGGCACGTGTAACATCCACTGGTACAACCCAGTTGGTGTTCATTGATATAAATGTTAAAAACAACGCGGAGGTGTACCAAAAGACAGTTCTGATGGATAACCTGTTGCCATGGGCATCTCAGCATTTTGTTGGTCGCCCCTTTATCCTTCAGCCGGTGTCCAGGATTTTAAATGTTGGCGGAGCCTAATTTGCTGGCGCGCCAGCAAACTTGCATTGCGCACTTTCGGTGCTTGCGCATTTTTCGACTCTCGCATTTTTTAAAATTGATTTTATTATTGTGTTTTCAATCGACTTGCGACATGAGAACGCGAGACTCCGCCCACTTATTTGCGCGCGACCACGCGAACACAGTGATATTTGAAGAGACGCAGACAGGTAGCGCACAAATAAGTGGGCGGAGTCTCGCGTTCTCATGTCGCAAGTCGATTGAAAACACAATATTTTTCTTTCAATAAAACCTGTTTTTCTTTGTAAAATGTATGTATTGTATCTTTTATACCATAAAATTGCCCAAACTTCGATTTTCGTTAAGATTTATCTTGCAAAAACACCAAAAAACTCAAAACGAATATTTCGAAATGGTGGCTGAACCAAATTCGACGTTCTTAGGCTTAAAAAAATTCTAAAGACCTCAGCTATAATTCCGTTGAGCACATGTGGGAAACAATTAAGAATTTATGCTTTTTTTTCCCGAAAAACATTAAAAAAAAAATGCGTCAAAATTTGAATTTCGCGCGCAAAAATCCAGTGGGGGCGTGTTTGCTCGCCCACTTTTCAAATCCTGGACACCGTGTTCAGCAAGATTGGACACCGTCCAAGGGAGCCAAATCCACAAAAGTGGTCTTGGACACCCATTTTCCTGGATATCTCAGAAAGGATTTGTGGCCTGCAAGGTCGCCAGATCTTAATCGTATGGACTTCAGTGTGTGGGGACTCCTACAACATGTGGATGCTCTCAAAGCTACATTTTAGAAAACATGAGCCGAAATCGACAACGACTACCTCTGCCGCACCAGCGATTCCGTGATTCGACGTCTGAAGGCCTGTGTCCAAGCTGGTGGCTCCAACTTCGCATATCTTTTGTAAATCTCAAACTGTAGACTGTTTTCTAATAGTTGAATAACGTTGGTTTGGTAATTCTAGACCGCATTCAAATTTAGTGGCCAAATCAAAACGTCCTATACTTATGAGTCACCCTGTATAGTCAATTTACTTCCTGAACTTTTGATCAGAGCAGAGCTGAGGCACTCTGGACGAGTTTATTTGTTAGTTTCTAGAAGCGCTGTTCATACGAAACGGACTGTCTGATCCACATATGATTGCAAGGAGTGTTTTCTGAGGCATCATGACATTTCTTTAAAAACCTAAATTATGTAAGTTTATAAAAAAGATGCATCAATGTTTTGAACGGTTTGGAACCTTGCACTTGGCGTAGTGCCAAAACCAGCTTCCAAACTTCAATTTCCGCTTTTTAATTTTTTTTTCGATACATTATTGAAACCAGAACACGTCTCTGCCAACCGTTGAAATTCCCTGCGATCCGTTTTGCTCTGTTTCACTTTCTGGACACAATCGAAGAACACGACGGGGACCAAAAACCAAACAAGCGACGTCTGTCTTCTTCTCGATATGTTTCTCTCTACTACGCCCTGCTAAAGTTGTTTGTTACACTTCGGACTTGCTCTCTAGAGCCTTCTTAGAAGTTGCATTCTCTTTTTTCACGAATTCGGTCCAGAAGAAAACAACAAAAAGAACAACGGTAAAATAGAGGGAAATAGACAGAAAGGGATCTAATTTTCTGTTTTTCGCATTAGAAATGGACGGGAAAATTTAATTTCGTGTCTATGCGTTGCTGTCCTCTTCCTTGAAAGTGTCTAGCATAAAACCCTTTATAATTGTTTTCACTGCAAAGTAGTAATTAAAACTAGCCTTTGAATATGTTTTATTCTAAAACTTGGGAAATTTTTCTTTTAGAATATCGGATTATAACAAGCAAATCACGAAATGGCAAAAAAACGGCAAAAAACTGCGCGAAAACTCGGAAAATGCTCAGAGGCCGTATTCATGAACATTTACCGTACGGTAAATAAAAACGGTAAATGATTTTTTTGACAGAAAATTAAATTTTTGCAATGTGCAGGGGGTTCATGACACTATAAACGATCCGTGAATTGTTTTAGGAATAGCGAAACTTATAAATTCCCTCAAAAAACCCATTTACTTTTTCATTTACCGTACGGTAAATGTTCATGAATACGGCCTCAGATTTACCTGCAATTTTGGGAAATGAGGAGGAAAACTCTCCCGGACATTCACACAAAACTTCTGTCCAAAATATCGATTTTTAAGAAATATTGTTTTTTTTTTTCTGAAAATGCTTATGGGGTTATTCATGAGAAAAAAAACTGTTTGTTTTTGTTTTTTTTTCAATTCACGCGATGTCGAGAATTGTAGAAAAAAATACAGGTAGAGAAACGGGGATATAGCATTGATAGTGAAGAGACACAGAGACTACCCCCTTTCTTTGAACTCCTCACCTTCTGCGTCTCTTCAATATCAATGCTATATCAGGGGGAGACCCCCGTTTCTCTACCTGTATTTTTTTTTACAATTCTCGACATCGCGTGAATTGAAAAAAAAAATACAAAAACAAACCGTTTTTTTCTCATGAATAACCCCATTATAGTCGATATTTTTGTGAAATTTTGGGTAATGTCGGGAGAATTTTTTCCCTTATTTCCCAAAATTTCAGGTCAATCGGAGCATTTTCCGAGTTTTCGCTCAGTTTTTTTTGCCGTTTTTTTGCCGTTCTTTTGTCATTTCGTGAGTAACCCCATTAGAACTGTTTTAATTGTAAGCCTGACATTATTATTGAAAAATGGTTTTATTTCATTTTTTTATCCATTTTAATAACTTATGAAGCAAAAAAAAAAAATGAAAAACCGAATGGAAACTGAATTGGTCTGAAAAAAGGTACCTAGAAATATGAAATGTTAAGTTATGCTATTTATGTTCTGGGCAACATAATTTGTCTATTTCGTCAAATAATGTTTGCTCTCGACATATATTTTCAACGATCTCGGAATCTAAAACAAAAAATATTAAATATTCTTCCAATTTCGAAATTCTTACCAACGTTAGAGCATTGATTGCTATCTCCACATTTGGCGTTCGAGATCTTGACAATTTTCCGTTGACATTTGGCAAGCTTTAGCCCCAAATCTCCGAAAATCGAAGTGAAGAATAAAAAGAAGAGAAGAAGAAGAAGTAAAGCATAAACCTTCATTGCGTGAGATCGGTAGAAGCGAAATTTTTTTTCGGAAAAACGATGAATTTCATTTGAAGCTCCTCCTACTGAGAAGTGAACGAGAGCAATGGGAAAAACGTTGCAAGAAAGAACAAAGCTACTTGGATGAAAAGAAGAAAGGTTGTTAATGATGTCGATAACTATGGGGGGGAAATTGTGGGTCAGGAAAAAACGGCGAATATGGCAGAGCTATTGTTGCCGAAAAGTTTTTGTCATTTCGGCTATTTGGCGATATCTCGACGTGGGTGTATGCAAAATGCTTTATAAAGCATCTTATAACCACTATATCTTGATCCGCGCTTCTGAGGCTAAGTGCCAATATTTTCCAACTCAACTAGATGATTTTTCCAATAGGTAAACTTGAAAACTTCTGAGTGTGCAAACTGTAAAGGATACGCAAAAACTATCAGTCTACCATCCTCGGGGAAGTTTTCAGCTATTAGCCTCTCCTGATAGCGCGCAAGCTTACACCACAAGGAAGACAAATTGCCAAACTAAACAATTGTATTTTTCAACGGCAAAGTGAAATTATATTTATTTCAATTAAACCGATTTACTCTTTGTTCGCTTTGTGTTTTCTTTTCAAAATAAGGGCATAAACCGGAAGTCAGGTGCGCCGAGAGCAAAATGATAAGATAAAAACTTGTTCGCTTTTGCTATTCCATTTTGTTTGTGCTTCTACTTTATTTATTTTTTATTTTTTTGCTGCTCGTTAATGTACATGCTTCTTGCTTAGTTCAGTTTGGATTTACATGTTTTGTAGGAAAATTATGTTTATGGTGTGGGGTTATCCACGTCGCATTGAAAATGACTACTTTTGCATTGCGTTGCCTTGCGTTGCGTAGTCGATTCAATTTTTGCACGCACCCATCAATGAAATCCTTCGGGTCAACCGACCTGTTACAATGAAGATCCAACAGTTGTCAAGAAAAATAATCCAAGGCTTGACCTGTTGAGAAATTTTTTATGGAAGTGTGTATACTCGGTATAAATATCTGCAAATTCGCTCCAATCGAACAATGAATTGCGCATGCATTTGGAGTGATGTTTAAAGAAATCAGAGTGAAAAATCAGCCACGCTCTCTCAATTTTCTGCCTTCTCTCGCCGCCAATGTGGCCGCTTCCTCCACTGTGCGAAGGGAGCGAGTTTGCAGCGCTCCGTACTGAGAATATGTATGTATACATGGCACAGTTTTCGAAAAGGATCAAAAAGGAAACATAATTAAAATATTGCCATATATAAAAAGAGAATTAAATTGGATAAATGGCGTTGAGAAATATGTAAAATGATAGAAAATAAATCGTTTCCATGAGGTCATACACTTGAAAAATTTCTTTTTTGACTGTTTTTCCAGCCTCTGTCTCTACGATAGTTTTAAACCCGTATTTTCACATTTTGCTTGCCAATTAGCCTGTCGAAATCGTATTGAAAACGGCCATAAGGAAAAGGATTACTGTACAACTTAAACTGCAGTTTGCGTGTATCCTATTCAATGCACTTTAGAAAAACGGAATAATGACAAACATGACTGATAAAAATGGTCTTATTTGTCTGAAATTTTGGGAGAAAATGTAAAAAATACTGCCGGACCTGCTCTGAAATGAGTGGTAAATATTTAACGAATTTGAAAAAAATAAAAAAAAAAAAAAAATTTTTTTTGAACAAAAATTTTCCGAATTAATATTTCGGTCCAAAATGTTCCGAGATTGCCCGGCAGAGCTTGTGGCATTGTTTTTCAAAAATTCAGAAAAATCGGAGCTTTGTTTCTCCGTGTTTTCTTTCTGTCTGTTTTAGCTCTTTTTGATGTGGCAGCAAGCAGTTTAAGTTGACAGTAACCGGCAGTTAGCAGGCCGTTTTGTCCTGTCAATTAAAAACTCGTGGCGCTTCAGAGCAACAATCGAGTTTTCTGATTCGCCTGGCTGGTTTGGTTTTCTAAGACAAACCCTAAAAAACATTCAAATTAACACAAAATCAAAAATTATGGAAAATGAGAGTCAAAAAATGAGCTTGCCAAACATTTATTTAAAATTTCAAAAAAAAAAAAAAACTTTTTTTTTTTATTTTTTGGTTTTTTTTTTGTTTTGTGTTTTGTTTCAAATTCATTTTTTTTTCTCATTTCAAATTCAACCAACCAAAAACCATTCACTGTCTATCTTTTCCATATTATTTATTGACTCACGTTTTGCTATTATTCAACACGCTTAGTTCCGCTCACAAACCAATTCGCAACGTTTTCCTCTATTTTAGTACTTCCTCGTGAATGCATAAACAGTCATATGCATGTTTTTTTATTGATATGAGACTATCAGACTAATGCTTAGCAAAACCTGAATATGCAAATTATTCCACAGAAATAAAATAAAAATGTATAAATTTTTCAGAAGTTTCTTCTTGTCTTCTTACCGGAGCAAACGGACACGAAGCGTCGTTATTCACCTGAAAATGAACCTCTCACAAGTTATGCCACGTAAGTGCTCCTTCTTGGTTTTTTTTTTCGTTGATACATTCATATAATCATTAATTTTTAAAATGATAAGATAGTGTTTTCGGGTCAGTCGTAAACTGTTTGGCAGCAGCAAGGTAATATATTTTTTCTGCTAATTTTCATAGCCTACCAAACGGTTCTTTGCTATTTTTGATACGGAGCGCTGCAAATTTCTCTGATTTTTCCGAATCTCACTCCAAATGCTCGTGAAATTCCCTGTGCGATTGGAGCGCTTTATAACCAGTATAACTTTCTTAAAATTATTTCTTCCAATCAACATTGGAGAATGAACAGATAGAGAAGATAGGGACAGATTGAATATCCCCCCCTCTCTCTCTCTCTCTCTCTCCCGAAATAGACACAGACCGGAAGTATGTATGCAAGTAGGTGCAGTTTATTAGCTTGTTGACATTGACTATCTTGTCCGCATTTAGAAGCAATGAGAAATCAAATGTCTGAGAAGATCAAAAGTATCACCCGGATGTGTCCCCGTTTTGAATTGAGGAGAGAAAACATGTAAAAGAAGGAGAATTGAAGCGAATTGAATTGAAATGAATTCCAAAATCGAATTAGTCGGTGTTAATTGTTCGTGTTTCTGAATTTTGTATATCAGATCAAAGAACTTTCAATTTAGTACCGTATCTGGAAACTAAAAGTGGCGTCTCTTATTCTGCTTTCTTTCCTCCCAAAAAACCACTTAACTGTGAAAAGGGGAAACCCCATTGTGCTATGCTCCGATCCCAAAGCGTCAAAAGCCGATTAGCGGTCATTATGATATGACTCTAGCTGATAACGGTGTGTCTCACAGCGCTTGTTATGAAGGAATATACCTACTTTTAAACACAACACAGCGCCTTCTTCCATCGTTCTTTCTGGAAGACGCTCCAAAAGAAAGCTAATCGATGTGTTCAATGATCCGTTCTCTTTTTTATTATTATTTGTTTCTTATTTTCTTACCGTCCAAAAAAATGATCAGTACCAGAAATTGGATGGAAAAGTGAAGTGACCAGTGTTTTCAGGTTAAGTTAGGTGCAACCACATAAACTTTTTTAAAACAATATTATCATATGATCGACAAAGAGAGGCAACCCCTTCGAAGTGGGTGGGAACTAGTTCCAGTCGTGTCAAGAATATAAATAAAAGATGGTGGTTGACTGTCTTTTAACAGTTATTCTGCTGAAATTGACAGTGTTCTAGGTGGTCTTTTCAGCGATCACAGTGATGTTTTAAAGTGTACCGTATCCGTTTTCAGTCTATGGCCCCTGGTGAATTAGGGGGTACTTTCAAGTCTTTAAAGGAAACATTTTAATGTGCTGTTTTCCTTTTTCCTTTTCCCATGAGTCAGCAATTCCATTTCCACAATTTTTCTATTTAAAGGAGTGGGTTCTTTCACTTTGAGGATTTTTCTGTTGTGATGTGTTGTGTTGTGCTGTGCTTTGTTTTGTTTTCATATTAAAATAAACCGCAATAAAATAAAATGTCACATGGCTCTGCCACCAAAACAAAACCATCCAAAGCAGTGTCATCACTTGTAGAGTTTATTGCCGTTATCATAAATTTTTGTATGCTCCTTTTCTTTCTGACCTTCCTTCACCTTCACTTTTCCGCTACCTTTTCACGAAAACATTTCATTCTCATTTTTATTTTCCGATCGCTCTCACTGATATCAGCTGCACAAATAGTTTTTCATAGTTTTCTAAAAGTCGGGGGAGAGTTATCAGTTTCGCGAAATTCTGCTTGCAAAATTCGACTATTTTTCAGAACCAATGGCTCTATTTTCGCCAGTAATTCGTCCGGATTTTAACCTCTATGAGAGGAAAAAGCCGCAGACAAGGCCACGCACCCGGACTGCTGCTGTACAGTTGGCTCCGAAGGTTGCTCCAGGTAAACTTTTTATTTTGGTACTTTTTGGATTGGTTTGGATTCGATACATTTGGAATATTCTGTTTTGGATTGTGTTCAACATAGATACATTGAATTTGAATTAGGAACAATTAAAAAAAGTGAAATTTCAGGCAAGGAAGGCACTTCACTCGATTCCCTTCTCGACAAACATCAAAAAATGCTGATGTTGCGAAATCGCAGGCAAGAGTCAAGGTAAGAAATTGTGGAAAACATGCGAGTTTCCCCTTTACGTGCCAATTCGATTGCGCTGCCTGATCTTCTTAACAAATGGCTGCAAAACCCATATTTTTCAGATGCAAACGTCGAAGCTACACGTACCTCGCCTCACGATGCCCCGCAATTACAGAAATTGACGAGGAGGAGAACGAAGAACAGGAATTTGCAACCGGCGCTCAACTTTTGCCTGTCATGAACTCCATCACGGTGAGTACTCATGTGACCGGTTATTACATGAAAATTGATGGGTTTATGCGATCGAATTCGTTATCATCCAATTGACCGCATTTTTATTTATAGCCTGTACTGGAAGAAAACTCGGAAGAGGAGCACCCGACTGTTGCACCGACGATTGTCGCTTCTGACACAGCAACATCTTCTGACAGGTCCAAGAAGAAAAGTGTGTTGAGCAAAATCAACGAATGGGTGCGAAGTCGGTCGGTAAAGAAACAGAAGAACGCTTCCGACAAGGAGAATTAATTGATCATAATTGTACATACATACGAGTGGTTGGGAGCCAACTTTTGAACCAACTTTTGAACTAACTAACACTGAAAAATTCGCATAGTTAGCCCATTTCTCGAATGTTCATATTTTTATTTTTATTTATAATTATACATACTTCTTCCAAAACTTATATTTGTAAATAAATAAATAAATCACACTTCTTCTTGACTTGTTTTTGAGCGCCTTCTTCTTCTTCTCCTTATGATTTCATCACCTTTTGTGTTATTAATTTTTGATAGGCTGGCTGGAAACGTTTGTTTTTCACTTGCCAATTCGCTTGATGGGCCGATAAAAACAATTAAAATGTTCACGTAGAGAAAGGGTGGGGTTATCATTATCAGCAAGGAAAGTTAAACATGTAACTTTTGTGAAACAGGCGTAGATATGAATATGACCTATATGATTTTGGAAGTCATATGAATGTTGGTTGGCCGTTGAATATGGCAATTGGCAAAGCAAGAAAAAATACGGACACTATATGCATCCCCCGCATTTCACCTAGGGTGGTGGTATTTGGCATGCAAACTGTCATTCAATATTCATTTTCCTTGCTTCCGTTTCTTTCTCCCATCAGTTTCTGGTTTGTTTGCCCAGTCAGTCGCTAGAATTTCTTTTGAGTTCTCACTAAGAGTGCCGTGCCGTCGATAGCTCAGTTGGTAGAGCGGAGGACTGTAGAGTCAGTGGGTATCCTTAGGTCGCTGGTTCGAATCCGGCTCGACGGAATTTTTTGTTTTTAATTTGAAATGTTAATTTGTGAATTTTTATATTTTCTAATTGAGGACATTTTCCTTTTTCATGTGGTTTCCCTTCTTTTTCATGCATCATCACCATTAGCATGCACATACAATATCCAGACAATACGTAGCTCTTCATACTTTTCTCCACATAAAATCAATATTTTCTCCCCTTCCCCCCCCCCCCTCTCATCCTCTTCCCCAAATGGTCATAGTAGTCTTACAATTAGAATAGCTCAGAAAGTTTTATTAATAGCTAATAAAATGCCCTCTACCGAACTAATAATTGTTCTCTTGCTACCAATACTTCTGACTGGCTCGCCGATCCCCAGGAAATATGTGAGTTGTATTTCCCTCCCTGTAATAAAATATATATTTAAATTTGCAACCCTGGTAATGTTTGTTATTCTAACCCAGAGAATTGTGAACAAGCGGATTGCACTGCTCTTTTATCGGTAAGTGGAGCCTAAAGATTTAATGAAACAGTTAATTTAATACAGATAGGCAATGAAGAAACACAGATCTACATCAGCGAACATGATTTTTCACAAGCAGTCTTGTTTTATACGCTGAAAAATGTAAGTTCTTTTTTTGTGGAAGGGCAAGTGCGGATACACACAACATTTCCAGGGAGCCCGTCAGCCAGAAATGTTCGTCTGTTTCGTTGGACTAGACAACTGTTATTATGCCGAGCAGCATCTTGATGAACCATATCACATTATCAAACAGCAATCTGGTGTTGTGACTGTGCTGAGTTTTGAGAACGGGAGATTCTTGTATCAGTTTTCAAGAACTCTTTTTGAAACAGGGCCTGATATTCAATACACCTTCAAAACTGTCAAAGTCGGCGAAGACCTTTCTAAATTTAAAATGCTCAATCTTTTTTATCTTTCTGGAAACAAACTCGAGGCTAATTTAAAAGTGAGTTCTTTACTTAATTAGAGAAAAACTTATCCTAATCTGCACTTCCAGCGCCAGGACAAAAACACCGAAGTACGCAGCTTTAAAGACATTGTGCGAAATTTCGAAGACTTGGAGAGAAACAACAAAGTTGACGAGCAACATTATATTAGTAATTCTGCATGGCCTGTCAAGTCGATACAAGAAATTATGAACGATATTGGGGATTTCTAAATGTTTTCTAAACTTGTTCTTGTTTTGCTACGTTGCTGTTGCTGCTGAAATAAATTGAATTAAAATTGAAAACTAATAGTAAAAGTCGAAATCGAAATTGTTTTGCATTCATTTTTGTTTTACTTTTACTTTTATTTTTTCTATTACCCCTCACTGAGACGTTTAAGACGAGAGGAAAAAAGCTATACACGTCGGTCAAGTTTACTCCCACCTTGCCCAGGAAAAACGTTAATTACATTCGGTTTCATCAACACAAAACTCATTCGCATTTGCATCAACTCGCCGTTTTGGACAACATTCAGAGCGTCTAAGTTTCGGATGATTGGATTATATTATATTTTTCTTTTTTCTTTTCTTTTTTTTTGAGTTTTGCTCTGTTCTACGAAACTCATTGACTCACTTTTTCTAATAATTGTTAGGAATTGTTTAAATTAAAATTTCTTTTTTTGTTTTTGTTTTAATATGCGCTGCGCTTACTATTAACACTTTGTTTTCTTTCTGCTGTTCCATGATCTGAAAGCCGACACTCCGTCCGCTTTGCCACTTGCGCCAAAGTCACTGGGGAGCTATTACTGTAATTTACATACATTTGTATGTTTTTTTTCTATTTTTTTGGGTTCTTGCCAACGTTCATAATTACTGAGTTGTTTATTTTTCTTCTCCGGGGCTATATGGTTCTCAGAGGGCTCTTTGATTGACGTGGAGGCGGTCATCACCCTCGCAAAAACGGCGATAACCGCCTGTTCAAAATGGGCGACAGCCATCCTCTGAAAAAGGGCGACAACCACCGTCTAGATGAGGTTGATAACTGCCCTCTCAAAAACGGCGATTACCGCCTTATTGACAAGATTTATAGCTGTTGTATTAAGAAGGGTGACACTCGTTCTTTCAAAAATCTAGAGAAATGCGGTGACCCCCTCCCCGTCTCAATCCGAGCAGTAACCGCTCTCTGAAAAGGCCGGGCGATGGGCGAGCCTCACCCTATCAATATGGGCGGATACCACCCATTTAAAATGGGCGAAAAATGTGACATTTGTCAAGCATGAGAGTTCTTGTCTTTTCAAAAAAATCGGAAACCACCCTTACAAATACGGTAAACCCCGTCCTTCCCGGGCTGGGCGGTCACCACCCTCGCAAACAGGGCAATGTCTGCCTTTTCAAAAATGGGTGATAACCACCTTATTAATAAGACTGTAAGCTGCCTTATGAATAAGGGTGACTTTCGCTCTCTTAAAATAGACAATAACCATCTCGGTGATATCGGCCCTCTAAAAAAGGGTGATCACCACCCTATTAATAAGGCTGACAATCGTTTTTTTTAAGGGTGGCAACCACCCTTTTACTAAGGGTTATAACCACTCTCTCAAAAAAGGCGGAAACCTCCTTTCAAAACGAGTGATAACCGTCCTTTTTAAGAAAGTTGGCCACACCATCTTAAAAAAACGAGGCGATTATCGCCTTTTCTACCAGAGCGACCATCACCCTATCTATCAGGGCGACCATCGCCCTCTCTATCAGAGCGACCATCGCCCTCTGACCAGGGCGATCAACGCTCGTCTTTCTCAAACTTGAAAATTCCGATTTTTTCGTTATTATTCACTCATTTTCTATGTTTTTTTTAAACTAGAGTGAAAATTGTGAAATTTTTTTTTTAAACGAGAAAATAAAATGACGAAGTTTTTTTCTAGACATTAAAGTTTTTGCCCAAATAATCATTGCTCAATAACAAGATATTTGAACTTGGCGCGTAATTCGATAACGAAAATTTGTGTTCCTGACGCATTTCTAGAAATTTTATTGCGTTTTCAAGACATTTGTGGTTTATGGTCTATTTCCGCTGAACTTACGCGACTAGGCGTGGCTATCTGCCATTTTCGCTGGCTAATAGCCATTCAGCTTTCAGCCGTCTATACTTTTCATGCTGGATTTGTTGTTGAGTTCTAGAAAAAAAATTTAATTTAATAAAATTGAAATCCTGCCAGAAAAATGTTGCTAGTAGATTTGAGGCCTCAAACAAAATGAAATCAAATAATGAAAACCCTGACCGATTGTAAAAATCCGAAATTTTGCTGACAAATATTTGCAAGGGGGTTAAAAGGCAGGCATGTTGGTGCGAGACCAAAAATTTAATTTGGAAGAAAATAAATAGGAGAATTTCTTTTTCCTTCGCTTGACACCTTGTGATTCAATTTTACGTCTTAGCTTGGCGTCTTGCTCTCACAAGAAAGAGACATGGATGAAGATGACACGGCTTTTTGCACTTGTCGCGTTTCTAGTAGCCACAAAAATCTTTCCAGAAGTGTCTGATGTGAGTGAACATGGAAGAAAATTCATTATTTTTTTTTATTTATTTTGGCGTTTTTTTTTCTCTGCAATATTCACACATTTTTTTCTTTCTTTCTTTTTTTAAGGGTTCTTCAAGAGTTATTCAGACAAGAGCAAAAACAGTGTGTTTGAACATTTTTTGGTTTTCTAGGTGCATAGACATTGGTCCGGAAGTACATGGCACCGGATGCACAAATGACGAAATGCAAAAAAAATTAGCCACCCCCCCCCCCATATACGAGCTTTTAGGATATTTTTTTCATGTTTCATCACACTTAAACACCCCGAAATTGTTCCCCGGCTGATTCTTGAGCAAGATCGGTGACGTCGCGAGAGGGAGGTGGCTAAAAATAGAGGAAAAGTTTCTATTTACGGCTTTTCTGTTTCTTCCCTTTTTCTACTTCTTCTTCTTCTTCTTCTCCTCCTTCTTCTTCCAAGATCGAAGCATCATTCTGGGGGTGGAAAATCAACTTTGTTTTTTGTTTTGTGTCCACACAAAATTAAATCGCGGAAAAACAACTTTGTGGCTTTTATTATAGATTCTTCTGCAAGTTCAATTTGATCACATCATTTTATTTATAAATATAGAAAGGTGGAAGTGGAAATGGGATGGAATGGAATGGAATGAAAAATAAATGTAAAAAAATAAAATAATAATAATAATAATAACATCCGCTCAAAATTAGCGATCCCCCGCAATTGCGTGCCGTGGCGCCAAGTTGATCTTGAATGTTTTAGAATATTATTAGTTGCTAAGTAGGTTTCAGTTGCAAAAATCCAATTCGATCTGCGCAAGCCTAAGCTTACAAAGTTATGAGCAAACGTAATTTGACAAATTCTCGGTAAACTCTGCAAGCAGTTAAAATATGGTCTGACTTTCAAGCATAGGTCTGCATAAAGTCTACAAAGAGTTAACCCTTGCAGCCCGAAAACCTTGTTTATCCGCGAGCAAAAAAAGACAGTTTGACAACAAAAAAAGTCCTATTCAGTCCTATGAATGTCCTTTCTTCCTTTCTTTCGTCCACCGAGTTGTGTAAACTCATTACGCATCACCGCCCATTTTTTGCTCGGTGTTTTCATTTTCATTTTTCACCTGTCATCATTTCATCATGGCTTCTGCATGCATACACACGCCTGAAACCTATTTTAGATTTGAGAACAAGAGCAGGTGCAGACCGTTGTGTTTTTTTCAGTTGTCTTACTTCTGCGGCTTCGCACGTATGTGTGTACTTTGTCAGTTCCAATTAAAAGTAAAAACTTGGCCAAAGTGCTTTGTTTCAATTTGTGGATCTGTGGGCATAGTAGAAAAAAAGCAATAGTTCTCCTCGTGTTTTTTTCGTTCTTACTTTCCTGTCCTCACTGCTGCAGACAAGTTGTGCGTGTAAGTAATTGAGCAGTTTTATTGTCGGTCACTTTGCCTCATTGGAAATAAATTTCAAATTAAACGAATGAAACTAAACGGCCCGTGTCGTTGACTGCTTCTTTTTTTTCTTTTCCAGGCCAGGCTATTTAACTTTTTCATACAGGTTTTTTCTTGGCTATTTTTTATTATTGAAATGTGATTTGTGGCTGATAGCCGTCAAATCCCGATTATTGGCAAAATTCATTTGGCTAGCTCCCGCTAGAGCGCCGATTAGTGCCAAGTCTACGCGGATCGCCGTGTAGCCACTCCATTCCATTCACACTTTTTCGACTTTTTAATCGTTTCTTGGATTGGATTGGATTAAACACAAAAATAGCAACAAAAATACTCCACAGCATTTCAAAGAAACAAGGACCTGACGGGACATCAATTTTTTCAAAGTCTGTCCCTACAAATTTTCTATGCATTAATTACGAAACAGCTTGAAAAGAAAAGAAAAACAGTGATGATAGAAGGCGTCTTTATTCAAAGAATCATCACTTTTTAGTCATAAATTTTTGAAACCACATAAACGCGCGAAAAATGAGCTTGATGTGTCTTCTTTTATTTGCTCTTATTCTACAAATCGGTTAATGGCCGCTCGCGTGCTGATTAACGCCGAACTTATGCCGAGGCGCCAACTTTGCCCGGCTAATAGCCATTTAACTTAATTTCCCCGGAAAATCCGCTTCCCTGAAAGAAATGAAAAGCGTTGGTAAATGAAATTCAGTATAAAGTTATTTTGATGTATGCAAATCCTCATTCATTGTGTTTTTGATTTTTTTTTTCTCTCCCTCCAGTATTTTGAAAGTGTCACGAGAAGAGAAAAAACAAACAAGCAAAAAATCAAACTCCTCATTTAATAACTAATGTGTTAGCCCAAAATCCCAGCTGTTTGCTATTGTCGAGTAGGCGTCATGCTGACATTAACCATTGCATTGATTTCGTTTCGTGGAAAGAAAATTTGCGATATTTATGATGCTCAAAGATCTAATTTACGCTGATGCCGACTTCCGATCGCATTAAAAAAGTACCTGGCACACCCACACTAGGAGAATCATTTTATTTGGTTTTTTGTCAGCATGGAAGAAGCTAAAGGGCAAGTGATCCAAGGGCTGCATTGCATTTCGCTGCACTGCACAGCACAGCACAGCTCTGCACAGCTCTGTACGCATTCCATTTCATTCCACTCCACGACGCTCCACAACACTCCACAACACTCCACGACACGACACTTCGCGGCGCGGCGCGGTGCGACGCGGCTCGGCTCGGCGCGGCCCGCATTTTATAATCCAGAAGCGTCTAGAACATCACCTGTCATTCATTCATTCATTATTGCGGAGTGTGAGGGAGGGAGTGCAGTTTACAGAAACTAAACTCTTCTACTTTTCATCTCGCCACCCTCAACTATTGCTTTTCCTTTTTTCTTCTTCATCTTCTACTTTTTTTTTGCCTCTTCTCATCCTACGCATAACAGCCCGAAGACATTCGAACGAATGACGTTGTCCATCCGTCGCCAACGAGTCATGCCTCTAAGAAAACGTCTCTTTTCGGCCGACTGCAAATCTTATTTTTCCCCCCTTTCCTTGACCGAATCGGGGCCGATTAGTGTTTAGTTTTGGGACCAACAGAGCTTCTATAAAATTGGTTTCGATTCTAAGTCTCATTCCTCTTTTTCTTTTTTTTTTATTCGCCGTAAATTTCAGAGTTTCAGGGTAGAGTATGAGCAGTTGGTTGCGACTTCTGGTTGTTTTCTTCATTGTGCTCGTCGTTTCGACATCGGCGCTACCATCAGACTATGTTCGATTTTTGATTCAATGTAAGTTTACGAGTTTTGATTTAACTCCTGTTCTCGTTCTTTCAGCGGCCAGAAACCACGAAAATTCGTACTACCCACAAGAAGAGGTTGGATTTATGAGAGTTAATCGGAACCAGGTATTTATTCATGACCCCCCACCCCCCCCCCCCCCCCACTCACCCAAACTTTAAATTCCAGGGCGCCGGATCAGTGAGTCTCGACTCATTGGCATCTCTGCCAATGCTGCGGTACGGATAATCGATCATAGATGGAAGAAGCAAGAATCGAGAGAAGAGAGCACTCTCCTCAAGTTTTTGTGTATGTCAAATCAATCGATCCTCATCATTCATTAACATCCAAAAAGCCATTCCATTCCGATCCATACCATGCATACATACATATATTTATATATTTATATTTATAAAATTTCATTTGCTTTTTAATTTCTTTTAATTTCTTTCTTCTCTATCCTCCCATTTTCAACTCATTCCGCTCCCCTCCCCACCCCGCCCGACTCTCTTTATATTCCTCAAAAACTTGTTATACTTCCGTGTAAGATGCATCTTCATATGAATAAGGTGTGCCTATGGCAATCGTGCACCACCATCACCACCATCACCACCTCCATCAATTATTAAAACACCCGTAATATAATTCTCATGTGTTGATCATCTTTTAGATAGCGGAACTCTCATAAAGTTTTGAAAGTTGACAAAGAAATTGTTCCACGAAGGAAGTTTCTGGGTAAAACAATTGAGAAAATTGGCCAAATCATATCAACACCCCTTCTCGTTCTTTTCTGTTTATCGAGTTCGGAGAAGAGGAAGAATGAGTAAAAGAAGAAAAAATAGAGTAACAGAAAAAAAAATGAGAAAGCGATAAGAAGTAAAAATGAGCCAAAAAAATATATAATATATTCGCACCACACCCGTAGTTATTTAAACTCTACAAAAAATGAACCGCCAGATATGCAAAAGTCATCAGAGTACAGTAACCCGCTGACGATTTCGTGGTTGTTACTGTTGATGGTGTAGTTCCAGCCGGTTGAGGTGTCATTGTCGCGGCAACTTCCTTCAGAATACTTGTGACCGCAGCTGTGTAGTCTCCAGTTTTCACTTGCTCATCAGCGGTAGCAATGATGGCATCCAGTTGGGCAGATTCTAAAAATTTCAAAGTACGTTGCCCCTTCAAAAGTTACCCCTTTAAAAACCTAAAGACTCACTAATTGGTGACCGCTCATCAAATGAACCGAAAATTCTTCGATCTTCAAGCGAAAGAACCAGAATTCCAAAGCGTCCACATTGAGCGTCCAGGTTACCCCAATGGCGGCGGAGACCGTCGGCAAATTGTTGTGATGCCTTAAGAAGTGGCAGTTGTACAGACATACATACTCAGGAATTTTTTTTAGCTAAAAGCCAACGAAATGGGCCGTGTGCCATATGCATTTGGCGCACCGCACGCCCCGAATGCCATTTTTACAGTTTTTTTTAATGGCAATTAGCCGTTTTACGTAGCTGCCAATTCCCGCCATTTGCGCGCTAAATATTCTCTGAGAATGACCAATTCGAAAGAAATCGAAGAGAAAGGCCATCGAAAATGGTTAATAGTCATGCATATAGCAGACAACCCAATAGCTAAAAATTTCCTGATTACAAAATTAGAATGAGGAAAATCAAAATTAACAAACTTGATTCGTGATCAAAAACATGGCATCGGTGCCTTTAGTGTGACAGAAATCGATCCCATTTTCTTTTGTTTTTGCGGCAAAGTTGACCAATTGGTTGTTGATGCGATAGCGGTCGGACATACTCAAAACCTGAACAAAAAATTAATAATTCAACATGCATAGTTCGAAATTTGATTTTTCTTTTCTTCTTCTTTCGAACTAATAATAATAATAGGAATCTCAAAAAAAAGAGTGTCAACATAAAGTTCGCTGTTTTTCTGAGCTTTTTCTGTGTTTTGATAACTAATTTTGCTAATCTGCAAGATGAACTCACCTCGTAGGGATCGCACACACTTCCAGCACTGCGCAAGTTGCATTCCTTGAAACCGCCACGTTTTGGATTCGGATAATTCTCAATTGTGTAGTCTTCTTCAGCGGAGGCCAAATGGGCAAGTGATAAAATTATGGCATAAAATGTTATCATTACTGAAATAAGAAAGTTTATGTTATGGAAGTTTTTTTTTTGCGCTCCGCTCCAAACCAGAATTGCTTGATTTTGGAGGGACGTTAGAGAGTTAGACAAAACGAGGAGTCAACGGTGTTTAGCAAAAGTATTTGTTAATAAAGTATGGAAAATGATAGGAAAATTCGAAAAAAGTATTAGCATGACCTTCTAAATTTTCTCTCTACTCGACTGGTCACGTACGAGTGTAATTTTCTTGGTACCTCCGACCAACATTCATTCATTCATTCCTTCATTCATTCCTTCACTTTATCGTTATTGTATTTCTTCTTCGTCTCATTTTTTTTACCGAATCAGAAGCAAAGCAGTGATTTGATTGAAATGATAACATCAGACAGGGCAGTAAACAACTATCATCTTTTTACCATGACGGAGATGAATTAGGAAGTAATCGTTTGACTGGATTCATAATTCATACATAATAGCTGTTAATGCTACATAAATTGAACAAAAAAAGAAGGAAAAACAAGTGAATCGTTTTAAACTTTTCAATACCGTGCGACTGTTTTACCTCCCCTTCCTTCTCCTCCTCCTCTTCCATTCCCATTCAATGTTGACACACTAAACACACAAAACAGATGTGGATGGGGGGAAATAATCTTTTGTACGCATTTCATTTTTCCGTCAACCGAACACTGTTATCTTTTTGTCGATACATTTCTATCAACGTTCAAATTAAAGGTGATTGATTATATTTCTCAGGGTATTTTTGACTATTGACCGAGCTTGATCAGAATGAAAATCTTAGCTTGCGCTCTACAGATAAAGCGAGAGAAGTTAGACAGTTAGACGGCTAGACAAAACGAGAAACTGAGTAACACAAAGATATGCAGATAAAAAAAATCGTGCGTTAACGAATTCTGCACCATTTTCAACCCAGAAAATTTTAAGATCATAGCCATCGAATTGGGCCGTGTCCTATATGCATTTTGGCGAACGCCCGGAACACGATGGCTATTAGCGAACACCCCGAATGCGACGGCCGCTAGCCTTTTTCAATGACTATTAGCCGTTTTCCATGACTATTAGATGTTTTACCAGGCTATTAGCCACATAGATGCCTATGCCTGCCATATACGCGCCAAAACTGCTTTGAAACTTCTCTGATTAAAAATTGTGAACAAATTTGAAGAGAAAAGCCGAAGGAAACGGCTAATAGCCATCGAAATCGGGAAGTGATGCATATGATAGACACATATGACAGACGACCCGATTCGATGCCTCTTTGCCGTTTTCAATGGCTATTAGCTAAAAATTTACTGAGAACGGCTAACCGTCTATATTCGCAGAAATCTACTTTGCGATCGACCGATGATACGAGTGAAGTTAGACAGTTAGACAAAATGAGACACTGAGTAACACAAAGAGACGCATACAACAAAATCGCGTGGCAATGAATTCCGCGCTATTTTCCATGGCTAACTGTCAATATTCGCAGAAATCTGAATTGCGCTCCACCGATCATGTGAGAGAAGTTAGACAGTTAGACAACGAGGCATGGCGGAAATGAAGATACGCAGAACACAAAAATGCGTGAAAACGAAAGAACAAATTTTAAAGCCACCTAGAAAAATCATTTTATTAAGATGAATAAAAATGGCAAAAAATGAAAAAGCAAATAAAACATCTAGGTATTAAAAAAAGGAAATGAATGGAAAGATTGATGGAACATTTCTGTATATGTACAACGCACCGCGAAATTATGGATGTGTACAGTACAATAAATTGTTTGATTTTGAAAGGAAAGAAGAGCGAATTTAAAATCGATAACAACGAGAGATCATACAAGAAAAAAAGAATATGATTTATTTTTTTTTCCGCCATAGACGATTGATTTCAATGATTGAACCCAATGCAATGCAGAAGGAAACTGCAGAAATTGTAATTCTGATTTTAAACCTGTATCTCTTCCAATGTAGGTGCTTGAGCTGCCGTCAAACTGTGATTTCTTGAAAGTTTCAATATGAGGAAAAACTGAAGTCTACACGATTACCGGCTGTTTTGAAGTGCTAACGCAGCGCGTCCGTGGCGTGGACACGTTGGTGAGATTCCCGATGGCCGCATTGAACCAGAATTTTTGTGCGACGCCGCCAGTAATGGCTCCTAAAAGCACACACGTTTTTGGAAGAAAGAAATAATGTTATGGACAAGACACATGTTGGACAAGGACTTAACGTTTATTGAATTGTTAATTCTCTTCAATTTATCAAGTATAAAAAAGGTTAAAAGTTCAATACTGTTCAAACTGTTTGCTCTTCAAAACATTTTAATAGGTTTTGGCAAAGAAATTTGTATCAATCCGCAAAAAAAAACTTCCTAATATGAACTATGAACCGAAACTAAAAAGCAGTTTAAAGACTGGTTTGGTTTGGTTTCATTTGCAAAGCAATTCCAAATATGAATTCATGCGGAAGGAAAAAAATTTCTAAGACAGAACCAATCATTTTCATGTAATAAAAATGTATGTATTTCAAATTAGAAAAAAAAATCAAAAATAAACGAAGGGTATTTGGGGGGACCACCAGAAGCAAAAGGGTTATACACGTGCCTGTTCCTGAAACGAATGCCTTGGAAGCGTGCCATGAGCTGTTGAGCCATTCCGAAGATGAGGTACACGATGATCAAATATGTCATCATGGATTGAAGAGGTGAGCGGCGGAGGTGGTGGCGGCATTAAGGATAACTGATAAACAGAAGTTAAGAATTAGGGAAGAGTTTCATGCCATGCTAGTTTGAAACTAATCAAAGAATAAAGCTGTTTTTCATACCGGCGAGTTTAAGCTGTTATACTGCTCGGCACCCCCTCCATGATTCGAGTTGTACGTCTGGTACTGTAGTTGGAATTTCTTCTCGTGCCGTCGCTTTTTTCCCCACTAAATGTTTCAACTTAAAAGAATTTACAAAAAATTTAAAACGTTATAACATCCACCATAGTATACAGTTCAATACATGAAAAACTATTTACTGTTTCCTTGAACGTACCTCTCTACGAACCACCATCAAGAGGCACAAGTTGAGTATGAGAAATGCACATCCGACTAAAATAACAACTGCAAGTGCAGTTCCAGTATGATTTGCCGTGACCACTTTGCCACTTTCAGTCGTTGTTTGAAGTGTTGTTGGCGCTGAAAAATACGATTAGAAATTAATCAACTTTTTAAAATTTAAATTTAAACTAGTTTTATTGGTTATGTACATACATTCACTAGTTTTCGGCTTGGTTGTTAGTTCCGGCGGAGGTGACGGTGGCATTGGTGGTGGTGGAAATGGCATGTTTGAAAATGCGGAAAAATGACGCGGTTTGCCAAAATAGGTCTCCTTCTTAAAGTGGTCCGTCAACAAGTGGTGTTCCTCTCCGACCGGCTCCGTCTCTTTTCCTTTTTTATGGAGTTGTGGTATGAAGCTGTTCCAAAATCCTACTTGAGCATTTCGATAGTAGTTTTTTACACGAGGACGGTCAGCTGTAAATTGAAAGTTTAAATTTGAATTTTTGTTTTAAAAAAGTTAAAAATAAATAATATTAAACATACTAATTTCTAAATAAGCCTCTCTATTCGGCTGATCAAACTGTGGCCATGCAACCGAGTGAAACATATCGCCCATTGGGAAATTCTTTGACATAGGACCCGGTTTTGATGGATCTCCAGATTTAACAAAATTGGAAATATAATGCATTATAACTTTTGAAATTCCCTTGTCATCATTATTAAATCCAGAGTATAATCGTTCTTCACTATCTACTTGAGCAAGTGGGTACCCGAAAATGTAAGGCACAATGTCCCCGGACAAGGATCCGCGAATTCCGCTATTTGGCTGCTCTTGAGCCCACGATCTTGTCTCATGAGCAAATGCAAACCTGAAAATGACAAAGTTGAAACAATAAACAATTTTTTTGGCAGCTCACATGAATGTGTTTGCTTCTTTGCGAACTTCATCCGAGCTATGTGCACGGAGAGTTTCAATCAGTGGCGCGGTGTATAGAACGTCACTTAATGCGTTGAGAACTCCGTTTCGTATTGATTTGGGGTGATCCTGCAATAGTGTTTAGTTTTTTTTTTGGTTTTTAGTTGTATTTGGGTTCAATTAATTTTCCCTTATTTGGTCCCTTATTTGAGAAATTCGAATAATTTTAAATGTTCATGTTTCAGAGGAGATTTCCTATATTGAAATGTCCCAGCTATTAGCCGTCGAATTTTATTGCCAAACTTGCGCCGATTGCCGTTTAGCAGCCAACTAGGCGCGAGTGATGATTATCTGCTATTATCGAACGCTGGAAGTCATTTTTAACAGCTGATAACAAGAATCCGTTCATTCTACGCTAACTAAACGTTTTTGGGTCTTGTTGGCGCTCTATTGATGACATGAGAGAAATTAGACAGTTAGAAAACGAGGCATGGCGGAAATGAAGATACGCAGAACACAAAAATGCGTGAAAACGAATTTTCCGCGTTTTTTTACGATCGACAGCTTTTATCCGTCATATCCATGCTAAAAATTTATTTTTGAGACGCAGAAAACTGATTGACGTCCACCGCAAACGCGAGAGAAGTAAGATAGTTGGACAGCGAAGCATGGGGGAAATGAAGATACACAGGCAACAAATGGGCGCGAAAACGGATTCTACGCCGTTTTCCCATGTAACAGCCTATATCCGTCATAGCCGTGCCAAATATGTATTTTGGAGACCCAGAAATCTAGTTTACGCTCCACTGATAATGCGAGAGAAGTTAGACAGCTAGACAAAACGAGAAACTGGGTAAAAAGAATACGCAGACAGCAAAAGCGCGCAAAAACTAGTTTTTCGCCTTTTTTTTTACGGTTGACAGCCTAAAACCGTCAAATCCATGCCAAATATTTTTTTTCAGACGCAGAAATCTGGTTTGCGCTCCACCGATAACATGAGAAAAGCTAGACAGCTAGACAACGAGCCAAGGCGGAATGAAGATGCGCAGACAACACATGGACAATTTAAAACTACGAACTCACCCTCGGATTATCCCAATCTGTATACTCATTGATAATCGATGCCAAGATTTCCTCTCTATGATAATCATACAAGTTTCTAACCAACGATCGGAACATTTTCATCCGCTTCTCTTTTGAAATGCCCACTTTCAAGTCCTCATTAGAAATCATGTGATGTGAAGGATTTGAGCTGATTCCCACGAGCAAGTCAATCTCACGGAACAGAGAGCCATATTGTGTAGAGAATGAAACGCTTGGGGTGTTTGGAATGAGCTAAAATCATGCCAAACGTAGAGATTAAAAATTTTCAAAAACAAAAAGCACCTGTCCATCTACGATTGGCGCAAAACCTGACAGAAACGTTGGCACATCAATTTTCAATACTGCCTTGGTGATATTCTCTGAGGAATGCACTTGCATACATCGGATAATGGTGTCCACGTTTTCATTGAATGTTGATGATCTGTTTTTTGGAGCGCACTGCAACGTGTTCCTTTGAACATTACTTCCGTACGCCAATAATGTTATGCAACAACCAGGCTTACCGCAAGTTCCTCAGCAAGTTGCATGAAATACTGTTGTGGATTCTGGGAAATCGCCCAAGGCGACAAAGCACTTCCATCTAAAAGGATTGCACGTCGGAAGAGGCGCCTACCAGGTTGGGTTAACGGCGAGGCCATGAGCAGAGAGACTAGAGCTCCGCCAGAGCCCCATCCTGAATTTTAATTGGTTTTGATGACTTTAGGTTATGTTTACCTGCAAGGGTCACAGATTTTGAGTCGCCACCAAAAGATGGCAAAATGACATTGAGCATTGTAAGGGCGGACACTAGATCCGAAATTCCACTGTTGCCAGAGCAAGATGAAGATTCGCAACGGCCCAAAAAACCTGAAACGAGATCAAGAACTGAACAAGAAAGAAAGCTGATCTTACCATAAACTCCTAATCTGTAGTTAAGTGTCACCACAATAATATGCCCGTAAGCCGCCAAGGTGGTACCATTAAACGCATTTCCAGTACCCCAGCCGTACTCATCTCCATGCACTACAACCATAACCGGCAGATAATTGTCCCTGGAGCTTTCTAATCGCTCCGGAACATAAATGTTCATATAAAGGCAATCCTCTGATTGTTTCTTTAGCCTAGGTAGAAGTCGATGTGTAAAATCAAATCGCTGGGCGGAGGTGTGCTTGAACGCTCTAAAACGTCTGAAAATCCAAAGAACCTTTGAAGAATGGTGGTGTCTTACTTGGTCTCGCTGAGCTCTGGCATATCAGTTTGAATGCAGACGGGCGGAAGTTTTCGGGAATCTTTTGGCATATGAGTCCATTTGGCAGCTGAGATGGCCATGTTGAAGCGGTACTGAAATAATGGGAATGTATGTATATATGTAACATATATATGCATTTGCAACATTTTAATGTTTGAATGAACATTATTGTGATACATAAGTTATACATCAATCTCTTGGGAATTTAAAAAAAAAAATTTTTTTTTACTCTTTTTTTTTGGATACTTTCTTCATTTAACCATCCCACCTCCTCCAAATCTTACCTGTCCAGTTGGCGCAACTCCATAAGGAATCCCCAAATACTGTGCCACCGGTGGAAGATCCTCCCCTTCTGGATTTACCACTTCTCCACGCACCATTCCCCACGATGTACTGACCGATCTAACGTCATAGGCGCTGAAAAGATTTTTTATGAAAATAGGGGGAAAAATACTACTTACCGCGTTCTTCCGGGTAGGAATAGAAGAAGCAAAAGGCAAATAGGCTCCATTTTATTTTTAATTTGAAAAAATTCTCATGGTTCACTCCAGCAGCTGTCCGCGTGTTCTTCTTCGTTCTTTTTTTTCTAATTTTTTTTTGCTTGCTTGCTTGTCAGTCTTGGAACACGAAAATATCTGAAAATTCGAAACGATTGACCTGGGTAGGCAAATGAAGGAATGAATGAATGCAAAAATAAATAAAAAACAAAAACTTTCTCTGCTCTTCATTCAAATTGGGTTTGTTATCTTTCTAGCTCATGTATGTAGGCATGTGTTATGGGTGATGGGCCACAAGACAGAGGACAAAAACAAAAGAAAAAAAGGCGAAAGCAGTGATGGCTCCGAAAGGAATGAAGAAAACGAAGGAGGGGGAATAGAGGAGGTAATGTCATCATTGGGCAACAGGGGCCAGCAGGAGGAAGTTGCTGTCCGGTCAATTGTCTCAATCTGCACAAAAGATGGATGGAAGAGTTGGAGAGAAGGGAGATATCGTTGTACTTGTCAGGGGGTGAGGGTATTGACATGTTTTGGAATTTTGCATGGGTTAACTTTGGCGACCTGAGTCAGCTTTGCTTTGGCATGACGTGCGTGCTCCCGAAATTATGTAAATTGTTGCGTGAATTCTTCTTTCAACGTTTAAAAATCTGATGGCTTGGCTTTACTTGGTTTGTACTCCTCTACCCTGCTCTACCCTGCCCTGAACTACCCTGCCTTGTCTCAAACCCAATCGCCTGCTCCGCCTATTTTATGTACGTTTCTCCGCTCTGTTCCTTATTATCTAAGAAGAACTAATAGAAAACGAAGAAAAAGAAGAGGAGAACCACGAATGTCTTCTACTAATGTAACAGACTGGGCCAAGGTGGGGCTCCCAATGTGATTAAGACGTCGAAAAGTGGAGGGAAGGGAGGGAAAAAAGGCGGTCCGAGTGGAATCACACTTTTCTCACTTGACAATGCAGTTAGTGGGCGATAAAATGTATCCCCCGGGGGGCTCGAAAAGCTGTGAATGACGAAAGGGACACATAATGAATGAGTGTCCGGCCGGCCAGTTACTATGGACTTTTGAGGGACAGAGAATGAGCAAGAGTACATATTTAAAAAAAGGGGGAAGAAAGAATCACATTACACTTCCTAAATGAATTGTTCCTCGGGCTCTACAACGGAAATTGGAAGCAGCAAATTAACTGGCTGGTAGGAGGATCGCTTATTTTATCTGTTAATTAACTACAGAGCTTTTTTTCGTTCAGCACACATATTTCTTTTCTTAAAAGTTCCAAATACAAAGAAAAAAGATTTCCCATCCCTCATTCTCCCAGCACATGATTATTTCTCACTCACACAGAAACAGGTGGGCAGATACGTCATCAATAGAAAAAAAAAGTATTTCAGCTCACAATCAGAAAACTCCAGAAGAACTCAAAAAAGCAACAATTTTTGAGCAAGAGAAAAAAAAGTACGAGCGTGTGGACCTTCTTGACTCTTCCTCTCGCGAGCGTCTTCAAAACTTTTTCAATAGCCTTTGTAATCAAATTTTCGGAAGAGTAGAGTAGAGTAGGAGTAAAAAAAGAAAAGAAGAGCACCGCAGAGGTTACGCCATTCTACCACTTTTGCTCCTACCTTACTATTATTTCAATTCAAGAGCCCCGTTAAAAAATAGACACAGATGACAGAAAGAACGTCATTTGCATCATTTGCATGGATAAAAATAGGAAAACAAACAAATAAAATTTTGTGGGAATTTCTGCCGTTAAAAATGACTGATGGTAATTGGCGTGGGACGTGGCCATCATAAAAGGCTATAAGCCGAGGCCATGAATTTTCAGTAATTTCAAAGCAAGCGAATCACTTTTAAAACCCTCGAGGTGACAGAAACTTCATACTGCTAAAAATTCGAGCAGATTTGTTTTTCTTTCTATTCTTTCACTCAAAGGTATGTACGTACCTCTTTATCTTTTTATGCAAGTTCACCAAGAAAAAGAGCTCTTCATTCAACCGCTCTCTTTACAAAATTGGATGAAGCTCAATTTAAGTACTAATTTTTTTGGTTAGGAACATCGCTCTAGCAAATAGAAAATAAAAAGTAGAGAGTAAAAAACAGACAAAAGACAAAAGACAAGAGAAAACAGAAATTAGAAAATCGGAACGCAAAAGAATGTGTAGAAGTATACATAGATAAGTACAAAGTGTCAAAATCAGGGAATGGAAAATTGAGAAATAGTGGTTTATATCTCGCTTCTATCTTTATCCTGGAAAAGCAAACAACTAGTCCCAGAGGAGAATAGGAAGATGTTTCTGTTAAAATGGAAGGAAAAGAGAACGGGGAAATTATCGGTGCATAATGAGACAAGCTGATCCTGTCACTGGGAAGCGACAAAAAAAAACAAAACAAAGTGGACGGGACGAACCGAACCGAACCGAACAAAATGCAAATTTCTTGCTGCTTGTTTACAAGCCTCTCAGAACAGCTTGAGAAGGAGCTTACCCAGAATTGAGGAGCAATTTTTGGAGGTTGGTTTGTTTGGTTTTGAGCGATGGAGTAATTAAAAGAAATAATTTCTTAAACAAATCGAGACTAGCATAACCTGGGAAATTTTGGCGTTTTTTTTTTACTATGGACAATACGACTATTAACCGTCTGAATAAGACGATATGAAACTTGGAATAGACAATAATGCAGCATGGTTGGCACGGGTTAGAAGCTATGCGTTACGAATTTTGGCGTAAAATCGCAATTAGCCGTTAAATCTGGAGCAATATAGGCTATGAAATTCTACGGATAATAGCCAAAAAACCTAAGCGCTGCGCATCAAATCAAACAGAGAAACTGTGACAAACTGGTGACAAGCTTTGAATATTTTACTCTGCTTCAAACTTTGAGTGTCATCTTCCACGCAATTCGAAGAATTGAAAAAGTGTGTAGAAACAAAAACAATCGAATCACATCGCATCGTGTCTCAGAAATCCAAGGGTATACTCAAAATATTGAAATCGGATATAGCCTCACTTCATGGCCAATAAAATTTGACGATTTCTTGAGGACCACGATGGGCTCAGAGATGCCCAGGTGTTCATGTGCGTAGCACACAAACGTTTTATTGCGATTCGTTTCGTTTCGCTTTTTATTATTTTTTTCTTGCTTTTTTATTTTTGGAGGTTTAACTCGCAAATGGGGGGGAGGTGAAACAAAACGCGTCGAAACAATACGAATAATAATATCCCACTCAAAGATGAGTTACAAGGAGTGGGAACTGCTCACGGAGACAAGCAAGAAAAGTGTACATGACAGGAGAATCGAGAAACGAGACGGGCGAGTCAGATCCTCTCCGCACGGGAGCCACTTGAGCCTTACATCTCTGCCTGTGTCTTCGCCGATTTTTCTTCCCTCGGTGTACTACTGATTGCGATGTGATATAATAAGATTAGGATTGGGATAGTTTTTTTTTTTTTGTAGGTTCTGGGCTCCACAAAAATTGGAACTTGTATTATTATGAATTTAAAAGAAAATGTAATTTATTGAAACCCCAAAAATCAATAAGAAGGTTCCTGATTTAATTTACAAATAAAAAAATGTTTCCAAAAAAAAAACAAATAAGATAAAGATCCAAAAATGAAATAAAACACAATAAATTTCGATATTTTTATTTTTAGCATGTCTGTGTATGTGTGTGTGTGTGTGTGTTGATAAAGCAATTGAGTGCGTCACGTTTAGTGTAAAACACAACTGTTCGCGTGTCCCTCAACTTTTCTCATCCGTCCAATCTAACCCGTAGAAAAAAACCGCCCAGACTTTGCACGTCTTGTAAAATTGATGAAGACAGAATTTTCTGGATGGTAGAATGGAGGAACACCAACTGTTTTGTGGCAAAAGTTTGTGGCATATTTGTTTGATGGAAAGGGTGGGTCTGCTTCCAGAAAAAAACGTTCTGGCTGGGAACATTAAAAGATTGGTCAGGTTGTCTCAAAAAAAAACCGGATAAAAAATGTTTCCGTTCACGAAATGTTTGGTTCTTTGTCGAGCTCTAGGCGCTTCTCAAAAAAAAAAAGTGGTATCTCCGTTTTCTCACATGAAGTTCATTAGTGGATGACAGCAAAAAAAAAGATAACCGAATTTGTAGTTTTGGTCTTTTTCCACGATGTCCGTTTTCATTTTTCATTTTTTAACGTTCTTTTTTTTATCTTTGGCTCTTAGAATTAGAGCTTTTTGATAAGATATATCTGCTTTTAAGTTTATCCAGTTTACCTGGCTGGAAGAGTTAGAGATTTTGAAAAAATGATAATTGGCTTGAGCAATATCAAAACAAAATTAATTACATATCAAGCCCCCATAGGTCCCATTTTTAGTGACGTTTTTAATTGGTTTTATTGCTATTGGAATTCCAGAAAATTGGCATCTGGAAGGCGGAACATGTTGCAAGAATTTAAAAAATGACAGGCTTGCTTTTTTCAGACATATGCTATGTGAATGACGATGCAGACGCGCTACGTTTAGTTAAACAAAAATCAGACAAATGTTTGGAATTCTGGCATCTAATTCGGGTTTTTTTAATAGTTTACCATCACTATAAAACTAGATAATGTATTTGAAAGCGTATCTAATTACCCAAAACCTCTAATAACCCGGAATCTAATCAGGAGGCTTTTAAAACAACGCTGGCAAATGGAGTACATACGGTAACTAGGCATGCCAATATTTTTTAAAAAAAAAGTCTGAAAAAAGACTTTCTGAATAGTTTCGAGTTCAAAACATTTAAAAAGGCAAGAATTGAAAACAGCGTGTTTTGCACATAGAAAAGCAGAAAAATCAAAGCAAAAAGCTACCAGGACATTAATTTTCGTTAACCCTTGTTTGCAAACGTCTTACATTTTGTAGATTTGATGGAGTTTTATCTGTTTTAAAATCTTTGTATTCTCCACATTAAATTGTCTGCAAATCTCAGCAAGAAATGATTTTGTGAACCGGTAAGGTTGGTAGTATTTTTTAAATCATTTTCCAATCTGCTTCTAACATTTTTGTTCAAATTGAAACCGTGTTTCAACAGAATTGTATTAAAATTTTGGGCTCCAAGCCTTTTTCCTGATTAACCTAACCCCAAACGCGTTTTCTCACATGTCTCTGCGCACGGCGTGCTGGCCGGAACGTTATTGGCAATGCGCTCCGCTGAGTCGGGAGGCTGCTTGTCTGCGTTTCGGTTTGCTACAATACAACAGTATCCTCGCACTCTGCTTATCTCCGTCTCCTCTTCGTATCAGTTTAACACAGATGAGTGGCTGTGCAGCCATGCAGCCTATGATAGAAAAATTCGACCACGGGAAAAACCCCGCGCAGTTTAAATTTTATTTTCTAACGCACCGTCCAACACACCGTGGTGCGTACAGAAATAGAGAAGCAGAGAAGCGAGAAACAGCCTAAATGTAATCCCGAACACGCCGTGAAAAGTAGTTTTTCAATATTGTCGATAATTGACGGGGAAAAAAATTAAAATTCATAAAAATGTCTATAAATAAATAAAAATTAGGCTATAAGATGCGGAGAGCTGAACATAATACCACAAGTGCTCAAAACAATAAAAACAGAAAATGTTATCAAGCAACACCGATCCACCACCATTGCAGCGAACTTCCAATCATTTGCAGCTTGCTCGTCCTCAAAATAATTTTTTTTATAATTTTATTAAAATGTATTTTTACCCTCTCATCTTCCTCCATCTTCTTGCGCATGGCTTTGGTCTGCGTCGAAATGTTCTTAAGCTCCAAACACGCTTTTTGCATGTATTTATTGAGCTCCGTCAAGACTACTACAACAAAAAAATTAATTACGCTTTTTTAAAGCGCGCATTCTTACTATCATCCATATAAGATTCTGCGATTACTTTTGAGTAAGTCAGCCTTGGAGCCACTTCCAATGGTGTTGTTGGCATTAAGTGATTATGGTGGACGTGAAGTTCTGAAAAAAAAGATGGTCAGAAAAAGCTAATAACAATTTTAAAAAATAAATAAAAAGAGTACCGTTCTCAACATCAATTGCATGCTGTCTTTGTCCAAGTTTCAGATTTTTCATAAGGGACAATCCATCAGATGCGGGGACTGATTCGCTACTTTTTGATGCTGGTTTTCCATTTTTCATGGAATTGTTTCTAGCTTTTTGTTCTGCTTTTTCGGCCTGGAAGCATATAGTTTTGTTTTTTTTTTTAATTTTTTCGAAGTTGAGTATAAACCTTGATGTGGGCACAATTGAAGACTGTTTTTCCAGGTCGTCTCATCAAAAGTAGCCAGGGGAGCCAGATGAGCAGTAGTTCCCGGAGCTAAACATTTTTTTTTATACTCAGGGAATTTTTGGCTAGCAACCGTCAATCCACCATTATGCTGTATGCCGAATTTACGCCGCACGGGAGCTAAATTCAGGAGAAGACCGCACCAAGTGTGCGTCAATTACCTCACGCTCGCCCAGGTAGCCAGTTAGATGTCATGCTAATAGCCATATATCTGCCATAATCACTAATATTGTGGAAACAAAAAAATTGCAGCGCGGTGTTTGCGTACTTTTGAAATTCAAACGGCAATCAAAGAAATAGCATTGCAAATGAAGAGACACGTCCCCCTTTTCATTTGAATTTTAAAAGTACGCAAACACCGCGTTGCAACTTTTTTGTTTTCACAATATTGACGATGCGCTGTTTCGCGCGCTACCGTTGTCTGCATTGTCTGCGTATTTTTTATCACTGTCTAACTGACTAACGTCTCTCCTCGTTATTGTGAAAAACTCACAAACGAACTCATTTCATGAGTTTCCGGCTTTCGGTTGTGAAGGTTGAGGACCAGAACGGTGAAAACCACGGAGGCTGAGACGACGAGCATACAGCAGGAGAAAAATGCGCCTGTAGTTGTATCAATAGGGAAGTTTTAAAGAAAAAAAGCCTACCAATCAAGGGAACAGCTTCCGAAGTCGGTGGTGTCATATCTGCAACCATGCTCAAAAAGAAGCACACGGAAAGCAGGATTGTGATTTCTAAAAGAAAAGATTTTATACAATGATTTTGGGTTTGGCAGCGCTGAAAATGATTTACCTAAAGTAATTTTCTCCCCGGCATCCGGTGGAAGTGTGAATCCAAGAACAGTCATAAGTGATATGAGGAACGATGGTATGATAAGATTAAGGCCTTAAAAAAGTTATCTTCTGTTTTTTTAATATATTTAATTAAATTACCGTAATACAAAGTACGTCTTTGAATGATAAGATAGAAGAAAAGTGATGGATATGGTTGCTCATCAAAAACATTCGTTTCATGGCGAGCTGGAACTGCCAGCAAGTTCCACTCTCCGTTTTGTACGTAGTACTGTACATCAATCCCTTCTTCAGATATGTTTTTACCCTCTGGGCCGTTGATTCTGAGGTCGATGAAGTTTCCACTGTAAGTCCAGGAGCCGAACTGCAAGAGGAGAATGAAAAATGAAAAATGAAAAATGAAAAAGATTAGCTTTTAGAAAGATCCACTACTCATTTATTATATTTTACTAAAGTAAACAAAAATAAAAGTGGAAGAAAGAACCAACAAAAAAAGGGATTCTCCCACTTCTTCTTCTTCCCTAGTCAAGATTAGTAGATGTAGTGTTGCGATAAACCAGGATTAGAGACCCTCTCACCCATTTCTCACTTTTGAAAATGGGAAGTACAGAAAGGAGAAAAAAGAGAAAAGCGGTTGCCTACCTTCAAATGACATATTTGGTTGTCGAATGGAAAATAAGTGATATCAATTTTACACGACAATTTGAGAATTCCCGGAGGAACCTGGAGCACATCGCCGGTGTAGCTCACAACGTAGTTCACTGGATATGTTGAGTCGAAATTCTCGTCGGCACTTAAAATTGAGTTTCGTTCATGGTGAATAGATCTGTGGTCTGGCTAGCTAACAACAGCACATACCTATTATACAAAAGAACATCTGGTTTCCAAATCGCATTTGCATTTCCAGGTATTCGAATGTCTTTGATTCCTCCGTACTCGCTAGGCTCCCATTTTAATTTGTAATCTGTCCACTGGTACTCAATCCAAGCTACTAAAGTTATCACTTGGTTTTTTTCATCCTGAAAGTCAGTTTCATTAATTGGATTTCAGCCCCATCCAAAAAATTATCGACTCATACTTACAACGTCTAAAATTTGTTGCAGATAAATTTTCACAGAGACTACGAGCGGTTCCGACGAGTTCGCGACGGGTCGTTCGTAAGGATCATAATTGTGTCGAAGGTCTGCTAAAAGCCGGTATTCATCTGCACTACTATGAACTTCGTGGAGCAGGTGGAAGAATACACAGTGAAGAGCCTTTAAAGTTATGATAAACCATTGTTAAACTTAATAAAAACTCACAGTAAGCCGCAACACCGGTGAAATCATGAGAACATTCCCCGAACGTTTAGCAAAACCTTAGAAAGGGGGGGGGGGGGGAAGTTCTGGTTAATATGGTGCGACGGCACTTCAAATGCCTCCGTTGGGAGTTTTGGGACTCTTTTTGCACAAGCAGACACACCCCATCATCATTTCTTTCATAGTGGGCGGTCCACTCGAGATGTCCCTCTTTTTTGTTCAAGGAACTTGAGTTCTCATTACACCGGGCACACACAAATGGATTAAATGAAGTACGTGAATGATTGCAATTTGTCGGAAGGAGTGTATGTACTTGCATAATTGTTTCAACCGAATGTATATTTTGGAAGAAGAGTGGTTGGTGGGTTTGTGTTTTCAAATTACCGACGGAAAACACCGAGGAAAACAAGATATCATTTATCGAAATTATTTCGATTAATTCATGAACATTTTTGAATCAATGTGTCTAAACAATGCGCAGGGGGTTAACTTGGAGCTTCGTTGCAAAAACAGATATGGAAGGCAGATAAAAACAATGGAAGAATTCAATTACGGAATGACAGAAGGCAGGCATTATTTCTTTCATCTTTGATTATCACACCAAATACGTGCTACATAAAAAAAAATAAATAAACAAAAACCTGAAAATGTTCAAAGTGCCAAGTTTGAACGTGTTGATCTATTTGTTATGCGCAACTTTTTCAACCCGACTCCGATTTTCATTGTGTGCTTGCTCAATTCCACCAACAAAGCGCAGCAACTTGGAAATTGGATAGGTCCTCTGTCCGGAAAGGCCAAAAAAAACGCAAACGGGGAACAAAAAATTGGCGCAATGCCATTATTCAGACGTGGTGCACGTTTTTTTATTGCTAAAAGTGTTCATTTCAATTGAAAGAGAATCTTGATTCTCATGAAAGTGATACTCGTGTTTCTTTTGGACTTTTCGCAGGTGCGGCACGCTTTATTTTGTTTGCTGGCTCGTTTTCTTATGAATTTCCTGGAAGTTTTTGACGTGGAAGATTTGTGCCAATGTTTTAAATAAATTGCCACTTTTCGGCTCTTTTTTTAGCTTCTCTTTGAGATACATTCAAAATTTGAAATGTGAGAGACAGGAATGAGCGTTATTTCAAATTTCGCCGTTTTGATTTCCGCTTGTAACGGCAAACTTCGTGTATCGGAAAAATTTTGTTGAAATACCGCTTGATTGGTTAACAAAATTACGCGTAGACCTTCTGTTTAGCGTAAATCCACACGAACTTTTTCAATTTTTTGTTGTAATTTTAGGCATTTTTCTTTGTTTTTAACCGAAAATCGGGTTAATTGTTGGCAAACTTTCAAAATAAGAATAAGAGGTATTTTTCTACCGTCTGTATTTTTTGTCCGCCTTCCGCTTTTCGCATAACTTATTCAGCCAGAAATATTTTTTTTTCCGCCGCAAATTTTACGCGTCGGTTGGTTTTTTTTTTTTGAAATATTGTGTTTTCAATCGACTTGCGACATGAGAACGCGAGACTCCGCCCACTTATTTGTGCGCGGCCACGCGAACACAGTGATATTTGAAGAGACGCAGACAGGTAGCGCACAAATAAGTGGGCGGAGTCTCGCGTTCTCATGTCGCAAGTCGATTGAAAACACAATACCGCCGAATGATTTAACAACGACGCTCCAAAATTACGCCTCGACATGTTTTTATCCTCTCGAATTTTTTTGAATTTTTTTGTTTTAATTTAGGCATTTTTCTCCATTTTTAACCGAAAATTGGCCTGATTTGTCCGCAAATTGTTCAAATAAGGTAAAGCGACATTTTTTTTTTGTTTTCCGCGCGGGTTAACAACGGCATTCCGAAATAACGCGTCTACCAGTTGTTTAGCGTATTTTTTTTTTTTGGAATTTCAGGCATTTTCCGCGTTTTCAACTGAAAATCAAATTTATTTCTCGCAGTTTTTAAATGGGGATGAGCGGATTTTTTCTTTTTGTTTTCCGGCCGGTTTAACAATGACGCTCCAAAATTACGCATTTACCTGTTGTGTAGCGTGAATCAACTCTAATTATTTTTGAATTTTTTTGTTATTTTTGGCATTTTTCTGTATTTTTAGCCGAAAATCCGTTTAATTCTTTGAATTTTTTAAATGGGAATGAGCAAAATTGTTTCTTCGGGTTTTTGCGCGGTTTAAGAACGACGCTCCAAAATTACGCGTCGACATGTTGTTTAGCGTAAATCCAAGCGAATGTTTCAAAATGTTCACTCTTTTTTCTACGCGTTTTCAGCCGAAAATTATGTTAATATGAATTATTTTCTTTTGTCTTCTGCCTTCTGATTTGTTTTTAAATTTTGAAATCAATGTTTCCGCCCATTAGAGCAAGACTAGTAAACGACGTAAACTCTGCGAAAATAGAAAAATCATGGAATTTGTTTTGAAAACACATTGTGGTTGTGGTTCCCCATTTTCCCCACAACTGAAAATAACTTATCACGTCTTTTATACCCATCTTATTTTCCGACTTACTTTCCTCATAATCCCATCTTCCAGCGTGCGCGCTACTTTTTCTTGTCAACCTGCCAGGCGCGCATGCCGCAAAGCTGTCTCATATTTCAAAATGCGGTAATACCTGAGGTGACGCGTAGTATTTTATATATTGGCGTTTGTTTTCTTTTTACGCAATGCTTTTTGATACTGGTTGATGCATGCGCGTGCAATAACACAGCGGCTTGGGTTTCTGCAGTGAGAAAGAGAGAGAGGAAAAAAAGTATACATGTTTCTGCAGTTTTTGACCCATTGTTTTTCTTTGTTTGTATTTAAATAGAATTTGACTTTTTTGTACGGAGTTTAATTTTTTAATGAATTCAACCGATTTAACTTTGTTAGTAAACTTATGTTAGTGCCTTTGAAACTAAAAAGTTTATTTTTAAACAATTAAAAAAAAGAATAGGAGAAAAAAACCAGCTCAAACCAGACCAGTATCTGAAAAATTTTAAAATTAGCTCTCTGTATATTTACCCAAGCCCTGAACAGTGACAAGCGGGGTAATCCAATATTAGTTACGTTACTAACCAACCAACCTCTCAAATAAAAAAAATGGTAGAGAGAGAGAGAGAGAGAGAGAGAGAGAGAGAGCAAAATTTTTGTAGCCTGAATGTGTGTGTGTGCTCTCAGCTTCACACAAGAGTTCACCCAACGAGTTCCATGACCCCGGGAGAATCATCACATCGCATTGTTTGCACACAGTTTTTGCCATCATCCTGCCATTGTAGACAACCGGATTTCCTTCCCCCCGGCGGCTTGGAAGGAGGGATCACCTGCCACGTGAAGAAAAAACGACGGCGCTTCTTTTCTTCTCTTGTCATACCGCTTTTACTTTTAGCTAAGGAGTTGGTAGGCTGCTTTATTAATTTTTATCTTCCTATCAGCTCGAGCCTTTTCATTTCTTGAGAGCTTTTTTTGTAGTAATGTATAGAAACATATTGTCATCCGACATTTCCAACTGACTTGAAACAGTTCCATCTATACTATTCCACACTCCATGCTTGCTCTGAAGATGACACATGTTATAGTCAAACATGAAGTGCATGTGATGTACAAAGCTTAACCCCAGGTGCTTAGCTGGGCGGCAAATGGGCTCCATCGTCTCAGCACAAAGTGCGCTGCAATTGCACTCGCTCGACCCGCTCATTTATTCATTCGTTCGATCATTTTATTCAATTTCTGCACATGTGGAGCACTCTAGGCGCCCCGTAATTATTTCATACGTTTTTGCTCTTCCCATTATCGTTTGCATCTTTTAGTAGAGTTCAGCTCTGTTTCATGGCATTTTTCGCTTCTCTTTGTGTTTCAAAATATGCGTTTGGTTCGCTATTAATGCTTGAAAAGTCTGTAAAATCAACCGCGAGAAAACACTGTTTAAACGCGCGTGGAACAGTGTTTCCTCGGAGCAAAATTATGCTACGTAGCTCCTGCAGAACATCGGAGCGTCGTAGCTAATTTACAGCGAGGAAACGGTGTTTCCTAACAGACTCGCATTTTCCGTGCAAGCACTTTCTTTCCCGTTCGTCGGAGAGTCTGAGAAAGAACTCACGCATTTTTAAAAATGGAATTCATTTTGTATTCTGTACCAGGCAATTTAGTATTCTTCTTTCTAGGCCTCCAGGTTTTGTCTTTTTCTTTTTCTTTATTTTTTTCTAAAAATGACTGACTATTTATCGAGAAAATTTCCAACAGGACAACAAAATTTTGCCCGCTCCAGCCCAGGTTGGCTATGCCTTTTTTTGCCATTTTCAAAACTACTCGACCTTTTCCTACGAAAGTAGAGATGGTTTATTAATTTTAATATGGACGGGGGTCAGTCGGGAGGACGGGCGATCAATAGGACAGTTGCTTCAAGAGCGACATGATGGGACGCAAAAGGAGGTGTAATTAGGTTTCCCTCCCACACTTTTCCATGTCCACTATTCTCGTGTCCCTTTTTCACGTCGTATTACCATTGCTAGGGGGTAAATAAAATAATGTGTACGTATACCAACTCCCAGGGAAAAATTCATTTTGTTTTATTTTCATTTTCATTCTCCTTTCCTTTCTTTTCCCCTCCACTTTCACTGTCAACCAGACCAGTTCGCCACGTTCCAAAATTCGAGAATAGTTTGTTCCAGTTCACAGAGTTTGGGTCATTTTTCGGATTATGTACATGGTCACACTGTCAAAGCGTTCGTTGTACATTTCCCGGCACTGTCTGGGAAAAAATATAGGAAACAAATTTCTGTACACCCATGTGTTAAGTTAAGAGTGTGAAGTGTGAAAGATGTACCCTATGGAGAGGGGATTCTTAACAAATAGCTCTTTGTGGGAAGCAAAATGGGGCATCATTCTTTTTGCCCGAATATTTAACCAGACATGCTGCATCTTTTTCATTTGACCACCACAAAGTGTGCCTGTGTGTTTGTTTGAATAGGGATACTATTATGGTTTTGATTAGGATTCGCATTGTGTGTGTATGTTTTTTATCAGAAAAAAATTCTATACAGTCAGTACAAAATATGATACGAAAAAAACAATTTCATATTACGATGCGTTGTGTTTCACACTTTTGTGCCTTTTTTCGTTTTCTTTTCTGTGCCTTATTTCGTTGAAAAACTCTTTATATTAAAGTCCCAGTCACTTAGAGATTTAATTCGCGCTCCACCGCCACGGTACGCAAGAAGAGAGATTAGACAGTTAAACAAAAAGAGTTAAGCTTTGTAAGCATACATAATTGCTGGGTGCGAAGCATGACGACTCTCTTCACTCTCAATTGTCAGTAATCAACTAGTATTTCTATTGCAAATACATGCGTAAAGTTTTTTGTTTTATTTTCCTCGGTTCTCGAGGTGAAAAGTGGCTTTGTGAATGCTGTATTTTGGCTATTAGCCGTTTACTCCCTTTGCCAATTTTTTCTAAGCGCTATTAGCCATGAAACTGCCATTTTTCTCTTCCTCTTTCCAGTTTTTTGAACATCAAAGAAAAAAGAGAAATTTTCCCCGCCGACGACGACCAAACAAATCCAGCCATATTCTGATAAAATACAAGCCTGGCTGAATCAAAAACTATTTTTGATCTTTTCTCATCTCTAAACTGTTTTTATTAGATCTTTTCCTCTAGAGGCGAACGCAACGGCATATTGCCAGCCGCGAACAAATCTACTCCTCGAGAGCGTTCATCCCAGGTGTCCCGTGTGGCGCAGGCGGTAGTACGCTTGCACCTCGATCTTTTATTTGGCCGCGGGTGCTGAGTTCGATCCCGCCATGCGCCTTTGACACAGACACACAAAGATCCTCAGTTACAAACCCAAACGGAATTTTATATTCTCAGTACGGAGCGCTGCAAACGCGCTCCCTTCGCACAGTGGTGGACGCGGCCACGTTGACGACGAGAGAGTGCAGTGAATTGAGAGAGCCGTGGCCGATGTTTTGCTCTGATTTCTCTAAACCTCACTCCGAATGCATGCGAAATTCTTTGTTCGATTGGAGCGAGTTATCAGCGTTTTATACCGAGTATATATAAGGATGATTTGTTGTCCTCGCACGCAGCCTCTCTTGTCACTTTGTGCTCATGCTCCTCCATTTTCTCTGCCAAGTTCTTCTTGGAATACATATAGGAGAACTAACACGCATTCTAAAAATTTTGAGCATAAAAGATAAAATCTCTAGGGGAGAGTAGAGGGTCTTGGTTTTCCTAGATATGCGTGGGGCGTTCAACTTTTTTTTGTTCTGTTTTTCTTTTATTTTTTAGAATACAGAGTAATTTTATCTGGTTTTAATGAACTTGTGGGACAATGAGATCTCTTTTTTTATAAATTTTTTTTTGGCAAGACAGAAAAGAGCCCTATCCGATGTTCTCCTCTCTAGTCGTTTTTTTTTTTTGCTCGCTTCCCGTGGCCAAATTTCATTTTGGTAGTGTTGTCAGGCTTTTTGAATCTTTTGACATGTCTATTCAATGTTTTTTTTTTTTGCTCCCTCTCTCTCTCTCTCTCTCTCTCTGCTGGCCAACGTTTCACTACATTTTCATCTAGTACACTCTTCAAATTATGTGCTTTGTTTTGTTTTGGTTGAGCACATGGGCTTTGAGGACACACGAAGAGCACCAGGAAATTGTTTAGAACATTTTTCATAAAGTACTAAACTTTTTATTGCTTCTTTTTTCTTTCATTTGCTTTCACAGTATAAGTCGCAAAACATACATGTTTTTCATTTCAGGGGGGCTCTTGCAACCATTATACCATTCTACAAAGACAGTATGCACGAGTCGGCGGCCGACTCGTCCAGTGACGAGGTAAGTGCGTTTTATATCGCGCTCCAATCGGAAAAAACGAATCGGCCGCGCCCACCACTGTTTCCCGTCTGCGACTCTCTCACCATCCTGCGGTGAGAGACGCCGGTCGCTGTTTTCGAATGGAGCGCATTTTCAACACAGTATAGCTTAACATCAAAAACATTTTAATCCAGTTTCAGCATGACTGGCAGGATGAAAAGGAAGATATGCTGATGATGGTGATGGTTGTGTTGCTCATGCTGCTATCGGTTGTCATCTGGGTGGCGTTTTGTGTGGCCGTTCGAAAAACAGCTCGCAAATTCATCGAATTGAAGCGGCAGAGAAGAAGACAGGTGTGTACGTGGAGATAACTGGTGTAGAATGGGATAGTATGTTTATCCGTTACGCTCTACTTGGAAATGCTTCATTTCACAAACACACAGCAAAACAATAAACCCAGGGAACCTCAAAGTACATAAATATGAAAAGGAACAATTTCAGGCGCTAATAGCAGCAGCAATCAACCGTGCAGCTTCCACAAATGAAGCGGACCGTCATAATGTGCTTCCGATTTACATTACGACGCTGGCTCATGAGTTGAACGTAAGAGTTGTTAAAATAAAAATGGCGTGATTCATAAAGTTTGATTAGTCTTGCTTTCAGGTATTTGGAGCCCGAGAAGAAGAGCTACCAACTTACGAGGAAGCTCTATCAATGAGCTGTACTCCGAGTCCAAATCCAGTGTCAGCGCCAACGAATAGGGATCGGTAAGTAATGTTTTGAGTAAACATAAAAGAATACACATACATATAATCATAGCTTAAACCCTCACACCCTTTAGACAACTAATCCTTATTTTAATTCCAGCGTGCCACCGTACAAGCCACGGTCTGGAAAAACTGGCCGAGTGCTCAGGTAGGGGTAATACGTGTTCTAATCGTCTTTGCTCTGTTAACACTAATTATTGTGCGTGTGTTGTGTATTTAGAATGGTTACCGGTTTTTTGTGTTGGTTCATGTTTTTCTTTTTTTATCACTTATCTTTTATCCCTATCAGAAACATTACAAAAAGGGGGCAAGCTTGTGCACTAACCTGATTGCACTTTCTAAACAAAAAAAGGGTTTTATTACTCATTCATGCGGTGCGTTCATTTTCGGTTCTGTGGCTTCGTTTTTTCTTCTTCTTCTATCTCGAGACAACATAGCCGCGGCCGAGGAACACAGCGCGGCCGACTTTTTTGTCTGCTACTCTCTCAGCTTCCTGTGATAAAAGATGCCAGCGCGCTCAACTTTTCACTAAAACCGTCAAAAAAACTTACACGTAACTCAATGACTAAAAAAGAAAAAGACAACTAAAAACTTAAGTAATTTCAGGATAGCACCCGACCGCCCCGGCTCCATCCCAACCATAGTCCTTCCGCCAAGTTACGAGAGCTCTGTTCGACACGAAACGATGCTCTCGCCAGTGCCTCGAACGCATGCCTCACCGGTCCCTTCATCTTCTTCGAACGCGGCACCCAGCACCTCCACTTCTCCGCCTATCTACACTATCTCGGGAAACATTCACGTCACAGAGTGCTAACTAGGGGTTTTTGTTTTCACTCACTCACTCACTATTTGCCCATTCTTTCACATTTCATCAAGCTTTTTACGGTTATGAATTCACATTTTCGTTCACGCTGTTTTTGCCTTCTCCTCTTCACATACTTACAATTAGATTGCTATTTGTGCCTGTACAATATAGATACGAATTGTTTCTTTCTTTCTTTCTTTCTTCCAAATCTCTTTGCTCTCATGTCTACCCACCCAGTCAGCAAGTGTGTACGGTTTTTTCTCAAACAAACTTGAAAGTTTGTACTTGTGTTAACATTGTTGTTTGTATTTGCCATTGTTTAGAATAAACTTGTATTTATTCTAGTTTTCAGGTTATGGGGCCAAAAAAGTTTCTGCAGGAAGTGGGATTCGAACCCACGCACCCATACGAGTACCAGAACACCCATTAGACCTCGATCAGAGGCAAGCCACAAGCTTGAGTCTGGCGCCTTAGACCACTCGGCCATCCCTGCGGTGAGAGAAATTTGAGAGAATAGTGTACATTTTTTGGTCGGTTTTCAATGTTTATAAATAGGAGAATAGAGAGATGTTAAATGTAAACATGCGGTTTTCTATATTGGTACTTGTTACATCTTATCGTTTTTATTGGGAGAGATTAGCCTTTAAAAAACCCTATAGTCGGTGAATGCATATAAAAAAAATTGCCAAACGACTGATGGCAGCTTAAATTTGAATCTTCCCGCCGAAAAAGCGCGCCGCACACTTGCAAATTTAAAAATCCAGTGGAGCGCGGCTGATCATGCGTCCACCGACAATACACAGCCCGCAGATTGTGACGTAAATTGCAGACAAACATTCTGCGTGTCAGAGACAGCTTGTCAAGTTATGTGTCAGCAATAGCTGGGTCCCGCCACGATTCAGCTCTTGGCGGCGAGAGAGGAAACCATTTCTTGCAGATTTGTTTCATTTTCCTCGCGCACAACTTGCAGAAACAAGTCGCTACGTCACGAATCAATAATAACTGCCTGTAGACTTTTGGAAGACTGTCAGTAGACAGTTATGCTTACTTAGTTATTTAGTCGATCCGTTCTTCGATCACCTGATGTGGTCGCGGTCCTTGGCGATTGTTGACCAGTGTGTTTCGAGATTTTCGCCATCAAATAATGATATTTCCTTCTGTAGGGAGTCGCACCATCTCATCCGTGGTCTTCCAACGGGTCGCTTCTCGCCTATGGGATACCATTCTTGCACAAGCCTCGTCCATCTGCCATCGTTTCTTCGCATTATGTGTCCGGCCCATCCAAGCTTCTTTTTCTTGATGACTAGTAGGGGATCTCGGACCTCCGATTGTGCTCGGATATCTTCCCTGTGCAGATTCCTCTGACGTTGTTCCGATAATGAGATTCCGACTAATCGTCTTTCTAATGCTGCGTGGGTCACTCTGACTCTTTCGGAAAGTGCCTGCGTAAAGGTCCAGACTTCAGAGCCATACGTGAGAGCCGGTAAAACGATGGAATCGAAGAGTTGAGCTCGGATTCGCGGGCAAGACAGGGCATCTGTGGTGTTCTTGATGTTGTTGAACGCAGCCCATGCTGCTCGGCGTCTTCGGTGAAGTTCCGGCTCCAATTCGTTGTTATGGTTGAGTAGCCTACCGAGGTAGACGTACTCATTGACCTCTTCGATGCAGGTAGTCGCGTTCTCAATTTAACTGTTTACAGACTGTTGTATTGACGCAAAAAATCTCACTTGACGTCTAACTATAGCTTATCCGTTGTATACCGCGAAACTCACATTATTCGGCTATTAGCCGTTTTCAATAGCTTACTTTCGCTCGGACGCGAATGCTCATGCTCAAAATCCGCTCGAAACATGCACTCATCAGACGGAGGTTTGGGCGACTGCCCTCGCGAAAATGCGCTGTGTTGAACTGTGCGGAAAAAATCTTGGCGTTTGGCCAATTTTGGAAGCAGAAAGCGTGTAAATGACGAGGCGCAGCCGAGAAACCGCGTTGGGACGCAAAGCAACCGCAGCGGGTTGAGATTGGCAAATACTCACTTGCTTGAGGATCATTTGCTATTTTTACCATTTGCTATTTTGGATCATTTGCTATTTTGGATCATTTGCTATATTGGATCATTTAGAATTTAGAATTTAGATTAAAAAATATTTTTTTCGCAAATCTTTAAATTTTTTTGCCAAAACTCAGCGAGAACCTCGTTGAATTTAAAGTTTTTTTGTGTTCAAATAACGGAAAATTTTGGAATAACAACTAGACATCAGTAAGCACGGTGTGCTATTTTTGGAAATGAATTTTCGGAGGTCATCTCTTTCGCATTTAGCTAAACGTGACATAATGCCACTTGAGACGCAGATAAATGCAACAGGGCGCGTTTGCCGTTTCGTAGGTTCTAACACGCCGTGAATCGTAATTTTTTGAACAAAAAGTGATAAATCACGGCGATTTCAAACAAATAATTTGATAATTTTTAATGATTTTTAAGATGTTTTGGTGTTATCTTGTTGTTGTAAAAAGAAATAAGTAACTGACAAGGAGGAAATAAAGAATGTTTTCGTCATTCAATTTGGCGTGAAATGTCACTTACAGTCTGAAGATACACGAACACAAAAAACTACGATTTTTCACAAAAAAACTACGATTTTTCATGTATTTTTTTTATTTTTTTTATTTATTTATTTTTCTTTTTTTTCACAAAAAAACTACGATTTTTCATGTATTTTCAGTTTTTTTTCTTGCAAAGAAATTTTTGAGTCGTTTTCAAAGTGTTGGTATTTTTCAGGCCACGTAACATTTTTGGATAGAATATATATTTTTTAAACAATTTTTATTTGAAAAAACTCACTATCAATCCTTTTACTTGACAGTTGACAAAACTCTTCTAAAACGTTCTCTTCGTGTTCGGAAATTGTTGCCATCGGAGTCTCGTCATCGTCCTCTGAGTGAACAATTTCTAAAAAAAAATATATTTTTTAAAATAAAACAATATGTACTCCATACGCACTTTTTTAATGAGAATTTCCAAAATAGGGAGAAATGAACAGCAGGTGAACCAATCGCCCAAAATCCTCCAGGTAAATTGATTTTTGTTGCACCGCAGGTGTCAGACTACAATACATATCAATTATAAAACCAAAGTAGCGATTAAATGTTAAAAAAAAAGAAGAAATCAGCCAAAAAGCAGCAGAAAGTATTTAACGAAAAGGCTTTTTTAAAAAGCTGTGAAAAAAAACGCGAAAATTTGGGAAACGCGCGAAAAAGTTAGGCCCGGCGTTGGCTGAGTATCCAACGTTAAAGCATTGGCAGCCAAATTGCCCAAAAAAATATGTGCTTTGAATTAATTTTCTTGGTTTCCTATCGGGTTTCTGCTGTTTTTTTGCTAATTTCGTATTTTTGTTAACATTTAATCGCTACATCGGTATTATAATAAATATTTATTGCAGTCTGACACCTGTGGTGCATCAAAAATCAATTTTGCTGAAGGATTTTGGGCGATTGGTTCACCTGCGGTGCATTTCTCCCAATACTGGCAATTCTCATCTAAAAAACGTGGGTAAAGAGTACATATTGAATTATTTTGCAGTAAAAAATATTCAAAAAAAAAAATATAATTTTTTAGAAATATTCCACTCAGAGGACGATGACGAGACTCCGATGGCAACAACTTCCAAATACGAAGAGAACGTTTTAGAAGAGTTTTGTCAACTGTCAAGTAAAAATATTGATAGTGAGTTTTTTCAAATAAAAATTGTTTAAAAAATATATATATTATATCCAAAAATGTTACGTGGCCTGAAAAATACCAACACTTTGAAAACGACTCAAAAATTTCTTTGCAAAAAAAAAACTCAAAATACATGAAAAATCATAGTTTTTCTGTGAATTTCGTGCATCTTCAGACTGTAAGTGACATTTCACGCCAAATTGAATGACAAAAAAATTCTTTATTTCCTAATTTTTTTTTTCAATAATTTTCTTGCCGTTTCAGACTAATTTGTTCTTGTTCTAGTTCCCAAAACTGGCAGTGATTGTGTATAAATGTGACAAACTTACCGATTTGAACTATTTTTAGAAAAAAAAAACTAATAAAGCATATAAAATTTTTCTCATATATATTACGCTAGTCAACAAGTCCGTCTGTTCACTTTAAAAGGTCATGGTCAAGTTCAATTGGTTTTCACGTTTAAGTTTTTTTTTTTTTTCTGTCGCCGATACACTGGGGTCTGAGGAGGGAGTGAGTAAACGCGCCCGGACGCACACACGCAACGCATCCAAATGAGGCCCAAAAAATAAAAAAGGCGCGCGAAAAATTTCGCATTATCGGAGAGAAAAACCAACGCAAAATCGTGAAAATTACGAAATCCTATCCAAAATTATTTCGCGCGCGTTTACTCACTCCCTCCTGATACCCCAGTGCCAATAGGCGCCAGCTCAGGCTTGTTAAGTAGCACCTCTGTAAACAAATAGCTTGACATTTAAGAAAATTTCCGAAAAATTAAGCAGTGGCCTACCCTAACCGAGATAATAAATGATTTCCGTTATTAACAAAAATTTACTAAAAGGGGGAAAACAAAAAATCAGATAAAACATTTATTTTTCAGCGTGACAAGCCAAAATCCAATTCAAAAACGGATGAAACGAAACGAAGCTAATGGTTGTTCTTCATTTTTTAGAAATTCAGTCTTTTCCAATTTTTTCTCGTGCCATTTTCTTTTATTTGTTCTTTTGTATAATTTTATCTTTTTCAAACTTTTCTATTGTACTTATGGGGTTATTCTCGGAACCAGCAAAAAAAGCAAATGATAGAAAAAAACCAGCAAAAAATTCAGCGAAAATTCGGAGACTGCTCTGATCGGTCTGAAACTATGAGAGATCATTTAAAAAATACTTTCGGACATTCCCTGAAAATTTCAGATCGAAATATTGATTTTAAAAAATATCAATTTTCTTTCTGAAACTTTTCAAAATCGATATTTTGGTCTGGAATTTTCAGGGAATGACCGGAATTACTTTTTAAATAATTTACCAAAGTTTCAGATCAATCGGTACATTCTCCGAATTTTGGCTGAATTTTTTGCTGTTTTTTTCTATTTTTTGCTTTTTTTTGCTGGTTCCGAGAATAACCCCATTACAATTTTCATTATGGGGTTATTCACGAAATGGCAAAAAATGGCAAAAAACTGCGCGAAAACTCGGAAAATGCTCCGATTGATCCGAAATTTTGGGAAATGAGGGAGAAAACTCTCCCGGACATTCACTTAAAATTTCAGACCAAAATGTCGATTTTAAGCATTTTCAGACAAAAAAGCAATAATTCTTAAAAATCGATATTTTGGTCTGAAATTTTGTGGGAATGTCCGGGAGAGTTTTTTCCCTCATTTCCCAAAATTTCAGATCAATCGGAGCATTTTCCGAGTTTTCGCGCAGTTTTTTGCCGTTTTTTGCCATTTTTTGCCATTTCGTGAATAACCCCATTATATTTAATTTACAATTTTACAATAAAATTATAACAATAATTCGAATTGAAGGGAAAAATCTACAAAATCGGCAAGCGGACGGCAAGGTTATGCGTCGTCATCGGCCAGTTGCCGAAATTTGTTTTCACTCTATTTCGGGCTATCAATGCCAATAAGACAAGTAAAAAAAGTGAGAAATAGCATATGATCCAAAATAGCAAATGATCCAACCCATAGCTAATGAGCCAATCCATAGCAAATGAGACAAAAATAGCAAATGAGAAATAGCAAATGAGACAAATATAGCAAATGAGATATAGCAAATGATCCAATATAGCAAATGATCCAAAATAGCAAATGATCCAAAATAGCAAATGGTAAAATAGCAAATGATCCTCAAGCAAGTGAGTATTTGCCGTTGAGATTTGGCTGGCCAATGAATGCCAACGACTAATACCCACTTCCCAAAATGAGCATTCCCATAAAAAGTTAATAAAACAAACACCTATTTATTAAATTTCAATAAAGAACACAAGTTTCTCCTAATAATTGGAGTTAAAGCTAAATGAGCAATCAGAGATCTGAAATAAATTAGCAATCGGGGGATTTCAATAGAATGTGGCAATTGAACCTATACATAATACAGAAAAAGAGCTATTGTCGGCCCGCCAAAATGGTCAAACTCGCTCCACTGAACTCAGTACTTCGTCATTTTCGTTTTGGTCTTCAAATTATTTCATTTCACGTTTTGGAGACCAAAATGAAAATCGCATAGCGTTGAGTTCAGCGGAGCGCGTTTGACCATTTTGGCGGGCCGACAATATAAAATATTTAAAAAAATAATTGCCTACTTTTCGAAGAAAATTATCCTTAAATTAAAGATAAAGAGCAATCAAAGAAATTACACAGATACAAATGTGACAGATTTTGAAAAAAAAAAGAACTGCACAGCAGGCTTGTTGCAATTAAAAAAACCAAATGTATTATTGAAATGGCACACGTCGTTGGGATTTTGATCTAGCTCTCTGAAAAAATGAATTATCTTAGTTTTATCTATTTCTACCGGGCGCGTCTGCGTCTCCATTTTTGGCAAAACGCCATTGTGGAGAACCAGACAGATGCGACAGGGCGCGTTTGCCTTTACGTACCAAACTATGCGTTTCCGAAATTATCCTATTCGCATATTTGTCTACTTTAGACATTCGTTGCCACAAAGTATTCTGATAAGTTGCTGTCTTTCGGTAGTTTCTGAAAACCAAAATACTATTGAAAAATCTGAACTATTGATTTTTTATACTTCAAAGTCATCTCCTTCATATCTCTATCGTAAAACGCTTTTATTTTGGTCGAGTCTGCGAATAAATCCCTGCTCACACATTCCAAGGTTTTTTGACCAGTTGCCACTGCCCTTGCAGCCATCTAAAGATCAGAATTAGGTTAAAAAAAGGGTGCAATTGTTTTGCTATAATGGATTCGTGGCGGAGTGACAATTTTTTCACGTTTTTATTCGAAAAAAATGAAGCAATTACTGAAGCAATTACCCTAAACTCGTGTAGATAGGTCCGATTTAATTTCTGAGAGGGACACACTCTCTCATTTTGTCTGGTTTCTCTGACCTGTTGTGTTTTCATGTCTGCCACTTCTATCTCAGCGGTCGACCACACGGGGGTGCTACGGTATAGAACTCGCACGGAGTAGAACCACGGCGTGTTGGGGACTACGTTTCAGAAAACTTTTTTGAGATCAAATTTTCGAGCGCCAATTCTCGTGTCTACCACGCCGTGTAGAACTGCTACGGAATAGAACTGTGCGGAATAGAACCGCCTGAAATTGAGCTGTACCGACCCAGAACCGTTCGAACAACTCGAAGAATTTTTTCGTTGTACATTATGAGGTCCTGACATGAGGTCCTGACTGTGAGGTCTATTTCATGCACAGCCCCCTCAGCGCAATGGAAATGGCGTCTCCCTGCGGACGATCCAAGGATTTCTGCGGATGGTCTATCGACCAAAAAATCGTTTTAGAATAGCTGACAGGCGATTATTTAGCTTATCTGAACAGTTAGAAACAGTTTAAAAGAGACAGAATTAGGAAATTTTGAAAACTGACCGAGCTGGGAGTTTGAGCACCCCCTCGCGAGAAGATGGTCTATGGTAAAAATGCCGTTAGCTGAAGGGGCTCTTTCGTGCAGTTGCTTTTTAGTACAGTTTCATTTCAGCCGGTTCTGTTCCGCGCAGTTCTATTCCTATCCATTGGCAGACCTATCTACACGGGTTTAGGGTAAGAGAATTTTCGTCTCCCAGTTTCACGTGAAATGTCACTCCGCCACGAACCCATTATATTATCTCACCTTTTTTCGCTGCTCAATTTCCGATCGCTTTTCTGAAGCAGCCTTTATAATGCTTTGTCTGGTTTCCAGGCGCTGTATGAACTCTGGACGGTTTCTTTCCAAGTAGACCTGCAAAGAAAAGAGTTGGAAATAGTAATGATCACCGGTAATCGGTACGCGACGCGACCGCAGCGCCTTTAATATCCGAGCATAAATCGGCACTGTCGTGGCAAGACCTGAATCGCGAATTCAGATAATTGCCTACCCTTGGAGGACACGATTGAGCCCATTGGCTATCTTTTATTGGTGATATTGCGAGATGTTCGATGGCGTTTTCAATTTGAGGGAGCTGGTTTCCTGAAAAATACGTTTTATTTGTAAATCTTTGTTGTTGTTGTTGTTGTATCGATATTTGGCCACAGGCACGATTTTCTGAGCGGCTTTCTTCTTTTTTCATAAAAATTGCAATAGAACACAGAAATTTATTCCGCGCTCTGCTGATGAAACGAAAAAAAGATAAGCAGACAGCGCGTAGCGCGCCAAATAATTCATGCGCGGCTCTTTTTTTTTTGTTTTGGCAACGTACTATTAAAATCCAAAGGCTCCTGTGCAAACAGCCTCCTTCCCGACTGTGATCTTCTTGCGGGCGTGGATTGAATTGGTGTCTCTGTTCGTCCTCTACTGCCATAAGTTCCCATAGGAAGCGAATGAGGAGTCCTGACAAGTTGCGGAAGGCGTTGACGAGATGGCTAACAACTTTTTTATAAAATAAAGTGTCCAATTTTGAACACTTACCGTCATAGTAACAAGAGGAGAGTTGCTCGAGCTTGAACTCGTCCTGTTAGAGTCCGATCTAACTAGTCTGCTCGTACCGGCTGAAGATCTAGACATGGGAAGCTGTTGCAGAATTTGTCTGACAATCGGAGACGGGGTAGTCACGTTTTGGACCACTGCTGGAGACGCAGCGCCACTACTTGTTCTACTACTGCTCGTCGGTGTCTCTCTTTTGGTGGGCGTGACTCGCTGAATTTTCTTGTTCCCGTTTGGGGTTGATCGGTTCATGTGGTGCGATTCCGAAGAGTCAATTTCACTTGTCCTGGAAGGAGAGAGAGAAGAGTAGTTTTAATTTTAATTCAAAACTCACGAGCTGAATTGACACTTGCTCAGCATTTTGATGTAGTTGTTTTGTTTCATTACTTGTTCGCGTAGTTTCTTCAATTCGGCCACGAGTTCTCCGCAGTTCGAACAAGACGGGTTGGCAATGACGACTAAAATTAGAAAAAAGGATAAGCTCTGATTTTTTTAATTTCAGAATTATTTATCTCTAAATACATACCAACATTTTCATCTGGTTCGCTGTTCCCGACAATAATATTCGTGACATTTGGAGTTTCCGGAGCCCTGCAATTATCATGTCACTTTTCCCATTTTTTGGTATGAACAACTCTGAGAATGACAGCAAAAAAACTAAAAAAACAATGCTATCGGGGCGCACAAGTTTATAACGCGCGCCACCGATTTTGTCTAACTGTCTAGCTTCTCCATTTGCCGAGAATGCGCCAGTGGAGCGCGTTATGTACATACCTGATAGATTTTGGAGTCTTAGGCGTAGAAGATACAGGCAATGGTCCGGCTCTCTGCTCACTTGTTTTGTACGAGTCCCTGAATAAAACAATCGTTATAAATAATTACCGTTTCAATTAAAAAATAATAAAATTTAAACCCACCAAAGTGTACCCGATTCATTCATATTTGTGTAGCATAAATAAGGAAAAGGAAGACTGCTTCGGATTTGCGGGGGAAAAGGACGACAGGTGCAGTGTGAGCGGTGTCTGCCCTTGGTCCTAGCACACGTGGGTAATTAGCTTATTTGAAGAATATAAGACGAAATTAAGAGCGAACAGAGAAAGAAACGAAAATTGACGGGAAACCAACAAAAGTATAGAAAGGTAGCGGATTTGCCAGGTTGTGCAAAATAAAACAATTGCTACCCCATGAAAAATTATTTAATGCATACGTTATTATTTGAGAAAAGTCACAGAGCTTGGTTTTTCTTCAAACTGCAAAAAAATTAACGCATTAGTCGCATTTGACGAACAAAAGATATACGTAATTGCTAATTCTGGCATTGTTTTTCTTTTTTACGAGTTTTGGGAGCAAAAAATGAAGAAAAATCAAAAATTTCGACGGAATACACGAAGAGTGGTGTGAAATTTAGGCCACGCATGTTTTTTTTTAGGATTTTATGAGCGAAAAAACAAAAAAACACAAAAAATGATGCTCTCGAAGGAGGGGACTAGAAATGCGCGGACGATGTTTACGCGGAATGTCGCATTTCGAAATGTCGTTGCTAAACGGTTCTTACCATTTTTTAATGAAAATTTTGAATTTTACAATGTTTTTACTTAATAATTACCCCATTTTCAGGATTAAAAAGCAGCAAAGTCAAGTTTTAAGCAAAGATCCAATCAGATAAAATGAAATTTTATTAAAACCGTCATGGATATGTTAAACGGCACAAATATCGATTTTTGCAAAGTTTGAAGATCTCGAGAAGGCGTTCGAAGATGTTGAACAAAATGATAATTTAAAAAAAACCATGTTTATAAAAATAAATCACTCAAAAAACAAATATTTAATACATTTTTGTGGAACTTATTTCAATAAATTAAAAAAAATTATTTAATTCGAAAAAAAGCGATTACCGCTCGAATTTCTCGTAAAGTCCGCAAACACAGCGTGCCCGCACTACGTACATTTTTTGAATGCAAAGGAAGAGGTGTGCTGTTGTACTCTCTTGCTCACTGTTCGCCTCTGTTTACCCTTTCCGCCACGTTTGCTCGCCTGTTCATTTTCCTATTTTTGCATGTTTTTCGGGATTTTATCGATTTTTTCCTTATAAACGTGATTTTTCATCGTTTCCGGAAGTTTTGGGTGTCTAATTTTTTGATCTACCGGTTTTACAATCATTGGTTGCTCGATTGCTGGATGACCCCGATGCATTTCTTGCTCGCAATGAAACAAAAAAAAAATTTCTGCATTGGTGTCAAGTGTCAGGCCATTCAGTGCTTTCTTATCATCTCTTTTATCATTATCTTTGTGTTACTTTGCTGAATTAGCAAAAAAATTAGTGGTAAATTTTCTTTTGAGCTTTCTTATGACTTGCCCTCGCGAAAGTACGCTCCGTTGAACTCGGTGCGAAAAATCAAATCTGGGCACTGTGCCAAATTCTGCGAATTCACAGGCAAAAAGAAAGCGCGTTTTTAAACGTTTTTTCTAATTTCTGAAAATTGTTTTGTCAACTTGACGCCGTTTGTCGCAATGAAAAAGTAGACCCTACAAAAAATTCTTGGAGAATCCTTCCCATATGCTTTTTTTTATACGCACATGTACTAGATGCAACACATAAAATATGCCGAAACCTACCGGCCACATCTAGTTTCTTTCCTTCTTTTCAATGAATTTTGTCCCTTGTCCACTCGGCGAAAAAAAAAACCATAAATTTAAAGAAAATCACGAAAATTGGGTTACGGTCGCACTCATTTCAACTGTGTCAAAAATGCGCTTCAAGATATTTCGTGGGAAAATTAGCTACTGGTGCAGCTTATCGGCGCGCTTTCCTATTTCATCATTCATTTCTTCTGTACTAACATAAGTAATTATTTTAACAGCTGTTTTGTTTTTTCCTGTCTAATCCTTTCCACTTTCTCTTTGGAGGGAGCGTCATGTGATAGATTGATTGCGAATCTTTCATGTCCTTCCATCACATTCTTATTTTTTCCTCCACCAGTTTTATACACCGCAATAAATTTTCCATCTTCTGGCACTTTTAACCCAGGATTAATGAGATGGCAGTGCCGTTGCTCCAATCACATACATATTGCATTTAAGAAAATATGAAAAGTTGATTCAAACACTTGCTAGAGTTTTAATCTTTCTTCTTTTCTTTTTTTTTTGTGTGTTTCTTCGTTTCTTCGCTGCCGTGGACCAACTGGTGACATGTTTTTCGTTTGTTTTATGGATAATCGTTAGGTTCTTTCGACCGAAACAACATTTTTTCGCCCGGCCACCTTTCTAAATACTGTAGTTTTTTGCCTTCCTTCACAATTGTTTTCTGATTCTGATTTTGCTTTAAAAAATTGAATGGCTTTGAAATGCGAAATTCTATCTATGCAATGACACTCCATTGCACTGTGGCCGCGGCCGTCAACTGCTCCAGGCGGCTTTTTTCAAATTGGACTTGTAAACACTTTTTTAAAAAATTAATTACTAAACTTATTCGCGTTCGGCCTCGAATTTCGCAATAACTATGACGATGTAGATGCTTATTCAGGCGTTTCAAATTATTTAGTGTAACATGCATGCATATCTTTATGTATGTATGTACTATTCTAAATTACACCAAAATACTGGTCTGGGAAACAAAACGATTGTGGCGTCTGAAATGTGAGGAGTAGAATTTTGGGGGAGTTTGTGGAAATTTAGCATTTTATGTGTGTTCACGAGAGAAACTTAGTTACGACGCTCCGATGTTACGCAGGTCTCGCAGCGAAACACTGTTTTTGCTTTTTCAAAAATTTTACAGCGACCTGCGTAATATCGGACCGTCGTCAGTCGGCCATGCGTCGTTTCTCGGCCGCGGCAGCGATAAAAGAGAAAGACAACATCAGCCGAGGAGAGACAGAGAAAAATGCAGTTTTTCGAGTTATAGACGTTTACAGCGGAGAACATCGTATTAATAAGCAATAAACTAGGTTTAAAATTTGAAACTGTCAAGTCACCGGCGGCCGTGGCCGAATATTCGAATTTTAACTTTCGCGGTCTCAATGCAAGCGGGAATTCAAAAAAATCCTAGTAAACTTTTTTATGTCCCATCACAGAAAAGAGGGCTCCGGGACATTTCGCAGCCGGACGTTTCGCAGCCGGGACATTTCGCAGCCGGACGTTTCGCAGCCGAGACATTTCGCAGCCGGACGTTTCGCAGCTGAGACGTTTCGCAGCCGGTAAACACTTCTCACTTCTCTCTCAGCGGTCGACTACACAATTGGTAAACATGTTATTGATAAACAAGCATGGTCAGAGAAACGAGAGAGTGTGTATATAAGGAGGTTGGCTGCGAAACGTCTCGGCTGCGAAATGTCTCAGCTGCGAAATGTCTCGGCTGCGAAATGTCCGGCTGCGAAATGTCTCGGCTGCGAAACGTCCGGCTGCGAAATGTCCCGGAGCCGAAAAGAGTACGCAACTTTACGGGGTGTTAGCAACTGTTTTTTTTTTTTTTTTTTTGAAATTTGCCGCCGACACCCACGCGCAGCGGTCGCGTCGCGTGACAACGCTCTGCTTCTCATCCCTTACACGCTCTATGCCTGAAAAAATAATAATTCAGAGTGTCTGTTAATTCGCATAAACTGGCACTCTGCCAAGAAGATTTTGTTCCGCGTATTCAACGGAGCGCAGTCTCCAGCACCCCGTGAAATTTCCGGATTTTAAAATTCTTCCTCCCACCAATATATTCCGTTTATACATAAATACGATAATTTATACAAATATATACCATTTCTTTGTAAGGTAGGCGGCAGTAGAGAAAGAGAAAAAGACGAGACGGCAAAACGATGATTGAGTTGATATCACTCGTTTTAGTCCTCCATCTCTACCCCTCGTACACACACGTTTCGCTTCTCTTCCACACGCTTGCGCTACATTTACGACTGTACTATTCAAATTGATTCCATTCTACTCGCCGAAGCATTGTCATGGCGTGTTATGCCATGATTTGTATGTGTGTGGAACTTTTAGTTCAGTCCCAGCTGAACGGTCAGTGTGCGTTCGATTTTGTTTGTTTTTCTGGGCTTGTTGTGCTGTTAGTTTGTTGTTTGGAAGCTTTTCTTTTCGAGCGACGCCCTACTTAAAACAATCACCATCTTGCTTGCTCATAAACATGACACGCACGCCGAATAAAAACTGGATTTTCTTATTTAACCAACTGTAAAGTTTTATTTAGTTGTTTGCCTTATTACTTTGCCTATTTATCAAACTTCAATTGAAGCAAACATCATTTTTTTTTTAGGAACGAAAAACTATCAATCTGATTTGTTTTTTTTGTTGGCTATTAGCCGTTTAAATGGCTCTCGGACGTTTCGAAAGTGCGACGTTTCAAAAGTGTCTGCATTTTGCCGTCGCGGTGTTTGCACACAATCATCTATTTATTTCAAAACTTTGCATGGAATTTTCCATTAAAAGCATTTGAAAATGATTGTGTGCCAACACCTCGACGACAAAATGCAGAAAAACTTTCGAAACGTCAGAGAGTTGTTTAAATTAATTTCTAGAGTGAGATGAGATCATAAGTCAGTTCTCTGTTCCGAGTTCCCAATCTTCAGTCTTTTTCGTCAGTTTTTTTGCTCCCCCTCTCGACCGCTTAACTGTTTGCCTAATTTCTTGTTATGTGCCGTGTATAATACACTAGCCGGGCAACGTACTGCAAAAGTATTAGTACCAGCTACTTTACGCGATATGCAGACTTGCGGCAGGCTGGATCCGGTTTCTTGAGTAAGGGGCACAAAAAACGCGGAGAAGAATGAACGAACGAGTGAACGAAAGCAATCTTTTACATTAAACGTTCGATTTTGTCTCTGCATTCTCTTCGTTTTGCCCATTGTTGTTCCCCCGCGTTCCCTCCTCTTAGTAAATGAAAAGTTTTGACGCGCGGGCATGTTTTCTGAATTCGTCGCATTTCAAGATTTAATTGGGGTGGGTGGTTGTTTCTGTGGCCAAAAAAGACCTAGAACTGTGTCAGACGTTTTTTTTTGGTTTAGAAAAAAAGAGCATGGCTAATTGCAAGTGAAGCGTAGATTTGACCTAATGGTTGTCATGCGTGATAAAACTGGAAGCCATTTCATTTCTTTTCTTTTTCTTGTTTGCAACGTTGTTGATTGAACGATTGAATATCAGCTAAAAGAGTATCACGCGCTGCTTACAAACGACACTCCACAAATTAAACACTGCGCGTTGTTTAGCGTAGTAATTTTTAGCGTAATTTTCGATATTTTGCTTTTGCATCTCAATATCCCTCATCCTCAGACAAACGTGTTTCTCGATGAGATTGATTTGAGATTTATATATTATTACATGCATATGTAGAATAGGAGAATAGAACAGAACAGTTATAATGAGTGCTTGAATGCGGCGCTTTCCGATCCGCTCCGCTCCTCACATCTCCTCTCTATTCCGTACTGTCAGTCAGTGTAGTTTAGGTTCGGGAGGAAACGGAAAAGGGTCGGGAGAGAAGACCCATCCATGCCACACTATCTCACATGCCCGATCGGCCTTTTTCCTCCTCCACCCTGTTTGCTGCCTGCTTCTCTGCGCACCAACCCCATTACTGTCTTACCTAGTGCAACACGCGCGCAACTGTCCGCGGCACTCTACGTTTCCGTCTTCAATCTCCTCTATTCTCTTACATTCTGTCACAGTTCAGTTGAGTGTAGAAGGGTCGCCGCCGCCGCCACCGCCACCGCCGATAGGAGTACGGAAGGGGTCGGTCGCCGGCTGTATAGTTTGCTTGCACTGCTCACTACTCCCACTCTTTATTCCCCCCTTTTCACCCCGTCTTTTTTTATTTTGTGTCCCGGACTTGTGCGTCTTTTATGGATGGAAAGGAAGAAAGAAAGACAGTGTGTGAGGTGGGGGGAAGTGAGTGAGTCAAGTAGACAAAGGTGGGGGCCCCTCTCGTGCGCGCGAAGGTGAGAAGATGGTAGTCGGGTCGGCACTTGTTGAAAAATTGTGTTTTTTGTTGTCCTGTCGGGATGGATGCGACGCAACTATTTAACTTTAGAAAAAAGCGCAAAAATCAAATATTGATTTTTCGATATCGGGGAAACTGAAACCATTTTTTTTTCAAGGCGTGTTTGAGCACACGTTTTTTTTATTCGCTGCGCATCTGGCGCAAATTTTTTTTGCGTTAAAAAGTGTACGCACCAACACACTGACCTACTCAAAATTGCATGAGTTCATTTTTTTTTTCGCCAGAGTAGGTTTTTTTCGTATTCAGTGCACCCCACAAAAAATGTTTTTTTTTGCTGTGTTTTAAACCTAAAACCTGTTAAAATTCGAATAAATCAGTAAAAACTATTTTTTTGTCGTGCACAGCCCTTTTTTGCAAGCTCCGCGCACTTCTGCTTTTTTAAAACTTTTTTCTCGAATTTTTTTTTTGAATTGCCTTGAATTTTACGCTATTTCTATCCAATTTGAATTTTTCGTCTCATCCTGCCAATTTTCCCAAGTTTCTTTTTTTTCACTTTTATCACTTTTATCACCAATTTCCAATCCTTAAAATTTCAAATTTTACCATGAAAAATCGAAAAAATCAATGTTTTTTAAAGGTTTTTTTCCGGTGACAATTATTGATCTCTTGGTAAAACTATCAAAATTGCTAATTTTTTCATTTTTCATGACGCTTTTTCATCCAATTTGAAGTTTTTGTGCATGCGTTGAAAATGACGAAAATTCCAACAAAAAAAGAGTTTTAATTGAAAAAAAACACATGAAACAAAGATTTCATTTTAATTAGTCGATAATTTGAATTTTTCATGAAATGCTGTCAGTCGGCCACGCGCTGTGCCTCGGCCGCGGCCATGTGGTCTGGCAGCGATAAAAGGAAAAGAAAACTGCAATCGAGGAGACGCAGAGAAAAACTGCGGAACATCGCAACTGAAAACACGGCATGAATACAATTTTTGTTCAACACACACCGTATTCCTTGGTTACGGTGTGGTGTGGCGCCAACATTTTTGACATTGTCGTAAAACAAATTTTGACATGACTCTTAAAAATATGTATCTACCACGCACTATTATCATGTGAATTTTCAAACAGTGAATCACTTGATTCTCCCTCTCTCTCCCTCTCATTCTTCCCGCGTGTTCGCCATATTCTGCCGTTTTCCGACCTCCTCTCATTTTTCTGTGTAACTGAACATGTTATTGTGTACACAAACGTTGTCATGACTTTCTTCGTTCGATCGTTCTTCCTTCTTTTTTTCTTTCATTTTTCTTCATTTCCAGAAGTCACGTTGTATAAAAGGAGGTGCAGCTGGTTCAGTCGATCCGCCGCCGCCGCCGCCGCCTCCACTGCTTCACTTTTGTGTTGTCACCATGGCGTTTTTGAACAAGGTTAAAAATTTGTTCCGAGCGAATCCACAAGAAAAGAAGCTTCCCAGCTACATACAGGTATGGCTCTCGGAGCATCATAAGAAATAACAGAAAAGATAATAAAAAAAATTACAGGACAATGTGAATCCCAAAGATCACTGGAACATTATCGGCGAGCTCGGTGATGGAGCGTTTGGAAAAGTGGAAAAGGCAGTTTCACGAACGAATCCACGTCTTTTTGCGGCCTCGAAAGCGATTGAAATTCAAGAGGGAGAAGAGCTCGAGGATTTTCTTGTCGAGATTGAAATTCTGACAGAGTGCAAGGGACACCCCGTAATGTTGGGGTTGTACTCGACGTACTTTTATGAGAATAAGCTTACTGTATGTAAAGTAGGGCTCTAAATCTGACTCTTTTTCCCTTTTTTCAGATGCTCTTGGAGTTTTGCGGAGGAGGCGCCATTGACAATATAATGTGCGAACTGGGTCATCCACTCAAAGAAGATCAAATTCGATACATTGGATACAATGTTTGTGACGCTCTGAAATGGCTCCACTCCCAAAACGTTATTCATCGAGATTTAAAAGCGGGTAACATTTTGCTCACAACAGACGGGCAAGTTCGCCTCGCTGACTTTGGAGTCTCTGCAAAATTGAAGAGCGAACGAGAAAAGCGTGACACATTTATTGGCACTCCGTACTGGTAAGCTAATAAACAAACTGATATGTTTATGTATTTTATTTTGCTTGTTTTTCTAGGATGGCGCCTGAAGTGATGGCATGCGAGACGTTCAAGGATCAGCCGTATGATTGCATCTCGGATATTTGGTCTTTTGGAATCACCCTAATCGAAATGGCGCAAGGAGAACCACCACATTCAGACGTGTCCGTGATGAGAGTGATTATCAAAGTGCAAAAGTCGGAGCCGCCTACTCTAATGCAACCTTCTCAGTACACCAAGGCGTTCAGCGACATTTTGACAAAGTGTCTAGTCAAAGACCCCAGAAATCGACAATCTGCCGCAGAGGTCTTCAAGCATCCGTGGTTTGCAGATGCGCCATCGAAACGCAAGGCTGTTTATGATCTACTTGTGGAAGTTCAAGCTGATGTTCAAGAAGAAATGATCATTGAAGGCGACGAGGAGTCTGTGGCTGGTTCTGATGAAATTTCGCAACGCCGGGGTGATAGTTGGAGTTCGGCGTCGGATAGTCCGCGACCAACGACTAGCGATGGATTCAAGGTGCCAATGGTGCCTCCACCAAGCATGGAAACTCCACCTCCAGACACGCCGCACAAAAAGCGAGCGGCTCCTCCACCACCACAGGAAGCGGCGGTGATTCATCGGAAAAAATCTAGTGATTCGAACGGCAAGAGGGAGAAGGAGAATTCCAGTTATGCTGAGGTTAGATATGAGTCATTGAATTTAAATTTAAATGTTGGTGATCGCGATAAAAAAAAAGTGGAATATGCAATTTGCGGGGTGTGAATGTGAAGCGTGTCGCATGATTTCGGAAAGTAAACAAGCGCGAATTCCTTATTTTTATCATCACAATTGGTTTTGGTTTTTATGATGCTAACGCGCTTTGATTGGAAAATTGGCCAGGGGCACGAGAAATGCACCAGCGCTCGATCATATTCCTGATTGGAGCGCGGCTTCATAACTGCGCAAAAAATTTAATATATTCATTTGTATTAGCGTTTCAATATTCTTGCCGGCTATTGTGAAAACAAAAAAAATTGCAACGCGGTGTTTGCGTACTTTTGAAATTCAAACGACAATGAAAGAAATAACATGGCAAATGAAGAGAAATGTTCCCACTTTCGTTTGAATTTTGAAAGTACGCAAACACCGCGTTGCAACTTTTTTTGTTTTCACAATACCACATGCGCCCGCGAAAGTTTTTATAATAGACGCAGACATAACGAGCGGCGACACACCCGCTCACATTTTTGCTCTATTTTCAGTTGAATTCAGTTGAAAAGACCTGATGGGGCGGAGCCTCGATTTTTCGCGCCACTTCTTACTGTAGCCGGCCAGAATATTGAATTGATAATACAGGGTGGCCGATAAGTATAGGACGCTCGCTTTCAGCGTTCCCTGGCACGGTGCCAAGGGATATTTTCGAAAAATTTCGAAACTTTTCGAAAGTCCAGAGACTATATAAGTAAGCTTCTCAGTCATTTGTTCTCACTTCTCCATATCGCCGAGCTATGAAAAGTTCTCCTCATCGTCCTTCCATTGAACTCTTGTTCAAGAGAGGCCTCGGAAGTGCTGAGATCGCTCGACGCCTTCAAATTTCGTCTTCGACGGTTCGAAACGTTGTCGGCACATTGCTGGTGGTCCATTTATCCTTCAACAAGACTGGGCACCGTCCCATGGCTCGAGATCGACATTGGCCGTCTTGGAGGCGCATTTCCCTGGATTCCTGGACAAGAACTTGTGGCCTGCTTCCAGCCCGGATCTCAATCCGATGGATTTCAGCGTTTGGGGCATGTTGGAAGGGAAGATCGCGGGAAAAGTTTTTGCTACTGTCGATGACTTGAAGGCCGCTCTCGAGGTAGCATGGGCTTCGATCGACGACGGATACCTGCGGCGCACTGTCAATTCGGTGAAGAAACGTTTGAGAGCCTGTGTCAAAGCTCGTGGATCCAACTTCGAAATTCTCTTGTAAAATCAAATTTTCTGCTTATTTTTTGTTGTTTAATAAAGGTTGTTCTCGAAAAATCCTCAAATTGAAAAAATGGGAGCACTTTCAAAACGTCCTATACTTATCGGCCACCCTGTAGTTATCATGAAATGTGAGATATTAATAGGCAATTATTACGTATTCTGGAATGGTGGTACCGCGTCAAATGGTGTACATTGCGGTCTCGCCACGGACGGTGTTTGTGTATTTGTGGATTTACGCCCATTTAATTTATTTTTTGTTATTTTTCTGACGTTTTAAATTAATTTTTTTTTTAACTCTTATGAATTCGAAACTTTTTCCGGACTGGTGTGTAATTTTTTATTTCGATATGTGATGAAAAATTTAAAAGTTCAAATTTGTGCGTAAATCCACAAGTCTGCAAACGCCGTCCGTGACGAGAACACACTGCACATCATTTGACGCGGTATCACCATTCCCGGAACAAGTAATATAAATATTACAGCTAACAAGAAAATGAAATTTTTTTTCGAGATAAATACCCTAGTTTTTCCAGTTCTCCTTCTCGAATAGCAACACGTCATCCGATGCAACTGCCGAATTTTCCACACCAATGTCTAGCAAAAACAGCGTCCATCTCTCCACGCCAGCCGTTCTCAGTGTCAACACATCGAGCAGTGCCGGGTCTGCCAGCGAATTTGTCAGCCCACGACGCGAAGCTCTCAGCATTCTTGACGAGCTCACAACTACGCTTGATGATGAGCAAGGTGGATCGAACTTTTTCAACTCGCCACGCTCACCTGCCACAGAATCGGCGCAATCGAAACCAATGTCGCCGGAACACTCTATTCGAGACACTATTTTGGCAAATCGGGATGTCAAATCGCCGAGTCCGCAGTTGAAACGTGAGTGAAATTATCGGTGGAGCACGAACTAAACTTTTTTTTCAGAATCTTCCCCATCGGCATCTGCATCTTCATACGAGGAAAGCGTCGATCTTTCTTTCTACAAACCAGAGCCCGTTGAACATTCTGCACACGTTGTTGCCCAGCAACAATTTGAAAAAGCATCTTCTAGTCTACAGCGATCTGTGGTTGTGAACAATATGCGCAAATCGGAAAGCCCGCACTCTTCAAAAACCGGAACCCCTGAATCACTACGAAAAGTCTCTCAAGAATCTGAATCAGTGTTTAAGAGAAAGCCACAGGAAACGACTACAGGAGTTACACTTCGCGATTTCGTGCATGGCAAAGCTGAGCTTACGGTAACGGTACCAGAGAAAGCCACTTCAATGCGCAATAAGATACAGCCGAACGTGTCGCCAAGTCCATCTCAGATAGAAAGAACTAATCAGCATTCTTCCACCCCGATTCCGGCTAATCCAGAGTACTTTGAAATCTCTTACTCTAAGAAGCAGCAGGATAAAACACCACCACCTGAGCCACCGGTCGATTATGAAGGAAGTTCTAAGGAAAATGCGGCACCTTCAGTAGCGCCGGTTGCTCAAAGACCTCAGCCATCGAGTTCTTCGACTGCAAATACGAATACGAACACAAGCACGAGCACATTGCCACCGAAAACACAGCCGGCTCCAAGACCGTTTGGTGGACGACGGGACAGCAATCGACAGACGATCACCAAAAAGACGAGAACGTATATGATTGATGGGGTGCAAGTCACGTCAACTACAGTTCATGTTTTGGGGGTGAAGGATGATAAAGTTCAGAGGTAAACATACAAAATATTATTATTCATTCATGCAATGCTGGCTTTTTGGGGAAAGTGGTTTGAAGTGTATTATTGGGTGGGGGATTGATGAATATCACATTGAAATAAAATCGCACAAAACTTTTTATATGGCACGAAAAAAAAACCAAGGGGAGTACACGAAGTCGTGGCCCAGGAAACCGACGGCGGCCAGCAGTTTTTTTTCCCGAAATGTTTCCTTTTTGAAATTGTGAAAACCTATATTTCCGCTTTCCTGGCGCAATTTTGGCGGATTTGTAAATAATTAATAAAAAAATTGAGAAAAATCTGAAGAGAATACAATTTTCAAAAAAGCGTAGTCGGCCGCTGGCCTGGGAAACCCCATCTTCGTGTACTCCCCGTAGGGAATTTTTTTGTGCCATTTTGCTGTGATATTCGTAAATCCCCCACTCAATACTATATTTTAAAGCAGTTTCGCCGAAAAGTTGGCACCTCCTTTAATCTAATTTCCCATTATTTCAGAAAACAACAACTCCATGACCTCCGACGACTTCAACGCGATGAAGCACGTCAAAAGCAAGAGCTGCAAACCGAAGGAATGAAACTTGTTGAAGAGCAAGCCAAGAAATTCTCGGCAGAGCAGACCAACTTGTCAAGAACTTCGGAACTTGAAATGGACGTGATGGAAAGGAGGCAACGCAGAGAAATAGAGGATACAGAGGGAGCACAAGAGCAGGAGCTCCGAAATGCCCAAAAGCGGTTGCGTGTTGAGCAAGAAAAGGATATGCGAGCATTTAAAGAACGCTTGAAACAAGAAATGAAGATTTTCAAGCAAGAGCTCACTATGTTGTCAAAGGTTCAGCGAAAGGACGCTTTGCGGCTGAGAAAAGATCAAATTGAGCTAGAACACCAGTTGAAAGAGAAGGACTTTATGATGCAACTGCAGCAGAACGCGGAATCAATGCTTCACCGAATGGTTGACAAGCACAAGGAGCGAATGGCGTCGCTGGAGAAACAATTTTTGATGCAAAAACATAATTTATTGCGCGCCAAGGAGAACAACATTTGGGAGTTGGAGGATAAGCAAATGAGAGAAAAGTATTTGAAAAATTATTTAAAACATTTTAATTTTCAATTTTCTAGGTTTGTGCTTCACCGAAAACTGTTCAAAGACGAGTATTACTTGCTGCGAACTCAGATGCTCGCTCGCCATCAGCGTGAAATGGCTCAGATTGAAAAGATGCACCAGGAAGAGGAAGATGATCTGATTCGCGCGCTCACGTTGGACCGAAAGAAGCTGCCAAAGATGTTGCGCGCAGAGACCAAAACTCGAAGCGTGATGTTCAAGGAAAGCTTGCGGATAAGCATGACGGTAAATGCTGAATTCCTCGTGTTTCCTAACTGTAAAAATCTGAACTTGCAGAATATGCCGAATACTGAGATGCAAGAACGAATCCGTCGATTTGACGAGCAAGAAGCGCTTCGGATGAGGGCCGCGTTGGAGGAACACGACTTGAAATCGCAGAAGAAGCTGCAGGCTTTGAAGGAGCGACATCAGGAAGCGGTAGGCCAAAAAATAATAGAAGCAAATGAGTGAAAAGTTACAGATCATCGAGTTGGATGAGATGCAAAATGAAAAGCGCAAGCAGCTGTTGGAAAAGGAACGAAACACGATGAAGGAGCACGAGTGCAAGTATCATGATATGCGGGAAGGGTGGCAGGAGAATTTGATAACGAGAAAAACGGTGAGTATGCGGCTATGCAAACGCGCTACTTGGAAAAAAGTGAAGCGGCGGCCTGTCACCCTATCAACTTTGCGCCGTAATAGACACGCGCGGCCAAGAACGGGCCAAAGCTGGGTTGCGGCCGAGAAACAGCGCCTGGCCGAGGAACAGCGCGTGGCCGACTTTCAGCTTTCAACCAAGATGAACAAGTTCTGTTGCAGGTCCTGGAAGAGAAGTTTGAGGATGAACTTGCAAAACAGGAAGTATTCTACGGCGTGTCGTTTTCGTCATCGCAAGCGTCAACGCTATCGGGGCGCCACATGCCGTAGTGAGCGATGATTCATTACAATCGTCTGAACATCACCTACCTCTACACCAGTGTTACTTTTATACACTTCTCCTCACCATTCCCAGTGTCACAAATCTTTGTATCTTACTTTTTATATATCAGTTTGTGCCTTCTTTGACTTTATTGACGGTTTTAGGAGTTTATAGTTTCATTTTTCTGTTTTTCGTGTTTTCTTCTTTCCCAAACTGACGACTTTTATACTACGGTTTTGCTTCTCCTTATCAAATCATACTTCATCATTCATTCATTCATTAATTCACTCATCATTCTTTGTCTCTTCATCTTCTCCAAAATGCTAGTAATTGCTATATATTTTTGGATCTCTTTTTTTTCGCTTCTTTAATCATTCTTCTAAACAGTTTTTTGTTAATCTTAATCATTAATAAGTTAGCAATGACTCTAGAAATTTCTCGCCTCTTTCTGCAACATAGTATATATGTATGTATTGGTGTTTACCGACAAATTGTCTAATTTATGACTTTTTTTTTCTTTTTTGTTTTCCTAAATTAGGAATCATTCAACTACCCTTTTTTTCGTGTTGTGCCCTCATCCCGATTACCGTACCCTTAATGAAAAATTGCTATGTAACAAAAAAGGATAATTAATCGTCTTCTCTGTGAAATGGGGAACAGAATAACCTTGGCTTGGAGAAGGAAAAACTGCAGGGTTTCATTGAAAATTTTTATACAGGGTTTTTCGATCTCGCCATGATTCAGTGTCGATTTACGCGCTATTCAATTTTGTACAATGAAAAATTGCGAGGTATTGTGTTTTCAATCGACTTGCGACATGAGAACGCGAAACTCCGCCCACTTATTTGTGCGCGACCACGCGAACAAAGTGATACAGTGCGTAACATAAGTATAAGCGCACCCCCAAAAATGCATGGTACTGCGTTTGCATGCAATTTGAAGATTTGGGACCTTGAAAATCGTAATCAAAATTACCCCAGGACTACATTGTCCAAGTTAATATTCACAACACTCTTGAAATGGACCTGAAAAGTCTGAAAAAAGTACTCCTGCAACCGTAACATAAGTATAAGCGCACCCCACATAACGGCTCCGGGACATTTCGCAGCCGGACGTTTCGCAGCCGAGACATTTCGCAGCCGGACATTTCGCAGCTGAGACGTTTCGCAGCCGGACATTTCGCAGCCGAGACGTTTCGCAGCCGGTAAACACTTCTCACTTCTCTCTCAGCGGTCGACTACACAATTGGTAAACATGTTATTGATAAACAAGCATGGTCAGAGAAATGAGAGAGTGTGTATATAAGGAGGTCGGCTGCGAAACGTCTCGGCTGCGAAATGTCCGGCTGCGAAATGTCCGGCTGCGAAATGTCCGGCTGCGAAATGTCTCGGCTGCGAAACGTCCGGCTGCGAAATGTCCCGGAGCCCACATAACATCGGAAAAACTCAAAATTTTTTTGAAAACAGTCAATGAGTGTTGTCATGTACCTTCACAATTGAACAAAAAACGTCCTCACAGTAAAAACAAAACCGAAAAAGATCATTCAATCATGCCACGTAGTACAAATCAGTCAAACACCGAAAAACGCAAATCCAAGCTTTCAAAACGGCCAGATGGTCGAACTGAGTAATTGTGAAGCTGCAGAATCATTCCACGACGTGCAATAACTATTATATGAGAAATCAGAACCTTTACGAAAAGTTTGGGGTGCCGCCAAAGCCGTCTGTCAGAAAAAAAACCAACATTAGTCGACAAGTTTCATGCTCTCTAAAGACGTGCTACGACACCAAACGAGAACTCAACGTCATAGTTTACAAGCAAACGTATGGGAAAACAGAAAAAAGTGATCCCAATATCAAATGAGCCGTATTGAGACTTGCGCCGCCACTCACCGACGATCAAACAGTAACTGTTTGGTACCAAAACTCTCAAACCAAATCTTATTTGTTCCAAGTTGGTTTTTCTGATTGAAAAAGTTCAATTCAAACAACGCGGGTAGTTATAAATACGATTGGCACGGTTTACTCTGGTTTACTAATAATACATTTTGTATAAAAGCTACTCAATTTGAATTCATGTCAGAACATCCCAAAACAGCAACTCCTCTTGTTCCTCCGTCGATAAGGCCTCATCTTCCAACAAGATAACACATCCGCGCATGCCTGTGGACTGGCTCAAGACTAAAAACCGCGATGTTTTTACTTGTCCAACATGCTTTCTAGACTAGAACCTTATGGATAACATTTAGTAACTGTTCCTCGTCGATTTCACAACCAAGAAAAACCATTATAGCCGATTGCTGCACTCGAGGTCGCCATTCTTCATGTGTAGAGTATCCTGAAGCGTGAATTCAAAAACAACACTGACTAAGACATCCCAGGCGTATCTAATTCTATGTCCAACCGTGTTTATGTAGTTATAAACTTTAATGGTACAGCTACTAATAATCAACTGGTGTTTTTCTTGAGTTTTTCCGATGTTATGTTGGGTGCGCTTATACTTATGTTACGGTTGCAGGAGCAGTTTTTTAGACTTATTTGTCAAATTACAAGAGTTTCGTGGTTATTAACTTAGAAATTCGTACAGTAGGTAAATTTTGCATGCTGATTACGATTTTCAAGGTCCCGAGTTTTAGATTGCATGCAAACGCAGTACCATGCCATTTTGGGGGTGCGCTTATACTTATGTTACGCACTGTATTTGAAGAGACGCAGACAGAACGGTGAATGCAGACTTGCGTTTTCATGTCGAAAGTCGATTGAAAACACAATATATAAATGAAAATGTGTAAAATGCGCTCTACCGATAATGTAATGCTCTAAAATTGCAAAACGTGTCGCATTATCGGTAGAGCGCAAATACAGATATAAAATCGATACATTTTCACAAAAGTTCATGATTTTACAAAAAAATCTATAAAAATAGACCATTTGAATTTTTTCATATAATATTCCAATATCACGGTGTCCCAAAGTGGAAAAATGTCTTCAACTGTCTGCACTCTCTTCTCTCTCCCTCACCACCAGGGTTTCTCGGAAATAAAAATGTATCTTCCGAGTTCCGTCAGAAATTTCCGATTTTGTAATTTTCTCTTCCGATGTTCCGATCAGGGCTGTCAAAACGGCCCCGCGGCCGGCCCTCGGCCGAGAAAACTGTCGGCCGGCCGGCGGCCGGCTTTGCGAGCGTGAATGACAAAAAAGCCGCGGCCGGCCGCGGCCGGCCTTAAGGCCGAGTGTGATGAAACATCTCTCTCTTTTTCGTGTTCTTTTTTCAAGATTTCTCAGAGATCAAAAATTCTGTGGCAGATCAGTGCAATTTTTCGATCTTTCACAGTACCCACGGCCCTCCAGCCGGCCGCGGCTTTTTTGTTGTTGAGAGCGCACGGCCGAAGCCGGCCGTGAGCCGCGGCTTTTTTCGGCCGGCGGCCGCCAGCCGGATTTTTGACAGCCCTGGTTCCGATGGAATTCCGAATTTTTCATTTTTATTTCCGAATTTCCGTCGGGATTCCGAAATTGAAAATTTTTGTTCCGATTTCCGTCGGAATTCCGACTTCCGACGGAATTCTGATTTCCGATCGGAAAAATCGGAAATGAACCTGAATAGGCCCATAAAATCTTAAATTATCCACAAAAAAGTTTAAAAAATTGTGGAAAGATACGTCGACTCGTGTTTCAAATTGGGAATTTTTGTCACGGACATGGTTGAATTTTTTCCAAAAAAAAAAAAAGAAAAAGATTTTTGGTGCCAAGTTTCGACAGAAAAACATTTTTTTTTCCGACATCGGAAAAAAATTATTTCCGACGGAATCGGAATTATTTTCGGAAATCATTTTGTCTCGGAACGGAATCGGAAATTTTTTCGGAAGTGAAACTGCCTCGGAACCGGAATCGGAAATTTCCGACATCGGAATTCCGATTTTTCGGAAATTTCCGAGAAAGCCTGCTCAACACTTCAGCGCAGCTACTTTTTCAACTGGAAATTGTTTTTTTTAATGATTTTCAGTAAAACTGGACCACTTTTTGAAAACCTGTCATTAAAATATAGTCTTCAGGTCAAATGCTTCATTTTTATTACAAAAACACCACGATTGGTGCAGAATTGACGGAGGAGATGCATTCTAAAATGTTGAAACATCGAGAAAAAAACCGAATTTCCACGTTTCGAACTGGTCGTGGTATTAAAATGTTCGCGAGAAGATTCTGCACAAGGGAGGCATTTAAAATGCATTATTATGTTGCAGAAAATTGAGTTTTTAGTAAAATGCTGTACTAATTTTTTTTTTTAATGCATCTCCTCCGTCAATTCTGCACCAATCGTGTAGTTTTTGTATTAAAAATGAAGAATTTGACCTGAAGAATATGTTTTAATGACAGATTTTCAAAAAGTGGTCTAGTTTTGCTGAAAATCAAAAAAGAAACAAATTCCTGTTGAAAAAATAGCTGCGCTGTGGTGGTGAGTGAGTGAGAACGAGAGATGCGCCAGCAGTTATTCCTAGCGGCGCTTTTCCCGTCCGGGACACCGTGGATCTAACATAAAAATGGACGAAATTCGAAAAAAACAAATCAATAATACGAACTTATTAGACGATTTTTAATACGAGGAATATTTTGTGGTAAACATGTTTTATTCGCGATCCATGGTATGGTGGCAATTGCCATTTTTTCAAACGAATTTTTGCAGCCGACGCCACGCGCTGCGGTTGCGTCGCGTGGCAACGCTGCGTCTCATCACTTACACGCTCTCGGCCTGAAAATGCATTGCAAAAAATGTGAATTCGCATAATTTGGAACAATGCCGAGATTTTCAGCACCCGAGATCTTTTTTTTCAAATGCTTTCCGCAAATCTCACACGAAAAATCGATAATTTCAAATTAAATTTCTTTTTTTTTGACCAAAAAAACCAGAAAAATTCCCATAAAAAATTCGGTAACAAAGAAAAATCGAAAAAATCGCTGTACTCTAAAAAAAAACGCGCTATGCGTAAATCGACACACAAGCGCTGCAAGACCCACCGCAGAAGCCCCATTCAGTCGGAAATATGTAAATAATGAAAAAACACAAAACCACAAAATTGTCCAACCACTGACTCACATGATAAGTGATAACACTACGACTATAAAGTTAAAAGCACGTGAGATGAGTCACTGTTATTTTTCATTTTTCGAACATTTATTGTGAGGGTTATATATGTACAGTCGAACTTTCACATCTATTTTCTCGCTAGACATTGATATTTCATGCGCTGTGTCAGTCGCGAACGCTAATCAATGACTGTATGCTTCTCTGCGCCTCCTCGGCTGCGAGATCACATGGCCGTTGCCGCGGCCGAAAAACCGGGCGTGGTCGCGGCCGAATTTATGATTTAACCGTATTACGCGTTTCAATTTTTAAATTTATTATTGTTTTTTCAATCGACTTGCGACATGAGAACGCGTGACTCCGTTCACTTTTTTTCGCGCGACCACGCAAACACAGTTCGATTCGAAGAGAAGCAGAGAAACATGTCTTTTTTCTCTCTCTTTCTCATGCTGCTACTCGATTGAAAACACAATATTTTTACGTATGAAAAAGTGTGTGAAAAAAGGTGCTACCTCGGAATAGAACTGAAGCGAAATTGAACTGTAGCGAAATTGAACTCGCTTCGGAATAGAACTGTAGCGAAATCACGGGGTGTTGAGAGGTACATGAAAATTAAAATTTGAATTTCGCAGGAAAGTTGCCACGTCACTCGAGAAAAAAAATGCGCGAAATGGCGTATTCAAAACGTCGTTACTGCGGCGCCGCAACAATTTTCTATATATTTTTTTCTTGTGGGTTCATATCTCTTGCATTATTCTAAATATTTCAACAATATTTCCCTATTTATTTTATGCAGAAAACGTATTCCGCCAGCGCCTCGTTTTTGAAAATCCAAACTGTTTCAAATCTGTAACAACCGCGTTTCCTCAAATCTATGTGAGCAGTGGAGCGCATTTTCACGATGTACTCTTCACCACGCCGTGCGAAATAGAACTGTAACGAAATAAAACTGTTTGGAATAAAACTTATCGGAATAAAACTGTTTTGGAATAGAAATGTTTCGGAATAAAACTGTAGCGTTTTGGAACTAAATTAGCAATAGAGCGCGATTGCATTGCTTGCTGATTCAAATAATGACATTTTTCATGCGCGTGCTTTTTTCAACAGTTTTATATTTGAGCTATTCACCAAAAATTGTTTGTTTTGTTGTTTTTTTTGAATAAACTTGTCATTTTTTTCTCGACCCGCCTTGACGGCCAAGCAATGCAATCGCTCTCCATTGGTAATTTAGTTCCAAAACGCTACAGTTTTATTCCGAAACAGTTTTATTTTGCTACAGTTCTTTACTGAACAGTTCTATTGCGAAGCGAGTTCTATTTCGCTGCAGTTCTATTTCGCTTCAGTTCTATTCCGAGGTAGCACCAAAAAAAAACCGGTCACAACCATCACATGGTGTCAGTCAAAGATGAATTTCCTTCAATATTTTCGATTTTTTCGCTCGCTCGCTTTCAGGCGATCTTCAACCTGAGAGTTCCGAGGACCTAAAAGTGCAGCGCAATTTATGGGATCAGAAAGAAGCGACATCTATTCACATAAACCAATGAGACCGGACCGCTTCTCTTACTCTCTGTCCCCTCATTTTCTCTACCACACTCCTCTTTTCACACACTCTCTCGCGTGTTCATAGCAAGAGAGTGAGGCCATTTTGACCGCCCGACGCTCTGTTTTCCTTCACTCATCGTCCACTAGCAGCTGAGAGGACCAACCAAGAATCATTCTTCTGTTGGTGTCTGAATCTCACTGGTCTGTGTTTCGTCACTCGCGCGTGTGTGTTCACCACTTCCTCACACCCTAGAGATTTCGCAATGCAATGCCACCATGTTTTCACTTTTGTGTGTGTGTGTGTATGGGGGTTGGAATTAGCGCGGCGAATCCAATTCATTCTGTCAATTCATTCTTCTTTCCTCGTTCATATTTGCGTAGAGACATTTTTTGATTTGGACATGAGAGTTCCGGGATCTCATTTTTGATGCATAAGTTGATTAATTCTAGAATTTTGGGAATTTGACAACTGACGTGAAATAGTTGTTTTAAATGTAATGTACATGTATCAAATTTTCTATCTCTCTCACTCGATTTTTATCATTTTCTTTTTCGTTTTCATTTCACGCAATCTCAATTTTTTTTTACTTCCTCATAAAAAAATTTACGGCGCTATTTTTGATGTTCCGCAAGTCGCGCAGCAAAAAACAGGCCTGTGGAACATCGGAGCATCGAAACTAAATGATGTTTTTGTTTGATTCTCCTCGAGTCTCGAGTCAGGACGAGACTATACATACATTTTTATTTGCTCTCGAGGCAAACAGAAGAAAAAACAAATGATTTTCTATCCCAAATTTCAGTATGCACCGACGATGACGGACACAATTGGTTCACAATTTAAAATCCACCGCCAGTGGCAGCCAATTCAATGTCCGGTGCGGCTCGAGGTGAATGGTGTAGCTCAAAACGCGGAATCTCTAGTCAAATTTGCTCGCAATAATCCGACATTCGAACTGACTCTTATAACTACAAACGGGAAGAAAGTTAACATACAATTTACGGAAGATAGGTAAATAATTTGAATAGCAAAAACTGTCAGCCGGCCAACCAGCTTTTCTCGGCCGCGGCTAGCGTCAGAAGCGCTGGCAACACCCAGTTATGTTTATAAAATGATATTGCAGACAACTGTTCACTGAAAACGTCGCTGGCGACCCATCAACTTCCTCTTTGGTAAGTCTGCGAGCGAGGTGTAAATAATTGTTTTGGTCTCCGCGACAATGTTGACCCTGAACTTGTTTTTTTTGGAATTAAATTCAGTTCTAGTTCTGTTCTAAATAATAAAAATAAAAAAACAAAAACTTTTGTTCTTATTTTCAGACTTCGCATTGTCACTACGAGGGCTTCACGAACAATGACAATGACAACAGGCACGCATTGTCGCTGTGTGACCCAAATGGTGAGAGAAAAATAGAAAATTTAAAACAATGAATAAAAAATAAGATTTTTCAGATGTCACTGGACTCTTCATGACAGAAACCAATCGATTTGCACTTACACCAAATTATGGATCAAGTTCTTTCAATCTGACACCTTACGTGGTAAATAATTGCGGTACGTTGGGTCAATTTTGACCAGTGTGTTTGCAGAAATTTGACGCCGCCCAAAAGCGCATCTGGCGCATACTTAATATGCAATTGCTAGCGCCGCACGCTTTATTGTAAACATACATACATACAAACTATTCGCTTTTCTCTCTTAGTTAATCCCTGTAATATATTAAGATTATTCAAATTTTGCTTTTTTTAGAACTAAACCAGTCATATAGAGAGATTAAAAATAGTGGCACTTGGTGTTTACGCTCGATGAAAAGCCAAGAATTAGCAAGATTTTTTTTGTCGTATTTACGTTGATAAAAGGGATATTTAGAAATCAAAAAAATAATACAGCAGTTACAAAAAAATTCAAGAAAGAATTTGCTATATTGTCGGCCACGCGCAGTTCCTCGGCCGCGGCCACATCGTGCGCCATATGAGCCCTGTTAAACTCGACATCGTAAAGTCGATTGCTATTTCAACATTAATCTTGATTTTCATCTCTATACACATACAACCTTCACCCCAAATTTCAACTCAAACCAATCTTATCTTCAGATCTCGGTTCACTGGTAACATCATCTCGAAACAAACGTCAAGATGGCAAGCAAAATACGGTGGTCAACAGAAACCCGCCATACATAAAAGAACATTTGGATGGACGGAAGAGATATGTCGAGTTGGCGCTGGTCGCCGATTATTCTGTGGTACGAGGGTGAAAGAAAAACAAAAACGGTTTAACGATTGCTTTCAGTACGTAAAATACGACTCTGACGAGAAAAAGGTCAATGACTACATTCAAAAAACGATAAACATTTTGAACTCGCTCTATTTTCCACTAAACATTCGGATAACACTGACTCACTCTGAAATATGGAAAAAGGGCGATCAAATAGCGGTGATTGCCGACTCGAAAGAAACGTTGCAAAGTTTTATGGACTACAGGAAGCTTATGCTGAAAGACTATGTGTTTGACACTGGATATTTGTTAACGTAAGAATTTTGAAGTTTACTGCGCAAATTTGGGGTCAATTCCAAATTCATAAGGCAGAAACTCGCGCCAATGACTAAAAATGTCAAAAATTCGTGAAAATGCATTTGGTGCTCTGGTGATGACCGCGCCGCTTCAAATAGAGGCTTTAGACAGTTAGACAAAACAGGGGCGTGCGAAATGAATTGGTGCGCGGCGAAAATAGTTTTCCTTGCTCAATATCAGCCCGTTTTAGAACTCTGCGATTCGATGAAGGCGTCGTTGGCAAAGCCTACAAGGGAACCATGTGCTCTTACGATTATTCGGGAGGGGTTTATGTTGTAAGTAAAAATTTAATGTAAAAAAATGTCGGCCTTCCGCGACTTTTGCCAAAAATAAGAAGGTTTTCAGGACCACAACAACGACACCGTTGAAACAGTAGCCACATTTGCTCACGAACTCGGCCACACCTTTGGAATGGACCATGACCCCGATGACAAAGACGTTTGCTTCTGCCCAATGCCACGTTGCATCATGGCACCACAATCTGGCCACATGGAAATATGGTCCGAGTGCAGTGTGAAAAATTTGGCCAGCGGATTCAGCAGAGGCATTGACCTGTGCCTTTTCAATGAGCCTGGCAAAAAAGCAAGTGATGCAAAGTGCGGAAACGGTATTGTGGAACCAGGAGAGGAATGCGATTGTGGTCCGCTAAAGTGTGACAACAATTGTTGTGATGGCAGCACGTGTAAACTTATCGGAGAGGCGGAGTGTGCTTCTGGTGACTGCTGCGATCTAATACTGTGTAAGCCGAAACCAAGAGCGACAGTTTGCCGAGCTGCTATTGGAATTTGCGATCTGAATGAGTACTGTAATGGCGAAACGAACGACTGTCCAGCCGACTTTTTCGTTCAGAATGGTGCTACTTGTCCGGGCAGAGAAAATGTTGGTTTTGGGTATTTAAAAATCATAATAAAAACAATTCAGGAATTCTGTTACGAAGGAAGCTGCGGTAGCAGAAATGACCAGTGCTCCAAGCTGTGGGGACCGACTGGGCTAGCTGGCGACGACAACTGTTATAGGAGGAATACAGAAGGCAATTTTTATGGCAACTGCGGTTATGACATTCACACGAAAGAGTTTAACAAGTGCGAAGCAGAGTGAGTGTTTTTAGCGCTTGTTTCTCGTTGGCCGCAAACACGTTTTCAATTGGGTTATTCACGAAATAGCAAAAAAAAAATCAGCGAAATTTCGGAGAATGCTCCGATTGGTCTGACACTTTGAGAAATAATTATCGAAAATACTCTTGGATATTTCCAGAAAATTTCCGACTAAAATATCGATTTTTTTTTCTGAAAAATTCTTTAATCGATTTTTTCGTCTGATATTCTCTGCGAATGCCCGAGAGCATTTTGGACGTTATTTGCTGTTTGCACGGAATGCTGGCACCTACCTCAGTGCAAACGCGCCCCAATCACACTCAAAGTTTGATGAAACACTGTGACCCGCGTGTTAAAAGGACATTCCCTCGCGGCGTTGCGAACGCTGCTGCTGTATCAAATGTTTTTGAAAGGTTATTGTGAAAACAAAAAAGTTGCAACGCGGTGTTTGCGTACTTTTAAAATTCAAACGAAAGTGGGAACATTTCTCTTCATTTCCCATGCTATTTCTTTCATTGCCGTTTCAATTTCAAAAGTACGCAAACACCGCGTTGAAATTTTTTTGTTTTCACAATATCTGCGGGAAAAAAACATGTTTTTATAATTGTTTTCGCGAAACGTACCCAGCAAAAATCTGGTTTCGGCTATTTTGTGCTATCTCGTGAATATCGGCTGAATAACGATGAATTTCGGTATTTTTGTAGTAAAAATAGCGATTCTTGATATTAGTTGTTAATGAAAAGCTGTCTGCCGGCCACGGCCACGCGCTTTTCCTTGACCTTGGCCACGCGCTATTCCTCGACCGCAACCAGCTGAGGAGAAGCTGATAAAACTACAGATTTTTCGGTTTTTTAAATTAAAATTTGCGAATACAAAATCCATGAATAAGTAATACACATAATAAAAAAACATGTTTTCAGAAACGCCAAATGTGGACTTTTACACTGCGAAACACAAGCAGAGCGTCCAGTCTTTGGAGACCCTGGAAGCGTCACATTCACCCACAGCACCGTCTACTCTTCATTAAAACCTGACGACAAAAAGTTTTGCTACGTTTTCAAGTCGGCGTACGGTGGCTTGAACGCTCCGGACCCTGGATTGGTGCCTGATGGTGCAATTTGTGGAGAGGAAGAGATGTGCATCAATAAAAAGTGTCAGAAGAAGGAGAAGCTGACAAAAGTGACGGCGCAGTGCTTGGATGGATGCAATTTACGGGGTAAACTTTTGGTTGGCTTTTTTTTGGTGTGTTTAGGCGAGCCGCTTTTTGTAGAAGAGTTATACTGTTAGACGAAATTTGTCAATTCAGGAGTGTGTAACAACGTTGGAAATTGTCATTGCGAACGGGGATTTGGCGGTATTGCTTGTGAAATTCCGGGATACGGTGGCTCAGTGAACAGCAACGAAGCTTACAGGTTCAGAGGGTACGGAATATATTTACCGTAAAAACTGTATTAGAAGGGCCCCCAAACAACCTCCCAAAAAATAGAAGGGCCCTCTTGAATTAAAGGGTTCCTCTAATTTTAAGACCCTATCAATAAAAGGACCTCTTTAGCGAAAGTTGAAGGTCCCCCTATAATAGAAAGAATCCCTCCACACAGACACACAAGGTCCCACGAAAAAAAATGGAGGGGGGGGGGCCCTTCTAATACAGTTTTTACGGTATCTTTATTTGGAGTTATGCGTCTGTATTTTCTTTTCAGAATAACCTTGTCATCAACATTTTTGGTATTCATCATCCTTTTCGGAGTCTTAATCGCCGGACTATGCATCTACTACCGTGTCAAGAGGAAGAGAAATTTGGTTTCCGAGTGGTGGAGTGTGATCAAAAAGCATTTCAACTTGCACGGAGATCTTGTGCCTGTACGAAAAGCACCCCCACCACCGTATGCGCAAAGAATTCGTCAAAGTTTCACGGCAATGTGGGGCGAGGATCATTCTCATGTGGCGGTCGCTCAACCGGCTCATCCGAGAAACGGATACAGTTCTTGCGGACGTCAACCACCGCGGTTTGAGGCGCCGTCTATTCCGATGGTTACGCTGAAGAATCCAGAGCTTTCTAGTCCTACGCCGCTATTGAGTTCTGCGGAAAATGAGGCAAATGTTCCGAAGAGTGTTTTGTTGTACTCGGTGCCTGACGCGGAGAACCTCAAAACTGGATCAACAGTGAGAAAGAACTAATTTTTTGGAGTGGTTTACATATAACACTTTTAAAGGTAACATTAAGCCGTACTGGCTCACTGCGACCAACCATTCAACCACCACCAGTTCCACGACCAAATGAGGATGTTTTGGCAAAGTTCAAAGATGATTTGGAAAAGGAAAAGTATTTAAAAAATGTGGTGCTCTAATTTTACAATCGCAATCTTTCAGAAACACCCCACCACCTGTACCTCCTGCAAAGGATAAGCCGAAAAGCGGTGGCAGCACAGTCACGTTGCGACGGAACGAAAGCATGCGGCCTGAGCAAGCGCCTCCACCGCCTCCGGCTCACGCGGTATGTCAAAACGCCTTGTAGATGCCGATATCCACCATATCCGCGCCCGAAATACACTGTGCATGTATTTCGCGCTTCACCGATGACTGCGCCGCGCGTTTTCGATTCGAAAAGAGAGATCAGACAGTCAGACAAACGGGGGGAGCGCGAAATAGATTTCTGCCCCCGTTAACTCTCTATTTTCAGAAACCCGCGCTCCCCGCAAAATCGCCAAAAGTCTTGTCGAACCTGCCGCAAAATGAAGATGCCAGCGAGGAGAAAGTTGACGTCCGACAAATGGCGGCAATGTTTAACCAGAAGTTGAAAAAATGAGACTTTTAAAATCTGAAACAATTTTTATAACCGGTTTATAATGTTCTCAATGAGATTGCCCTTGCTTCATATGCTTTCTAGCCTGATACCCTGTGATGTTCATGGTATTTCCAAAAGTTTTCAATTTTGCTATTTTTCTTTCTTTTTCTATTTGCCTGACTACGCGTATCTGTAAATTTTGATGTTTTTCTTTCCTTTTCTTTTCTGTTTCGAAATATATTTATATTTACACATTAATTGTAAGCTTTTTTGATGGGTGAAATGCTTAATTTGAACCCACGCATCTCTTTTTTCTTCTGCAGCAAAACTTTTCATTCCATTTGAAGAAAACAACTAGTCGGAAGAGATCCCAAAATATCTTCCATCATTCTGGGTACGTCATTTGCTTTGACGTATATCTCCGAAATGACAAACTCACACATTTGTGGTCTTCTTTTTTGCTTGAAATATTCTGTACCAAAGATGTGAAGGCACTTTGCGTGTTGCAAAGATGCTTTCTTTATATTTTTTTTTTGAAAATGTGTTTTTAGAATTATTTTCTCCGCAGCACTTTGTACAGAGCATACTTTTGAAATTCTGAACGCTATATGGCTGTTAGCCGATATAAATAGCCCATAGCCGTGATTGGCACCTAATCGGCGGTAACTGCAAAGGTGAAAAGCGGTGGATGCATATAGTGTCCGTGTTTGGACGCGAAATACGGACACTATATGCATCAAACGCATTTCACCTGTGCAGTTCCCGCCGATTAGGGGCCAATCATGGCTATGGGCTGTTCATAACGGCTAACAGCCGTATAACCATATAAACTGTGTGGCGCCTACGTCAATTGCACTTTGCGTACGCCCTGAATTTAATGGCCCGCTTTGAATTGCGCGATCCTTTTTTCTGTGATGCACAGTTAAAAAACAAAATCAATTAATTCACTTTCACACGTGTATTGCATCACTAGAAGCTATCAGATTACCAAAAACAGCCAATTTTTCTAAATAAAAATTCCTATTTTTAACTTTTTGTTGTTTTCTTGAAAAAAGAGGTTTGGCTATTTATTTTTATAGAATTTTTTAAATAGTGCGGTGCTTAGAATTGCTGTCAAAAATTGACTATTAGCCGTTGAATTTAAGGTTAAAAATGGTTTTCAATTATCAGTTCCCGTTTAGGCGGTAATTACTGCAGGACTCGCGCTGATCAGTAATCGCTATTAGCCATAGTCGATTCTACCATAGTCCTCCTTTGTAATCCGATAATTTCCTCAGTGCAATTAAAATTCCTAAAGCAATGAACCGACCCCATTATTCACCAATGTTTTCGTCATTAATCTCACATACTTGAGGCTATTTAAAAATCGGAAAAGAAACCGAATATTTTAAGCTTTTTCTGGATGCTGGGTGCGGCACATAAGCGTCATTTTATTTATTTTTTTCAGCTATTTTTGGAAATTATCCTCGTGTTCTTCACATTGCCAAGGGACTTTTTTGAAACTTCTGTTTTTTTCGTTACTTTCTCTTCGGTTTAGCTTTTTTGGATTGATTACGGTAGTAAATCGAGTTAGATAATTATTGCAAATAAGGTAGGCAATCAAATTTTCAATCCACAGCGTTTATTGCATTCTATCCGTCCTATGATATCAAGTTCGGAGAGCCAGATGACTAAAAGTGAATAAATTATGCACAAAATTGAGTTGAGTTGTGCTCGGAATTTCACCCTTATGATATTTGATGTTTGTAGATGGCTTACGCATGAAGGAACACGTGTGAAAATATGGAAAAAAAATAAACGTCAAAAAAATTAACAGGAATTGTGGGAATGGGTTTTTTAGGTTCAAATAAATATGTATGATATCAGTTCTAAAATTGAGTTTTGGATAGTAAAATTGTCTGAAAACTTTTGGCTAATAGCCTTTGAATAGGGGACGTGTGGGCCTGATCCCGCTTTGGCGCCAATTGCCACCGAACTATTTCCGTTTAAGGGCCAGCTAGGAGCCAGTATTAGATATCTACTACACTGCGGTCAATAAGTTTAGGACCCCCCTAAATTTGTAAATGTAGTTCGATTCCAAATGTGAAATAATTCCCGTGGCCAAATTGTGGTGTTCCTACCACTATCTCTCCCCGCACCACTAAAAAGTCACTTTTTTGGGCGGTCAACAAGTTTAGGACCCCTCTGAAATTTGGTCGATTTGTCAATTTTTCGATCTGATTTTTGTTTAAAAACTAGCAATTTGTTTTATTTTTGTTGTTTTTCTTATAGTTTTGTTTATAGTTATTTTTTTTTCGCGTTTTCTTCATTTTTTTTAACTTTTGAAAAAATATAACTTGATTACTGTTGAGAGCGGTCAATTGCAGTACAGTAGTCGGTTTTTGTGGTAAGAGTATGATGTGCAGGGACAAAATTGAAATTAATAACAAGCTGGGCTTAAAAGAACCAAATATATCGGTAAAGAATTCGTTATCTCATTATGGAAAGAGGATCAACACCCAGTGCGGAGCAATCTCAAATTGATGTATTGACCCAGCTGGGATTGTCGCTTCACAAGATGGAATCTAGAATCGAGAGAAACAGGAACGTCATCAAACACTATTTGAATGTATACGGACAGTATTGGAGAGATCTGTAAAAGGAACCCCAAACATTTACGAAGAGGAACTTCGGAAGCGGATCTCAAATGACGTGAACGGAATTTTTTGATGGGAAGAAGATGGAGCTTCAATTCATCACCACGACAGAGACCTCTTCTTTGTATATCGAGACACTCCAGAAAGTCATCGTCCCGTTTTTCCGAAACCGGCGTCGTTCCCACGTCTTCCAGCAAGACAATGCCAGTATCCACACGAGCAAAGAGGCAATGGTATGGTTGACATCAAAAGGAATCAATGTCTTGGACTGGCCGGCATACAGCCCAGGTTTTAACACAATTGAGAATCTCTAGGGTACCTTGGCACGTTGTGTCTACAAAAACGGGACACAGTACAACACCGTACAGGACTTAAAAGCCGCTCTTCTTCAGGAATGGGACTCGATCAGTGTGGCAGAATTGCAGAAACTCGTCGCGAGTATGCCCAAACAAATGTTCAAGGTCATCCAGGACCATGGAGGAGAGACCAGTTACTAGGTTTGCTTTCTTACTTTTTGTTTTTCTTGATTTCTTATTTTTTAGCATGAAATACATCCATTTTTGTCTGAAACAACTGTTTTTTACCACAGGACCTGAAAAATCACAAAATGTTTTACAAAATGTTGTGAAAAACGGTCCGAGGGGGTCCTAAACTTATTGACCGCTAAAAATATTGACTTTTTGGTGGTGTGCGCGGGGGGACAGATAGTGGTAGGGACACCAAAATTTGGCGACGGGGATTATTTAAATTTTGGAATCGAACTACATTTACAGATTTTTCATATATGTTCTAGTTTTGGCCAGACCTCGAAAATTTAGGGAGGTCCTAAACTTATTTACCGCAGTGTATTTTCCATCACTAAAAGGATAGTACTCTCCTATATCCACCGCTCCAAAAACCCTGAATGGCCAAAGTTACAATTTTTGTAATTAGTATAGTGCATATACTACAATGAAGGATATTCGTGACGAAACCAAATAGTTCTTCCAATGGACTATGGTCTTTAGAAAAGAAAGAGTTGAACGCTGTTCTGTTCTGTTCAAGTAAGGTTTAATAGAAATTGTGGTCAAGGCCTCCTGTAATTCGACGTCAACTTCAACGTTAACGGCAACGGCAACGTCAACGTCACGTCAAACAAATAATTAAACCGGTCTCACTTCAGTTGTTTGGCAAGACAAATGAATTCAAAAGTTCAGAGGAGCAGCATAAAATGAATATATGCACGTTGCAAAGTTTGATGTACTGTGACTTTGTAAGGCGGATTATTACAAAAGAAATTTGCAAAAAATTTAGTATAAAACTGGTTCATGATGCTCCCCTATCAGTTTCCTTATCAAAAAAGAGAATTGAAACATTTTCGCGATTGCGGTTTTCCACGAGGTTAGATTATTTACTTCCAACGCATATTTAATTTTTGGTTTTGGTAAATCGTTTTTGCAACTTTCTGGCAAATTCATGTAAGTAGGATACCGCGGCTGGCGTTTCTCCGACCACCCTGCCTGGCCACCTTGCCCGACCACCCTGCCGATTTTTGTATACATATTTACTAGCTTATCACTCAGAGTTTCGGACAGGGGCGAATCCACAATCCACAAAGTAGTAGTAGTATTGCGTAAATGGTGATTCACATGTGAATCTGAATATTCAAGGAAAGCAGCAAGTTATACCTAAAAATAGCTATTTCACATGTAGTAGTTGTGCGAAGCTAGCTCACACAGATCAATGACATCAAGATCTTGAACAGAAATAATTATTAAATTCACCCTTTAGTTTTTCCCGTTTTTCCCTATCTTCTTCCAACCGCAATCTCAATTTGTATTGTATTGCAAATTGTAACTGGTGTGACAGCTAACTCCCGCAAAGTACAACAATATTTACAGGGCAAAGAAAAGACACGGTTTCATGGTCAAAGTTTAATTGTCATTTCATATCGGCCTTTTCCGTTTTCTCGCACACTTTTACTAAAATAATGATGTGATTGGATCGGGAAATAAACACCCACGTCAGGGGGAGAATTGTTTAAAAGCCAGATAATCAAATTAACTCTAGTGAAATGAAGGAAATAGATTTGATTATCTGGGCTTGTGGTTTTTAAAAAAGAGTGAGCATACATATGAATGCATTGGAATTTCAGAATGAAAATGAAATGCGGAAACTGGGCGTGCTTGTGTTTTTGTTTAGATCGCCTGGAATTCTTTCAATTCTCGTTGATCTGTTCTGTTCTTTTGATACTTTCAAGGCTAGGCTCACTTGTTTCCATTGTAACCCTACACAAGATCGTGGTGAGTTCCCTACAAAATACCTACGTAATATAGTGTACGGAATTATTGTATTTTTTAATTATATTTCTTCCATCGGTTTCATTTACCTGGAACTACATATGTTTGTGCATATAAAATAAATACAATTAGCTTCTCACGTTCTATGGTTATGGTTGAGGTTTGAGGTTACCTACCCTTTTTTCACATAGCCACTGACGCAAAAAAGTGAGATCAAAGAATCAAAATAGATTATTTACTCGCAACTTGTTAATATGTGCATATGTACAGCTTTATTTTATCTTTTATTTTTAAAAAACCCGTTGAACTGTGAAAGATCACAAAAACAGATTAAAAGATTATCATCATAAGAAACAATAATGAATGTTTGTTTGTAGATAATCCGAATTCTTTGAATGTACCAGTGAATGATTACACGTGTTAGATTATCTTATATTGTGCTTTATTGTTGTTTAAACATACACCTTGTGAGAAAATAGCGAAAACATAATTCCGGAAAACGATACGTGTTCCGACTTGTTCTCTGCGTAACGTTAAGGACACAAGTCGACGAAAATAGACGGAAAAAATTAGGTAGAGAAAATCAAAAATTAGAAATTACAGAATAAGAGGCGTGTAGTGTGTGCTGAACCACTCAATGCAATGCTTCTAGGTATTTTTGTGTAGTTTATAGAGTCAAAACACGTAATCTTTGAGATTTATTAAAATAAAACTATGGGAAAATTGCGCGGGAAATTCGTGAAAACATTTGATCTATTATATGGTTTTTTTTGACCAACTGTTTTATAGCCACGTGGAAACTATAAAAACAACGCAATTGCTATAAATTTACACTCATAGTCTTCATTTGTTGCATTCTATTGCTTTTTAGTTTTGCGGAATTTTCCAGAATCACTTTTATTCCTATATCTAGTGACCCATATCCAAATAGAGCCTGGCAGAATTTTGCTAACAGTAGCTTGCGCTTGCTTTAAAATTGATTACCATTAACCAACCGCAGAATCTTTCTTATATAGAAAATTTTAGATTCGTCTGTGTGTTTGTTTGTGTATCTCACACACGAGTTTGCATTCAACAAAACTCGATCCCGCGACCTCTAGGTTGACGTTCAAACATGTTAACCAGTTGACCACATGCGTCTCGGGAACTTTAGGGAGTTAGGAAAAAAAATGATTACTATTACTAGAAACATAAACAAAAATAAACAAAAGGCAAATATTTAGTCGTCACAAGCCGCAGGCTTTTTTTCCTAGAAAATGGTCGGACAGTTTCTCGATCGTTCAATTTCTTTTTAACGGGTCACAGACCTTTGCTAGAAAACCTGTTCACGGATAAACTTTGATTTAACTGCCAGTCGACTGTTGCTAGAAAACGTAAACAGATTAACCTTACTTGGACTCCTCGCATACTTTTGCTAGACTAGGTGTAGACAATTTAAACTCATTTTGACTTCTTGCAGAGCTTTTTAAAAACGCATGTAAACCGTTTAACTTAATTTTAACTTCTCGTTGACTTTTATATCAGCACCAACTTCAACTTTTCATAGACTTAGTTGTAAACTTTTCTAGAAACCTTGGCTCCTTATCAGCTCTCAACGATTTCGCTCTTCAATTCTCTTTTCTCGGATTTGCTCGGCCCCTTTGCAACGCGCCACGCCCAGTGGTTAGAGAATAAGTGAAATAAGAGATACGAATGGGCGGGGAAAAAAGAAAAAAAGGCGGTGCTTTAGTGTTAGGATAATTACCAAGAATTCACTTTTGAAGAAAGTATATAAAGATATTACTTTTTCTAATCTTGAATACAATATTTTTTACTTACTCTTTACCGGTCCGGCCGTTTTTTTGTAACTTCGGCATATTCAACGTTAATTTATTTCTTTTTTTTTTTGCAGATGCAACCCGGCTCAAAACTCAAATTTCTACTAATAGCTATTCATCTGGCACAGATTGAGGCATACAAACAATACAGCAAAGAATTCACAATGCTCATGATCAAATCATCGTGCAATCTCAGCCGGTTTATGTGTCCCAGACAAGGTTTTCGATTTGAATTTTGAATTTAAATAACAAACATTTTGTAAACATAAATTTCAGAATATTTCGATATAAACACCCTACGATGGTATGAGGATCGACTTATGAAATCAGAAGTTATGCAGAAAACTCTTTCTGGTGGTATGAAAAGTTTGAAGCACGCGTTCGAGAGCCTTAAGGAAGAGTTTTGCTGTACCGAAGGACCCTGCTTAAATTATTGCAACATTTTTGAAAAAAAAGAGATCTCTCTTATTTCGAAATTTCCTGAAAATGTGGACGCCATCTTCTCTTTGGGGATTCCGAAAATTGAGGTATGTAGAGTACGCGCTCGCGTTAACGTTCGCGTCGGCATCGCATATATAGCATCAAATGATATAATTTAAGAAGCACCGCGAAGAGGTGTACAAATACCTCGAATACATAAAAGCTCACGGATCGAACCCCAGGCATCATTTTCCTGCAGAAATCGAAGCATACTTTGATGATTTGAGCGATCAACAACACTTGATCCACCCACTTTTGTCACTCCGTTACCTGCAGGAGATACAGGGAATATTTAATAATTGATTAACAATATTTATTTTAACATCTACGTGTTCAAATGCTAGTTAAAACCAATCCCACAATCCTACTCTTCTTCAATTGTTTTAAATATTGTCATATTGAAACCATTACCTCCTCGAACCAATCTGATCTTGAACCTATTTTGAAAGCTTTTCTGTTTCTTTCATTCCATTTGAGAGCTGTTGATTGTATACAGTTAAATGATTAAATTATTGAAAAATTGTATCTTATTTTATTCATTCCGTTTCAAAAATATACGTGAAGTAAAAAAAGGTGAGGTAAATAAATGTTTTTCCTTATTTATAAAATACATCATTTATGAATGAATACACTGATTGTGAGTAGTACATAACTAAATAAGAATAGTTCATAATTTAATAGTTTTTGTTTCAAAACAATGATTAACTACATTTCTAATTTTCAAGTTGAGCACCACACCATCCTGCCAAATTGTGATTCAATGAAACTTTATTGTCTTCTTTTGACGCGTACTTTATCAAATCTTCGAAAAACGTCGCGATTCCCTGTAAATCATACTTTGAGGAGAAACAACGTTTTGACAAACTTTTGGAATAAGAGTATCCACAACGGATTGGGGAATCCCTTGCAAAAACATCTCCGCTTGAATAATTGCGGTTATCTTGCTTCCATCACCTCTGAAAAATTAGCGTGGAGTTTGATTATTTTGCAATTATCAGTGTCACTATGTGATGGGTGAGGTAATTTTAGTTTCCGGAGAGCGTGGGTAGAGTCAACCCCACATTTTTTGATTTTTTGACAGATTCAGGGAAATGTGCGGCTATAAGCTGTTTTCAAAAGGCTAACGCTCTTTTCTTGATGAATTTGAAGCCGCAAGCTTGCAAAGTTTTGTGCCGCTACAATAACAAACTCACAACGGATTTATCATTAACAGCGTTGGATACGTTTGCCCACGAACCACACCAGCCGTTTTTGGCGATTTCTCATTATCCACGCTGACCATAACCACCGAACGACTTCCTGAACGAATTCGTTGAATCTTCTCAACTCTATGTACATCAACAATTCACAGATTCTAATCTCAACTCACCATCAACAGGGTCGTAAGCAAAACGACACAGGTCGACAGTTTCGCGAGGAGAGATCAGGCCCATCATGCGGCCTTTTGTTTTGTGGAGAATAACGGAAGTATCCTAGAATGTGAAGGGGAGGAGTTGAAAAAAAAAAAAGAAAGATGTTATAAAACTGACATGGCTAATTGCTTCAACAAGGCTGGTTCCAGCGGATTGAGAATCCCATTTATTTCGGTGCAAACCTTGAGGGTGGATCATAGCAGAGACCTGGAAATATAGTAAAAATTTGTTTAGGAAGGCCCATTGTATCGAAAGTTATTTTTTGAGGTAAGCCATTCTATACTCGGTATAAAACGCTGATAACTCGCTCCAATCGAACAAAGAATTTCGCATGCATTTGGAATGAGGTTTAGAGAAATCAGAGCAAAACATCGGCCACGGCTCTCTCAATTTTCTGCACTCTCTCGTCGCCAACGCGGCCGCGTCCATCACTGTGCGAAGGGAGCGCGTTTGCAGCGTGTTTTCAATCGACTTGCGCACGGCGTGCTAGACCCTACGTAAAGGAATTCGCGCCTATTCATATGTGTCTGTGTCTCGACAGTGGCGTTCTGCCAAGTCTAGCAAAAAGTGTTCAAAAATGGAGACACAGAGACACGAGAATTGGCGCTCGAAAATTTGACCTCAAACAAGTTTTCTGAAACGTAGTCCCCAACACGCCGTGTTGCGACATGAGAACGCGAAACTCCGCCCACTTATTTGTGCGAAACTACGCAAACACGGTGATATTTGAAGAGACACAGACAGAACAGTCAGACTTGCGTTTTCATGTCGCAAGTCGATTGAAAACACAATACTCCCATTAAACTTTTGCGCCAAGCGGCTCTGGTTTTGATGCGAGATATTCTCTGCTACATTGGTTAATAGCCATTTCTGGTGGCTACCTCCCCTGGCGCTTCGATCATTGCCAGAACCGCGCCAAAATAGAGCCAATCGCTAGCCAATTACGTGCCAACCAAACTCCACTATCGGCTAATAGCAATTTTCAACGGCTAGTAGCCATATCACTGTCTAATAATCCCTGTGGATTTATATTGGAAGGTTACCTAAGAATTTAAAACATTTTTTTATGCAAAATTTTTTTAAACCAGTACGGTCACATTCCCCATTTTCCCGTTTTCAGTTCAGTTACCTCTGCACATGATCTATTCGGAATACGTCCTTCATAGCGAAAAATGTAGTTATCCATCACGTTGCATTTCATGCTCCAAATGCTTCCGGTTTTCTGAATAAAAAAGTTTGAATCTACATGTTACCTTAACTCTATCACGTCCGAAAATTGCTCACCTTTTCCGAATGAAGTTGCCATTCCAAAGAGTGCAGCAAGTGGAACACCCGATTTTCCGCATTCTGAAGTGCCACGTCATAATTCACCGTGTGATCGGTGATTTCCGTAGAGGGCATCATTGATTACCTGTGGGCAATAGGGATTACTGTGAGTGAGGGGATGAAAAAGAATAAAAGAAACAAAAGTATAATATGTAACACGTGTAAGTTTTTGAGAGAACATGTGTATGTACATACATACCAAAGCGGAAAGGTATGTATGTATGTACATACACACATACACATGTAGAATAAAAATAAAGAAAATGCAAACACGCCGAATTGGTAGACATCCTTCTTTCCTCCTCTCCCCTCACCCCACCCATTCCGAGCTTACGACACTGGCTTTCAGAGATGCTATCTTGTCTATAAGAACTACAGCAGCATGCGGAGCGAAGCGTGCGGCCGTGACGACGACGACGGAGAAGCCTCGGAAATTTTCGGTTTCTTTTGAAATAATTCAATTGCATCGAAACTGGATCCAGACGTCAGATCGTTGGCAATCGGATAGCTACAATGAAATGCGCGCGTCGGTTCTTTTTTTCATCTTGGAATGTTGCCAGAGATTGAAATTTGTGATTTAAATGAGGCTGAGTTCGTTTTTTTTCTTTTAATTCGCTTAGCGAGTTGCGGAAAAACGGCTAGAGCTAGAACAGAAGGAGTGGAAAACTCAAGACTGTGTTTTTTATAACACAGAAAGCAAATATTGATTTTAAATGTGTTTTTTCTCGGAGGAAATTGAAATTGTTTGTCTGTGAGAGCTGGAATTTCAACATCCGAGGAACCTTGTTTTCAAGTATTGCTATTTATCCGTTCTACGGCTAACTCATCACATATGGACGGCATGGTTCAAATACGGACACTATATGCATCCAACGCATTTCACCTGTGGCTACCCGATAACTAATAACCATTCTTTACGTTGTTCCGTTGTTCCTAACAATCTCGTGTCACCAAAGTGTATCAAAAGCGAGAAATGGCCAACGACAAGTGTCTGTTCCGTGCTAGGACCGCCACTACGTCAGTGCTAGCGGAAAAAAAACAGAGATACGCATGATTTTGTTCACCCCATTCATTACAACAATATGTTTGTGTTAATGGCGTAGAGCAACAAGTTTTATAATTATCGTAGTGACAATCACGTGTAGTGTAGGCACTACATGTAAATAACATTATTGTTTCATGTGGAGGGGTGGGGGATAGATCTATGAAAACTGTCCCTGGCCAATTTTTATTGAACACGTTTTAAATATGTTATTAATCGATTCAGTTCATAAACATTAGTTCAAAAAACTAACCGAATAGTGAAAACTGGCTAAAAAGGTCAAAGTTTTTTCACATCGTTTAGTAAATCCCCATTCAAATATCGAACCTTTTTTTTGCCTGGGTCACACCTCAAAGGTATGCCTGTTTCAGAAAAAATCACGATCCCCGCCGTGTTTTTACTATTCATAGCAGGTGCACATTCTTCATTAATCAATTATGATTCTGATTCAGGGAGAAGGGTAAATTTTGTTCTATTATTTTTGAGTTAACAAATATGGCGTCTGTAGGCAGCTGAATGGCTATTAGCCGTCAAAAATGGCGCCTCCAATGGGAGTTTTCCATCAAAAATAACTCTTGGTTTTTTTAGAATGGTTTTCGCGCGCTGTCTGCATTTCTTCTAACTGTATAGTGTCTCTCTCTCTCTCTCTCTCACTTTCATTTTAAATAATTCACATCGGTGCTACATCGGAATAGAACTGAAGCGAAATAGAACTGCAGCAAAATAGAACTCGCTTCGCAATAGAACCGTTCGGAATAGAACTGTTCGGTAAAGAACTGTAGCAAAATAAAACTGTTTTGGAATAAAACTGTAGCGTTCTGGAACTAAATTAGCAATGGAGCGCCAATTCATTACGACAAAAACATGATAAAAGTTTATTCAAAAAAAAAAAACAACAAAACAAAAAATTTTTGATGAATAGCTCAAATATAAATCTGTGGAAAAAAGCACGCGCATGAGAAATTCCAATATTTGAATGAGCAAGCAATGCAATCGCGCTCCATTGCTAATTCAGTTCCAAAACGCTACAGTTTTATTCCAAAACATTTCTATTCCAAAACAGTTTTATTCCGATCAATTCTATTCCGAACAGTTTTATTTCGTTACAGTTCAATTTCGCTACAGTTTTATTTCGCTTCAGTTCTATTCCGAGGTAGCACCTTCAGATCGTCGGTGGAGCGCGAAAGCCACAATATTACTCTCGTGTCAGCAACGGACAATCCTTGCCACTTTATTATGAGAAGTCTCGACACGATTTTTGATAGAATGTGTTCAATGAATTACGGTTAAACTTATTTTAGCTGGGACGAAAATTGTATCGAGACTCCTCGTACGGGGTGCTGGCGATTGAAAAAAAACCTGGCAGTGAGCCAATTTATGCGAATTCATGATTTTGGATATGAAATTTTTTAAGTAGAAAGCGTGTAAGCTATAAGACGCTGCGTTGCCACGCGACGCAACCGCAGCGCGTGGCGTCGGCGGGAAAGAAAGCCTGTCAAAAAAAGTAGCCGCCGGCACACGGTGTCCTCGTGAGAAAGTTGTCATTTTTGAAAATGATGAACCCTTGCTGGGCTTGAACCATTGCCTTTAAACCCCAAAAATCCCCATAAAATTTCCAGTTTTTCATCTGGTCACTATGCATCGGCGCCAGCAACTTTGAAAAATGTATCGACACCGAATTTTACGGCCAACAAATTTTGGCAAGCTTCGAAGCGGACTGCTCAGATCTAATATTCAAAGGGCTATGTAGAGTGGTTGTAAGTGCTCTAAAAACCAAAAAAAATTGATAAATACATACTTTAGATTGATATAGACGAAGGGCAAAGTTTGCTGGGCATTACCTTCAAATCGGAAAGCGAGATTGGTAACACGACACCAGAGAATTTGAACAAGCAAGTGCTCACTAAATTTGGCACGTATGGAATGGTACAAAAGGACCTGCTAACTGCATTTGGAAGGATTTGGAATAATGGTTTAGGCGCTTATATGAAACAGCTTTGGGCGGAATATTGTGATCTTTATATTTCGGTTAGATTCCCCATGTTTCTTATTTTATTACAACCAGTAATTTATTGCAGTTCAGTGGATATTCTTTGGGAGCTTGTCTCGCACAAATGGCTGCTGTACGATTTCAGGAAGAAAAATGGTGGCCTGCGGATCAAATGTTCTATTATGGATATGGAACTCCGAGATGTGGCAATGAGGTATGCATGTTATTCGTATTTAGAAAATGCGAAAAAATAACGTGGAAAGTTAAGGATTTTGCGTATTACGTTGATATAAGTTTGGAGGACAAGTATAACATCATGTGGTTCAATGATAGTATAATGGTGGGTCAAAATTCACAAATTTGAGATTTAAAAACAACTGTATCTAATTCTAGTCCTACCCTGCCTCCACATGCTCATTTGGAAGCGATGCAGCCCTAAATAAATGCACTTCGAGTTACTTTCAATGCTGTGTGAGCCCATATCTTTTTTGACAATAGCCAATAGCTAAAAACATTTAGAAAACCATCAAATACGACTCTTGGTCTAGCGTGGCTTCAAATACGTTTTCCACGTGTGCTTCAAACACTTGTTTAACTGAAAGTATGTTCTTTTAATTTCCAGAAAAAAAACTATTAAATAATGGGTTAATTTTCAGCACCCTCGCCTTTGGATCACTCCACATACTTTGGTACTACTGCTGCCAACGTGGACAGTTTGGTTTGCACGGATGCGAAAAAGTTTTTGTGATGTTTTTGTTCATTGAATAAAGTTTTTTCATGCTATTTAGACCATAAAAATGCAAATGAGCCCTGTCGCGCCTTCACAAAGAAGTTCTGCTGTGTAGTGAGAGTTTTTTTTTTTCAATTTTCCGCAGGGAAGAAACGCAGCGCAACAACAAAAACAAAAAATCAAAACAAAACAAAACAAGGAAGTAAGTAAGTAAGGAAAAAAGTCTAGAATGGCTGAAAAACAAGCATTTTCAATATGAACAAAATCATAATCCTAGCCTTAAAATAGAGCGAAACCCCAAATAACAGATGTTCCAAGCCATAACAACCAAACTCTCTGATAACGTCCCTCTTATCATTTTATGTTGTCGAGTTCACGTAGTCAAAACTATCGATTTTATGCAACAATGCTCAGCTCAATTACCAACGATCCAGTCTCTTCTTGGGGCTATCAGAGCGAAAATACGACTAATGCAAGTGGAGTTACGTTTAATGTAAAGGTACATAAAACATTTCTATAGTCTTTAGCGAATTTCACAATTTTTAAAGCGCTTTTTTTTGCAGTTCATGGGATATGTGCCAGTTAACAACTCGATATCAAATTTATCAACGTCAGAAAAAGATGCCTTGGTGAAGTCAGTGTATTTTCAAGGAATACTGTAACAACTCTACCAGATTTCAGACTTTGTGTTACCACAGTTGTGACATGCGATCTGACTGATCAGTTTAAAGACGCGCTTCGTGAAGAAGTAAAATCTTTTTTTTTTTCAATTTACATATTTTATCTTTTTTTTTCAGAGCTTGGGACCATATATCAGTGTTGCAGAGCTAGAGGTTTTCCTAAATGTTGCCAACTTCACAATCACTTTTTTCCACAAAGAGGATGGCACATTTCTGCTTGGTAGATATATGAACAACACAACTTCCTATTACAAAACTGTTATTATTGTAAGAGTGTGATTTAAGTTGTGTTAATTTATATATAATATATTGTTTCGATTCCATTGCAGGACGGTGAACATTACTTGGGACTGGTCATGGGAATTAGATCACCGAGAACACAACGTGAGTGCAATGTGATTAAACTGGGAAGCAAAAAAGCGCACGATGAGCTTATCGAGAAGCTGAAAAGTGTTCATAACGAGGAGCGCTGTCCAGTTTCGAAATTAGAGTCTAGATTGGTGAGTGAGCAATTACATTTATACAGTATCGTGCAGTAAGATATACAATTTCACGTTTTTAACTATAACATTTGAACGGAGAGGATTAGGATTCTGGAAATTTGCACGGACATGTTCCGTAACGTTATTTTTAAGCTCCAAAAATTGATTCAAGCAACTTTGAAAATTACCGGTTTTTCAAAAATTTAAGATGTCAAAATTTTGTACCCAAAAATGTGATTTTTTTCTGATCAGCCAGAACTCTACATTTTTTATCTAAACAAAGTATTTTAACTAAAATTATGATTTTAGTTAAGTTCGGGTTCATCGGACCATTTTCAGGTGAGTTACAAAACTTTGAGTATCAACGTCCAATGGGCAAGTCAACTTTGACACTGATGACACCTTTAAGGAAAGTAAGCAAAACCAAAGAAAATTAAGAAAAATTGTATTAAACCGTCAAAAAACAATGTTTAATTGATTTTGCTTGGATTCTTTTTGATTTTCAATAAAAGTGACATCCGACTTGCCTATGGGACCTTGATACACAAAGTGTTGCAACTCAGCTGAAAATGGCCCGATTTCCCCGATTTAACTAAAATTATAATTTTAGTTCAAGTACTCTATTTAGATAACAAATGTAGAGTTCGGGCAGATCTGAAAAAAAGCACATTTTTTGGGTCGAAAATTTTGACATCTTAAGTTTTTGAAAAATCGGACATTTTCAAAGTTGATTAAATCTATTTCTGGGGCTTGACAATAACAATACGGAACATGTTCATGCAAATTTCCAGAATCTTAGTCCTCTCCGTTCAAAAGTTATAGTCAAAAAAGTTAAATTGTATATCTTACTGCACGGTACTGTATGTATAGAGTCCCATTTATCTTTTTTTTTAATCAGAAATCCACCCAGGAATACGATTATAAAATTCCAATGCTTTCCTGCTACCATGGAAGCATTTCAGAAAAAGAAGCATACTCTAGATTGAAGAGAAGCGGAGAATTTCTTTGCAGGTTTGTATATAAGAAAATTAATTTGGGTCTGCGCCTTTTATTTATGCACACAAATTTAGAGACAGTCTGTCTGAAGGAAAAGGAGTCTATACACTTTCTTGGCGAAACAATGAGGACCGCTTTTTCTCAAGGAAAATGGAGAATGCGAGCATTGCGTTTGCACAACGCTATCAAACAGCCGACGTTGCCACCAAGCATGTGGTGGTGAGACCACACTACTGAACCTGTTTTTATAAATAAAGTTGTTCAGTGCGCTACACCGCACAAAAAACTTCACAGACACTTTATGAAAACAAACAAGATCTCAACTCAACGTTCATGGTAACAGAAAAATAATAGGACATGCAAAGGTAGATCGATATTTTCCCTATGGTGGTTTTCGAGAAAGGTGACCATAAAAATTATGGTACGAATGTTATTATCGAGAAAAAGAAAATAAATTAATTAATAAACACTCATGAAACAGACAAACAATGAGACCATACAGGGGAAAAATCTAGAAATTGGCTCGCTTCCCCCATTTTCCTTGGGCCTCAAAAAATAGATACAAATTTTTCATTTTACAAATTATTGTTGCTCAATTTCCTCCACTTGTTCAGCTTGCTCAAGGTTCTCATCGGCAATAGGCCCTGGCTCGACAACTTCCTCGACGAGCACCTGCTCAATATTATTTTCAGCCGTGTATATTTCCACGTTAAACGCATGGTTAACACTCTGCAATAGGCGTTCCTCATTTTTCTCATGGAGCAGTTTGAAGAGCGCGTCAAATGTGTCTTGCAAGTTTGAAGTACCAAAGTGTTTCTGAGCTATTCGCCACAACGCGTCGTAGCGTTGCGATCCGCGGACAAATCCACTCGTCATCTGAAAATTTAAATGAGGTGCATACTATTAAAAAAAAAACCCCCCTTCACAGCCACCCTACCATGAATTCACTCTCACTCACCATAGATTTGTTCAAAAACGGATTCTCTCTGGGTCCGTTCGCCCCAAACGAATCGTTCAACGGTTGAACAATCTCCGTGTGCTCCACAATCATTTCTTCCTCAGTAATCATATCCCCAGAAAGAGCCACCATTTGCGTTTTATGACCATCCACCTCCTTCAACGCCGACGATGACGGACCCGCCCCATCAGCGTTAGTCCATTCGTTTGCAGCAGTTTCAGTTTCCAAAATGCCGTCACCTCCAAGGCTCTTGTAATTTCGTAAAAACTGCTGATGTAAAATTTGCAAAATATTCGTGTTTATATGCATCCCATGATCTTGATATATAATTTTGGAAACTTCAGGTATTTCAACCGTTTTGAACAAATCATTGATATAGTTTCGAATGACTGGGTCGAGATGATCAATAAAATCCTGAAGGGTCGATTTTCGAACCGGTTCCGGTATTTCACCGGGCTCAGTGTACGAATACATTATCAAGCAGTGTCCACACGGGCGGCCTTCTTTCTGCACATACACAACTTTTTTGCGTAGACGAGTGCATCTGGGAAGGGTAGCCGTGTAAATGTGAAGCACATATTCGACCGGCTCATTCACTATCGCGGTCGATTTCCACACTCGCAATTGATTGTCGCGGTTAAATCCAAGCGGCACTTTGGACGATTTTGGGCGCTTTGTGACACCGTCTGGAATGAAAATAAATAAATAATGGAAAACGGTTGGATATGATTAATACTTACGGGGATTAGAGCACACATTTTCCGACCATGGTGCAAGCTTATCGGCGGTCAGGGATCGCAATGTCACTTCGTCGCCATTGATGAAGAAAACAAAAGTTGCTTTGCCGTTGCAAGGCGGTGGCAGCTCCGGAACTTTGCTGTTGAGGCATCCAATGGCGTCTCTGAAAACATTTAAAACTTTAAAAGTATGAAAAAAAAAAAGAAAATTTCAGACCAAAATATCGATTTTTCCTGAAAACGTTTAAAGTCGATATTTCGGGCTGAAATTTTCTGAGAATGTCCGGGAGTATTGTGTTTTTAATCGAGTTGCGACATGAGAACGCGAAACTCCGCCCACTTAATTGTTTGCGACCAAGCAAACACAGTTCTAAATGAAGAGACGCAGACAAAAAAGGGATAGCAGACTCATTTTTCACGCTGCAACTAGTTTGAAAATACTATATTTTATGCATTATTTTCCAACGTTATAATTGTTGAATTGGCGGGAAATTCAAACGGCTCTGTGACGTTTCAAAAAATTTTCTGCATTTTGTCGTCGCGGATGTTTGCACACAGTAATTTTTAAAAGCTTTGAAAGGAAAATTCTATCAAAAGTTTGAAAAAAAAGATTGTGTGCAAACACCGCGACGACAAAAAGAAATGCAGAAAAACTTTCGAAACGTCGCAATTTTAAAAAGTTCTAGTTTCGAAATGTCCGAGAGCCATTCAAACGCATTTTATTTAGTGTTTTTCACCAATTTTCTCACGAAATAATCTCCAAATTGAAAAAAAAATTTAGAGCGTTTGAATTTCCCGCCACCCCTGTGTACTCCTTTTGGACAATCGTGTTTTTGTTGCAATTTTAATGTGATATTCAAAAATCCTCAAAAAAAATTACAGCAATTGCGGTCGATTAATCAAAAACTCTAGCATCCTGTTGCGATCGTTCCAAAACTCATTGTCTTTGAGTTGCATATAGAGAGTTCCGTCCGGCATTTGGTCAAACGGCATGTGAAACGGGCACTCTTTCTCTTCTTCGCTAACTTCCGAAACGTCATTGTACATGTCATGGTGTTGAGGTTGACCCTAAAAGATTACAAATTATATATTTTTTCTTAAATTTTCAGGGAAGGAGGTGCCAATTTTTCGGGGAATCTGCTATCACATTAAAACCGCACAAAAAAAATTTCTCTAATTTTTTCCAAAAAAAAAAAAAGAAAATCACGGGGAGTCCTAGAACACCCGCGGCCGCGGCTTGTTTATTTTCCTTGCAATTTCTCGCGATAAATGCGAGAAATTCGTTTAAATTTCCCGCCAACCTTGTGTACTCCAAGTGGATTTCTATATTTTTGTTGTAATTTTTTTAAGCCACAATCCAAAAAATTTAGCTTCTCCTTCAATTAAAACCCACATTTCTAAGCGTCCTCTTTTGAAACGTCTTCATTTGCCCACCATTCATTCGTGGCAAATTGCCTTCCACGTTGTAGTCGTAGAGAATCAGCGCGTGACTGACCACCATTTTCGATTGCGTCTCCATTATGTAGTAAATCTTTTTCCTCAGTCTCGGCTCTTTCGGATTTATACTGTACAGATAGACAAGGTGGAATGGGCTCAGTTTATAGTCCGCATCGTGAAGTTGAAAGTTTGTACCACCCTCGCAACGCAGACCAAATTTGCGAACTTTTGTACGGTAGCAGGTGGGATTTTCGGCTAAAGTAGTATTTAAAACAATTTCTAAACGGAATGGAAAAAAATAAAAATAAATCCAAACCATTTCCATTATGCGACCACGGTGAAAAATCGTCACGGTTAATGTCATGCGGGAAAATGGCGCTTCCGGCGACAAAGAACGCGTAGGCGCGGGCGTTGGTGACAATTGGTGGATGTCCAGGTTTAATGTGGTTAAGCAGGTTACGATCAAGACTGCAACAAAAACGTGTTCGTAAAATTTTAATTTTTAAAAACACTTACATAATATTTGAATTCACTATATACTCTAGCACCACGTCAAAAGAAGTGGCAATTTTCTTATGGCGAACCGTCAAATACACTTGACCACTTTCCAGTGCTCGTGGTTCGTCGTAAAACGGTTCCGGATTTTCAGCCTTTTCAATGAGATCATCCACAAACTCATCGTCATATCCGCCATTCAACGTGTCTTCCATGTGTGGTTCAATCAATTCAATCTTTAAAAAATAATAAGAATAAGTTATTTTTGCACAACTAATTTACCAAATGCGTTTGTTCAAGTGGATCTGGCATCGGGCAAATCAGAGAATCGTGTGGTTCTATCGCCGCCTCGCTGATAATCTCTTCCTCGTCAATAGTGTCAATTTCAATTGGATCAAATGGATCCGCTTCTAAAAGTTGATCAGGCATATCCGAAATAGATTTCTTTCTTTGCAACTCCCATTTCGGTTGGGCTTGATACTGTTTCAGTTCCGCTCCAGAGTAGAGTTCGGGGAGTGGGCCGTCGAACAAAAATTCGTAAATGTAGCAAACATTTCCGTGTACTATGCCACTGTGTTCTTGAATGTAAAACACCTGGAAAAAACAGAGTTGGGAACAGGAATGAAATAAAAAAAAAATGTTTTTTCGGGTGAAACAAAATTTTTTTTTTTTATTCTAAGGCTATTAGCCATTTTCAATCATCGATTTTGTAAGAATTTCAGAGAATTCTCTGATTGGTCTGCAATTTTTTGAGGAAATGTAAAAAAATACTCCCCGAGATCTCAGAAAATTCTGGACCGAAAGAACAATTTAATATTATTGTTTTTTTTTCAGAAAACTTTTAAAATCGTTAATTCAATCCGATATTTTTAGAGCATTCTCTAAAAAAATTTTGGTTTAATTATTCAATTTAAAAATTCGGCATTCCCTCGGGCAACACTACATTTCTAACTCTGACACGTTTCGAAACTAGGGCATTTCGAATCTTTAGTGCATTTTTAGCGGTGAATTTTCAGTAAATTTTTAAAAAAATGAGAGGTTTTGAAACGTCCTTGTTTCGAAACGTCTTGTTTCGAAACGTCCCAGTTTCGAATCGTCTTGTTTCGAAACGTCCCATTTTCAAATCGTCCTAGTTTTGAAAGATTCCAGTTTCAAATCGTCCTAGTTTCGAAACGTCACTATTTCAAAATGTCAAAATAGCACTAAAGTTACGAAATGTCCCACTTTCAAATCGTCCTAGGTTCTAAACGTTCCGTCCCAGTTTCAAATCGCCCTAGTTTCCAATCAACCCAGTTTCGAAACGTCCCAGTTTCAAATCGTCCTAGTTTCTAAACGTTCCATCCCAGTTTCAAATCAACCAAGTTTCGAAACATCCCAGTTTCGAAACGAATTGTTTCAAAACATCCCAGAGCCTTTATATTAATTTTAAAACAAAACTCTCTCACCCTTTTCCTGATCCTCTTACATCTCGCCAGCGTCGACATTGTTTCTACCAGATAAAAGTTACTCGCGGCTTTCGGTAAACGTCCCAAAGACATCGTTCCGTTGCTCTCCTGGTACAGTGTGCGTCGAGTCGAGCGTACACGTGCTTGTGGTAGGCCATCACCGCTTGCTAAAATTATATATATAATTCAGCTCAAGCTCAAAAACCCCAAACTTCATTTTTATCAAAATTAAATTTAAAAAAAAAACTCAAAAACTCACGATTTGTAGTCCACGGCGAGAGACCATCGGTGGCGTGATGAATCTGATTGACGATACATTGAGACGGCACAAAATAGACAAAAACTCCAGCGTTTTCAATAAGTGGTGGCAGATCCGGCAGGCTGTTGTTTAGAGCGTTACATTCCACTCTGCAGGTTTTTTTTTTCATTCAGGGTTTGGGCTTTTTGTAAATCAAGCTTACAAAATTTCAGTTTTATTGTACAGGTAATCGAGCAACTGCTTCTTGTTTTGCACAAATCCCAAACGAGATTGTCTCAGTTTCAGGAACAGACCGCCACGTGTACCTCCGTAGATTTGCTGTTCAAACTGGAGAGAGAAAAAAAAAGTAAACTTAAAAAAAAAAAAAGATACTTGACAACTGACCGGTTCTTCGTCTTCAATTCCATCATCAATATCCTCACCCAATGCATTCCTCAAAAGATCATTTCCATGTGGCAAATTCATAACCACTGGCGCAAGTCCCGGTGACGTGTAATCGTAGAGAATGAGCACGTTTCCAAAGATTTGATTTTCTCGCGATAGATAGAATATCTGGAATGTATCATAATTATTATTATTATTTAATTTTAAATGATCAAATGTATCCAATAATCATACCTTCTTCCTCAACCTAAGCTCTCTCGGCAGTCTGGCACTGTATTCAGTGAGATGAAGTTCTGCAAGACGCGGATCAATCTTCACTTGCACCAACTTTCCATTCTGACGGGCGACCGGGTGTCTTCTAACGTTTGGCTTCACGTTTAAAAAGTGAGAATTCGACTGCTCTATTGTAGAGGTCCACGGACGCAAATCATCGTTGGAAAGCTCCTTGGGTGATGTCACTTTACAACCGTCCACGTAAAATGCGTAGCAGATTTTTTCAGTGGTAAGGGGAGGAAGGCGGGGTGGTTTTTCAAGGATCCATCCTCCTTGACGGCTAAAAATTCGGGATATTGGTGAGTCATTTTTTGTGGGAAATGGTTTTAAATGTACCTAATTTTGACTAGATTATCATGGAAAATTTTACAACAAAAAAACTGCAAAAATCACTGCGTTTGACGTCTCACGGTGTCCAGGATTTGAAATGTGGCGGAGCCACAGCAAACGCACTCCACTGGATTTTTAGCGAAATTCAAATTTTTATGCGTTTTTTCGGAAAAATTATTTATTGTCGGCTTGCCAAAATGGTCAAACGCGCTCCACTGAACTCAACGCTATGCGAATTTCATTTTGGTTCCCAAATTTTTTTGGTTCACGTTGAATTTAAACGTAAAATAAAATAATTTGGAGACCAAAATGAAATTCGCATAGCATTGAGTTTTGCGGAGCGCGTTTGGCCATTTTGGCGGGCCGCCAGTAAAAAAAATGCATTTTTTCCAAAATGAGCTTCCGAATTTCTCAGAATTTATTTGGGCTCTGAGACGTTTCGAAACAAGACTTAACGAAACTGAGACGTTTCGAAACTAGGGCGATTCGAAAATTTAGTGTTATTTTTCGTCACTATTGACAAAATTCGGCCAACGACAGGGAAATTCGACAAATATTTCAAAATTTACCGCTAAAAATGTACTAAAATTTCGAAACGTCCCAGTTTCAAAACGTCCTAGTTTCGAAACGTCCCAGTGCCTTTATTTCGCCATGTAAATAAAACAAATATCATGGAAAAAAGAATAAAATTTATTCAATTATCAACGATTGTTAGCCAATATTTTGGCTTCCGCTCGAATTTTCCAGCCGTCTGCAAGAACTTTAGAGGCTTGTTATGCTTCAAATTAAACTATTTGAGTTATTAAAAATATAATAAATAATTATTACAAAGAAAAATATTAAAATCAATTAAAAATGCAATAGACAAAAAAAGCGTCAAGGCACCAAAAGTGGCTCTGGGACGTTTCAAAACTTTTTTGCATTTTTTCGTAGCGTTTTTTGCCAATTGACACCAAAACGCACGCTCATTAGGTTTTTATTTTTTGCTTTTATCAATTATTTGTATTTTTATGGAAATTTAAATACACTAGTACGCCGCAAAAATGCAAAAAAAAGTTTTGAAACGTCTTGTTTTGAAACGTCCCAGAGCCCCGAAAGTGCGCCAATAAAATTTAAGCTCCGCCCACATTTCAAATCCTGGACAACGTGTCATGCATTTTTTTTAATTAGGCGAAAAAAATAAAAAATAAATGCAAAAAAAGGAAATGCGTTCAAATTTCCCGCCATCCTCGTGTACTCCTTTTGGACAACTTCTAACTTCTTTTTTTGTTGTTGTAAAATTCGCCAAAAATTTTTTTTAGTGCAGCCAAGACCAAAAACTTACATCATTTCAATCTCTTCTGGATTCGTGAGCAAATCTATTATTCGTTCTTTTCGAAGCAACTCCGCGAGGCACCCATTGATAACCACAGCGTAGGTATCACCGTTTGGAGTCGTTTCCAGCTCATTTTCAAACTAAAAAAGCCGCCGAATTGCATTTTTTCAAAGATTTTTTTCTCACCAATTTCACATTCTTTTGATTTGTACTAGCCGCTTTCTTAGAAGTCTTTTCTCCGTGAGGTACACGTAAAATCCTGGTAGACGGGCGGTTCAATTTAATCTTGACCGGGGAAAACTCATTTGGATTCGCATCGTCTTTTTTCTCAACTGGGGCGATTCTGCGTGGCCGTCCACGTTTTTTGGCGGGCCTAAAAACGTGGGAATTACTTTTCATTTTTCCCATATTTCTTACTGATTTTTCTCCAGGCTCGGCGCTTCATCGTCCAATTCGTCGCCGCTATGATGGTACACTTGGGTTTCGTCTGAAATGGTGAATATTGTATTTAAATAAATAAACAAGTAGAAAAATTATAAAACTAACCAAAATCATCAGACGGCTTAAGAACTGGTGGTCCATCATCGTCCTGGGGAACTTCATACTCGGCGCCAACTACAAGGTTGGATCCCTCCGCAAATAGGGATTCATCGAAAAGAGGAGGCTAAAAAAAGCAAAAAATAGGATGACGTTTAAAAATATTCCCCGAGAACCAACTTTTTTAATGACAATCGGTGCAGCACTCTCATCCATCATTTCTGCCAAGTGAGGTGGAAATTTACGTTTCCGCGAGCCCTCCAACTTGGTCTTGTATAAAACAGATTGATGCGAAACCGCGGAGATTGAAATGGTAGATGACGGATCAAGCAGCTCGGTTGGCGGTGTTGCTTCATTTATTGCCGACTCTTTTTTGGGCTGCCCAACTGCTTCAAGATCGTAATCTTCATTGCTGTAGAGCACATTTTTGCGCGCCGTACGACGTGGACGAGCAGACGATGAGGGCGTTCCTTCTTTTACTGGTGAGCCGGATATCTGAAAACTAGTAAAAACATTTCAAAATGAGGAAACAAACATTGAATTTTACCTCTTTTTCTGGCGGTGATTCCTTGTCGTCTGGCGCCAGTTTTATCGGTGTCGATTTTCGGGGCATTTCTGAATTGAACATATTGATTGAAAAAGAAGAAGAAGAAGTATGAGCAAATACCAAACAAAGACAAACAAATACCAGGTGGTAGGGCAGAAAAGGAGACGGGGGTCACTGGACCGCCTTCACGGTCCTACGGTAAATAATTCTGTGTCACTAATCTCACCTAGGGGGGATTATTTATATATTCGTTTCCAAATTGCTTCTAATGTTGCGGGCGTTGGAGACAAACACCCTGTAGAATAGCGTAAAGGCGGGGAATGGAAAATTACCGTTTTCTCTCAATTTATACCCCAGAATCACTCAATCCTCTGAAATCTAAGCCTCCCTTGAAATAATTTTAAAAACAGCGCGACAGAAAAAAAAACTACAATGAAGCGAAAAATAATCTCCTTGGTGCTTCGAAATCTCTCACGAGAAATGGAAAATCCCGCTCGCCGAGTCTCAAAATGCGCAAGCAATTTTGAATCGCGCCTGACGTCTCACGCACATGCGTACTCTCTAACCTCACTGTCTCCCTGTCTGCGCATCTCTCTTTGCCACGAGGTGAGAGAGTACGAGACGGTAAAAATGGGAAAAAACAGCTTTCTGGAACATTTTTCGTGGCCTATTTTTTGAGAACATTGAGAATTTTTTTTGGATATAATCTGAATGAACGCCAAAAAAAGGCATTTTACCAGAAATCTAAAAATTTACTGTTCTAATTTTAAAAGTTCATTTATTAAAAAAAAACAATAAAATAAAAACATCACATTCCAAGAAAAATATCACATTTTTATGCGATCGGAGAGATCTGAATACGTAGAAAGGCTATAAATTTTCTTATTAAATAATAATTTCCAAAAAAAAAAATTTCTGTTATTGCTCGGGTTCCGATAAACGTTTTGATTTGGTATTTGGAGACGAAAATGGATCGCTATTGAGACTTTTAGGATATTCTTTTTTCACTGATCTACGTTTATTCTTTCTTCCCCGCCGCTTGGTTGATCGAGGCTTGCATCTGAAAAAAAAAACAATTTTTCAAAAACCGATTACGGCCAAACTTACTCAACGATGCTAATTTTGCACTTCGCCATTTTTAATTCCAATGCTTCTTTTTCTGTTTGTGAAAGCTCTGGCTCTTGGCCAAATGACCAACTTTCTTCAATCGCGTTTTTTTCTTTATAGTAAAAGTCCACCAGAGACGCAGAGCTGACGACGTTTTCGAACTACAAAAACAATTGTAAATAATTTAAAAAAAGATACAACAAACCTGATCAGCCATATAGAAATGTGGGCTTTGTTCTTTCGGTTTTTTAATTGGCAGCATTGCTCTTTCAATAGCCATGTTTGCCACAAAATGATCTTTCACCCACTGTGGTACCAGATCTGGAAGAATATAGTCACGACCGAGACGAATAGAGGATTTGATGTCCATGTTGTAGAGCAGCAAAATTTTTAGAACCTAAACAGATACATATGCATATGTACACACAAAAAATTAAATTAAAAACGTACCGCATCAAATGGAAGGTGAGAAAGTTCCTTTTGAAGCCGAGAAACATCTTTATCAGGTAGTTTTTTATCCGATTGTGCGAGTGAGAATTCCAGAGTATCCATGGCTTCGTCTTCGTCTTCGTCGCATTCACAATGTTCTATGAAATCGGGAATTTCTGCTTGATTTCTGAATTTTGATGATTGGTGATTATCTTTTTTAATTTTTTATTTATATATTTAACCGAAAACTCTCACCCTTGTCTGTTCTGCCAAACGCTATCATTTTCTTCTTGTTTCAATGATTCCGGAGAGCATTTCAAGAGTGGTTCCATATCATTTATGTCAATTTGTGGAGTGTTGATATTCCCTGTGGCTTCCATCAAAACGAGCTCTTCCTTGATTTCAAATTTCATAATTATTTGCCTGAAACTTTTCATATACAAATATATGGAAACAAACAGCACAAAAGAAATATAGACACAATAAAGACGATGGGGTCATGAGTGGAAGGGAGACGAGCAAAGTGTGCAGATAGGTTGACCTGAGAATAATGCATTCATGCCAGGAGTAGGTTTCCTAAGGGTAGCACCACATGCTTTGATACTTCGCGCTCTACCGATGACGCTACGCAGGAAAACGTCAATTGAAAAAAAATAGAGAAGTTAGACAGTTAGACGAAACCAGACGCGACGCGAAACGCACCGTGTTGCGCCCCATTATCAATAGGGCGCAAAAAAAATTATACTCAGCGAAGAGCCAAAAGTATAGTTTTTTGTTTCAATGCCCTAATTCGAAACAAGTATTTACATTATGAAAACAAACAAATAAAGAAAGAAAGAAGGAGAGCAAGAAAGACAACCAGTCCCCCCACCTCCCTCCTTTTATTGTTAATAACATTTCTATTATGTTTTCAATCGACTTGCGACATGAGAACGCGAGACTCCGCCCACTTATTTGTGCGCTACCTGTCTGCGTCTCTTCAAATATCACTGTGTTCGCGTGGTCGCGCACAAAAAAGTGGGCGGAGTCTCGCGTTCTCATGTCGCAAGTCGATTGAAAACACAATATGTAGACTTTTTTTTTCACAACAAAAACACCAACCGCATAATCCATGGTTTTATTGTGTCGTATTTGAATAGTAAATTAAAAGAAAATATATTCGCCTAGTTAGTAACTATATGCAACTCTCAAATCAGCAAAAATTATACTCGTAAACATAATTAACGTTTACGCATAGCATAACAACTGACGAGCGGCATGGCATGTGACTGCTGGATGACACGAGTCAGCATTTTTATTTATTTTATACTTTATTGTAATCAAAAATACGAAAAATATAAAAGATTTTGCAGACGTTCTTTGAATGCACTTTGGTTTCTCCCTTTCCTTTATGAAAGCTTTGAAAATTTTTAGCAGAGAATTCTACAATGGTGCCGCAAAATTATTGCAACGGCGATAAAAGTTTCATGATTAGTCTAATCAGCACAAAATTTTTGCACGACTACATATGAAACAAGAAAGAAAATAAGAATAAACATGGAAATTTTGCCTTACGTACTTCAAATAATTCTCTTGCTTTTTTTGCCAAAACTAATAGGTTTTTACGACTTTATCAAATACTTCTTGTTTTTGTAGCTATTCTGATACTTTTCCACGTTTTCTTGTTGTCCGGATCATATTTTATCATTGTATTTTATTTTTCTGTTTTTTTAAACAATTTTATTGGAATAAAGCATTTAATTTCGCTGTTAAGAACTTTAAAAAGCAAAATTAAACCAAAAACAAATTCGTGATGACGCACACACTGCATTTTTGCGCTGCGGTGTTTGCACGCCAGTTTCGCTGCCAAAACTGCTGTACCATTTCAAGTTATTCCTCGGGTTGGCCGGGCCGTGGAAGACTAAACCTGGAAAGATGCTCTGCCCCTTTTTGCAACTTCTGCACGATGTTTTATACTGGAAGTGGTGAAAATACAGGAAAAAGTGCGCCGCAGACTTGGTTTTGTTTTCCTCGGTTTTATCTTACCCGGTTTTGTCAGGGTCTCGGCGCATCTCTCGTCACGGTGATTCTTTTACTATTTAGCACACAATTCTCGTCCACCGATTTGTTTTTTCTGTCGCGATTTTCTAAATGACTTCGGATCGAGAAATTGTTTGTCACGTTATTTCCTCTCATTATGGCGCATATTTAAAACCGGAATTGGTCTGATGTTTTACGTACAATTTCAAATGCACGGCGATTCTTTTACTGCCGGCCACGCATTTCTAGTCCCCAGATTAGGTTACTGATCTGCACGAGACGAGAAGCTCGCGAAGGCGGACTTGCCTTTTGGACTCACAAAGATTGGCTAGAATGTCTTGTGGAAACGAAGAGTGAGTCGGACCGTATTATTACGGCGACGTTCGATTTTCCTGGATCTCATCTCCACGTCATCAATGTCTATGCACCCACGTCGGCTGCCAATGAGACCCAGTCGGATAAGTTCTACAAGGATCTGAAGAAAGTATACACACGGCTATCAAAGTGGGATTCGTCGATCATCATCTGCGGAGACTTGCAGTAGACTGCGAAGTATACTGTGATTATCTCAACTGCAGTGACCAACGTCTTTTCGCGGAAAAACCTCCAATAAGATATGAAGATCTGACTGACAAGGAGACGATAAGGAAAGCTGCCAGATCAGCTACACTCGCTTCTCATCAACTCAGCAGGATTTCTGCAGCAACTAAGAATCTGATGTTGTCTTGCTTCCAGGCGATTCACACCGGGCAGACGAAATACGCGGATCTTGCGGAAATCTACAAGGAAGTTCGAAGATCGCTGGAACATGAAGCTGCGCTGAGAGGAAGACGTCTGAAGAAAACAAAACGTGACACTCAAGGCCACAACCACACGAGAACCACGATCCAGATACATCCATCCAGATGAGCCGGAAATTTTCCAGCACGAGGTCGAAAACGCAATAGTCACCTCAAAAGCGAACATCTCGCCAGGACCAGATCAGATCACAATGCTACAATTGAAGCTAAGAATTGAGCCTAGGGGATCAACGCGACCACGCGGTCGTCCTCCGAAAAGATGGGCCGACGACATCACGGATTCGACCAAAGTCTTCATCCACAATAAGGCCCTAAGGGACAACCTCGGGCACGTCCGCCGAAGAATTGGCATACTCGAGGCAAAACGAGCATGGTCCACTGTCGGAAGGGATCGTGTAACTTGGCGCAGCTTGGTTCGCAGTATCCAGCATGGATACTGAAGTCGAACCTCACAAGTATCCCAAGTAAGTAAGTAAGTCGCAATTTTTTAAATGACTTCTGATCAAAAAGTTGTCTGTCACGTTACTAGCTCTCATTAGGGCGCATATTTAAAGCCGTAATTCACTCGTTTTTATACGTACAATTTTAAATTAAACTGGTTTTCCGTGGTGGCCGAACTCGTTTCCGCAAACTTTATTGCCGCATTTTGCAAAAATGGGAGGGTAACTCCGCCCACTTCATGTGATGAGAGAGTGAGAGAGTGAGAGGGGGAGAGAGGAAATACTTGAGATCGGGGGACTAGAAATGCGTGGCCGGTAGTAAAAGAATCACCGTGCTCGTTCTCTCTCCCTCCTGCACATCCGCGCCAACGCATGCAAAGTGCGTCAACTTTCGGGCCGTTCCTTTTCTTTTTTTTTTTTCAAATTTTTGTCAACTTTTTATGGTTCTTAGCTCTTTTGCCGTGATTTCGCGCATTTTTAATGTTTTTTTTGTGGAGTTCCCCTTTCCAACGTTGCTTTCTTCTGTTCTGATCTCTCGTTGCTTTCTTCTGTTCTGATCTCTTCTTCCCGTTCGCATCTGCATGTCTATCCTTTTTCCAGCTTATCAAGTCATTTTCATCTCTGCAACGATCCGTCTTCCAAAACTGCGTCGAGCATTCACCAACTTGACCACAGTCATCACGAGGACTTGGTGGATCAAAAGAAATTTAGGTAAAATGTAAAATGAAGGCTTGTTTATTTTTCAAATAGACACAAATGACTTATATAAAAAAGGAACAACAACAAAAAATTCAAATCGAAAAAAAGGATAAAAACAAGTAATTAACTATTCTATAATAAATAAGGACACAAATTGGAAGACCGAGCCAAAGGTGGGATAAAAAGAAATTTGTTTTTTTTCGGTTTTTTGTTGATTTTTTTGGTGAAACCAAATTTTTTTTAGAACCGCAGAGGCGCAAAAAATTGCTTTTGGACGAAAACCTGCTTGGTACATGCAAAAAAGCGAAAGAAAAGTTTGTTTGCCAACTTTTGGAGGCTTAAAACTTTTTTTTGTTGTTGTTGTTTTAATTTTTTTTTGAGGCCAAAAAATGCTCCGGACTGTGCGTATCTGTAAATTCAACCATGCGAAAAAAGCTACAGAAAAAAATCTAACCAGCGATGTTTAAATATAAATTTACGGGCTGGTTTTTTTGTCAGATTACACACACAACCCGGCCATCCCGATTTGTGTTTCTATTAATTAAATACGATTTAAATATCTTTAGAAAACAAATCACCTAGTCCCCGTTTCTCATGCGTTTTGAATACCCTTGACTTGGCTGCGCATCCATTGGAGCCTGGTTTTGTGGCGTTTGTGGAACCGGTGGAACATGCTGATTGAATGGCCAGAATGGCGCAGGCATTCCAACGGCTGGTGACGCCCAAAATGATTGCGGTTGATTCCAAAACAATCGTTGTTGAAATCCTCCACCGAAAACTTGAGGCCTGTTGAAAATGGTCATCGGAAGCGGCGGAGGCGGCGGTGGCTGCTGCTGTAGTGGGGTTGATGATGAGTTTGGGCACCACTTTCCGACCCCAACTCGATTTGCAGCTCCATTACCTATAAACTTTTATAAATCTTTATGTATAAATTTGCAAATAAAACCTGAAATTGCGTGTTTTTGTTTTTTTTTCGGGGTAGTTTTTCAATTATGTGCCAGTAAATCTCGATACGCAAAAATGCTACATTAAACTTTTTTCATATATTTTAGGTGTAAAATACCCACCTCAAACATTTTCAAATATTCGTTAACCATCGCCCGCACATTGCCAATCATGGTGCTGCACCGGAACAGCATATCTTTGAACCATCCTGTGATTTTTTGTGCCTTGGCCAAACTCCTTTGCCATTCCTCGGTTGTTAAATGTTTTTGTTTTGCCAAACCACTTAGTTTTTTCAGGGTGCCGTTAAATTTCTGGAAATTAGTTAGTAGAAATTGTATATTTTTCACCGAATTATGATTATTATCTTTCTTAAATGTATATAAAGTTTTAATGTCAGCTGAAAAAACGATATGGAGAAATGAAATTCTAGTAGTTGGCTTCGGATTAAACATAAAAAAGGATGGAAAAATAATGACGCCAAGTATTGTAAAAACATTTTTTTTTTTTTGATTTTTCTTTGGGAGCCCATTGTTTTCAAAATTTATTCTAAAACTAGAAAACCAACACTTTGGGTGAAGATCCGGCATGGAAATTATGAAATTCGCCTCCAACAATTGATTCAAAGGAAATTCTACAACTTTTGCTAATGTTGGAAAACGCAGTAGATTTTTTAAATGCCACGGGCTTGACCCAAAGAGTTGTATTCAATTAAAGAGTTGTATTCAAGTAACCCTATAATATATTTAACAGCTCTTAAAATATACGAAATCCGTTTTAATGCAGCTGAGTGGCTATGCAGTTAAATGCTTATTGTGTTTTCAATCGGGTTACAACCCCGAGCGCACTAAAATGTTTAGCCCGTGCCCGGCCCGGGCGGGCCCGTGTTGAATTTTTATTTATTTATTTATTTATTTATTTATTTATTTATTTATTCGATTCGACATTGTTAAAGTGAGCATTGCACAAAAAAAAAGAAGCACATAACACGCTAATAACAGACATGTGGCAAAAAGAGGATAGGAAATACACTGGGTTGAGAGGTGAAACGAATAAGATAAAATGACCTGTTGACCCGCAAGAGTCATGGCCAAGTGGGAGCAAAAAAAAAAAACAAAGAGATCAGGAAAATCACTTTGAACATGTAAAAACAAACGATGGAACAATCTAGGAAGAAAGGAGGGTAGTCAGACAATAAAGGATGTGAGGGGAAGAAGACCGATACGCTCTGAGAAGGTAACTTCAGATACTAATTCTGGGAAATAGGTTTTTTTTTTTCTAATTCTGGAAAAAAAAATTTGCGAACGGATACTGCAGTTTTTAAAGTCGAATCAGGGAAAACGCGAATGCAATTGCTCAGCGACCGTTGGATTTAAAATTGTTTGTTTTTTTTTCATTACTTTTTCGATATTTCCTTGTCTCCGATGACTTTTTTGAGCGTTCCAGATGCGAAAATTCTCGAAATTTCAGTTCGAAATGGTGATAAGTCAGTAAAAGTTGTAAGTTTTGAACAACAATTTCATGTTTCATGCGTTTTGCAGTAATAAATATACAGTAAGACAAGTTATGTAATGAAGATGCGAAAACTGCTCTTTGGAAACGATATGGTGAGGAAAAGTACATATAAAAAAGAGAAGTTACTCGAAAAATTTTCTAACTTGAACAAAGACGAGCACAGACGGGCCGGGCCAGGCAGGGCTGGGCACGGGCACTAATTTTCTAGGTTTTGTGCCCCGCCCTTTGTATCTATGCTCATTGCCTGTAAAGTCTAATTGAGTTCCCTTAGCTGGGAAAATTCCAGTATAGCCACCCACTACAATATAGGTACCCACGCTATAGTATAGCCACCCACATAACTGAAAAATGGGATTTTTCCGATTTTCTGTGGGTGGCTATTTTGAAATATATGGGTGCTTTTACTGGAATATATTATTACAGTTAAGCCACCCACTCAGTGGTAATGGGTGGCTATACTGGTTTCCTAGGGAATCTTTCAGAATAGCCACCCATATATTTCAAAATAGGTACCCATTTGACTCGCTATAGTATAGCCACCCATCATTTCAGAATAGCCACCCATAATTCCAGAATAGCCACCCACGCGGCGCCGACTGTGGGTGGCTATACTATAGCGAGTCAAATGGGTACCTATTTTGAAATATATGGGTGGCTATTCTGTAATTATCCCCCTTAGCTCATTGGATCAAAGCATGATTCTGCCCAGCTCCGCCCGGTCGCTCATTTAAAAGTGCCACACATGCTTCCCATCGCTGAACTTTCCGGGAACGCATTTTTGACTTGAAAATTTGCAAGAAAGTGATAAAAAATCAAAAGAAAATTAAATAACCGATAAAGCACAATCATATTAGCTTAGTGACCTCATCAATAAGACTTTGTAGCGTATGAGATAAGTGCAGTCAATGAGTTTTTGCCCAAATCTTACGGTATATCAAAAGTAGTAAGATAAAAATATTTGAAAAAAGTTGCTGCACAAAACAGGTGCTTTTCCTGCACGGAGTAGGCCCATGAATAAAAAAAAACATGTAAACTAACTGCCAAAATATCGGATTCTATCGAACCGCCCAGAGCTGCCAGATGCGGTTTTATCACTTCGAGCGCCTGGCGCGCAGCCTTCTCTTCTGATGCGATATTTTCCATTATTTCTCGCACTTCTCTTGGCGGATTCTTCGGCGCCATATGTGCGACGATTGCCGCAACCCGGTAGTTAACCGGAAGCCCGGTCGCCGGTATTGAAGTTTCCGCCCGACATTCGGGGCACCTTATTTTCACGCCATTTTGTTCTTGCGTCCGATTTCGGGGCTCTTGGCGCATACGTGCAATGACTTCCTCTTCCTGTATTTATTATTTGTAATGAAAGCTTTCAAGTAAGGTCAATTTTGCTGTATTGCTATGGATTGATGAGTGAGCGACCCTTGGCGGTAAACTATGGTAAACTACCACGATTTGCGCAACAAATGTCTTTTCTTTGTTTATTATTTTATAAAAGCGCATTTTCACAGTTTTTCCTTAACAAAATGAATTATTGTAAAGCAATTACCTTACCGCGTTACAAAAAGTCAAAAATTCTAATCAAAAGACGTAACGTAATAAGATAATTGATTTTCAATAATACATTTTTTTGAGGAAAAACTGATTATGCGCTTTTATAGAATTAAAATAGAAGAAAACATGTTATTCGTTCTAAGCTTAGTCTTACCAAATCGTGGCAAAGCCATCCAACTTTTTGTCTCACACTTTACCGCGGAGGGTGGCTCACTATTACTCTCGTCTCAGCAGCTGCTCATAAACTTTTGAAACAGCCAATTTCCTCAAGAAACATCTCGGAACGCATTTTTTGACACAGTTGAAATGAGTGCGACCGTAGCCCATTAAAAATGTAAACAAGTCCTATTGATTTCGTTTCTCTTCTCTTGTTTTTCATTATTTTTTGGAACGTTTTTTTTTTAAATTTCTTATTGCATTACGATAGCACTCATTTCAACTGTGTCATAAAATGCGCTCCGAGATATTTCGTGGGAAAATTGGCTATTTTCAAATTTTATGAGCAGCTGCTGAGACAAGAGAAATAATGAATTCATAATTGCATTGAAAATTCAGGATAAATTATGAAACAAAAACCGAGAAACAGCTATGAACAATGAATTTTTTGATTCTCAAACTATGATTTATGATTTGTTTTTAACAAATGGTCGAGTTTTATCCAAATAATACAAAACATTCACACGCCCACTTTTAGAACTCGGTACAGTGATATCTTTTGCTCAAACTAAAAATTTACCGTAATTCCTCTAATTCAAGCACACCCCCTCTATTGTTTCATTTCATCACAACTTCCGGGTATTTAGAGGTTTGCACACCAAACTTCGGTCGTCTTATGCCTGCTTGGTTAGAAAGTGTTTTGCCGAATTTAGTGTGCAAACCTCTAAATATCCGGCAGTTGTGATGAAATGAAACAAAAGAAGGGCATGCGCTTAAATATGAGGAAATACGATATCACAATCTATATGTAGAATGCGTACAAAACAATTCCACCAGAAGATTAATGAATAGGGCCGCAGAAAAAATAGTACTAACTATGGAATGTTGTAGGGACAGGCTTCGAGAACTTTCTAAAAATTTGTATGCGGGGGATATTTTGACTTCTACATGTAATGAACCTCTCCGTGGCGTAGAAGATCAATACTTGGGTCTTTTCTTCAACTCCGGTGTAGTCTCGAATACTTCTTCCCTGACGCGCATTCCTCGGTTTAGCGGAACGTTGAAGAATAGGTAAAAATTGCAATGAACAGCATCACCAACTGTCCCAGTCCTCCGCATCCGCCCTCTATTCTTGTTACGGGAGATTCAAGAGTACGTCGGAAAAGGAGATCTATTCACGGAGTATCGAACTTTTTACTTACTGGACGGAACAAGAACACCCCGCCAAAAACTAGAAGAATCGATTACAGAGTGTTTACGTTCAACTGCAGATCGGGGCTATATCGTCAAAAGCAACCTCCTGCCAAAGATCCAAGAAATCAAATGTATCGACTACAGAATCGCCTACTTTATTTTCCAAGTATATAGGCGACACACGGATTGGTTCATTGGACCACACGCAATGGTACCGTACAACGAAAGCGGCGAACTACTCGAAACCCTTTGTGAATCAAAGCGTCTATGGCACAAGAACTCACAATTCGTAAAGCCGTCACATAGACGTTTGACCCACATTAGTCCCGACCAACTACACAAACATGAAATTGAGGGCTCCGGGACATTCCGCAGGCAGATGTTTCGCAGCCGAGACGTTTCGCAGCCAGACGTTTCGCAGCTGACAAGGGAAGTCTTTTTGGGCACCGTTTGAGATCTTTATGAAACTTGGGTCATAGGTACTCCAGACCCTCCTGAATCGAAATCCGTTTTAAAAAACTGCGGGTTTTGCCTCCTTCTGGAGTTATGACGTCTTCAAGATGGAGCGAAAAAGGGTGCCACCTTTATAAGCGCTCGCGTCCCCTCTTCTCAACAGCGAGGTGGTGGCCGAGGGGGTGAGTGCGCTCTCTGTGAATCTGACGATGCATGTTCGACCCCCACGCTCTGGCTATTTTATTTTTTCTTTTTTGCTTTCATGACATCTTCAATTTTTCGAATTTTTAGGAACATTTATGGTCTCATTATTGATTTTCGAACATTTCCGGTGTGTTCAAAGACCTATCGATTGTAGATGGCTGTATTAAAATTGTATCGATGAACAAGCTATAAGTGGCATGTCTTACAAGTCACATTATGAAAAAAAAAACTGACGATCTACTTCTTTAAAGACGTTTTCTTCTACTCTTTCATGCCAATCAACACATGTCTTGTTGATTTATGGAGCAGTTTGAAGGATAAAGCTGACATCGACAGCATGACTCCATCAACCCATTTGTGCAAAACGATGATCATACCACCCGGCTGCACGAGAAACATTCAAGTTCTAGGCGTCGGCATTTTTTATGGGTTCGAAAGGGTCATCAAGTACATTACTGGCCAAATACAATTGTATTGCCTGCAAAATCAACCCGAGAGACGAAACATTGGAAATGCCTGTGGCGGTCTACAAATGCTTTTGGTGGTCTACAGGTAGATTTTTCATCCGAAGTCGGATCCATGAGCACAGTACGCTTGGAATGTCTGGAGAAACCACATCATTCGCCCACCAAGATTTTTACCTCCAGCAGAACTTCTGTTCACCAACAACATACATATATGTTGATTGTTCATCAAAAGCTTGGAACCGAACTTCTTTCATCAAATGCCTATACTGTGAATTATCTTCTCTGTATTCATAATGCTTGGCATGGAAGAGTTGAAAAAAACATCTTTAAAAAATTCGATCGTCACTTTTTTTGTCATGATGTGACTTGTATGACAGGCCACTTATAACTTGTTCATCGACACATTTTTAATATAGCCATTTACAAAAATGTTCGAAAATCAGTAATGATACTATAAATGTTCCTAAAAATTCGAAAAATTGAAGATGTCATGAAAGCAAAAAAGAAAAAATAAAATAGACAGAGCGTGGGGGTCGAACATGCATCGTCACACAGGTAGTGCGCGTTCAGCTTATAATAGGTTGCGCGATAGGCCTACCGAGTACCAGCGAAGGACCCCAAAGTAAGCCTATTATAGGCTTATCGCGGGTCGGCGCCTATAATAGGCCTATTATAGGCTTATCGCGGGTGACTTTTGCCTATAATTTACTTATCGCGGTCGACAGTAAGTCATTTGTAAGCCAATAATAGGCCTTTTGCGGCCGTTCCAATCTCGGATGTGGGCTTATAATAGGGCTGCCACAGGTCATTACAACGGTTTTTAGACTCAGATGTGCTTGTTTTTAAGCAAGTTCATTTAAAGAAAATTCACTGTTGGAAGAAATAAAATTTTATTGCATATTAAAAGTTTAAAAACATGAACACTTTGTATTGTACTGTATTTATTACTTACGTTTCAAAAATAAACGTGAAGTAATAAGAAAGAACAGAAAAATAAAAGTAATGATTAGAAATAAGGGTATAAAAGAAAAAAAACAGACAACAAATCACGGATGACATTCCGACGGGTTATATGAGGTAAGAGAGGGGGGGGGGGGGAAGTAGGAAGAAAAAGAAGCAAAGATATTTGTAAAAATTCAAGGAGTTGAAAAGTTATTAACGAAATTAAGCAAAACAATAAATGAAATTGAACAAAACCTAATGGAAATTGAGTAAACAATTAAATAAAACAATGAAAATAAACCGGTCGAGTTTTCAGAACTTTCAAAAATTGGCCAGCGTGTAGTTCATTTTTTAATAGATTTATTACATATTCTTATTTTCTGATAATCTTCAATAGTTTTACGATTTCGCATGAAATGCAGCAAGCCAGAAATTTCTCAAAAATCTTTTGGTTTATGCAAAATTGTCTTGTAAGATTTTTTATTAATGGGGTTAATCGGAGAAATTTCGACGAGTAAAAACAACCAAAAAATTAGGATGAACACGGTGAAAGCTCCAATTGGTTTGAACGTTTTATGGGGTTTTTCACGAAATGGCAAAAAATGGCAGAAAACTGCGCGAAAATTCGGAAAATGCTCCGATTGATCTGAAATTTTGGGAAATAAAGGAAAAAATTCTCCCTCCCGGACATTACCCCAAAATTTCAGACAAAAATATCGATTTTAAGCATTTTCAGAAAAAAATCGATATTTTGGTCTGAAATTTTGTGGGAATGTCCGGGAGAGTTTTCATCTCACAAAATTTTGAGTCAATCGGAGCATTTTTCGAGTTTTCGCGCAGTTTTTTGCCATTTCGTACCCCCATTAGAAATTATGCCAAAAATACTACCGAGCATGCTCAAAATTGGGAAAGTCAAAATAATTATTGCAATCCTATTTATTTTTTTTTGCATTTCCGGTTGTAAATTTTAGATTATTACCCATTTTCAAACCAATAGAAGCATTGCCCCAAATGTGTGTCACTTTTCTCATTTCGTGATATTTCTCGAATAAACTCCGACATGATATAATAGATTCGTATTATGTGTTCACGAACGATGTGTACAAACGACGCTCCGATGTTCCGCAATTTTTCCACTGTTCCGCAGTATTCGCTGCGAGATCGCAGTGATAAACTGTGGAACATCGAAGCTTCGTTTGCACACCTCGTTCGTGAACACATAATAGCGGAGTGACAATTTTTTTACATTTTTTTTCGAAAAAATGAAGAAATAACTGAAGAAATTAAGAGATTTTTCTTCTCACAGTTTCACGTGAAATGTCACTCCGCCACAAATCCATTATATGCAAAACACGCTAGCCAATTTTCAAAACGCTCTAAAACCTTACCGACTCCACAAAAAATTCGTTGTTTCCGTCGTCGTCGATGGAGCTGACCTCGGCGTCCTCGCTGCCACTTTCTGTCCAAACTGAAGTCCGGCGACGATCTGAAATTTGTAGATCGTTAATGATAGAGGAACATATGTGAAAGAGATAACGACATACGACGAAGCTGTGGTATATGTAATAGGAATAGGAATACGCGATTATCGGACCATTCAGCGTAGGTTATTGACCAAAAATCATTTCCCACCAATTATTTCCTATTTTTAATCTTTTCTTAAATAGGATCATATATTATCGGCCCGCCACGTCGGTCAAACGCGCTCGGCTTTTTTTCCTATTTTTTTTCCACTATTTTTTTCCAAAATGGTCATTTTCCTACGAATGAAAATTGTCAAAAATAAGCAAGTTATCATGTTTTTGAAGATCCTTGCATTTTGTGAGCTTTCTGAGAAGCTTTTTCATTTCAGAATTTAATTTAATAGTGTCGACCAGCCACGACGATCAAACGCGCTCGGCTGAATTTAGTACTTTTTGATTTCCATTTTGGTTTCCAAATTATTTCCTTTCACATATAAATTCAACGTGAAATAAAATAATTTGGAAACCAAAATGAAAACCGAATAGCGTTGAATTCAGCAGAGCGCGTTTGACCGTCGTGGCGGGCGGCAATACCACTTCTATCATACACCATTAGGGAACTCAAAAATTAAAAAAACTTCAATTTTATCTAATGCAAAAGTATGGAGATTTTACGAATTCATGTTTTCGACAGGAGTGACACTTCTCGGTAAAATAATGAAGAAATTCTTATGGAAATTAAGCGATTTTACTTTTGCAATTTACCGTGAAATACAAACCTTGAATACAAGTATGCCTTATCGAAAAAAAAATTAACGATAAATTTCTTTTCGACAAAAAATTTGTCGAAATTGCATTGATACATTTTCGACAAATGATTGAATCGATAAATTTTTTGAATCTTTGTCGATAAGGCGCACTGTACGTAAGGTGCAAAAACAAGAAAAGTAATTTGAGTCAGAAAGACAAACTTAAAAATAAAAAGTAATTAGCAGAAAATGGACTCCAAAAACGGATGAAAACTTGCAAAAAAAAATTTGTCCAAAATTTCGGAAAAAAATTCACGTTTTTTACGAAAAAAAGGAGAGAAATAACTAAAGAAATGGAGTTTTTTACTCACAATTTACCGCGAAGCGTCACTCTGTGGCGAATGCATACTAAACAAGAAATGAAATGAAGAAAAAAAATTACATTTTAAAAAATTAAAATCGATTAAAAGAAAAATAACAGTTCAAGCGGTCGGAAATTAAAAAAAAAGAAATATTGAACAAAAATTTAGGCCGCCCAACAATGCAGTGTCTGCTTCTCTGCCGCATTAGCGTAGCCGGCGAGCGCGTTTGCTGCGTCTCACAGCTAGACGGCGAGTGACTTACGATAGGCCTAACGCGGTCGCCGCACACCGCGTGCGCGATAAGCTTATTGCAGGAGGGTGGCCGCTGCCACCCGCGATAGGCTCATTTTAAGCTTATAATAGGCCTATTTTTGGCCTCCACCTATTATAAGCTGAACGCGCACTACCTGTGCAGATTCACAGAGCGCGCACTCACCCCCTCGGCCACCACCTCGCTGTTGAGAAGAGGGGACGCGAGCGCTTATAAAGGTGGCACCCTTTTTCGCTCCATCTTGAAGACGTCATAACTCCAGAAGGAGGCAAAACCCGCAGTTTTTTAAAACGGATTTCGATTCAGGAGGGTCTGGAGTACCTATGACCCAAGTTTCATAAAGATCTCAAACGGTGCCCAAAAAGACTTCCCTTGTGAGACGTTTCGCAGCCGGTAAACACAATTACACTAATCTAACTTCTCCCTCAGCGGTCGACTACACAATTAGTAAACATTTTATTGACAAACACGCATGGTCAGAGAAACGAGAGTGTGTATATATGGAGGTCGGCTGCGAAACGTCTCGGCTGCGAAATTTCTCAGCTGCGAAACGTCTGGCTGCGAAATGTCCCAGAGCCCCTTAAATACACACTCTCGTTTCTCTTACCGTGCTTGTTTATCAATAACATTTTTACCATTTGTGTAGTCGACCGATCATCGTCTGCTCCGTGGAAACCAGCACTTCAACATCAACATCGCAAGATTCGAGCAGGTCAAACGAAGAAAACCCACCGGAACGAGTATTGGACCCGGCTGTTGGCCACTCAATCACCGCCACTGCAAGAATCAACTCAAGCGCTGACATACTACATCAACCTCATTGCAATGCTCAAGAAACTCTAAGATCAAGCAGTCACTTAGCCATCCAATCACTCCACTAACAGATTTTCGGGAGCAACTCCGCAACTTCTCACCAAACGTCGATTTATGTACAGATCGGACCCCAATTACAAGTCGCTGTCAAATGAATGTCGAGAAACCGTCAAGAAAGACCCATTGGCAAAAATCACCTACTGCAAGCCGCACAGAACAGGAAAAGTTTGAAGAAAGTCGCAATGGATATCCAAAAATACTATATCTTCATTTCTTGCCTCAAACCTTCAACCAGCTGCCAAAAAATTACTTTTCGGACCTAGGTAAATTCGCCGATTTTGGCGGCAACTTGCCGTGACGAACCGCCGATTTGGGAGCAAATTTCTGCAACGTGCTGGCAAGTTTCCGCCAAAATCGGCAAATTTCCAACGTAATCGGCGCGTCTGCCCACTGACATCTTCCAGCACGCTGACTTACAAGGAAAGTTTTTGATTCCTCCTAATCTAGAATTTCCCAAATTAGGCGACAAATTGCCGAAAATTATCTGATTGTGTTCAGTCGGTTGTCACGTTCAACTATTTTTCTGTCACTGCGCCAGATCAGGCTTGTCAAAGAATATCGGAATTTTCAAGCGGAATTTCGAAACCGGACTTTATTTCTCAGAGTATTCCGACGTAATTTTAGAGCTAAAAAAATTTTATTCCGAGAAAGCCTGCTCTGCATATATCGTAAAACCTGTATTAGACTTGCCCCTTTATTAGACTTGCCCCTCTAATAGACTTGCACCCGAGCGAGGCCTTGGAACAATAGACTTGCACCCTCTAATAGACTTGACCCTTTAATAGACTTGCCCCTTTAATAAACTTGCCCCTCTGCATACGCAATAACTGCGGCAAAAATTACGTACTTTCACTTCAATTTTTCGAATTGTTTTTAATTAGTGATGTTTTTTGTGTTATAACTGTTTTTAACCTAATTGAATTTTTCAAATATCGGATATTGATGAGGTAAATACTGAAGCTCCTGCCGGAAAAAAGACTAAATTTCACATTAGATTTCAAGAAAGTGGTGGTCGACTATGCTTGCACAACGAATAACTGTAAAGCGGCTGAAAAATATGGAGTTTCGAGGAAAAAAATTCAGAAGTGGAAAGATCAAAAATCGAAAATGGAATATCAAATTTTGGTAAATGGTTCAGCAAAAAAACGACATTTGGAAGCAAAAAAACGACATTTGTAGATAAGGAGATTGTTAACGATCTGGCGGAATGGATTCGGGAACTCCGCCAGGGAAAACTCCGTGTTACTAGATCGATGATACAATCTTAGCCGAAAATTCTCTGACATAAAATTTTTAATAAAAAAAACTACCTAGCCTTTTCAAGGTTTGAACAATAGAGTTGCACCCTTTATTAGACTTGCCCCTTTAATAGACTTGCACCCGGGCGAGGCCTTTGAACAATAGACTTGCATGCAAGTCTAATACAGGTTTTACGGTAAATGCTGAAGTTTGTCAGTATGTGTGTGAGAATTCGTGTCACCAGAATTTTATCCACTCCTTCTCGATCGATACGCACCAAACTGGGAAAAAATTTTTCAAACCCAAGGGCGGCCGAAGTTTGGTGCGAATCAGTTAAGTTTGCAGGGTGCCGTACTAAAGGGACTTATCGTGTATTGAGCGTTGCGTCAGCGAACTCTCTTCCGCCGACAATCTTCTGATTAATGTAAGGCTTCCATTCGGACGAAAAAAAAGCGGACGAATTTCGTCCGTTGTTCGTCCGCTCGTCCGCTGTTCGTCCGGTTCGTCCGAGGTCGGTCCGCTTCGTCCGTTTTGTTTTCTTGTTTGTTTTTCTTTTTGTTTCTGCTATATTTTATTTTAAAAAGCTGTTTATGGTCTTTTTTCTTTAAAATATCGACAGAAATGTCTTGTTTCTGCTATCAAAAACTCGGAAAAAAAATTGAAAAATGTGTTTTTGCAAAGCTAATTCTACATAAATTTGCAACTGCTTACATTTTCAATGTCAGAATTTTTAATAAGAGTGCCATAAATTAAAATTCCCAGCCAATTAGAGCGTGCCGGACGAAACGGGTTAGATTAATGTTGAAGTAGGAGCTGAGAAAATGCTGGTGACACGAAATCTCACACGCATATTCACAAACATCAACGCTTAATAATAGTAAAGATAATGCTTTTTTCAGAATGGGTTCAATGGACGCAAAAGCAGACGAGAGCGGCGACAGACAAACGGATGGGTGAGTCGTTTAAAAAATTTCTTTTTGTGAATAGAGCTATTCCCAAAAACGTTCGGTGAATCGTCGCCAAAATCGTCGATTTTCCGATTTGGACAGTGATTTCCCGCATTTTTATCCAGAGGCGATTTGCCTTTATCCACGTCGTTCCCTTGCCGGAAATTCCCTGAGTCAGCTTTCCAGGAAATTTACGAATGGCATGTAGTTTGAACTTTCTGTATCAGAGAATTTTCAGCAGGTAACCACAAAAATTGGCGCGTATGCCCACTGGCATCGGCCAGCGCGCCGATTTCAATTTGTCGATTTTGACGGAAATTTGTTGATTCTTGCGGCGTATTTCCGATTTTAGCGGAAAATTGTCTGCTCTTGGCAGAAATTCACCGAGGCAACCACTGGGGTATCAGGAGGGAGTGAGTAAACGCGCCCGGACGCACATACGCAACGCATCCAAATAAGGCCCAAAAAATAAAAAAGGCGCGCGAAAAATTTCGCATTATCGGAGAGAAAAATCAACGCGCGCGAAATAATTTTGGATAGGATTTCGTAATTTTCACGATTTTGCGTTGGTTTTTCTCTCCGATAATGCAAAATTTTTCGCGCGCCTTTTTTATTTTTTGGGCCTTATTTGGATGCGTTGCGTGTGTGCGTCCGGGCGCGTTTACTCACTCCCTCCTCAGACCCCAGTGGGCAACTCGCTCCCAAAATGGTGCTACCTCGGAATAGAACTCGCTCGAAATAGAACTGTTCGGAATGGAACCGTCAATAGAACTGTAACAAAATAGAACTGTTCGGAGTAGAACTGTACCGAAATAAAACTGTAGCGAAATAGTACTGTTTCGGAATAGAACTGTAGCGAAATAGAATTGCCTGAAATGGAGCTGTACAGGAAAAACCGCTGCCCGGAATTGAGCTCAATAACCCACCATGTACAACTGAATACTTATTCGAGCTGCTCTAGCTTTTCTGGCTCACTTTTGCTACAGTTCTATTCCAAAACAGTTCTATTTTACTTCAGTTCTAATTCACTACTCTACTCGGTATAAAACGCTGAAAACTGTGTCCAATCGAACAATGTATTTCGCTTGCATTTGGAGTGAGGTTTAGAGAAATCAGAGCGAAACATCTGCCACGGTCTCCAGTTTTCTACACTCTCTCGTCGCCAACGTGGCCGCGTCCTCCATTATGCAAAGGGAGCGAGTTTGCAGCGCTCCCTACTGAGAACATTCCAAAACATTTATATTCAGAAACAGTTCTATTTCGCTACAGTTCTATACCGAAACAGTTCTATTTCGAGCGAGTTCCATTCCGAGGTAGCACCGCCAAAATTGGCCAATTGCTGCCCCTCGACTGCAATACGCCGTCGAAATTGACGTGCTAGCCGATTCCCGTGGGTAGACGCGCAGTATTAGGCGCCGAATTGCCGAACATTCACTTAGGCTGGCGGCGGTGGCAACACGGTTTGCTATACTCTACGTAAAGAACTTTGCGCCTTTTCGCATGTGTCTGTCTGTGTCTCGACAGTGGCGTTCTGCCAAGTTTAAAAAATGTGAGCAAAGTGAGACGCACAGAGACGCGATAATTGACGCTCGAGAATTTGATCTCAAAAAAGTGTTCCGAAACGTAGTCCCATAATATAGAAAACGGCTGTTAGAAACAAATCCCTCAATTTATCTTGTAAAATATTCATATTCTTATTTCAGTGCTTGGTTTGGAGGCAACAACGTGGAGCAGAAGTGGGAGCAATGGAAAAGCCCGACAAGAACCATGATCTTTTTGTTTTGTGTTTCGCTTTTGTAAATAAACCAATTTTTCAAGGGAATGCTTATTTATTATTTTAATAAAGTGAACCGCCCCCCCCCCCCCCTAGAAAAAGCGAATTTTCACCTACGGCAGGCCTACCAAAACAACCAGGTTGCCTGCGAGATACTTTCGACCTGCGGCAGGCCTACAGCGAATCACTTTTGATTTATCACCACTATCCCCTCGGCCGCGCAACAATTAAATTGAATGAGTGTAATTAGCGAAGAGTATTGCGCGGACGCGACGACCTAAAAAAACACGATTCATTGTGAGCCGCGTGAAAACCAATGGTGGACAGTATTACAATTCTAGAATTTCCGACATGAATTTCCTATAAGAATACGTAATAGCTATCTAATGAACCAGGTCTCATCTCGAAACTCCGGGGACTGATCAGAATATTCCCTTCTAAATGAAGAAACTACCATACACAGCGTATAAACCTCATGCCTCACAATAATACAACGGTACTGTTAGAAGAACGACACCCAGTTAGCCTCCTCAAATAATAGAATGGCTTTCCGTTCTAAGTGAGTTTATACTGTATATGGTACCCCATTTCGGAGAAGTTGAACAATTTTGCCAAAAAAAATTACATACCAACTTTCCTACACAGATTGAGCACAGTGTGTGGCCACACGCCAATTGCAGCGGATTTTCTAAAATTTCGTAACAAATCGGGCATTTGAAGACATCCGACCAATTATCCTAAAAATAAATAAAAACATTTCTCGTATAAATAAATTAGATGAAAACCGCTAGACCATTTTAGCTTTTTTAACAACAGGGTACAGGTGGCCCAAAAAAGTTTGCAAATGCCATAAATAGGTTTTCATCCAAATTTTAATTTGTTTTTTTTTTGCTAAAAATACTCACACTATTTGATGCTGTGGCGTCCATCGTTTTCAGTTATCAGAGAGTCACGGAAGATCTATAAGAAAGAAAGAATGAGACAACAGCAGAATAAAGAATTGGAATAGGAATAATAATTAGGAATAAAAATAATGAATAAATCCAAAAATCCAACTCATCCAACGGCCCGTCCGAATCCAGAACGCTCGCCCCCACGTTTATGTCCACGTCAGAGGTCAGAGGTCATTGAATATTTTGTACTACTTTCCACCATTAGTTTACACGCGGCTCACAGTGAATCCTGTTGTTTTAGGTCGTCGCGTCCGCGCAATATTCTTCGCTAATTACACTTATTCAATTTAATGGTTGCCCGGCCGAGGGGATAGTGTGGATGAATAGTGGGCGAGAGGCTAGTGGTTCGCACCCCACCGATGCAAAACGTTTTTTTTTCCTTTTTTGAAGCTTTATTTTTCGAGTGTGGGTTCAAGTTAAAAGTTGGAAAATTGAAATGAAACTTGTTTTGAGAAATTCATGGGTAATTAGAAAAGGGTATCTTTCAGAATAGACACTCTTGCACTCCAACCGACACCCACGTGCTATTGAATAGGCACCCACAAGCTGTTATGTGCACTTCAATATAACTACCCATAATTTTAGATGAGGCACCCATCATTCCAGAATAGACACCCATGTGCGGCGCTGACTGTGGGTGTCCATACTTCTACACGTAATGAGCCTCTCCGTGGCGTAGAAGATCAATACTTGGATCTTTTCTTCAACTCCGGCGGATTTCGTCACCCCGGCAAAGATTCAAGTGGCTAATCATTACACACTGCCTCGCTCAGGTCGGATGTAGTGTCGAATACTTCCTCCCTGCGCACATTCCTCGGTTTAGCAGGCCGTTGAAGAGTAGGCTGCCTCAGAGTAGGCTGCCTCAGTCCTCCGCATCCGGCCTCTACTCTTGTTACGGCAGATTCAAGAGATCACGGAGTATCGAACGTCTGCCACACTGGACGGAACAAGAACACCCGGCCAAAAACAAGAAGAATCAACTACAGAGTGTGTACGTTCAACTGCAGATCGGTTGCCACCGATGACCGACTTGCAGAGCTGCTAGAGAAGACAAAAACGATCAAGTACGACATTATCGGACTATCGGAAACGAAGAGAGCAGCTGAAATACACATGATGCATCGAGACGGGACCGGAGTTTTCTTAGGAAAACGGAACACCACTTCCGTGTCAGGAGGGGTCGGCTTTATCGTCAATAGCACCGTCCTGCCGAAGATCCAAGAAATCAAATTTCTCAACCACAGGATCGCCTACTTGACTTTCCAAGTAGACCGGCGACTGAGCTGCACCGTCTTCCAAGTGTATGCCCCAGTTGCCGACTCTGATCCGGAAGAATTAGCTGATTGCTTGTCGCAGTAGATACAAGCTAGTTGTGGGTGACTTCAACGCTCGAATGGGTCCTAGGCAACACACGGGTCGGTTCATTGGACCACACTCAATGGATCCGCGCAACGAAAGCGGCGAACTACTCGCGACCCTTTGTGAATCGAACCGCCTATGGCACACGAACTCACATTTCGGAAAGCCATCACATAGACGCTGGACCCACATCAGTCCCAACAAGTTACACAAACATGAAATTGATCACATCCTGGCCAATGGAAAGTCTGTCACTGATGTCTCGGTCGTCCCATCGATCACAACCGGAAGCGATCATCGTCTGCTCCGTGGAAACCTGCACTTCAACACCAAGATCGCAAGATTCAAGCAGGTCAAACGGAGAAAGCCCCCCGAAACGAGTATTGGACCCGGCTGTTGCTCACGCAATCACCGCCACTGCAACAATCACCCCGAGCGCTGACATCGATCTGGACTACATCAACCTCATCGCAATGCTCAAGGAACTCCAAGATCAAGCAGTAACTCAGCCATCCAATCACTCCACCAACAGACTTTCGGGAACAACTCGGCAGCTTCTCAACAAACGACGTTTTATGGACAGATCGGATCCCAACTTCAAGTCACTGTCAAATGAATGTCGAGAAGCCGTCAAGAAAGACCATGAAGAATTCGCCAAAGGCCGCCTACTGCAAGCCGCACAGAACAAGAAAAGTATGAAGAAAGTCGCAAGGGACATACAAGAATACAAGACCTTCATCCCTTGCCTCAAATCCTCAACAAGCGGCACAAGAATCACTTCTCGGACCGAGATGGAGAAGGAGATCCAACAGTTCTACTCAAAACTCTTCAGAAGCAACCGAGGACCTCCCGTGATTGCATCACCCATCGGAATGGAAATTCCACCACCGTTCCTTCCAGAAGAAGTTCGCGCTGCCTTTCGCTCATTCCCGAACGGAAAAGCAGCTGGAGATGACAAAATCACTGCCGACTTCCTCAAAAGCTGTCACGACAACGTCATCTTCCTCCTAACGGACAGATTCACTAAGTACCTGCAAAGCGGGATAGTTCCGGAAAAATGGAAAACTTCTAACACCACCCTAATCTTCAAGAAAGGGGACAAAGAAGATTTGGAGAACTATAGGCCTATCTGCCTCCTCCCCGTGCTCTACAAGGCATTCACAAAATGCGTGCTGAATAGAATACGGACCACACTCGAGGAGGCCCAACCAGTTGAGCAAGCAGGATTCCGCCGATCATTCTCTACGATCGACCACATCCACTCAATACAGTGCCTACTCGAGGTTGGACGCGAGTACCAGCAACCACTCACACTTGTCTTCATAGACTTTCACAAAGCCTTCGACAGTGTTGAACCACAGGCAATCTGGGAAAGCCTGAAAAGTCAAGGCGTCCAGCCTGCCTATATTGCCCTACTACAACAGTGCTACACCAACTGCACAACCACCATCACACCATTCCACAAGAAAATCGAAATTCCGATCACAAGAGGAGTTCGCCAGGGAGATCCCATCTCGCCGAACCTCTTCTCAACATGTCTGGAGAGCGTCTTCAACAAGATGTCATGGCAGCACCTGAGAGGAGACGAAGACGACGAGAACGACAAAGCCAAACTCTTGCCCGGAAAACGAATCAATAGCCAAAATCTCACGCACTTGAGATTCGCCGACGACATCGTTCTGGTCGCCAGCAACTCCAAGGCGGCAAGCCTAATGATTCAAGAATTGGTTGAGATGTGTGGAAAAGTAGGACTCCGCATCATGGCTGTGCGAAAAATAAGTTTCGAAAAATTTTCGAAAAACTTTTTTTTCGAAATTTTTAGACCGAAAAAAACGAAAAAAAAATTTTTTCGAGTTTTTTAAGACGAAAAAAAACCGAAAAAAAAATTTTTCGGTTTTATTTTCCCGAAAAAACCGAAAAATTTCGAAAAATGTTGTTTTTTTCCTGAAATTCAGTTAAAAACAGATTATTCATTTAATACATTCAACAAAATCAGTAGTGACGTATTTACGAATATCATATCGAAATCGCACAAAAAATTTCTCTGGTTTTTGACGGATTTTACAACAAAATTAAAAAAAAAATAGAAAACCACGGGGAGAACACGAAGTCGCGATTTGCTAGGCCAGCGCTCCCGGTTTTCTAGGCCGGCAGCCGACCGCGTCTTTTCGAAAATTGTATTGCCTTCAGCAATAATCGTTTTTTTTTTCTTTGATTTCTTTCATTTTTTTGTTATTTTTTTGATAAATTATTTTCAAATCGGCCAAAATTGCGCCAGGTATTGTGAAAACAAAAAAGTTGCAACGCGGTGTTTGCGTACTTTTAAAATTCAAACGAAAAGGGGGACGTCTCTCTTCATTTGCCATGCTATTTCTTTGATTGCCGTTTGAATTTTCAAAGTACGCAAACACCGCGTTGCAATTTTTTTGTTTTCCCAATAAGAGGGAATATACATTTTGACCATTTCAAAAAGGAATATTTTTTGAAAAAATGCTGGTCACCGGTTTCCTAGAGTTTTTGGCGCGTATTCGGCAGGAATTGGCAGCTGTGTGGCTAAGAGCCATGGAAAACGGATAATTGCCTTAAAAAACGGCTAATAGCCATCGAATTCGAGACGTGCGCCAAATACATATGGGACACGTGTCGATTCGATGACTATTATCATACAAAACCAGATAATTTTTTTTTGCGATTTCGATGTGATGTTTGTAAATCCCCCACCTAATACTACAATTTAAGCAATTTTCCCAAAAAGTTGGGACCTCCTTTAATTGAGATAGGTGCAAAAATATAAAATACATTGATGAAAAAAACATTTTATACAAATCTTGGTTATTCTGCGCACATACTCCGCGTCTTGAACGCATCCCAATTTTTCGAAAATTTTTCGGTCGAAAAATTTTTCGAAGTTTTCAGACCGAAAATTTTTCGGCCGAAAAGTTTTTCGAAGTTTTCAGACCGAAAATTTTTCGGTCGAAAAATTTTTCGAAATATGACCGAAAAAACCGAAAAAATTTTTCGTCCGAAAAATTTTTCGCACAGCCCTGCTCCGCATGAATACTAACAAGACCAAAGATATGAGAAACAAATTTGCCAGCCAAAGCCCGGTCAACGTAACGCTTAACAACGTTACTACCTGCATCGAAGAGGTCAATGAGTACGTCTACCTCGGTAGGCTACTCAACCATAACAACGAATTGGAACCGGAACTTCACCGAAGACGCCGAGCAGCATGGACTGCGTTCAACAACATCAAGAACACCACAGATGCCCTGTCTTGCCCTCCGAGCTCAACTCTTCGATTCCATCGTTTTACCGGCTCTCACGTATGGCTCTGAAGTCTGGACCTTTACGCAGGCACTTTCCGAAAGAGTCAGAGTGACCCACGCAGCATTAGAAAGACGATTAGTCGGAATCTCACTATTGGAACAACGTCAGAGGAATCTGCACAGGGAAGATATCCGAGCACAATCGGAGGTCCGAGATCCCCTAATAGTCATCAAGAAAAAGAAGCTTGGATGCGCCGGACACATAATGCGAAGAAACGATGGCAGATGGACGAGGCTTGTGCAAGAATGGTATCCCATAGGCGAGAAGCGACCCGTTGGAAGACCACGGATGAGATGGTGCGACTCCCTACAGAAGGAAATATCATTATTTGATGGCGAAAATCTCAAAACACACTGGTCAACAATCGTCAAGGACCGAATGGCTTGGAAAGCTGTGATCCGCGACCACATCAGGTGATCGAAGAACGGATCGACTAAGTAACTAAGTAAGTAATTTTGAGAAATTCATGGGTAATTAGAAAAGGGTATCTTTCAGAATAGACACTCTTGGACTCCAACCGACACCCACGTGCTATTGAATAGGCACCCACAAGCTGTTATGTGCACTTCAATATAACTACCCATAATTTTAGATGAGGCACCCATCATTCCAGAATAGACACCCATGTGCGGCGCTGACTGTGGGTGTCCATACTATTGCGAGTCCAATGGGAACTTTTTTCAATAGATGTGAGTGCCTATTCTGTATTATTCCCACGACTTCATATCCTTTAATCCCAAAGCAATAGCTATTTATCAAATGAACCAGGTCTCATCTCGAAACTTCGGTGTCTCATTAGACCATTCCCTTTTCTCGAAACTCCGAGGGTCATCAGACCATTTCCTAGATTTTCAACTATTTTTCAATCGTTTTCACTTGAAACTGTTATTTATTTGAAACATTTTGGAAAAAAAAATCATAAATACTTCATGAATTCGACGCTTCTTGGGTATAGAAATTATTATTAGCGGACTCCGACATTCATAAACAGTTAGATGATTCAAAAAACAATGATAGAACGGTACAAAAATTAATTTAAAACCAAACTGGAACCTAAATTTCACACCGCAGCATTCATTTTATGTGTATATTAAAGTAGTTTCCGAAAAAGGGCAATTATGTTTGAGATTTCTGTTCAATTAGAGGCTGCTATTCTGTTGTTCGGGACTGATGCGCGGGTACCGTTCCATTACACGGAGTGTTGAAGAGTACATCATGAAAATGCGCTCCACTGCTCACATAGATTTGAGGAAACGCGGTTGTTACAGATTTGAAACGGTTTGGATTTTCAAAAACGAGGCGCTGGCGGAATACATTTTCTGCATGAAATAAACAGGGAAATATTTTTTGAATAGTTAGAATCATGCAAAAGATATGAACCCACAAGAAAAAAAGTAAAAAAATTGCTGTGGTGCCGCAGTAACGACGTTTTGAACACGCCATTTCGCGCGCTTTTTTCTCAAGTGACGTGGCAACTTTCCCGCGAAATTTAAATTTAAATTTCCATGTTTTTTTACCTCTCAACACCCCGTGCATTAAAGGTGCTGTTCAATTAGAAGTGTAATTCTAATAGAGTTTTTACGGTACGTACACGTCGTTTGTTGAGAACTTGCCGAGTTGCTCCCAAAATCTGTTGGTGGAGTGATTGATCTTGGAGTTCCTTGAGCATTGCGATGAAGTTGATGTAGTCCTGGTCGATGTCAGCGCTTGGCGTAATTGTTGCAGTGGAGGTGATTGCGTGGCCAACATTCGGGTCCAACACTCGTTTTGGGGGCTTTCTCCGTTCGACCTGCTCGAATCTTGCGATGTTGATGTTGAAGTGCAGGTTTCCACGGAGCAGACGCTGATCGCTTCCGGTTGTTGTCAATGGGACGACCAGGATGTGATCAATTTCATGTTTGGGTAGTTAGTTTGGAATGATGTGAGTCCAGCGTCATCCTTTCGAATCGTTAGTTCATGTGCCATAGACGGTTCGGTTCACAAAGGGTTGCGAGTAGTTCGCCGCTTTCATTGCGCGGTTCCATTGCGTGTGGTCCAATGAACCGTTCCGTGTGTTGCCTAGCACCCATTCGAGCGTTGAAGTTTTCCATTACTAGCCTGTATCTGCTGTGACAAGCAGTGTAGGCTTTTTCTACGTTCTCATAGAAATCAGCTAATTCTTCTCCGTCGGAGTCGGCCACTGGAGCTTACACTTGAAAGACGGTGCAGCTCTATTTGGAAAGTCAAGTAGGCGATCCTGTGGTCGATAAATTTGATTTCTTGGATCTTTGGTAAGATGTTGCTTTTGACGATAAAGCCGACACTTCCTGACACGAAAGTGTGGTTCATAAGACACTCTATAGTCGATTCTTCTTTTTATGGCGGGGTTTTCTTGTTCCGTCGAGTAAGGCAGACGGTTAATACTCCGTTATTAGATCGTCTATTCTGACGTACTCTTAAATATGCCGTAACGCCGAGTTTGCTCACTAGCCGAGCCGGTAAGTGACGCAAGATGCTCGAAAGCGATGATAATTTGACTCTAGAGCTCTATTACTCTCGTCTCAACAGCTGCGTATAAACTTTTCAAACGCCAATTTGCGCGCGAAAATATCTCGAAGCGCATTACATTAATTAACACAACTCAAATGAGTGCGACCGTAACCTATTTGAAAAATGTAAACAATTCCTGTTAAATATTTTTTATTTCTTTTCGCTTATTTTTCGTGATTTTTAATTTAATTTTTCACTTTTTTAATGCGTTTATTGACTTTTTACGTTATGCATTTCTTTTCGTATTTTTCGTATCGTTAATATGCAGCATACGAGAAAAAGTGAATAACGCCATTAGGTTTTACATTTTTTTTTCCTCTTTTTCCAATGCACGTGTTGTTGAAATATTTTTCAATAACTCTTCTCCGCTTGTATTCTTCAAATTGCTCGTTTTCTCTCCGTTGAAACCCGTTGCTACCCAATTTTTTCCATTTTTTTTATTTTTCAGGAGGACAGAACGACGACTTCGGCATGAGCGTCAAGCAGCCGGGATAAGCGACAAACGTAAGGTTCTTATCAATCTTGCACGTGCAAAAAATTCCCGTCATTTACGTACAATTTCGAATCCATTTTCCAGATTTCCGCCGCGCATTATTCCGACTCGAAAGATTGGTGTTCGAATTCCGAGTCAGGAAACAAGACAATTAGTGTGCGTTACCGAAAAATTTTTTACCGGTAAATCATCTTTCGGCAAATTTACTGGTAAATTTACCGAATTTCACGGTAAATTCGACAAATTTATCGGTAAATTTACCGGTAATTTCGCGAAAATTTTACCGGTAAAATGATTTTCGGCAAAACTTAACGTGGCGTTAAGTTCACGTATGAGAAAAACAAGAGATCGGGAAAAACAAAGATACGCAGACGATACGTGGCGCGACCTCGGCCTTGCACAATCCCGTCTTTTTTACATCTTTTAAAAATTGCATCTGTATTAAAGCGTGACCGACCGTGATACCAAGACTATAATTGTAACGTGGCCTGTCCCACTTCTTCATTTATAAATAATGTCAATTTACCGGTAAATTTACCGACAAATTACCGATAAAAAATTTTGCCGAAACTTTTATCGGTAAAATTTACCGGTAAAGAATCGACAAAATTTGCCAAATTTACCGGTAAAAAATTTTAGAAATGGTTTCTCTTTTGCCGAATTTTTATCGGTAAAACGTGATTCGAAAATTTACCGGTAAAATCGTCAAATCTTTACCGGTAACGCACACTAAAGACAATGACCCTGCTCGTCGATGATCAGCTCGAGAAGTTTGCAAGACGAAGGTGGACGCGTAGCAAGCGCTCGCCGGAAAGGTTGTCGGATTCGAGTCGGACGTGAAGGAAAGCCACGGCGATTGGTACCATATTCCGTACGGATCACAAACCAATCCCAGCCCTGATTATCGTGAAGTCTGACGGAACCAAAGTGACAAAAGACGGTCGTAACCTAAGGTTGAACGTAAGGTTTTTATCAAATTTTCCTCACCTAGCGACACTTCGTGGTAAATAAAACAAGTTTTAATGGAATTTATGTTTTAAAAAAATTCATAGGAAAAAAGTATTTTTTCTCATAATTTTTGAAAATTAGTGAGCAACAAATTTTAGTTAAAAATCGCGATTTTGAAATAAAGTGGTCGACAAGTTGGAATTTTCTCTCACCCAAACGCGCTTTATCTAAGATTTATTTCCATGTGAATAGTTAAATAGATCCATTATTTCTGTTTTAAACGCTGTTTTGCATTCAGGTTTCGAAAAATCATTGCGTGATTTAATTAGAGCGACATTTTAATACTTTAAAACAAAAATAATGTGTTTTCATGCACTGAAAAGACACTTGAATTCAATTGTTGTGCAAAAGCTTTAAAAATTCTCCTCTCAATAGTCTAAGGCCGGTAGTAACTAATTAAATAACAAAAATTGTGAGGAAATTTTTTTTTTCAGAACTTCGTAGGACGGTGGATCGACTTCTGGAGAACACGTTAGGCCATGGTGACAGCGAAGATTTTTAAATTGTAATTACTTGAATATCATCTTTCTTATATAAATGTTTGATTAGTCTGTGTGTTTGTTTGTGTGTCTCACGAGTTTGCAGTCGACAAAAATCGACCTTTCGATTGACGTTCAAACGTCCTAACCACCATACCACAAAGGTCACGAGAACTTGAAAGAAATAGGGAAAAGAAATGATTGCAATTTCTCTTTTAAAAAAACAAAAGTCAGCAAAAATAAATTTGACGAAGGCGACTTAGTCGCCACAAGCTGCAGGCTTGTCCTTAAATACAAAATTAATTCGGAAATCTGAAAAATGGATTCGAAATTGAAACATTTGACTGGGATGGGTATTTTTATTGTTAACCGGCACGTTCCATGTCGAAACGATCAAAAGAAGATGATGGTGCGGGGGGAAGAATTACATTTACAAACATTTGGGTATGGCTAAAAATTCCCTGGGTACTGTGAAGAGATACTGAGAGAAATTAAACGGAATTTAGGCCTTCCACTTGGAAATCGTCGCCTTTGGGCTCTTTCCATATTGAACTTTGTTACGACCGTCTTTTGTCACTTTGGTTCCGTCAGACTTCACCATAATCAGGGCTGGGATTGGTTTGTGATCCGTACGGAATATGGTACCAATCGCCGTGGCTTTCCTTCACGTCCGACTCGAATCCGACAACCTTTCCGGCGAGCGCTTGCTACGCGTCCACCTTCGTCTTGCAAACGTCTCGAGCTGATCATCGACGAGCAGGGTCATTGTCTTGTTTCCTGACTCGGAATTCGAACACCAATCTTTCGAGTCGGAATAATGCGCGGCGGAAATCTGGAAAATGGATTCGAAATTGTACGTAAATGACGGGAATTTTTTGCACGTGCAAGATTGATAAGAACCTTACGTTTGTCGCTTATCCCGGCTGCTTGACGCTTATGCCGAAGTCGTCGTTCTGTCCTCCTGAAAAATAAAAAAAATGGAAAAAATTGGGTAGCAACGGGTTTCAACGGAGAGAAAACGAGCAATTTGAAGAATACAAGCGGAGAAGAGTTATTGAAAAATATTTCAACAACACGTGCATTGGAAAAAGAGGAAAAAAAATGTAAAACCTAATGGCGTTATTCACTTTTTCTCGTATGCTGCATATTAACGATACGAAAAATACGAAAAGAAATGCATAACGTAAAAAGTGAATAAACGCATTAAAAAAGTGAAAAATTAAATTAAAAATCACGAAAAATAAGCGAAAAGAAATAAAAAATATTTAACAGGAATTGTTTACATTTTTCAAATAGGTTACGGTCGCACTCATTTGAGTTGTGTTAATTAATGTAATGCGCTTCGAGATATTTTCGCGCGCAAATTGGCGTTTGAAAAGTTTATACGCAGCTGTTGAGACGAGAGTAATAGTGAGAACTTTCCAACATCCTTTTTGGTCGCTTCTAAGAGGCTACAAACAACACCTTTTGTTGCCGATCGGCAGTATTCAATTTTAGCCCCCACCCTAATTCAAATAAAGCCCCCAAAAACAACACTAATATAGTCCCCCACCCGGTCTTTCATGCAGAAAAAAAGGAAAAATTAAGTATCGCGTGAAATGGTGTGGTAGTAGAAATATAATATAAACGTGATAGCAAAACTCATGGGAATACCACAATGTATTTTCATTTCTTGATCTATCGCAAAGTCTGGTGAACCGCTGATGTGAGGAATCAAATATTCGAGTTATAATTGAACAAAACCAGGCCAGAAAACCATGTGAGTCAGTTTTTATATAAAGATGATCATTAGAGTCCTGAAAATTAACAGAAATCTCCATGTTTCATATCAAAAAGAGAAGGAATTTGTGGGGGGCTTATTTTGAATTCAATAAAATTGAGCTAGTGGGGGTCTTATTTTGAATTTATGGGGGGCTCATTTTGAACAGAGGGGGGCTAAATTTGAATAGAAATGGTGGGGGGTTTTATTTGTGGGGGGCTAAAATTGAAGAATACCAGGTTCTTCAATATTAACCCCCCACTTTGTACTGGTGGGGGTCTATAATTGAATACTTTCATCAATTGTGACCCCCCACATTAAAGTGAAACCCCCCCCCACCCATTTTGTACTGGGTGGGGGGCTTTAACAAGGTTCTATACAACGTGGGGGGCCAAATTGGGGTGGGGGGCTAATATTGAATTATACCTGCCGATCTCGGAAAAAATCAATTTTGTGACGTTTGACTTGGCTTTGCAGAATACTCAGAATTCAGAATAAGTTCACAAAACTCGCTTGAAATTTTATGTACATATTAAACAGTCAACAGAAAAAAAAAACGGAATGAATGCAGGATTGAGAAAAAGAAATAGCAAATCTAGTGTACAAGTAATTACAATTTTGGTGCACGAGTTGGTGATACAATCGGTCAGTATAATAAGAAAATCAAGCAAAAACTGAGTATTTCGTTTCATTTCCCGATTTCCTTCAAATACTCGTTGATTTCTTCCTGATTCGGCGCGTCAGGAACCTCCCAGGACGATTCGATTGGTTTTTGAATTTTCGTTTTGCAGATTGGGCAAGAAAAATCGGTGCGATATTCCATTTCGGCGACAATACATCGGATGCAGAACGAGTGAAGGCAGGGAAGTAATAACTGCAAGAAAAAATTTATATAAAAAAGTATTCATACTTATTTACATCGTTCTCATTTTCCATGCAGATGACACAATTGCCTTCCACGTCAGATCTGGAGAAAGCAAATTTTCAAATTATTGTTTTGGTTATTTAAAAACAGCAAAACTTACGTTTGATTCATAATATACTGACTTGTGGTCATTGGATCCACATTTGGCTGCTTACATTCTTTATTTATGACGATTAATTTGTGAAGGTCGTATGCAGAAAGGAATTCCACGAATGACAACGTTTTTGTGCTTAATACTACCTTTCGTTCCATGTGAATCTGCAATCAAAAAATTAATTATGTGGGCTTAAAACTACATATTAAAAAAATTACCTTGCAACATATGATCGGTATTTCAGCTTTCCAGTTTGGACTTCGGACCAATGAATCCCGACGTAGAGCAAATGTGAGGTATTCTCCGTTTTCCAAAAGAATGTTGCGATAACTTAAAATTTGTATTTATCGCTGGATGGACACACCCTTTTTGCAAGGGCCGCGCAAAAAAAAAAAAACCAAAAATCGATAATTTCCCTGAATTCGCTTATCGGTCGTTTTTCACCGTTTTATTTATACTTTTTCGATAACAATCAAAAATAAAACTCACTTTCGATTAATTTCCCTCATATTCTCTATAAACTTTTCCCATGTGCATGTTTCATACCTCGGATGACGTCGGGACTGATCGTTACCCATTCTGAAAGATAATTAATGTTATAAGCTCCAGAAAACAGTTTAAAAAACACGATTTCCTTTAAAAAAAATGAGACGAATTCACGGGAAATGTGATTATGTTTCACATGATAAAAAAAACAAGTGTGGATTTACGATAAACAGGACACTGCGGAATAATGGAGTGTCGTTGGAGGGTCGTCGTTTACACAATTTTGCAATAAGGGGGGTTTTTTTTTTAAATTTTCTGTATTAAAAAACAATATTTTTCGATTTATTTATGCCGAAACCCACCCCCTCCCCAATTTTTTTTTTACATGTATGATAAAAATAAATAGAAACAAAAAAAAATAAAGAAAAACATGGCCTTTTTCTTGCAAAGAGCCTTATTATTGTCGGGCAATTAAATATATTGATTTTATTTTGCACACCAGCACACCGATAACATGAGGCGAGGCATATCGCATTTGATGTCTGCGTATCGCATTTTCTCTTATTTATTTATGTATTTACTTTGGAACTTCTCTTCTTAAATAATATTTATTTAAAAAAAATTTCCATTTCGATAAATACAATTCAACACGCCCCCACGTTATCGGCGAAGCGTAAAACCAATGCAAAATATTATTTAAAAATTTAGAAATTTGACCAGCTCTGTAGACTCGCTCCATCTGCACAAGTGAGAGAGTGCGAGACGCAGAGACTGAAATCTTGTGCGCTTTCTTGTGCAGGTGGCGGCGTTTTTTAGCGTTTATAATGTTTTGTTGCTTTTGAACCAATTAACAGTAATTTTCAAAAAAGAACTTTATAAATTGTAAAAATAGCTATATCTCTTCAAAAACCTTTATTTTTTAAAGGCGCGTCTCGACGCGAAGAACGGTTTCCCTAGTATTTACCAAAATGATTTTTCTTGCCGTAAATTGGTTCATTACTTTTCTGTACAATATTACTTATTCCTGGAATGGTACCGTGATACCGCGTCAAACAGTGTACATTGTGGTTTCGCCACGGACGGTGTTTGCAGACTTGTGGATTCAGCCGAAAATTTGAATTTTTGACGAATAAATTCCGATTGTTTCTGGTTCTTTTCTTTAGTTTTTATTTAACATTTGCGATAAAAATGTTAAAATTCCACAGAGTAAAAACATTGTAATCTTTGTTGTTGTTGTATCAACGCGTAAACCCACAAGTCTGCAAACACCGTTTGACGCGGTACGGTATTACCATTCAAAAAATATGTAATATCTATTAATTTATCGAATGTATTGCTTCACCACAGGTGGTGCCATGAACAACGGTAGCATCCCGAAAATTGTGAAAATGTCCAATGGAGGTGGTGGCCATCAAATAGATGTAATTAATTAATTTAAAAACGATTAACTTGATTATCATTCTAGATGACAATTGAAGAAAAGACGCGGAAACTAATGGTAGATTTGCAAAAGCACTGGACGATAGATTATAAAAATTCTCAAGAGAAAGCTCTTGTGGAACTGACCGAAAAGTTGCATCAGGAATTTTTAGCCGATCAGCTGAAGATTCGCTCAGAGCTGCTTCAACAGTTTAAGGAGCAGCTGGAACAGACGAGAACGGAGATGGAGCTGAAATATCGCGAGGATCTGAAAGCGGAAAGTGCCAAGCTTAACGAAAAGCATCGTAGGGAATTGGCGGCGGCGAAGAAAAAACAGTGGTGCTGGCAATGCGAAAACGAGGTTTGTTTGAACCGGAATACTTATACATATTATGAACGACAAAACGCGGTGAATTTTGAGGCAAAAGTTGGCTGGTCTCGCAACGATTTTTACAGACTACGGTTAGCGCAAAACATATTTTTTCTTCTTTTGTTTAAAAATTTTTTGCTTTTTGACTAGCATTTTTTCACTATTAAAATTTTTTGTGTAACTTAGAATGGGTAATTTCTTTTCAAAAACACATTTTGTTGAGAAAAAACTATGAAAATGCGTTTTAATTGAGAAAAAAATGGTAAATATATTTTCGCGCTAACCGTAGTCTGTCAAAATATTGGCGAGACCAGCCAACTTTTGCCCCACAATTCACCGCGTTTTGTCGCTCGCTCATTCATAAATCCAAATATACGCATTTTTATTATGTTTCAGGCAATATACCACTGCTGCTGGAACACAGCATATTGCAGCGTCGACTGCCAACAGGGTCATTGGGCGACCCATCGAAAATTTTGTCGGAGAAAGAAGGGAGGCTCGGGGGCTCCTGGAAATGCTGCTCCGGCTATGCAATCGTAATGAGACGATCAAAAATTGCAATTAAGTTTTCATTTTAATTTTAATATTTTTCGTTCAATTGCCGGATAACATGTTTTGGTGAATGATTTTGGCTTATATTTAGTACAAAATTATTTGCTCATATTTATTTTTATGGTTATTCCGTGTAGATTGCTCGCTTTCTCGACATGTGATCTCTATTTTAACTGAATTTTTTATTTATTTAATCCCTTATATTTATTTATCTGTCTCTGTATTAATAAACACTCGAATCTGTCTGTCTGTGTTTTTGTGTTGTCGAAAAGCTACAGAGGTCGCGCAGAATTCTTGGTTAAATTAGGTTTAATATCGTTACTTATTGGGTCAAGCTCTGATGATGACGATACGCCTTTTAAGGGAGTTTTTGGCCGCCAAAATCGCCCTTTTCCCAGTCAAAAATTGAAAAATCGATTATTTCATTGACGCGATTTATTTTGTATCAAGTTTTCACGCAAAGAACATGTTATGCTTTGGATATACACGAAAAAGATTGCAGGCACATTTAAAAAATAGTAGTTCGCGCCCATTCGGTGGAGCGCACTTACTGACCTCCCGGTTAGTGCGGTCGATTTACGCCAGCGTCAGAAATTCGAGAGAAGAGGAAAATGCTGGTCGCGGGTAATTTTGGGATTTAGATTGATAAATTTTTCTATTGTGCTTTCAATCGACTTGCGACATGAGAACGCAAGTTTGCATTCACCATTCTCTCTGCGCCTCTTCAAATATCACTGTGTTAGCGTGGTCGCGCACAAAAAAGTGGGCGGAGTATCGCGTCCTCATGTCGCAAGTCGATTGAAAACACAATACGATTCGACGAAGTTCGAAGGGTTTTATTGATTTTTGCATCATCAGGGCATTTTTCTTAAATTCTTTGTTTAATTTTCATTCGAATTTGATTGTTACAAATTCGACGAGAATACATATACTTCTAAATCAAAATATCAGTTTTCAACAGTGAATCATTCGTCATTTTTATTTTTCCATGCTTTCTAAACAATCTGAACACGTTGGAAATAGAGCAATTACAGATTTGAACATTTAAAAATGGAAAAAGGGCGTGGCATAGAAAAGATTACTGTCGTCGGCAATTTATTCGTTTTTTTCGCCAATATTAAACATTTTTAACTCACCGGGAAAGGTTTTTGATTACTATTTAATATGCCAATCTACAACAATAATTCCCCGTCTTTAATTCAACTTTGGTGGGTTGAAGTCACAATTTTTTAATCGCTCAGTTTATAACCTTGATCATAATTCCCTTTTCCCTTTTCAGACCCATTTCTGCTCCTTTTTATCTTAACAATCAGCTCAAAAAAAGTGGAAATGACTATAAAGACACGAGTCTTTTTGTTCTAGTGCGCTGTTATCATATCATTCTTTTTTTCTTTTTTTTTCTTGCGTTTTGTTTGGACATTTCATTGATTTCTATTCTCGTTTATAAAGTTACGGCCACTTTCTATTTTCTATTTAATATCTGGTTTAGTTATTTGTTCTGATTCTTTCCCTCTTTGCTAAAAGCTTCTGACAGTCTGCGGGCAGTATACTGGTACTTTAACTACAGTCTGTAGGAAGTTTAATTGACCTAAAATAGTGTGTAACAGACTATTTTCGGCTAGGACTTCATTCGGCTTTTTAAAAAGTTGTGATGTACATAAATAATACTTATGTACATAAATGATTACGTGACACCAACCGACAGACGAGACCCAGAGAAGTGTTGCCATCACTCTGCCAATCATCGGTAATTTCGCATGTGCTTTAATCTGGGCAGATAGAATCGATGTAGTGTGCCCTCATTTCCCTGCCAAACACTGTCTGCGCATCCTAGCACCCACGTATTCTTTCCCAAACATCTCTCGACTTCTGCGTGTTTTGACCACCAAATCTCTTGTGTCACGTCTAGTCATTCTGTTGTTGCATTGAAAGTTCTTCCAATTGTTTATCTCTAAAGATGTACAACGTTGTGTTTGTTCTTGGCCCCCCAGGATCTGGAAAAGGAACCATCTGTGCGCAAATTCAAGAGGTGAGAACAACTGTAACAAAGTTACATGTTTTGAATGTATATTTAGAACCTTGGATATGTGCATTTGTCAGCCGGAGACTTGCTCAGAGCGGAACGTGAGAGGGAAGGAAGTCAGTTCGGAGCTTTGATTGAAGGTCATATCAAAAACGGATCGATTGTGCCAGTGGAAATCACCTGCTCTTTGTTGGAAAATGTTAGTTAGTTAGAGCGCGGAATAAACAACACACAATTATTATATTTCTAGGCCATGATTGCAAACAAAGAGGCCAATGGCTTCCTAGTAGACGGATTCCCACGAAACGAAGACAATTTGTCTGGCTGGAAAAAACAGATGGGAGGAAAGGTAAACGAGCAATTTGTCCTGTTTTTGTCATGCCCCGTCGACGTCTGTATCGATCGGTGCCTTCATCGCGGACAAGGAAGAACTGATGATAACGTGGAATCGCTGAAGAAACGTGTAGAAACTTACAATCAACAAACATTCCCAATTATTGAACAGTATGAGAAACATGGAATGGTCCGTGAGGTTAATAGTCAACGGCCAATTTCTGAGGTGAGATAATAAAAAAACGTTTGAAAATTTTACTAAACTGAATAAAATTAAGGTGTACCAAGACGTCGTGGAAGTGTTTTCGGCAGCAAATCAGAAATAACGGAATCAATAATAGGAATACAATTTAATTACTAATAAACTCATATATATATACATACATATTTATATACATTTCTTCCATTAAATTTCCAACTCAACCACGGTTTTTCTTTCTCAAATAAACAATTCACAAGATGCGAACAAGTGCAATGTACATAGATATTTAGTCAAAAACAAATATGTATAAATGTGCATGTTCTATGCCTCCAATAATTTAGCCTGTTTGCTGACACCCTTTTTAAAGGCTAAACTACAGGATTTTCAGCGGAAAAAAAGGCTAAACTACAGGATTCAAAATTATTTGGAGATTGGTGATGTTTCCGGCTCCCTAAATAAGATTGAATGAAACAAAAAACTACTTATGAAAAATGTCGGCCATGTGCAATTCCTAGGCCACCTGACACCTGCCATTGGTCTAGCGGTGCCAGAAAGAGGGAGAACTGCAAAAGATAATGCGCTAAGAAAAATACAGTTTTAAGAGTTTGTTATATTGATATTCACGGTTTTCTTGGTCAAGCTCAATCGACCGGCCAAATCCTACACAAATCGACGGATCAGCTAAGCAATTTGTTTTTGGGTTAAAACATTTTTTGTTTTTTGTAATTTTTGACATCAAAATAAGCCCAAAAAATTGGAGTTTTACAGTCAAATGGTCTACAGTAATTACCAGACATGGAGAACTTCATCTCGAGTTTTTGAATCATGAAGAAGTAAGTGGTCTTGCAACGAAATCACTACTGTTCAGTTTTTGCTTGCCTGAAATGATTGCGCGGGAAAAATCAGCAAGAAAGCTGCTTATCATGCGCGAACCTTTCGAAAAAAAAAATACGGTATTTAATACGGTATTATCGGCCCGCCACGTCGGTCAAACGCGCTCCGCTGAACTCAATACTACGTGGATTTCATTTTGGTTTCCAAATTATTTTATTTCACGTTGAATTTACACGTGAAATGAAAAAATTTGGAAACCAAAATAAAATCCACGTAGTATTGAGTTCAGCCGAGCGCGTTTGACCATTTTGGCGGGCCGACAATATATTAAAAAATCATGAATATGCATTAGAGCGCGTTTCCAATATTTAAATGAAGGCTCAGATTATTTAGCGTTCTTCCTTTAAACATGAGCTGGACGCGGTGCAAAACTCGGCAAATCTCTGCAATCGGCTGTGCTTCAAAACCATGTTTTTCTGGCAAATAATTTTGCACTACCATTTTTTGCACTACCAATAATTTTGCACTACCCGTGTTGCAGCACTACCTAATTTTGCACTGCCGTTTTTTGCCATCTGATTTTGCACTACCCAAAAGTGGTTTTGCACTACCTAATTTTTGGTTCTGCACTACCTATTTTTTTCGTGGAGCATATATTTTCAGAAAAGGTTTTAATTTGTTTTGTTGCTTTTTTTCTCATTGTTTTGTAGTCTACGCTAGTGATATGCGTTTTCAATAATTAATAAGGCTGGTGAAGCCCAGCGGCAACGCGCGGGAGGCATGTGTGAAACCTCAAACAAGGGCGACCGTAGGGAGCTGGGTGGAAGCATGATTTGCGGGTTGGTGGCTGCTGATTTTTTTTTAAATTAAAAATCTATGGTTGAACCTAAATAGATAAGCATTTATTGCCAGAATTGGGTTATTCACACACAGAAGGATCAAGACATTCTTCCGCCCAGCTCCCTCCGGTCGCATATTCAAAATGTGTCACACATCCTCCCGGCGCGTTGCCGCTGAATTTTCCGAATAACACCTATACGGATCTGATTGGCTCCGAAGCATGCATTTTTATTGGTTTTATTGAAAAAAAAAACCCGATATTAAAAAAATGCCCTGCAAAAATTAATTGGTAGTGCAAAACCAAAAAATAGGTAGTGCAAAACCACTTTTGGGTAGTGCAAAATCAAATGGTGAAAAACGGCAGTGCAAAATTGGGTAGTGCTGCAACACGGGTAGTGCAAAATTATTGGTAGTGCAAAAAATGGTAGTGCAAAATTATTTGCCGTTTTTCTTCCTTTCTAGAGTTGTACACATGGCAGCTGTCATTCGAGAGAGCAGGTGGGTTCGGTGGCACTCTTTGTCCTTGGAACCTCTACCACCCACCAAATGTGTCAGTGGGGTAAAACTTGCCCTTCCCATAGGCAGAGTAGGCGTGCTCCGTACGATCGATGAACGCGTGTCGATACTAAGAGTCCACCATTCATTCTTGTATTCTTAGCAAGGCCCGCTCTGTTTATTAAAAGAAAATGTCTTCAACTGTGTCCAGCGTGCCATCCGTCAAGCCTAAGACGAGCATCACATCGGACTATGGCTCCGAAGGCGAACTGAACGCGACATACAGTCTTATGAAATGCCGTTATCACCTCAAGAAAAGATGTAAGTTTTTTACTTATTCTTGCAGTTTTTATTTCTTCTCTCATTAAAATTATTTCCAGGTGTTCAACCAATGCCCGGCAGACAATTGCTTGTCAAAGAGCTTGCCGATTTCTTCGATTGGGAAATTGAAGGAGCAGTTTGCGGAAGAACAAGACCATTCCATAATGCTATTAGAGAATTTCGAGAGGAGAACAGCGAGGTGTAAGTGAATCTCTCAAATTTTATATTAATAAAAACATTTCCATTTTTCAGAAAACTTTTCTGCTCCCCACTGACCTTCTACTGTCAGAGAAATCAAATACGCGTTGAAATTGGGCGTGGCGAGTGCTTCTGCAAGCATGTCTTCCACGTGGAGAAGGAAAACTTCTACGCCCTCATCCGCGACGCAAAAGTGAGTACTTTGGACATTCAAATCGAGCACGGAGCCCATGACATGTTCGAGTTTTTGGCATACAATCTACCAGGGATTTGGTGCCGCGAACTCCGCGCTCTCAACGTTGTTTTCGCCGACAAATCGTGCGTGGAACCCCTGTCAACTCTTCTGAAGAAATCGAGAGGGGTTAGCCGACTCCGTGTTGCTCAAACTAGCGGCGAAGTGATCTGCGTTTCTGATTTGGTGAAGAGCATGGGATCTCTGGAGGAACTCGAGTTGAACTGCCCTGACAACTCTGGATCTGGGTTTCTTTTTGACAAAGGAGTAATGAAAGCCATCGTCGAACTGGAGAAAAGAACTGGGGCCACCAAACCGTTCCGTCAGATGAAAGCATTCAATGCTCAGTTTGACTTCTCCGCTAAGGAGTTCATTCATGAATGCTACAATCTTTCCAATCTCAACCACAACGAGACTTATTCAATGTACGAGACATTGAACGAAATCCGCGGAAAAGGAGGATTCGACTTGGACAATGCAAAAAACTGTGTTAACTTTGAGTTCACTCCTAGTTTAACAAAAAAACTGGAAGATGAGCTTTTTATGGAGATGGCCAGCAAGAGTAAAAGCTACTTGGTTCAATACAATTCGACGGATATAACAAGGCGACACTATCTGATCAATGGATCCTTGTTCCGTCTTGTGGATCACGACTAACTGTTCTGCCTAAAAATAAAACTTGTACGATTCTCAACTTTAGAAAATATATAATTTTTTTTTGTATTTTGTATTTCTTTCTTGTTTTCAAACCAGCATTTTGTATTTTTTGATCATTTGTTTACCTTCATACTTTTTGAAAAGCAAAAAAAATTTGCATAATTTTCATAAATAAAGTTTTCCGTTTATGGCTTATAGCCACATATCGCGTCCAAAACCTACAAAATTTTGCATTGGAGTTTACAGAATTTAATCCGTATTGTTTACTTTTCATCACAACTGCCGGGAAATTAGAGGTTGATGTACCAAACTCGGCAAAACCTTTTCCAATCAAGCAGGCATGTTAATTTGGTTCGCCTACCTCTAGTTTCCCGGCAGTTGGAATGAAAAGTAAGAAATATGAAATACCGGGCAATTAATGTAAATTCGGTATATTTCTGATCATTTAGCCTCTTCTGTCTGTTCTAATCATAACACAAAATTCAGATTGTTTGTTTATAATATTAGGGCCATTACAAATACTTTAATAATTTACGACATGTTGTGCTCGGCGACAGCTTCTTCCACGTACGATCTACATCTAGCAAACGACTCGGTAATTTTGCCAATATCACGCTCGCCATCGGTCTAAATAGAAATTTTGTGAAATAAAAAAAACAATTAATGTTGAAAAGAAAAAGTTATATACCTGTAACACAGGTGAGTTTGACCAAAATCCGTTGGCGAAAATTGTCAAGGCGGCTCCTTGAATGAAGGTATGTTTATATTCTTCCTGAAAATACATTTACTTTAAATATCAGAGGCTCAAAATGAAGTAACTATGCGCATACATCAATCTCCTCTCTTGTCCATGGAATTTTCACACCCTTCGCTTCCAGCCCAGTGCTCAACTTGTCAAAATAGTAGTCTAAAAGTGGTTTTGTCAGCTTTTTCCGATTTTCAATGCTTGTGCATGTTGATAGAAGATGGTGAAGATCTTCCATAGGCCCTCCTCGATGAGAAATTTGCCAGTCAATAATTGAGGCAATGTTGTCGTTTTTGTCCCAAAGAATTTGAGGCGCCCATAGATCTCCGTGTACCAAAACGGAAGGGCGTTCTGATAAAGAAAAGATTTAGGTTTTTTTTAAAGGGTTAAGCTCTTACTTCCAGTGAGATAATCCTCTGCAAACTTGTCCAAAAACTTTACGTCCTTGTCAAAAGTGTTTCTTGTAAAAGTGGAAATCACTTCTAAGCCGGGTTGTTTGGCGAGGTTTTCAGCAATTTGCCGGACCATAGTATGAAACGTGTCTGCTATTTCTTTTACCTTAAAAAATTATTATGCTTCTATCTTCTCTTACAATGTTCCCTACCACCGCATCTGGCTCCACCGCTTTCCATTCTTCGCAAGTGAGAGAATAAATGTGAAGTTTCACGATCTCATCGACAATTTTATACAGCTGAAATACAAAATAGAAGCCTGCTATTTTCTTACTCGCAGTGAAATAATCATCATATTTAAAAAAAGCTTCTTCCAACCTGTACTTTATCAAATCCGGTGATTAGATCATACACCTTGCAGTTTTCAATCATTTCCATCACAATGACAGGCACTGGAACTGACGTGTTGCCAACTTTAGCAGTTGCGTAGATAGTTGGAACTTGAAGCGGCTTTTCGTCCACTAAATTAAGTTTTGATTATATATATGTATGACATATGCTTATTAATTTACATTTCGAAAAAACACTATAATAGTCGCATTCCGTGCTATGCATGAATTGCTCAACAGCCGCCGATTCATTAGCATCAGGCTTGACATCACCTCCAGCACTTTCTATGACGTCATTTCCTTTTGAACTGCAGGCAATCTAAAAATAGCATGAATAATAATAATAATATTATTAAAGAAAATAGTTCAAAGTCAGTCAAACATAACTTCAAAACCACATGTTTCGGCAAATTCTCGTGATGCTCCTCTTCTTCTTCCTCCGCCTCAAAATGTAGACGAACTTTTCTTATCATTGACATGTATCCCAACTCCGAGTTGTCCAAAATTCCACTCTGCCAAAATAGAAAGACATTGTACTTAAATAAACCATCTTTCATGAACTAACAGTTCCAATTTTAGGCCTGACGCCAACTTTCTTCTCGATAACATCGGCGAGCCATTCTTTGGTAAGTGGCACATTTTCGATAATTAAATTTGACATTGGGAAAAGTTAAATCACCAAAAAATGGATGGAATAACAGTACAATCAAATCAGAACGTGCGAGTTTGAAATGATATTTTATCTAATCGCACCATATATGAACAGCCGCAATTGAGCTGACTGATAAGATACAATGAGCCTGCTTGTGCGCATGACTGTAGTTTATTTTTAATTTGTAGTGGAAAAATTATTAGGACAGCTAAAAAACTACAACAAACTTTGTCCGTATCATGCCCTTTTGGTATCGGGGCTCTTTTGCGCTCGACCGACCGATGACGTGATGGGAGAAGTTAGACAGTTAGATAGAACGGGACACTGGGAAACACGAAGGCACGCAGACAAAGAATCGGTCTAGTTTGAGCCGAGGCAGTGAGATGCTCACTCTGTAATACAAACAGTATTTTGTTTTCGAAGCGGTCGGTCTGATGCATTGTCAGCACCCCATTTGGATCACAAGTTTTCAAAACAAATGTGGGCTCTCCGACGTTTCCAAAGTAGACGTTTCGAAAGTGAACTTTTCGAAGGTTTTTCTGGGTTTTGTCGTCGCGGTGTTTGAGGAATTTTCCTTAAAAAGCTTTTTCAAATAATTGTGTGATACACCGCGTCGACGAAATCCAGGAAAACCTTCGAAACGTCACACTTTCGAAACGTCACACTTTCGAAATGTCTACTTTCGAAACGTCCGAGAGCCCAAATGTGAGCTGTTCAAATTTTATTTCATAACGTCTAGCACTGATGTTCACATTGAAATGAAACGCAGGAATACACCTGGATGTTTGAATTTTGATCTGATCGTTTTTGTATACTCTGAGAAGTTTAGATTTATCTTTCTGTTCAATAATGAGAACCATTGAAAGTTTTTTTGATGGCACACCCCCCGCTCGAGAGCCCATTAGATTCCAGCAATGCGTCAGTTACGGCTAATAGCCATGAGCTTTGGGTTCACATAACTTTAAAAAGTGATAAGTTAACTCATTATTTCCCTTTCTGACCATTTAACCTCTTCTGTCAATTCTAATTATAACACAAATCACAAAACAACTACTTGCTTATGATGCGATGTGACCCGAGCGTAGTCTATTACACACCATCTATAGAAACTTTCAAAATGGTTTTCAATCCCGCGCTGGATCCGTGTAGTCTATGTGACCGAAAGCGAAATTTAATAGATGTGATTTATGCAGAAGATATGTACAAAACAGATACATATGTATTTGTTTTGGGTTTGAGAGATGAAAAGAACCTGCCGATTTGTCTTCTAAGAATATGTTTAAGTTTTTCACGTGAAAGGATCATGTGAGTTCCAAACTGAACTGATTTGATGGAAAAGTGAAACGTTGGCATTTTACTTGCACTTTTAGAACAAGGGCAACACTTCCAAAAATTTTGATCATGTGAAACATAACATTCTGCACGAAAAAAGAAAATACGATCAAACGTTTTGTAGAACAAGTTTTAATCATGTACATAGCTGCAAAACTGAAATTTTGGCTCAGACCAGATCCTGGTAGCTTAAAACATTTTTCCGATGTTTGAACCTGCTATGGATTGTAGCATGCACAATTTCAATCGCAATTTCAATTTTTTCTGGTCCTCCCTGTAATGAAGGGGGGAAAATTGTTATTGAATTCCATTCAAATGTTTATTAGCTCAGGGACGATAAACATTTAAACTGGCAATGTTAAAAAATTAATTAAACTTATAAGGTGTCATTTTCAAAAGTTCAGACCAAAAAAACAATGAACAAAAACGATATACATAGAGGTACGGTCAAAATGTTCAAAGTAGGTACACTCAAGTTGACCTAAAAGGGCACCGATGGATTCTATACACGTCGTGAATAGTGTGGGATGGAGGGAGCTCTGAGCCCACAGGAAATGATTAGGACACCTTTCTGATGCTTGCAGATTTCTTCTAAATTATTCTTGGAGGCCACGACAATTATTTTCCTGAAAAACAGAAACAAGTAGTAGTAAAAAACACAAACAACTTGCAACAAAAATGCTCCAGATTGCCTCCGTAAGAGCGTGAAGCTAATCAGCGATCAAGTATTTTTCTTTTTTTTTCAATGGTAACTTAAGAGCCCATTAGTTTACCTTACAGTATTCCCTTTACATTTTAAGCAATTAGACAATTTGCGACGTCATTTGTTAATTAAAAATTCATTGTTAATTAAAAACCCTTGTTTTTGCATAACAAATTAGACGTGCTGAATCGTCAAGCAAAAACAAGAAGCTACAGGACAATTAGTTTACCGTTCCCTTGTTTCCAGAACTAGAACCTCCCCTCTAATAATCCTGTAGGCTAGAAAGATTCATCAGATACTAGTTTTCTCAGCTGGCCAAATGCTTGGCCACACATCTTATCTCTGCGCAGCTCTTTTCTCAGCTACGCTGAGGTTTGTAGACGGTCACAAAATGACTGATTCTTAAGTGTAGCCTAATCTCAGAAAAAATTGGCGAGGGGTGGCGCTGACCTTTAGCTGGGTGATCTATAAAATGCCTATCACATTCTGTGTCGTGTCAACTAAAGTCTTGCAATGGGATTAGTTATTGTTCTTGTGATTCTTTTTGCAACTGTTGCAGGGTTAGTTGATTTATTATTTTTATTTCTTATTGGGATCAATTTCTGATTTTCTGTATTTTAGTTATTTTAAATGGGTGCACACGTATTGGAGGCGCCGTGGTCTGGATGGACCTACTGGAATGCCAATTCTCGGGAGCTTTTATGAAATTTCCGATCCAAATAAGCCTAGGGCTTATTTTCTTCACAATTGGACTAAAGTAAGTCTTTTTTTTTCTAAATTCATATGTTTTGACTTTATCTATTTCCATATTTTCAGAAATTCGGAAAGATCTTCGGATACTACGAAGGAACAGTTCCGGTCTTAGTGATCAGTGATCTTGACATGCTTCAAGAGATGTTCATCAAGAAGTTTGACTGTTTCTACGCCAGAAAACCAACAAACACAATTCACGGAAACTTGGAGAGCACACAAGAAGAGCCAAGAATTCATTTGTTCTCTTCAAGAGGTGCCAGATGGAAGCGACTGAGATCTTTGGCGTCTCCTGGATTTTCAGTTAAGGCGCTGAAAATGGTGAGGACCTTTGAAAAACAAAAAAAAACATACTTCCCATTAGGTTCACGATGTGATGGAAGACAGTGTCATCAACATGGTGGATCTTATGGCAAAGCATGAGGACGGAAATGCTTTCAACATTCACGAGTACTTTCAAGAATTCACATATGATGTGATTTCAAGGCTTGCAATGGGACAGCCAAACTCTGAGCTTTTCAATAATGAAGGTGTTGAAATTACTAAAAAAGTGAGTTCTTTTTTTGGGTTAAACAATTTTTTTTGAGTAAAAGTAAAACTCAAATTGAAATTGGAAATTTTTCAGATCTTCAGCAGAAGTCATCGCTCTGTACCTTGGTACCTTTCAGTTCTCTTCCCGAACTACCAGTATTACATCAAAAAACTATTCTGGAACCATGAAAACGTGAAAGGCGGAAATGTCGGAAAAATGTTCCAATTCTGTGAACAGTCTGTCTACAACCGAATCAAAGAGAGAGAAGAAAACGCCAGACTCGGAATTGAAAACCCCGAATCCGACTTTATGGACATGTTCCTGAACTACTACTCTGATCAGGTTGAAGACGTGGAGTTTGGTAGCCAAATTGAGAAGAAAGTAACCGCCGAAGACGTGATTGGATCGTGCTTTGTGTTCTTGCTGGCTGGTTTTGATACCACTGCCAACAGCTTGGCCTATGCTGCTTATCTCTTGGCTAAAAATCCAGAAAAAATGAAGTTGGTTCAAGAGGAAATTGATAGCATTGTGACGGGAGGAAACATTTCGTATGACGATATTGGAAAAATGAGATACCTAGAAGCTGTAATCAAGGAGGCGTTGAGGCTTTACCCCGTTGGTTGGTTGTAAGTTTTAGTTATTATTATTATTTCTACTCAATTTCCAATTTTTCAGCGCGTGCTCACGAGAATGTGTGAAACAAACGACTCTAGGAGAACATGTGATTGATGTGGGAGTAAGAGTGGAAGCAGATGTCATGTCCATTCAAAGGAGCACCGAAATCTGGGGCCCTGATGCCAATGAATTTGTTCCTGAAAGATGGATCAACTCTTCTACTCGCCACGTCATGTCATGGATTCCATTTGGAGCTGGCCCTCGTGAATGCGTGGGAAAACGGTTAGCAATCTCTGAAGCGAAAACTGCGCTGGCGCACGTGCTTCGCAGATATAACTTGGTGTCAGGCATTGAAACAGAGGTTAGATTTGTAGAACTTGATTTAAAATTCCAGTTTTCTGTTCAGAAGGAGCTTCACATACAAGGCTGCACAACTGCCTCGCCTGAAGCTGTTACGTTGCATATTGAGCCTCGATTTTAAATTAAATACGGTTTTTGCTTTTTTAAAGTATACATAATACGTAGTATTTAATTGTTTTAAAAGTTTATGACAGAAATCGCTATTATCTATGTATTAATTAAATGCTGTATAAATATAGCTTGTATTGATTTTTTTTGTTGATAAAATTAAAAAATCATCCTTATATATAAAATTCCGTTTGGGTTCACAGGTGATTCGCGTGACGCAAATAATTTGTCAAATATTGTTCGCGCGTTTGCGAAATGGGTACGCGTGAACATTACTTTTGTGCGCGCATAATTCGCAATTCGCGAAAATTTACATGTTATTTGCAAATTGTATGCGCATCCCGAAAACATGATCAACAATTTGCAATTCGCGAAACATCATATTCGCCGACAATAATTTTGTTCGCACACAAATGACAAATCCCGAAAATTTGACACACGATTAACAAATTGTGTGCACATCGCGAACTAAAATATCAACAAAAAAAGAACGAATTGCAAATAATTGATAATGATTAATTGTTTTATAATTTCCCATATCAATTAATTAAATGACCTTTTAAGATAATCAACTTTATTATACATAAAAATTAGAAAATAAATAAATAAATATCATTTCGTGATAACGCAAAGAATAAACAAATAAAGGTCAGGTACAATTACAATGTGTAAATGGGTGGGGGTCACGAAACAGAGATTAATTTATAGGAGTCATCTCATTTGACAAATTATATGCAGATTCTTCATTAAACATCGGTTTTATGACGAGCTTCATTCACACTTCATTGTTGATCGTCCTTGATCTGAAAAATAATACATTCATTTAGGTTTTTCGAGTCTCTAATAGATTAAGAAAAGCCCACCCATGCGCCCGTTTATTTTTAAATTATTAAAAATGTGTCGGGAGTTTTTAAAATCAATATTATCTCGAAAACTGTTGACTATCAAATTTTTAGCAGGTACCTTTTCAATTTTTTCAATTAATTTTAAAAACTAAAAAAAAAGCTTGATTTTTCGAAATTTTCAATGGTTTCCTAAAAAAATTTTTAAACTTTAAAAAGTTATTTTCTTAAATACTTATTTGTTACTAAAGTTTCAAAACTCACCTTTTTCTTTGGCTACTGCGGGGCGTTTCTTGGGCAAGAGTGTTGGGAAGTCTGAAAATGCAACATTAACGATGGAAAAGTTAACGAAGAAGCAAGAACGAATGTAAACTAAAAATATTTAAGCAATTTTACCGGAAAAAACAAAGAAAAATATCAGAAAAATAATGTTTTTGTGGCAAAAATAAATTAATTTGGGACCTCAATCAAGGATGAGAAAGTTTTCGCTGCGAGAGTTCGTTCGGGATTTGCCAATTGTATTTTCGCGATTTATCAATAATTTACCCATAATTGGGAAATTCCGACCATATTTCGACCATGCATTACTTACAAATTGTGCTCAAATCGCGATTTTCTTCTTCGCGATTTGCGTGCGATTTGTAAATTGTTTTTCTGCGCGTATAATTCATAAGTCACGAATCACCTGTGTTTGTAACTGAGGATCTTTGTGTGTCTGTCACAGGTGGTGGGAGATAATGCCAAAACGGATCCGAAACGGATGGGACGTGGATTGGATCCATATATGATCCGATATAGATCCACGCGCCCCCGTGGAGGGAGCGTGGATTGTTTTGGCGTGGGTCACCGTGGATCCACGCCGGCGTGGGGGAGGATGGAATATATATGGAGGGCGCGTGGAATTTTTTGACGTTATGGAGAATGGATCCGCGTTCATCTGAAGCAGGGCGCGTGGATGTCAGGCTCTATTAGAAGAGCAGGCAATTTGGTAATTGACCATTGTAGCCCCCCTAGCTGATATCGACCACCAAGGATCGGCTTAGCACAGGTTGATTTTGGTCCAATTTACTCAGTGGTTTGTAAAAAAAACCTGGCAGTTATCCTGGTATATGAGTGAACTAGTATAATAACTAGTATAGAATTGTGTCGAAATAGAACTTGACGCGAAACAGAACCGCGTGGAATAGAACTGTTCGGAAATGAAACTGTTCCGAAATAGAACCGCGTGAAATATAACCCAGTCAATAAATCGAAAACAGGTCACGCCACTGATTGTGAGTGGAACTTTTTCTGTTTGGCTATTTATTCAATAGTCTTCACCCAATTGTGCTAAAACGCGCTAAAACTATGTACAGTTCTATTTCACGCGGTTCTATTTCCGAACAGTTCTATTTCACGCGGTTCCATTTCGGAACATTTCTATTTGGGAACAGTTCTATTTCACGCGGTTCTATTTTGAAAAGGTTCTATTTCGAGGTAGCGCCTATTTATCAGATAAGTCCTCCACTTTTTCCTTTTTTAATTTTCCATTTCAATATCGCCTTCCGCTATACCAGAATAGCCCCCCCCCTGATAAGAATAGCCCCCACCGTATCAGAATAGCAAAACAACAAGCGAAAATCGACCAACATCGAAGAGCAATCCCAATTAATTGAAGCCTTTAATAGAAGTGCACCATTCATAGCTCTTTCTATCATTTTTGTCGCTTTCCGAATAAGGAAAAGCTTCGAATCAGAACTTTATCAAGACAGAATTGTCCCGAATCAGAACCGTTTTCTTTCCAAATGGACACGTGTCAAAAGTGTTGTATAATAATAAGCTAAATCAAATTCTCCAGTACAAAACAAGTATTTGTAATACCGTATTTACTCTATTTGTCCGGCATGCCGGCTTATTGTTTGAACCTCCTGCTTGGATGCCGGCCAGTTAGAGTGAATACCACATAATTCATTTTCCACATTTGTGGCTCATAAAATCTTTGTTTTCTTTTCCAATTACGTTACTGATTTCACCTTTACCATAGTTCTAATTTGGAAACGTTTTGATTCGAGATAGTCGGGAGGACGACGATGGTGAGGGACTATACTTATATATGCTGGGGTGGGGGCTTATATCCCACGGCAGGCATATGAAGTAAGTTTTCGTGAAATTACGTCTTAAAATAATAAAATCCACGAAAAACTGGTGTCACCACGCTACGCCCCGCCCCTTTCCCGTGCAAAACATAAGGGCCGTCGAAACCCGTGAGATGTCGGTCCACATGGGAAGGTATACCCGCCGCCATTGCAGATGTTGCAAGGGATTGGGTTAGAGAATTCTGAAGGGCGAGAGGGGAGCTCTTGATGAAGGCTCCGTGGCACGGTGCCACAGAGCTCACCGGCTATTTTTGGTTGTCTGGATACATGTGCTCATTGAGCATCTTGAGTGAAATCAATAAATGGAAAATTCAAGAAGTCTAGAAAATATCCACGTCCCACCCACGTCCCATCCGTTTTTGATCCGTTTTCAGTCCACGCTCCCACGTCCGCATCCTATCCGTGGGAGCGTGGATCCTAATAGGATCAAAATCGGATACATATAAAATTCCTATAAATTCCACGTCCCATCCGTTTCGGATCCGATATGGATTTCAAGCCCTTCACCTGTGTGTGTCAAAGGCGCATGGCGGGGTCGAACTCAGTACCCGCGGCCAAATAAAAACTCGACGGGCAAGCGTGCTACCGCCTGCGCCACACAGGTTTTGCGCGATAGGCCTATAATAGGTTGAGGCCAAATATAGGCCTATTATAAGCTTATAATACGCCTATCGCGGGCGGCAGCGCCTACCCTCCTGTAATAAGCTTATCGCGGATGCGGTGTGCGGCGACCGCGGTAGGCCTATTTGTAGGTCTAGCGGCGTGACGTCAGGGCGACGCAAACGCGCTCGACGGCTACACTATCTCGGTAGAGACGCCAGCACTCATCAGAAAAAAAAACACTTTTTTTGTCCTAAATTAATTTTTTTCCGGCTCATTTCAGCTGTTTTTCGTTTTTCAGATTTTAAATATTTTTTATCTTTCAATAAATAGAAATATTCTTGTTTTTTTCCCTGTAATGGCGCATTCGCAAGGATTGACACTTCGCGATAAATTGTGAGACAATAATTATCTTCATTTCTTTTGCTATTCTTTTTATTTTTGTTTAAAAAAGACATAATTTTGTTTACCAAAAGTGTCAATCTTCGCCAATATGTGATAAAGCCGGCCAAACTAGAAATACGTTGGTGGGCCGAGAAAGGGGTGTAAATAAAAATATTTTTATTTATTGTTGCACAATAAAAACGTGCACGCGTTCTTCTTACAAATATTTTTCTTCATTTCATATATAGTGGATTCGTGGCGGAGTGACAATTTTTTCACGTTTTTATTCGAAAAATGAAGAAATAACTGAAGAAATGAAGAGATTTTTCGTCTCCCATTTTCACGTGAATTGTCACTCCGCCACGAATCCATTATATAATTATATAAATAATGGATTCGTTGCAGAGTGGCAATTTTTCACGTTTTTTTTTCAAAAAAAAATGAAGAGATTTTTCGTCTCCCAGTTTCACGTGAAAACTCACTCCGTCACGAATCTATTATAAATAAATAAAATTCAAATTTCTCATTTTTCAGGCGGTACTGCAATCACGGATCGTGGATGTTCACGAGGAGCTGCGAAACGGACATGTAATGTAAGTATTATGTTTTGACAAAATTGCAAAATTTCCTGCATTGTCCGAAGAAAAAAAATCTTGGAATCCCATTTTTCCTATAATGGATTCGTGATGGAGTGGCATTTCACGTGAAACTGGGAGACGAAAAATCTCTTCATTTCTTCAGTTATTTCTCCATTATTTCGAATAAAAACGTGAATTCGAGTGTCACTCCGCCACGAATCTATTATACTGTCAAACGTTATGGAGTTATGCACGAAAGGGCGAAAAAAACAGCAAAAACTGCGCAAAAACTTGGAAAATGCTCCGAATGACCTGAGATTTCCGGAAATAAGGACACAGATACTCCTGGATAGTGTGCGCTACCGGTAAAGATTTGACGACTTAACCGGTAAATTTGGCAAATTTTGTCGATTCTTTACCGGTAAATTTACCGAAAGATGGGTTCACCGGTAAAAAAATTTTCGATAACGCACACTACTACTGGATATGCTCAGAAAATTTTGGACCGAAATATCTATTTTAAAAAATATTGAATTTTTTCCGAACAATTTTGAAATCGATATTTTGTTCCAAAATCTTGTGGGCAAACATTTTTGTTCTTATTTCCCAAAATTTCAGATGAATCGGAGCATTTTCCGAGTTTTCTCGCAGTTTTTTTTGCCATTTTTTGTCATTTTGTGCATAACCCCATAACGTTTCACAGTATAATAGATTACAGAATACTACAGAAATTAGAAACTTTTCGCCGCCTAATAAGGCGTTTGGTCACTGGCAGTGTTCAGAACGCCGATTTCGATGGAAAATTACCGTCGAGATGTAGCCAGTACGCCGATTTTAGCAGCAATCGATCGATTTTTGCAACAAGTTGTAGAGTTTGAGGCAACTTGACACAAATTGCCAGGGCGATTTGTTCCTAAAATCGGCAAATTGCCGCCAAGATCGGCGTGCTGGCCGCACCTCATTAGTACATCGTTTTTAGTCGGGCACTGAATAGGTTATGACTTTTTTTTCTCATTTTTATCATCAATTTTTATTTCAGATCGAGGCGAGTGACCTAAAGGAGAGCGAGCAGAACCGTGGATGCCATTGGACGATATTGGACATTGGACGAATTTGTAAGTTTTCAAATTTTTTAAAAATTTGGCGAACACAAGCAATAGTCACCAAAAGTAGCAAGCTTGTATAAAGTAAAAAATATGACCAAAATTCGAATAAAATATTCAGCTCGGCGATGTACAGCCGCAAGTGCAAATTTGCCTGTTTCCACACCAATTTGTAGGAAAACGCATCAAAAACAAGCCTCACTTGCTTTAGAATTCTTCCATCTTTTACGCTCCGAATTCAAAATTTTCAGTAAGGTTAAAAAAATATCTTTAAAAAAAGAGACCCACACGACGCAGTCACGTGATTTTTCCATGTGTTTGCCTGCTCCCCACGACGCAGTAATAGAACTTTAAAAAACATGCGAAATAATCGAAATTCACTAAAAAAATGGAAATATGCGATTTTATCATGCAAACTTCAGTTGATTTTTTGTTTGGAGAAAAATAGGAAAAACTGCGCTCTGCATAGATTTTCTCCAGATAAGCTTGTCTCCATGGTCACATGGGAAAACCTATTTAAAAACAAACTACGTGTTCGCCAACTTTTAAAAACTTTGAAAACCCAAAATAATGTTCTACATTCTTTTTCTGATATATTTTATACCCATTCTTCTCCTTTTTATTGTTTGTACTATTCGATTCGTTAAAATTGCAATAAATTTTATTCTGTTTCAACAGTTTTTCGTTTTTTTAACAAGAAATGGCTCGAATGGGAGCACTTTTGAGCATGCGGGTGAGTTTGGAGGCGTTTGATAGCCCTATTACAAGCCTACCCTCGAGTTAGGAATAACCGCGATAGGCCAATTATAGGCTTACAATAGGCTTATTGATGACCGCGATAAGCCTATTATAGGCGAAAGTCAACCGCGATAAGCCTATTATAGGCCTATTATAGGCGACGAGCCGCGATAAGCCTATAATAGGCTTACTATAGGGTCCTTCGCGGGTACTCGATAGGCCTATCGCGCAACCTATTATAGGCCTATCGCGCAAAACCTGTGCACACGGGACACGTGGGATGAACGCTCTCGAGGAGTAGATTTGTTCGCGGCTGGCAACATGCCGTTGCGTTCGCCTCTGGGTAGAGGAAAAGGTCAAATAAAAAACAGTCTGAAGATGAGGAAAGATCAAAAATAGCTTTTGATTCAGCCAGGCTTGTACACTCATAAACAAGGCACAGAGCGTATTTTTGAAGGATCGTTTTCGATTTCAAATAGTTTAATTTCAATTTTGATATTTAAACGTGAAGATTTAATCTATCGTAGGCTGCATTTAGCTGCACATCCACTCATCTGCCTTAAACTGCTACGAAGAGGAGACGCAGACATGCAGCCTCCCCACTCAGCGGAGCGCATTTCCAATAACGTTCCGACCAGCACGCCGTGTGGTTTTGGTACCACCGCGAGAACAATTAGTTTGTCATATTTTCACATTGGACACAAATAATAAAAAAGACCCGTAATGTTTTTTTTTATTTTCAAAAAAAAAAAGGTCTTTGGGGTAGATTATTACCCCGTTTCTATCCAGATACAATTACGCAAGTTAGTACACGCTATTTTGAGACAAGCCTTTTCAAACAAAAAAAAAGAACACTCGCAAATTATGACCAATCGTAATACATAAAATAGTTCTCTGACAATTCTTTATCGTCCACTTGAACTCCCTGAGAAGTCGTGTCTTTGAACATTCGGACTTTTGGTTTTGTCCGGATGTTGTCCAAGATGCCACGGTTTTCGAGACGGATTCTTACGACCTGAAACACAGAAGAATTTCAAATCATGTACGAAAAATACAATCCATTTCATTCTCACATTTTGCTCAGTTCCGGATCTGATAGTTCCTTCTACAAAATGAGGAATTGGCTCTCCAGCATCATTGAGCGCAATTTCAATTCTATCAATGACACCTCTCCGGATTGCTACTCCATTTGGAACCTGAATTTAACGTTTTTATAACCCTTTTAAATGTCACCCACCGATTCCACTTTAGCGCCCAAAAATCCATCATCGCCGCTGTCAATTGTAACAACTTTTTTGGACTTTCCATCAATCAGCTTTTCAGTTCTTTAAATAATGCATTTTTTGAATTTTAGAGTTCAATTTATGTATTTACATGGCTCCACCTGCTCCTCCTGACAAAATTGCCTTTACTTTCGCTGCAATATCATCCCAGCCCACGTTCAGATAAGTTGTTGCTTTTTGTTTGGTGGCAGGAAGCTTGGATTGCCCTTTTGCATCCAAGCATCTTAAGTGCTCTTCGACGATTTTCTTATCGGAGACTGTCAGCTGCTTTGCTTGCATTTTTGGCACGCTGGATGATGGCATTGGTTTGGTTTTTTGTTTCATATCGGTTTCATCTGCAAATATGTCCATATTTTGAATTTAATTCAGACGCCATTTCTCGCAACGCTGCGTCTCCATTTTTCATAAGTCACTGTGGTGACGCAGACAAATGCGATAGAGAGCGATTGCCTTTACGCAAGTGGGAGTTATCCAAGCATAAAAACTTACGAATATGAGCTTCAACGTGTTTATCAGCCAGTATCGCTTTGTGCATTTCTTTGATAGTTTCTAGGTTTGCCTTGATCTTGGAATCTGTAATAAATGTTATTTTATTGAAACTCATTTCAACGTATTATTCTTACTACCAGACTGTCCTTCATTTTTCCTCATATTTTCATTAATAGTCTGATCAAAATGCTGCTTATCCTCTATTGTTTTTAAACCATCTCTGAACTCGTTGATTTTTTCTTGAGTGGTCTACAAATGAAACATGGTGCAAAACTTCTTTAGAAACAGATTATTTACCTGCTGAATAAGTTTCTCAGCAGTTTGAAGATTCACAGCCGCATTTGTGAAGAAAAGTAAACTGGTAGAAAACTGGAACAGTTCTAGAGGGGTTAACCGCTCTCCATTCGCTACTTTTTCAAAAATATTGTATCCAGAAGCTGTAAGAGCGATTCCAGAGACGGCAAAGTTTGCAAAAATTGCGGCGTTCACAGTGTGCTCAATAACCTGACTAACTTCGATTCCTTGTGTGGTCATGACTGTTAGGTACTGTAAAACAAGAAAATAAACCATTTAAGGGGCAAAAAACTTACAGCAGATCCTCCAATGGCACCAAAAGAAGCTAGGGATGCAGCGACAGCTAGCCAGTCCACAAAATTTTCTCGACTTCTTAATGGATTCACATTTTCGTTATGTGTAGCTCTATCCACGATGTGATAACCGGATCTTGCCATTGTATAAATTCCGGTGCCAATTGCAGTGTATAGAAGAGTAGTGGCTGCGACAGGGGCTAACGGTGTGAATAGTCCGATCACTGATCCGATAGTGGCGGCGATTCCAACTCCCATGGCACTGCGATCACTGACCTAAAAGGCTTTGTTTGTGTTTTTATGTAAATGGTGATGCAGACGCGCTCGGCGGCTATATACCTTTGCAATTTGACTTGGAATTTTGCTTTTCCGGGAAACATCATATCTCAAGTTTAGAATGCCGCCTGTTTCCATCTGAAACAAAAACAAATTATTGCAACTCTTCGTTTCAATGATTAACCTCATAGAGGCCACCTTCCGGGTATAAAATATTACATTCAGGCAACTTGTTCTTGCTAATAAAATCATCCCAATCGTCATAGGCTCGACCTGTCGATTCGATGTACATAATTTTTGAGCTAGTTATGCGGAGGCAGATGAGTGGGAGCTAGGTGATTGGAAATTTAAACAACGATTTATTTATTAACTTACGATATTTGAATTGGCTCCATCTGCGAAAAAACTCACAAATACAAACTTGGTCTCAACGATATTAGGCTCTCCTTCTTTGATCTTTTTTTGGCGCCTGTTAATGTCGAAAAGTTCTTCGCGGAGTTTTATAATGTGCTCTTCTTGCTGAATTCATTTTTGTTATAATGGATGCGTTATTTGCGATATATCGATAATTATTAAATATGGCGTTTTGGCACGTGGTCTGATCTGCGTATTCGTTATCAGCAGAGCGCAAATTCAACATTTATGTAAACTCACCACTTTAGTATACCCAAACTCCGAGACAAACTTCGCATCGTTATTTGTTTTGCTCTTTGAGTTTTTGCCTACTTCCATGTTTTTCATCAATTCTTTCAACTGTTCAGGATTCAAACTATTCCTCTCTTCTTGTGGCAGATTCGTTGGGTATTGATACAAGGCGAAGCCAATTTTACGGCTGATGGTTTTGATTTCTTCCTATTAACAATGAAATGTATTAAAAAGGAAAATAGCATACCTCCACGTCCTTCGAAATCCGAAACCAATCTAACCTTGCCAGGCCAATACCATAATACTTTTGTGTTACTATAGATGCGCCAATTTGATGCTTCAACTCGAGTTTTGAATTAGCTTGAACTGCCTCAAAAAGTTCAATTTCCTCGCCACCTTTCTTCTTGATAAAACACGTGGCACAGATTCCATAGTCGGGGCAGATTTCCGGGCACCTAAAATAATGGAAATCAAGGTTTTTTTTATTGGTATTAAACTCACACATAACGCAATCCCGGAAACACTTTCGAGCCACAACTTGCACACGGATTGTCATGCACCGGAAATGCAACTGAACGAGAAAAAATAGAAAAAATAGAAAGATATTTTTATGTCGGCTCGGCTCACGTTTTCCAAAAGGAGACATATCCAGACGATATGAATGATGCATATGTGGATGTTCGGCTGGAAAATCTTGCGATTTTTTGGTGTGAATTGACTCTTCAACAATTGTGTCATTGTAACAGGTTGCACAGATATGGTGGTTGTCGCAGAGGTTGCACGTGAACATTGAGCCTGTACAGTAAATTCTTTATCAAAATGTTGAGCCAATTTTTTTAAAGCTTGCCTAGAATCACCATGCCACATTCTGCACAATCTTCAAATTGACAATCCGAGTACTCGGGCCATCTGATGGGATTTGTTCCTTTTAGTTTTGCATCCATTAAACCTGGAAAAATCAAAATCAACTTGTTTCAAATAAAGTGAATGTTCCAAATAAAGTGATGGAAAAAGGGTGAATGTATTGTCATGAGTCAAAAAATAAAAATAGACCTGTTTGTGTGGAGTTGCGTGTGAGTGTTCTTTATTTTTTCGCTCTGATTCTTTCTCGGTCTCTTCCCGTTTCACCTCCCGTCCGACTCTCTTTTTTTCTCTGCCAAAGATTCTTTTCCCATCACCTATGATCGGTTGGCAGCGGAAAACGAGAAAGAGAAAATAAAAAGTAGAGGAAACGTGTGATTTCGCAATGTCTATTGTTGAGGTTGAGGACTGACTCATAGAAGAATTGAATTCACCGTAAAATGCAAATGGAGTTTATTTTGGTGTTGAAATACATACAGAGACACGAAAACTCAATGTCGCGCCAATTTTTTGGGCTTGCCAACAGTTTCCGTTATTTTGGTGCTTAATAGTGCTAGAGGGCAAATATTTGACAACATTTTTTCATTGCCAAAAAGAAAAATTCACAAAAATTATAGTGAAAACGCGAAAATGCACATTGGAACAACAAACATTTTATTTAAAAAAAAAGAAGAAAAACTGGAATCCAAAAGTTGTTGTTTTGTTCGTTTTCGAATTTCATGCCTCAATCCATCGAATCGAAAGCAGTCTGAAATAAATTTACACGCCATAAACTTGGGATGGCCCGGTCCCTGAGCGGGTCTCCTTGACGGCCTCAGAGGGCGAGGGCGCCCCAGCACCGCCTAAAAGGGCGAGGGCACTCCTGGCCTGTTTGCGGGGATAAGGCATTGCGGGAAGCCCTGAGCTGTTTATTATAACTTGAGAAGTTGACCTAACACATTAATCAGAGATCTTTTTTTTTTATCCATGAGAAATGCAAGCTTTAAAATTTTTTCCTCAACAATTCCCATCTGTGAACCATTTAAAATATGAGCTCACTCCATTCCCTGTTTTCATCAATTACTCACTTACCTATTTTCAGCCCCTATTTGACATTTAATGCCAGCTGAAAAAAGTAAAAAAAAAATAACCAAGCGAATTATTCGCGTGCTGTTTTGCGGGTTGCCTAAGATACCGCTTGCCTACCTGCGATAATTCGCGTCATTTGTGTGAGTTTCTGAGCTCGAAGCCAAGCACAGATCAAAATTATGTTGCTGCCTACCCGTCTTGTACTCTTGGCAGCTCTTTTTGAGGGCGTTTTAGGTACGTTAAATTATACTGTAATTAAAAAAGGGTAATTAAGGTGGTTCAAAATCCGACTAGACGAATAAATGATTTGGATGGATTCTCCTGTTTCAAAGAATCAGTGAATTTTGTTATTGTTGGCCCGCCAACATGGGGGTACTACGTGGATTTCATTTTGGTCTCCAAATTATTTCATTTCACGTGTAAATTTAACGTGAAATGAAATAATTTGGAAACCAAAATGAAATCCACGTAGTATTAAGTTCAGCGGAGCGCGTTTGATCATTTTGGCGGGTCGGCAATATTTTTGTTAAAATATTACTTTCATAGAAGTAGAGCTATGTTTGGCTCTTAAAAAATTTCGTATGCAACCAAAATCTTTTAAAACAAGTAAAAAGGCACAATTATTTCACTAAAGTGTTCGTTTCCCCGATGGGTGCCTTCAAACTGCTAGGCATGCATCCCCACGGCTAGAACAATAGTAAGAACATTCCTTTTGTTGCTGAGCGCAGAACCTATTTCGCGCGCCATAGATACCAGGAAGCGAGCCCTACTGGCTGTGCATCTTCATTTTCCCCATTGCCTCATTTTGTCTAACAGTCTAACTTCTCTTTTTGATTTTAAAGAGGCTTCGCGCCCATGATGGAGCGCGCACCTGCCTCAATACCAACTCCACCTGCAAAACAGGCTTATTTTTTAATTAGAAATCTAGGCTGAGAACAGGATACGTGTTAATTCTCCGCAGTTTCACATATTGTATGTGTCATATTTCATATATTCTAGGAAATAATATCTTGCCAGTTCTGATTAATTTCACAGAGCCCAATTTCTGTGTGCACGCACTTTGACGAAAACAATCTAATTTTTTGGCAATTTTAAAAACAAACTTGATTACAGCTGGAAAAGCAATTAAAGACTGTGTGTTTAATGGAACGATGGCGACGATGGAGGACAACTGCACCCGAATCACTGGATCACTGACTTTCACAGGCTCAGACGATATTAAAGTAAAATCTGCTTAAACTAACATTTATTCCTCATTTTTAAAGGTCTTGTACTCCAAGCTTGCATATGTAGAAGAAATTAACGGATGCGTACAAGTTGTTGGTTCTGGTTACATCAGACTCGACTTTTTCGCACGTCTTCGTAGTGTTGTGTGTGGAAATTCAAGTGAGAGGAACTATTTAACCATCTGCTTGATCTTGATTTCGATTATTTTCAGGCTATACGGTTGATTTTGCAGTAGCCAACAATTCAGCGTTAGAACGACTTGGAATGCCTGTGCTGAAGTGAGTGAGCAGATTAAAATATTTATGTGAATATTTAATATACCACTCAATATTTATTGTTTTGCAGAGTAAACCGACTAGGTTTGACAGGTAACCCAAAACTTTGCATCACGTCAGAGGAAGCTACAAGATATACAAACGTACAGAGAGGATCCGCCGATAACTTCACCCTGTGCCAAGGTCGCGCAGGTGAGGACGATATCTTTCGCTTATCAATTAATACAAGGGTATGCTTTTAGGAGTGCTGAAGGAATGTAACTCAACACAAAATGGATTCAATGGAGGGTTAGCTGATGGTTGTGAGCTAATCACTGGAAATCTGTACATTGATGGGCAAAATAATGCAAATATTAGCAATAAGCTACAGTTTGTCAAAGAGGTGTACGGAAGAGTTTATATTAGAGCAACTACACTGAACAACCTTACTATTCCACTTTTGGAGAAGGTCTATGCATCAGAATCGACCACATCTACCTGTACGCAATTAAAGAAGAATTGATTTTATATCAACTAAAAATTTTCAGTACTTGACCCAACCATACTAGTTGACAATAACAACAACTTCACCAGCCTGGACGTTCCCAAAATCAACTTTATGGCTAAAAATGATTATTCGTTTGTGACCAATGACGACTCGTATGTCATGAATCAAGATCTTTGCAATCGTCTCTCACCGTTCGGGAAAGTAATGTCAAACGAAACAGTCTGCGGTAATTGCAATTAAACATTTGTCATCTAAATGTATACATTAAGATTCAGTGGACAAACGGTCGCACCAAGTGTCTGCAAATGTGGTTATGATAATTCTGTGTTTTTTGTTTTCTGTTTGACGGAAAAAAAAACAATAATTGAAAGTGGAAAAGAAAGGTTCAGTTCACCATTTTTAACACTGTGCTTTTCTGGTTTTTGAAAGTGTATAGACCCGAGGAAGACACGAGACAATTTATTGAAAGTTGGGGCTCGTAAAACAGTCTACACACAGTTAAAATGAAGTTAAATGGTTGCAGTTTTTAAAGTTTGAAAGAGTTTAAAAATTGAAAAAAGAAGAGACTTCTATGGCTATTAGCCTCTGAAAATAAGTGACAGATAACATACTTTAAACAGCTATAAAAACCTCTATTAGCTCATGGCGTACTGGCCAAAACGTTATTGGCAATGCGCTCCGCTGATGCTTGTCTGCGTCTCTTCGGCGGTAGTCGCTGGCATGCTGACAGTATCCTTGCACTCTGATTCTCTGCGTCTCCTCTTCGTGTCAGTTTAATGCAGATGAGTGGCTCTGCAGCTAAATACAGCCTATGGTAGGAAAATGCGACCACGCCACGCTTAGGCCAGATTTTTTTGGATAAAAGCCCGCACAGTGACTGAAAGGAGTGTAAAAATGGAAGGAATTAAATTTTTGAAGCGGATAAGCGGATAAGCTCTATGGCTATTAGCCTGTTATTAGCGCTCAACCATAAAATAGCTATAAAAAGCTGTCAACCTGGAAGCATACTCTAAATTTAAGACCGGGCAAATAGCCAAAAGTATTTTCATGTGTCCGCATCGTACGCGAAATGCCATCCATGGCTACTCAAAAACGTTTCAAACATTTGAAGGAGATGATTAACAGTAATGAAAAAAATCAGCAACCTGAAGAAAATCTTGGGTCTTGTTCATTTGCACAGCTTTTTTTTCTCAAAACTCGGACATTGTGTGAAGATTTATGACACCAAATCTCCGCTCTTTAAACTTCTACGATTTCAATTTTGAAGAGACCGGTTCACTGATCTGCATCTTTTTCATTTCCCCGTTGTCCAACACATTCAGTGGCGAATCCAGCTTTGTATTCTTTCAATCATGTCTGTTTGAAAATTTTTATCTCCCCCATTCTGTTGTTTTTACGTCTTCGCGTCCTTTTGCAGACGAATTCGAATACGCAAAAAGGATTGCATTTCCTTTTTATTTCAATTTTGGCGCTGCTACCTCCTATTTTCCAATTATTTTATCGTCTCGTCTTGTCTTCCGACTTTTTGTCCTTTATCACACTAATTGACCTCTTTTGGCTGCTGAAACGGGGGATGTGTGGAACACTGATTAATACCAGCAGTTTCGGCAACAAAAACACTCTTTTGATTGTTTAGTGATTGATACGTAATGACTGGATGTAATTTGAGAGAAGGAAGATGAGAACGATGATTTGGCGCAAAAAAGGAGAAGAGTAGGTGGGAATAGAAATTGTATTTTCATTTTCATTTTCATTTCTCATTTGTATGCAAAAGGTAGGCTGCAAGCTGTTACGCAGATTTTTTAAATTTTAATCTGATATTTTTCGTCTATGCCGTACTTTAAACCCTCTGGTAGAGCGGTCGGCCGTTCTATCAGAAAGGCCGTTCTATTACAGGTTTTACGGTAATCATAGCTTTATATCGACCGGCCGTTCTTTTTTAACGTCTGTCTTTGAGGACCGCTCTATCAGAGTGACCGTTCTACTTTAAATAAACTTTATTGGCCATTAGCTGTAAGTGATTGCGATTCTCGAGGGAGTAAAAAGTTAGGATCTAATGGTGGTTTAGGAATCTACATGGTTGTTAACCATTGAAAGCGGCTATTAGCCATTGAAAGCGGTTTTGGCACCTAATCAGTGATCGACACGGGTTTGGCGGTAATTGGGAAGCAATCTAAAGTTAGCAAGCAGAAAAAGCTATTGGCGGTCCGCGCAGACATTCATTTTTGGCAGGGTTTGGTACTATAGGCATCTGGCTAATAGCCAATTGAAAAAGGCATTAATGGTGTGGGTTTGACGGTAACAGATGCCAAATCGGGAGAAATAAGGTATTAGCCGTCCGCGTAGACATTTGTTGCAAAAATAGTTATAAAATGAACGTTTTGAATTAGGTACGGTTCAAATTTGAAGAATCTCTTAAACGTCTTCAAAAAAGTTTCCAATTATATTATTACAACCTATTGATGTCCGCAGACACTCATTATCAATGCCACCTTCGCAAATCGCCGAAAAAAAAATCTGAACGCGAAAAAAGATGCAATCTTCCTTCCTGCCATTGGCGTCGCAACACACGGCTTCCCTTCCTCCTTCCTTCCTCGGTATTTTTTCTCTTCCCCCCAGCTTGTTTCGTCCGCCAAAACTTGTCCTTTGCCAAGTTTCGTTTCGCAAGGCTGCAATGCGGCGCGCCTATTACCGGATATAATTTACGTCGACCAGCGCATCAAGGACACCTCGAAAGAGGTGGCCCGCACAACCACAACACTCGACGTCCAAATTTCGAAATGATTCTTATCACTTTTTATGCGCTCGATCGCTCACTCGTTCGCTGTGACGGTTAGGCCACTTTTAAAAGGAATCGAATTGGTTGTTGAAGTCGTAGCAGGCTGATTTGAAACTGTACAACTTTAAAACAACAACTACCCTTAAAATATGTTTTACTGGCACTTCCTAGCCCTGTTCATTCATTCATACATTCATTCACATTCCTTTTTTCTCTTTGTCTCCCGAACTTTCACTCATCATCTTCTTACTTCTCTGATACCAGTTTCCTATCCTCTCGCCTTTTTTCTTTCTTCTGTTTCACAACTATACAACAAATTCACTCACACTTTTATTTTATTTTAGTTTGTTTTATTTTTTTGTTTTTGCAGTCCGTAATCCACTTGTAACCTAGTTTTTGAACGTTTCAGAGAACATGCTGAGGTTTACGTGCTTTGTGTTATTTGTCACTTTCAACTGCGGACTTGCTCAGGAAAATGGAGTGGATTTTGACAATCCAAATGTGGGTTTTCTTTTCTGTTTAATTTTTTGAAGGAACGGTAATTTTAAATAAACAAAAATTCTTTAGAACTGTGGCACAGAAGCCAGCAACTGGAAGCCGTGCATTGAGCGGAAAGTAGCTGATCAAGTCTTTGGAAGTTGCTGCTCTCGATTTGTCCCACCAGAGTGCCGTGGGCTCTGCATTTATGAGACCAACGCTATTGAGGCCAGAGTTGTGGTTAGTATTTTGTTTTCTAATTTTTTTATCTACATATATAGAACTTGACACTTCACTTTTCAGCTGATGCACACAATCCAGCCATCCAGGTGCCGTCTCTACAAATACCTCCCAGCGATTGTCCACTGCGCTGCTCAGACCCACGATAACAGCGAGTGCTGCAGAGCCAACGGGGTTGGCGATCTTGGAGAGCAATGCGTTCAGATGTGCCAGCCACAGGTACAGTATAATTTATTTTGCGGCTGTTTTTGAGAAAAATGATAATTCCAGAGCAACCCACGCCGATTCTGGGGCGTAAAATCTCTTCGCAAGGACATGGTTGTCTGCCTTGCTCGCTGGGACCAAATTATGCAATGTCACCAATCTGGACTCCGAGCACGAAAGGTTCCACGTATCCAGGCTTAAACTTTGACTCACCAAGACAAAATCTCAATAATTATTGCATTTTACCCACTTTTTTCTGTTATCAATATTTTTTTCAAAGTTTTTTTTTTTCAAAATTTACATACATATTTAAGTTCCCTTTTGCTCATTTTCCCTCCCCATCATGAATATATATATACTTTTGGTCCTTATGTTAAAATGAAAATAGTTAAATATTATATTCTTTAGCAGCTGAACTGCTTGTTCAATTTTCTATATATAAACTTCTAATTTTCCAACAGACAAGGAAAAAATCAAAGCAGGTGAGCAAAAAATTGGATTGAGAGTACGGTACTTGTTGCATCCCACATAAAATCAATCCATTAAAAATAAGAACATTCTCACATATAAAATATTCAATCATTTGAATAATGGTTTTTGCAAATCTATTGTCTTTTGTATGCACATAATTGTCCTCGCCCACAGTTTTATGTTTCGCAGGGTGCAAAATCTGGCATTTGAATTTTTGTTGTGCTATTCTTTTCTTTTATTTGATACTTACTTGTGATACTTGTGAGGTTCGACCTCAGTTTCCATCCTGGATACTGCGAACCAAGCGGCGCTAAGTCCCTTGTGGATCATACTTGTTTTGCCGTGGGACCATGCTTGTTTTGCCTCGAGTATGCCAATTTTTGGGTGGCCGTCTTCGAGATTGCCCTTTTAGTTTTAGGCTTGTAAAAATCTCTTCAAAAAGTGTTATTCTCGATTGCCGTGTTGCGACAATGCAGACGCGCTCGAAATGCGCCAGTCACGCGACGCCGGCAATCGCTTGGCTCTTATGGATCGTATGTGCAATATGATTCAAATACGGACACTATATGCATGCATCCACCCCTTTTGGGCTCTTAGAATGATTTTCATGTAGACTAAAAAAGATTTTAATTTGATATTTTCGTTTCAAAAATAATTACGGTGAGCAGCCATCTAAAAATTATCTTTTTGCCTAGACTACGTGCAGCCCTGCCAAAAATTGTAACATATAATTAAATATATGCCCTCTCAAAAAGAGCTTTCAGATAAACCAAAAAAATTGAACAAAAATGTAAAAAGTCAACTTTTGTAAATGAATGAATGACAAGAAGATAAATGATTTATGATAAGTTAGCAAATTCGAGGCCATACTTTCCCTTAAATTCGCGTCATTACAAAGCCAGTGAACAGCGCTTTGCTTTCCCACAACTACCCACATTTTTCCACAAGACGCCAAAAAAAAAAGAAAAAAAAAACCGATTTCTTTCATCGTCATATTATTATTCTTATTTATCTTTATTTCTCTTTTTTTAATTATATTTATGAGTTTTTTTTAAAATTTTTTTGTGCAGGAAAAAGAGCTCTGGACCGAGAAATTTTCCATTTCTTTGTTTTTTTTGCTTGTGAGCTCGTGCGTCTTTTTTCTTTTCTTTTTTTTTTCTTTTCTTCCTCGTGACGTTGCATGTTGTTGCTCAGTGATTAACAGCTGCTCTTCGGATCATAATCACCTGACATTTAGGGAATCTGAATTCAATTTTTCTGCGCTCTATCAATTTTGCACTTTTAATCAGAGAATCGTTCTTTTTTTTAGTTTCTGAATCATCAGGCACAGTACCCACAATGTGTCACCTCGCTCCTTGCATTAGCACTGTGCTAAATACTCATAAACTGTTCATTCTTCCCGTTGGGAAACTTAAAATCATGCATATAGGATGTGGCTTCATTGTTGTTGACATGAAGAGCTGAGCTGAGCTGAGCAGATATTGTTTATCGTTTTTTTTTCGTTCAAATTTCTATAGAATGCAAAAAATGAATCGATCAAAGTTAACTTTTGTCTGCGCATAAAAAAAAGGAAAATGAAATGAAATGAAAAGCAAACGAACGGAGGATGATAGCACATATATTCTGCTGCTCATCTCATCCCATCCCATCCCAACGTTTTCTTCTCTAATCTCTCTTCTCTATTTTTTTTCTCTCAATTTCGTCATTTCGTTACCACTTTGAGAATGTTTCATTGTCTTACTCGGCTTTCTTTTTTTTATGTTTTGCAAACCAAAATTTGAATTTGTATGTATGTATTATCGGCTGTCCGCACTCTTACTAGGTCATATTGCAGCACAGCCCATTTGCGCTCTACCGCTAGTGCGTGTCTTCACTAGAAGAGACACAGGCAACAAACAAAGCAGCTCGCCTTTTTTTTACCGCGCTATAAATAAATAGTTTTAAAGTTTCATTGAAGTGAAATTAGTTTTGAGCGAGCGAGCGAGCGCAAAATTGAATCCATTCCTCGCCCATTTTCCTTCAGCCTACTAGGCCAGTGCGCCGCCGCTCAGCGTCTCCCCTCTTATTTGCCAGAGAACGTATGTGTACGGAGAAAAGAGACAAAGAGCAGACGTGTCCAAGAGTTCACGCAGTGAAATATTGCATAAGTCAGCTGACCGTCTGCGTCTACAAACCTTTTCAACTCTCTCGCTTATTTTCAATGCGCTTTTTCGGTTCTCTAATGTGCACTTGGCTTTGAGAGTATTTTTTCTTATAAAGCATTTCATTTCGATTTTGTTTTCTTCTAGTGTGTACATACATATTTAAGCTGCTTTTTTGCATGTATCTCATAGCGTAGCGTCAAAAGAGAGTCAAAACGAAATCACGAGTTTTTCGAAGTTTGTGAAATCAGTTGCCAAATACATAAATATTTTGCCATCAAAAGATGAACTTTGCTATGTATATATTTAAGTAGACAAACATCTGATTTCAAGGGCATTTTTCAATATTTTTATGACCACGAATATTTCTTTGTGATTAATATGAAAAACTGTCATGCCTTGCACTTTTTGTCATGTTTTTATTTTTCTTTTTCACTTTCTTTTTTTGTTTTCTGCAAAAAAATTTAATGTTTCTGCAAAATGCCCTGTTGTCGTTGAATGCGAAAGAAAGCAGTTCGGAATGACTAATGGAATTTCTTAATTTATTACGCCACCATGCTTTGAGGCAAACGCGCCCTATCGCCATGTCTGCGTCTCCACAGTGGCGGTCGGCAAAAATGGAGACGCAGAGAAAAAATAACACGCTGGAGCCACGACCACGACCTCAAGAAATTAAATGCGCCAGCTAATAAATTTCTCTATCGTCTGACGCTCTCTCTACCTCGTACAGCCCTAGAGCGCCCTCGCATTATTTTGATGAACATTGAGGATTTTTCTGTGTTTTATCATGTCCCTTTAATCGCTGTGAAACCATGGAATTTTCACGATATATAAAAATTTAAAAAGGAAAACCTATGTATGGAGATTTCGTTTTTGCCACCGAAAGTTGTTGGAATGACTAATTTTCTTTCAAAAAGAATAAAAAGGCTTCGCTTTTTTGGCTTTTTCTTCTCCTTCTCTTTCGCGGATCTCTGTTATTTCCTCTTTTGAGTAGCATTGCTCCTGAACTCACTCACGTGAGCTTAGATTTTTTTTTGCTTTTTTCTTCTTAAAGTTAAACAAACTTTGCAGCTAAACTGTGTTTACTTTTGCGAGATGAACTTAACCATCAATTTTGAAACCACACCTGACTCCTTCTTATTTGTGAGACCAGCATCCCTATATTTGAACTCTGTAGTTGAGAAATAGAGAAAAAGCCGGAACACAGAAAAAAGGTGGGAGTATAAGACATATGGCTCAAGGGAAAGAGAGAGTGAGAGTCAATCCTTTTGTTTTCCGTGACTTTTCAAAAATTCGAGTTTTACTCATGTAAACAGCAAAATCAATGCAATGGCAATGGCCCCAGGTACTCGAAATTTAAAATCTAATGTTTGGATTTTTTAATTAGTAAATAATATGCCCATAAATATGTTTGTTTTTTTCCTTTCTAAACTTACTTCTCCCTTCAACTTTGATCCTTTCACACGTGTGACACCCTTTAATATTTGTTGGAATTTGAACGTTTCAGAACTTCCTAACAACATTCTTCACAAGCCGCTACCTTCCGTTCATATGGTTTATCCATACTGGATGGCAATCTTCCACTGTAAGTTTGTTTCTAATTCGCGCTCTACAGATGTAAGAAGAGACGGTAGACAGTTAGGCAACACGAGGGAAGAGACGCAGACGGCGAGAGGTGCCACAACGCGAGACGCTCTATCGTTAGCGCGCGAAATAGATTTCACTGCCTAAAGTGATCGTTTAAGCACTGCGAAGAAGCACAAATGGCGACGAGAAGAAGACCAAGCATGCGGACTCGAATGAAGGCCGAAGACGTCTCGTGCTGGGTCGAACACAATCAGGTGAATCATAGCCCTGCAAAAAAACCAAACAACTCCTGTTTTCAGCCCAATTTTTCACCGCATGATGAACATCATGTGCGGTTCGAACCTCTTCCACAAACGGCTCGCGACGATTCAGACTCTGAGTCTGAAGAGTCGCTGACCGAACGGCCAGTTTATATGGACGGGGGATACGCTTGGTTTGTCACCTTGTGCAGTTTCATAATGCACGCTGTTTGTGACGGCTCATCGTTCTGTTTCGGGATTCTTTTTGTTATGATTCAGATTGTAATTGATTAATGTTTTAATTGTTCTCTTATTAAACATATTTTCAGTACTACAAAGCCGATAGAATTGTTTCTATGATCGCGGCTTCCCTGTTTCTCTCGCTTCCTCTATGCCTCTCTCCGGTAGCTGGAATAACAAGTGATATACTTGGATGTCGGTAAGAAAACACATCAGGAAGTTAGAATCTTAATATCCAAAGTTCACAGATATTCTATTCTGGTCGGTGCAACCATCTGCACCGTGTCATGCTTTATGTCCATTTTTGCAAGCAATATTTGGTATTTTACGTTGTTTTTTGGATTTGGGTGTGGAGCAGGTGTGTTCTTTTTTTCCTTCTTTGTACCTTCTTTGCTTTGTAGCGCTCTTTAGAGTTGTAAATAAAGCACAAGGTACAGCGTATTTGAAACTCAGTTTCTAAATCGAGTGCCAATTCTCGCGTTACTGCGTCTTTATACTCGGTATAAAACGCTGATAACTCGCTCCAATCGAAAAAAGAATTTTGCATGCATTTGGAGTGAGGTTTAGAGAAATCAGAGCAAAACATCGGCCACGGCTCTCTCAATTTTCCGCACTCTCTTGTCGCTAACGTGGCCTCGTCCACCACTGTGCGAAGGGAGCGCGTTTGCAGCGCTCCGTACTGAGAATACTTCGTCACTATGGAGACGCAGAGAATGCGATAGGGCGCGTTAGCCTTTGCGTAGGCTAACATGCCGTGCAAGACATTGTCGCAAAAAGGCTACTCAATAAACGCAAGGTTTCAGGAATGAGCTTTATTTACAACGCGGCAATAGTTATTGTGACTTATTATTTTGATAAAAAACGTGGAATGGCAACTTCAATCGCCGTCGCTGGTACTGGATGTGGAACATTTTTGTTTCCACTGTATATTGCTGGAGCTACATCCCTCCTTTCCGTGATTGCTAGCGAACTTCAAGCCACCCTTATCGCATTTACACTTGCTTACTTTCTAATAGTAATAATTGGCTTTTTCATAAAAGACGTCGAATGGGAGTCAGATAAAACAGAATACAAACTCCGACAATTCGAAAGAAACGTCAAGGCAATAATGGAGGCTCAAGAGTCGGCTGCCTCAAAGACGATCTCACGTCACGCGTGCTCACTTCCCGATTTGAATATCACTCAAGCAATTAAAACTGGTAGCAAACAATCTTTGTGTGAAGTTGGAACAGATGGAAAAACCGAAATGCCAACCAGATCGAAGTCTGTGGCTCATTTCAACAACAAGAATCCAGTGATGCAAACTATTCCGGAGTACACCATGATTCGACTTGCCAATTTAGAGCATTTGGATCTTGAGGTATGTTTTCTTACTTTTTTAAAAAAATTTTTCTAATTTTTCAATGGTTTTTTTTTCAGTTAGCAAACTCGCCGTGCACCACTGTAAAAGCCACGCGTCGTAGAATTCCCAGCAAAGTTTCTATGAGCGTAGATCAAATCAACGAGCTTGAAGATGAAGATTTCAAAATCAATCTCTTTGTCTATTCCTCAGAATCCTCAAGCGGTAGCAAGACAATGTCAAGCTCAGAGCTCAGCAATGACGGTGATTCTTCGAGCTCAGAACTATCTGAGAAGCCAACCGAACCATTAAAACTTATAAATAAAAATTTGGCGGTTGGAGCACTCGCCAATCGTGCCACCTCTTCCGCACCTAACTCGGCGCGTGTTTTTCGGAATAGCTTGGCTCCCGGAAATGCAAACATTTCCGGTGGAAGAATCATGGCTAGTAACGCGATACAAAACCGCTACGTGACAAACTTGTTGACAATGGGGAAAATACCATCGGCTCCTATGTTGATAGCCAGAAAGAAGAGACGGAACATTTTGATCAAGCTAAATCTTGCTATCCTTAAGAGGATGACGGAAAATGAAATTCCAGTTTACAAGACTGCTTTGAAGAGCAAATCGTATCAATAGTAAGCTTGATATGGAAATCAAGGCATCTTACTTAATTTTTGTTTTTTTTTTTTTCAGCCTAATTGCGTCAGTTCTCTGCCTCTATTTAATCTTGGACGTTCCATACGTATGCTTCTACGATTATGCGCTTGACCACCTTCAGCTAAGCGAAAAGTGGGCCGGTGCCATTTATTCCGCAATTGGGGGCGCTAACTTCCTCTCCACTATCGTTTATGGAAAATTCGCGGACCTGGATCCGGATCGTAAATATGTTCACATGATCTACGCTGGGAGTATGGTGGGCGTAGCTGTGTCTATGGTTTTAGCGGTATTTGCCACCGCTGCATGGAATTTGATTATCATTGGTGCCATGTTCGGTGTTTTTGTCACCTCAAACTATGTTCTTCAAAGTATCATGATTACGGTATGCTTTGAAGATATGAACGTGTTCCAAGGAGCCTATTCGATGATTGGGCTTATTGAAGGATTAGCTTCGCTTATTGGACCACCGATTTTTGGTAAAATTTGTGATATGATTATATGTATGTACATAAGTTAAATAAACCTAATTACAGCTACAATTCGAGAGCTGACTGGTAGTTACACATTGGTATTTTTAATTGCCAGTTTCTTTGCACTTCTCTCTGCGATATTCCTCGTTTTGCTTCACCACGCTGAGCAGCAATTGGAAGCCGATGAAGAGAACTCTGTTCAGAATGAAGAAGCAGGTTTAAAGTGAGTTGAGAATAATTAATAGGATCTATTCTGGGGTTTTTCCAGACAAATTGACGGTAAATTCAATGCAGAAAAGAATGGAACCGGAGCTGAGCATCAGAATCTTCTTGTTTAATCAATTCATGACTAAATTCTTTTTTTCCTTCATTTTTATTTTTTTCCTTTGAATTTTCACACTAACCTATTTTTGCTTAAGTTTTAAGTTTTTTGTTGTGCAAAACTAACCTAGCACGTCGCAATAGGAAGAACAACAAAGATATAATTATTTTTACTAGGTGTAGTTTTTTTTAAATGTAATCTTATTTAATTTTCAGTTTTCTCCCACTCATTCATTCGCATATTCGTTTTACATCATTGTAGAAAAAAATCCCGTTGTACACACCTGAAAACAAAATGCGCCTTACCTGTAAAAATGACCGGTATTGGTAAGCACACTGTGAGTAACGACATTCCCTTCCTCTTCAAATACGTTTTTCCTAGAAGTTTCCCGTTTTTCTTTGTCTTTAGGCAATTCTCCTTTCATTATTCTTATTTTCATTTTTTCTCTCTTTGTTTTGGGATATCTCAATGTGGTTCATCTGAAGCGGTGACATTAATAAATTACGACAAAGATTTGTATTAATCTGTTCTGAGAATTTGACATAATATTGTTAAGCATTGAATAAAATTGTTTATTGCTTGAGTATAAATATATATTGTCGGCCCGCCAAAATGGTCAAACGCTCTCCGCTGAACTCAACGCTCATTATTTTTCCCATTTTAAGAACACTGATAATACGGCGTGCTGCCAACGCGCTCCGCTGAGTGGAGAGGCTGCTTGTCTGCGTCTCCTCGGCGCGAGTCACTACAAAACCACAATATCCGCGTACTCTGCTTCCCTGCGTCTTCTATTCGTAACAGTTAAACGCAGGTGTTCTATGATAGAAAAATGCCACCACGCTTAGGCCAGAAAAACTTAATTTCGTGTTTTTATATACTCGGTATAAAACACTGAAAACTCGCTCCAATCGAACAAAGAATTTAGCATGCATTTGTAGGGAGTTTTAGAGAAATTAGAGCAGAACATCGACCACGGCTCTCTCAATTTTCTGCACTCTTTCGCGGCCAACGTGGTCGCGTCCACCAGTGTGCGAAGGGTGCGCGTTTGCAGCGCCCCGTACTGAGAATATGAAAAAGGTTTTTAAAAAGTATATTTTGTGCGTTAATTTTGATGTTTTGTGGAGATGACGGATATAGGCAGATATACGGCATTTTAGCTTAGGAAAATGGTTATTAGCCATCAAAAATGGCATATAATCATTACTGGCACATACAGTACCGTTCAAAAGGTTGGAAACTTTTGGTTTTTCGGGTATAACTTTTGAATGGAGAGGGTTTTGCTTCTGAAAATTAGCATGTATCTTTCCGGCAATGTTTTTGACAAACTTCAAAAATGGATTTGGTCATTTTTGAAAACTGCAGTTTTAAAAAAAAATTTCAGATGCCATAATTTTCGACCCAAAAATATATTTTTTTTCAGATTTTTCAGGACTCAATATTTATTTTCAAAATGAAGTTTCAAAACTAAAAATATGATTTTAATTTACTATGGGTCGATGGGACAGCTGACTTACAGCACTTTGAATATCAAGGTCCACATGGGTAAGTCAACTATAACTTTTATTGTGGATAACCAAAACTAAAGAAAATTAGGGCAAATTAGATAAAAACTGCTAAAAAGCAAAGTTTATTTAATTTTATTCAGTTTTGGTGGTCCTCAATAAAAGTTAAAGTTGACTTACCCATTTGGACCCTGATTGAGTATTAATATACTGTAGATGGCCAGTGATCCGCGCTAAAAAATTTGCAAAAAGCGCTCGTAACATTTCAAAGGGGCGGAGCTAAAATTTCGAAACTCCCGCCAGACGCCTCAAAAACAAATTAGAGAATTACTTTATTTGTTTTTGAGTAAAGAATGAATTACTCAAAAAAAAGTGATGTCCATGTTTTTTATTTTTTCTTTCGTCTTTGGTCGCATTTTTATATACATTTCTACATTTCATATTTAATTCTATTGAGGTTCTGTCATTTGTTATTCAATCAAAGCATTTTTCTCCTTTTTTTTTGCTCGGTGAAATTGGCCATATGCATGTGACGCTTTATTCTTTTTTTTTTCTATAGGATTTTTTTTTGCTTTTTTAGGACACATTTCAAGTGTTTTCACTTTGAAAATTGTATTTTTTACCATACACGTATAAGCAGAAACCAAAAAAAAACACAAATGAAATGCGGCTAGGAAGAAGAAGAAATGAAAAAAGAAAAGGTAGGCAAGGTCGGTCAACAAAGCAAAAATACTTTTAGCAGAACTAAATACTTATTGCCTCCCCCCCCCCCCCCCTCCCGCTCCACTTTTTTCTAGATTTTTGTGTTTAAGAAGAAAAAAAAAATAAAAGAAAAGAAACAAAACCGCGGCCAGTTGATACGTGATAAAGTGTCGTTTGTCGTTCAATTTCCACCAAAAAAAAAACCAGCAAGCATTTCGAATAGAATACAAATACAACCACATGTCCGCCGCTCCCATTTCTTTTGGTTTTTTTTTCTGTTTTCCATTCTTCCCATCATTCTCATCAACACATGTTCGTTTTGTTTATACCACCTAATTTTCCACTTTTCCACTAGTCGGCCAAAACGATTGATTTTCGCATGTTTTATTTTTCTTCGCGCTCTATCGCACCACACAGCGATGCAGCGGGCACGGCCGGTTGTGGCGCAAAGAAGAAAGAGAGAGAGAGAGAGAGAGAGAGTGGAGTACCAGACGAAATACAAATTCGGTGGCGCGGCCGCCGTTTTACAGTTGAATTCAGCCCATGACTCAAAAAAAAAACGCGAGAGATTACCAAAAAGCTAACACTAATTAAATTCTATTTATCACTTGGCCATTCATTGTCATACAAAAAATATAAAGAGATTAACACAAGACCAAACCTTCTATATAAAAAGTATTATAAAAAATCAAGGATTACATTTTTTTTTTATGTTTTCTCTTACTAAAGTCTCAAAAAACATTAGGAGGTTCTAGTTGGTGTGATAGGAAAAGCATAAGGACACTGCTTCTCTTTTCTTGGCATTTGGATTTTTTTATTTAGTTGTGGCACTTTGTTGAGCACCACCTGCTAAACTAAACAAATTTTCCATTTTTACTTGTACATAAGTTCAAGAAATTCATGGTTTGTCTTGTCTTGTCTTGTTCGTTTTGTTTTCAAAATGCATAAATTTTTCATGGCTTGTTTCTTTTCTTTTTTTCCTTTTTTTCCTCTCTCTTTTTCTTCTTCTTCATTTCTTCTCCTTCCTTTTTTTCCACATTCAACCCCCAATTTTCTTTCAAACTTTCATACTTTGTTCTTTTTCAACATATCCTATTACAGAAGTACGGTTTTGCCATGAACAGCTCTCAACGTCGTAGCATCATGTTCGGGGACAGGTTAGTCGTTGAAATGGATATTGATCCATACGCCTCGAATATTGACACACCTGAAGATCTTAAGGTTTCATCGACTCATAACAGGACAGAGTAAGGCATCAATTTTCAAATGCAGGCAAATTTATAAAACTATTTATAATTTACAGATCCAGTTCTCCAAAATCTTCAGCTGCTGTGAAATTCAAAAAACATAAAAAGCCGGCTCAACGGAGCGAAGAGAAAAAAGAAAAGTATGTATAAGTGTTGAAAGCTTTAGCAAAAAAGTGTATATGTTTTTTTTTTCAGCGAGGCCAGTGAAATTGAAGAGCCATCGGTTAAAAACAAGTGTTAATTTATTGCCAGTCGCGTGTGCTCCACTGAGTTTTTTGTCTAACTGTCTAACTTCTCTACGCTGTCCACGAGCTGCAGTTGCGTCGCGTGGCAACGCTGAATCTTATCTGCGTCTCGTCTCTTCATTTAAAGGTTTTTTTTTCCATCAGTTCAATGGAGCGCACTTTCGCTGTGACAGTTTTCAGCACCCCGCGAAATAAAAACGGTCCAACAGTAAACTATTTTTTTTTGTATTTTAGATCTCGCTGTGTCATTTTCCTAAACATAGTTTTGTTGTATAAAATTACTGGTTTTTCTACTTGCCCAAGAGCATTTAGATTTTTATTATTTCCATCGGTTTCTATTTTTCGTTGTTGCGTTTGAATGTGTATTTGAAATAAAATATAAAATATCGTATTTTTAAAATGGTATTCCCAGAATTAGATAATTTCTAATGGGGGGGGGGGTTTCAAAGAAATGTCTGAAAAAAACACAAGTTTAGCAAAAGATCCGAGAAGAATGGCATGCAATTATGAAAAAATTGTCAAAAAATACTCCCGGACACGTCCAGAAAATTTTAGATTGAAATTTTTTTTTTTTCGATATTTTGGTCCACTTTTTTCTGAGCTTGTCCGGCTGAGACCAGTAGACCAAAATCAAATATTGTTCGCAACTTCTGTAATTTAAAACATTTGGTCTGAAAATTACAGAAAATAAAAAATACAGACATCCCAGAAAACAACAGTGCTCAACCTTCTCAGACCAAATGTTTTGGCACCTTTGAAAAAAAACTTCCGTCAACTTTGCATCGCCTTGTTTTAGCGCGCAACATGCTCACCGCTTTGTTTTGTTTTCTGTTAATCCATTACGGATTAGGCTCCTGACCATTGCTTCTCAAACAACGAGTCCAACAGGAAGCCAAAAACCGCCCTTGGTTCTATAAAAAGCTTGAAGGAGAATGCCGAAATATGTACACGGCATTTTGTGCAACGAGAAGAGCAACCTTTTTTCAACGGTACGATTGTTTCATTTGGAACGCTTTGTAATTTGTATTTCTAGGAAAAATAAACATGCTTACAATTAGGCTCGAAATTTTGGCAGCATCTCTTCTCATCACAATTTTGGCTTTTCCAGCTACACAGCAACAGGTTATTTATTCAAATTCTCATAAGAAAATTTGAAAAAACGGTATTACAGTTTCCCCAAAACACCCCACAATATCCTGCTCGTCAGGAGGCGAACAACGCTCACCATGGATACATGTATGCACCTAATCAACAGGTAAAACAAAGCAGAGTGCAGTTTTATTGAAAATATTGTTTAAGGCAGCTCAACTATCACAGTATCCGACAACTGTTGCTCCAGGTCCTGACCCAAAACCTTCCAACGTTTTGTTAAACGACCCTGACTTTCAAATGTTGGCTAGAAGTCTACAAACGGCGAGGGGCACTTTTGGATACAGTAATCCGGTTAGATTTGGAGTTTTTTATGCACCCAATTAAGTCAATATTTCAGCTGAACCCAAAAGAGCTTCCACCATGCTCCTTCGACGGCCGTTCGGTCACCATTGATCACCTGCGCATCTCTCCAGATTCCCTTGCTCAGATTGCTCATCTTGCCCAAGCTTTTGGAACCAACCCAGATTGGAAAAAGTTGCGATTGGCTGATATGAAGTCTGCCTTGGACAATCAGATGCATCCGACTCATCAATACGCTGCTAGATCTATTGGACTTTAGACCTGAAGTATTTTTATATGCGCCTATGTATTTATTATTTATTTTTTTCTTCGTTTAAATTATTAATTCAATTACATACACACATATTTGCCAAGTTTATGAAACATTTTTTATTGCCTCATACATTCATTTGTACTCATTTCAAACTTAGATAAGAGCGCTAGAATGCACTAAAAAGGTTTGCAATTTTTGATTCATTCCGGGTATTTGTAAACTTTGTTCGCTACATCAAATTAGGGTAAAAGTATAACGAAAAAAGAAACGTGCGTTTTAAATTACGAACAAAGAACAGAAAATTTGTCAATGTCACCGAAATTTTGTCTGAGTATCTATTCTATTCCACCAAAACCTTCTGAAAACATGTAGCCTGCGAAAAGTTCGACCTTCAACACCTGACTTGGGGGCAAATGTTCAAACCATTGAATTTGCAGGAATCGCGAGATCTCAAGGTGTTTTAGACGCGGTCATGGCTACAAAACGTTGGAAATCGCTGTTAGCCAACATATTGGCTCATAGTTGGCGCCAAGTGTTCGGCGATCGAAAATTCGCTTCATCGAAAAAATCTTGGCAGTGCGCCAAATTATTCTAATTCACATTTTTTGAAATGTATTTTTCAGGCAGAGGCAGAGAGCGTGTAAGCGATGACACGCAGCGTTGTCACGCAACGCAACAGCAGCGCGTGGCGTCGGCGGCAAAAAACAAGCGTTTGAAAAAAGGTAGTCGCCAGAACCCTGTGGGCGAAGTTACCCATCGAAAACGGCTAGCAACAGAAAAACAAGTTGCTGAATTATTTCCGTCTGCACGACTCTCAAATTAAAAATGCCTCTGTTTACTTTTTCAAGAAATACCCTCCAAGTACACCACCACTTTCAAACCATCAACATGGCGCAGAACAAAGTTCTCGGACCTTGGTTGTGCCAAAAAAAAACTCAAAGCCAAACACAAGACCACATTGTAGGTACCCAAGCCGTTTGAGATTTCCAAAAATTTGCAAGGATGACCGAGGATGATGCAAACTAATGCGTTTCTTACCCGCAATGTGAGTTTTCGTGTACGCCTCAAATCTTCATTGACGTGCTTGCCACAAAGAACAATCAGCGGGGCATCACGGTAGCACGTGAATCGCAAGAGTTTCCTCTCTTTACGTGCCAATTCATTGGAACAGTGCGCTAATGAACATTCTTTTTTGGTGTTTTCTTGTGTAGTGAACCAAACCGAAGGAAAATCGAATTAAGACCTAGCTAAGCACGTTTTTGGCAACAAGATACAATACAATACAAAAATGTGTTTTAAATTCTTTTGACTACGTTTTTTTTGTTGGGAACGATTTAGAAATGTTTACACGACGCGGAAATAGGCAGATACATCTATAAATATATTCCGCTGAAAATAAAAATATCTGTGAGCTATGCAAGCGCATGACTGGCACCTATTCGACGATCGGAGCGAGTGTGGCGGTAGTACTTCAATCGGTGGGCTAGCGTCATTTATGATAGCAAAAATAATTTGGCATATACCCCCCCTCCCAATTTGACGGCTAATAGCCGAAATTTACCGTTTAACAAACTTTGCCATGCTTTAGCTACAACCCAAAAACAAACCACGTTGTATTGCATTATACCATGAAACACCTTTGTATTTTGTCCCGATTACTAGACTACATGTACGCACACCAATCGTTTAGCCCATCGTGTACTATGACCTCCACCCCCTCGAACCAGAAATGCGAGAGAAGGGAGTTTCCCCGTCAAATATTGCATCAGAAAACTTTGTACATCACAGAAACAAAGCACGCAAGCGTCGGCGTTAGTTTCGATGAGTGGGGCTGGCTCCACATCAATTTTCGTGGCAAGGAGCACCCCTGCGGTGTGTTGCGAAAGTTGAACTCACAGTACACTCGTTTTCACGTGAACCGCACGTTGATCTCTTCCGTCACGTGCCGATCAGCCTGCACCCAACCCTAACCAACCCTCAATCGTATTTCTGCCGCCCGGGCGGGCGGGCGGGCTGGGCAAGAAGGAAGCGAATGAAAGAGATAACGGGAGAGGAGGAAAACGAGCGCGTATCAATGAACAATTCGGTTCACGGGGGTCGCAACGTGTTGACAGCGTGGGTTTACTTAAAAAAGACTGCAACTGTGCAAATAAATGTGGAGCGAGCGGAGAAGAGTTTGGTTTGGCGGGTGAGCTTATTTTCAATGTGCTAAAATATGACCTTGGGGAAATTTTGGTCAATTTTCCATTAGCTGCCCATTGGCTGCTCATTAGCTGCCCAACAGCTGCTCATCTGCTGTCCATTGACTGCCCATTTGTTTCAAACAAGATGCGCGTTTGCTAATACCTTATCGACTAGCTACACACTAGCAGTGCAAAAACTGCTTACTAGCTGCCTACTAGCTGCCCATTAGCTGCCCGTTTTGTGCAATTTGCCATTGCATTTTGCTTGGCAATTAGCGGCTTCGTTGCAGATTTTCCGCCATAAAAGCACATATTGGGCTCGGTTGGACACCCAAATCAAAACTTTCTTTTAATCCAAATATTGGACGGTTGGGCAGCTGGTTGGTAGCATCCGAGTATATCCGACACTCACTAGGAAAGTACTTTTTGGTACATTTTGGAAAATTCTGAAAAAAATCAGGGTAATACTAGATTTTTTGGTGAATTTTTTGAGATATTAAAAATCCGCAAAATGTTTTCAGAAAAGTTTTTATGAGCCGTCAAACTTTTTTCTATTGTTCGAGCACATTTTTACCTGTAAAATCCTACATTCCACACGATTGCCTTCGCTACACCAGCCGAAAAGTCTACCAACACGCAGTTCGCTAAAAATGTCGATGGGTGGCGCAACTGGGTGCGCTGGGAGCAGTGAAACAAGTGGGCTGTGGGTTCGCTCCCCATGCATAGTAAACTTTTTTTGCAAAGTTTTGATGTGTATTTTTCGGAGCCGTAACACAGTCCAGAAATTTTTAAAAAATATTTCGAGTGTATTTTCTAGTCCTCCTCACCCTAATTAAGGGCTTAAACTCAAAAAAAAATATTTTTTTTTTCAAATTTTTTTCGAATTTTTGTCCACCGATTGCATGGCATTTTTTTTTCCAAAAAAACGAAAAAAAAAATTTTTTTTTTTGAGTTTAAGCCCTTAATTAGGGTGAGGAGGACTAGAAAATACACTCAAAATATTTTTTAAAAATTTCTGGACTGTGTTACGGCTCCGAAAAATACACATCAAAACTTTGCAAAAAAAGTTTACTATGCATGGGGAGCGAACCCACAGCCCACTTGTTTCACTGCTCCCAGCGCACCCACACAGGTAGTGCGCGTTCAGCTTATAATAGGTGGAGGCCAAAAATAGGCCTATTATAAGCTTAAAATAAGCCTATCGCGGGTGGCAGCGGCCACCCTCCTGCAATAAGCTTATCGCGCACGCGGTGTGCGGCGACCGCGCTAGGCCTATCGTAGGTCACTCGCCGTCTAGCTGTGAGACGCAGCAAACGCGCTCGCCGGCTACGCTATTGCGGCAGAGAAGCAGAGACAGCCTTGTTGGGCGGCCTCAATTTTTGGACAATTTTTATTTTTTTTCAAGTTCCGATGGCTTTTCGGAGTTCTTTTACTGTTAATTAATTTTTAAAAATTAATTTTTATCCTTCTTTTTCGTTAACTCTCTCTTTCAAAGACATTTTCTTGTTTTTCCTCCTTGTGTATTGTGTTTTCAATCGAGTTGCGACATTAAAATATGAAACCTCGCCCATTTTCTTCGCGCAAAAATTCAAACTGCACTAAAATTTAATGTTCGCGTGAAAATAGGGCGCAATTTCACGTTTTGATGTCACAAATCGATTGAATATATATAATGGATTCGTGGCGGAGTGACACTTTTTTCACGTTTTTGTTTGAAAAAATGAAGAAATAACTGAAGAAATGAAGAGATTTTTCATCTCGCAGTTTCAAATGAATTGTCACTCCGCCACGAATCCATTATATCGTAAAATCGTCTGAATTTCCATAGTACAAATGCTTCATTCAAATAGTTGTTCATTCGAATGGGGTTATTAAGCGTGTGTAAAATTAGTATTTTTTCCTCTAATACTGCTGTCAAGGCAACAAAAAATGTTTTATTTACGCTGAATAACCCCAATCACAGGTTTGTTTTGCGTTCAGTGCGCCTTATCGATAAAGGTTTGATAAATTGTCTAAAGTTTATGGGATTATTCACGGGGTAGCAAAAAATAACAAAAAAAAGATTTTTTTGCCACCTCGTGAATAATCCCATCATTGATTGTGATCACGGAAAATTGTCCTTCTTTCATTGTTTCATTTTGATATCTTTTTCGTTATGGTGTTATTCACGGGGGAACAAAAAAAATTCTTGCTTCTTTTTTCCATCCTCGTGAGCAGGGGTGGGACCCAAAAAAAAAAACAAAATAAAAATTCAAAAAAGGCGAATTTCTGCCAGTTAAAGGGAAAATTTCTAAGTTTTCGTTACAAAATAAAGTTTTTTGTCAATTCGGAACAAATACCGATTAAGTTTTCGTCAAAAACCGGAACTTTTTGAGCTTTTTTTTTGAGCCAACAAAAAAAAAACTGAAAAACAATTTTTTTCGGTCCCACCCCTGCTCGTGAGTATCCTCATAAACCGTAATTTTGGATAATTACTATAAATTTCAGTTTGTGGAATGTCGGTAGGCAGGAATTGCGATGGAATCAATACTGTCGACGATGATGTCAAATGGTTGGGATAATAAATCGGTAAGGTTTTTAAATAAATAGAATTTTAAAAAAATTGGCTAGCATATATTTTCGGAGCCCAAATACGCATGCAAATAAATTCAAAACTTCACGCTATCGCTGAGCACGATGTCTTCATTTCGCTAAATAGTCTACAAACTCTCATAATAGTGATCATGGCGTTTACCAAATTTATTTCAAGAACGTCTTAATTCACGTAGAAATACATGATTTCAAGACTATTTTAACTTTTGAACGCTGAATTAGAAAAAATACCGAGCTAACCTTGAAATATTCAAATTTATTATAAAAACAAGAAAAACTGCGCGAAAACTGAGAAAATGGTCCGATGGACCTAAAATTTTGGGAAATAAAAGCACAATGGGGCAAACGATCATTTCCTACTGTTATTTTCCTATGTTTGTTCATTCTCTACCTTTTTCCAATAAAAAGATACTCGTATATTGGCCGAAAATGATCCATTTCCCTTTTTTTTTTAATAGTTGCTGGTGAGAAACGATTCTTCAACACAGAAGACATTCATTTATTTCGATAATTTAATTTATATTGACATATTATTTTTTTGAAAAAGGTAGGAAATAAACAAATGTAGGAAAAGAACAGTGGGAAATGATTGTTTGCCGCACAAAGTTTCCTGGGCCTGCCCACAAAATTTTAGACCGAAATATCGAATTTAATAAAATTCGGAATAAAGTCAATATGTTTGGTCCTGAGTTTTGTGGGCAGGTGCGGGAACATTTTTGCCTTTACTTTCCAAAATTTCAGGTCAATAGGGCCATTTTCCCAGTTTTCGCGCTGTTTTCTGCCTTTTCGTGCATAATCCCATTAAATAGCAATTAATTACAGGCTCTCGGACGTTTCGAAGGTGAACTTTTCGAAAGTGGATGTTTCGAAGGAGGACTTTTTGAAAGTGCGACGATTCGAAGGTGTACATTTGGAAAGTGGACATTTCGAAAGTTTCTCTGCATTTTGTCGACGACGTGTTTCACACATTCATTTTTATAAGGTACTTGTGATACTTGTGATACTTGTGAGGTTCGACCTCAGTTTCCATCCTGGATACTGCGAACCAAGCTGCGCCAAGTTACACGATCCCTTCCGACAGTGGACCATGCTCGTCTTGCCTCGAGTATGCCAATTCTTCGGCGGAGACCAAAATGAAATCCACGTAGTACAGAGTTCAGCGGAGCGCGTTTGACCATTTTGGCGAGCCAACAATGGTTGTTTGTTGATTTTACGTTTTACCCTTTTTTTTATGTATTCCAATTTCTTCAAACGCTGAATATTGTTATTTAATTTTTATATTTGCAATAAATCTGTTGTTTTTTGAATTTGTTTCTATTTTTTTAGATATTCGGGCTCGAATTCGAGATCATTTGAGCATTATGAGGCGCCCGGACCTGTGGCAGCCTTATTATAAGCCCACATCCGAGTTTCGAATGACCGCGAAAGGCCCTATTATAGGCTTACAATAGGCCTTTTGATAGCCGCGATAAGCTTATGATAGGCGAAAGTCGCCCGCGATAAGCCTATTATAGGCTTATTACAGGCGTCGACCCGCGATAAGCCTATAATAGGCTTACTTTGGGGTCCTTCGCTGGTACTCGGTAGGCCTATCGCGCAACCTATTATAAGCTGAACGCGCACTACCTGTGCAGTTGCGCCACCCATCGACATTTTTAGCGAACTGCGTGTTGGTAGACTTTTCGGCTGGTGTAGCGAAGGCGATCGTGTGGAATGTAGGATTTTACAGGTAAAAATGTGCTCGAACAATAGAAAAAAGTTTGACGGCTCATAAAAACTTTTCTGAAAACATTTTGCGGATTTTTAATATCTCAAAAAATTCACCAAAAAATCTAGTATTACCCTGATTTTTTTCAGAATTTTCCAAAATGTACCAAAAAGTACTTTCCTAGTCAGAGAAATTTCGGAAAAAAAAAATTGCCCACTAACTGCCTAGTAGCTGCCCAACAGCTGCCCAATAGCTGATCATTAGCTGCCCACTAGCTGCTCATCGACTGCCCATTAGTTTCCCACTAGCTCCACGCTCGCTACTGCCTTATCAACTAGCTACACACTAGCAGCGCAATATCTGCCCACTAGCTGACCATTAGCTGCCCATCAGCTGCCCATCAGACGCCAATTAGCTTCCATAAATTCCCTTACTGGATAGTTGGTACCTAATCGGCCCACCTTTGGCGCGGTTTCGGCGCTCTTGCGCTAAAGAAACAAGTATGAAAGAGGGCTCCAAACTTTGGTTGGTTTGAAATTTGTTGATGTAGGTTTTTGATGCTGCTTCTTTGTATGTATACTTGTTTCTAAAGCACTGTCACTTGTGACATCACAAGACTTATTTTGACCGGGCCTCGGACCGAAGCGATCACTACGACCTTCTATTGTATCTGTCTGAAGCAAAGAAAACGTGATTTCATCACTGGCTACAACTGTATGAATCATAGTACGCGTGGACGGGAATGAGGAAGGCAAGGACGACGACACCGACTATTGTTTGTACTAGGTGTAAAAGTAGTGATTTCAGATCACTATCGCATGATGCAAAAAAAATATATTAGAAGTTGCTAATAGTTTTGATAAATCAAATCAGTTTGTGATGTTTGCTCTGCCCTTACTTCAGTTCAGTTCAGATCACAATCGACTCCTAAATAATCATCAAAAGAAAGTGCAAAGCGTTTTTAATGAGCACGCTATTTCTCCCTCCGTTATTTATGTGCAAATTTAAAAGAAGTGTTGAGCGTTAAGCGGCTTATTGTGAAACGAAAAAAAAAACAATGCGGCAAAAAACCTGAATCGAGTACTATGATCTGATCCACGTGTTTTCCGTTTGTCCGCTAAAGGGCACGAATTTTTCGTCGTATTGCATCAGCAAGTTTCTCCCCGAATTTTTTTCTTTTTCCTGCGTACTTTGACTTTGACATCAAACATTTTTCGGTTACACTGATGATAAGAGGGCTTCCCCCAAAAAATTGTACCTAGATTATCAAGGAAGTTTGATAGGGAGTAAGTACTTTGAAGTTAGGACGGAAGAAAGTCGGTGTATCTTCGTTTCTGTCCATTTCTATGTCTCGTTTTGTCTAACTGCGTGACTTCTCTTTTGGCGTCAAATTATCTGTGGAGCGCAAATAATATTTGAAAAGAACGGCGAATTTTAAAGAATGATGCAATCTAGAAATTTTAAAACCCCTCTCTTTTTCAAAAACGTGCGACGCACGGGTTGCGTGTGCGGCTTCGCCCTACTAAAATGCTTATGTATCGCAACTGGCTGATTTCATCAGATACCGCAAACGTGTCAGACGGCCACACTCACTACATTGTCTGATGCAACGTGTCTATATCAACAAATGATCTGTGTCGTGGTAGTGAGACGCAAAACCATCAACAAATGATCTGTGTGATGTTAGTAATATGATATGATATGATATGAGATGAGATGCGATGAGATGAGATGATATGCAAAATCATCATGTCTACTGGTCCCAACTGGCAATAAAAACTGTTTCAAGCATTCAAAGAACCTTTTATCGGAGGAAGAGTAGAGTTCAGTTTTCGCCATGTGACACTATATGCTTTCATGCTGTAGCGTTAATGATAAAAAAGAAAGCCATGCTAACAATTCTCCAATTCAACCTTTTTTTGTAGTCTCCAACACCATGACACGTATAGATGATGAAATTTGTTTCGTATTGTACATGTACATATTTTATTGTATTTTATTTTGCTTTGCTTTGCTTTGTTTTATTTTAGTTTCAGTTTGGCATGATTTTACATTGTAAAACCGAGAGAAAGGGGACAGAAATAGAAGTTTGAAATATGGATAATGGAATCCCTGTTTTCTTCAAAGGTGTGGTGATAGATTACTGATCTTTCGGTCAAACGAAGACAGCCAATTTTATCAGTTTATTCGTATCCTTTATACAGAAAGCTCGTTCTTGGGAAAACAGTCTTAACGTTTCAAACAAGACTACGTGGATATGCACTGAAAACAATCAATGGAATTTAATAAAGCATTTTGATCTGACCACAAGACTATGAACCTGTTCCCCCCGCGTTGTTTAGTACACATTGTAGTCACACTCACTTTCTTCCATCCGTCGTTTTCATCGCGAATTGTTCTCTGTTCACCCGCGGTTTCTATCGACGCAGTTTTATCTTTCCACCCTGTTTCCAATACTTGGTTAGGTTTGTATCTGTGTGTGTGTTTTCTGACGCTCATGGGTAAAACACGTGAATTGGGTGGTGTGGCGTGGAGCGGCGCGCCCGTCGTCCACCGTCAAATGATAAAATAAAAAAGTAGGTGGTGGCAGCATTTGAAACAAAAAGAAAACTCTAGTTGGACGTATGTACACGTGCTTGGCTACTCTCTGGAAGTGACAGTTTGCATCTTGATTTATCACGAAACGTGCAGCACTAATGAACAGAAATTGAAGAGATCACTGAAACAAAGTTTGCCCGGCTTTGCGTTTCTTAGACATCTGAGGGATAATATCCACCTTCACATAATCCAAAAGGATTATTTTAATTTTATCAAATGACTTTAGAAATAAATAGCAAAAGAATTAACGAGAAGAGATAAGTGTCCAAGTCAGAGATTCGTGGAAGAAAAGGGAATGGTGGGAGGAGGGGGGGGGGGAAGATGAAAATATAAACAAACTTTTTAACAACAGAAGCGTGACATACTTGTGCAAAATCAGACATTCAATCCAGCTTCACCATCACTTTTACCCTTAAATGTAGAAAAAATAATCTTAATCCATATCCCACGATCGAACAAAATAAAAAGAAAAATGTGTGCCATCCATCCATTCTTCCAGTCTTAAGACACACGACTTATAGTTTTTTAACAGATTAGCAAAGGATTTAGCAAAGATTTTCTTTCCGCTTGTTATTCAATTTTTATTTTTTTGCATCCACCCTCATATATCACGTGTAAAACGAATAGACTTTCACACCAAGTACCTATAAACCTTGTTATCAGCTATATATTTGTTCGTTTTCCTTTTCTAGCCTCTGAACACACAACAGATCATAGGTGCTAGTGATGAGTGAACTTGAAGGCAAGTTAGGGCCGCTTTTGTTCTCATTGTTGAGATGAAGTTACGGTAATGACCAGAATACGACGCGACGAAATAGTGATCGTTTTCTGTGCGCAATTCTTGGGTTCACAAATGGAAAATCAGTAATCACTGAACTATTTTCAAACCATATCGCTTAATGTGAATAACTTTTTCAGTAAACTGTATCGATGATTTATGTATGTATTTAATTTTTTCTCCTTGTATCATCATTATCATTTATCATTTCACACGTTTTTTTTTACAAAATTGCAACCAATTTTGTTTGTTTTGTTTTTGTTTTTTTTTTTTCAAATTCAAACTGCAAACAATCTATCTATCTTTCTAGCTAGCTATCCAGACAGACAGACAGAAAAAGAACAGAAACAAAGAAAACAACACTGATAATGAGTAATTAAATACGGTGACGAAAAAAAACACGCGGGTCATAGTACACTGTTTGTTTTTCAGAACGCGTGTATTTGTCGGCATACGGTAAGGTTTATTTACCTCGGTACAAGGATCACAACTTCCGCCCCACCAGACATCATGTGGCTTCCGATTTTCTTTCTTCCAAACGCACATTTTGAGCTCTAGCACAGGGAAACCAATTTAGAATTCCTTATCAAGAAATTGAGTTCGCGCACATTATGTTCGAGCGGGCGGTAAAGTATCAAAGTCTGTTAGGCTGCGGCGCAAGAAAAGGAAAGAAAAGAACAGAACGGCGAAATTAAAGTCGAAATACACGTGAAACACACACACCCATGATGACATGTGAATGAGAGACGTTTTCGTATAGTAGCAATGGCGGGGCTTGCACCCGCATGAATTTCAATTTGAGATCTCACATAGTGTTGTTTCGCACATTGTTCATTCTTTCTTCGTTGCCTTGATTCAAATTTTGCACTTTACCCCCAAACGTTTTTCTCCTGAAATAAAACGTTTTGTTCTTTGTTCCTTCGTTTTTATTCCTGCTTTTGCTTTTCATCATCATCATAGCGTCTACATCAACACTGGCCCACTCTGAGAACCCCGTTGAATTCACATGCATGACTTTTGTGATTCACTAATGTCCAGGACGGGTAAAGGCTACAACCTTCCGTTTCCGTGTACTCAACCCCCGGAATGAGAGTGGGCGGGGCGAAAATAAGTAAATCAAAGAGTGGGGCAACCACGGCGCGGGTGCAGAGAACACACGCTGACCGCGTGTAGGGGGCGGAGCATCAGCTCCTCCCATCAGACAGGACGCCTCTTTCCGCAGTGGGTCTGTAGTTCTTTGCAGATTGCATTTAAAGTTGTTACTCGAGCTGGCTGGTTGACTGGGCTCCATTTTTATTTAGATTTTATTTAATTAATTTTAATTAATACATGCTATGTCTTCGTAATCTTACATTTATTTTTCTTTATATATATCTCCCTCTCTCTCTCTCTCTTTGTAAGCTACTATCATAATATGAAATACGGTTTCAGACTACCTCCCATTGCTTAGTAATGTCTGCTGCTGTTGAGGACATGTACCTCTACTCCTCGGCCATCAAAATGGACCGACCAAAACAATACCGAAAACGCCAACACTCGGAATCTTCTGATGTAAGTCACAAGCAGTTCTTTGATTTAATTGCCTGATTCTATATTTTCTTATTTTAGGATGACGTGTCGAGTCCAAAATCCGCATCTCCTTCCATGGACGACGACCGCCGTGCTCATCACAATGAGCTGGAACGTAGAAGACGTGATCATATCAAAGACCACTTTGTGATCCTTAAAGAAGCAATTCCGCTGCTCGACGGAGAAAAATCTTCTCGTGCGCTCATTTTGAAGCGAGCTGTTGAATACATCAAGGTTATGCAATCTCGCCTCTCTGAAAATCAAACGAGCATCGACGAGCTCCGCCGCAAGAACGAACTTTTGGAAGATAAACGTGAGTCACGTCAACTTAAATTTTCCGACCTATTTTAAAACTAGAGTATTTCAGTGCATGATCGCGAATCATCGGTATCCCCATCAGCTTCTCGACTACCATCTCTTGGAGCTGCCCCAATGCAAATGCCACAACTTTCCATGCCGGTTTCTATTGCACCAATTCCTCAAATTCCACAGTTTCCACAGAATGCTAAGTAAGTATTAAATTGCCTCCTCAATAGATGATCAAGTACTTATTCATTTATTTTTCAGTCCAATCGCATTGTCTACCATGGACCCTGTTCAGCTGAACAGCCTCATCGCCTCTTCTCACGACGCCATCATGGCTTTAACGCAAACCTTGCTCGGAAAAATTCAAAGCCCTGGTCTTCCGGACACATCCGTTTCGCCACCAGCCGGATTGTACCCCACAGCGTTTTCACCTGGTGATCAACAGATGGCCGTCAAATTCTAACTGGCGCCAGTCACCTTTTACCCATTCACATCTCTTATTGATCTCAACCCGGTCATGAACCCAATTTCTCACTCACTTCCCCACATTCCGAGAATTTTTACCGAACCTTTACTGGGTTTCACGTGTACTTTAAAAAAATGTCTGCTTGATCTTTTATAGCCACGCTTCATGGCAACAATTGTACTGTACTTTTAATATTAATTAAATGTTAAATATATATATATATTTGTGTCGCAATATGTTGCATAAATAAATAAATTTATGAATCTATAATGATCAGTATTGGGCGTGCAAAAACAAAAATACATTCAATTCAACAAAAAAAGATATCGTAAACCTAGAGGGGTAGACATCATGATCTTCTTTGTTGCTGTAAATAAATAAAAATTTAACCCGTTTCATTTCAGTTCCTGGTTTAAATGAAAATGAAAAATGGGTAAAAGTATCTGTTTTGATTAGAATTACTCCTTTGAAAATAGAGTACCACGAAACTAACTAAAAAATTGTGTAAAAAGAAAAGATACCAAAAACGAAGAAATTAACAAATTAGTATATATGTATGTACATAATTTCAAAGAAAACCATAAAATAAACTGTCACAAATAGACACCTAATTTATGCAACAAAAAATGTACTTCTCCGAACTTTGAATTGTATTGTTAAAGCTATACCACTACATGCAAGTTTCTCATATCAAACCTTTCTTTGTTTTGTCATGGAAAAAACAGCCTGTTAAAAGGACAGACAGTTTTCGGTTCAAAAAATGATCGGGCGGAAGCGATCAGAGACCGTGATTTTTTGATTTCTTGCTGGACTACAAATGGAATTTAAATATTTCAAGGGCAAGTTTCTGAAAATGTTACTTTCTCTCCGTTTAGCAAACAAATTCGACGTGTTTTTGTATGTACATATACATAGTGTTTAGCAGAGTCTGAAACTAAAAAATCAAAACTATAAATGTCGTCTGTTAGCTCCTCCGGGAATTCACGTAAATAAACTATGACGTTTGAGATAATCAGATGGGATTCTGATTAATTACCGTACCTCTCGGAAGTCTATTGTGTGTGTTCCAAGGCCTCGTCTAGGCGCAAGTCTATAAGAGGGGAAAGTCTGATACAGGCTTTACTGTAATTGCCGTTCTAGTAAAATTATAATAGCAAGAAAACATGTTTTTTTCGGCCGAATTTACTTTGATTTCACACATCATCCACGTGAATAGCATTTGAAAAATTGAAGGTAACATCTGAAACATCTGAAACCTTGTTCAATGATCACAATCAGAACATGCATTCTGAGCAAGCACCGAAGCGCATTAAAAAAATGTGCGATGCACTTGGCGATGAGGTCGCTATTTTAAGACGTTCACAGTTTGGTGCAAAATGTTTGGGGAGAGAAAAATCATTTATCATATTTTTAAAATTAAAAACACCAAGCATTTGCGAGGGCTTCCCTCCTATATCTTCCAATGCAACTCTCAATCGTCGGACAGTTGCAAATCCCTGTGCGCTTTATTCGGAAATCGCAAAGAAAAACCCTAAAGTGGCAGCAGTGTCTCGTCGTCTGGCTCTCGCAACGGATCTCATGACCATCAATCACAAAAGCAGCACAGCAGTCATTGAAAATCTCGTGGACTCGAAAGAAGGTAGCCAAGGAAGTTGTGATAAGTTGTTTATAACTAAATTTTGTTCTGATTCATCCCTCCCCATTCACACTGAAGTTTTTAGAGTCCCGCGTAAAAATGAGAGCAGCAACCCATGTCCTACTAAAGTGCGATTTTCTAGCCAGTCAGATCGTGATGCCTTTCTGCGTGGGTTTATTACCAGTTGGAGCGGTTACACTCACCGCAAAATAGGTGCCCGTCCGGTTAGAGCGCGCAGGGATATGACGCGGGAAGAGTTGGATGTGCTCTATGCTATAAGAAAAGAGGTATATGAGGCTAATTCAAAGGCAGGTATGATCAAATACGCGGTGCATGACTTAAATATCGTTCAGCTTAAATCGCCGCGAGCTCTTCCTACCGCTTCTCCACCCTCAAGCGCATTAGAAAATTCTTCTAAATCTTGCGCCTAGGGACGCGGCCGCCAGTCACCTAATACCACGTCTATTGTCAACACACCTAGTCCTTTAACATACAGCTCAACATTACTTTTGCCTAAAACTTTTCATAATTTCCATAACAAGGCGGCTCCCTCTTTATCACATTCATTGCACATATTGCCCCGCACCACTCCCTTCAAAAGCAAACATTACCAAATTAATTTATCTTGTGTTTTAGTCAACGCTAGATCAATAGCAACCCTAGAGAAAGTTACTTTCATTCATGAATATATTTTAGCTAACGGTATAGATATGGTATTTGTAACAGAATCGTTTTTCGATTCCACCTTCCCAGACTCTCTTTGCTCCTCTAGCGAAATTTCATGTCTACGAGCTGATCGTTTATCGTCTCATCCCAAAAAAAGAGGTGGAGGTTGTGCTATTTTTTACCGCGGTTCAATAGATCTTATTCAAATTGCTATTGACGAAAAATCGTACCAAGAACATCTCTGCGAAATACTGGTCGCTGATCACATTATCTCAAAAACACGATTCATTTTGGTATATAGACCTCCCGACACGTCCTCACTCCACACAAAAAATCTCATGCGTCAGTTGAATCAATTACTGTCCACATCTTCAGTTAGTCATGTCCTACTCGGTGACTTTAACCTTCCTTCCATTCGTTGGGACTGCCCAGGTAACAACGATAAATCAGGACTTACTGATTTAACCGATTCTCATGGCTTAAGACAGCTAGTTCACTTTCCAACTAGGTCTTCAAACACAGGCACTGAAAATTTTCTAGATCTTATATTTTGCGACAACCCAAAAACATGTTTCAATCTTCAAAAAAGTAAGCCACTACTGTTATCTGATCACTTTTCAATAAAATTCAATATCGATCTGCTTAAAAACTATTGTGCTTTGCCGCCATCCCAAAAAAAATCTTGCTTTTTCGTAAGTGCAACTTTGATGCTCTAAACGCTTATATGTCAAGCTTCAATCGGCCAAAGCAGTTTTCCTATTTTTCCACCTGTGAATCCAAACTTTCTCACTTTCTAAACATATTTAACGAATCTGTAGAATTTTATACCCCTCAAGCAACCCATTCTCATTCAAAAAAAAGGGTAAGTAGAAAATCAATATTTAACCTACTGAGGCGACAAAAGAAGGTCCACACAACTGTTCAGTTAAAAAAACGAGTAAAAAATTATCTGCAAAAAATCCGGAAGAAGATCATTATTACTGAAAATACTATAATCAATTCATCAAACGCTAGAAGCCTATTTTCGTTTATAAGGAAAAAGATTACAAGTTCTCTAAGCATTAAAAAACTTACAGTCAACGGCCATGACATCTTGGAACCACCTGCGATAGCTGACGCGTTTATTAAAACATTTGCCATGAGTTTTGCAACCCTTCGTCACCCTTTCCCGCACTCCCCCACCCAAAACCTATAAATTCCTTTGTTGATTTACCGTAAATACTGTAATATAAGCCCACCTGTATTAGAAGCCCACCTGTAATATAAGCCCACCCTTGAGACCCCTTTGAAAAATAGAAGCCCACCCTGTAATAGAAGCCCACCCTGTAATAGAAGCCCACCCTTTAATAAAAGCCCATCTTTAAATTGTAGCCAACACTCAATGGGTCCCAGACCTTTGGTTTCCTCGCTCTTTTGTTACGTTTTTTTATGGTTACGGCTGCTCTTTGGGTACCAAATATGCAAATTTCATACAAAAAAGTTGCCGTAACTAAAGAGCAATCGTACCCAAAGAGGCCGTACACAAATTTGGTACCGTAAGCAAGTTTGATCGAAAATCAATCGTGCCCAAAGAGTCTGGGACCCTTTAATTATTGACTTGGAATTGTGCTCGTTTCATCGCGATGTGTTCAATTTTGCATTACTTTCACCCGTTTTTGAACATTTCTGTTAATGGAAGCGGTCATCAAACGCCACCAGTGCTGGGCGTGAAATTTATTTTTTTTAATTGATTCCATATTGGGTTTTCAGTCGAGTTGCATCATCAAAACAAAAAATCCCGCTCACTTTTTCACGCGAATGATAAATTTTTTCACAGTTCAGTAAATAAAATTGACTATTGTCGGACCGCCAAAATAGTCAAACGCGCTCCGTTGAACTCAACGCTATGCAATTTTCATTTTGGTCTCAAAATTATTTAATTTCACGTGTAAATTCAACGTGAAATGAAATAATTTGGAAACCAAAATGAAAATCGCATAGCGTTGAGTTCAGCGGAGCGCGTTTGACCATTTTGGCGGGCCGACAATACTAAAACCAGTAACTCGGTAAATGCCTGCAACTGTTACGCAGACTTTGGCAACTTTTACGCAGCTCTTACGCAACTGTTAATTTACGCGCTATGGGTTTCTGCTAAAGATCTGCTCAAAAGCTGCGCAACTAAGGGGCTACTACTGCTTTCACTTTGCTTTTCGTTCCTTTTCTCTTTTCTATTAGTAAATAAAACATACTTTTATAATTATTATTTTTATTTAAAAAAAAAATAAATAGCATTTAATACACTTTATTGTCATCTCAACAACAAAAGAGCCGTGAAGGACATGAGTGTGGGCGGTGGCTGGAAGGCGTCCTGTGAGAATGTCACGGCGGAGTTGGAGGAAGACGTAGTATCGTGCGTGATCGTCGACAATAGTGGTGGGTGTGGTCGGGTAGAATTTGACCTCGAAAGAGAACTCCTAGGGAAGGTCTGTAAAGTTTGTTTTGGGCTTTTAAATCAACTGGGAATCATCAGAAAACCAAAAAAAAAAGCAACCAACTTTTCAATTTCTTTAATATCTTCTTATCATTATACAACCAGTGCCTGATGCCTTCCTCTTTGTCGTAGAAGCAGAGAGAAAAGTAATCGCGTTCTTCGATCGACAAGTCGCTCGTCACCTGACGGAACAATGCTTCACCCTCGGAGCCGCGCTGAACGATATATTTTTTATTTTTGTTATTTTAACACTGGGGTTTGAGGAGGGAGTGAGTAAACGCGCCCGGACGCACATACGCAACGCATCCAAATGAGGCCCAAAAAATAAAAACAGCGCGCGAAAAATTTTGCATTATCGGAGAGAAAAACCAACGCAAAATCGTGAAAATTACGAAATCCTATCCAAAATTATTTCGCGCGCGTTGATTTTTCTCTCCGATAATGCAAAATTTTTCGCGCGATTTTTTATTTTTTTGGGCCTCAATTGGATGCGTTGCGTGTGTGCGTCCGGGCGCGCTTACTCACTCCCTCCTCATACCCCAGTGATTTTAAGCTTTACGCCCGTCCAAACAACTTACGTTAACCTCAAACTCCTTGTAAACTCCAACTGGTAGGCAAACTCGTGCCGCCTGCATTTTGGAATTTCTCGGGTGTTGACTGGGCGCCGGTGACGTGGCGGGTGGTGGATGGTGTTGTTAGTCGACGGGTTCTCTGTCTTTACCCTTTTGCTCTGGAAATTAGGAATTTAATTGGCGCTCTGCGGGAAAGAGAGAGAGCGAGAGAGAGAGAGAGAAGCTAGACGGTTATAGAAAACGCGGCACGTCATCGGTGGCGCGCGAGTTCATTTGAATCGCAAAAATGCTCAAGAGCCCACTGAAATATTGATTTCCGTCCAAAACTTGAGAATTTTTTACATAATTTATCAAAATTTCAGGTCAATTGGAGAAAAAATTGTTTTTCACTAATTGTTTTTGTTGTTCACGCTTTGAATATGCGTTTCTGAGCATTTATCAATGCACGGTAAGTTCAGCGGCAATGCGCCGGAAGCATGTGTGACACTTTTCAAAAGGGCGACCGGAGGGAGCTGGGCGGAAGCGTGCTTAGCGGGGGGATTTTTTTGTAATTAAAAGTCTAAATGTGATTCTAAAAAGATAAGAAAAGGTTACTGGGAGCCGATTAAACACTGAAAAAGCCTTTAGACTTTAAATCACAAAAAATTCCGTCACAAAGCAAGCTTCCACCCAGCTCCCTCCGGTCACATATTTGAAAAGTATCACACATGCTTCCATGAACTTTCCGGACAAAAAATAAATGCAGAATGAGATTAATATATGAAACAAATCAATAGCGATGCGAAACCGCACAAAAAACGAAAAATAAAGAAGTTTTTTTGAGTTGGGCAAAACACGGACCCGCGACATTTGGATTTGTAATCACGCGCACTACCAACTGAGCCACAGAGGACAGAAATCCCAGCAGAACAGAGTGCTTACAAATGAATGATGAAGAGCGAAACAAGAGAAAAAGAGTGGCGACGAAGCCAATAGGCTTGTATCTATTTAAATATTCGCGCAAAAAACATTTTCTTATTATTTATTAATCACATTTTCTTTTTTTTTTCCTCGAAAATATTTTTTGAAAATAAATTAACCTTCCACGTTACCGAAAAACATAAATGTGAAAACAAAAAGACGCAAAACGCGTTTTTATTTGAAAAAAAATTATTTTGCGCTATAATGGATTCGTGGCGGAGTGACAATCACGTTTTTATTCGAAAAAATGAAGAAATAACTGAAGAAATTAAGAGATGTTTCGTCTCACAGTTTCACGTGAAATGTCACTCCGTCACGAATCCATTATATATAATGTGGAATTCGTGACGAGAATGTCTTTTTTCATCTTTTAATTTACCACGGAGTAAAAAAATAATTAAAAATTGCAAAAAAAAAAAGAAAAAAAAGAAAAATACCGACGAAAAAACGGAAAAAAACAAGCAGAAAACAGACGGGCGGTGCCAATGATTTTGTGTCGCCAGGTGCGGCGCGTGTCGCGTTTAAGATCTGCGTAACATCTGCAGCCTTTTTAAGATCTGCTTAACAGGTGTTGCAGCCTTCAATGTCTGCATAACATCTGCTACTGGGTTTAAAGGCTGTTTAAAATCTGAAAGGAGCTCTAAGTCATGCGCAAAAGCTGCTATAGCCTCTTAGATCTGCGTAACAGTTGCAGGCGTTTACCGAGAATAATAAAAATTATAATGAAAATGGCGAAAATAAAACAATGCTGCAATTTTTGGTTTAGTTTTGGTAGTTAACATCGAGAAAAACGTGGAGTTTTTTTAAAAATCATCTTGAATGATTTCCGAATTTGGAAAATTTTGTCGTAAAATAAAAGCAGATAAAGCGAGACACCATTGGATTACGAAAATTATTATTTTTAAAGTTACAAACATCTATTTTATGTTGTTAGTGCTCTTGAATTAGAACTTCTGACTCGCAATCAGAATTTGATATGATGAATATTGTTGTTGGTTTTTTTGAAGTTTTTTTTGTTGTGGAAAAAAGAGGGTTGAAAAATAGAAGCCCACCCTGTAATAGAAGCCCACCTGTAATATAAGCCCACCCTTGAGACCCCTTTGAAAAATAGAAGCCCATGGGCTTATAATACAGTATTTACGGTATCTCCTTTCAGCGTTTATAAAAGTATAACGAAACTTTGCCCTAAAATTGGGTTCTCAACAACAACAAACAACAAAGATTACAAAGTCGATCCGTTCTTCAAGTACCGAAGGTACTGCGGATCACGGTTTTCTGCGTACGCGGACGACTGGTGGTGTACCGTTCAGAGCCAGACATTATTTAAGTCAATTCATGGCTAGGGAAATGACCGAGCAATCTTCGTAGATTTCTCTACTACCCAATTTGAGGCTGGGTGAACCCGGGGGGTGAGGGCAGGAATCGAACCTGTGACCTCTGGAACGGCGGCGGTCACCACTACCGGCTGCGCTATCCACCCCAATATAAATTTTTTCATTATAAAAAAATGCGCCAATTCAATTTCCATTCCTTTATCCCTTATATTTACCGAATCGCTAAAATCCAATACTTTCCCCGACTGCTGGAAAACGTCCACAGTCATTCCCCTCCACAAAAAAGGTTGCGTCTCGGATCCCGGCAATTTCAGGCCGATATCACTAACCCACCCATTAGCACGTTTGTTCGAAAGAATAGTCTTGAGAACAATCAGAAGCGATCTATCGTCGTATCTATCTACCAAACAGTATGGGTTCTTAAGTCACCGGTCGTGTCCGCTAGCACTTCTTGATGCAATATCGCAATATAATCTCATCCTGAACAAACCCAAAGAATGTCTGGACGTTATATTAATAGATTTCAAAAAGGCTTTTGATTCGGTCCCCCATGATTTGCTCCTTCTTAAATTGCAGAATTTCGGACTTGACCCATCTTTGTGTCTATGGTTTAAATCATTTATATCTCATAGGAAATCTAAAGTAAAAATAGGAGACTTCATATCGTCAAACTATTTTTGTAACACATCGGGTGTGTTGCAAGGGACAGTAACAGGACCGTTTTTATTTTTAATATATATAAATGACCTGATCCAATCCATTCCCGAAGACGTGTACACCATAGCCTTTGCCGACGATGTAAAAATATACAGTTCCAGTCATGAAAGCCTTCAAAACGCTTTAGAGCTTATATCGGAATGGTGCGATCGCTGGAAACTCAAGTTGGCGGAAAACAAAACGCTCGTTCTTCATCTGGGGAAAAATAATCCTCAACATTCCTATAAACTTGGGGAAACTACAATCAAAACATCAAATTGCGTTAGAGATTTGGGTCTCCTTGTGGATAACAACCTAAAATTCGAAAAACATATAAGTAATATAGTGAATTTGGCTAAACTGAATTGTCGCAAAATCCTAAAAACATTCAGGTCCACAAATGCAGACTTCTATTTTAAACTATACAACGTCTATATTAGGCCCACGTTAGAATACTGCTGCGAAGTTTTCCACCCAAGCAACTCACTGCTCACAACTAAACTTGAATCCCCACTTCGTTTCTTTTCGCGCAAAGTTTTCCTGAGATGCAATCTGTCCTTTAAACCCGAAAACGCCACCGCTCACCTGACCCCATATCAAAGACGCCTCTTTCTTGCCTCTCAACAAACCATGTTCCATAGACGCATATTTCTTATACTTAAAACATACTTTAAAATTGTCACTTATCGGTGCCATTTTCCCAACATGTCGCTATACATAAAGCCAGCGTCATCTCCTCGATTTCCGTATAGAGTTATCTTGCGCGGCGCCAAAAATAGTAGCTTCTTGCACCAAAACTTCGCTCTCTGGGACAAAATAGTTCCCTTTTTCCCCAAGCTTGTGTCAGAAAATACTTTCGCATCACGACTCCACTCACTGCCCTTAGAGAAGCTGTTTCCTTTCATTTGAACACTGAACTCTTTGTGGGTTCTATAGTTCATCTTATATTATTCATTTAGTAGTTACCCACGTTTTATGTACTGATTGTTTTATATACATTTTTCTTTGATCTTGCCAAATGAATAAATAAAATATCTAAATATCTAAAGTTACATAAGCTGTTGGTTGATTTTCTAATAACAATTCGCTGACCGTTAAGCCTGGACAGGGTAAAAACGGCAATGCTTCTAGCAAAAAACGGTCTGCAGACTCTCGTCGGGCTATTGCAGAGAGTTTTTTAAAGACACCTTTTTGTCAGACAATTAAAATTGGTTCCACACTTTACCACTTGATTTAACCCAGAGATTCAAGCTATGCAGGCACGGGATTGTGGCCACTGCCTTTGCAAAAATGTGCTCCGTTGGAGACAATCTTGGCGGCGTTCCAGTTATGCGCATCCACGTTTTTCGAATGTGTTTTTTAGGCAGAGAGTGCGTAATCGATGAGACGCAGTGTTGCTACACGACGCGACCGCAGCGCGTGAGCGTTGGCGGCAAAAAAAAACAGGATTTTTAAAAAATCAGTCGCCAGCAACTCGTATGCAGGTACTTTGAGCATCTTTGCGATACATGAATGATGACATTTTGAGAAAGCCTGCGTTCACTTTGCCACGTCTTGCAGATTTGCCTTCCTGAAATAAAGAAAAATCAGCAAGTAACATCTTCCTTTTGGTAGAAACGGGAACGAATTTTCTACATATATATTCTAATAGTTGAATCAGACCCCGTGACTTCAAAAGGGATTTCGGGTTTTTGCTGTCTAGGCTACCGCCCGATTTCCACTCGGAAGATTTTGTCTCGGTGAGCTCGATGACCGACAATTGGAAAAGAAAAGAAAGTGCGCTCGAATTGAGAATTAGTGAGTAAGGCTTCGATTCGGACGAAAAAAAAAGCGGGCGAATTCCGTCCGCCGTTTTGTCCGCTCGTCCGCGGTTCGTCCGGTTCGTCCGGTTCGGCCGAAATCGGTTCGTCCGTTTTTTTTTCTTGTTAGTTTTTCTTTTTGTTTCTGCTATATTTTGTTTTCAAAAGCTGTTTTTGTTATTTTCTCTTTAAAATATCGACAGAAATGCCTTGTTTCTGCTATCAAAAACTCGAAATAAAATAAATTTTTTTTTTTGCAAAGCTAAATCTACATAAACAACCGCTAACATTTTTGAATGTCGGATTAATGAAATTTCATGTACTAGCCCCATTATTCTTCGGCTCAACTATGATACCGACGGCCGATTTCCAATCGGAAGATTTTCGGACTGTGTGCACGATGAGCGACCATTGGAAAAGAAAAGGGCAGAACCATACTCAGCAAAAACCCACAACGTATACGCAAACTTTGAAGCCTCATGCAACTTTTACACAAACTATGAAGGTTTTGCAACTCTCACGCAAACGATCCACAATGAACACGCGAATTTCGAGAACCTCGCAAGGTTTACACAATAATTCAGTGAAATTTCGAAAGTAAGAAACAGATGAAGAAGTGGTACAATGTTTACACAAATTTCTCGCAATAATTGCGCCAACTTTGGCCAATTCGCAACTTTTGCACAATGAATCTCTTCCAACAGATGATGTGGCAACATGCGCGATCTTTACACAAACTTTGCACAAACTTTCCGCAAACTTTGCGCGGACTTTGGAAAGTTTTGTTATTGATTTCTTATTTTTCCGGTTTTTGTCAATTTTATACTTTTTATCGTCGGTTTTACGATCTCCATATTTCTAAATGTATGGTGAAAACAAAAAAATTGCAACGCGGTGTTTGCGTACTTTTGAAATTCAAACGGCAATGAAAGAAATAGCATGGGAAATGAAGAGAGTTATTCCCATTTTCGTTTGAATTTTAAAAGTACGCAAACACCGCGTTGCAACTTTTTTGTTTTCACAATATTTTTATTTAATTACAGTATCACTACAGTGTGGAGAGCGTTTGACGAAGAATCCAAAAGAAGCGGCAGATACAATCGTCCTGCGTATTTCGGTAATTTTTTTTGTAAAATTGGAAGTTTTTTAACATTTCCAGACAAAAAATCCGCCAAAATGAAGGTAAATTAAGAATTTCAATCACAATTTCATAAAATTATCAATTTTCATATTGTCGGCCCGCGAAAATGGCCAAACGCGCTCCGTTAAACTTTTCATTTTGGTATCCAAACATTTCATGTGTAAATTCAACGTGAAATGAAATAATTTGGAAACCAAAATGAAAATCGCATAGCGTTGAATTCAGCGGAGCGCGTTTGACCATTTTCGCGGGCAGACAATAGCACTTTGAAACCCGTCAGAAGTGCACCAGTGAAACAACGAATGGCCATGAAGACTTTGGGAGCAGGCCTTCTCGAAAATGAAAATTTCTTCTCCGGATTCCGTCGGAAATTTCCGAATTTCCAGTTCGCCGACTCACCATAATCTTAACGGCGAATTTTGAATTTCGTTTTTTTTTCTCACTGTTTCTCACTGATTCACACGTTTTCTTTTTGTTTCTGCTATATTTTGTTTTCAAGAGCTGATTTTGTTCTATCGCCATATATTGTCTTCTCGTTGTCATTTTTTTTATTTTCGTTCCGTCTCAATAAATGTTATTTTCCGAAATCCATTTGATACGAAACACCCCTTACGAGCGCACTACACAACTATTGCACAATTATTGCACAGATATTGCTATGGAATTTTTTTGCACAACGTCAGCGCCAACTTCATGCAACCCTTACACAAACTTTACACAGCTCTCGCGTTGTCAGAGATTCGAAGCTGCGTAAAGTTCGTGTAAAAGTTGCAGTAACTTTGCGCTTGAGTTGTGGGTTTTTGCTGAGATATACACGTGTACTAGGCCCATTATTCTGCCGCTCACCTTTGACTTCTTGAGCTTGGGATAAATGGAACAGTTCCACTGATTTTATGAGCAACGTCTAGATCAGGGCTGTGCGAAAAACTTTTCGGACGAAAAATTTTTTCGGTTTTTTTTGTCATGTTTCGAAAATTTTTCGGTCTGAAAACTTCGAAAAATTTTCCAACCGAAAATGTTTCGAAAAGTTGGGATGCGTTCAAGACGCGGAGTATGTGCGCAGAATAACCAAAATTTGTATAAAATGTTTTTTCACCAATGTATTTTATATTCTCAGTACGGAGCGCTGCAAACGCGCTCCCTTCGCACAGTGGTGGACGCGGCCTCGTTGGCAGCGAGAGAGTGCAGAAAATTGAGAGAGCCGTGGCCGATGTTTTGCTCTGATTTCTCTAAACCTCACTCCAAATGCATGTGAAATTTTTTGTTCGTTTGGGGCGAGTTTTCAGCGTTTTATACCGAGTATATTTTTGCACCTTTTTTCACCAATGTATTTTATATTTTTGCACTTTTTGGGAAAGTTGCTTAAATTGTAGTATTGGGTGGGGGATTTACAAACATCACATCGAAATCGCACAAAAAAAATGATCTGGTTTTTTATGATAATAGTCATCGAATCGACCCGTGTGCCATATGTATTTGGCGCACGTCTCGAATTCGATGGCTATTCGCCATTTTTAAGCGGCGCACGTCCCGAAAACGATGGCTATTAGCCGTTTTTTATGGCTATTATCCGTTTTTCATGGCTCTTAGCCACACAGCTGCCAATTCCTGCCGAATACGCGCCAAAAACTAGGAAACCGGTGACCAGCATTTTTTCCAAAAATATTCCTTTTTGAAATGGTCAAAATGTATATTCCCTCTTACCTGGCGCAATTTTGGCCGATTTGAAAATAATTTATCAAACAAATAGCAAAACAAATGAAAGAAATCGAAGAAAAAAAAACGATAATTGCTGAAGGCAATACAATTTTCGAAAAGACGCGGTCGGCCGCCGGCCTAGAAAACCGGGAGCGCTGGCCTATCTCGACTTCGTGTTCTCCCCGTGGTTTTCTATTTATTTTTCGGTTTTTTCGGGAAAATAAAACCGAAAATTTTTTTTCGGTTTTTTTTTCGTCTTAAAAAACTCGAAAAAAAATTGTTTGGTTTTCTTCGGTCTAAAAATTTCGAAAGAAAAAAGTTTTTCGAAACTTATTTTTCGCATAGCCATGGTCTAGATCTAGTTTAGTTTGTACTGAATAGAATACGGATCTCACTAGAGGAGGCCCAACCAGTCGAGCATGTAGGATTCCGTCAATCTTTCTCTACGATCGATTAAATTCAGTCAATCCAACGCCTATTCGAGGTTGGAAACCACTCACACCAGTCTCACTAGAGGAGGGCCAATCTTCATAGACTTTCATACAGCCTTCCACCGAAAAACCTGAAAAGTCAAGGCGTCCAGCCAACCTATATTGTCCTGCAACGGCTTTATTGCAACAAAATAACTTTCCAGCCTAACATGATTGCACGGTATCAAAATAATAATTTATTTAATCAAATGGATGCAAGAATATATCAAAAACACTTGAGTGCAAATTTAAAACAAGTAATAGTGCCTTGGAAACTAATTTGGCCTAGCCACCGTGAAGGCACAAACAAAATCTGATGCGATGTGATGTGACAAGTATGGAATGATAATGAAGTCGGAGATTTCAGAGTGTTTTACAACAAAAATGCAAATAAAGAAACATAAGATTAAGTTGAGCAAAACCAGTGAGTACCCGTGAACATGTCAGGAAGCATGTTCAGAAAAACTTGTACAAAAAATGCAAGAGCCACACCGACACAACAAAATGTCACATTTGTCACAGCTACTGATTGGAAAATGTCGACATCGCAGAACAGAGACGGAAGGAAAACTGCGAGCCAGCAGGCGACAGTCTGAATAAAGTTTTAGTCCTTGTTTTAAAAATTATATGAATATTATCTTACCGAAATGCACGGGAAAAAGCATTTTCTAAGCATTTCATTCAATCTGTTGGATTTTTCCGCCTTTGAGTTGATTCTCATTGCCTGTGCAAGGAAAAAAGGAAGGTCAAAGGATTTGTCCGTCAGTATACGGTATACGTACCTGTTGATAATAATAGCAAAAATGAGTAGTAAAGTTCGGCGTGAGCGCAGCAATAACCAGGAAGAATGCAGCGTTAAATGGGTTCACGGCTATGCCAAAAAGGGAAATAAAACCAATTGTAGCTGAAAAAAATTGGTTAAATTTTTTTTTGGTCTATAGATTTATTTACATGAGTAGAGTAAAAAGACAAATAGGAAATTTAAAAGTGCCACAGATAAATTTCCAATTATGATGGCGCTGATAATGAACATGAGCACAAAGGAAACTAATGGAATTCTGAAAATTACTCAATTCTAAATTTCGATCGCAACTTTAATTTTACTTACACTGTAATTACGGGTGGCACTTGAACAATAATATCAGCAAATCCGATTTCCGTGTCAAAAAGAGTTGTTTCAAATTCTGGATACTTATTCGTCACTATTCTGCCTTTCTCGAAAAGTTTAGCCTTTGCAGCTAATGATGTTGTTCCTCGGAATGAAGCAATGTGAAGCATGTTTGTGATTACTGGCTCCGTTCTAAATTTGTGTTTGTTATTATTTCTTTTGGGATTCTGTCATTTTACGCGTTCTCTCCAAATTCAAATTTCACACCGTCCTTCCAAGATTTGTAAATAGTGTCTTCAATGAATCCTTTGAATTGTGTCATGTTCAATGCTTAAAAAACCAAACAATTCAGTAATTTTTAAATGTTCATCCTTAGTTTACCATCATCAGAAGGTTGCGAATTAGTATGCCGGCAAAAATCGTTAATCCAAACCATATCAGTGTCACTTGGAAGTTTGTTGGGAATACGTTCAATTTCACTCATCATAGATTTGAACCGGCTGTATTGATTGGGATTTGAAAAGGTTGGAGGTTTGTTTACAAAGAACATGATAGAGAACCACGTGGGCCACACCACGTCGTTCATAAGATGGACACCGTAACTTTTTGGTGAGTCTCGTCTGAGCAATTGACGGTAGTCCAAGTTTGCTTCAACCTGAAATGGAACGTGGGTAATTAAGGTTTTAATTTAGGCGGCGATTGTGGCATTGCCTTTACGTAGGTATACATCGCTCCGTAAAAATTCCAAATTCACTAAAAACTTACTGAAGTAAAGCCAATATAAAGCGGAACAATCAAAAGTGCCAAAATCCCAAAAATAGCAAAAAACTTCACGAACGAAGAATTGTAGACGTAGTGACAATACCAATCTGTTTATTTATTTATTTATTTTTTTTTTTTTGAAAATTCATTTGAGTCTTTTTAAACCCCGCGATACCTCTTGCTTGTTCTATTTTTCTCAGAATTGGTTTTGTCCTAGTGTACACGACATTTGAAGTAGTAGGAATTGGTGAAAAGTTAACAGCCGGGCAAATAATAAGCATGGCAGGCGAGAATAAAAACATCTGAAAAGAAATTAAAGGTTTTGTATCAAAACCAATGTTTGTTATACTCGGTATAAAGCTGTGCAGATTCGCCCCAATCGCACAGTGGATTGCGCAGAGAGTAAGAGAAAAAAACGCGCTTATGCTGCACTCTCTCGTCGCCAACGTGGCCGCCTCGTCCACTTTACGAAGGGGGCGAGTTTGCAGCGCTCTGTACTGATTGTGAGTATATTTCATTAAATTGCTTACCGAGAACAACAAAACAAAGGACATAATCAAGCCAATAAGAAAAGCGGCGGCAGCGTAATTTGCAATAGGATAAACTATGCAGATTATAAATGCGATTGCTGGACTAGCAGTGACCACCAGAGAAGGCATACACGTGGCAAAAACCTCCAAAAGATGTTCGTTAGGTGAGTCCCTTCGAAGCTCTGTATCGCTTAGCCAGGTGTGTGTGAGCATGATCACAGTCGAATATCCTGGAAGAGTAACAGAAAATACGTGTGTTTTCAGCCCCCAAATATTATGTTTTCAAACGAGTTGCATCATGAAAACATGAGTCTGCAATCCCCGTTCTGTCTGCGTATTTTGTGATTGCGTGGTCGCGCACTAATAAGTGGTCGGGGTTTCATTTTATCATGATGCAACTCGATTGAAAGCACAATAGTATGAACTTACCATGAATCAACGCCAGAAATGGTGTAAAAATAGTGAGGGGTGTGATAGAGTATCCCAAAACGTTGTAAATGAATAACGCAGAAGTGAAGGAAAACACTGGAACAAATATTGCGACGAGCCAAAGAAGCACAATTCTGGAAGAAGAAAAAACACTTATTTTTAAATTTTGTTTCAATAAATTAAATTAGCAATTTACCTGCACAATGTAAATTGACAGAAAATTTTACTAAAGAAAAGTAAAACTCCAAAAAGAACAAGAGCAGATAGAGCAACCCCTACTCCAAGATATTTGAAAGCGTGCTCCATTCCAGAGGATACTGCGATCTAATAATTGATTAGTTAATTTTTTTTACTTAATTTTCCCTCCAACTTACACTCATTCCCTTCTCACTGTGAAGCGTAATAGTAACACTGTTATTTTGATCCCCATTAAACTCATCGACAATTTTCTGCACCACTACTTCGTAAAGTGATAAGTCAGACTTTGTTTCTTTTGTTTGATAAAATGCCATAAAAACTAGCATTGCCACTTTAGCACTTTTTAGGGTGCCATCCTCGGTGGTTTCTACCTCGTAGAAATGTTTTCCAATGTTCGATTTATACATGAGCAAAGAGGTCACTGGGTAAGAAAGACCAAAAAATGATAGCGACTGAAAAGGTATGGAGTTGTTTTGGGAATGTTAAATTAATAAAAAATGTAAGTATACTTGGTTAAAAACGCTGCAAACTCGCTCCAATCGAACAAAAAATTTCGCATGCTTTTGGAGTGAGATTCAGAGAAATCAGAGTGAAACATCGGCCACGCTCTCTCAATTTACTGCACTCTCTTGTCGCCAACGTGGCCGCGTTTTCCACTGTGCGATAGGAGCGAGTTTGCAGCGCTGAGAATAAATAAAGTAACTCACTTCAGTCGTAAAGAGAAGATTATTGAGATCGCATGTGGACCCACACAAGTCGTAATAGGTTATGTTTCTATCTAAACTTTTTTCGTATCGAATTGGCACATTTTTCACTTTCTGGAAAAGGAAAAAAGGTTTTAGGAGAGAAATAATTGGCTTCACCGCTATCGGTGGAGCATACATACATTATAGAACTGTTTTAATTCATTGAATTCGCGTCCTGTATGAACACTTCGACTTTTGTCCCTGGGCTCGATAAAAAGAGCTGCATACCAAGGATTTCCCTGAAAAATGTGTTTTTTTTTTGAAATTCACAAAATTAGGGTTATTTTACAATCGAATACAGTCTCTTACTGTTAAGACATATGAAATGCGGTGGATGCATATAGTGTCCGTATTTGACTCATATTAGACTCTAGTTATAAAAACGAAACATTATAAAGAGTCTACTGGATTATATAAACAAAATTATTCAAATACGGACACTATATGCTTCCACCGCATTTTCTTTGTAAAACTGTACATTTCCATAACATTGACGCACCTCTTTCCCACCAGTAAAAAAATCTTTCTGTGCCTTTATCTCGCGAATGGACGGAGCATTCGGAGTAGTGTAGCCAGCTTCAAATGCCAGATTCCTGCTTGGCGGATTTAAATACAAAGAGGTCAGCGAAGAGCATCCCAGTAAAAAGGATATGATAAACCAAACCCATGGTCTAGTTCCGATTATATCCCCAATGTGTCCTAATGAGGGTCCGAGAATCATCTGAAAAGAGGGAAGGTTAATTTATTTAACAATTAATTAATTTTTTTTTTCGTTTGCAAAAAAAAACCTGAAAGATATGAAGCGAGCGTGTCAATCAAAAAATCAATTCGATAAGAGCTGATGGTGTCAAATTGCAGTCAGTTTTTGCCTACGTACATAAACACAGTTCAATTTCCCTCAATGAAAGGAAGCTCGGGAGCAGCTTTGGTTTTGTTTTTCTTGTTTTCTATTGCTCTGTTTATCAGGTGTTCGGTTTTCAGCTATGTTTTGAAGATAAATGGTTGTAAAAAAAGACAACAAAAAAAATATTGCTGTTTTGGTTCCCCCTGAATAGCCCCATTAGTAGCCTAACAGTAAGCGTAAAAGCTAAACTCTGCCAACAGTGTGCCGCAAAACAGAAAAATGTTGGCAAATGGGTAAAATATTGCCTTAAATTTAAAAAAAAACACGGTTCGAAAAAAAATGTAATGGACAAGCAGAATCTATAGTAAAAACAAAACCTGTGTTAAAAAACTTAGGAATTTTGCCAGCTCAACAAGATAAAGATCAGAAAAATTAGAAAAATTAGAAATCAAAGCAAAAGTGGACCAAACAACTGACGGATCGTAGAAAAAATGTGACGGAACATATGATCTGCTTGTTTTTCCTGCTTTTCTCTATCTCACTGACTCAAATTTTTGCGATTCGATTCGATTATAGATGAGTCAGAAGCACGTGTGAGTTGGAATCAGGACCATGATCAAGGGCGGAAAATTGAGTAATGAATTAAAAATTGAAGCGAATTGCGTTGACCATCGACAAAAAGACAGACGGTGATTATTTCGACGGCTCGAATGAGGGGGTAATAGGTAGTGCTGTTATCAACTGAACGGGCTTGTTAGTCGTGCTGATCAACAGTACGTAGGAAGAAAGAGAGACGATGAGATGGAGCAGGAGCAGAATAATTTGGACAAGAAGGAACATTTGTGCTTATACACGGTTCCAGAATTAATTAAAAAAATATTTGAAACTAAAGCAAGTACCTCCAATATAAGGACTAAGCAAACTTCTTGATGTTAGAGCCTGATGTGAGTGCGAAGTGCGATTTGATTCACTATCTTATCATTTTCTAGTTTTAAGGCACTAATCTGTCACAAAGAACGCTGCAAGCCGTAATGGCTATTTCTAAACAAAATTTAAGTAGAGAAGGAAAACAATAAAACGCTGGCTGGCTGTACTAAGCACCTTTGTAGTGTAGAAGATAGGAGGTCAATCACCTAGAAAAACGGGACCAATAGCAATTAAGACATTTTGCATGTTTGACAGTTAACAGCTAACTCATCAACAAGGCCCAGAAATCTATCTTGCGCTCTACTGGGGATGTTACCGCTTCAGTTTGTGGTCTGCGCTTCCTCGCAATCCTCAATGCCACGCTTTATCTGACTGTCTACCGTCTCTTTCGGAAGGAACAACGCGACACGCCTCGCGTTGTTCGCATTGGTAGAGCGCGATCTCAAATGAATTCTAGGCAAACAATTAGACAGGTCAATTGCTGAAACAATGATGAAAAAATAAAATTTTATCTCATGCTCTTTTTTGAGCTGATAAGAAGGAGAAGGAGAAGAAGAAGACATTTCAAGAAAACTAACCGGAAAGCAGGGCAAAGTTGAATGAAGACAGAAAGAGCGGGCTTTTTTTTAGTCTAACTTGTATAGCTACAGTAAGGATATGATACTTTTGTATAATAATGAAAAATTTGATAAAATGTGGGTGGCAAGGAAGTGTGAAAAGTTCAGTTTACTTTTTGATTATCTCCCATCTTAACCGTTCAAATTGAGCTGGAGAATAAACAAGAGAATGGGGCTAGAAACTTTTTTTTCACATTTTGTGTTTTTAATTGGAAAAAAAAAGCGGTGAAAAATCAATAAATTGTAAAGTTTCTAATAAATTTACTTTTGTCATCATCTAAAAATAAAATAAAGTTAATCAAAATATTTTTTTTTTAACTACTCGTTTTATTCAAAAAGTGACATTATAAATACAAACATAAAGGTTAAAATTGTGACTTTCTGAGCTGAGATCTTACAACCAAGGGAGCCGTACTCGGAGACAAAGTGGTTGAAATAATGTGTGTGTCGGTATGTTCCCTGAACAAGTTGTTATTAATGCCTAAAAATTTCCAAAAAAGACAATACTTTGCTTCCGTAATTCCAGAACCGTTCTTTGTCACTGCAACTCCAATCTTCACCGTTTACCTCACTGCATAAAACGTGGCTGGAGAAATCGTCAGTGTACCTGGAATTAGCTTTACTCTACTGATAGGGTTAGGGGAGGCTAGAAAAAGAAGTTAGACAGTTAGACAAAGAGGCGTCATTGCTGGAGCGCGAAATAAACAACAACAAACTAACCAAATCTCTCTAGGATGATGATATGGATTTCCCGGAGCACTTTCAGCGTCTACATTTAACGGAGGTAGATGGGGAATTGGATCCGTCCAATGAACTATCCGGAACGCATACGGTACCATGTCCTGAAAGTTGAAATCTTTAGAGTGACGGGTAGATAATTTTTTTTTAATTTTAGCCTGAACTCTTGTAGATAGGCCCGTTTTTTCCGTGAGAAACGCACTCTCTTGTCTCTCTGACCGCGTTTTTTAGCAAGAGAGGCGCACGATCGTTTCTCTGCCAACGTTTTGTTCACACCGTGGGCGACCCTATGCAATGACGGACCTATCTGCACGAGTTTAGGGTATAACGAAAGAACAACGAACCGTGAAATATCCAGCAAAAATAATGTCGCCAACCCGTGGTTCTCCGAATGTATGCACTTTGATCTAAAAGTAAATAATAATGAAACCATCTCTAGTAGGTGGGGGGGGTCTCACTACTTTACCCACATTTTTGTTTATTACCCTGGGATCCGCAAGAGTCCAACTTCCTTCAAAATGGCTCCTTTCTGACGAGTAATTCAGCACGAGCTTTGACACAGTTGAACAAGTTTAGCCGTAATCACTTTAAACAATATTCTCGTACTTTCTCTCACTCTCTCGCTGAATGGATTACGGTCACACTCATTCAACTGTACCAAAGGTCGTGCCGAAATTCCTCGTGAGGAACCGGTCATTTTAAAGGATGATGGACCCTTTCTGAAACAAAATTATTACTTTCTATACGGTTTTGAAATTTTTTCAATAAAGACAGCTCTAAAATGACCCCAATATTACACACCTTGCTTGAAAATTGACGAAACGCTATCCGGAACGCAGTTAATGTTGCCATAGCACCTCCAAGCGAGTGTCCAGTTAAAAAATACGTGTAGTTTTGACGGCTAAATAAAATTATACTTTTGAAACAAATTTCAATATATTTTATCACTTTTTCACACTCGGTTCCACCATATCTTCCCACATTTGATTCATCGCGTTCAGAAAATAAACATTGACGTGTCCGACGTTCACCGTGTTTCCAGACCCATCTGTACAAAAAATTTGAGTTTTTTTTTGGAAAGATGTGCTGCATACCAACTTCCGTATACGCCACGTAATCTTCTAGTCCGTCGCCAAACTCTGAGAGCAACTGTCCACCGCTGTTGGTGCCGCGGAAAGATATTATCACCTGGTTGCGAACATCTGAGGTCGCTACAAAAGCTTGACACTGGTTTCCTCGCTGAAAAAATTGTTTAAATGACAGGGAAATTGAAAGCCTTGCTAACGGGGCGCATAAATTTATTTCGCGCGTTATTGAATTTATCTTTGTGTGCATTGGTAGAGCGCAGATCATATCACGGCGTGCTAGACCTTACTTGAAATTTGTAAACAAACGCGCTCTATCGCATGCATGTCTGCGTCTTCGCAGTGGCGTTCTTCCAAGTTTAGCTAACTGCGCAAAAATGAACGCATAGAAACGCGAGAGACGGATGGCACGCGAAAAATCGCTTTCCTAACACGCCGTTCACATAACTGAACTCCCACAGATGGAAAACAACAAATATGCCATACCTTATCACACGGCGCTGACATAACCATTACCACGTGAAATTGGTCAGTAGGAAACGACACATCTATGCAAGATTGTCGAGCAGTTATGTTACCTGCAACAATGAGCCGTTACTTCATTCTCTACCAACTGAAACACCTACTGGAATCCGCGTAAGCGGCTGCAGCCAAATTCAAGAATTTTTGAGCCTCATCCTCACTGTAGTACGCGTAGCCTGACGCAATTGGACACTTTAACAGTAGGAATGCAAACACCTGTAACAACAATCGAATTATGAGTTAAAACTGAAACTTGCGAAATACCAGAGAGAAAACAGGTCTAACTAGTACACTTTTGGTACTTGGCTCCATCTGCAGAAATGATAAAATCAGTATTTCTGGCTGGAGTGTTTGATTTCCTCAACCACTATCACTGCTTATCAACGGGTCTGGTTTCTTTCATTCGGCTTTTTGGCTGACAGAATATGAAATTTGGAAACCGGAAAAAGGGTTCTTAAGAACAAATGGTTTATGTTTTATTCATCAAACTATGTTTTAACAGTTTTTGTGTGCATGTTATGGGTTCGTGACGTAGCGAGACAGCGTGTCATGTTATGCGTCAGCAAGTGTTGGGTCTCGCCACGATTCAGTATTTGCAATTTTTTTTTCATTTTTCTGGCGCACAACTTGCAGCAACGTGTCTACGTCACGAATCCATAATATTTCCCTTCAAAATGTCAGAGAAATATATTGAGTACATTGGGCTACATTGCTGCAAAAGCGCTCTAGCAAACGGTTAACGAATGTTTTGTTGCTTTGCGCGTCAGTTTTGGCATTAACAGCACAAATTTCTGTATCATATCAAAAATAAGAAGAAAAAATTCAAAACCAAAAACAATATTTCATTCCTTGAGTTTTCTGTTTTCATATGCCTGGTATTAAAAACAAAAAAACAGGTTTAATACTCTTTATTTTTTCAAATTTTATTCAACACGTCTGAAAGTTTGACATCTAGCTTCATTGTAGCCATGTGGTCTGCCCGTGTTGGTCCAATATTCACAATAAAAACTGGCTTGTTTTGCAAATGAGCCTGAAGTTGAAAAATTTACAATTAGATCATCAAATTTTGACAACACACATGATATACAAATCTGTATCCAGAAAGCACCGCCAATGAAGATCCTAAAGCGAGAATTCCGTCACACTCATCGACTTTTTCATAACATGAATTGACTTTGCTCATCGAGACATTGTCGCCGAAAAATGTGACGTCGGTTTTCATAATTCCACCGCAATCTGGGCACTCGGGGATTTTAAATCCCTTTTCAGTTCCTACTGGCAGAGAAACATCGCCATCTGGAGCGATCTCTCCAGGAGCAACATGTTGCTCCCTGAAACCTGGATTAGCTTTATCGAGGCGGTATTGGTAGTCCTCTCTAAAATTTGAGCTTTCTTTTTTTGAGTTTTCTCCGATTAAACGTTGTTTTTCTTACCGCATTTCTCGATATTCACAATTTGTACATATTACTTGCAGAGCGCTCCCATGAAGTTCCGTGACCATTTTTGAACCGGCTCTGCAAAAAATGATATTTTTCCCCTATTTAACGGTTTGGGGCGTTTCGAAAATTTGTTGGATTTTTGCGTATTGTTTTTCGCCAATTGACACCAAAACATACGCGCATTTTGTGTTTATTTTTCGTTTTTATCAATTATTATTTTTTTTTTTCGTAAATTTAAATCGACTAGTATGCCGCAAAAATTCACAAAAGTTTCGAAACGCCCCAGAGCCTATTTAACAGATATTATGTATATACTTCAAATGAAGTCCATCAACATTTTGCGTGATGAGCCACAAAAATCGATCAGAAGCTTCCCATTTTGCCAATGAATAGTGGTTGATATTGGGGGCCGCGCTGCCAAATTTCGGCCATGCTAGGTAATTTCGAGACCAGTATCTGTATAAAACACTTGCTTGCTTTCTACATGTAGCAAACGCGCTCTACCTTTGCCTACACCTCTCTGATTTCATAAACTCTTGATGATAAATTGGCTTGTGCGCTATTCGTGCGTATAGTCCAACATCCTTGGAGCGGTAATCAGGGATTCCTGAAATTTTAATTTGACGCTGATAAGGCAAAAAGAAGTGAAATTTTACCTGATTCAGTAGACATTCCAGCTCCGGTTAGAACAAGTAGCTTTTCGACGGACCCGATTTGAGAAACAAAGGATTTTAAGGTTTTCTCACATATTTCGCCTGCCTGGGGCACATATTTTTGGAGCATGGCTGAAATCGATTTTTTCAAGTATATTACGAAGCTCCAATGTTTGCAAGTCTCGCAGCCACGATAAACACCGTGCGAAACATCGGAGCATCATAAGGGAAACCAATATTATCAAAATAAGTTCAATTTGAAGTCATGAAAGCAAGAAAGAGCTCATTTTATATGAAAGAAAAATGAAGAACCAGTGAAAATGATGCATTCGCGCTCTATTAGAGTGTGTAGAGAAAAGATGATGAGAGAAAGAGATAGGGAGCGCCCGAACAAATACGCAACAACAGTGGTTTTCTTCATTTATGTACGTCAGCAGGCGAAAAAAAAAACGAGACAAACGGGTGCACGTACACAATTAACTATTTAGTTTGATTCATTATCATGTATCTCCTCTCATACTTATTTAGCGGTGAGCGGTGTGTTGGAGCTTACGTTTTTTTCAAATGTGAAAAAAATTGTGCCAAATACGCAGTCAAATTGTTGCTGCAAGTTGTGCGCCTTGCAAAATTTGCAAGAAATTGTTTCATCTCTCGCCGCCAAGAGCTGAATAGAATCGTGGCGAGACCCGGCGATTGCTGACCCATAACTGGCACGCTGTCTCGCTACGTCACAAATCCATAATAAAAGGCGGGACCTTAACTATCATCACATAGGATAGGATAGATACGTTGCCCATTAAAACCCAATTCCAAAAAAGAAATTAATGACATTTTTATATATGTATTTACACATCCCGCAAGACAATGAAAAACAGAAAACAATCAAAACAAGAAGATCGAAAATACATAAAAACAAATCTCTTCCAAATGCAACAAGAGATCAGCAATGAGAACAAAAGATGCGAGTTTTATGTATGTACAGTAGGAGAATAAGGGAAAAACAATTATTTCTTCGGTAGAGATCAACTTTATGTATGTATGTACATTGCTTTCGAGACCAGATTCAGATCAAACTGGGATGGCTTGTCGGAGAAGTGGATGCGATTCAATGTTGAGCTCCTTCAGGCGAATGTTGATTCGGGTTTGCATTGTCTGTAATCAGGCCTTAAGATTTAAATATCATGAACTATCAAGTCTTACCTCATTAATCCCATCCGACTCTGAACAGTTGCTGGACATCGATGACACCCCAGAATCCGTACTATGATTTTCAGTGTTACTCGGTGAATCGTCTTCAATACTGTCACAAGCCACATTCGGGAAAAAGGGCTTTGTATTCATAACTTCCCGTGGAATGTCAATAGCCAGTGGCTCCGAAATTTCGATACCATACGCTTCTTCTAAAAGCTGTTGATCACGTGGCAACACGTACTCTACGTCTCGAGGAGCTACACGTTTGGCATCAGCAGTTAACGCGACATGGATCAGACGAGAATCGGTCCCAGGGAAGAAACTGTTGATCAAGTCGTAAACTCCGCAGCTTGGTTGGTAGCTGGTGGAGTGGAAGATAATTATCTAGAAGAAAAATAAGTAATGTTAATCCGTTTTCGGGTCGGGAAATGGTAACATCTCAAATAAAAATCTTACTTTCTCTGCCTTTTGCGTCTGATCATTAACCCATCGTAACATGTTTTCTTCGGCATGTTTTCCATTTTCTCGCCATCGGTCATATACCACTGAATTGTTCGAATTCTTCAAGGCGTTCGCAATTCTCATCATGTAATCATAGTCCTTGCCTTCAATTTCCGGGCATACCAGTAAAATCTTGTGGAATTCTGAATAATTTTAAAATATTCTCAGTTTAATATATTTTTTTTAAAGTTACTTCTTGGTCCCCTTTTCTGATCAGCACCGCTAGATGTTTTGAGGGCGTTAAATGCAATTTTCTTTTTCCACATGATTTTATTGTTTTTTCTGCAGTATAAACATCCCCATGCACTGATCATCAAGCAGGCAAGAACAATCAATAATATTGATACTCTTGAGAATCCAAAATCGTCCTCACTGATTGATAAAGCGGTTGTTGATAATAAAGGATCGGGCGTTTGAATCTGCAAACCGTGGGTGGGTCGTTTGTCAATTTTTAGAGTGAGAACATACGGTTTTGGTAACTTCTGGTATTATAAAAAACTTTGTCTTATCAGTGATACAATTGCAGTTTACGCAGGCACACCTGCCATCAATCGCGTTTTTTCCTCTAACCTAAAAAAAAAGGCAAACATCGTGAACGATTTGGTAAGGAATCTGACCTTCACTTGAATCATCTGATTTCGCTCAATATTGCTGAATGTTGTGTTGGCCTCAAGTTGTCCTGGAATGACCTGAAATATGCATTTTTTGAAAGGTTTTGGGCTTTGCTGGTAACGCAAGGTGTATCTATCGTCTGAAATCTTGCTGTCCGCCTATCAGCTGCCCATCAGCTGCGCATGAGCGGCTGCCTAGCTTACTAGCTGCCCATTGGTTACCCACCAACCGCCCACTAGCTGCCCACTGGCTGCCCATTATCTACCTGAAATTCCCCGAATTGGCACTGTGATTTTAAAAAAATTGTCAAGTTAAAATCATGTGAACAGTGTAAACCCGATGATTTCAAACACTTACAACAAATTGATTTATTAAAATTAATTTATGATATACGTCATTCGCCTGTTCCCCGTAGCCTATCATAGTTCTACTCGCCCGCGCGTGATGTTGCAGAGAAGGATCGCAAAAGTTGCTGATCACCTTTCTTTTTTTTGTCAATTCCAATAATTTATGACAATATGATATGTCAAACGTAGACGCTGCGACTGACTCACCTCGATTTCCGTAGTGTTTAAAATAACACCATCACGATTTTGCAAAATGATCTCGTACGTTTTGATGCAAAGAAAAGCTGGCGCGGTTTGCCAAGATAGCTGAAAAAAAGGCAGAAGTTTGCCAAATTTGATCTACCTTTTTAGTACCTCGATTTCTGAAGTCGTCTTGAACACGTGAACCATGACGCGGGGTGCCCATCGCTCGGCCAGACCTGTAACAAAAAATATTGGTTAAACTTTTTTTAATTTCAATTTTTGGATAAAATTTTTGCGATAGTAATGCTCAATACCTGGTGGTCGTAAAATCGTAAAATTGCAATAGCAAGATAACGAATTAATGACAGAAAAGTTTTCTTTTTTAAATAACTAATACATAGTGCAAACATACCCGTCATGGACGAGCATTTCTCGCCCTTCAATTTCCCCATTATCGATAGAAATGACGAGGCGGCAGGTTGCTTTCCGAGCGGGAGAATGTTGATCTCAAAAATAACTGTTATCAAAAAGTTTCTGAAACTTTTAAAAGCAAATACCTTAGCATCATATCGTCTATCAAAACCGAGCACGTTATCAAGCTCCATACGCATTTCCAAAACATCATTATACTCGGCAAACTTCTCAAAAGGCTCTGTGATTTTCAACTCGTAACTGGCAACAGTTTCATTCGTATCGTGTTCCATAATAGTCACTAAGAATCCATCAAGTATGGTATCGTTTGGCGTCCAATTTTTGAGTTGAACCTTCCATTTTACGATGCCTCTGACGCTGAGATCACTGCCGTCGTTTGTTGTCTAGAGAGACATTTTATTGTCAATTTTATTCGTTTATATTTTTTTTATTTTTTCTTTCGGTGTTTGAGAGATCAAAAATTGCCTAATTGGGAAACTTAGTAGCTAAAATAAGATAATTAAGGTTGAAAAGAAACCTCATTAGCCGCTTGAGCCGCTCAAAAAGTTTCAAACGGATAATTACTTTGCGGTGTGTCCTACCAATATTATAAGTTTTTCTTAGGTTACAAATTGGACTTATAGAAAAGAAAAGCGTTTTTTTTAATTGAAATTTATTTTTTTTTCAAAAAGACTTTAAAAAAAACCCACTCTCAGATAATACATGAATCCAATATTTTGCGGTCGAATCTTCCAGCTCATCGTGTGATTGTTAGCTGCTAACCGTTCCAAATTCGCCTCTGTATCCGTGCTCACCGAGCAATTTCCATGACCATTAAACGAGCAAGACGTACTCGCCTCCGAAGCCGGCACATAGAGCATGAACACGATAGTGGCGATGAATATATATCCAGCGCCAAGATCTGGGCACGATATGACAGTGCGTGTTGTCGTGGTGTGACCACTTTTGTTATACTTTTTGTTGCCTCTCATAGTGAGACATATAGTAATAGAGAATGGCAACAGGGCGAGGCAGAATGAAAAGATGATTGTGACGAAACGAAACGAAACGAGGGGAGGGGAGGGGAGGGGTCACAAGGACCTAGGCAATTGATCGGGTGGGGTTCGCCTAGAAAGCGTCGGAACTTCTTGAGCTGAAAAAAAAACATTTAAATGGACTGGACAGACTTTACAAGCCTGCTGCTGCGTAACCCTGTCCAGGATGGAGGATGGACTGGGCAGGGTTACGCAGCAGGCTTGTATGTAAATTTGGAAGCGAAATAGAGAAGAGTAAGCTTTTGAAGATGAAGAAAAAAGCACCAAACATTTTCCCCCATTGTCATCAACAGATATCATATTAGGCCGCCCAAGGGTAAGTAAGATACACTTCTGATTCTTTGAACTTTTTTCACTTTCTCCCTCTCTGGTCTCACTTAATAAAGAGCCGCCGAGCATAACACAATTGTCAGTGGTACCGTAGGACAAGATCAGAAGCGGTTTTTTCCACCTCTCTCTCTCTCTCTCTCTCTCTCTCTCTCTCTTCTCTTCCATCTCAACCTTCACATATAAACATATATCAATGGGGGAAAAAAAGAAATAGAAACACGTAAACGCTGCGGGAAAGAGAGAGAAAAATGAAAAAAGAATAGAGAAAAAAAAAGAACCGTATGAAACAAAGCGGACGGCGGCCACTGAATAACGGTGTTTGCATGACAGTGACAGTGAAGATGAAGAAGGAAAAGGAAAATATATGAGGGTCTTCTCTAACGAATTCAGTTTTTCTCCATGGCAGGTGAAGCGCTTATATCTTTAAAAAATGAGGGGGGAAGAAGTGAGATGAGATGAGAAAAAAAATACTGTTGCAAAATGGGGGGGGGGGGGTCTGAGTACAAAAATAAACATGGTAAATTTATTTTTTTTTCTCGTACAATAAATAGATAGATATCACAGTTTAGAATATACACACATATTATCAATCGATCAATACACACACAGTTTCAAATCCTTTCTATTTATCATTACAATGCAGTCTTTTATCAATAAAACATGTGTGACGCTTGTTGAACTATTATACACAAAAATACAGGTACAAAAGAATTGCTCAATAATGTTTGGCGTGCAGGGCAAATGTTTGTGTGCAAAACATTTTGATTCTGATTCTTTTTTGCATACATAATTAACCATAATAATCGATCTAGATTGATAAAGGAAAAGGAAAAGGAAAGAAAATGAAACTAAAACTGAAACACAATTTGCGGCCGGCCGGCAGGGCAGGCTAGGGCAGGCATATCAAAAAAATATTCAATTATTTATTTATTTATTGACCAAAAAGTGTAGAAACGCAACAAAAATAATAACAGCAATTTTGCACACACATTTTCATTACCAGGCGGCTATAAAAATAATTGAAATTAAGCGACGAAAATTGACGAGACGCTATCATCACGCACAAGTTTAAAGTTTAAGCAAAACACACGCCACTTGGCACCCAACCAAACAACCAACCAATTGTTACAACATGGCGTTTTTATCAGAAACTATGGATTCGGATTGTTTATAGATAAATCAAAAGGTCAATGGGATATTGATAAAAGTTTGGGTGAAGGCTATTCGATTGGATATCAGAAGAGTGAACTTGGATTTTTTTTTCATGCTCGGAGCTTTTGCTTGGTCATATGATGCTTGAATGAAGAGCAAGAAAGACAAAAAAAATAACACAACTTTGAAAAACAAAACAAGAGACACGTATGTATGTACTTCAACAAGTTTTGCAAAAATCGTTTTGTGGATATCGCGCTTCACCGAAATGCGAAGATGATGTGAAAAAAGCCTATTAAAATAGCTGCTTGGTTGAATTAACTTGCAAACCAAAGTAATAGTAAGTCTTCAAAATGTTTGCAAAGAGAACTGAAGCAAAGAACAATATAAGTTTTTAAATTCTCACTCTCTACATATCTTTCTCTTCTCACTTCATATCTGTTCTCAAAATCTTAATTGAAAAGAGGTGTGTATTACGATTACGCTGACACTGGCACTCACGCTACATAGCTAGCTACAATGTGCTAGGCGACGGTGTTTGCGGACCTGATATCTTACAAAGCGCTATTGTAAAGGTTAACGCGAAACGAGAGTGATCTTCGGTTAGGCAAGCAAGGAGGAAAGGAAAGGCTCAAGAACAACCAACCTCATGAATTTAAAAACACCAACCCGATGTCTGTCTCTCGGAATACATATATGGTGGTAATAATGACTTTTACAGGGATTGACGAAAAACCAATGGGGGAACACGCCACAATGAGATATTTCTACGTATCTTTACATTTATCACATAGAATATTTACAGTGAGAGAATGTATGTACATGTATCTATAGTATGGCACGTACATATTTAGGTAGAAATTTATTTTGCGCTCTATCGATAGCGAAATCGTAATCTGAGGTGATCTGCGGTGGTTGCATATAGTGTCCATATTTGAAACATATCGTCTATATGATTCATTAGACGCTATATAGAAACTTTTATATTCATTTTTCGCATTACAAACCTGTGGCATTTGGCGACTTTATTGCCGCTTTTTTTGCATTGATTTTTTTAAACACTAATGGGGCTATTCACGGAAGCCAGCAAAATAAGCAAAATATGCAACAAAAAAAATCAGGGAAAAAGCGGAAAATGCTCCGATTGGTCTGAAATTTTGGTAGATTATGTTTAAAATACTCACGGACATGTGTAGAAAATTTCAGAAATTTTTTTGCGCGTGTCCGCGAGTATTTTTGACATATTTAGTGAAAATTTCAGACTGATCGGAGCAGTTTCAGAATTTTGGCTCAATTTTTTTCATTTTTTGCATATTTTGCTAGCCCCATAACTATCAAATTTCGTGACTTTTGTGGCTGAAATAGTAAAACGTGTAAACAGTCAATTGAAGAACGCAAATTTTATAATGTATCTAGAGTCTAATATGCAAAAAGTAATATACGACATGATTTAAATACGGACATTATATGCATCCCACGCATTTCACCTGTGCAGGCAGTTCGATGCCTCTTCAAGCCAGTTTTGTTTTGCACGAATTCTACAGCATTGGCAGTTCACAAAGCTTACTTATTTATCCACGCGCATACTATATGCATCCACTGCATTTCACCTGTGATGATGGTTCAGAGGAAAAGAGAGGTTAGTTTTTGCAAAAATCTGACGCCGCCCATCTCAGGAAAATGCATAGGAATAAGTGCGGCACAATTCTCCGAAGCTGAATGAAAACATTGCGGTATTTGCAAAATGGGCGCTGTTCATAATACCGTTGGCAAAAAAGAAAGGCAACAATAAAATATTAAAAAAAAAATAGAAAATCAAAAGATGAAAAAAAAGGTCACCGAACAATATCTTGTGTATTGAAAACTTGACAAACGAAAGGAAAACATTCTGTGTCATTTTCTGTCATTAGAATCATCTTTATATAAAAATAAAGAATTTGATTTATGTCTGCTAACCATTCCATTTCAATTCAAAACTAGTCTTGGCAGTTTTTCATGTTGAATACATACATACATAGTTCTGGGTTTTCTAAATACTGATCCTAACATATTTTACTAAATCAATGAGAGAAAAAAGAAGTTGTGTGTGTTGTCTGATCACCGTACACAATTACGAAAAAAACGTGACGACAAATTAGCAAAAACAGAAATATGTACGCACAGAAAAGAGAAAACTAAATATTTAATTCAATTAACTTTGAAAACACTGTAAACAAAGTTGCGAAATTACCATATAATTCTGGTTCATACAGTGTTTTATTTGCCGAATGTTGTTTCAGTGAACAGAGAAAAATAACCTATATAAATAACTAACCTCTGGATGAAAACATCGATGACAATTATATATAATTAACTTTTAATCGTCATGGGAAGAGTGAACCATGAAATTGGTTGGTTGTATACGTCATCAACTTTGAATCAGTGAAAAAAAAGTTGTGGCTGGTGAAGTGATTGAAATTGGAATTTAATTGCAAACATTGTGAACCAAAACACAAATTATGTATGTACATATTTGGATAAAAAAAATTGGCTATCATTAATTGGTTTTTTGGTGAATAGAGAGGAAAATGTTGCAAAACTTTTTTAGAAATATTTACTGTAGCCCCATTCCTTTTTAAGAAAAAAAGAAGAACAACTGACTCATATTTTAAGCTTGCCAACTTAAAGTTTCTGCACTAAAAATACCTCCATCTTCTCTTTCCCCACAAAAGGCATTTTTTCGCTATTTATTTACCAACGGAAAGTTTCAATTGTAGCACAACGTTACTGATAAGGTTTTCGTTGGATTTTATTGCCTGTACTCGCTTCTTTTCACTCTTCCCTCGAAGCAAAAATGTTGGCAAGAGCATCGTTAGTCCCAACTAATGGCAGAGATTTGCACAGTGCGGATTTTTCAGAGTATAAAAAGGTATGTATGCATTCTGATTAAAAAATTGTTTTTTTTTTATTTTCAGGAAGAAATCAGCGCTCATCACGCTCGGGATTTGGTTCGAATTAATGCCGGTGGCACTCAGTAAGTATTTACATATTTTGATTACAATGACAATCATACGTTGAGATTTGCAACGCTCTACGATACACTTGCTCAATCCAAATCATCGTATTTCCTCAATTTTATACGAATTGATAGAACAACGGGGAAAATTGTTTTGCTGAAACAGAGAACTATTGTGAGTTGGTTTTTATTTTTATTTTTATTTTTTGACACTTGAAATACTTGTATGTACATGCACTTTCAGATCGATGAGACTGGCGCAATATTTGTCAACCGTGACGGACATCTCTTCACTTATATTCTTCAATTTATGAGGGATGGAAAAAATACTGTCCTGCCAAGAGACAGAAATACTCTGTTACAGCTTAAAGTAAGTTAAATAATGTTAAATCACTGCTCTAATAACCATCAATTGCAGAGAGAAGCCGATTTCTTTGGCATGGAAGTCTTCAAGTACCTAATCCAAGAAACTCTCACAGAGCTAGAACAGGAGCAACGATCAAAAAATGGTGATATCTCGGAAATTCGTACTTTGGTTAATCAAATTGCCAATAACACCTATTTCCATAACTGAGGCTAATTTTATTTAAAACACACTTGTTTGGGCTCGGGGCATATTTATTCGACAATAAATAATCTTGTGAAACATGATTTTTGCTTATTTATAATGAGTGTTTACAAATCTGAAAGGATTTTGCGTAAGTAGTTACTGGTTTGATTTTTGGTTGCAGACAACATCCGAAAAATGCAGATGTAACAGAGTTTTAAAAACATACAAGCGGCGGTTACTGTAACGAGAAATGTTGCAGCTATTTTTTTGCATTCTTTCAATCCAGGAAACTTAAAATCGACCGAAAACCGTTTGGCAGAATATCTACTTGAAATTTTCGAAATCGGCAGCCTCTTGGCAGCTAGTCGGAAACTTCGTGGCAGCTAATTGGCAACGTCGTGGCAGCTAGTCGATAGCCTCGTGGCCACTAGTCGGCGACTAGTCGGCAGCTTCATAGCAACTCGATGGTAGAACCTCGGCAGCTTCATATTAGCAGTATGGCAATTATTCGGCAGCTTCGTGGCAGCTACTTGGCAACTAGTTGGTACCGTTGTGGCATCTAGTCAACAGCTCCGTGGGAGCGAGTCGAAAGCTTCGTATCAGCAATTTGAAAGATTGACGTTAGAAACTCGGCAGTTGTGGCAGCTACTTGGTAGTTTCATGGCAATTACTTGGCAGCTACTCGGCAGCTATTTAGCAGCTACATGACAGCTAAGCGGCAGTTTGGTGGCAGCTATTCGGAAGATTCCCGGCAGAAACTCGGGAAACTTAGTGGCAGCTAGTCGGCATCTTTATGGCAGCTTAATGACAGCTAGTCGGCACCTCTATGGCATCTAGTCGATAGTATGTATCGTGTCAGCTCCTAGCTATTAGGCACTGGTAGCCAGTCACATGATGTGTTCCTTAATCGGCGGCTTTGTGGCATTTTCGTGGAAGCTAGGAGAAAACCTTGTAGTCATTAACCGGTGCCTAATCGGCAGCAAGTCGGCATCCTCGTGCCAGCTAGTCTTCAGGGGTAGAAATCACATTACATTTCACTTAGTCGGCCAGCTTCTTGGCATCTTCGTGGCAACTAGTCGGCAGCTGGTCGGCAGCTAGACAGAAGCTTTATGGCATCATTGTATCTTCTAGACGGCAGCAAGTCGGCAGTCTGGCGGCAGGTAGTAGGCAGCTTCGTGTCAGGAAGTTGGCAGTCTCGTGGAACCTATTCGGCAATCTGACGGCAGCTATTTTTAGTCAGCTATTACTTGGCAGAAAAAAGGTAACTTCGTGGCCGACTCGTAGCAGCCTCTTGACAGCTTCATGGCAGCTCCATGGCAGCTTGTCGGCACGGGTATCAGACACATTTGTGGAAGCTCGTCGGCAGTCTGGCGACAGCTAGTTGACAGCTTCATTGCAGAAAGTAGACAGTCTCGTGGCAGCTTTGCGGCAGCTCCTCGGCAGCTTTTGGCATACGACATTCACTCACTAGGCAGTTAATTGCCACCAAGGCGATAGCAACTCTCAGAAATCACTCGGCAGCTCCATGGCCAATGGCACTCGCATCCAATTCTAACCGCCACTTAGATCACATAAAAGCATACTTTATGTATAATTTTATTAAAATAAAAATAAGTACAATATGTATTTGAAATTAATTTTTTGTGCGCATTTTCGCTGACCCTGTTTAGTTCTCCTGATAGTAGAGCCTGGAAAGTTATAGGTTAGATATGTGAGATTCTGTTAGTTCCCAAAGAGTCCCTTCTTACCTCTTTACAATTACATGAAAAATTTGGTTGGCAAAATAACATCCAGAACATCGATCAAAGTACTAAAGCTCCTTCCAAATCCAGTTTCTATCTGAAAATTAAAAACAATTTTTGCCAGTCTAAAGTTTTAAATTAACTTTACATAGAGTCATAGCTTATAGGAAACCTACATTATTCCTTTCATAATAGAAATCCATGATTGTTTTTTTCAAGTTCAAAAGTTGTCCGAAAAATGAGTTCTGCAGTGTGAAATTGTCCGTTTCCGAGTGACAAGAAGTGTGAATTCTATTAACGAGAATACTTCCGCGACTGGTCATCGGGGCATAAATTCCAGTTTTTTCAACTGTATTTATGCCTAGAACTCGCACTCTGTGGTACATCTTGTTATTCTGAAAATTAAAAAATCAGGAAATTGCTCGAAAACTAGACTCACTCTTCTGTATGCAATGTAAAAACAATCTCCAACATTGACTTTTTCAGCTGCAATTGGATTTGCATCGATGTCTGCATTAAGTTCTCTATTTGGTGGGCAAGTTGTCACGTATACCAAATGCTTCTCGGTAAGAGCGAGGGTCTCTCCGTTGTCCAGGTAAAACCTGAAAAAAATGGAATAAAAAACTTTAGATGTTGATTTATCCTTACTCTATGAACTGGGCAACTTGATTCATGTCTCGATGAATCCAATATAGTACTGGAACAAATAGAATATCCTTTCCACTTTCGTCAAACGCAGCAACCCAATCTCCAACTTCCACTTCATCCATTCTTTTGAAAGACTTATCCATCAGCATGACGAATGAATCTCCCGAGAAACAGTAGTACATTTCTGGAAGTTTTAACTTTCTTTTTAGTGTTTCTAGTGTGGTGACTTACGTAAACCTGTAGGCGATGATAGTCCAAATGGCACGTATCCGTAGTTAGGCTGACCTGGCGGAGGAAATTGCTGTAAAGTTAAATTTTTGTAAACCAAAGTCATAGTTGTGTTAAGAAATTGAATTGAATAATTTATTAAACGCAGAGAAATGAAACAGAAAAAAAACATAAGTGCATACAATTTAAATTATTAAACTTATTAGGAAAATAAAATGAAAACTCAGAAAGAACGTAAACTTCGGTATCTACCGTTTCGAAAACTCATTGTTAAGGCTTGTTTTGTTTTTTTTTTAGAAAAAATTTTCAATTTTCAACCGTTTTAATATTTATTAATACGGGTACTGCCTCACCACAGATTGTGGAACAACTGGTTGTTGGAATCCTGGCTGAAGTCCTGGCTGGAATCCTGGCTGAAATCCAGGCTGGAAGCCCTGCGTCTGAACTGGGACTTCAAAAGTTTGTTGTGGTGGTGGTGGTTGTGGTAGTCCTCTGGATTCCCCTTCCAAAAATCCAGGTTGAGAGATAATTTCTTCGATAACCACGTTTTGTCCGTTTGCAACACCGTTTGGACCAACAGCTGGCCCATTTTCAGATGGTCCCACCAAAACATTTGTTTCTAATGGTGAGCCAACTTCCACGTTTGGAACTTGGTAAGCAATTGCTTTTTTACCGTTGACCTGTCTTATAATGTTCTCCGCGTTGAGAACTTCGGCTGAAAAGAAAAAAGCATTGCATATCTCTGAAAATAACTGTTCGTAAATACTACGTACCATTAGATTTATCGGCATTCTGAAGATCCAGGCAAGGGAACCTTCTGATATTCACCTCATAGTATATTTCTCCTTCCTCGTCAATTTTCTTATCAATATTACTAATGTAGTCGAACGAATGCTGGATACAATTTTCCTTCACTTCCCCTCCAATCACGATCTGTCCTCCGCTAACACTAGCGATTCCACGGTCAGTCGAAACACGAAGAGGTGGATAGGTGCAGCATTGGAAGGCAACGCTAAAAAATTTAAATTTTATTTATTGTCGAACCGCCAAAATGGTCAAACGCGCTCCGCTGAACTTAACGCTATGCGATTTTCATTTTAGTTTCTAAATTATTTCGTTTCACGTTTAATTTATACGTGAAATGAAATAATTTGGAGACCAAAATGAAAATTGCATAGCATTGAGTTCAGCGAAGCGCGTTTGACCATTTTGGCGCTTCGACAATAAGTTGGTTAAATATTAAAAAAAAAAAACCTACATTCCTGTAGCAGTTACATTCACAACAGGCGCAATCCCTCCAACCCATTGATCTTCCGAAGCACACGAGAGAGATTGAAATTCCGGATCACATATCTGAAGTACAGACTTTCATTGCTTTTCTTTCCCTTTATTTCCTTGTATTTTCGCTCTGTCTACTCCACAATTTTATTGCGGTTTCCTGATTTAGGCCTAAATAATAGGTCAGGCCACCTAGCGAAAGAAGAGAACCGGTTGTTGTTCTCCCTTTCATGTGTTTCATTTTCGTTATCAACGCACTCACCGCTTTTTGCTGGGAGTAGACTCTCGGATCGGTCGCATCGAAAGAATGTATAGCTAGGGGGTCATCGCGAAGAAAACCGTCCGATTCTTGGTTAATGCGGAAGAACTTTGCAGTAGTGGCAAGTTGGCGGCCACTTGGGTCCCAGCCAAAGCATGTAGGTCTTGCACAGCCGAGAATGGGTTGGCCGGAAGGTAGCACCTGAAATTATGTTCATTGTAAGGTTTCGGTTTTAGGAATCTGGAAATTTTAGACGGCGGCTGGAGTAATATGGTTTTTAAAATTATTTTTATAAAAAAAGAAAGAAGCATACCTCTAAACTGTAAGGGATTGTCGACTCTCCACATTCTGAGCCGGAGACATCTTGAAGTGCGCAGACAAGTGACAGCACAAGAAAAACTATCCTAGATTTCATGGTTGTCTGAAAAAAGAGAATTAAGAAAAACTAGACAGTTCAAAGCTTGAACTTCAAATCATTTACGAGAACCTTAACAGTTGCATCCCTTTTAAATATCACAGGTGAGGGCGTTTATCTGGGAGGCGTGGCCAGCTTCAACACTTTCCACTTTTTCGTGGCTACGCAAGAGTATACAGGAGAAAAATTTCGACTTTCGCACTTGACTGTACTCCAGAAATCGTTTACTTTTTTTCATTGTCTAGGTGAAATCCTAAGAAAAAAAAACATTTTATTGCTATTTTCGCGGCTATCGATGAAGATTGATGTGAATTAATCTCCCTAATTTTTCACGGCGATATTTCTTCGCTGCTGAAAAAAAGTTGCATGTCCTGTCCGAGAGATAAGCATAGATAACCTGATGTTGGGAAAAAAGTAGAACTGGCCATTTTCTTACGTGTGTTCTTTATTTCGAGCGAGACTGTGAAGGAAAAGAGCCAGGTGTATGCAATTAGAATGTACATAGAAAAAATCTTGGTTCTGTTTCTTTTGGACTCATTTTCATTAGAGCCGGGGTTTTAGGTTTACGGAATTTTGAGGAACTGTAAAGCTTGTTTTGTAGAACTTGTTTTTCTTTTAGGTATTCAAATAGCTTCATAGACTGCAAAATTAGATAGAACTTTATGTGAAGCTTTATTGCCAGCCTACTGAAATTTATCGATATATTTATGAGATACCCATCAATTTAATTAAATGGTTTTTACGAGTTTTCAATTTGTAAACATCACGGAATCTGTATAATAAAGTTTTGCGCCCAGTCCTATTCGGCATGTATTTTTTTATAGACTTCTGCTAAAAAATAGTATAATTCTATATGTTTTCAGCTGAAAATAAGAGTCAAAACGGAATTGAATGCACATTTCACGACGCCAATGTCGTCTGTCCGACTTACAGCATTTTTCCAGCAGGATAAAAGCATCAAGAGGTATTTATTTTTTAGCTCTTTTTTCTACCCTTGAAAATGTTATTTTGATACATAGATCTGATCTTTTTTCATCAAGAAAATACAGTACCGCTCAAAAGTATATTAAGTTTTAGTTTTTGGAGTATAACTTTTGAATGGAGAGGGTTATGGTTCTCAAAATTTGCATGAATCTGTCCCGTAATGTTTTTGAGAAGCTCCAAAAATGGATTTGGTAATTTTTAAAAATGCTGATTTATCAAAAAGTTTCATATGCCAAAATGTTCGACCCAAAAATAATTTTTTTTTCAGATTTTTCAAGACTCGATATTTCCATTTAAGATGAAGTTTCAAAACTAAAAGTATGATTTTAGTTGACTGTGGGTTGATCAGACGATTTTCAGCAGACTTACATCACTTTGAATAACAGGGTCTACATGGGTAAGTCAACTATAACTTTTATTGAGAATCACCAAAACCGAAGAAATATAAGGCATCTCAGATACAAACTCTTAAAAAACAAAGTTTATAAACTTATTTTTGGGTCGAAAATGTTGGCATCTGAAATTTTTAGAAAAATCAGCAGTGTTCAAAAATGACCAAATCCATTTTTGGAGCTTGTCAAAAACATTACGGAGCAGATTTATGCGAATTTTCAGAATCACAACTCTCTCCATTCAAAAGTTATACTTCAAAAACCAAAACTTAATATACTTTTGAGCGGTACTGTACATCTTCTCCCTGTTAACCAATTTCTGATCAACTTTTAAAACTTCGTTGAAGTTTCTGCGACCCCCAAGCGCTTATTTTGCCATTTAAAACATACTTATCCCAAATACTTGGGCACGATTTGAACACAGTTAAATGAGTGTGACCGTAATCCATTCAAATCATTTTAACCAGCGATATTAACATTTTCCAATATAAAAACATTTTATGACTTTAAAGCAAATATTTCTGAGTTGTGGATATTGATTAAAAATGAATTTTTAAATTTTCTTAAAATACGACAATTTTTTATTTTTACTATTAAACATATACTACTACAAATTGTCTTTTATTGTAGAAGTGCTCCATAAAGATTCTAAATACTCTGCAGAATGGCGAGAATACTGGTAGTGATAAACGACAAAATCGTCGAAAATGTGCTTGTCAAATCCTTCATTGTGAATGAGTTCGAGGCCCACGCAGTTTGAGAGAATACCTGGAAAAAAAAATGGTTTTATGGGTAAAAGCTCTATCGCTATTGTGTTTTCAAACGAGTTTAACCATGAAAACATGAGTCGGATATCCCTTTTTTGTTTGCGTCTCTTCAAATATCACTGTATTTGCGTGGTCGCGCACAAATAAGTGGGCGGAGTTTAATTTCGCGTTCTCATGTCGCAACTCAATGAAAATATAATATTTCAGGCCTCACGCACGGGGTTTTATGATTTTGTTGCTTGCGTGTCTATACACACATTTCACAGTTTGTCTACCTGTCTAACCACTTTTTAATTAAAAATAATATAAAATAAACCCGTCTACGGTAGAGCATGTTAAGCCATCCAAATTATTAAAAAAAAATCAAACCCATGTAAACATCATCCAAATGAACCATTGGAACTTTGCACACATTCTCCACTAACAGTTTCGCTCCCTCCTTGCTCAACACAAAAGAAGAGCCCTGCACAAACAATGGATAACACAGGTTTGGATACATTTTCGAAGACACATGCCACGTAAGCCACGGCAAAAATATTCGTGGATACCCGCGCGACACCTTGCCCAACATTGCAGGTCCTTTTTTCATGTGTAGCACCTGCAAAAATGAGAAGATTTATGACCTGGTCAGAAATTTTGCACGGTGATTAGCGCTTTTCCCTTATTTTTTTCAGTCCCTAGGCGTTTAATTGATGTGTGGCGCTAACCTGTTCCAGTGCTGTTGCATTTACAATTGTGTCGTCGTTTGTGACTACGATCTGATCCACGGAAGGCAGCTGATCAATGACATATCCGTAAATCGCCATCATTTTCCATGAGAGATTGTGATAAGAGTCTTCAAAGTTAAATTGAAGAATGTCTGGAACAAAATTGTTTGTGAAACTAAAAACTATGTGTTAGTAAGTCAGTCAACCTTTGTATTTATTAGCTTCAAGTTTTAAATTTGCATTTTTTGATGTTGCGCAAACAAAAACTACCGGGACCAGCTTGTCAACCTGTAAATAAAAATATTGTAGTGAGGCAGTTATAGAGTTTTTTCTTATTCACTTGTGTTTTCCATGTTCTTCGAATAAAATTTCTATAATCTATAGATCCAGGACCAGTTCGAACCACCAAAATTCGTTTTGGATTGTCAGGAACAGTTGGATTGATCAACACATCCGGCATTTTATCCAATTTGCAATTTTCTATATCAGCTTCTCGGTTCGGGAAAAATTTATTCACACCTAAAGAAAGAACAAATTAATTAAATTTAATTTAAATAATAGAGGCTCACGCCTCCCCCGTCGTCCAATGCGCCACCAAGTTCGTCGGATAATGAAATTATTTTTTTCACTCGAAAATTTACTTTTTTGAGAAATTCGAATCATTATCTGATTATTCAGGATGACACCATCATTTTAATCCAAAAACGAGGCTTTTTTGTCAAAAAATGACCGAGCCTTAGGGTTTTAAAAATGCGCCAGGTAGAAACAATTTTTGAAGGCTGGGGTGCCGTGAGTCTGTGTTCCTACATGTTGGAAAATCTGAAGCTCGTGGTTTAGTAGAAAGGAGATCGCTTTGAGTATAACATAAAACCCGCAGAGGCAGAAGGCATGATTCAAGGTAATTGGCAAACTGTAAATATAAATAAACAATCAAAATCAAATTCAACTCAAACTCACAATAAGGTATGGAATAACCCATGAAAACAGAAGGAAAAAAAGCTTGATTGGTGAAACAAGAGAAGCGTCATTGTGCAGCACACAGATTCGAAATAAAACTCGAAGCGGGCGCATGCTTTGCCGTCAAACCAATGGTGTCTTGTGCAGATTTAATCGCACATTGGATACGATCTTGCCCCTCCACCTCATCGGACTATTCCGAATTTTGTGACGACGACGACAACCTCCTCCCTCTTGTCTCGCTCATATTTAGGTGTGCGTATTCGAAGGAAGTCTCGCAAATTATCGACGCCAGTAGTGAACTTTTAGAACGATCTGGACGGAGATAGGGAATTTAATTTTCATTTTTCGGTGGGGGCATCTTCGGGGAATTCGCTATAATAAGACAATAACAAAGCAGTCATTTTAAAATACGTAAATGTTTATTATCACATACATAAATATTTTTTTAGTTCCTACTCATTCTTTTTCACAGCATATGTCTCGCCAATCGAAACCACATCAATCTCTGGCTTAACTTTGTCGTAGAGCGTAGGAAAAGCTCCTTTACATTGGTACTTTTCGCGCACTTGATTATAAAGCGTCATGTCGAACATTTGATTGAATTCTTCTTCGTTCATGAAAATATCGGCGTAAAGGAACGAATATCCACCAACATCCCGTGTAAACTTTTCCATGGCACGCATGGCATACGTCGGATTGTAAGGCTCACGGCGTTCTACTGGTCCAGGGGTACCGTAAACTCCAAGATCGTTGAACATGGAGTAGTTAGTTCCGGGGACAAGGCGGGGTTTTGGGGGAGCTCTGGAAGTGAAGTTTAATTGTGGTCGGGGTGCGTAATCCCTAAATGTTTTACCGATGTCTGGCCACAAAAGTTTAAAGGTGCACGCCGAAATATGTGGAAAATTGGGAGACACGAGACAAAACGACGGTTCGCTGCGGTCGGTTGCGTCGCGTGACAAAATAAACGAAATGAGGCATTGGGAAAAGTTCTGCGCGTGCCTGCAATTCTGCGCGCGCCAATTCGCAATCGCGTTGCGCGCGATTTTCTGCGTCGAATTTTTGTCCAGTGCCTTTCAATTTCTCCTGGAAACCTGTATAAAAATTGTTATTTTGAAGCGAATTTTGTCAACTGTTGATTCAAAGTGAATTTTTAATTTTCTTAAGTGGGTATTTAATAATAAAGTAACGAAAATTCAACGCATAAAATCGTGCGCACCGCGATTGCAAATTGGCGCGCGCAGAATTGCAAAAATATTTTAATAATACATACATTAATAAAATTTATAATCTACCTCAATTGCCCTTGTGGAGCTCCTCCTTTATGCTCATAGATTCTGCATGGGTAAACCAGTAATGGAAAAGTGTCAAAAAGCTTAATAGCCGTATTGACCTGCTCTTTGAGAGTGTCTAGCGGCATAACAATATCTTGAAACACTTGTTTCGCAAACGTCATTTCTCGAACAGCTTGAGTTGTGGTGAACTTCAGAAAAGCTGGTTTCGGAGGGCACAGCCATCCAAGCAGCGACCGAAAAACTGGGTGATTTCCAAACGGAATCATACTCTCCAAAACCCAGAAAATCGCCCGATTGTGACGCAGCAAGTAAGATTCCAGTGGAATGTATTCTTCGCCGCCTTTTCTGAGAAATGACTCAACGTGCTTGTAGAACCATGGTTTGTAAAATGAGCAAACGTCGTTTACTTTTGCTCCGCTGATTTTCCCATCAGCAAAGTTGCCAACCATGATTACCGCTTCATCTTTATTGTAAATTGTTACTTCTAGATAATCCGCAACCTTTGCGTCCTTATTGGTTGCTCCAGACAGCTCCATTATTTTGCTGCAGTATTCCTCTTGAGAGCGGCACTGAAATAAAGGAGGATAATTATTATAATTTACTATAAGTTCCACTAACTGGGATGTATTGCATATGAACATATGGTTTCACTTTAATAATTCGCAAAGTAAGTCCAACCAAAAAGCCAAGAGTTCCATGAGACCATGGCAGACAGTAAAACAGATTGGAATGTTCATTGGTATCTGTGACCTTTATCACTGATCCATCCGCAGTAACCACTTCGTATTCAACAATTGTTTCTTGATAAAGTCCAACTTTGTGTGAGTATGTTGTCATCCCCACTCCAAAAGCCAATCCGCCAAGTGTGGCATCACCAATTTCGAGGGTAACTGCCAATGTGTAACCTCTGAAATTCATAGCTCCGTGATTTTTTCGTTCATGACCTACTTTGGAATAAGATATTTGCAAATCTCTCGAACAGTCACATTTGGCTCAACTGTAACGGTCAACTTGTTCTCGTCAAGCGACAGCACGTCATGCAAGTCGATAGGAACTTGATGACAATTTTTCTGAAAAGTGTCTTATAGACTATAGTGTTTTTATAGAATTATGTGCATACCTTATCAAAAAACGTGGTGGACAAGCTCAGCCAGTTTGGTCGTGCTGTGCAAAGTGGTTTCCTTTCCGACACTGGAAGCTTTTTCCATTCTGCCACGTGATTTTGAATTGTTTGAACTCTTTGTTCATGGGAACTGCTAACTGCTAATTTTCGATGAAACCAAATTCGGAATTGAATAAATAAGTCGAAAAGCTAAAGAAAATAGGGGTTTTGTTACTTTTTTTAAAAATAGATTTTCCTTCTTACAAAACTGGCTGGAAGGCAGAAAAGTACAATGACAAGTCCGCGATTGTCTTCTAGCCAACGAATCGATTTTGCTTTTACCTGTTCAAAAAACATTTCTGATTTCTGCAAAAAGGAAGAAGTTAAATAAAAATTAAAATTACTTGTGGCGGGGGGGGGGGGGTTGTTCACGAGGAAAAAATGTCAAAACTTGTAGAGAAACGATATTTTCCCAAGATAGAGGCTAACCCCTTTCCCTGACTTCCTCACCTTCTGCGTCTCTTCACAGGCAATGCTATATCGTTGGAAAATAACGTTTCTCTAACTGTGTTTTTGAACCATATTTTTCAACAACATCGCGTGAATTGAAAAGAAAATAAAAAAAAACAAAACAAAAACCGTTTTTTCTCCTGAATAACCCCATAATACACGAACAAATAAACTGATAGTTTACCAGTGTTAGAAAGACGGTCAGAGGCCCAGCCAGACACAGAGAAAGATAAGAATTAGGAAACACAGATAGCATCTCTCCGCGAACCGTGCTTTGTGTTTGTGACTACTGTGCTAGAAATATTGCTGATGAAACTATTTGCAGTTTACAGGTTGCGTGTCAAAGTCCATGTGTTATCAACAATTTTTAAATGCAAGTTAATGGTGCTTGGCCAGAACGTTATTGGCAATGCGCTCCGCTGAGTGGGGAGGCTGCTTGTCTGCGTCTCTTCAGTGGGAGTCGCTGCAGTTTGCACTCTGCTTCTCTGCTTCTCTGCCTCTCCTCTTTGTATCCGTTTGAATGCAGTGGAGTGGCTATGCAGCTAAATGCAGCAAATTTTGCTACAATTTAAGGATTAACACGCTTGGGCACATATGAATGGATCAACCGCATTGAAATAAATTGCTTTTTGGATTACTCGCTACATAGTCAGAATATATATATAATACGCAAGCCAATACGCGAGAACATTGACTAACATCTAAAGCAATGAGCTGAGCTGTGAAAAAGAGAAAAAAGCCATTTTCCTACCGTAGGATTGGCTGCGTTAAAACGAATACGAAAAGGAGACGCAGAGAAGCAGAGTGTCGAAAATTGTTGGTGCAAAGCGACTCCCGCCGAAGAGACGCAGACAAGCAGCCTCCCCCTCAACGGAGCGCATTGTCAATAACGTTCCGGCCAGCACACTGTGATTGTGAAGCGACTCTTGCTCTAAAGACGCAGACAAGTATGTCACCAATGTGTGAACTTGTGCAAACAGCCACTGTGTCTGGGAAGCTTCTCAGCAAACAAAAACAATCAAACCGTCACTGTTGTTACACGGCTCAAAATAATTTTAGATTATTGGTTTTACCATTTTCCAGACAGGGAATAGGGCGTAGGTTAATACTTTTTAGAACATGTATTTGTAAATTTTAATCGGCCATCTCCAGAGGTCAGGGGCAGGGAAACAAAACCGAAGAATATATTTCAAGCGCGTCTACCGGAAGCCGAAGCTATGAAACTGAAAAACCGATCCAGACAGCGTTGCTCGGCCTCTAAAAAAATTAGCATGTCATTTTATGGATTCGGTCCCATTATCAGATGCTCCACATAACCAAAACACCAGAATATGGACAGCTGGCTGGTTCAAAAAAAGTTGGCGGAATCGAGCCTTGAGAAAAGAAACACTGGATGCTCGGCGGGACGTTAATTAGAATTCAAATTCATATTTCAAAAGATCAGGGCTTACTAGGACGTTTTTTGAAACGCCAATTGTGGTTTAGACCTAATTTTGTACCTTTGTGCTTCCCTAATTATCCTATGTAAAAATGTATTGTTTTATTAACAGATCGAGGTTTCTTCCATGTTTTCTTTTCCAATAGAAGGCAGCTGACTGGCATTATTTGCTGCTTGCCTTGTTGTCTTTGATCCCATTGCTTCTTCTTCTTCTGACCTCAATCAAAAAACGTTTACGTCTATGCAAAATTCTATTCCTGCCATTAAACACAAACTAAAAACGTCACAAACGTCACAAACAATTGGATTCTTGGATTAAAACTCCAAATCAGTGTGTCATGCACGTCGCAAGAAAACAACGCTCCGCCCGAATAAAGTCCCCAGAGTACCTTGATTGGCGCACTCTTTCACGAGTTAGTTTCCAAACCAACTCAATAATCGACTCGGCTCATCGTCGAACAACTCGACACAAACAATGTCCGAGATTATTCCTGTAGAAACCATCAACCCGGCGACAGCGACGGCACCAGCGGTTCGTGTGTTCAGGATGAATCAGAAAAAGAACAATGCGGGGTATCCGATACCGCAGCCAAAGCTGTCGCTTCCCAAGAAGTGTTGCAGGATCATCCATAAGAACCTAGTAAGTGGAGCAGAATTTTTAGAAAGTTTAATTTAAATGTTTTTAAAAAATGATCATTTTTAAAGGGTTGGTCAATTTTCATCTTCGCAATCCTTGTCGCTGCAATAATTTCCATCGCAATCGGGGTTTTAGCTAATTTCTGATGGCAGAAAAAAAAAGCTAAACCCTATTCAACACAGATAAATAAAATAGAACTAATTATACGTTTTTCTGTGTTTGAAAGTTTGAAAACATATGCAACGTTATAATAAATCTAATTTACAATTGTTTTTCATGTTTTTAATGTTAAATGTATGTGTTATTTCGGAAAAAAATTTCCTTTTCCGATTTTCCGAAAAGCATTTTCCGAACAAGCCTGATTCAAACTTCAAACAAATAAGCCTCTCATTTTTCTGAGGGCACTTCCTCGTATGGCCGACATCCTGCTCATTATATTCTGAGACGGGACTAATAGTAAGTCATCTAATTAGTTCTCGGGAAAACGAATTCTTTCTATCAGAACTCTCAAACGTTGTTTTGACTTTCATTTGTTCCATTCCACTTTTCCAACTAAGTTTTTTTTTGTATTCGGCGTTTCCAAGCTATTATTTATGGAACCCACATCTAGTGTAGAAAACAACGGCCAGTCTGGATCTAAGAAAAATAAACTGATCTTCGCAGTAAGTTCTATAATTATTTTTTGATTTATCAAATGTTGCATATTCAGGGTTTCAGTATCATCACCATACTAATTGTTTATTTGTACTTTGTATTCGAGTCGCTCTTTGAAGGGATAATTGAATGATACCTTTTTGTTTGTTGTAAATAGTGATATTTTAATTAATGCAAAAAAAAAAACATTTTCGTTGCTAATTTCAAAACATATTCTAAATCTTATATGTAACCACGCAACCGCTTAAATCATTACAAAGGGTGTTGTGATAATGTACAGTGCGCGTATATGCCCACCCCGAAATTTTGATGTTTGGACCAAACTGAACTATTTGATTGAAAACCGCTATTGCTATTCTATTCAGCATGTCAAACAACCTATGTGGCCAATTTTTCATCACGATACAATCAAAATTACGTGTTCCAGGCCAAAAAGTTGACATTTAGGTCGCGTCATAAGTATATGCCCACCCTGAAAATTTGACGTATTTTCGAAAAAACGTATAATTTTTCTTTGTATTTCATTCACAATTTGATTTTTTTTTTGTTTTTTCTTTATCGATCTAGGCGGTTTTCATAGTTTTTAATGTTACCGAATATGTTTTTGTTGGAGCAGTGCTCTGAAAGTGTTGCTAAAAGCGAAGGTAGCTACCGTAACATTACAAAGCCAAAGAGGCAAATGAAATGATAAACAGAATGTTATTGAATTAATTTATTTTCCGATTGGTCTCCCTGCTTTTTCCGTTGTTTTATCAGCATTTTCCAGAATTCTAAATTTTCAATGAAGTTTCGAACATAAAAGCAGCAATTTTTCGACACTGTTAAGAATTATAATTACTGGAAGGAAAGCAGAGAAGCGACATTTATTAATAATGTGCTTGCGGCATTGACCACTCTATCCAAAAGGCCACAGCCGGCTTCGATGGGCTTTAAATCGAGAATGAAGTCTGGCCACTCACGGGCATTGATCTTCTGACTTCATTCTGTTGGCTTTGTGAGCAGATGTCATGTAGAATGTGATACGAACCCTTATGACTTCTCAATACAGTTAATTTTGAAATGTGGACATCGAAATTCTTGATGATTTCTGTTGGAATTGTTGTTTAATTGGTGGTACCAAATCACATTGAGCTTGTCTTATCCTTTGAGCGTTTTTGGTAGAGCGCATCAAGATTTTTGTATATTTAAATAAAAATTTGACAGATAACTGCATGATACCGCAAGTTCACTAGATTTGTTCCGTTCTTACGAGTTCGCATAGTCCGAATTTCAACATAATATCCAGTTGACCGTTTTCTCAATTTACTAGATGTGTTATATGTGGTATATTGGTTGGAAAATGCTGAGAAAACTATTGGAAACATCCAAGAGAAGCATTGGAAGTTACGACAGACAATTGTTAATTATGCTTATCAGTTCGATAAATCACTTGATAGCGTTCCTTGTGCCCTTTGGCTTTTTGAGGGTACGGTAGCTACCAGTGATGAGCGGAATTTCCGTTTCCGTTTCCGTTTCCGTTTTCCGTGACGTTTTTGGGAGGGTTTTTTCCGTTTCCGTTTCCGCGGAATAAAAAATTATTTTCCGTTTCCTTTTCCGTTTCCGTGAAAGTATAACTGTTTTTCCGTTTCCGTTTCCGTTATCCGCATTTAGACGGAAAATGTTTAGCTTGAAATATCTGATGTTGTCCACGTGTATTTCATGCAGACGACACTCCAAAAATGCTCGTAGTTTACCGTAAATCGACAACTGTTTTTTTTTGTTTCGAAAATTTAAACTTTCTCCGCGAGACCCTGACAAAACCGGGGAAGAAAAAACCAGGGAAGACAAAACCGGGGAAAAGTTGCAAGTCTGCGGCGCACTTTTTCAACACTTCCAGTACAAAACATCGTGCAGCAGTTGCAAAAGGGGGCGGAGCCTCTTCCCCGGTTTTGTCCATTTTTTTTTCCCCGGTTTTGTCTTCCCTGGTTTTGTCTTCCCCGGTTTCGTGGTTTTCCCCTGTTTTGTCAGGGTCTCTCCTCCGCTGACCCATTCAAGTTTTGGAGACAATCAGAATTTTACGCGGCTCAAATTTATGGCCCAAAAGCTTCTAGCTGTGCCAGCCACTTCGGCTAAAAGTGAACGACTCTTTTCAATTGCCTGTCAAATTTTCGTTCCCAAACTAAATCGTATTGGGGAGGAAGCCCTGTAGAAGTTTTGATTGTGCTCACTATTTTCGGCCCGCCAAAATGGTCAAACGCGCTCCGCTGAACTCAACGCTATGCGATTTTCATTTTGGTTTCCAAATTATTTTATTTCACGAAAAATTTATACGTGAAATAAAATAATTTGGAAACCAAAATGAAAATCGCATAAAGCTGAGTTCAGCGAAGCTTTCCGTTATTTTCCGTTTCCGTTTCCGCTTTTTTTCCGTTTCCGTTTCCGTTTCCGTGAATGATAAAATACGTTTTCCGTTTCCGTTTCCGTTTCCGCAGAATTAGAAATATGTTTCCGTTTCCGTTTCCGCGTTCCGTTTTTCAGAAAAACGGGTTTCCGCTCATCACTGGTAGCTACACTCGTTTTAAGCAACACTTTCAGAGCTCTGCTCTAACAAGAAAATTACAACAACAACAAAGATTACAAAGTCGATCGGTTTTTCAAGTACCGAAGGTTCTGCGGATCACGGTTTTCTGCGTACGCGGACAACTGGTGGTGTACCGTTCAGAGCCAGGCATTATTTAAGTCAATTCATGGCTAGGGAAATGACCGAGCAATCTTCTTAGATCTCTCTACTACCCAATTAGGAGCTGGGTGAACCCGGGGGTGAGGGCAGGAATCGAACCTGTCACCTCTAGAACGGCGGCGGTCACCACTACCGGCTGCTTTATCCCCACACTAAAAAAAGGGGTTGGTGGTCGTTAGCGCAATCGGTAGTGAGCGCAAAAGCTATAACGCGTTTCACCGATATTGCGATGCATTTTGCTGTTCTGATTGCTCAGAAAAAATCTAGAACATATACCGTAAATTCTTTAAGAGAACAGCCCTCATAATAAAACGGTCCCCTAAAATAGACCGGCCCCCTAAAATAGACCGGCCCCCTGAAAAATAGAACTGACGGCAGTTCTATTAGAGAATTTACGGTATGTACACTTATTGATAAACTTTTTTTTTAATTTAAAATATTCAGTTCCCCTAATTTACCGCGCATAGGTACGCCTCCTTTTGACCGCTCATTTCTCCAAGAGACAGACCCTTCAGAAACGAAAGCGGATTTATAAATGCGAGTTTATTGTACTTAATTTTGCTTTGACTTTATTTATTTATTTTCTTCCAGTTTTTCATTTCGCAAAAAACCATTACGCAACTTTTTTCGATAATTGAATTTCACCAGGGTGTTGTGTGAGCTTGTAAATAGAGATATGAGAAGGGTAGTTGTAAAACTTCTTTTTGGGTCTTGTTGCTCACTTTAACTCTCACTTTCTGGTTTAACTTTTTTCAATGAATTCATGCCGAGAGTGCAAGCGCAAAAGAAATCATTTGAAAGACAAAATGAGCGTTAGCTGAGCTGAAAGTAATACAATAGTACAAGGTTTTTTTTGTTAAACCCCTTCTCGACGGTGCTCTTCTAATATAGAGTTGCTTCAATTAAATAATAAACCTTCGAAAAAAACATAATTCTTCTATAAAAATCACTAAGTTTTCAGATTTAGGCTAAAGATATTGATTAAAAATTTTAGAAAAACATAGGCGAAATAGAAATGCTACAAAATAGAATTGCTACAAAAAAGAACTGGAAAAAATAGAACTGAGCGAAATAGAAATGCTACAAAATAGAACGGCTACAAAATAGAAATGAGCGAAATAGAAATGCTACAAAATAGAACAAATTTTGGCGATGGAGCGCGTTTGCATTATTTTTTCAATTGCTCAGTTTTTCGCCGATTTTCCTTTTTTTTTCTGAAACTGCATTGATTTTATACCTTTCTTCATTTTCGATGTTGTTAAGTGCGTAAAATATCTGAAAATTACTGAAAAATCCTATAATAATCGGAAAATTCGAAGAATAATTCAAACGCGCTCCATCGCACCGATTTCTATTTCGCCCATTTCTATTTTGTCACATTTCTATTTCGCGCTGTTCTATTCCGCGCATTTCTATTTTGTTGCCGTTCTATTTTTTCCAGTTCTTTTTTGTAGCAATTCTATTTTGTAGCATTTCTATTTCGCCTATTTCTATTCTGTCGTACCCCCATCTTAATTTTTTTATAATCATCCTTTTATTGTATAATGGACCTATTCATAGGATTAGTTTTTTGACATTTTAAAACATTTTTTAACGTTTTTTAACATTGTTTGACTTTTTTGACAGCTATGAATAGGAAAAAAAAAACAAAAACAAAACATTTTTTTTTGTTTTTTTTTTCTCCTATGAATAGGTCCATAAGTGACATTTGTCATTCATCCAAAAATATAAAAGTAAATACTATTTTCATTATTGTCGAACCGCCAAAATGGCCAAACGCGCTCCACTGGACTCAACGCTATGCGATTTTCATTTTGGTTTCCAAATTATTTTTTCGGTTTCTCTTTGATTTTTTGCATAAACAGATGAATTTAAAACATAATTACAGAAAAAACGAAAAAAAAATTGATCAATCAATTGGGTTTCAGGGGTCACGTCGGCGGTTCGTCTGAAAATAAAAATTTAAAGCATGAATTTTTTCGTGAGAAATAAAGATAGCTCGAAAAATGCGTTTTTGTTGCAAAATAGTCGAAAAAATCATTTTTCTGCCATTTTAGCTCAATGAAAATCTGCATCTTTGTGAAATTTTGTGCAATTTGCATAAAAATGCAGGTTTGCATCACTTTGTTAAAGTGGCTTAAGGATTAATTTTAATAATTCGAACTAAATTTATAAGAATTCTGGATTTTTTGGACAATAAATTTGACAATCAACTCACCCAACTATTCAGCAGAAGTTGTCGGCCTCGTGTCGCCGTGCGGTCTCCTCCTGCAAAAATAAGATTTTAATATTAAAAATACAAACAATATACACGATTGAAAGAGAGAAAAAGAGTGGAAAAGCGGAGAAAAACCCACAAAATTACTGATTTTAGTGAAAATTTGCCGTTTCGGCGGAAAAAAAGTGGAATTTATAATAAAATCAGTACTTTTCGGGCTAAAAGGTAAGAAAACATTGAAAAACATCATAATGATGGAGTTTGAACAAAAATATTTCCAAACAAATGAGTTATGAATTTTTCGAAGTGCACAGAAATCGAAAAATATTGATTTTTCACTGAATTTCGGAAATATGCGGAAGATATTGACAAAACTTCATTAATTTGGTCTCAAAAAATTATTTTTACAAGGAAAAATCAGGAAAAAATAAGATTTTATGCAAAAAATCAAAGAAAAACCGAAAAAATAATTTGGAAACCAAAATGAAAATCGCATAGCGTTGAGTCCAGTGGAGCGCGTTTGACCATTTTGGCGGTTCGACAATATACTAACAACTTATTCAACACGTTTTTGTGGTTAATGCAATTCTGCAGGGTGTTGTGTGAAGGATATAAAAAGGGTACTCTATCATGTCGATGCAAATTAAGACAGAGATTATTTAGTCATGTGCACCAGCGTGTTTTTTTTTTCATTAAAAACTTAATTAATTACCGCAAAAACGGAGATTGAAGAACATCTTCACATGTGTGCTTTTCCTATCTAGAGTTGCTTGAATTATAAGATTTTTTTTTCAAACCTCTTATTGTGGCGCTGTCTTTCTGTACCCGTGTGCTATTTCGTGTGCACAGCGTTTTTACATCAAACTTGCAGAAACCTGTTCAAGCCCAAGGGATATGAGCCAACTGAAGTTTGGTGCGAATCAGAGATAGGGTTTTACATTTACGGATTTTACGGTTTTTACGGGGTTTTTGAAGAAAACTAATTTTTACGGATGTCCGTAAAATTTTAATCCGTAAAATCCGTTAAAAAAATTTGAAATTTGTTAAATTCAGATTTTTACGCGAAATTGCCATAATATCGCTGTTTTGATAACAAATTACAGTTTTTTCTGGAAATTTTGGGAGATTCAGGAAGAAGCGGGTTAGAATTGCAAAACTGGGGGCAAAATGGCATAGAACCAAAACGCTGTAGAACTGCACGGAATGTAACTGTTTGAAATGGAGCTGTTCTGGCGCTGAAAACTCGAACAATTAAAAAGTATTCCGTTGTACATTTTGGTTAATTCGATTTTGTTTCTTCAATTTGCTTTTTCAGTACAGCTCAATTTCCCATAGTTCTATTCAGTGCATGTTTCATACCACCTTACCCCCCACGAAAGTAGTGCAAGTTTTCTGGACTACAGTAGTCATAAACTTTGAAACATTTCAACTCACAAGCCAGGAAAGGGTAAAATTTCAACTCTGCGAAATGTAGCCCTTTACTGGCTTTCAACAAAACAGTTTCTTCAAACTGTTATTCTGACTTCATTCCTTTATAAACCTATTCACAAAACCGAAAAAAAAACGGAAAAAATTTGCGGGAAAAATCGGAGAATGCTCCGATTGACCTGAAATTTTGGGGAATATTGGAAAAAATTCTCCTGTATACGCATAAAAAAATTATGTAACAAAATATCGATTTTAAAAATTTTCAGAAAAAAAAATAGATAATTTTTAAAATCGATATTTTGGTCCAAAATTTTTTGAGCGGGTAGAGGAGAATTTTTCCAATATTTCCCAAAATTTCAGGCCAATCAGAGCATTCTCCAATTTTTCCCGCATTTTTTTCCCGTTTTGTGAATAGGTCCATTATTCTTACCGGTTATTTGAATACTGCTGGATATTTATAGTATTTTACTGTTTTTACGGATTTCACGGATTTTACGGAGACACGAAGATGCAAAGTTTACGGTTTTACGGACCCGTAAAAAAAACTTTTTACGTCCATCTCTGGTGCGATTCGGTTTACATAAGTTTGAAAGGTTTCACAAGCGAAAGCCACCGAGAACTCTCTAGTATCAACTAAGGGTGGGCTTATACACAAACTGTCTTATCAAAACGAGATTAGAGTAATTTAAACGACTTATGCAATAATTCGTTTTAATTAACTTCTTTTTGCAGTTCGGCTATTTCAAATAAGTTTATTTCTAGATAAAAGGCTACATAGAAAGCAAAAGCATTGCGTGATCTTTACCATCATAAACGCCTCAATAAAGTCTAAAAGTATTGGTATTCTTATATGTTATTAGTTGTTTTTTTTCTCGAGTAATGTATCTTTCCAATCTAACTTTTTGTTACTCTTTTCCACTATCTAATAAACTTGCAATGTATCGTGATCTCTTCGGAGTCCCTCTCCGAAACATTGATAAACGAGTTTTCGAAATTTCAAACTTTGGAGTCACCGCTGGAGACGGTGTGCCGCGAACTTTTGATCAAATCATTCCACGTTGGCCTAATCGACGTATCAAACCAGTGGTTGGAGCTTATTTTAAAAATGCAGAATACGCGATTCACCTTGCATCTCTACCAGTTCGGACATCAGCGCCACCAAAGCCGTGCTGTTGTATGTATACCTTTTGCAAGGTAAGTTTTCGGATTTTGTTTTCTTAATCGCTTTTTATTTAATTCCAGATAGAGGTAGTCTTCTGGATTATCGGTATTGCGACTGCAGCAGTGTTTCTCACCTTTTGTGGCTGGAAGTACCGGGAAGTTTACTATGATGACCTCTTATGATTGTATGAATTTGTATTTTATTTTAAAGAAAACATATACCGTATTTCCTCTAATATAAGCGCACCTCTAATTGAAGCGCACCTCTATTATAGGCGCACCCTAAGAGGTGCTTCGGCTGTGCATTTTTTCATTTTAGATTTCTTCTTTTTTTCGACTATTTTGCAATTGTTCTTAATTATTTTATAAACCATCTTTAGAGTTCCACCGCTCGCGCACAGACCGTATACTGCGGACTTTCCCGCATTTCGTCTCGCGTCTGTCAATTTTCCACGTTGAAAATACGTCTTTCGTTGCTGGCCTAGTTCTGTATGGCCTAAGTTACAATCGGCCCCCGGTGTAACTTTCAGAGATTCATAATACATATGGTCAAATGAAAATAAATTTTCTTGCCATTTTATATCTATGGCAACATATATTTCAATTAATTATTCTGCATTAACATGTATTAACCTGCATTTTTCTGCATGAAAATGTAGGCTTGCATAGGAATAAAATGGCAGGGAAATGCATCTGCATAGGTCCATTAGTTTTTGCGTTTTTTTTGAATACTCAGTGACGTTTGAAAAGAAAAATGGTCGAAGACTAGGAGCTGAACGTCGTAGATGTATCAGATGCTGAAGAACCGCCAAAAAGGAAAGATGCTATTATAAACATGAATTTAAGAATGAGATTGTTTTGTTTTAAAAACTGCGTTTCCGGCGCCGAAAAGAAATTTTATGTTGTCCAAAAATGTATGCAGAGATAGATTTAGATTACCAATATTAATCAATGATAAGCTGAACTCTGATTTTGGTGCGTCATCGAGAGAAACGAGCTATGGCCTATGGATGATTTCATTGATTTTCTAGAAACGATGGATATTCGAGAAGATGACAAAAATGACAACGAAATTGTTTCTCGGGATTTTTCAAAATCTTTTTCTGTTATTTGTTGATTCTATTTAAATTTTTTTTGTTGTGTTCGGAAATAAATGTTTGGAAAATAGAAGCGCAGCCTCTAATTGAAGCGCACCTCTAATAAAAGCACTTTTGGAGAAGAGGTTGAAAAATAGAGGCACATGCGCTTAAATTAGAGGAAATACGGTAGTTTATTTTTTCATAAACATTTCTGATTGATTTTTGGGGAATATTCGAAGAATCATTCCAAAACTCAACCGGATTTTGCTTGTGGGACTTTTTTGTTGATTGGATTACAATATCTACTTCTAAATCGAAGTTTCTCGGCTTTTCGTCGTCAAACTTTGCTTTCTGAAAAGAAATACGTGGTGATTGAAAATGGTCGAACTTTAAAACTGCTTGCCTTCCATTCTTTGTCATTTTCATGAAGCTCAGTGTTTCACTTCTTCCTCGAGAATTTCTTCGACCCTGTCCCCAAACAACGCCGTCTGTGTTAGTAAACCAATTTCATTTGAAAATTTCCAAAGGAAAACAAGGCTGAAACGAATGCCCAAAAGACGCAAAGGTGGATTGCGGTCCAGACAACAATAAAAAGCTTTGTAGTAATAATAAACTATTTATTCTCCAAAACTTCAACCAAGGGAAAAATAGAGAATATGACCCAGCGCATCGGTTCGGGCCGCGCTCTCGCCGAAGCTCGAAAAAAAAAAACAATAATGAATCCTAAAAATTCGAATTTTGGGTCCTGCTGCTGCCTCGCCGGGGCGGGTTACGGTCGCCCGGGTTCCTTGCGGCGCCTGCACATCAAACTTGCCGCCGCGAAGATTCAAATAGGTTGAGGTCCGGCGATGTGTTGCGAGCGTGTTTTGGGGCTCATTTTGGTCCGTTTTTCTCGTGTTTTTTGTCGAATTTCTTCCTTTTTTTGCTGTCTCGCGGGGAAGGGGAGTTGCGTGTGGGAGATCCTCTTTTGCGTCTCCCAATTTGCAACACTCCCCCCGGCCGCCCGTGCTAGAAACGGTTGACACCTGATAGGTGATGTTTCTCTTCACTATGCGGTCATGGTATGGCCTGGTTCGTTGTGCTTTGTGAAGTCCAGGTTGTTTTTTGTTTTCCAACGTTGTAGTTGGGGTCTCATTGGTTGCCTCCTCTTTTTCAGGGTGTGGCTGAGGTTCTGTTGATCTTGGTTCGTCCTCTTCGTACTCGATTTCAAGAAGCACTAGATGATTGATGAACGTTTGATTTGCTTTTTCTTGCAAAGTATTGTTGCCCATCTGATCTGGCCGTCTTCTGATCTGTGAAGTTATGTTATTCTGGCCAGTGGCCATTTGTGTCTGGGAAATTTGTCTTCTTGTACTATTACTATTTTTCCAGTTCCGGGGCTAGCCTTTGAGTATGTTCTTGTCTTTCCGTTGCTTTCTCGCAGGTTCAATAAGTACATTTCTTTCCAAAAATCCGAGATTCTTTCCAGATGGACATTCAGCACCTGTAAATGTTTCCTGGTTTGTAGTTTGGTATCTTCGAATACCTTCGATGGTTCTTCCGCACTCTGTGCGATCCCCAACGTTACTTCTGGCATAATGAAGTCGACAGGGCGTATTACGGTCATATTTTCGAAATGTTCACTGTTTGGCATGGTGGGTCGGAAATTCGTGATGCCTTCGATTTCGGTGATTGTGGTCAATATTTCTACAAAATTCAATTTTGCTGTATCACCTGATGCGTACAACAGTTTTTTCACAATTGCGATCAATCGCTCATAGATTCCACCTTTCCATGAACTGAGTGGTGTGATGAAATTCCATTCGATTGGTTGTGAGTCGAGGAACGCAGTGCAGAATTTTCATCGTTCTCGCACATTTGTTTGATGTCGCCGTTGAATATGCGTTCTCCTAGTTTGAACGTTCTGGCATTGTCTGGAACAGATCATTACCCAAATCGTTTTATCTGTAATCCGTCCGTTGTAGTAAATCGGTCCAAAGTAATCTAACTCAGGGAATTTTCGGCAAGTTGCCGTGAAAATCGGCAAGTTGCCGCAAAAATCGGCAAGGGTGCCGATGCCAGTCGGCACCCTTGCCGTTATTCTCGGCAACTTGCCGTTTTTCGCGGCAACTTGCCGATGACGAGGCATACCCTTGCCGTTCGCTTGCCGATTTTGTAGACTCTTCCCTTAAATTCGAACAATTTTATTGTTAATAATATAAAGAAAACCGTAATTACGATAAAAAATTGAAAAAAGAGCAAACATTTACAAAATTAGATTAACTATTTCCACAGTGGCTGATCTTCTTCTTCGTTCGGCTCCATCCTTTTTTGAATTGGCGTTTGGAACTGAAAATTTTTTTTCCCTTTTATTTTATTTCCCCTTTAAATTTTAGTCAATGACAATCGTTTCTTTACCGTGACTCCCAATAGTTCTCGTAACCCAAGTGTTCAGTTATCAGGGAGATATGTCATATTACAAAAAATTATTATTAATGGGGAACTCCTTTGAAATAATAGGAAGTCCCGAAAAATCTTGTGAAATACAGTACCTGTGGCTGGCGAACGGTCCGTGACAGACCAACTGGGAAAATTCCAGTATAGCCACCCACTACAATATAGGTACCCACGCTATAGTATAGCCGCCCACATAACTGAAAAATAGAATTTTTCCGAATTTCTGTGGGTGGCTATTTTGAAATATATGGGTGCTTTTACTGGAATATATTATTACAGTTAAGCCACCCACTCAGTGGTAATGGGTGGCTATACTGGTTTCCTAGGGAATCTTTCAGAATAGCCACCCTTTCACTCCAATATAAGTACCCACTTCAACGGGCTATAGAATAGCCACCCATTATTCCAATATAGCCACCCATTATTCCAGAATAGCCACCCACGCGGCGCCGACTGTGGGTGGCTATACTATAGCGAGTCAAATGGGTACCTATTTTGAAATATATGGGTGGCTATTCTGTGATTATCCCAACCAACTTAATAAATTTAGCAATTATCTAATCACGAAACTAATAAACGAACAGAAACAGAAAACGGGAAATTTTCAACAAATATGAACAAAAACACAAGAGCACACCTCTTAAAAAAGGGTTTTCTCATTGTTTATCCACTTTTTTAATTGAATTATCTATTTTTTCAGGTAGCCAAAGGTAGAGATAGCAAAAGAAAATTGGGAACGAATAAAAGGATGCTAAATTGCCTCTTTATCTAGGTCACGGTAGTAGACCGCTTAGTTTTTCGTCTTAAATTCGTCTTGTTAGATTTCAAGCGATTTGTTTACAGATGTTTGTTTAACTTTCTATGCTTAATCAGCCGTGTATCACCTAAAAACCGTGCAAATTGTTGAATTCTTTTGAATTTATTCACAATCGCTGCCAGTGTTGGGAACGGGTAACGAGTTAAAGTTGTTCTAAAACAGCGAGAAAATTATTATAATTAATTTTTTTTTCCAAAATCTTTATTTTTTGTTGCCAAAACTCAGCGAAAAGCTCGTTGAAATTAAAGTTTTCTGTGTTTATTGTCCCAGAAAACAAGTGCGCTCCACAAAATTTAGTACTTCGTGGATTTCATTTTCGTCGCCAAATTATTTTATTTCACGTGTAAATTCAACGTGAATCGAAATAATTTGGCGACGAAAATGAAATCCACGAAGTACTAAATTTTGTGGAGCGTACTTGCTTTTTTCACGAATGGACAATAAATGACGAGAATAATTTGAACTCACAACTCTGTTAGTAAGTATTGTCGGCCCGCCAAAATGATCAAACGCGCTCCGCTGAACTCACCGCTTTGCGATTTTCATTTTGGTTCCCAAAATATTTCATTTCACGTTGTTTTATACGTGAAATGAAATAATTTGGTGATCAAAATGAATAACGCATAGCGTTGAGTTCAGCGGAGCGCATTTGACCATTTTAGCGGGTCGACAATAGGTGAATAAGCAACAGGCATATTTCGAGTTTTGCTGTGTGGGGCATTTTCAATGAATTTCAAGATTTTTTGGGTTTTAGCTGTCCAAAGAAAACATTTGCTGGAATCGCGTATTTTTTACAGTCCAACGACGCACGAAATTCACAGAAAAACTACAAATTTTTCAGTAGGTTGTCTTTTCATGTGAAGTAATTTTTTTTGATGATGAATATATATATTTTTATGGAAAGCTTTATTTAAAAAACTCACCATCATATCCTTTTAGTTGATAATTTACCAAAATCCTCTTCTAAAACGCTAAAATTGGTCTTCGGTAGACGCTGCCATCGGAGTCCCGTCGTTGTCCTCTGAGTTGCGAACTTCACGAGCGTTTTAATCTAAAAAATATTATTAATTTTTCAATAAAACTTTACAAAAATAAATCAATATGTATTTACATTTTCACGAGAATAATGCCGAGCCCCCATCCGCTTCGAAAATACAAAAAGTTATGAAAATGGGATCAAAAATATAAAACATAAATTAATGAAAAATATGCGCAAAGCGCTCGCTGACGCTCCTTAAAAGTTATCATTGCCGTGCCAGTGTCGTTCCCTTGCCGATTTCCTTCATATCCTTGCCAGTCTCTTGCGCATATTTGAGAGGGAGTCCCTTGCCGACGCCTTGCCGTTCCCTTGCGGCTACAACTCATTTTGCTTGCCGTCCTCTTGCCACCTCATCAAATATCGGCAACTTGCCGATTTCGACGGCAACGTGCCGCCTGAATGACGTACCCTTTCCGTTGCCTTGCGGAAAATTCCCTGAGTAAGCCGATGTTCTCAAAGGATCGAGATCATCTGACACGGTATGATGGGAGTGCTGGGATAGAAGGATATTTGAACTTATTTCCTGCTAACCGTCGACATACGGTACACGTTCTCCTCACCGATCTGGCCAGTTGCCTGCATTTTGGGATCCAATACTTTTCTCTTTTTTGACTACTAAATGTTCAGTGCCGATGTGTTTGTTTTGGATGTGTAGGTCGCGAAAGATCAGTTCTGTGAGCTTGTGGTCTCTCATGAGTATTATTGGGTATTTTGTGAATGTTGGAAGCTCCGATTTGTCCAATCTGGTTCCATGGCGGATGAATCCGCGCTGGTCTTGTACTGGGTTAAGCTCTTGCGGGATATAGTTGCTGCTTCTTGCTGCTGATTCTTTGTAATAGTCAAGAATCAAATATTCCAAAATTGCTTTTTGTTTTCGGCTCCACCCTGTGAGGTCCTTTGAGTTTGTGTACTTTGAATTATTCGTCCATTCCATTGTTTGTTTATTTTTTCGCCAAAGGCTGCCGCTTTGTACAGAATTTTGTCAACATATCTGATAAGTTTACTGAGCGAGTTTGTGCTGTGGTAGGGTACTGAGGAGTGGTATGCCACGGGCGCTTCGCCTGCTATGGTGATCACTGCGGTCACTGGAGCCTCCGTCAAGTCACTCGGCAAGTTGTATTTTGTTTTGATTTTCTGCGTCGTTTCTTCGCTTATCGCACTCTCTAGCCATTTTGGATTTGTCGCTGAGTCGGTCCTTTTAGCCGGCCACTGTTCTTCTGGTGATTTTAAGAATTGTGGTCCTTCCATCCATAGTTAGGATGAGAACAATTCTTATGTGCTTTTGCCGCGTGAAATAAAGTCGGCGGGATTTTGGTCTGTGGAGCAGTGATGTAAGTTGTGTCCGATGTTGTTGCTGTGCAGTCTTTTGCAGTTCTCTTTGATAAGTTTTACTTGATTGGCTACAAAGCACTTCAGTTTCTTATGAGTGGATACCCATCCTAATGCGATCATGGAGTCGGAGAAAAATTCCACAGCTTCAGTTGATAATGAAGGTTTGAATTCCTGTGTCAGGAATACTGCTGCATTTGTTGCGGTCACGAGGGACAGTAATTCCAGTCTCGGGAGGGTGTATCTTTCTTTGTTTTTTTGCGGGTTTCATGCGTGATTTCGAAAATAAAAGATTCGTGTCAGTCTCTCCGTTTTCAAACGAGAACCGAAGGTACACTGCTGCACTGTAGCTATTCTTTGATGCACCTGAGAATGCTATCATCTTTACCTCTTTGTGATCATATCTCGGTGTAATTTGTCGTGGGATTTGAAACTCAGTGCGGGTGAATGTGTCTCTCAATTGCGCCCACATTGGTTCGATTTCTTTTGGAATCTTGCTGTTCCATGATAGATTTGTTGCCCAGAGTGACTGACAGAAGCGTTTCAGATGTACTATTATGGGAGACGTTAGTCCCGGTCGTAGATTTTTGCCAGAAAGGATTGCAGTTCTCTTCGAGTCGGTATTTCCTTGGGTGAGGTCGGAATGTGTATTGTTAACGTGTCTTGCTTGTAATCTAGCACATGCTCTAGAAACTTATTAGGTCTGTTGGGCGCTCTGTCTTGCTCGGTGTGTAAGTTTGTTGCGGTCTCCGAATTTGTCTGATACTCCCGCAGGTTCATAAACATGTTGTCTTTGAACATTTTTTTTGACTGCTCGTACAAGTTTTCATGTTCGTTTTCGTCGTTTGTCGTGAATACCGAGTTGTCGACATACAGATCTTAATAATAATAATAATAATGCATTTATTCATAATCATAGGCGAGGAAGAATAAAAGCGGTAAGAACAGCTGATCCCGCCAGAGACTAGCTGTTTCACAAGAAAAAAAAATATAATAAATTTAAATAACATGGCGGAAGGTGGGTACGACAGAATAGAAATAGGCGAAATAGAAATGCTACAAAAAAGAACTGGAAAAAATAGAACGGCTACAAAATAGAAATGAGCGGAATAGAACAGCGCGAAATAGAAATGTGACAAAATAGAAATGGGCGAAATAGAAATCGGTGCGATGGAGCGCGTTTGCATTATTCTTCGAATTTTCCGATTATTATAGGATTTTTCAGTAATTTTCAGATATTTTACGCACTTAACAACATCGAAAATGAAGAAAGGTATAAAATCAATACAGTTTCACAAAAAAAAAAAATGGAAAATCGGCGAAAAACTGAGCAATTGAAAAAATAATGCAAACGCGCCCCATCGCCAAAATTTGTTCTATTTTGTAGCATTTCTATTTCGCTCATTTCTATTTTGTAGCCGTTCTATTTCGTAGCATTTCTATTTCGCTCAGTTCTATTTTTTCCAGTTCTTTTTTGTAGCATTTCTATTTTGTAGCATTTCTATTTCGCCTATTTCTATTCTGTCGTACCCCCGGCGGAAGAAAGTTTGAAAAAGAGAAAAAAATACCGTAAATACTGTAATATAAGCCCACCCGTATTAGAAGCCCACCTGTAATATAAGCCCACCCTTGAGACCCCTTTGAAAAATAGAAGCCCACCCTGTAATAGAAGCCCACCCTTTAATAAAAGCCCATCTTGAAATTGTAGCCAACACTCAATGGGTCCCGGACCTTTGGTTTCCTCGCTCTTTTGGTACGTTTTTTATAGTTATGGCTGCTCTTTGGGTACCAAATTTGCAAATTTCATACAAAAAAGTTGCCGTAACTAAAGAGCAATCGTACCCAAAGAGGCCGTACACAAATTTGGTACCGTAAGCAAGTTTGATCGAAAATCAATCATGCCCAAAGAGTCTGGGACCCATTGATTATTGGCTTGGAATTGTGCGCATTTCATAGCGATGTGTTCAATTTTGCATTACTTTCCACCCGTTTTTAAACATTTCTGTTAATGGAAGCGGTCATCAAACGCCACCAGTGCTGGGCGTGAAATTTATTTTTTTTAACTTACTTGTGATACTTGTGAGGTTCGACCTCAGTTTCCATCCTGGATACTGCGAACCAAGCTGCGCCAAGTTGCACGATCCCTTCCGACAGTGGACCATGCTCGTTTTGCCTCGAGTATGCCAATTCTTCGGCGGCCGTGCCCGAGGTTGCCCCTGAGGGCCTCATTGTGGATGAAGATTTTGATCGAATCCGTGATGTCGTGGGCCCATCTTTTCGGAGGACGACCGCGTGGTCGTGCTGATCCCCTAGGATCCCATTCTGATACTATCTTCGCCCATCTGTCGTATTTCATGCGTGATACGTGCCCTGCCCACTTCAGTTTTCTTCGTAAGACTTGCTTATCCATGTCTGGTGGGTCGCATCCGGCAATTTCGAACATGTTGCTAACCGCTCTCTGTAGCCTCTTCGTGTCTGACTCCTTGGAAGTCCATGTCTCGCATCCATAAGTCATCGCAGGGATGACAGTGGTTGTAAGTAATCTATTCCTTATCTTCTGAGGAGATTGTAAAACTTCTCTTCGAATGGCATTGAAAGCAGCCCATCCCGCGCGAATCCTTCTAGCGACTTCAGCAGTGAGAGATCCGTCGTCAGCAAACGTTCTTCCGAGGTATTTGACGTTTTGGGAGATTTCAATCCTCGTGTTCAGAATATTGATGTCCGATTTTGTGACGTACTTATTCATCAATATTTGCGTCTTGGACGGGTTTATATTGAGGCCGTACTTGGGACATCCCATTGCAATCCGATTTGCTCTATCTTCTGCCTCTTTAACAGAGTTCGCGAATAAAACAACGTCGTCTGCGAATTCCAAACGGTGAATTGATTCTCCATTGATGTCGATTCCGGTCTTATTATCTTCACAAGGTGCTGGGTCTAGCTCATCCAAGATCGCCTGAAGAGCCAGCGCGAAGAGTAGTGGTGACGACGAATCTCCTTGACGTACTCCTCTTCTGATCTTGAACTTCATCTTCTTGTTCAGAACGTTCAGCTCTCCAATCGCCGAAGAGTTTGAGTTGTTTAAGGCCCGAATCACGTTTCTTCCGATTTGAAGATTGTTCAGGACTTCGGATATCTTCGTCCAATTAACGTTGTCGAAAGCACAAGTGAAATCCAGGAAAACCGCTACGAGCGGAATCTTGAATTCGGTGCACTTTTCCCACATCTGCGCGACGACTTGAATGTTGTCTGCGCATCCTCTTCCACGTCTGAATCCTGCTTGTGATTCTTCAAGGTAATCCTCGCTTTTGGCGGTGATCCTTCTCGTAAGGATTTTTGTGAAGAGTTTTGAGACGATTGAAGACAATGCAACCGGACGATAATCTTTCACCTTCTTCGGTTTCGTGGTCTTGGGAAGGAGAGAAATCTTCACCGTCTTCCAGTCTTCCGGTGTTCTCCCGTTCGTGAGGACTTGATTCAGTGCTGCTGTGAGATGAGGAGCTATGCTCTCAATTCCCAGCTTTAATTGTAACATTGTGATCTGATCCGGTCCTGGCGAAATGTTCGTCTTTGAGGTGACTATTGCGTGTTCGACCTCATGTTGGAGAATTTCCGGCTCATCTGGATGGGTGTATCTGGATCGTGGCTCTCGCGTCGTCGCTGCGTACAGATTGGAGAAGTGAGTGAGAACTAGCTTCCTGATCTCGGGACGATTGTATGTTGTTGATCCATCCGGCCGTTCTAAATTCGTGAACGGGGAGGACTTGAGTGTCAGTGCTCGCTTCGTTTTCTTCAAGCTTCTTCCTTTCACCGCGGCTTCGAGACTTTTAACTTCTCGCCATTTGTCCAAATCAATTTCCAAAGATCTTCGAACTTCGTTGTTGATTTTCACTAGATCCGCGTTCTTCGTCTGCCCGGCGTGTATCATCTGGAAGCGGGACAGCATCATTTTCTTCGTTGCTTCGGAAATCCTGCTGAGTTGATGAGTTGCATGCGTAGCTGTGCTGGCAGCGCTCCTTATCGACTCCGTGAGTTCTTCATAGCATGTTGGTGGATTTTCCGTGAGCATTTCGGTGATGGTGTTCTTGAATCTGACGGGGTCCCATGATCTTTCGCCCCCAGCCCGCTTGGTCTTTGCGAACTTCCTCGACTTTTCCTTCTTCGCGGTTGAGCGGAATCTCGCGCGCAAAAGACGGTGGTCACTGCAGTTGAGATAATCACAGTATACTTCGCAGTCTACTGCAATTTCTCGCCTGTTCGTGAGAATGAAGTCGATTTCGTTCTTCGTTTTGCCGTTCGGACTGATCCATGTCCACTTCCGGCTGGGTCGCTTGGGGTAGATCGTGTTGAGTATTGAAACTCTGCTGGAGAACGCGAAGTTCACCAGCCGATCACCGTTATCACTTCTTTGACCAGTTCCGTGTCCACCCACATATGGAAGGTCGTCCGAAGAGCATCCTACAACGGCGTTGAAGTCTCCGCAGATGATGATCGACGAATCCCACTTCGATAGCCGTGTGTATACTTTCTTCAGATCCTTGTAGAACTTATCCGACTGGGTCTCCTTGGCAGCCGAGGTGGGTGCATAGACATTGATGACGTGGAGATGAGATCCATGAAAATCGAACGTCGCCGTAATAATACGGTCCGACTCTCTCTTCGTTTCCACAAGACATTCGAGCCAATCTTTGTGAATCCAAAAGGCAAGTCCGCCTTCGCGAGCTTCTCGTCTCTTGCAGATCAGTTCGGCTCCGCTTGCCATGATCCATTCGCCTTCTTTTCTCTTCGTCTCTTGTAGGGCAATCACCTTGCAGCCACTGTTGACAGCTAGCAAGTCGAATGCCTCGGCCTTGGATTGATCGGATATCGATCTGACGTTGAGAGAGCCGATGTGGAAGTCGTTGCCTTTCCTTTTGTTCTTGGGGCCGTATGACGCTTCCTTAATTTCCATATCCGTGGTGCTCCTTCCAAACATTTTCTTCCGACCAAGACAACTCGGCGAGCACCGTGGCCGAGCTGGTGAATTCCTGGACGGGTCCTTTATATTCCTTTGATTCAGCTTTTTAGTAGGTTTAGGTTTGTACTTCAGCAGGCTTACTAGGCCGGCGTGAAGCCCCTTCTTCACGAGTATCGGACACTACCGTGGCAAAGAGTGGATTTTGGCTACTGTGCCTAACAGTGGTGTCCAATTTCCCCTGTCATAGGAGCACAGCATTGCCCAGTTTGCACCGCGAGGAGGTATCCAACAAGCAAACCATCATCAAACGTCATCAAACGCCACCAGTGCTGGGCGTGAAATTTATTTTTTTTAACTGATTCCATATTGTGTTTTCAGTCGAGTTGCATCATCAAAACAAAAAATCCCGCTCAATTTTTCACGCGAATGTTAAATTTTTTCACGGTTCAGTAAATAAAATTGACTATTGTCGGACCGCCAAAATAGTCAAACGCGCTCCGCTGAACTCAACGCTATGCAATTTTCATTTTGGTCTCAAAATTATTTAATTTCACGTATAAATTCAACGTGAAATGAAATAATTTGGAAACCTAAATGAAAATTGCATAGCGTTGAGTTCAGCGGAGCGCGTTTGACCATTTTGGCGGGCCGACAATACTAAAACCAGTAATAATATCAAAAATTATAATGAAAATGGCGAAAATAAAAAAATGCTGCAATTTTTGGTTTAGTTTTGGTAGTTAACATCGAGAAAAACGTTGAGAAAGCAATCTTAATTGAAAATCAATCGTGCCCAAAGAGTCTGTGTTTAATTTTGCCTTATTTTCACCTGTTTTTAAACATTTCTGTTAATGGAGGCAGTCATCAAACACGCAAGGCTGGGCGTAAAATTTATTTTTTTTAACTGATTCAATATTGTGCTTTCAATCGAGTTGCATCATAAAAACTCGATTGAAAACACAATAAAACAACACATTTACGGTTTTAAAAAACCGTAAAAACCATAAAGTTTTGAATTCCACAATTCAGTAAAGAAAATTGACTACTAAAACCAGTAATAATATCAAAAATTGAAATGAAAATGACGAAAATAAAGCAATGCTGCAGTTTTTGGTTTAGTTTCGGAATAGGTTGAGTTTTTTCAGAAATCATCTTGAATGATTTCAGTTTTTTGTAAAATTTCATAAAGTTTCTCTGTCGTAAATAAAAGCATAGAAATCGACACAGCATTAGATTACGCAAACTATTATTTTTAAAGTTACAAACATCTATTTTATTTATTTATTTATTTTATTACGACTGTGAAGTACGTGGAAAGAAGATGAAAATCAAATGAGTTTCGAAATGAAACAAAAGAAAATATGGCATGTACTGCTGAAGAAAAAAAAAATGGAGATAGTTATAAAATTAATGACATAGATTGGTAAATGTGGGGCGAATGTGGATAATGGGGTTATACAGGTAATATCAGAAGAGATACATTTGAAATTTATGTCCGACATAAGGTAAGTTATATTTGCGTGTAGGTAGATAGCGTGCGATTAGTGAAGAAGTTGCGCCGTATTTTGGTTTTGCATTTGCTCCACGTGAATTTATTTTTTGCGCGCGTTCTATTTTGGCATGTGACCGTGAAAAAGTCCGAGGTGTTGATATCTACTTTGCCTGCTATCATTTTCGAAACAAATTTTTTGTCTATCCATTTTCTTCTGCATTCTAACGATGTTAGGTTGAACAATTCGTTTCTCTGGGCAGCGGTTTTATAATCTTTATCATCTGGTCTAAGATAGTGTCCTTTCTGTCTACAGTAAAGGCGTCTTGTGAATGCATTTTGCACCGATTCTATGGCTTTGGAGTCGCCTTGTTTTAATGGGCTAGTGATCGTTGTTCCGTATTCAAGTATTGGTCTTATGAATATTTTATATAGGAGAGTCATGAGTCTGCTGTTATTACTACTATACTGGTAAAAGATTTGCGACATGATATATTTAGCTTTGTTTATAGATGATTGCCAGTGCTTGGTAAAGTCGAGTTTGGTGGACACTAGAAAGCCAAGATCTCTTGTTACGTTTTCTCTTCTAATGGGTTTGTTATTTATTTTGTAGTCTAGAATGCGGGGACTATTTCCTATAGTTAAGCAAACCGTTTTGTCGTCATTTAACGCTAGTTTTGCTAAAGCTGACCACTTTAGGACTGAGTCTATTCCCGATTGTAAGAGTTTGTTGTCGTCTGTCTTGTCTATTATGGTGTATAGTTTTAAGTCATCCGCGAATTGTTTGCATTTTACCCCAGGGGGTAGAGTATTGGGGATGTCGTTAACGAAAATTCCGAACAAGACAGGAGACAGCACTGAACCCTGTGGTACTCCGCAATGAGCTATTCTTGGTAATGACATGTCACTGTTGACTCGTACTCGGAACGATCTATTATCTAAAAACTTACTGACCCATGTAATCAGATTTGCGTTCAATTTTATATCTAATAGTTTTTGTAGAAGTATATCATGCGGTATACTGTCAAACGCTTTCGCGTAGTCCATATATATCAGATCAACCTGTGATCCATTATCTACTGCTTGCGTCCAATCATTTGCTGCTTCGAGCATGCAAGTTACTGTGGATCGTTTGGGTCTGAACCCATGTTGTTCTTTATTCCAGAAATGATTATCGTCTAGGTACGGGAGAAGTTTTGATAAGAGACACCTTTCGTATATTCGGCATAAGTGAGATGTTAAGCTAATTGGTCTAAAGTTACTTGGTGTTTTTGGGTTAGAGATTTTCCCTATCGGTATTACTATCGAGTCTTTAAAACTATCTGGTACTTCTCCTCTTATCATGGACAGATTCAGTATTTGAGCAAGAGGGCTCGCGATGGAATGGGCTATTAATCTTATGAATTTAAATGGGACTTGGTCTGAAGTCATAGAGCACGAGTTTTTTCCTTTTAGTATCATTTTCAAGAGCTCATCGTCTCTTACCCATGGAATGGGTTGCGAGGACTTGTAGTTAGCAGGCAATGTGAATATTTTCAAAGTTTTGTTTCTGTATTGTTTTTCAAAGTGATTTGCTAGTAATTCGGCCTTATCTATGTCAGATGTAGTGATAGTTCCTGGTGAAATCATAAAATTTGGGATTACCCCTGCCTTAGGTTTCAAAAGTTGTTTTGCCATTGAAGAGAATCTACTGATTCCTTTGTTTTTTAACGTTAGCAGTTCTGTATTTCGCCGGAATTTTTGAAGTTTTTTTCTAAATTTTTTGGCTACTTGCACATACTCGAAAAAGTCGGCTTCTTTTCTTGTCATGCTAGCTTTATTATAGTGCCACTCAACTAATTTTTGAAATGACTGGAGGTAATTCGGAAGGACTCCAGTATTTGCATCTATTGATTTAATTGGTACCGAGATATGGAAAACAGTTTGCATATGATTAATAAATTCGCGAAACATGGTGTTTACTGATTTCTCGGGATATAGAGTTGCGGCCCAGTTGATAGAGTCTAGATACTTTAGGCATTTTACCCAATTGATATTTTTGTAGTCATGCACTAGGATTGGGTGTTCTACGATTCTATGTAGAATATCGAAAGTAAATTCGATTTTCTTATGATCTGAGCTGCCTATGGGATTCGAGACTTTGATTTCGTGTAAAGGAAAACTAGAGAGCACAATGTCTAAAAGCTTGCTTTTACGCGTTGGTTTTTGGACCGATTGCCGTAGATTATAAGTTTTGCAAAAGTCTGTGAAAAGTCGACCGAGTCGTGTCTCAGATTTTGGATCTCGGGGCTCCCAGTCTATTTCTGGGACATTTACGTCACCTAGGATTAAAAGTTGGCCAGGGTGATTTGCAAAATCGGATATTTTATTTAAGAGTACGAGAGTATTTTGATATGAACACGAGGGTGGCCGGTAAATATTAATAACTCTTAGTGGACAGACATTAACGTCAAGGTCTAGTACTAGAAGTTCATATGCGTCTTTTTTTGATTCTAAAGCTATTTCTTCGCAAGCTATATCGCATTTGATTATTGTTACTACACCTCCACCTCTGAGCTCTGAGCTGCGATCACATCGATAAACTTTATATTTGATGTTGCCATTTAGTATAGCTGTATTTTGCGTTTTACTTTTAAGCCATGACTCTTGTAAACCTATTATGTCGAATTTTTGGCTGTTGATAATTGCGTGTAGCTCTAACCTATTTGCTACAACTGACCTTATGTTGGAAGACAAAACATTAATAAACAGATTCGAGGAAAAAATGCGGGAAAGGCGTGACTTATCTAGTTTTTTGAACTATCCGAGTTGTCGTGGTCCATGATATGTGGCGTGTCCTGTGTGCGAACTGTTGTTTGGCGATGCTGCATACGTTCCTGGCGAAATGTCTCCCGTTCTTCTCTCGTCATCGATGGCCTCAGGTAAACCGGTGGATTTTGACCTGTTGGGAAACTGCGTAGACGGTGTGCGCGACGGAGAGTATCGGCCTGACTTTTGGAGCATGGGAATACAATCTTGACCAAGCGTGGCTTTCCATCTTCTCTTTTTCGGCCCATGCGATATACCGCCATTGGTTCGAATCCAATATCCATATGTCTGAGGAGTTGGTCAACCTTTTCAATGTCCTTCTTGTTATTCTGATGATCGTATTTTGAACCGAACTCCGGGATATTCATCGCTACGATGCTTCTTTTTCTTTCCTTCGCTTCGTAATCGTAGTTGGTCGCGTTTGATTGTGTCGGGCTTCGTTTCAATTCGCTCTCCAGTTTCTCCATCCATGTACGCTGCTTGGCCAGTTCTGCTTCTAGGGCCTCAATCTTTTTGTCAAACTCACTGCACCGTTTGTTGAGTCCCATGATTGCCTCGTTAACCGCGTCTTTTATTGTCGTTTTGAGAACTTCCATGAATTCTTCCTTATTATTAAAAATATTTCTTAGGTGGTCGGCGGGTGACCCCGATCCTGCCCTCGTGCGTTTGATCAGTTTCTTTGTTGGCATTGGTGGTCGACCTCTTCGTGAAATTTTCACGGGAATGAAATTTTCACGGGAATGAAATTTTCACGGGAATGAAATTTTCACGGGAATGAAATTTTCACGGGAATGAAATTTTCACGGGAATGAAATTTTCACGGGAATGAAATTTTCACGGGAATGAAATTTTCACGGGAATGAAATTTTCACGGGAATGAAATTTTCACTATTGTCGGACCGCCAAAATAGTCAAACGCGCTCCGTTGAACTCAACGCTATGCAATTTTCATTTTGGTCTCAAAATTATTTAATTTCACGTATAAATTCAACGTGAAATGAAATAATTTGGAAACCTAAATGAAAATTGCATAGCGTTGAGTTCAGCGGAGCGCGTTTGACCATTTTGGCGGGCCGACAATACTAAAACCAGTAATAATATCAAAAATTATAATGAAAATGGCGAAAATAAAAAAATGCTGCAATTTTTGGTTTAGTTTTGGTAGTTAACATCGAGAAAAACGTTGAGAAAGCAATCTTAATTGAAAATCAATCGTGCCCAAAGAGTCTGTGTTTAATTTTGCCTTATTTTCACCTGTTTTTAAACATTTCTGTTAATGGAGGCAGTCATCAAACACGCAAGGCTGGGCGTAAAATTTATTTTTTTTAACTGATTCAATATTGTGCTTTCAATCGAGTTGCATCATAAAAAACAAGAAATCCCGCCAACTTTTTTCATGTGAAAGTTGAATTTTAGTGCATTTTGAATTTTTACGCGAAAAAAGTGTAGGTTTCATTCTTTGATGATGCAACTCGATTGAAAACACAATAAAACAACACATTTACGGTTTTAAAAAACCGTAAAAACCATAAAGTTTTGAATTCCACAATTCAGTAAAGAAAATTGACTACTAAAACCAGTAATAATATCAAAAATTGAAATGAAAATGACGAAAATAAAGCAATGCTGCAGTTTTTGGTTTAGTTTCGGAATAGGTTGAGTTTTTTCAGAAATCATCTTGAATGATTTCAGTTTTTTGTAAAATTTCATAAAGTTTCTCTGTCGTAAATAAAAGCATAGAAATCGACACAGCATTAGATTACGCAAACTATTATTTTTAAAGTTACAAACATCTATTTTATGTTATTCGTGCTCTTGAATTAGAACTTCTGACTCGCAAGCAGAATTTGATATTATGAAAATTATTGTTGGTTTTTTGAAGTTTTTTTTTGATGTGGATAAGAAAGAGTGTTGAAAAATAGAAGCCGACCCTGTAATAGAAGCCCATCTGTAATATAAGCCCACCCTTGAGACCCCTTTGAAAAATAGAAGCCCATGGGCTTATAATACAGTATTTACGGTAATTTTTAAATTCACAAGCGGAGAAACAGATTGACAAATTGCAAACTAAAGAATTCCAAATAGGGACTGTAATAGCAAAAAAGTGCCCGGTACTGCTCTCTTTCCTACAAAGCAATATGGGGTGGCGTGTGGAACGCGAAAAAGTAACAAACTCGGATAAGTCGGAAAAATGAATGGAATTAGTGACTAAGTCATACAATAAAAGAAGCTGGGACTTGAGGCGAAAATGTCTGATTGAGGTAAGGTTGAGCAACTCGAGTCTATGTACATAAGAAGTAAATGAGATCTTAGTGTGAGGTGTTAATGAGCGTTGAAGGATGCGTTTGGTGAATAGACTAATAGTAAGAGAAAACTCGAGTTTAGAAGCAAGGATAGAATTGGGAGGAAGTGAGTAAATTGGTGCATAATAATTTAGAATGGGTAGAACATAAGTTTTGTACAAGTTGGTAAGAAATTGGGCGGAGGATGAAGAAAATGCTTTAAGTAATTGTTTGGTGCGGTGGAGGGCAAGTGAGGAGAGGAAGTTCTGGTGATGTGATTTTTAAAAGATAGTTTTTCATCAAAAAGTAAGCCAAGCTCGCGGACAACTGAGGAAGGTGATTCCAGAAATGAAATACTTATTGCGGGGATTTTTGCGACCTAGGTGTAGAAGGCTAGTTTTTGTGGGAGCAAGAGGTAGAAAATTGGATACGGACCACTCAGAGATAATATTGATTGTTTTTTGGAGAGAAACAGGGTTTGTAGAAAATATTTTAATGTCATCAGCAAAGAAAGAAAAATAAACATAGGAGGGAATTGTATGGAGGAGGCCGTTTAAAAATATTAGAAATAAGAGGGGACCGCAAACCGAGCCTTACGGTACGCCAGAGGGAATGGGACAAGAAGACGGGGAAATAGAAGTGTTAACTTTGTCAATTTTTTTCTTACCGCGTGCTTGGTGATTTTGTTCTTGGTCTTGGCGGTACCGGTTGACGTCCGCGTCGGTCGGCGTTCTGACTCCCAGCAGTCTTTCGTTTTCTTCCTCTATTTTTCGTCACACTTCGGTGTTCCGATTGTGGTCCCTCGTGACATTGCTTCCGGGGAGGATGTGGCCGGTTGGGTTGAGGTGGAGGCACATGGCCGTCCATTGTGCATGGTCGTGGCGGAATCCGCGGTTTATGCGCATGCACTGATTGCACGCCGGTGGGACGAATCCGCAACCTTGCCTCCGGTGTCTTGGGTGCTCGGAGTCGCCGCCACAGGTGAGGCACATCGTCGGCCTCGTCGCTTGCAGGTAAGTGACCCTCTCGGCGAACTGCACGAAGCAGTCTTCGGACGCGTGGGGTCGTACTTTGGTTCCTTCTATCACCAATCGGCATACCTGACACTGCTGGTTATTTTGAATCCAGCGGTAGTGATCGTCGTCTCTCCAGAGGCGACGAGCGTGTATCTCTCGCTTGGCGGTGGCGACCCTTGGCATCATCGCCACAATTTTCATTTCCTCTCGCTAAAATGGGCCCTCCGGTGTGGTGGCCGGGATCCTCGGCTAAAATAAGCCAATTTGTCGGGACTCGTCGACGCCGTTTGTGGTTCTGTATCTGCCGTCGAACACCTCGATTGCTTTCGCGTTCGGCTCTCTACAACATCAATATAAGTCATCATGTATGGGTGGTTTTACGTATTCTTTATTTATTTTGTTTTATAAATTTATTTATTTACTTATATAAGATCCCACCGATTATCTACCGTGTACCTACATGTACACACATTCCTATGCACCTACACATATATAAGTATTAGGCTGGCAAAAAAGTTTTTTCCGACAATTTTGAAATTCGCGCCAAAGAAAGTTCTGGAGCTTAGAGCACTAGACTGTTGTATTATTGCATAGAACTTTCTAGAAACTTCTCCCCCATACCTATATAAGGCGCGCGTGTTTCCTGTTCGAGCAGCCATGAACGATCTCTCTCGACCTCAACTTCGACTGATCATCTTCTACGAGTAGAGCTGTGGCACTCCGGCAGCTGAGACGGTCACTAAGATTGGTAAAGTCTTTGGCGGGACCACTGTCACCGATCTCACCGTGCGTAATTGGTTCGCTCGTTTTCAATCGGGAGAAAAATGTTTCGAAGACAACGACCGCTGTGGCAGACCTACCGCCCTGAACAACTACCTTCTACGCGACGCCGCCTCTCGCCAGATGTAACTACGCGAGAGCTGGAGACCATGCTTGGCTGCAGTCACCGAACCTTCAGAAATCATCTTCACGATCTCGGTTACCGACGAGTGCTGGCGAGATGGGTACATCATGCTCTCTCTCTCCCTACCAGATGCAGGCTCGTGTGACGGCCTGTCAGTCTCTTCTTCTCACTCCACAAAGAAAAGAGTTTCTTGCGGACCTTGTTACAGGGGATGAGAGTTGGATACTGTACAATAACGACACCCAGCGCGCTGTCTGGATTCCTCGTGGGGAAGAGCCGCCAGTGCAGCCAAAGGCCAATCACCATGAGAAGAAATGTTTGCTTTCCTGCTTCTGGGACGCGAAGGGCATGCTGTACTACGAGTTGCTCCAGCAAGGGAGAACGGTCAATGCTACTACCTACTCCGATCAGCTTGTCTCGCTCGCCCTCGCTCTTCGAGAAAAGCGCCCGAGAAGCTCCGCTGTCCACCTCCTCCATGACAACGCGCGCCCACATGTTGCCAAGGCCACTCAGGAAAAACTACAGGAGCTGAACTGGGACACGGTTCCGCATCCACCGTACTAACCAGACATAGCGCCTTCTGATTATCACCTCTTCCGACCGCTCAAGCTGTTCCTGAAAAAGAAGCGTTTCGCGAAGTACGAAGACCTCAAAATGGCAGTGTTCGACTTCTTCGACTCGCAGTCCACCGCGTTCTGGAAGAAGGGCATCGACGACCTCCCAGAGCGATTGCTCACAGTTGTGACTAATGATGAACAATATATTGTTGATTGATCATGCTAGGAAATAAAAATGATTAAAAAATAAAATTGCGAAATTTTTGGGAAAAAAACTTTTTTGCCAGCCTGATACATGCGTACCCCTTTTTGTTTTATTTTTTATTTTTTTTGAACTAGACGCAAATTTTTTGTGTGTTTCACAGTAGAGGTGGGGCGACTATGTGTAAAACATTATCTATTTGTGCGCATACACTTAACTTTGTTCTCACTTTCCACTTCCTGCATTCTGTTACCGTATGCGTGGCCGCTGGTCTCTTTTTTTTGTTTTCAATTTATTTACTTTATTTATTTTGATGTTTTCGATGGCCTCTCTCACTTCTTCTCATTAGTGTGCGTCTTGTATTTCCAAACGAGTTGGAGCGTGAAACCCTCAGTCCGCAAACACTGTTATGTTCGTTTATTTTATTTTACTTGCTGTAACTCGATTGAAAATCACAATAGCTGCGATAATTGCCGAACTACTGCTATAGGTGCTTGTAAAGGCAATCACTTATTCACCATAACTCTCTACGCTCGTGGTCTCGTGACGCTTATGGCGAAATTAGCGAGTTGCATGAACTTTCGTCAGTTGGTGGTTGGGCTGCAAACTCGTCTGTGCGCGACATACAAACTCACACACCCACAGACTAATCCACCTCTCCCCATATATTTTTTATTCATTCATATATTGTCGGGCCGCCAAAATGGTCAAACGCGCTCCGCTGATTTCAACGCTATGCGATTTTCATTTTGGTTACCTAATTATTTCATTTCACATTGAATTTACACGTGAAATGAAATAATTTGAAAACCAAAATGAAAATCGCATATCGTTGAGTTCAGCGGAGCGCGTTTGACCATTTTGGCGGCCCGACAATATTTATTATTTTTATTAATTTTTTTTTTGAGTATACCGTTAATTTTTGCACAAATACTCACCTTTCCTTTGTTTTCGCTGGTGGCAGATTTTCCCTCATGTGGTCCCGCGTCGGCTTCGGCGTCGTCATCGAGACTTCTGTGGCCGCTTGTGGTCGCTGTGGCGATTCCGGCCTGGAATTTGTTATTATTATAATAAATAATTTGTTTAATTACTCACTTCGTCTTGTCTGGCCGCTGGGTGTCTGCGATGGCGACCTCTCCTGGTTGCTCGACGCCATGCGGTCCGCTGGCGGTCACCGTGATCGGCGAGTCCGGCCTGAAATTTATTATTGTTATTTATTTACCGTAAAAACTGTAATATAGCGCCATGGCGGTGTATTTTTCGGATTGGGTCTAGGGGTGGCGTTGTATTAGAGGTGGCGTTCTATTAGAGGGTGGCGGTATATTTTTCGGAGCTAAATTTTCAGAAAAAAAAAATTAAATTTCATCTTTCAACAACCAAAAATAATAAAAATCAACAGAAAACATAGAAAAAAACGAATGTACACACGGCGTGCTAGAACCTACGTAACGGCAAACGCGCCCTGTCGCATTTATCTGCGTCTCGATAGTCACATTCTGCCAAGTTTTGCTAAGTGCGTGTAAAACTGGAGACGCAGAGCTTTGAGAGAGATGACCCCCGAAATTTCATTTCCAAAAATAAATTTAAAAACGTACTCTACAGCACGCAGTGGTACATATTGTCGATACGCAACGACAGTGAAACGCGCTTCACTGATTTTAATAATTTGTGATTTTCATTTTCGATTCCAAATTATTTCATTTCACGTTGAATTTATACGTGAAATGAAATAATATTTGGATATTGTCCATTCGCGAAAAAAGCAAGTGCGCTCCACGAAACTTAGTACTTCGTGAATTCCATTTTCATCCCCAAATTATTTCATTTCATTTTGAATCTACACGTGAATTGAATTAATTTGGCGACAAAAATGAAATCCATGAAGCACTAAGTTTCGTGGAGCGCACTTGCTTTTTTCGCGAATGGACAATATCAAAATGAAAATCAAAAAATACTAAATTCAATGGAGCGCGTTTGACCGTCATGGCAGGCCGATAATATGTATTTGTACTGTTATTCGAATTCAAGTGACATATCACTGTCATCCTACTACGGTATAGAACTCGCAAGGAATACCTGAAATAGAGCGGTGCCGATACAGAACCGCTCGAACAACTCGAAAAGCGACTCGAAAAAAAAAGAAAAGATAAGAATTTCGTTGAGCATTGTGAGTCCCTGAGTTGTATTACGTGCACTGGTTTTTTTTAGTACAGCTCCATTTCAGACAGTTCTGGTCCGCGCAATTCTATTCCGTAGCAGTTCTATTATGTGCGAGTTCTATAACGTAGTACCCTCTGTAATTAGCTAGCTTCATCGCTCATTGCACACCTCGGTGTTTATGTACTTTTGACTACAGTAATCCACGTTGAAAAAAAATTACTGGTACACCAGTTCATGTTTATAGGCCGCAGTTTTTCAGAGTGGCGGTGTATTAAAGGGTGGCGTTCTATTTTTCGAAATGATGTTGGGGGTGGCGTTGTATTACAGGTGGCGTTCTATTAAAGGTGGTGTTCTATTACAGCTTTTACGGTATTTTTTTGTTTTTTTTTGAAACTATCCCTCCCACTTTTTTTTTTTGAGAAGCGCGTCAGTTTGGGCCGCGCACTCGCCGAAGCGAGAGGCGCGGCACTGCCGTACGCGTCTTATGGAAATTTGGGGGGGTTTGCGGTCCCCAATTACATTAACCTCAAAAACCCGGCGACGGATTCGCCGGGGAAAAATACGTAAAAATATATGAGCAACAAGGAAAAGTAATCGAAAAACAAAACAATAATGAATCCTAAAAAAAAACCTTCAAATTTTGGGTCCTCCTGCCACCGCGCCGGGGCGGGTTACGGTCACCGGGGTTCCTTGCGGCGCCTGCACATCAAACTTGCCGCCGCGAAGATTCAAATAGGTTGAGGTCCGGCGATGTGTGCGAACGTGTTTTGTGGCTCATTTTGGTCTGTTTTTCTCGTGTTTTTTTTTTCTCTTTTGGGTCTCCCAATTCGCAACAAAGGCATTTCCGGTTTATGCATTCGCAATAATGAGAGGGTAAAACGTGACAGATAACTTTTTTTTTTCCACGTCATTTAAAAAATCGGTACAGAGAAAACTAAGCGATGGAAGAGAAATGCGTATTCTGATAAAAACCGACGTCAATTCCACCCATAATCCAAGCTTTTCGACTACTGTCGTCAATTCATCAGCAATATTCGATCCGGTGTGCGCTTTTTAAAAATTACATAGCTAGAATGTCCAGAGTTCTCAATAGGCACGTTATGCACATCTCTACATTCGACGGCCAATTTAATTTCGTATTATTCATAAACGTTCCGTGGTTTTGATAGTTGACGAGCAAAGTATGTGCGGTTTTTTTGGCTCCGTAGAAGTCCTCTCGTCTTTCCCTTCATGATCTACTGTTTTTCGCCAGTTTTTTCTTCGAGTGGTATAGAATTCAATCGTAAAAGAGTTCATTTTGAAAAAGAAAAAATTAAAACAAAAATTGCTGTTCAGGGAAGGGAAGTATCTATCACGATCTTCTAGAATGCTCTAAAAATTGGAGCATAGACTAATTCAGGTGCTACCTCGGAATAGAACTAACAAGGGAGTTCCAAATGGTCAGTGGTTGGGAATTTTCTATAAATTGGCTCCTTTGTACTTTAAGACATGGGAAAACGATCTAGCTAGGTCCCAGCCTGCGAATTTGCCTGGTTTTCGAGAACGGGAGGCTCAAAGTTTTTGGATCGATTTTTGAAATCCCAAAATGTGAGAAATGCCATTTCGCGCGGTTTTATCACGTCTCGTTTGAGCCGCTGATTTCGACGGCAGCAGCGGCGCAGTGGGTAGAGGGCGGCAGCAGAGAGCGATAGGTCCGGTGTTTGCTGCAGGTTTTGGCAAACCATTTTTGCAAATTTTTTTTTCACAAAGTTGTGATTTTTACTGTCAAAAAAAAACATTTTTTTTCCGTTTAAATTTTATTTTAATGTTGTAATTTTTCGAGTTATCCGTTTATGTTTTATATTTTTCAATGTTTTGATTATTTTCAAAATTTCGTCTAGCAACTATGGTTCGCGCTAGGGGTGGCAATCAGAGTTCGATGAGTTTAAAGTTTCTTATCCGTAAGTCGGAATTTGGAAGTAAATATTTTTATACTGAAGTCGAAAGTGAAAAAATGGTCGTAAGGGGGTAACCTTCTATTATAGCCATCACCATGATTTATTAGATCACCCCCAACAACAATTCTGACATACCCCCATTGAAAAAAGAGCTGTCCTTTTTTTGGATCGAAGCATGCTTCTATCCAACTCCCTCCTGGGGCTATATCACAATTAGTGTGCGTTACCGGTAAAGATTTGACGATTTTACCGATAAATATTCGGCAAAAGAGAAACCATTCCTAAAATTTGTTATTATTTATTTATTTTATTTATTAATTTTTTTATTTTATTAATTTATTTATTTTTATTTATTTATTTATTTTTTTTAATTAAAAAACTTTTTTTTTCTCCTATGAATAGGTTCATTACAGCATGACAAACATCTTCTCGGCCACTTACCAACGGCAGAAACCAACGATGTGACAATAAATCAATGTGTGGTGACACTGACACTTTGATCAGTGCACTAAACTTTTTTGCTTCCTGTTCACGCCAGAGTATTACGTATTCCCGAGTACGTGAGATGTCGTAAAATGGGTATCGCCACGATCGTATATACTTGTAAACAATCTACAGTATTTGGGATACTGTATATTGTTTACATTTTTCGACATGCGTGAATTGGAAAAATCCTGTTATTTTTGAAATGAATAACCCCCAATTATAAACAGTTCTGATTCAATACCCAGTTTTGGTTTCAGAACAGTTCTGATTCAGAAACGTTCTGGGCAACATTATATTAAAACCCCCGCATCATTGTGATTAGTGTGCGTTACCGAAAAACTTTAACCGGTAAACGCATCTTTCGGTAAAGTAATCGGTAAATTTACCGAATTTGACAGTAAATTCGACAAACTTATTGGTGAAGTTGCCGGTAATTTTTTTGCGAAAATTTTACCGGTAAAATGGTTTTCGGCAAAACTTAACGTGGCGTCAAGTTCGTATATTAGAAAAACAAGACAATTTACCGGTAAAGAATCGACAAAATTTCCCAAATTTAACGGTAAAAAATTTTAGCAATGGTTTCTCTTTTGCCGAATATTTATCGGTAAAATCGTCAAATCTTTACCGGTAACGCACACTCATGTGATATAGCCCCAGGAGGGAGTTGGATAGAAGCATGCTTCGATCCAAAAAAAGGGAAGCTCGGATTTTTCAATGGGGGTATGTCAGAATTGTTGTTGGGGGTGATCTAATAAATCATGGTGACACGGGGTAATGGCGACTGCCTTTTTTTCAAACGATTTTTTTTGGCGCGAGAACACGCGACGCTCTCGTCTTCTCCGTCTCGTATCTTTTTTCTCTCGTCTTCTCCGTCTCGTCTCTTTTCTCAATGTTTGCATTGGCACAGTGCCCAGAATTTTTGCCATCGAATGCGGCGCGTGCGGCGTGCGCGTGTTATCAATGGAGCACATTTTCAGCAGGTCACTCGCCATTACTCCGTGTGGTGATGGCTATAATAGAAGGTTACCCCCTTACGACCATTTTTTCACTTTCGACTTCAGTATAAAAATATTTACTTCCAAATTCCGACTTACGGATAAGAAACTTTACACTCATCGAACTCTGATTGCCACCCCTAGCGCGAACCATAGTTGCTAGACGAAATTTTTTAAAATAATCAAAACATTGAAAAATATAAAACATAAACGGATAACTCGAAAAATTACAACATTAAAATAAAATTTAAACGGAAAAAAAATTTTATTTTTTGACAGTAAAAATCACAACTTTGTGAAAAAAAAATTTGCAAAAATGGTTTGCCAAAACCTGCAGCATCACGGGGTCGAACACCGGACCTACACAGGTGATTCGCGTGACGCAAATAATTTGTCAAAAATTGTTCGCGCGTTTGCAAAATGGGTACGCGTGAACATTACTTTTGTGCGCGCACAATTCGCAATTCGCGACAATTTATATGTAATTTTTAAATTGTATGCGCATCCCGAAAAAAATGACCAACAATTGGCAATTCACGAACTAAAATTTTCGCCGACAACAATTTTGTTCGCACACAAATGACAAATCCCGAAAAATGTCGTTCAATTAGCCGATTAAAAATTATTGGATCGCATAATTAGTTGGCTTATTAAGCTTATTAATTTCATATGTACTTTATAACAAGACTATGTTATTTTATTATGTATCAAACATTTAAAAAATTGCACGGTAATACCACAGGCAAATTAAAAAATCATTAGATATAGCCTACAGGTTTGAAGGGGGGGGGGGGGGGGGGGTGTTCAAAGAAATATCAATAAAAAACATTAGGAAAAAATGAATAGAGAATGCTCCGATCAGTTCGAAACTTTGGGCAAAAATACTCGTGGGCATGAAAAGTTTCGAACAGATCGGAGAAAATTGTTTTAATTAATCCTTGTTCTTGCGCTGACGACCGTCGTTTGCAGCTGCTTGTTGATCGTACTTGCCCTGAAAAAATTGAAAATTAAGCATTTGCGAATCGGTATTATTATCTTTCAAGAACTTTTTCGCGCATGCACTCGTCTATTATTGAAAATTTTAAGCGCCGAAAATAAGTCACCAACTTTTAAAGTAATGTAACGGCGAAAATTTCTGTCTCGCAGTTTTTTTGAATGCCCCAAAAAAGTTCGCCTTCAAATTTTTTTTTTCGAAAACGTAGTCTCGAGCACGCCGTGGAAAACTGAGCATTTTTTTCTAAATTTTAATTATATATTTTTTAATTTTCAAATTTAAGTTATTCATTACTGAAATTTGAAAACTCACATTTGTCTTGGTCATCGCGTGCCATTTTTGAGAATGACTGTCCGGACGCCTGGAAATATAAAATTAGCGATAGAAAAATCAATAAAAAAGGAAGAAGGAATAACAAGTATAAAAATATTGAAGCATTTTTACGAAAAACCCAAGAAACGTAGCATAAAAATAACATTTTTGTGGCAGAAATAAATTAATTTGGGCCTCAATCAATTATGAGGAAAGTTTCGCTGCGAGAGTTCGTTCGGGATTTGCCAATTGTATTTTCGTGATTTGTCAATAATTTACCGATCATTGGAGAATTCCGACCAAATGTCGACTATGCATTTTTTACAAATTGTGCTCAAATCGCGATTTTCTTCTTCGCGATTTGCGTGCAATTTATAAATAGTTTGTCTGCCCGTATAATGCATAAGTCGCGAATCACCTGTGTATCGCTCTCTGCTGCCGCCCTCTACCCACTGCGCCGCTGCTGCCGTCGAAATCAGCGGCTCAAACGAGACGTGATAAAACCGCGCGAAATGGGATTTCTCACATTTTGGGATTTCAAAAATCGACCCGAAAACTTTGAGCCGCCTGTTCTCGAAAACCAGGCAAATTCGCAGGCTGGGACCTAGCTAGATCGTTTTCCCATGTCTTAAAGTACAAAGGAGCCAATTTATAGAAAATTCCCAACCACTGACCATTTGGAACTCCCTTGTAAGCGCAATCGAACTGCAGAGAAATAGAACTCGCTTCGCAATAGAACCGTTCGGAATAGAACTCTTCGGTAAAGAACTGTAGCGAAATAAAACTGTAGCGTTTTGGAACTAAATTAGCAATGGAGCGCGATTGCATTGCTTGGCCGTCAAAGGCGGGCCGAGAAAAAAAATGATAAGTTTATTCAAAAATACAACAAAACAAACCATTTTTGATGAATAGCTCAAATATATTTAGAACTTTTGAAAAAAGCACGCGCATGAGAAATTCCAATATTTGAATGACGAAGCAATGCAATCGCGCTCCATTGCTAATTTAGTTCCCAAACGCTACAGTTTTATTCCGAAACAGTTATATTTCAAAACAGTTTTATTCCGATCAATTCTATTCCGAACAGTTGTATTTCGTTACAGTTCAATTCCGAACGGTTCTATTGCAAAGCGAGTTCAATTTCGCTACAGTTCTGTTTCGCTTCAGTTCTATTCTGAGGTAGCACCCTCATTCAGCTATGCTGAATCCATTACTAAATTAAAATTTAAAAAATTAGATCCGCATTAAAAAATGTTTAAAATTGCATATATTTTTTTAATTTCTAGTATATTTGAGGTGTTATCAACCGCTCCGAAATTCTGAGCTCTCCAGTTTTTAATTTTTAAGCTTCAAAACTGAAAGTGCTGTAAAAAAATGTTTCATTTGCAAGATAAAGTATCTGTATTAATGAACAGATGATAAAAATGTAAAATAAAAATTAATTAAAACGCTGACAATCGAAAACAATCGGGAAATGGGCTATTCACGTTGAATTACATAACATAAAATAAAAGTGCCAATTTTCTGAATAAACAAGAAGAAGAAAAACAATTATAAATAAAACGTGGCAATTTGTGAATAACCCTACAAGAATTTCATATTACATGATTATTATCTCGTTAATGAGATCTACATCAAAGTGAAACACAATAGTTTCAATCACTTCTTGCTCAATCTTGCGCTAATCTGAAAAAAACAAACTAGTTATTATTAATTCAAAAAAAAAAAGATTATACCCGTGTAGGAGCCTTAACAACTTTCGCTTTCTTTGATGGAATAGAATCGCTTTTTGCCGAACTTGACTCTCTGCTGTCTTCGTGTTTACTTTCTACATTGACTCTGGACTCTGGCTCTTGTGAAGCAGAGTCTGGCTCTTGTGAGGGACTGGTGTTGTCACCTTCTTCTCGCTCAATCTCTGCGTATTCATATTCGTTGTCCGACTCTTCCTCAACTTTGCAGCTTTCCTCGATCTCTTGCTCGTCTTGCTCGTCGTCGTTGTCATCCGACTCCGACACCATTCTTTTCCTTTTTCTATTGTCCAAATTGAGCCTGGCATTTTTATCAGTTCCCGATTTTTGTTCGTCAAGCTTTAGGAAGCTAGATCCTTGAATTTTATACGTCACTTCCACTTTTTCTGGTTGAACATGAGGCAACATTCCCTTCAACAAGCGTCCTCGACTGCTAAACGCATTCTCGGAAAAGTGCGATCGGCAAATGTAATTCTCAACAATCGGTTTCAGCCGCGATTGAAATTCTTGGCCAAGTGCGTGCAGCCATCTTGCAATTCGATCTTCGCTTCTCGGTACTCGAATCATATTAACTCGATCATTAGGCTCAGAGCAGAAACAGCAAGTTTCAGGATTTTCAAACTTCTTAGAAGAGGAACCGTCTGATGGCTTCGTTTGCGGAAGTTTAAAATCTTCTTGCTCTATTAGTTTCACTGTCGAATCATGGTCCTCCTCGAGTACTTGCTTTCTCGGCTGCCGGAACGTTTTCGGAATTATATCCTGTTCAACCACATCATTATCTTCAGCGGGTTCCTCGAATAGGGCAAGTTGTGCTGCACTCTGCAAATTTAATTTTTCTTAAACTTTTCGGTCCTGCATATTATTTGTTATGGATCTATTCAGCAGAGAAAAATAATCCGTTTTTCGTGGTTTTTTCCCTATGCAGAATTGATGAAAAAAGACAAAAAACTACAGTAGTCAGAGGTTATTTGACGTAAACAAATTATCGTGTCGAGACCGGCCGATGAATTAAAGGCGCATTGGATTTTTTACTGCCGAGTCTCGACGCGATGGTTTTTTTCATGAAAAACTGTTTTTTTTTTCTGATGTATTAGATTTTTAGAACATTTACAAACCTCAAGTGGCTGGATGAGATTCGTAAATTTCCTCATAAAATTCGTAAAAAAAGGTTTTTTTTTTGCAGCTGGTAAATTTTTCGGCTCCGGGACATTTCGCAGCCAGACGTTTCGCAGCCGGTAAACACAATTACATGGATATCACTTCTCTCTCAGCGGTCGACTACACAATTGGTAAACATTTTATTGATAAACACGCATGGTCAGAGAAAAGAGAGAGTGTGTATATAAGGAGGTTGGCTGCGAAACGTCTCGGCTGCGAAATGTCCGGTTGCGAAATGTCCCGGAGCCAATTTTTCGCGGTACTTTCAATAAATTCTTCTGGAAGTTCTCCAATTTTCTAGACGTGTTGAAAATGAAAAAAAGAAGATTTAAAATTTAAAAAAGACGTCAGATGTTTCATTTTTCTGGGTAAGATAATTTAGGAAAACAATTGCAAAGGCTAGACTCCAAAATTTGAAAAAATTAGACGGTTATGGGGTTCTCGGACGTTTCGAAAGTTTTTCTGCATTTTGTCGTCGCGGTGGTTGCACGCAATAATTTTTTTTCAAACGGTTTTTATTGAATTTTCCTTTAAAAGGATTTAAAAATTTTTGTAAATATGCAAACACCGCGACGAAAAAATTCAGAAAAACTTTCGAAACGTCCGAGAGCCGCATAATTGAGGAAAAACAACAAAAACTACAGTAGTCGGAGGTTTTTTGACGTAAACAACAGGTCGTGTCGAGACCGGCCGATAAAATGACTCGATGCGCCTTTAAAATTTTTTGAAAAATTTTTGGAGAGCGTGACAAACCGGGGAACAATTTGCATTTCTGCGGCACGGTTTATGTACAAGTGCTAAAAAATGCAGGAAAAAACGTTCCATGCCGATTTTTCGGAGCTGTGCATTTTTGGATCTTTGAGGATTTATTGCCAGAGTACTACATCGAAAACCATAAATGTTATAATGTGTTCATACGTAATCCACTACGACGAATCGATTGGTGATATCAGATTTAGCTAAAACTCAATATTTTGAGAAGACATTTTTGAAAATTTACATGCAATTTGTAAATTGTATGCACATCGCGTAAAAAATGGTCAACAACGGACAATATTTATTAATCTTATAACAAACACAAACAAATTAAAAAATTGTTAGAAAACTATACAATTAACACTATGTGATATAGCCTAGAAATATCCACAAAAACAGGATAAACGATTGGGATAAAAATCCAAGAGTGGTCCAATCAGTCTGAAAATTTAAGAAATGTTGGCAAAAATAGGCTCTCGGACGTTTCAAAAGTTTTTCTGCATTTCGTCGTCGCGGTGTTTGCGCAAAATCATTTTGTGCAAACACAGCGACGAAAAAATGCAGAAAAACTTTCGAAACGTCCACAGACATGCAAAGTTTGAGACCCTGACAAAACCGGGGAAAACCACGAAACCGGGGAAGACAAAACCAGGGAAGACAAAACCGGGGAAAAAATCGGACAAAACCTGGGAAGAAGCTCCGCCCCCTTTTGCAGCTGCTGCACGATGTTTTGTACTGGAAGTATTGAAAAAGTGCGCCGCAGACTTGCAACTGGACAAAACCGGGGAAAAGTTGCAAGTCTGCGGCGCACTTTTTCAATACTTCCAGTACAAAACATCGTGCAGCAGCTGCAAAAGGGGGCGGAGCTTCTTCCCAGGTGTTGTCCGATTTTTTCCCCGGTTTTGTCTTCCCTGGTTTTGTCTTCCCCGGTTTCGTGGTTTTCCCCGGTTTTGTCAGGGTCTCCAAAGTTTCGAAATAAATGTTTTCCGGCTCTCAGACGTTTCGAAAGTAGACATTTCGAAAGTGTGACGTTTCGAAAGTGCGACGTTTCGAAAGTGTGACGTTTCGAAAGTATGACGTTTCGAAAGTGGACTTTTCGAAGGTTTTTCTGGAGTTTGTCGTCGCGGTATTTGAGGAGTTTTCCTTAAAAAGCTTTTTTAAATGATTGAGTGAAACACCGCGTCGACAAAATCCAGAAAAACCTTCGAAACGTCCACTTTCGAAACGTCACACTTTCGAAACGTCACACTTCCGAAACGTCGCACTTTCGAAACGTCACACTTTCGAAATGTCTACTTTCGAAACGTCCGAGAGCCTGTTTTCCTAATCGTGTGTCAAAATATTTTAATTAATCCTCCGTCTCCATGGGCCGAGTAGCGTCGTCAGAAGTTGCTTGTTGATCGTTCTTTCCCTGAAAAAATTAGAAATTCGGCTTTTGCGAATCGGTAATCATTATTCTTCAAGAATTTTAAACTTTTTCGCGCATGCACCCACCCGTCGATTATTGAAAATTTTAAACGCCGACAATATGTCGCAAACTTTAAATTTTACAACAAAAAAAAACTGAAAATTGAGCATTTTTTTTCTAAAACAGAGGAAAAAAATGATGGAATAAAAAATATAAAAATATTGAAGAATTTTTACGAAAAAAACAAGAAAAATAGCATAACCGCTGCGAGAGTTCCTTCGGGATTCGCCACTAGCCAATAATTTTCCCACAATTACTTGCAATTCTTCCCGGTTTTGTCACGCTCCCCATTTTTGAAAAAACATTTTCCAATTTTTCACACGCGTTTAACAAAACTTGACAGAACGATCTGCACTGTGAAGACGCAGAGAACAAACTCACTCTAGTCGGCGCCGGCTCCTCCCAATACTTGTTTGTGAAATTCAACAGACACTTCCTGAGTTCCGGCACTGTCATGCTTCGTCCACGTATTTGCACCACAGTGATTAGTGCCGTATTGATCCGATCCTGAGTGCAAGTGGCAATTTCATCCGGACACTTTACACGCAGCATTTTGCAAATCTCGTCACACGCTTCCGCAAAATGCACCCGGCACATATACGTTTTTGTCACACGACACAGACATGATCTCGCCTCCATTATAGACATTTCGTTTCGATAAGCAGCACCCAGCACAATCATTAGCTTTTCAGTGTCTATAGTGACATTCTTCAACTTGTCGTGCTCTTCCATAGAGTTGCACACAGCACACCGCCGGTTACACGGTTTTTTTGGTTGTGGCATGTACATTCTGGAATTTTTGAAAATAAACATACACTTGGGAGTAATATCGAAAGAAAGACAGTAATGGGGCACGGTGTCCAGGATTTGAAATATGGGCGGAGCCACAGCAAACGGGCTCTACTGGAGTTTGTACAAAATTAAAATTTTGATGCGATTTTTCATGTTTTTTTTTTGAATTCCAACATCGTATGCATTGTTTTAACCTCAAATTTTTAGTCTTCTGTCTGTTAAAAAACGCAGGCTTACAAGGGAACCTTTTAAGTCAAGGTTGTCTCCGGAGAAAACTAACTATACAGGTAGAAAGAGGGGCTTTGAAAACCTATATTCCCGTTTTCAAAAGCTGCTTACGAGACCTCTGAGATGCTGAAATTCCAGTCCGAAGTTAGACCATTTTACCATAGATTTTGACATTTCTTCGACCGCGACGACCCACACTCAGATCACCGCCTTTTCCTACTTGTCAACATCCGCTAAACTATTGAAAATCGTGGCCGGGTGGCGCAGTGGTAGACTGCTTGAATGGGAAGTCCGAGGTCACAGGTTCGGTCCCCTTATGATACATTTTGTTTTTTTTTTTTTAACTTTTTTGGAATAGACAATCATCTTTCTGTTTGGGGATAAAATTTCATCATTTCTAGTTTTTTTCGGCTTACGGTACTTACACAAAAAGTTTTTTACTCAACTTGTTGTGTAAGTACCGTTCATTCTCTAATAGAACGGCCCTCATAATAGAACTGCTCCCTAAAATAGAGCGGCCCCAAAAAGATGGTAGTGAATAATAGAACGCCCGGCCGTTCTATTACAGAATTTACGGTATTTGGCTTTAAAAATTGTAATGGAGTTGCATGTAACAGTATTGTTCGTGGTTGCGTATTTCGATTAAAAGTGCACTTCTATTGAAGGCTGCAACATTAATTTCTGAAAATTTTTAAGTGTTTTTTTTTTACTATTTCCAAACTCTCCAAAATAGTTAAAAAAAAAAAAACAAAATGCATCATAGAGGGACCGAACCTGTGACCTCACACTTCCCATTAAAGCAGTCTACCACTGCGCCACCCGGCCACGGTTTTCAATAGTTTAGCGGATGTTGACAAGTAGGAAAAGGCGGTGATCTGAGTGTGGGTCGTCGCGGTCGAAGAAATGTCAAAATCTATGGTAAAATGGTCTAACTTCGGACTGGAATTTCAGCATCTCAGAGGTCTCGTAAGCAGCTTTTGAAAACGGGAATATAGGTTTTCAAAGCCCCTCTTTCTACCTGTATAGTTAGTTTTCTCCGGAGACAACCTTGACTTAAAAGGTTCCCTTGTTAGAATAGGGCTCTGGGACGTTTCTAAACTAGGAAAATTTGAAACTGGGACGTTTCGAAACTTCAGTGCATTTTTAGCGGTAAAATTCGAAAAATGCTCCGAATTTACCGGTAAAAGATTCGACAACTATTTTTGCCTTTGCCGAGTTTTGTCAACAGTGCGAACAAGGCGACGAAAAATAGTACTACAGTTTCAAAACTTCCCAGAGCCTAGAATGCCGTTGAAAATTCATTGAATGCAGTAAAATTTCTCAGATTTTATTTCGATAAAATATAAAACAAATGTCCTGGAAAATAAATGTAATTTATTCGATTTTCAACAATTATTAGCCAATATTGTGCGTTTCACGAAAATCGCCCAAATTTTCTAGCCTGCAATAAATTTAGAGGGAACGATAAAATACAAAATTATCAAAAAGAAAAACGTGATTTACTATGAGAAAAATAATAAAATCGATTTTTAAAAAAGCGAGAGACAAAATCAGCGTCCAAAAAAATGCTAGTAAAATTTAGGCTTCGCCCACATTTAAAATCTTGGACACCAAGTAATAGGTTACTCAGGGAATAGCAAAAAATTCAGAGAATGATCCGACTGACCAGACTTTGAAAAATAATGGCGAAAATAGTCCAGAAAGTGTCAGACCAAAATATCGATTTTCAAAATTTTCAAAAAAAAATCGATGATTCGCTCTGAAATTTTCAGAAAATGTCAAGGAGTATTTTTGGCCTTATTTTCGGAGCATTCTCCAAAATTTTCGCTGATTTCAGCTGCCGCCCAATAATTTCAGCTCACCTTTCTGAATGCATTCTATTCAACACTTCATTGAAAGTCGAATCTCTGCTATGGCTAACTTCTTCGTCGCTGTCGTCAAAGTCATCAAAGCAGTCGAAAGTGTTTCTTAATAAACTATTTCTGGCAGGCAATCCGGGTTTCGATGCGTAAAATGCAAGCGTCTCAGGCTTCTCCTCGCTTTGATGAAATATATTCTTCTTCCAGTTTTGGCCATTGTGTTTCAATTCATGCACAGATCCAGGCAGAGTTTGAATTTGCGGTTTTCTAACCACAAATTTTTGCACGAATTTCTGTGTTTGAGCATATTTTTGCACAAAATTCGCTGGCGCAACAGTCTGTGGCAGAGGGCGATCTTTCGGAAACGTGACACCGCTTGCTATAGATGGTTTTGGTGCAGCATTATTAGAATATCGCGTCTGAGGAGTGGAAGTAAAAACGCCACCTCTAAGGTAAGCAGAAGAATCGCTTATTTGCGAGGTATTCGTTGGAGTACGCACTTTTATTGAATATGGCTTCGGAGTTTGCACTGATGGCTGAGGAACTGGAGCTGAAACTGGGGCTTGAACGTCATCCTCATCCAATGGTTCTTCCTTGATATCTTTCAATTCTAGATCATTCAACAAATCTTTTGGTTTTTCTTCTTTAGTGGGTTCTGCAGGTGTAGGCTTCAGCTGAGAAGGGTTGGTAATTTGCACAATTTGTGGTTTTTGTCTCGGATTTTCCGGAGGTACAACTCGAAACATTTTTTTGATGGGTCGATTTTGAGCGAGGTAGCGCTCAGTTATACTTGCACCACGTCCGAGTTCACTTGGTGTCAGTTTGAATACAGGATTGGATTCTGTCATTGGTTTCACCTCGTTGTCTGGCGAGAGTTCTTGTTTAACCACCAAACTTGGCGAAAGATCTCTATCCATGATTTTTGGACGTTTTAGAATTTCGCTCACCGTCGGAGGCGGCGGATACTCTGACTGCATCAGTCTATCATACTCGTCTTTGCTGGAACTCCGGTCAACTCCGTCAAATCGTTTAATATTCAGTTCTTTTTGCCGTCGGTTCGCTATTGTGTTCAACTGATCAATCTGACGCGGTTGAATGAAATCAACAGAAGCGCCGCGGCCTCGGAATTCTTGGTGTATACCGGCTGCGTTCAGGCAATTCTCCACTAGTTGATGATTGTAAGTGTAGCAAAGATGGCTGAATTTTCCACCGTTGGCAAAGTAATAATCCGCATCTATAGAAACTGCTGGGCACGCCAAAAATTCACGGGCAAATACGGAAAGATACTCCAAATCCGAGGAACGTCGACTCCACCAAGAAAACGGGTCGTCATTGTCGTCTGGTCGCACGCCGATAATTAGTTGTCGGTACAGTTTAAATTCCGTCGTCAGTATACGAATACGTTCGTCTTTGCCCACAGATGAAAGATCCACATTAAAGTTTCGCTCGCTATTCGGAACTCTATCAAACACGGTAAAGTCTCTGGTGAGCTTCTTTTCAATACTCGTCCACACTTGTTGAGCGTAAATACTCTCATTGTAAGCGTAACGCGGATCCAAAAGTGTTGCAATATCGTATCGTTGAGCCTGTGATCCGGAAGTGAGTGGTGAGAAAACTTCCGTGAAACCTTCCCGAACATCTTTCCAAAGAGAGTTTTGCCCCCAGGCAGACGCGATGAAGCTTCGGAGGCCAAGAAGAGCAGGTATCACTTGAGAAATACTGCTCGTTTTGGTACTGAGTTCTCGAGAGCAAGCCACGCACTTTTGAAGAACTCGTTGTAAAATTACAAGTTGGTTGAAGACTGCATGGCTGATGTAAATTTCAATATTGCATCGCTCGCTGAATTCGGTGAAGGTTTCATGCTGAATTATACAAAATTTGTTACTTAATCGGGATATTCACAGAGCCAGTAAAAAATTCAGAAAAAATTAGGGGAATGCTCCGGTCGGTCTGTATTTTGGTCTGAAATTTTATGTCTGACAATGAGAATATGTTTCAAATTAAATTAGTTTCAGACTGATCGAAGCATTCTCCGAATATTTTGCTGATTCCATGATAAAAGTGTACATACCAAAATAAGACATCGCGTGAGAAACACCATGGTCGACTCCCAAACAGAGTTGTCCAGAGCTGGCAAATCGAGCTCCGCATTTTTCGTCAATTGCATTCTAAAATCCACTATTAACATATGTACATATGTGCAATGAAATATACTTACCGTCTAAACTTGCTGTAAGCATCCGGATCTTTTTTCACAACCGTAATGAACGTACGCAATTGTTCAAGTCCACTGGCAAAATCATCAAATGCAAGTATTTTTTCCACAAACTGCGACACGTATTTGTAAAAACACACAAATGTTCTTTTAACAACACCACTTCTATGAAGTAGCGCATAGAGTTCATCATTTGAGACTACCAAATTGGTAAACTTGACGTTTGCGTAATTGTACGCGCTAACAGCTCGGCGAAGAGTGGTCAGCAAGTTGTTCTCGTCAAGTCTGAAAAATGATATGATTTATGGACCTATTCATAAAGTTCGATTTTTGACATTTTTTGGCATCTATGAATAGGAAAAAAAAAACATTTTTTCTCCTATAAATAGGTCCATTATGTATTAAGAATTCCTGAAATGGTACAGTGATACGGCGTCAAATGATGTACATTGCGGTCTTGCCACGGACGGTGTTTGCAGACTTGTGGATGATTTAACTGTTGATATTTATAATACAAATTGAATTTTTTCGTTTTGAAATTTTTTTTATAAATGTGCCGTTTTTAATTGTTTAACTCTATTGGATTTGAAAGTTTTCTCCGAACAGGTGTTTAATTTTTTTTAAATCGCATCATTAACTCGAAAAAAAATTGTAAAATTACACAGAATTAAAAACGGCACCAATAATATTCAACAACAACACATAATTTTGAAACGGAAAAATTCAAATTTGCATAAACACGTAAATCATCCACAAGTCTGCAAACACCGTTCGTGGTGAGACCGCAATTTACACCATTTGACGCGATAGCACGGTATAATTCCACGAAAACGTAATATATCACTAAAAGCTTGTGCACGAAATGGCAAAATTCGACCAAAAATCAATATTTTGAGTGTTTTTGCCTTTATTTTCTCAAAATTTCAGGTCAATCGGAGCATTGTTTTTTGCCATTTCGTGCATAAAATAACCCCATAATGCTTACTTGCTCAGCAAAAGCTCCCTGAGGTATATCACATTTCTCCGATGGCGAGTCTCGTTGAAATAGTGAATCGAAAAAGCCAAATACTTTTTATGATTTGTATCCGTCACATGAAGAGTCACACTTAGCGGTCCTTGAGTCTTCTGATAGTTCACAATAGGTTTGCCTGGATTGCCCATCTTCTCGGCACACGCTTCAATGAGTTTTGGCGTCGGGAGAACACATCTTGGATTCATATATGACAAAAGTTCGGTGAAGATTGGGTCGTTCACAATCTCATACGGGAGCCCACTGCCCACTATAAAATTTGTGATAAGTGCATCGGTGCGAGAATCCGTAAGTGCTGCGCTCTGAATCACTTCTTCTTGTTGTGGAACAGGACGAGGACGGTGACGCATAATTCCGGCGGGTCGGAGGCTCATGGGACGAATTGAAACGGGTTGTTCTTGTGAACGCGTAATTGGTGCAGAGGTACCTGGTCCACTGTAAAACAAAATTTAGTTTTTGCGCAAATAAATAGTTTCAAAAAATTAAAATCACTTACGCTGTATCGGTGCTTGAAGCCAGAGACATATCGAGTTGTGGTATATGGAAATTACCTGAAAAAGGAAATGTCTGACCGTCAGATAGAGACGAAAAGGGAGAGAGGCAGAGAGAAAGAGAAAACATTTTGAATGTGACCTCAGAGAGAGCACACGCACAACCGCAAAGCGACCCGTCGACTTGTATTTAAGTATCGATTAGTTGGTGGCATTCAAAATTTGCGAATGCATGGGCCAAAAAGAATTGGAAAATCAGAGAAGCATAAATGTGTATAATGAAAAAAAAACATTGTTTAATACATAGCAAACCCGTAAATAAATAAATGCAATATTTCTTAACAAACACAAAATAAATAAATAAATAAAATTTTAAGAAACGGCAACAGCAAGAAATTTTTAAAAAATCAGGCGTTTGAAATTGTTTGTGACAGATGTTAAAAGATAGATACTGCGTCTCCAACTTTCCTATAATATTTCGTCATTTTCTCCCGGTACACCCGATTCTACGATATTTTGCGGACGGTCGCACACTTTCTTTAGTGCCTCCAAGCCAAGAATAAATAGTCGGCGGAGTCTGGTTGCAATACGCGGGCACGGTTTTTCGCTAAATGGAAAGAAGCGAATTCGGTCGAATTCTGCAGAAAATTTTATTTTAAAAACGAATTTTCGGTCGCCAATTTCTAGCACTTGAACGCTGCTGTGTGTAGAGACGCAGAGAGTGCGATAGGGCGCGTTTGACGCCACAATAAATTCACATTTTCGAAAATAAAAAGCAGTATTGGTTTATTGAGGTTAGGTTTATGTACGAGAGCAAAATTAAGCAGTTTCAAAAATCTTTTTTTGTTAAATTTTCCCATGATGACGGCGTTTTTTGTACACAACGTGACGGTTCTCCGGCTTTACTCCATCGAAAAATTTGCATTGCACGCGGACGGCGAATTCGTCTTTGCAACTGAAAATTTATAGTAATGCTTATTTTTTTTAAAGGAATTCAGTTTTTTAAACAACTTTTTTCTCCAACACTCCAAATTTCCTTTTTCCGTTTGATGTTTCGAATATTGGGTACAAGAATCTGCTTTCATGGAATAAATTTCAAGAATCTAAAAATGTTATTATTATTTTTTTCTTGTTTAGTGACTAACTGATTCTTTGTATTTTTTAGCCACAATCTTTGTTTTCTCGGTTTTCGCTTTCGATGCATGGTTTTCATTTCTGACACGCCGAGTGAGTTGGTTGGTCCATTTCTGAAGAAAAAACGAGTGTTTTCGATATTGTCGGGGCGCGAGTTTTCGTGCGCCATATCTCGCGTCGTCTCCATTTTAAGCACGTTTACTATGGAGACGCAGAGAATACGATAGGGCGTGTTTGCCTTTACGCAGGGTCTAGCACGCCGTGCGGCGCGGCGCGTCTCGATTTGTTTAAAGAGAAAATTTAATTTGTTTTTAATTCAAAAGGCGCCGCTTAAACTGCAGCGCGCTTTAAAAATACGTTTTTTACCGATATTTTTCTTGTTTTCGTTTTGAGTTTATTCCAAAGTTTGCAATCGAACTCTGTCATCACAATGCTATCGTTGCAGCTGAAAAAGAAGTTTGTTTTTTTATTCACAAGCAATTATAATTGGAACACGGGGAGCTGGCGACTCTCTTTTTTTTAAAGAGTTTTTTGGCGCGAAAAACACGCGCGACTTGTGGAAATTTTTCGTCTCATCTCTTTTCTATTATCAGTTCAGTATTCTTGCCGGCTACAGTAAGCAGTGGCGCAAAAAATCGAGGCTCCGCCCTATCAGATCTTTTCAACAGAATTCAACTGAATTCAACTGAACGTAGATCAAAAAATGTGAGCGGGTGTGTCGCTCGTTATGTCTGCGTCTATTATTAAACTTTCGCGGGTTCATGTGGTATCCGGCAAGAATATTGAATTGATATACTCGGTATAAAGCGCTGCAAACTCGCTTCAATCGAAAAAAAAATTTCGCATGCATTTGGAGTGAGACTCTGAGAAAAGAGAGCGAAACATCGGCCACGGTCTCTCAATTTTCTGCACTCTCTCGTCGCCATCGTGGCCGCGTCTACCACTGTGCGAAGGGAGCGCGTTCGCAGCGCTCCGTACTGAGAATAATAAGTGTTTGCATTGGCTGAGTTCCAATATTTTGTGGCGTCGAATGCAGCGCGTTTGGTGCGTGCGTGTGTTCTCCGTAGAGCACGTTTTCACCAGGGCACTCGCCAGCACTCCGTGTTGGAATAATAAAAAATAAAAAATTACCGATGAGTGAAACATTTTTGAGTCGAATCATGAGTAATATAGAAATGAAGGGAAAAACATGGCTTCTCGCTGATGATTTCATCAATTTGCTATAAAAATGATTTTTTAACTATTCAATGTATACTCTACCATAAATCCTCTTGCTTGCATGTAAGATCGAATCTCTTCAGACGTTTGAGGAATTTTTTGAGCGTTCTCTTTTTCTCCATAAACGAGAAATATTAAGAATAACAGCAGAAGCGGCACTAATGACGACATAATGTGATATTATACGAAAAATGTATAGAAACGTCGAACCTTTTATAGAAGAGTCGTACACTTTCTGAATCATGTCGTACACGATAAAATGGACACTATTTTCATATTATGATTGATAAATGTGATTTCGATGTTGTTGGGGTTCATAATTGTAACTCGTGGCGGCGTTGCTTGACGAAAATGGGAATTCTTTGTCTGTGTCCGTTAAAACTGAAAAGAATGGTTGAATGGGGTTTTGGAAAGTGGCGTTTTGTGATAGTTGACTTTTTTGAATACCTTTGTTTTGTACTGGATGGAAGTTTTGTGAAAGGTAATTAATGATAAAGTTTTCTAGCTTTTTCTATTACGTATTCCTTGTCAAATGATGCGCATGCCGGTCTTGCCACGACGGTGTATGCAAACTTGTGGATTTACGCGCAAGTTTGAATTTGTTCGTAAATCCACAAGTGTGCATACACCGTCGTAGCGAGACCCGCGTGCACCCTATTTGACGAGGTATCTCAAATCGAAGAATACGTATTACTTTGACTTCTTAGTAGACGTGTATTGGCTTTTTTTTTCAAAGGCACAATATTTCCAACCCTCTTGAAAGTGACGAGACGAGACGAGAAGACGGAAAAAAATTGGTGAACTTTATTATTCATTTACCAGAAGCTGCAACCCAAGACGTCTAAACAGAGTTTCCAATCTGTTGTATGCCAGTAAACTTCTATTTGAACCACTTTTCTTTCTCGTGTGTCCTGTTTCTTATTTGCTCTATATTAATACGTGAAAAGCACAGAGCGAAAGTTTCAAAAAAGTTTTGTTTTCAATAACGGTTTTATTCGTTCCTCAAAGCCCAACAACAAGTTACAATATGTTTCTCACATTTGTGAGTCATCAGTAAGCACCCAAGAAGTAGAAACATATTATATGTATATTTATTTTCATGAATACGACATTTAAAAGTACCGACTACAATTAACACTTTCCGCGGGGCCAAATATATCATCACAGCTGAAAAAAATAACAGTCTCATTGATAATTACAACAAAAAAAAACCGACTTTAGAACTGTACAATATGGTTTTCCGGTAGTCAGATGTGGAAATGGGTTGCTTCTTGGATGAGCTAACCATTTGAAAGCAACGTAATCATATTGCAAGCATTTTCCTTCTTTCTTGGATATGAACTGTTTTTCGGTCTGTTGACAAATAGAGTTGTTAATAAATGTATTATTGTCGGCCCGCCAAAATGATCAAACGCGCTCCGCTGAACTCAACGCTATGCGATTTTCATTTTGGTTTCCAAATTATATAATTTCACGTTTAATTTATAAGTGAAATGAAATAATTTGGAGACCAAAATAAAAATTGCCTAGCGTTGAATTTAACGGAGCGAGTTTGACCGTTTTCGCGGGCCGACAATATTCAAAAACCTACTATAGCTAAACTGTCAACATGATCCGGATGAGTGTCCATAAATCTAAACACGGCGTTTATATGATTAGGATCTGTTTCGGTTTCCGAGGTGGTGATGACACCGAAAAGGGAATAAAAAGCAATAAATTGTAATTTTAAAATCATTGAAGCTAGTTTTGAAGTTTCAGAAGTGTTATTTATAGGCAGATTGAACAATGGGCTTATTCATTATTTATTGTGAAACAGATTCATTGGAAGAATGGAATTTTGTCATGAAAAATTTCGCATTTTCTGTGCATATATAATTATATTAATTTGCGCTCCACGGAAAACGGGCTCTCGGACGTTTCGAAAGTAGACATTTCGAAAGTGTGACGTTTCGAAAGTGTACTTTTCGAAGGTTTTTCTGGGTTTTGTCGTCGCGGTGTTTGAGGAAATTTCCTTAAAAGGCTTTTTAAAATGATTGTGTGAAACACTGCGTCGACAAAATCTAGAAAAACCTTCGAAACGTCCACTTTCGAAATGTCACACTTTCGAAACGTCGCACTTTCGAAACGTCACACTTTCGAAATGTCTACTTTCGAAACGTCCGAGAGTCGGAAAACGCAAGGCTTTCACATGGACCTTTAATTGTGGGCCTCATTTGGACGCGTCGCGGTTGTTCGTCCGGGCGCGTTTCCCCACTCCCTCATCATGCCCCTGTGGGCCTGTTCTGTAGTGGTCATGGCTGAATAAAAAAAGTTACGATAAAAAATATAGTTTCAGCCACTTAGAAAAAGAGCCAATTTGCTAAAACGTTTTTTTTTCAATGTTTGCCGAGTGTCAAAACTGTTTTATTGAAAGAATGTTTCTTTTTTTTTATGTGTAACAAAAATTAAAAAAAAAATTAATCACATGTATATAGAATTTTTTACACTGAAAATTAAAGTCCTTATTGATTGAAATTGCATAATTCTTGATACGGCGGGAAAATTGTGTTGCAATCCGGGAATCCGAGAGCTTTGAACTTTCCGCATCTGATGTGAGCTCAGAATTTTTTAAACGCATGGTTCAGACAAACTTACTGATAAACACTGCAGTGAGGACGGTTGCGAATGGGATCGTTGTTCTTGGACACTTCTATTTTAAAATCGTAATGGCGGCAGTTTTCACCGGAACCTTCTTCGACGACCATTACACACTAAAATTTGAAATACGTATGCACTATTGGGTTTTTTTGTGTTCCACTTACTATACTGGCATCCCCGTCCTGTTCCACCGGATAAACTGTAATTTGAGACTTGTCAAACTTTGGTTTTGGTGTTGTGGTCGGTCCTGATTGGGTTACTGTACTAGTGACAACATTAACTGTTGTGGTTGGAGCGTCAGGAGTTGTTGGAATTGTAGGAATATCGGATGTTGTTGGCACAACGAAAGTAGCAGAAGTTGGGTCAGTTGGTTTTTCAGTGGTGATGGATGTAGACGGCTCAACAGGGGTGGTTAAAGTTGGGCCAGTTGGATTTTGCGAAGTACCAAAAGTAGACGTTTCAACAGATGTAACAGAATCCGGACTTGTTGGAATTTCGGATGTAGAGGACTCAACAATCGCTACAGTAACGGTACTAGTTGGTTCTTCCGAGGTGGCCGGTGTAGATGGGTCAACAAAATCTCTTGGTTTGGGGTTCCAAATATCAGTATAATCCAGTAAGTCATCTAAATATTTTTGTATTAGCACTAATACAAAACGATTATATTTAGTTCACTAACCATATTTAAACACAGTACGACTTTTGTGATTATACGCAAAGGAAGTGCCAATAAAAAGCGAAAATACCGTGAAGAATATATGAATCTGCATATTCAATGATACATAGTTTGTGGGTCCTCGTGTTACTTTTATAGTTGGTTTGAACAAAACAACCAAGTATTAGTTTCTATTCGTCTATTCTTTAGATTATCTTAAGTTCTGAACCTCTCTGAGTCATCAAAGTGTTTTTTTTTCCCAAAAATGCAATATTAGAAAATTTCTGTTTATTCTCTAACACCAGACAAATTGTAATATTTTGAATAACAGAGAATGATCAAGAAATCAGTTTTTTGAAACCATCGCGATCAAATATTAACAACTGAAACTAATTGAATATTTAGCAAACAACGCCTTTGGATAAATAATGTTATTATCCACAGCTTGATTGGTCTAAAACTCTATGGAAAATTAGAAAACACCTTCAGTGTTTGTGCTGACGACTGGTGTTTTTCAAACGCATTTTTTGCCGCCGAAGCCACGCGTTGGAGTAAATAAGGTGCTACCTCGGAATAGAACTGACGCGTAATAGAACTGTAGCGAAATTGAACTCGCTTTGGAATAGAACTGTAGTGAAATAGAACTGTAGCGAAATAAAACTGTTCGGAATAAAACTGATCGGAATAAAACTGTTTTGGAATAGAAATGTTTCGGAATAAAACTGTAGCGTTTTGGAACTAAATTAGCAATGGAGCGCGATTGCATTGCTTGCTCATTCAAGTATTGGAATTTCTCATGCGAGTGCATTTTTCAACAGTTTTATATTTGAGCTATTCATCAAAAATTGTTTGTTTTGTTGTTTTTTTGAATAAACTTTTATCATTTTTTTTTCTCGGCCTGCCTTGGCGGCCAAGCAATGCAATCGCGCTCGATTGCTAATTTAGTTCCAAAACGCTACAGTTTTATTCCGAACAGTTTTATTCCAAAACAGTTTTATTTTGCTACAATTCTTTACCGAACAGTTCTATTCCGAACGGTTCTATTGCGAAGCAAGTTCTATATCGCGGCAGTTCTATTACACTTCAGTTCTATTCCGAGGTAGCACCGTAAATAATGATTATAAAAAATACTTTTATTCAAAGTTTCTTCCCCATAATAACCAATAAATCATCTTCACACTATTATTGCTCACATGATCCGATTTTTTATGACCGCACAATTTACGACAGGCTCTGTCCAGGACAAAGGGCTATTTGGCCGCGCTAGCATGTGTGTGTCTGGCGACGGTGCAAACTTTTCCGCAGAGAGAAATGCGCTGAAAGGTCGGAAATTGTGGTGCTACCTCGGAATAGAACTGACGCGTAATAGAACTGTAGCGAAATTGAACTCGCTTTGGAATAGAACTGTAGTGAAATAGAACTGTTGCGAAATAAAACTGTTTGGAATGAAACTGATCGGAATAAAACTGTTCGGAATAAAACTGTAGCGTTTTGAAACTAAATTAGCAATGGGGCGGGATTGCATTGCTTGCTCATTCAAATATTGGAATTTCTCATGCGCGTGCTTTTTTCAACAGTTTTATATTTGAGCTATTCATCGAAAATTGTTTTTTTTTGTTGTTTTTTTTGAATAAACTTTTATTTTTTTTTCTCGGCCCGCCTTGACGGCCAAGCAATGCAATCGCGCTCCATTGCTAATTTAGTTCCAAAACGCTACAGTTTTATTCCGAACAGTTTTATTCCAAAACAGTTTTATTTCGCTACAGTTCTTTACCGAACAGTTCTATTCCGAACGGTTCTGTTGCGAAGCAAGTTCTATATCGCTGCAGTTCTATTACACTTCAGTTCTATTCCGAGGTAGCACCCAAATTGTTTGTGGCCATGGTTTGTTTTAATATTTTCGAAAACGACAGTGTTCAAAAATAAATAAGAATTCTTGGAATTCACTTGAACAGGACAAAGTCCACATCTGGAATGTTTTTTTTTCACTCTACAGCTCTGTTCTTGTAGAATTAATGGTACTTTGTCCATCTGTGTCTTTTCTTTGAACGTTTTGTGTTTTTCTACGAAAATTGTGAAAAGTGCAGTTCGCCCGAGGCAACATGACTAACAGCTGGGAAAATATATGAGTTTAGGTTGAAGCTTCATGGTGCGCTGAATTATATTTTGCGCTCTGCCTGCGTTTCTTGGATTTTCCCAACACCCTGTTTTGTCTAACTGTCTGTACAATATTCCAAATTCCGTTGATAGAGTTCTTAACAGCTTCACGGGGTGCTGACGAGTTCCTTTTTCTTTTTCAAACGTGTTTTTTTGCCGCCGACGATACGCGCTGCGGTTGCGTCGCGTGACAACGCTGCGTCTCATCGCTTACACGCTCTCTGAGATTTTCACATCTTATACTTATTCGTAATCAGAAAACCCCCAATATTTTCGTGATAAGTACTACTTGACACGCAGCATGCAGTTTTCCTCAAAAAGAAAACAATTCTTTCTTCCATTGGCGATAAGAGCTGTCTACAGCATGCACATTGGCGATTCTTCAGAAATGTAATAATTCATGTGCATGTTATCAGTTTAATGTACACGGAATTTCTTCCATCAGATTTAGTTGACGTTTGCATAAATGTGCCATTTTGGTTTGAGTGGAATGAACGACGTGTATTCAGTTTTTGTAGCCTTTTTTGATGCAAAAATGTCATAATTGATTGTTATCGCATCTGTGCTCTATCGACAAAGCATTGCATGTGGCGTGTCGTTTTTAATTTAAAAAAAAATGAAAACACTTTTCTACTGTGTACAGTGTGAACCGTTAATTTTTGTATTTATTTACTACATTTTAAATTGATTTCGCTCCTCTCCTATCCTCTTCTCTTCGCTCCGCTCCGCCCCGCTTCTTACAAAAGCTAGCTCCACCCATCCCTCTACATCCTCCCTCAGCTGCCTCCAAAAGCTCCGTATTATATACTACAAACGAGTATTTGCACAGTATACTTTCTATAGTCTGCTAGAGAGTTTTCTTTACTGTTTATCGTTTACCCCATCTTATTTTTAATGCAAACAACCGTTCATTATTTGCCCCGGCAGGGATCACTTAGAATAACTGTGTCTTTTTGTGATGAGAGCTCGCTCATCACAAAAAGTGCATCAGTCATTTGCTCAAAAGTTCTATTACACTACTTCACGTGTCTAGCCGTTAGATGAGCGATTGACCTGACCCCCGTTTATCTCGTTTGACGTCATTCGTTTTACGGTTTCATTAAAATCGATAAATGAGCACATCACGTGGCACACTGTTCATCTAGCAGACTCTACGTATTCTTCGCTTCAGACAACGCAGAATGTCTGCGTGTGTGCCCCTGTGTGTACCCTCCCGTCTCTAACTCTCTAGCCGCCAGTTTTGAATCAGTATCGGAGATAGTAGGTAGACCTTCAGACTTACTGGTTATCGTCACCTAACCAAAAGATATGCATTGACGCGGTGAATAGAGTTGTTATTCGCTCGCATGCTTTTAAAGTTGTTATTTTTATTTCCGTTATAATCGATACGCCCGCTTCCGGTTTTTTTTTTTTGGAAATTATTATTTATAAATTCCATTTTAGAATAACATGTCGGGGACAGAACTTCAGCCGCTCAAAGCGCCTCGAAAGGAGGTGAAAATTGAGGAAAACCGTGAAGTTGAAGAAGTTGCACCAGAAGACAAGGCTAATCTTGTTTTCTATATTATTCTTCTCAATGGAATTGGAACGTTAATGCCGTGGAACATGCTCATCACCATATCTTATGACGTTAGTTTTGTGTTTGATAGTTTTTAAATACCGTAGGGTCGGGCGCTTCCAATATTAAGGCAATATTTACATGGTTTATTTGATTTTTAACCTTCCACCCAGAAGTACTTTTAAAGGATTTTTTCGGGTATTTCGTAAAGTAGAAGAGCATGCCCTTCGATTAAATACGGTATACAACTTTTAAACAGTAAATAACTTTTTTTTTCCTTTCAGTATTTCGAATCATACAAAATGCTGGCGAACTCCACGATTGACATGGAAACCGGAAAAGTTTCCGGAACCCCGACATTTTACTCATCCAACTTCCAAAACTTGCAAACCATTGCTTCCCAAGTGCCGAATCTCCTCCTCAATCTTCTCAACATCTTCATTGTCGTCAAGTAAGATCAGTTTTTCTAATCACAGAAATATAGATAATACTAGAGATAACAATATTGGCATTATTACAAGTAAAGGTCACGTCAAATGATGAATGTGTTCGCGTGGTGGATGACTGTTTGAACTGGGTGTAATATGGAATTCGCGAACTTGATAGAACAGAAATTAGAAAAAAAAAGAATGTGATAATATTTTCAAAAACGGTTTTTGATGTTTAAACGAAACATTTTATCTAATATGGTGTATGGGGATTTTGAAAAAACAATTTTTTGACAAAAGAATGCGGAAATATTGAACTACTAGAATGGTGAAATTTACCGCGTCAAATGGTGTGCATTGCGGTCTCGCCACGGATGGTGTTTGCAGACTTGTGGATTTATGCGTTGAAAAAGTTTGAATTTTTCCATTTCGAAATTTGCTAAAGCTCGTTTTTTTTTTGGTAATTATTTGTGCTTTTTTTAATTAAAAATTTTTCCGGGCTAGTGTTTAACATTTTGATATGCGATTAAGCACGCACCAGTCCGGAAACAATTTTCAAGTTCTATAGAGTTAAAAAAACAACAATTAAAAACTGCACAATCAGTAACCAAAAGACCGAATTTATTCGTCAAAAAAATTCAAATTAAAAAAAATTCAAATTCGTATCAATACGTAAATCCACAAGTCTGCCAACACCGTCCGTGGCGAGACCGCAATGTAAACCATTTGACGCGCTATCACCATTCCAGTAATACGTAATAACATGACCGCAGACATCTATTCCGCGCTTTGTCGATAGGTTTTTTTGAATTAAAAAATAGCCGCGAAATAGATTTCTGCGCCCGACAACGGAGCATAATGCAATTTATTAATAAAAATAAATAAATGCCTCTTTTTCAGAGGAGGACTTGCTAGTCGTATAACTGTCGGATTGTCAATTGTCGCCGCCTGTGTTGTGGTAACTATGGGATTCATCTACGTCGACACTAACGGATGTGAGTATACTCTATATAAAGCGCTGTAAATTCGCTCCAATCGCACCGTGGATTGCGGAGTGAGAATCGGAGAAATCATAGGCCAAGCTCTCAATTTTCTCCGCTCTTTCGTCGCAAATGTTGCCCAGTGCGAATGGAGCGAATTTGAAGCGTTTCGTACTGGGAATGATACGTTTTCTCACTAGGAAGTCGGGTAAAAAATTTCAAATTCGGTTTTCAGGGCTCCCACTGTTCTTCACAATTACTATCGCCACAATTATTGTCCTCAACGGTGCAAATGGAATTTACCAAAACAGCATTTTCGGTCTGGCTTCTGAACTTCCATTCAAGTACACTAACGCTGTCATCATTGGAAACAACTTGTGCGGAACGTTTGTCGCTCTTCTCAGCATGTCCACCAAAGCAGTCACCAAAAACATCCTTGACCGATCGTTCGCCTACTTCTCTATCGCTCTGAGCACTCTTGGACTCTGTTTTGTCTCTTTTCTGGTGCTCAAAAAGCAACGGTTCTACCAGTTCTACAGTGCCCGCGCCGAGAAACAGAGAAGCAAGAACGAGGAGAGCTCGGCTGGAAAAGGATTCGCCAACTACCTCACCACTTTTAAGGAGGCTTTCCCACAACTTGTCAATGTTTTTCTGGTGTTCTTTGTTACTCTTTCAATCTTCCCTGGAGTCATGATGTATGTGAAGGATGAAAAGAAAGGAGGAACTTATGATTTCCCATTGCCACGTGAGTCGCTTTTTTTGGCTGTGAAGCCCGTCTGTAAAATAATAATTTTGTTTCAGAAAACTATTTCATGGACGTGACTACTTTCCTTCAATTCAACGTGTTTGCCTTCTTGGGTTCTATCGTCGCCGGCAGAAAACAATGGGTAAGGTTGAAAAAAAAGAAAAAAAAACAAAAATTTAATGTTTTAGCCATCTCCAAAGCGTCTCTGGATCCCAGTCTATCTCCGCCTCCTCTACATCCCCTTCTTCGCCCTCTGTAATTACCTCCCCGAGACTCGCTCCCTTCCAGTCCTCTTCCCGAACACGTGGCTTTTCGTGATTGTTGCGGCTACCATGAGTTTCGGAAGCGGCTACTTCTCCGGACTCGCTATGATGTACACCTCGAAAACTGTGGATCCGTCTAGAGCTCAGACTGCTGGAATGATGGCTGGATTCTTCCTCATCTCTGGAATCGTCACCGGGCTCATTTTCACGATGGTCATCAAGTTTGTGGTGACCTTCTAACTTGCATAAATTTCATTTTTCAAGAACTAACTTTGTATTCATTTGTTTTCATGACCATTTTCTTTTTTTTCAGTTATCTCAATGCAACTCGACTTTGTTTCACGTTTTTTTCTTGTTAATTTTTTTTTCTCCCTCAAGTATTAAATACCACAAAGGAAAATCTCCTGTTTTTGTTATTTTGTTTTCAGTTTTCAACATTTATATAATACCTGTTGTTTACCCAATTTTAACGATAAATTTTTAACCATGATTTGTGGAATTTTCGGTGAAACAATAGAAATCCACGGGGAGTACACGAAGTCGGGGTTTCCTAGCCCGGCGTCCGACTGCGTCTTTATGAAAAATGTATTGTCTTCAGCAATAATCGGGTTGTTTTATCTATTCTCTTCATTTTTTTGGCAGATTATTTACAAATGAGCCAAAAATGCCGTAGGTATTGTCGGCCCGTCAAAATGGCCAAACGCGCTCCGCTGATTTCAGCGGAGGCTACCTCAGAACTGTCCTCAATCAGAACTGTCCTGAATCAGAACTGTTCGAATCAGAACTGTCCTGTATAAGAACTGTCCTTTATCAGAACTGCCCCAAAGCAGAACTGTCCCGAATCAGAACTGCCCTAAATCAGAACTGCCCCGATTCAGAACTGTCCCGAATCAGAACTATTCAATAAGCATGCTTACGGCGTAATATGTGTTTTTTTTTTCATAATAAAAAATTTTTTATTTAAAACTTATACAGGATAGTTCTGATTTGGGGCAGTTCTGATACGAACAGTTCTGCTTCGGGACAGTTCTGATTCCGGACAGTTCTGATACAGGACAGTTCTTATATGGGGCAGTTCTGAAACGAACAGTTCTGCTTAGGGACAGTTCTGATTCTGGACAGTTCTGATTCAGGGCAGTTCTGATTCAGGACACGGTTCTGATTGGGGACAGTTCTGATTCGGAAACGTTCTGATTCGGGGTAGCCTCCGTGTACTTCCTGTGGACTTCTTTTTTTTGTTTTAAAAATCATAAAAAACATTTTGTACGATTTTGATGTGAAGCAGTTTCCCCGAAAAGTTGATACCTCCGTTAAAAAAAAATCATTTATTTTTTACTAATTGAAATTTAAATTAAATTAATTTACAGTTCGGGCAGGATTACTAAAAATGAAAAAAGAAAACATTTGGTGTTTTGCATCACGCAAAGTAAAAAAAAGGGTGAAAAAGAAAGAAAAATATGCAAAAAAACGGGTGTTATTATTTTGATCAGTTCACAGTTTGATGCTGATTATGGAACAGGAAATTTAAGTAAAATGAACACAAAGTTTTTCATATTTTGCTGTTGTGAGCAAATAGCTCTGGCATTTCTTGAAGTTGCTAAATATGTACTTGGAAATAAGTTATCATGAAAAATGAACATCACGGGGTGTTGAAAGGAAACTAAGCGCTTGCGCGTTGCCTGTGCATTTGCGTGTCACGATGTTTACACCGAAAACAGTGAATTTCGGTGAAACGGAAAATTCCTTTTTTTTTTCTGAATTTTTGCGTTAATTTTGTACATATTCCTTCCCATCAATTATGAAAAAACTTCCAAATTCAACATTTTATTTTTTCTTTTAACTAAGTGAAATTATGCGACAAATAGTCGTGCGGCGCGTTTTGGCAAAATTAAAAGTTCAAGCTTTTGACGGTTAAAAATACTAACGTTCCGTTCAACACCTCGTGAGACATAGACAAAGGAATGATGTGGAGCCGAATTATTAGTGTTTGCTGCTCGTTTCAGCAGTTGCAATCCTTTTTTCCATTATTCTCAGCGGCACGTGGCAGGTTTTGTTTTGGCTGCACACCAGTGTCAGCGGCGTTCAAATCTAGACTTCCGTCTTGAATATTCTGGTATATTTGCTTTGCTGTCTCAAGGAACGCATTTTCCACGTTGTCTCCTCTGTAAAATTTATACAATTTTTGCTGTAAAATTATTCTCACTAACGTTTTGGTACTGCACTCCAGGAAAATAAGACCGTTCTCTTCCGCAAATGCTTTGGCCTCCTCGTATGGCACATCACGCTGATCTTCAAGGTCCGCTTTGTTGCCGATAAGGAAAATTGCCTTAAATTGAAATCATTTTACATGTAAAGGATCGCGCCCTATCGCATTCTCTGCGTCTCCGCAGTGGCGTTGCGTGCAAAAATGGAGACGCAGAGACCCGCATCTAGAAAATTCGCCGTGGATCGCAAACTAGAATTTTCCGTCGCTATTTAATTTTCTGTTTCCTTAAAGTTTCAAAGACATAATTCAATTACCGTGTTTGGGTTAGTCAAGCTCTTGGCATCAGACAACCAGCTGCTGAGATGATTGTACGTGGAACGGCGAGTCATATCGTAAACCATCAAAGCTCCGGCGGCTCCGCGGTAGTAAGAGCGAGTGACCGCGCGGAATCTTTCTTGTCCGGCTGTGTCCCAAATTTGAAGCTTAATCTTTTGCCCGCTCACTTCGATAATCCGTGTGCCGAACTCGACACCAATTGTGTGTGGACAATCAGCCATAACTGTAATAATTCGGGGGGTTTTTTTTTGGGTTAAAATGGTAGCTGTTGGGAGAACAAAAAATGGCGATGTTTGCGTAATTTTGAAAATTCCAGGGAAAATGAAAAAAATTTGAAGAATTTGCAAATGTACTCAAACACTGTTGCAATTGTTTTGTTTTCCAAATAAATATCTGGCTTTGGGACGTTTCGGAACTTTTCGCTTCGAAACTGGGACGTTTGGAAACTTAGCGGTAAATTTCGAAAAATTCCAAAATTATTTCATGTATTCCTTGTTTTAAGGTACCACGTCAAATGGTGCACATGCGGGTCTCGCCACGCCGGTGTATGCAAACTTGTGGATTTACGCACAGGTTTGAAATTTTCGTAAATCCACAAACAGTAATATTCTAATAACATTCTATAACCAGTTACCCCGAAAAATTGACGCTGACGTAAATCGACAGCACTAAGCGAGAGATCAGTAAGTGCGCTCCACCAAATGTTGGCGTGAACTACTATTTTTCAAATTCTCGTCCATATTTATTTTTCACGACGCACATATTTAGACAAAATCAGCCTCGGTTTTTGTTTCAAACATAATTTTTTTTCATCAAACATTGCTGAATTTGTCAGCAATATCAGTTCTCCACTAACCAACGCAAAAAAGTGTCGAACTTTCAGGAATTGCACCTGTTTGAAATAATTTGTCTACGTTTGCATTTTTTTTTCTGAAAGCATATTTAAAAAATCGATTATTTCAGAGACCCGCTTTATTTTGTATCAAGTTTTCACACAAAAACGCTTATTTTTGGAATATATCAAAATCTTCAAAAACAAGGAAAATACACGAAAAAGATCGCATGTATTTATTTACATTATTTAAAGTTGTTCGCGCCAATACAGTGGAGCGAACTTACTGATCTGCCGCTTAGTGCTGTCGATTTACTCCAGCGTGAAAAATTGCGAAAGCAACTGTCCTCGGACTTTCAGGGGACTATTTGTTGTCTTTTCCGAGTTGGTATATAAATTTCTGCTCATCAATGACTCACATTTCCTCTCCGTGAATTGGTGCAAAAGACAAGACTTGCCAACACCCATGTCTCCGATAATAATATACTTGAAGATGTAAGAGTAGTTGTAGGGAGCAGCCGTCATTATTGATTGATTTCGCCAATTGACTTTGCTGATTTACCTGTATCATTCACACTAAAGTTTGAGTTGAGGTCAAGTGCGAAAGGAAGGAAGAAAATTGGCTTAAAAGTAGAAAAAGAGAGCGATAAAGAAAATTTGGTCTGCTTGTTCGAAAAACACTCGTGGCTTGAGCCTGAAGAGAAAAGAGGCAGAGAAAGCTGTAGAACACGAGCTGCAGTCTCCCGGAGGCTAGAAAAGGCAATATCACGAGAAAGACAGAGAAGGAAGGCCCCCTTTGCGATGCAATGCGTAGCGTACTATCGACCGCGACGCGCGCGGCGGACTAGTTTTCACCCTCTATATGCCTGACCCAAAAAAAAAAAAACAAAAAAGAGCGCTTCTGTTGTCTAGGGGAAAACAAAAACATAAATAAGCGTCCTAAATGAATAACAAATGACTTGAAGATGTTTAGGTAAATTTGGTTCCTAGATTACGGTTTATTTTATTGTCTGGTCTTTTGATTGTACTTATTTATTTATTGAATTTAAATTAAATACTAATCTAATCTCGCAGTTCTCCATTCCACTGATACACAAAAATATTTTGAAAATAACTTAACTTCACCCCTAGGGGGGACCCTATGAAAATTAATTTCGTCACCAAACCAAACCAACAATTTCCATCCCTCTCTCCCCTTCTATTTCTCACTTGCTTTTCTTTCTTTTCTATCATGAAAGATAGACATTTCGCAATAGTAATGCACACACACGCAGACTCACATTCACCTCTAGCATCGGTATACTATCTCCGCCTCTCATGTGGGTGCTATAGAAAGGCGGTTCTCGTTTCATAACGAAGGATTGCGAAATCATAGCGACAGGGAATTTCGTAATTTAGGGTCATGCTTCTCTGCACTCTGACAACCAACTTTTTGCCTATTTAAAATATTTCGCTGGTTTTCTTATCATTCACTTTTTTTTTGAACAATCTTTTACTGCTTGTATTTTTTTTCTTGAAACCTTTCTTGAACCCGTTCGAATAAATATTCAAACTCTCTAATTTCCAGGGTATGGTTTTAACCAGAAGCGGAAGGAAGCTGCTAGAGCAGCAGACTGCTTTCGCGGAGCAAAAGGAAAGACAACGTCAATTGCGACAGACAAGGTTACGCAAGACTGGAATTTTGAGATTCAAAGGTGGAGTACCTACAACGAAACCAAGGTTTTACATTAATCCCACTGGTCAGCGGGTTTTTGTATACCGTTCAATGAAAGAAGAATACTACCACCGTATCTTAAACGCTCCAAAATACGACGCGAGCAATTATGGAAGAGATCCTCCAATTTGCTATTCGTCTCTTGGTGCACATAGAGCTCTAAACGCAAGGCCACTTGGCCGACTTCCAAATCATATCATTGAAGCTCTAAACGATCACTACATTCAAATTACCCATGGTCTTATGGTTCCAAATGGAGATCTTTACAACAATGATGATCAACCTGTGGAGCTCTTGATACCATCGGTCATGAACGAAAGAGATTACTGCAAACTAATTCAGGAAGTTGAGGAAAACGAAGTGAAGTCGAAAAACCATTTGAAGAAGACAAGTTTTGGAAAAAATTTCGCTATTGCTCCTGCGTTCCCGCCTCAACCTTGTCCGGATAGCGCCCAGCATATGGTATGTATACTACAACTTTCTAGGATTTATTCTTGGTTTATTTTAGGTTCACGGTGAGATTATCGGTGTTTTTGTGATCTATGGATCTGGAAAAATTGCCCGAGCAGTTTGTTCAAGAACAAGGGAGATTTTCACCGCTCACGTGCTCCCACAATGGAAAGCAGCAAAAGTTATAGAAGTTATCAGAAGACTCCAAGTTCCAAATGACATAACTTCGTGCAATGCGGATGATGTCCGTATAAGGTATTTATGACTAATGTTGTGAAATATGTATGTATGCATGACGAAATTTCAAAAAAAAATTTTTTTGGCGGAATGTTATGAAACAAAGGTTGAACAAACGACGTCTGTGGACTATTTTCTCTTTTGAAATTTTTTAGCTTCCCTGCTCCTCCATTTTTACACGCTCTTATATAGCTGAATTTGGCAGAACGCCACTACAGAGACGCAGTCATGCGTTAGAGCGCGTTTGCCCCATGTAGGCTTTAGCACGCCGTCGAACAGCGTGAGCTATCTTTCGCGAAATTTTTGAAAAGTATGTGCGGAAAATACTGAGTAGCTGCTGACAATTCATAGAAAATAACGAAATAAAAAAAGCTCTCTTGAAGAAAGGTAATAAATCAAAATGATGCATTTCCAGCGAGCTATGTGTTTCCAAACGCACAGAAATTATCAAGAGCAGTGGCCGCTTCATCATATTCAACCCAATCGAGACAAACACTATTCACACATACTGTGTCGAACGATTAGACAGTATCACCGAAAAAGAAGTAATGAACATTTATAAAAAGGTATTTAACAATTTCCAAATTTTCAACTTCACTCACATCCAAACTTGAAATAGGTTGTGGAAATTGTTCGCTTTTGCCATGCAAGAAGAGTTCTTGTCCGGAATTTCAAACCCAGGAATTTCTACTTGACAAAGTCTGAAAACGGCGAATTCACTGTTCGCCCGTGCTTCATTCAAGATATGAGCATAGAAGAAGATCACACGGATCCACAACATACACGTCGCGCCGTGTGTATTCCGTTTATGGCCCCAGAGGTTTTGGTTTTACGAGTGCAACCCATAAAGCAACAATTTTTTCAGATGATCTCTGCAGACGCGAGGCCACTTCATAGCCGGTCAACGGAAATATGGGGACTTGGTGTCCTACTGTACATACTGCTCGTTGGAAAATACCCGTTCCACGAAATATCCATGCCGTTGTTGTTCCGTGCAATCAAATTGAAACAACACAAATGGCCTATTAACTTTATCAGCGCTCACAGTCGAGGTTTAGTTGATAAACTGTTGAAGAAAATCGCGGCGCAACGACTTAGCCTCGACAAGTTGTGGGATGAAATTCAACAAGACTTTCCGAGAATTCGATGTCGCTCAAATCCACTTTTGAAGCAAAAAGATTTGATTATCAAAATGGACATGTTCAAAATGTACTGGGAATCTTACAAAGATAGATTGCTCCCGAAAAATGTGATTCCAATTAACGAAGAGTACGAGTCTTGTAAAAGAGATATCCCAATTGCCAGTGCATTGGCTCGACAAGATTTGCGGGAAATTCGATCAGCAATCCGACGCCATATTAATGTAACATGGTGCCCGTACCGTCAGTTAGTGATTGATGCTAGGTTGAGTCAAATCAACACAGTTTTGCTGAACCGCGATGGCAAAGATGCAGAACGTGAAAATCGAATATCAGGAAATACAAAAATCATAACTAAGCGTGATGTCTCTATGAATATTCTCCTACCGGCAGAGTTATACCCAATCAATGAGAAATACCATCCAAGCCAAAATCCTGTTGACTGGGAGATTTATACTGCTCTTCGAGATGCGAAACAACTTGATTTTCCGGAGGTTAATCATGGGTCACGTCTTATTAGATATCCTGCTCCAGTGTATCGGGGGAAGCAATTTGCTTCCTCCTAATAAGACTGTGCACAACAAATGTAATGTTTCATTAAAAAAAAAGACGTACCTCAGAAAAATTGAAATTAATTTAATATTTCACTTCTTGTATCGAATCGCAATAATTAGATTTTTTCAATAGCGTTTCTTTCGATTTTTGAATTCTCATTGGTTAGTTGTTGTATTTTTTTTCTTCAGGACTTTTTTATTAATAAATTAATATGTATTTTACTATCAATTATTATATTAGCATACATAATATCGCAATGTGGCTCAGTACCGAATGAAACCGTAAAGAGCAGAACACAAGAAGAAAGAACAAAACAGCCAACATTCCCATAAATAATAAATAAAAAATTTAGAACCAGTAATAACCCGAATGCTGAAATTGAATTAACCTAAATGAATCTAAATTAGTTTTCCTTCAGCAAATCGCGCTTTCATGTATCGTGACGTGTGATAAATGGTGATATCGACCAATTGAGCCATGGCGAAAACGCCACCAACGATTGCGCATAAATTCACCAAAAACGAGGCAAATGATCTGAAATAGGGGATTATAGACAAAGATGTATGGTAAGTGAGATCATACTGTCTAAATTCTTCGTATTGAACCATCAGCGGACTGAACTCGTATTGCAAGAAGAATCCTGGCAAGCCAGCTTGTCCTGAAAGTACAAAAATGTTGAATAAAATTGGGGTTTAAAGAAAGTTTCAACTTTCTGAACATAAAACCCGCGCGAAAAATTATCCAAAAGGAGTTCACGGGGTCGCGGCCAATTCAAATCGGTTTTTGTTTTTTTTAACCATTTTCTCCTGTTTTCTTGAAATTTTGCTGACTTTTTTAATGGGACTTCATCCAAAATCGAAAAATCTCCGTTCATCAGCTTTTTTTTATTAAAATTGCTCGAGTAATTGTGAATTGGATGGACGAATAATAATGGCCTGAGTTTCAGCGTCTTTCTCTGTTTTTCAATTATCAAAAATGTTAAAATCCAATTTGATCACGGTAACTGTATAATAAGGGATGTTTTAAAACCTACTTCGTGACTGGGACATTTCAAAGCTTTTTTACACTTTTGCGTAGCTTTTTTGCCAATTGACACCAAAACACACGCGCATTTGGTTTTTATTTTTCGTTTTTATAATTATTTTTACTTTTTGTGAATTTAAATCCACTACTATACCGCGAAAATTCCAAAAGTTTCGAAATGTCCCAGTTTCGGAATGACAATTTCCGAAACGTCCCAGAGACTATAATAATCGCCAAAAAAAAATCAAAAAATTTGGACCGAAAATTTCGAATTTCCAGTCGTGACAACTAGGGTCACGGACAAAACATCGTGAACTCCTTTTGGACATCTTCTAACTTCTTTTTTTCCATAAAATTCACAGAAAATCAATCTTTTGTATAAACCATTTCCCCAGAAATTCCAAAAAACTTACGGAACCCAAGATCCTTTTTATACGTCGTCACCGAAAACTGATGACTTTGATCAACTTTTCCATCCAAATAGTCATAACGAGTCGGAACAACTTTCACAAAGTACTGATACATAATTCCTCCTCGATTCTCACGGTTAACCTTCCCGTCCAATGGATAGGCCTTTCCTGGAAACGATTTTCCGAACGAGACATGATTCACGGTGTGGGAAGCGTCGAATTTTGAAGGATCAATGTTGTGAAGGTCATGGACTGAAAGGGATTTTGAATGTATAAAAATTAGATTTGAAAATGGACATACCATGAGAGCGCATAGCTTGATGAGGGTCTCCTGGTGCAAGGTGAAAGTTTCCAGCAACTTTTGCAACTTTTACTGTGCCGTAGACTCGGCAACCTTCATTTTTGTGCTCGTTGAACTCTTTTACCCATTTATCGTTCTGAAATTTGACAAAAAATTAAATTTTTTTGTTTTTGAGCCACGATGTTTGCGATTAAGCAGTTGTTTCGTGTTGGAGAAATTTTCATTACTCCTCACGATGTCAAAAAAATAAAAACCATAAACTTACTTTGCACTGCTCGACTTCTTCAATATTCACTTGCCATCCTTTCACAGCATAAGCGCCTTTGACATCTTCGCAAGTGTTACAGCAGCTTCAAATCGTTATTTTTTTTTGTTTGCATCAATACTTTTTTAAACTTACGTTCCATCTGGAGCAGCACCATAGCAACTTCCACACTGCACCTCTTTTGTCGCGCCGGTTGGGTCAGCAAGTGTTTTGTTTTGATTGATTTCTGAAGTTTTCAATCTATTTTTTAGCCTTTTTTCGGAATTGAAAAGTAACAAACCAATTTTCTGAGCAGTTTCTGAGATGTTCCGTCCTTCAGAATCTAACCGAAGTCGGTAAATGTCATCGTTAATATTTTCCTGTGCTTCACTGCTGATATCCATTACGTCAACTGTGATAACTGTAATTTTTTGTGATTGATTATTGATCTTAATTTGATAAAAACTAACAATTGCATGGAAGTTTGTTGAAGGTAACGTCGAATTCAATATATACTCGCTCATCCGACGTCGTTGAGTCCACGAATAGATGCTCCAAAACATCGATGGTTAAAAATCGTCTTGTTTCCAGTACTATCAGCAAACTGATGGCAATTGTTGCAATTAATGTTACTAAAAGTTATTACTTGTTTTAATTTTCACTCCTAATTAATAAAAATAAATTACCCAATCCTCCGGATAAAGTTTTGACGCGAAAGTCATCCATAGGTTTCCGATACGCATCGAAATTTTTCAGGGACCAAAGTAAGGACATTTCTGCCTGGAAAAGAAGAAAATTATACTGAAAAATGAAAAAATAAACGAAATGCACTGCAACAATGACACGACACCAGACGGACAAGAGGTGTGAATGCGCTCTACTGGACTATATATCAACGGTTTGCACTTTCTCTGCGTCTCGTAGTAGAATGCACGACATTGTCGTGTCTCTCGAGCCCTCGTCGTTTTATTGTCGATATGCTGGCGGAGGATGTGTTGTGGTCTTCATTGACAATATTTCACTGCTACATACAGACAATGAGGGATTTCGCTAAATGTTCTCGAGCGAAATTCATTCTGTTCCACTGGTCTCGCAGCGAATTTTTGTTTTCAAAAATCTAGCAGCGATCTGCGGAACATCGTAATATAAATCTGATTTAAAAAATCAATTAATTTCTCAATTTTCACAATCTTTTGTCTTGTTTTTTTTCCAGTGTTTTCATGAATTTGAAAGTTTGCAATATAGCGCATTTTGAACACGTGAAATGTTTCTAATAAAAATTTAAATTACTGTCTGATAAGGTTTGGAAAATCTTTTATCAGTCTTTCATTGCATTCAATAATTGAAAAACGTCGTTTGGGTTTTGAAATTCCCAATCATATGGAAAACTTGTTTATTCAGTGTAAGTAAACGGATCAAATTTCAAATAAAACAACGAGAACAACAACTTTTATTTAATTAACAAAGCTGAAATTTTAAAAAATGAAAGAAAAATCGGAGGAACCATCGGAAACATCTAAACGACACGTGTCACGAATTCGACGCATTTAAATAACCTGAAAAAAAATATTGTAAAGGTCAGGGAGCAAAGGAAATATAAACAGGAGTCTTTATTGTGCTTTCAAACGAGTTGCATTATCCGAAAACACCGTTTTGTCTGCCTCTCTTCAAATAGCACTGTTATTGCGTGGTCGCGCACCAAAAGTGGGCGGGGTTTACTCGATGAAGCTTAAAAAAGTTAAAATAAAATCTAGAGCAGCGCCAGATCGAAATATTTGAATAAACAATTTAAACATTTTTATCCAAAAAAATGGTTCACAATTTGGCATGACATTTGAGGTTTTTTCCTAATAAGCTTCGAAAATGTTTAAAACAATTCAAGAAACGAAACATCCCAGTATACTCTGCGAATGCATCATCAGCCTCGCTCTACGGCACTTTTCAATTTTCAACAGTGTTGTGCGCCTGTTTTGAAGCGAAAAATCACATTTAAACTGCAACTCGACGTGGATACGTCATTTTCCGTTAAAAAGAAGTATAAACACTAGAATTCGAGTTAATCTTGCAAGTGCAACACGGTTTTACAGGAGTTTTGCAGTAGAGTGAGGTTGATGATGTATTCGCCGACTATACTTGAACCCCGCAAAATTGCCCCAAGTACGCAGCTAATTTGAAACTTGCAAGAAGACGCCTCGGTATCGTTGCTTTCTAGCTTAAGGAGAGTGGTATAGATGCAGAAATAACCACAATTGGTGCTGTGCCAAATGAAAACTAGACCCGATTTGTTGTGAGCTGTGATGGGGTAAATAGTAATAGCCTAGGTACTGTGGAACATAATCAACAAATTGTGAAAAACAAATATTAGTGATCTGAAAAAAAAAACGTGGTGGGGGGGGGGGGGGGGAGAGCTTGCACATCAGAGGCCGTATTCATGAACATTTACCGTACGGTAAATGAAAAAGTAAATGGGTTTTTTGAGGGAATTTATAAGTTTCGCTATTCCTAAAACAATTCACGGATCGTTTATAGTGTCATGAACCCCCTGCACATTGCAAAAATTTAATTTTCTGTCAAAAAAATCATTTACCGTTTTTATTTACCGTACGGTAAATGTTCATGAATACGGCCTCAGAAGAAAAATTATGAAAAAGTTTAGATAGGTTAATAGTGGACCTCATAAAAGTACAAATGTCGCAGTTTAGTTTAACTACGATATGTTTGTTTAAAAGCCCCTGTAATTCGCATGAGAGCCGTTTTTTTTCTTTGTCTAGCTGAAATAACTTTCAAAAGTTGATGTGCTACACTACACTAAGCAAATATTTAGCGATGACAAATCAAAGTGTCATCATGGAGTGAAAAATATGACGAAAAGCTTTTTGCAGCTTTGAGGAATGGAGAGAATTTATTTCTCATTAAACCACGTTGTTTCTTTCTGTTGGTCGAGCTTTTGAATTTATAATTTGCTTTTTTTTTAAATAATTTTTTGTGGATTTTGTACATGACTAATGGTATGTTGTTTTTTATAGATATGATTTTTTATTTTATTCAAAGCACCCCCAAAAGCCTCAAAGCCGGACAACCTTTCTAACACTAAATAATCCATCACACTTTACATTTCACCACGCATAATGATGTCTGCTCTCTCTCCGGCTCCAATGCTCTCCCTACTCGGCCGAAAAGCTGAAGAAAATTCCCTTTTCTTGAGCCCATCTTCGTTAGCGTTTACTATGTGTTTTTTCTTTTTTTTTTCATTGTTGAAAATATTGAAAAAAAATAATTTGTGTTTCAAAATTATTGAAAATCAGAGTTTTTGCTTGCTATTTTCCGGGTGTTGACCGCTCGAGAAACGCAGAGAAAAAAAAGTGTGTTAATAAAATTGTGCAACACGGTCAAGCTTCATTGATTTCAAATATGTACAGCTTTTCCTCCTCCTCCATTTTCTTCCTTTTTTCCAAAATTCTGAACTTGACTTTAAAAAACAACCATACCATACAAATTTTAGCATTATCAATGACGTGAGCCAGCAATTTGCAGCCGATAATTAAATAATATGGATTCCTCAACCAAGTAAGTAAACATATTGTTATTGCAGACCCAACTAAAACATGCTCATTGTTTGTTTGCGAATAGGTCTCATTTTTCGCATCCTTTTCTAGATTTTTTTCCTAGCTGAGCTTTTTCAGTCTGGCTGCTGTTTGCTGCTTTCAGTGGTTTGATATTGCCAGCAAAACATATGCCTCTCATGCTTTTGAAAAATTCCTGAAAATGTCCATTTTTTGTTTTTTATATTTTAAATTTGTTTTTCTACCCCTGAATATCTACTTTTCCCCCTCAAATTAAAGAAAAAAGGAACAAAAAGAAAAGAAAGAAAAACATCATATTTTCCAACGTGAGAAGTGACGGGGGTGTCAAAAGCAGACCTGGCTGGCCTTTCAACAAAGAATTCCCGCGCGCACATTATTTTTTCCTGGTTCTTGGTTTTTATGTGAGCACGGCTTGAAATTGCTATAGCTTTCTTTTTTCTTCTTGCCCATTTTCTTCTCCTTTTTTCATCAGAAACCAAAGTTTTTCCATCAGCATGTCTACCGATTATGGGGTGGTGATGGTGATAAAATTGTGTTACATTACTGCTGTCTTTTTATCAAAAATCACGAAAAAAAATGCAAATTAACACTGATTTTAAAAGATTTGTCTTTGTAGAATGCTCATGGAGGAAAGCATAACCCTAAATGCGAACACTCAGAACAAGAAGAGCAGGGAAACCAGTCCGTTTAAACTGGTGGAGCCGCGGAAGACGATGGGTGAAGATTTTGGGTGGGATTTATTTGTTTTAATTCTTTACTAAAGTAAGTTAAACAAATCATAAATATGTAAAATCTTTAGAATGTACGAAATCCGTTTACTATTGCTCACGCAGCTTGGCTATATCCCAATAGCAGCAGCCATGCTTATGACAACGTTTATGGAACCGTCACAGGTATGTAGATATTTATGTTTATTCACTTTTTTAATTGCTTCTGCTGATAATATGACGCAATTCTAGAACTGGTGCAAAACACTTGCGAGAACAAGCAACGACTGGTACTCCCATCCTACTAATGAATTTTACTCGTTAACAGTCCAGTATGGATACGCGTGTCAGAAAAGTTCAAATCAGACCACCGCATTGATGTCAAGTTTGTTGATGTGGGGAGCATTAGTGGGATCGTTTGTTTGTGGATTCATATCGGATAAAATAGGAAGGAAACCGGTATTTCTTGGTTAGTAAATAAATAAAAAACACTTGTGAACAAAAAACAATTTAATAATTTTTAAGGATGCCTGTTTTTTGTGACTATTGGCCATTTCTTTTTAACATCTTCTCTTGTATTTTCTTGGACCACTATTAACATTGGACTGCTTTTTTTGGGGTTTTTCTGTGGTGGCTATATGGTTACCAATTTTGTGATTTTGACAGAAGCATTTGAGTTACCTAGATCTAGACTGCTCGTTGTTTCTCTAAATGGTTGGAGCATTTCTATGGTTTGTATTTGATTCAGAAAATTTTTACATAATTACGAAAATTGTCCCATTATGATTCTAGGTAGCAACCGCCGGAATAGCATATTACTCGAAAAACTGGTTCACCTATCATTTAATGGCTGGCCTTATTGGAATCTTCTTGTCAATAATTGCCGTAAATATTATACTACCATAACGCTCTAACCACGTTTAATTTTAGCTAGGAGTGTCTTCCGAGAGTTGCCGTTGGCTTTCTGCTAGAGGATTGCACCACGACGCAAAGAGAATAGCTCTGCAGATCGTTCTATTGAACAGAAAAAGAGACATTGATGAAGATGATGCAAATATTTTAAAGTGGCACGAAATTCTTGGATTCAGTGCTCCAATGTTTACCGATGGAAAGAAAACTTGGAAAACTCTTTTCAAGTGAGATCTCACAAATTTATGAGCCATCCATTGATTATCACATTTTTTAGAACACCACGATTTCTGAAACTTACTACTGTCTTGTTCTACAGTTTCCTGGCTTCCTCAATTGTTTCTTTTGGGTTCTACTTTTCTATTGACGTGCTTCCCGGGAACCGTTATTTGAATCTGGGAGTAATGGGTGCTCTCAAGTTCATAATAGGGTTTACTCCTTTCATTCTAAATTGTTTCCTCACCAAACGGATTATAGCAATTTCATCGGTTGGTCTCTGCTGCATATCGGCGTGTGTAATTTCACCAATGTAAGTGTAAATGTCGTATGTACATAAGCTCGAATTTTAAAAAGTTAAGCCAGTATTATGATGATGACCAGCTTCGGTGGGTAATTATTGCTCTATCTCTACTGGTTTCTGCTGGAATTGATCCTATTTGGAAGATCAATCATCTTTACTCCGCTGAGCTTTTTCCAACGTCGGTTAGAAGTATAGCACGTGGAGTTTGCAATGCTGGAGGTCGTCTTGGATCAGTGTTGGCTCCTATGGTAATTTAAAGAGCTCCACCAAAATCTAAAGTTTTTTCCAGATTGTTTATCTTCGAACATTTGGATCCTTTGTGCCAAACACTATTTTTGCGATTCTACTGCTTGTTCAGGTAGTTATTTATTTATTTATTGTCGTTCCCCCTATTAATATTAATTTTCAGTTGGTTGTTATCATTGTCTGTCTTCCCGATGACAGTGACAAGGACGCGAACGAAATGAATGATGAGTAATTAACTTCCTATTACAAAAACAATCTCCCCCATTCAAATTGTGATTTATCTTCGGTCTTATCATTTTTGTACTCGTGAGATGTAACCACCGGTCGTTCCCATCAATCTCTTTTTTAATATTATTTCCATTCCAAATGCCAATTTAAATTATAATGTATACATATGAAGAGAACTTTAAGTATTTTTCTTTGTGGGTTCTTGTTTTTGGTGGTTTTTAATGATCTTTGGCCAGGGCGTGCCCTACCCGACATCCAAAGATAGTGTCACGAGCTGTTCTGTTGGACGACTTTTGAATAAAAATGAAATTTGAACCGCGCGGAAAAATTAGAGATTTAGAAAGGCAGAGATATGACACGCATTAGAGCGCGTTTTCTATAACCCTTCTAACCACTTTTTGATTCAAAAAAGACAGAAAAAACAAAAAATTCTAGTCTTTTCCAAGAAGAGTATTCAGTGGTGTATATGCATGTTATTCTTTGAACAAAAAAATGGGGTTTCATTTGAAAATGAACTTTAAGTCAAATGAACAACATGTTTTGCTTTGAAAAAATTATTTCATTGAAAAAATTCAGAAAAAAATGACCTCACGTCACTAAATGTTTTTTTGTTCTATTCCCAGCCCAACTATTATGGACCTATTCATATGAGAAAAAAGACAAAAAAAAACGTTTTTTTTCCTATTCATAGATGTAAAAAAACGACAAACAATGTCGAAAAACGAATGGTAAACAAGTGTTTATTGACCATGATAGACCATTGATAGTGAGGAGGCACAGAGATGTTTACAACCCCGTGGGAACGGACTTGTTTACTAGTTCATGCAAACTCCGCCCCTTTTCTGCGCCTCCTCACTATCAATGATCTATCATGGTCAATAAACACTTGTTTACCATTCGTTTTTCGACATTGTTTGTCGTTTTTTTACATCTATGAATAGGAAAAAAAACGTTTTTTTTTGTTTTTTTTCTCCTATGAATAGGTCCATTAAATTTCCTGTCAAATCAATGTTAGCTTAAAAGTCTGATTTGTTCTTTTCGAAAAAAAGAAGAGGGCGAAAACTCGTTTCAAAAACTTCATTTTGGTGGTTCTTGCGTCCACATGTCATGTGTCTTTGTCTTTCGCAATACGTTTTTAGTGGCACGGCCAGGGAAGGTCACACCTTTGAAAAATGCCTCCCTAGGGAAATGATCCAAGAAAGTTTGACGGGTACCCTTAAAAAATGGGTTGAAAAATTTGTTTATTTTTTATTTAAAATGTTATGTAAAAAACAGAGAATAAAAGGTTATTCAGAATAGAGGGACGTCAAAAGCACGTATTTTTCTTTTTAATTTCACGTCAAACCCCTTTTTGGTTAAAAAAACCAACAATCATTTGAACACGGAAAATGTGATTCTTTATTTTGAATATTTTGAATAAGTGGAATGTAAACAGAAGAAAAACAAACAAATGGTTAGAAAAAACGAGATTCTTTGTTCTAGTATTGTGCAATGAAGAGGGTTCTTGGTATTCTCAACCCAACATTTAAAAGTCTATAAAGAAAACGAAGTAAAAGATCGAGAAACCCGTGAAAAAGGTGGTCTTAAGTTGTGACAATTGAGTAGGTTGGTTGCAGTAGTTAAGCTTCTTTGTGACACACATGTGGGAATGAAAAGTTATGCTGGTGGTGTAGTTTGTAATTTAAATTTAAGTTTAAATTTAAAAAACAGAAAAATAGGAGGAGGGGGGGGGAAGAAAAGTAAAGAAAAGAAAAGAAAAGAAAAATAACCCAAATTCCATTTTCATTTCCCTTCCAGGTACAGTTATTACACTTTGATGATTCGCAACGCAAACTTTACGACTTCCCCTTCTGAGGCTGTGATGGACCTGAAAATTATATGGCATGGCAATCAAAAATTTCAGGAATGTTCGGTTACCTGGTTTGTTTTGCGGGTCGACTTGAGAATCGCAGTGAGCGGTCATGTCAGAGATTCGGTCCGCCAATTTGGTAGCTTCTGGATCGTTTATTTCGACCTGAAAGGAATGGTAGAGGAAAATTGTTATCTTTCTTATATATAAAAACCCAGATCGGGATGTCTGTGCGCGTCCGCACTTGCCTTTTTGCAAGAAAATGCAGTGTGGACAAAACACGAACCCGTGACATTGGGATTTGTATTCAAGCGCACTACCGACTGAGCCATAGAGGACAGAAATCTTCCCAAAACAGAGTGCGTATAAATGAATGAGGAAGAGTGGAACGTAAAAAAAAAGAATGTGGCGACGAAGTCGCCATTAGGCTGCGTCAGCAGCCGCGCAGGACTGCGCAGCAGGCTTGTTTAAAATAGAAAAGTAAAAAAAAAATCCAGGTTTTCATGCGTAAAATTTCGGAAGTTTGTATGTATGGGTGTGTGTGTGTGTGTGTGTGTACTACGCGTGCACAAAGTTCTGCTCAACAGCACTTTGTATCTATGTAATGTTGCATTGTGCATTGGTCGGTTGGTCGGGCGCGAGCGACATTTAATCAACAATGGCGTGAGTTTAGTACTTACTTCGATTTCCGGCAAAGCATTTCGACGCCCCGCGCGAGCAGAAGAAGCAAAGCATTCGAGCTCTCGCTCAGTGATTTCCAATTCGCCCATAGTCGACAGTTTGGCTCTGGAATTGAAGTTATTTTGGATCTGATAAGGAAAATCAGGGAATCTGAATTAATAAGACTTTGAAAGAAATATTAGGGCTGTGAATTAGAAAGTATGTCTGTATGTATGTATTTAGACAAAGTAAAAAAAAAGAATAGTTGACAAAAGGTGGAAAAACGGGGGGAAAAAGCAAAAGAAGAGAGGCATGCAGTGAATATTGAGACGAAGCGCACAGAGAGAGGGCGCCGAGAAACTGGAGGCGGAGGAAGATGGAGGAAACAAAGTAGGAGGGGTCTGGGAGCGGGTCCGGAAGCGAAAAGACACGCGAAATAATGCAAGTGTTGGACGGCTCTTTTTTGCCTTTTGAACCGCGCATCTTAATTGCAATTCTTCTATCTATCCTTCGCATCCGTAATGCATTTCATTTCATCTATCCCCCACTTCTCATTGTCAGACACAAGTTATTGGGATGAAATGAATGCAATTTTCTACATAAACATGGTGTTTTGGTTTCTTTTTATGACTGTTGACAGAAAACGGCTTGGCTATTTCCGGGCAAATCTGATTATGCAAAAAGATCTAGATGATGACGATCATAGTGAAGGGAAGGAGGGAGGGAGGGAGGGAGGAGTTCCGCTAACATAAATTCGGCTGGCAGTAGGAAATAGGATCTGGGACAAAAAAATTTTTCTCATGAGGAAAGAAGAAAAAAGACGTAAACAAGTTTTTCATGGGAAGTAAGTGAGTAGTGAATGCATATAAAATATAATTTAATACAATTTAATTACTGTGTCATAACTACCAGTTGTTTTGAATTTTTGCATTTTATACCTATTTATTTATTTGTTTCCTAATAATTATCAATAACGGCTTATCGCATCGTTCTCAAAAATCAAAGTACACCAAAGAAAAGGAAAAACTCAAACGGCAGGAGGAGGGGGAGGAAAAGTGAAAGAGAAAACTACGTCACTTTTGATGACGACAAACTCTTGTCTTCAAAATATTTTTTAATGTGAGCCTTGCATGAACTTTTTGCATGAACCACGGCGTGTTGAAGAGTACACCGTGAAAATGCGCTCCACTGCTCACATAGATTTGAGGAAACGCAGTTGTTACAGATTTGAAACGGTTTGGATTTTCAAAAACGAGGCGCTGGCGGAATTGGTTTTCTGCATAAAATAAATGTGTAAATATTTTTCAAATATTTCGAATAATGCAAAAGATATGAATCCATAAGAAAAAAATATATAAACAATTGCCGCGGCGCCGCAGTAACGACGTTTTGAATACGCCATTTCGCGCGCTTTTTTCTCGAGTGACGTGGCAACTTTCCCGCGAAATTCAAATTTTAATTTTCATGTACCTCTCAACACCCCGTGATGAACTAACTAAGAGTTGTTTAAAAATAATTGTTGGTGTCTGAGAAGTCGTAAAAAAATAGACTAGAGACAGATTAGTTGAGCGCCGAGTGATAAATGAGGAAGGCAAAGAGTAAGAGTATTACTCATATTTTGAAGTTAGATACTTCTCAAAACTCATCGGAATTATTACTAGTTCCTAGTATAACTGACTCACCGATATCTCAATTAACCAGAATCCCGCGGAGAGATCGAAAAACTAAACGTGATTTTTCCTCTTTAAAAGTGTTCACGCCCATGTACATATTTATAATAATCACGCTATTATTTATGTATTACACACAGGCCTAAACACTTGTTTATTTATTTATTTTTTCTTTCTTTCTCATTTGCATTTTACATGGAATATGGAAATTGATAGATAGATAGAACAAGCAGCTTAAAAAATTTACATATTAAAAAAACTTTGTATTTAGTTTAAAAAAATGAATAATAAAAAATAAAAAAAAAACAAATTGTAATACTATTTCAAAGAAAATAGAACAAAATACAAAGAAGCTAAAAACAACGAAACGAAGCAACCACCTGTGGGAAAAATAAGTCTGTTTTTGGAATTCATTTGAAAGGAAAAACGACACTCACAAAGCAGGGCAGAGAGATAAACAGGTATAAAACTAAAGAGTGTATGAAAGATTTGTCTCGCCCGCTAGATAAACCTCATCGACATCTAGCCAAATAACTGCGAGAGACTTATATTTATGGGATTTAAAGAGAAAAAGGGAAAAGGGGAGAAGCGAAAAGAAATATGATATCAGAAGAACAACTCTGAAGTGAAAAACTGGCAATGAAAGATGATGAAATGTGTGAAAAAAAAACGATTTTCCGAAAAATTCAATTTGAAAGTGTCTCGCAGTCCAGTCAAGTATTTTTTTTGAGAAATAGGAAAAGGCATTCTATTAAGCATGCACACAGTCTGGGAGAAGATAAAAAGTTAAAAGGTTGAACCGTATACTGGCATTCTTGTAAACGTTTACAAGCGGTTAGCCGAGAAAGAGAGATTGTGCGCAACAGTCTGCGGAATCTTATCAAGCTCTTTACGGTTTCTTCAGTGTTATGAAGTTTTAAGGTGGTATTGGAATTGTTTAAGTAACATTATTTTCAATAGGATGAAACGGGGATCCATGGAAACCCAAAACTAAATTTTTCTGCCTCGCTGTACCCAATCGTCTGCTCCTTTTTTCTAGACGAATTGAAAAACCTGAGAAAAATCAAAAACCTGTGACTTTTGATTTACTTTGGGGACCGCCAAGTGGGAAAGAAAGTGCAAATATTCAAATGAATTTACTTGTTCACGTGAGAAAAAGAACGAGGTGACGTGGCTTTAACCACTTAAACGACGAGAGCTGAATTTTCTTAAGGCTTGCAGGTAAGTGGTCCTCACACTACTGTGGCATTAGTTTGGCAGAGCAAGCTCATGTTTGAATATTCAATGATTCCGGCCAAAGTGTTTTTGAGACAAGAAAATAAATTATCTTTACTAGAAATTTTGGCATATTTACTGGATTCATTGTGATATATACGGTCCGAAAATGCTTTCAGATACTACAAAATTCTTCTTTTCAGTCCACAAAGCTGTTAACTGCTTTAACTTTCGGTAGAGCAAACGTCCCTGAATACGACATCTGGTTGTCCAGCTTGATAATTGTCACATTTCTTCTCGAAGTTTGCCTTCCCCTCGACAAATTCAAAATACTTTCTAGCGCAGAAAAAAAGCAGTATAACTTGTTGTCACCTTTAGAACTTATTAAACAGTCTGCGAGCTGTTAGAAGAAGGTTAAACTATCTAATAGTATAGCCTGCAGGTCATTAAGCGGAAAAGTGAGCGAAACTGCCGCTCAATGTGGCCTCCATTGGGCGAAACAGTCTATAGACAGTCAATGGTTATTATCGATAGATGCTCCGGTTTCTGCAGTCATTCCTTCCAGGTCAAAGTTACCAGGGGTTGAGTTACCAGAAAAGAAATAGGAAGACTAATTCAGAGCTCATTATATCAATATTGGTGAAGGATTTAAGCAATCAGAACTCTCATATTCTGGATAGATCAGTTTGTGGTGAAGGATCGCAATACATATTCAAAGAGGGGACAAGACGTGGATGTCATGGTCTAGGTGGGCATCACCGATTAAATTGGAAGACTGCATTGGCTCCGGCCTACAGGTCCCAGAGAAACACCCTTAAAACTGTATTGAACCGTTGCGGCTCTACCCTGCACAGGAAAAGCTCCTTGTATCTTCCAGAAAGACTTTGAGCCCTAGCTGAACCCGGTGGACCACACCATAGACTTTCAATCAAGGAAACACCTGATTTAGATCCCAAATTATGCGAATTCTCATTTTTTGAAATGAATTTTTCCGGCGCGACACAACCGCAGCGAGTGGCGTCGGCGGCAAAGAATGCGTTTGAAAAAAAGAACAGCCGCCAAAACCACTTACCCATTTTTTTCAAAGTTTTGCCCAATAATGGCTCTAGAGAAAAAAAGAAAAGCTGGAAAATTAAGCGTGTACATATTTCTACATTTTATTTCCTCTTATTTTGTGAAAAATCCATAAAACTCTCTCTTTAAGTGGCTCAAAATGTGTTATTTTTTTTATCAAAAATGAAGTGTAGTGAAAACGTGCACGCACATTGCAGAATTGACTCCTCCCCCTTTTTTATTGGTTTGAGTTGAGGACCCCACAATAAAATTGCCCTGTTCTTTTTTATATTTACTTATTATTTATTTTTTTTTAATTTGGAAGGGAAACATTTTGATGCATTTACTCTGTGCCAATCGATATGTGTCACTCACGTCCGTCACCTTTGTTATTCGCAAAAAAACATTAAAAAATATTTTTTTTTAGAATTTAAATACATATTATTGAACAATGGAGTCTCACGTAAATACTGCAATAACCGAGTTAGGTGAATTTTTTTTCCCATTTAAATGGTAAATAAAATAAATATTAATCAGGCCTGAGCGATGCAATTTCTTCCAATTTTCCAACCGCCGAGCAGATGAATTTCATTCAATCGGTCATGTGCAAAAATGATGTGGTGAGTCGTTTTTTATCTTGTGGAAATTAAGAAGATTAATGTAAGCTTAAAATTCAGGATCAAGCATTACAAGGCTGCTCAACAGAAACAGTTCAGGATTTCGAAAAAGATGGGCTTGCAGGGAAGGTTTCGGCACCTGAATTCTTCAAGAAACTAGGATATATCTGTCAAAGAGGATCTTATAAATCAGTCGATATTCGGATGGATTTTCAAGTGAGTTTTTTTTCGGTTGTTTCACGATTTGTTGAAGCGTACAAATGCAAAAAAAAAATCGCGCCAATGTTAAAATGGGGCTACTCCGAATCAGAACGTTCCCGTATCAGAACTGTCCAGAATCAGAACTGTTACGTATTGAAATCGGTACATAAAAATTAGCCAAACCGCATGCTTCTATGCAAAATTAGTAATACTGAAAAAAAAATAATACCGTAAAACCTGTAATTGAAGTACACCTGTATTAGAAGTACACCTCTAATAGAAGTACACCCCCAAGAGGCTTTTGAAAAATAGAAGTACACCCTCTAATAGAGGTACATCATCGGGTGAATTATTTTGAAAAAATTTTTTTATTCCATTTTTCATTAGTTTGAAGAATTTTTGAATTGAAAATTATTTGAATGCCCACGACACAAGTGGTCATCGTTTAGAAAAAAAAAATAAATAAATAAAAATAAATCGTTTAGAATAGCTGACAGACGATTATTTAGCTTATCTCAACAGTTAGAAACTGTCTAAAAAAAGACGGAATCGGGAAATTTTGAAAACTGACCGAGATGGGATTTTGAACACCCCTTCGCGAGAAGATGGTCTATGCACTGCCCCCAAAAGCGGGAAAGCGCCAGCAAGCTTAGCGCACTTTGCGTGCCTTGGCGCGCTTGCCGACGAGCGCTCATTTTCAACAGGAAATGTGGTTTTCTCAATTTTTTTATTAAATTAGAAACATTTGTGTTATATTTTCTAGATACGTTTGTTTATACAGGTATATTCGACAATTTACGAGGTCGCTCAATGAAATCGGTGGAGAAATGAGGACGAAATATAAAAAAATCGGAATAACGGCAAAATCACATTTTTTCAAATTTTCAGCCGAATGGGCTCAATATTCCTAATGTCTTAGACATAGCTTTGTAGGCATGGTCGAGACACACATTTTAAGCGCAGAGTCGGTCGGAAAAGTTCAAAACTGGCGGCGAAATACGAATTTGAAATGACGGACAATTTCTCATCTGGCACAGAATTTCAGAAATTCTGATATAAAATGAGGTTTTTTTGTTTCTTTTGTACTTTGTGAAAATACATTAAATCAAAACATTAAGAAATTCACAGAAATATAGCTGCAGCGCCTCAGAAAACGGTAAAATCCGGCGTTTTTAAACTGCCATTTAACCGAGTGTTGAGAACATTTATTATGTGTTTAATGTTTCGAAAAAATAACTTTAATTGTTTTATATCGATTTCATACATTTTTTCTTCAAAAAAACCAATTTTCTTCCCGTTTTTTCGTTATAATCAGAAGGTGCAATTATTCTCGGCGAGGTACGGTGCAATTGCGCTCTATCTGCACGCATTAGAGATCAGAGGCGCAGAGGCGTTGTGCTAAATTCTGTATCTCTGCGTCTGCAAACGCAAAGTGCGCTAGCCAATGTTGTTTTGCGCTTTCCCGCTTTTGGGGGCAGTGTCTATGGTAAAAATGCCTTTAGCTGAGGGGGCCGACAGGGGAAAAATTACCAAAACCGGGAAAAATTTGCATGTCTGCGGCGCAGGTTTTCTAGAAGTGTTAATCCTTTCAGTACAAAAGTCGTGCCGCACGTTTGCAGTGGGCAGGGCTTCTTCCTCGGTTTTGGAAATTTTTTTCCCGGTTTTGTCTTCCCCGGTTTCGCGTTTTCCCCAGTTTTGCCTGATTCTCGAATCGTATTTTTTTTTGTTATTTTTCTTCTCAAAGGCGTTTGAAAAATAGAAGTACACCCTCTAATTGAAGTACACCTGTATTAGAAGTACACTCATTTAGGGGGTTTGAAAAATAGAAGTACATGTACTTCAATTACAGGTTTTACGGTAAATGCTCACAAACTCAACGAGTGGTGAGCTACTGACCCTCTTTTTGAAACGGTTCTGATCGGGGACAGTTCTGATTCATGGTAGCCTCTGCCACAATCTGTAACTTCCAGGTGTCCACTCGCGCCTGCCACGATGCTCCAGATTGTAATTTCCACGTAGTATTAAACACTACCGACTGGACAAAACAATTCAACATGAAACCGTCAACCGCTGAAAACCTTCTCGAAAAACTACTAGAGGCCAGGTCGACTATCAGAAGGAGCAAAGAAGCTTCCCATTCGAAGACTGATTAACGTAAAATTTTTGATTTTGTTCCTAAAATCAGTTATGACAGGCTTTTCAAGGTTATATGTACATAAATACATTGCAAAACGATCTGAATAAAGTGAGATTAATTTATTGATCACATTGTTCCATTTTTTTCTGATAATCGATTCCTTGAATTTTCACATTCCGAACTTGATGTTGTCGTTTTGCGTTCGCTATTTGCTCAAAAAGAATATCAATTAAGCTATTTAAAAATGGTAATTTTATTTTTCTACCAAGAATATACACATCACATCTACTGGAAGACATTTTCTTATTTTTTGTTTTGAATAAATCTAATAAGCAAGCCTGTGGAGCTGGTGCTTTAGCGTCATAATTTTTTGTTCAAAAAATTTCCTCTTCCAACCTTTCTTTTCATTCCCCAATTTACCGGGAAAACAAAAACCAAACGTTATTAACGACATCAATCAATTTTCCTCTTGCCGTCTAATATTTATTGGGAAAAACAAGAAAAATAGAACGATTACTATTAGTTTCTTTAAATCATGTTCTTTTTCGTTTTCCTGGAACTTATTTTCTTTGTTGAACACAGCTCTATTCAGAGTTTCCCATGGCGTATTACGCCGTCAAATTGTTTGTATGTCTGGTATCGGACCGATTGAGTGTGGATTTACGGGACGAAACAGAGACTTACGCGTCTAGGAAGATTCCTCCCTTGGTCTCGCCTAGTGGACGGTCGCCCCTCTTATCTCCCATATCGATTACTCCCTCTATTACACGAAATGGTTTCGGGACCCCCTAACAAGCGCAAGCCCACTGAGAACAATGATGACGATGATTTGTACGTCACCTACGCGGACTACATGCAACTGCACAACCATCTCACCAAACTCACTGCGGTTGTCAGCGACATCCATCTGGCAATCATCAACTTTGGTGGGAAACAGTTGGCGGATCACGTAGCTTCTGCTATTCCTCATATTGGCTCTCTACCAATCGCTGCTCCCCGTCCTGCTCCAATCAATTGGGCCGCTGTGGTCAAGGGCACACCTGCAAACTCTGGACATACTCCTGCGTCTGTCGGTCAGACCACTATCGATCCTCTCACAGTCGCCAAACAGGCTGCCGTCCTTATGGATAAGGCTACCCGTGCGGTGATTGAGCGCATTCCGGATAAAAAAGGTGAGAATTCATCCATTAATTCTGATGATTTACAGATGATGCAAGACCTCGCCAAACGTCACAATCTTCCCATTCCCTCCTCGTCGTCTCGCATTGATTGTTCCTCATTGTCCCGTCCCGTCAAACTCCAATTCTCCTCCTCTTCTGACCGCGATGCTTTCATCTCTGGATTTAACCGTTGTAAGTCTTCTGATCTGGCTATTACCTCTATTGTCCCCAAGCCCCGTATCCGCCGAGATCTTACTTCCTCAGAACTTGTCACTCTCCGCGAATCCCGCAAATTTGTGTATGACAATAATCTTAAAGCCAAACAGTCTATTTTTATTATGTCCGATATCACTTACAAAACTAATCCCAAGCCCCGCCCCTTTGTCCCTTTTGCCTAGAAGCCGGCTCCCAACTCTTGTCTTCTCCATCGGCTGACTTAACCTCCCCATATATCACACTTAATTGTCTTTTGTCAAATATTCGCAGTATTGCGTCTCTTCCTAAGATTAACTTAATCTGTGACTACTTCCTCCACTCCTCTCTTGACATTATTGCCCTTTCCGAAACCTTTCTCGACGAATCATTACCAACTTCTTTGTTTCCCCCTCACTTCTCAGTTCTCCGGTGTGACCGTAACCCCACCCTCCACTCTAAAACCCGGGGTGGTGGTGTAGCCCTGCTTGCCAAGTCCTCCATTTCTCTCTCCCCTATCGATTGTAACTTTGACTCTCATTATCCTAATCATCGTTCCGAAATCATCTTATGCACTGTAAGTTCTAGTATTGTTCCCCCTCATTTTGATCCTTTTACCTTATGTATCATTTACCGTCCACCCGACTCCTCTGCTCTTGAGACCTCCCTTCTGATTGCTCACCTTGATCCATACCTTCCTCTCAATCGCTGTCTCCTCCTGGGTGATTTTAATTTTCCATCTATTGACTGGTCTTCTCTCGCTTCCTCCTCCCACCAATTCTCAAAGTTTCTATGTACACGAGGTCTCTCCCAACACGTTGATTTTGCAACGCGTCTTTCTTCCCAGACTTCCAACATTCTCGACTTAGTGATCTCTAGCGACGACTTTGTTCCTCATAATGTCATCCCCGACCCACCTCTTCTAAACTCTGATCATCTGAGTGTTTCTTTTGCTTTATCGCTTCCATCCGCTTGTCGCTCCGTCCCCTTTGTTCCCCCAACTCTCCGCCTGAATTATAAACTTACTGATCTTAAACTGCTTAATGCCCACATTGCCTCCATTGATTGGGATTTGCGCCTTAGCACTTCCCTATCACCTTCTGACAAATACAATAATTTCATATCTATCATTAACGCTCTCATTGTCAAATTCACTCCACTTCACTCTCCTCCTCGCTTAACTTGTCCATCCAATCCTCTCCGTCGTCTAAAGAGAATCCGTAAAGCTCATGCTCGTCTTCTCCAATCTCCCCGCTCCCCTTCACCTTCTTTTATCACCTCCCTCAAAAAACGGGAAGCTTCCATTATCAAACGTATTAAGTCCCAGCAGGCTCGTTCTGAAAAGAAAATCACTTCACTACCCAATTCCCGCTCCACTCGTTTGTTAATATCCCGTAGACTTAAAGTCCGTCCCCGAATTCCCTCTCTCTTTGCTAACAATCATTTAATTACTGACGACCATGATAAAGCCCGCATTTTCTCTGTATCCCTAGCTCAAAACTTTTCTATGTCTTCCTCTACCACTCTCTCATCTCCCTCTTCTATCTACACTTTCCCTACCTCTTCGCCTCATCTCTCGCCCCCCTCTCATCTGTTCGAACCATATAGCATTGCCCTAACCCTCTCCAAACTTCCCCCAAAATTTGGTTACTCTCCGCACCTTGTTAACTATTATATACTCAAAAACTGTGCCACATCTCTCGCTCTCCCTCTCTCTATTATTTTCAAAAACTCTCTAGCCACTTCATCAGTCCCCCTCTCCTGGAAACATGCCACGGTTGTTCCCATTCCTAAAAAAGGCAATCCCACGTCACCCTCTATGTATCGCCCCATCTCTCTCACTGACCCCATCGCCCGGGTTATGGAGCGTATTGTCTGCTCCGATATCAGAACCCTTCTACATTGCCGCTTTAATCTTCATCAACACGGCTTTATTAACCGTCGCTCTTGCCAATCCTCTCTTATTAGTACTGTATCCCGATACAAAGCTCTCATCAAAGCCCACAAAACTCTTGATATTGTATATTTCGACTTCGCCAAGGCCTTCGACAAAGTCGATCATCACCTCCTCCTTGGTAAACTCTCCTCTTTCGGTGTCCCTTCCCTTTATACCCAGTGGTTTTCCGATTTCCTCTCTTTCCGCACTTTTTCTGTAAAAGTCAATGACTACACCGACAACACAAAAATACCCATCCCCTCTGGTGTACCCCAGGGTACAGTCTCCGGCCCCCTACTTTTTATTATTTTTATCAACGACCTATTAAACGGCCTCAACGACCTGATCGACTTTACCGCTTTTGCCGATGATGTTAAAGTTTTCTCCCCGTCCCCACTCATTGTTCAATCTGCTATTGACTTCATTGCCGACTGGGCACTAAACAACAAACTTCCCCTTGCCCACTCCAAAACTTCTCTTCTTCATCTTGGTCCCTTCAATCCCCGTTACAACTACAACATTGCGGGTACTAAAATCTCCCCCTCTCACTCTGTAAAAGATCTCGGCGTAACTTTTGACCCCTCTCTCCGCTTCAAAATTCACATAAACCGTATTGTAACCTTAGCCCTACTTCGTTCAAAACAGCTTCTAAAGTCGTTCAAATCCCAATCCCCAATATTCTATTCTAACCTGTTCAAAACTTATGTCCTTCCCATTCTTGAATACGGTTGTTCTGTCTTCTCCCCTCCACCTAATTCATCTATTGCTCACAAACTTGAAAATCCTCTCAGATGGTACTCTAAAATGGTCTTACAAAGATGTAACCTCCCCTTCTCATGTTATCTTGACCGTCTCACGACCCTCCAAACTACTTCTATCAGACACCGTCGTCTCAAAATCCAACTCACTTACTTGTATAAACTTATTTCCGGCACCGCTCACTTCCCTAATCTAAATAATCATGTCAGATCCTCCTCGTCTTCCCGCAGTCCCATGACCCTAATCGCTATCAACCCTCATGTGAATGATTTCTTTTCCCACACCATCTCCCATTGGAATGCGATTGTCGCCAATTTGCCCTCGTTTCTCTCCCCCTCCCAATTTGATACTCTCTTAAGCATATCAATCAACTCCTTGTAAATATGTACCACCATCTACCCCATACTTTACTCTATTCTTTTGCTCTAGTCATGTATAATACAACTATCGTTCCCCTTTCCCTAGAGCTTCTCTCGTGAGGGAGCAGCTCTTAATTATTGTTTCGTTGCCCTTACCATGCAATAAACATTCAATTCAAGTTTTGGCGCAGTTGAGGCGTTTTATGTTGAAAATCACGGCGTATATTTTGGAATCAGCATGTTGTGGGCCAAAGGCGTGTCGAAACCGTTTCCTTTCAGTCAAAATTTCTACACACCTTGATTATCCTCAAATCCGCTACCATTTCAATCGCTTGAAAGTGAGATTTTCTTTTGTGAGTAAACGCTGGTAAAAAACATCAACAATTCTCCTTTTGGATTAAAAATGTGGCAGTGTCCGTCCTTGTCGGCCACTGCGCCTGCCAGCACACGTAAAACGCGTCAGCACGATTACGCATTGCCCCCCCCCCGTTCTGGTGGCTCTACGGCCCGCCATAACGGTAAAACGCGCTCCGCAAAGCAATATTTATATTGTCGGCCCGCCAAAATGGTCAAACGCGCTCCGCTGAACTCAACGCTATGCGATTTTCATTTTGATTTCCAAATTATTTCATTTCACGTGTAAATTGAACGTGAACTGAAATAATTTGGAAACCAAAATGAAAATCGCATAGCGTTGAGTTCAGCGGAGCGCGTTTGACCATTTTGGCGGGCCGACAATAAAAATACTACTAAACAGAAATAAGGAATTACGTATTCATCTGATTGAGATACTTCGTCAAATGGTGTGTACTGGGGGTCTCGCCACGACAATGCATGCATACACAGTTGTGTGGATTTACGCGAAAGCCTGTGAATTAATTTTCGAGTGTTTGCGGGGAACATTTAAATACATAAAAACCGATTTTTTGCATTGAATAAAATGTTTCCTATACAAATTTCAAATCACCTATTAAAAAAAACAAATTTGCGTTTCATACAGTGTTAAAACAAATAAAAATCGTCACAAGACATTTAAAGGGGAAAAATTAAAACTTGTAAATCAACATGTGTGCATACACCGCCGTGGCGAGACCCGTGATGCGCACCATTTGACGAGGTATAGTCGGCGAATACATCATAAACCTCGCTCTACTGCAAAACTCCTGTAAAACGGTGTTGCACTTGCAAGATTAACTCGAATTGTAGTGTTTATACTCGTTCCCGAATCAGAACTGTCCCGAATCAGAACCGTGCCCTGAATCAGAACTGTTCGTATCAGAACTGTCCTGCATCAGAACTGTTCGTTTCAGAACTGTCCCATATAAGAACTGTCCTGTATCAGAACTGCCCCGAATCAGAACTGTCCCGAAGCAGAACTGTTCGTATCAGAACTGCCCCAAATCAGAACTATCCTGTATAAGTTTTAAATAAAATTTGTTTTATAATGAAAAAAAAAACACATATTAGGCCGTAAGCATGCTTATTGAATAGTTCTGATTTGGGGCAGTTCTGATACGAACAGTTCTGATACGAACAGTTCTGAATCGGGGCAGTTCTGATTTAGGGCAGTTCTGATAAAGGACAGTTCTTATACAGGACAGTTCTGATTCGAACAGTTCTGATTCGAGACACGGTTCTGATTCAGGACAGTTCTGATTTGGAACAGTTCTGATTCGGGGTAGCCTCGCGAGACCCAACATTTGCTCTCGCTACGTCACATTTTCTATATTTTGATCTAAGTTTTAAGTAAATGGAGCACATTGCGCATGCGTTTCGTTTCGTTTCCAGACCTCATTTCGTATTGATACATCACTTTTTTTCTGCTTTCCTCTTGCTCCTCTATCCTACTGCCTGCCGCAGTCAATCATGGCACCAGACCTAATCGCTAAATTGAATGAATGAATGGAATTAGAGCACACGTACATATTTCTATGTGGTACACATTTACACACATATTCTTCTCCATTATGGATTTATCCATATGCGTGTGTGTGTCTATGACGAGATGTAATTGTTGTTGCTGTTTTTCTTGTCCTTTCTGTTTTGTTTTCCGCCAAATGTGCCTAATATGTATGCCATGACGTGTACATATTTCACTGTTTTTATTAAAGAACGAGATTAAAGCTTCTGGGAAAACAGATGAACTATGTATGTATTCCCTCAGATGATTAGCTTTGGAAATAAATATTTTTTTTTGTTTTGCAGTGCTTTTTAAGACCCTGGTGAATAATTTTTTCTGTTCTTTTTCTTAAATTTCCGTTTTTTTTCCTCAAGAGAGATAATAGAAATAGAAATTAGAATGCGTTTTTGTTTCTATCCGGGGTAAAACAAAAATGTAAGAAGCAAGAAGAAGAAGCGGCTGCGCACATGCGCGTACTCACAAATTCTAATTAACAAACGTTTGTTTTGAATCGCGTCGGTCGCTGGCTGCTACAGCGGCGCGGCAACGAATGGGAAGGAGAAGGAGAAGGAGAAAAGACAAGACAAGACAAGACACAAGACCTAAAAATCACGACTACTCGTAAGCCCAAAGTATCAACTATAAGATGCTTGGTTCTGCTAATAATTTTATTTTAAAGTTCTAATTTGGAAGATATACATTCATAGTTACACGTGATATATGTACATATGTACATCCTGACATGTACATAAATAAATCTTGTTTTTTGAAGCATATGACGCGGCGAAAAATCCGTTTTGTTAATCCATTTTGTGTAGTAATATAATATAAACAAAGGCAAAAAAGGAGGATGATGAAGACGAAAACATTACATTTTTGAAAATCCGACATCTTCTGTTTGGGTGGTTTCCTTTTCAGTTTCTATGCATGAAACTTATTTGAGCCCCCATCCCAAAAGCCGATTATGCTCAAGAGTTTTTGCGTGTGGCTTGGAGGGTAGTACAGTAGTAATTTTCAAGTACTCCTTCACACACTTCTTCTCCCTTGTTTGTTTTTACAATTCCATTTTATTTCATTTTTCAATTTTTGTTTTTCTTTTTCTGTTCCGCCTATATAAAAAAGTGGAAATAAATGGAATGGCTCTAACGTCTAACTTTTAGCGAAGGTTTTAACGAGTCCCGATCCATCAAGCTTTCAATTCAATTCCGTGATAAAACCGGAAAAGCTACTGAAGTATTTTCGGACGAAAGAAAGAAAAAATAAAAGAAAAAATAGCCAAATTCAGGTTTGAAGTGTTTTTTTTTTCAGATTTCTCAGAATAAAAATTGTGTCTGAATTTTTATTTCCTACAAAAAATGATATAAAATTGAATTCCTAAATTAAAAGTTCCAAAAGGAAGGAAAGTCATAAAACTTTTGGCAACAAAATGAAGACTTTAGTTCTTAACAAGGATTCTAAAAAGAAAAAGACAAAACTGCTCATGTTCTCACTCTTTTTATTGTCTCTTTTATATTTTCTTCTTTTCTTTCCTTTCCTTTTCTTTGGCTCAATGTTTCTTTTTGTTTCTCTTCTAGCCTTCTTTGCAATTGCTTTGCTCTCCGCTTCTCAATTCTCGTTTCTCTTCTCCTACTTCCACAAAACGATACTTCGCCTTTTTCCTCTGTTCTTCTTCGTCGTCTTCATGCAATTAGTGCTTCGATAGTTTTCATTTCTTGCGTTTTCCCTTTTTAGACGACGCGCAAAACGCTTTTATTTTACTTCCACTTGCACACTCTTGGTCAGTCCCGATAGGATTTGTGCTACTGGTTCTTGAAGTTTTCGGAGAGTAGGAATTTGTTTCAGGCATCTGGTACATGCATCAATATCTTGAAATTTAGAAGTAACACATCGGTGACAAAAACTCCCATTTTTCTCTGTGACCAGAATCATCTTGTTTCTCCTTCTTTTCCTTATCGGCTCGCTGCCCTCGTCAAAAGTTCCCGTTGGGAATTTATAAAAACGTGGACCTCTTTTTGTGCTCTCCCATAATTTTTTCTTTCGTTATGCTCTCTTCAAACTCTAGATGTCTGATCTTGCTATCATACAATGAAACAATTATGAGCAATACATATGTATGACGAGTGTATTCAAAGAAATAAATAAACACATACGTTGAACAATATTTTTCCACTGAAATTAGCCAATGATGTATTTTTTTCCATTTTTTTAATTACCCGGTTTGTTCAGTAATGCGTGCTCGCACACACACACACACACACACACACACACACACATTCTTTACATTCATCTTTACACACACTCACACCATTTGAATACATTATGAACCACCTTTTTTAGAAAGAAAATGGGAGCAGTATGCGTCCGTCTTTTTTTTTCGAAAAAAAAAAGAGTGTCACTTCCCAGAGCAAAGCCAAAACTTTATTTCAAAAACGGCTAAATAGAAAACGGAGTTGTTCACTATTTCGGTATGGGTCCCGCCGTATTCTTCTTCTTATTCTGCTTCTTCTTCTTCTTCTTCTCATTCTTATTCTTATTTCCTGAGCCAGCTTTTGTATATTTTTTTTGTTTTTTGTTTTTCTTTTTATTTTTATCTCAAGCAACACATTCAAGATTTCTCGTAGGCCCCGTTAAGCTCAGTGAGCCGAACTCGCGATAATAGGTGCACTGCGAGCCGTGCATCGGCTCCGAGAAAAGCTCTAACCCTTTTACGCAATTGAGATTGAATCAAAACATACGTCACTCTTTCCTTCCTTCTGTCCTTTTATACTCAGTGCCATGCTTCTTCCTCAACACCTAGTCGTTCCGGTTTCATGTTTGGAGGGAGTATTTTTTTCTTTTCTTCTCAGAAGTACATACATACGTACACAAGAAAAATTTTAATAATGGTTTAGAAATGCATGAGGAAAACAAGTCTTTTTTTCTGGAACGTCAAGTAGTTAAATAGTAAGTGTAAAGCATTGACCTCACCTTAGGGAAATCCTGAAAAAGTTTCACCAAGCGTGAAATTCACGTACACTCAAATATATTCTTGTTCTACACTCTACACTATTTGCCAGCTTTTTCTCTGCAGATTACATTTTTCAGTGTTGCAAATTAGAAATTTTCCTACTTAAACTTGCGGTTTTTTGTAACCATGAAAAATTTATATTTGTGCCAGCAGCTAAAAGTTACTTTGTAAAAATTCTGAAATGCTTTTCCTCTCAAGCCGTCCCCGTCCACTTTCAAAATTTCGGGTTCCCACAGAATGTTAACGAAGTTAGAAATGAGTCATACATCACAAGGAAGAACTGACATCGCATAATAAGTTGGAAAAAATAAACAATTTCGACCGGAAGAGAACGGTGTGGACTCTTTGAATTCAATTTTGCTCTGCGATTCTTGATCAGATGTACATATGTATATGATTACACATACATACCAAATATTAAAATATCCCGTAAATGATTATTTTTCCCATATCCCCGCCCACTTCTCACCGACATATTCAACTATTCTGCTGATGAATATAAATGGACATGGGTGGAGTGTTATACGGAGCCATACTTCCTCTCGCCAGATTGCTAGTTACATAATTTTATACTTTTGCGTATAAAATATCCATTGGCTTTCTCCGCTGCCGCGCAAGGAGAGCCAAGAGCCGCTTCGCCATGTCTCATTGCTCTTCGTGCTATTTCCTTGCGAGATTATGTTTGTTGGCGCACTCTCCTTGGGCATATCAACATAATTTGCAGTTAGCTGGAAAAGTAAGAATTATTTGGTAGTGGTTATCCATGCTTTTTGACTGTCAGTTGAACAAAAAAAACACAATTACTTATTCATTGTTGACGCACGAAAAACGATAAGTGCCCATACTCCGCTTTTCCCATTCCCACCAGATGGATTTGTCAATTTGTCATTTTTCGAATGGGCTTTCGAATCTTCTCAATTTCATTCACTCTTTGAATTCTATTTATTTCTTTTTTTGCTGGAAAGTTCATGTGGAAAAATGGCACCCATTAGCATGAACCTACTAATTTTTGTTCTCCCAGAGGTCCCTTATTCCATTTTCCCATCTTTCACATTTTCTCGCATCCGTCGTAGATAGAAGCGCAAATAAATTCCTGTGCCCTTGGTTTGTAGCTATTTGTAAAGCCAACCGCAAATTGGCTCCTCACTGATTGTGGCGCAGTCGTAGTCCCGGTCCCGGTCGCGGACCCGCAAAAAGCAGAAGAAAGATGCGGCATCCGCCTCCAGTGCAGACATCTCATCTTTCTTGGCCAACTATGTTTTTGTATCTCTGTCTGCTAATGCTTAACTTTTTTTTCCTCCGCAATTTCTATATTATTGGTTTTTTCAGAATCTAGAAAACCCACGGAGCGTTTTCGAATAACGGTACGTTAACAGTATCACAACGGAACTGGAACGACGCCCAAGTTCTCATCATTGGGGAACCTGAATGGCCTCATTAGGCACACGGTACAAAACTTTTATTTTTACTCAGGAAGGATTTAGCTAATAGCCATCGAATTGGGTCGTGTGCCATAGTCATTTGGCGCACTCCCCGAATGCGATGGCTACTAGCCTTTTTAGATGGCTATTAGCCACATAGCAGCCAATGCCCGCCATATACGCGCCAAAAATTCTCCGAGAATGTCCAGAATTTAAAATTCAAAATTATAACCATCGAAAACGGCTAATAGCCACCGAATATTGGGATTCGATGGATGGTTATTAGCTAAACATTTCCTGAGTATTTTTTTTGAAAAAGAAAAAATGAAACAAAATGACGGCATGAATATTTCAACAAAAAACGTTTTGAACAAAAAAAATCACACCTTTTCCATAGTTACCATAGTCGCTCAACGTCAATTTACGCACTTTTAAAATCTCTTTTTTTTAATGATATATACTTGAGCCTATTTCAGGCGGCACTGTGGACGACGAGCCCAAGTATGTGGCCGCCTGTCGATGTTCGCAGTCTAACCGCAGAATCGCTGGGACGAGCATCTCTTATTCTTGCTGTCGATTTGCTCCTTTTTGTGACCTCAATTCTCAACATTACTGTCATTGCTTTCACTCCAGATTTGTCTGACGTGATTGGATGTTACTTGGTGAGTTGGTATTTTCTATTGATTTTAATTTAGTTATTGAAGATTATCGCAAACTCACTCCTTCATTCATTCTTTAATTTCACAGCGCAATTTCATCATGTGTGGTCTCTTAATTTATGTGCAAAAACGCACTAACCCTTCTTCTTCTTCATCTTCGCATGCATCATTTTCTTTCCTGCTCCTGCTCTGTACATGTGTGCGCGTGTGCGTGTGCGCCCAAAATATTCGTAGACAAGAAGAAAAACGCATAATTAAGACCAAATTCGGGGTCTGAATTAGAATGGGACTACAGCTATCTCAAGCTTCTCTTTCTTGAGCAGGGAAAGAGGTTTTATACACTTTTGGTTATTATTTGGGAAGAAGGACTGCTTATTTTTGAAAGCCAACTTTTTAAAATAACATTGGATCCAATTCAATAAGACATGGTCTAATTCAGACAAAAATAAATCATTCCAGATTTCCCTCTCCGTTGCGGACTTGCTCACATCAATCCTTGTGATTCCACTAAGTATCTACTCGACCCTAGAAGGAAATTGGCGAATTGGTGGCGATAACTCGATAATATGCAAAAGCGCGGCATACCTTCAAATAGCTCTTTTCTGCTCAACCGTATACACGTTTGCATGGATATGTATCGATAGGTAAATTCGGCAAGCTTAAAGACCACTTAGACCGAGTTGCGCACTTTTACATACATTTCCGCGTTTAGAGCGGAAAACGGAAACCAAAGAAAGTATGTATTATACTAGTAAGCGAATTTTTCTCTCCTTCTTCTTTGTGCGGCAAACCAACCCATTTGCAGCTGTGAGCAAACCAAAAAAAAAGTGAAAATACGGAAAGAAGAAGTTAAACGGGACACAACAAAAACGCCAAATTTTTTTGTTTAGGTATTCTGCAATGATGAAACCTTCTCGATATAGTGAACAATCATTGACTAGGTGCAAATGTTGGATCGTTTTTAGCTGGTTAACATCCATGCTGTTATGTTGTCCGATCATTGTGGCTAGAATGAAGGTACAACGAAATTCCTTATTAAATTATTATTATAATTATGATTGCAGGTTGTTTTCTACCCTGATGCTCAGCTGTGTGTCTTGGATTGGTCAGCAACATCTGCGTACAGTGTGACGTTACTTTTATTGGTTTTTGTACCAACCATAGTTACGGTTTTTAATACGGGATGGAAAATTTGGTCAGCAATGAGGAATCCTGCAACGGTATGGCCGAAAAAAAAAACTAGGGAAATTGCCGAACTCGGCAGAAAATATCAGATGAATTCGCATAATTTGGCAGTGTGCCAAAGGGCAGAGCGTGTGAGCGATGAGACGCAGTGCAGCGCTGCCACGCGACGCAACCGCAGCGCGTGGCGTCGGCGGCAAAACAATGCGTTTGAAAAAAGGCAGTCGTCAGCACTCCGTGGCGACCGCAGCGCGTCGGACTTTAGCGCAAAAAAATAGACGCATTTGAAAAAACGGATACACCTTTTGCAGCTCGATGACAGTCAGCGTATGATAATAGAAACCGATCCGAATTTTGTTCTGACCGGTTTCCTATTTGTTACGTTTTTTCTCTCGTGGTTGCCGTTGATGCTTTTGAAGTTAACAGAACTGATTTATGGACCTTTCGACATGGATTTATCAATGGTGAGTTCAACTTTTTCTTTTTAAAAAATTGACTCCAATGGATGCTTTTTTTTTGCAGTTAACATTTTTTTTTGTTTGGCTGGCGGTGTCTGGTCCATGTTGCAAGTTCCTTATATACATGTTCACAAATCATCAGTTTCGCAGCTCCTTTCTCTCTTATATTTCTTGTTCACTGTGCTGCTCTAGTCGGAGCCGCTATGAGTATCATGACATAGGCAACAATTCATTGCTCTGAACGTGTTATAGGTTTAATCAAGAAAGCTCATTTGAAACTTTGAATTCTGGTAATATGATTATTTGTTTTTATTTTTTATATTATATTTTTTTGGAACCTATTTAGGTAATTTTCTTTCGTAAATAATCTCAATCAGCCTGTCAAAAAAAACATCAAATCATTTTCGGGTAAAACTTAGAAATCAAGTTTTTATGATTCTCGACGAAAAAGGAAGTTTTATCTTTATGCTTTTCAAGACTTTTTGTACATATTTTGTGATTTTAACGTGATTTATTCTTCTTATTATTAATATTCACATTTTCTATATATTTATTGATTCCTCTGCTCAGCTAATGTCACCTTGATTATTCTTTCCTTTTTTTCTAAATGAAATGAAGTTTGGCAAAACGCGTGCGTTTCTTTGTTGTTGTGAGATTAAAGAAAGCGGTTAATACTGCAGGATGATTTGTTTTTTTTTCTGTCGAAAAAATTTCGAAAATATTTCGCGCTCCATTGATTACCTCACTAGGTGGGAAGAGAAGTTAGGCAGTTAGGCAAAACATCTCATCATCGATAGAGCGCGAAAAAGATAAATGTGTTGTTGGAATTCAACCTACCGTATTTCCTCTAATATAGGCGCATGCGCTTCTATTGTTTCATTTCATCATAACTACCGGGTATTAAGAGGTGTGCACACCAAACTTCGGTCGTCTCATGTCTGCTTGGTTAGAAAGTATTTTGGCGAGTTTGGTGTGCAAACCTCTAAATACCCGGCAGTTGTGATGAAATGAAACAATAGAAGCGCATGCGCCTATATTAGAGGAAATACGGTAAATATTAAAAAAATAAAAGAAGAAAAGCCAATCAAGTTATTCGTATTAATGGTATTTAAATTTGAATTAAGCAAGTGGAAAGTTATTTAAATATTCCGATAAAATAAACATGAAAGAACAAACAATGATAAAAAGAAAAGAGCCCGCAAAAATACAATAATTTAGAAATTGGGAAGAAACCTTGTTGTTGCTGTAGTTTTCTGCCTGTTCTAATTATTTTTGAACAGTAACCGGATTCTGGGCGGAAGATACACGTTTGAAAAATGACGGAAGGGAGAACTTCGAGCAGTTGGAAGCATTCTGAAATATTTGGGGTATTTTTTTAAAGGTTTTGGGTTTTTTTGAAATCAATTAGCAGGGGCATGTATAGGGATTCAGCAAACGCGTACTGTCGCACAACTAAAAATGCTTACAAATTCAGTGGTACTTGCTTTTAAAACTGTATGGTATAAAATTGCTACAAAATAGGAAAACACCCAAAATATTATGTGTTTACGAGCGACTAGTGCTGAAGACGCTCGGATGTTCCGCAGCTTTTCACTGTGGTATTGCAGCGAATACGGCGGAATATCGGAAAGTCGTCAGTCGATGGTGAACACGTAATAGAATTGTTACGTTTAAGAACACTTGGGCTGGGAGCGGAGCGCGTTTGAATTGATCTTCCTGTGAGAGATACCTCTTGTTTTTTTGTTTCATTGTTCTTTACCGTCATTTCAATCGCCCCAAACGTTTTGTAACGGTTTTAAAGAAGAACATGAAAACACATTTAAAAAAAAGGAAAAAAACACTCAGGAGAAGATCAAAAATAGAGGCAAACGCGCTCCCCCGTACAAGAGTTCTAAAACGTACAGTTCTATTCTGATACAGTTTTATTATGTAGCAGTTATATACTTCGCGTTGTTCTATATTGGGTATTGCTCTATTTTTTAGCAGTTCTATACCGCAAAGTTCTAAAAGCCACGCGCCATTTTTCAATTACCCCTCAAAGTTTTAAAATGCTAAATCTCGAAACAAATCTTGAAATACGCGCGCAGCAAAAAGCTTTGCCTCAATATTTGTTTACCGTGATTAGATATCATATCCACTTCACTTCAAACAACCGTTGTTGACACTTTGACAGAATGATTGATTATATGTATTTAAAAAAAAATTAAAAGTTACCAACCTGATTGTATGAGCACATAAAATAAAACAGCGCCGTTGAAAGAAGAATCAACAATAAAAGAGATATGATTGTAGATAGCAATACGCACATTTTAATAGTAGAAAACATTTCTCCGGCAGACTGAAAAATGGGCAAAAAATGTGATGTTCGGAAAAAAGTTTATCAAGGGTTTGCTTACCCTAGCAGCAAACTGTATGTCCTCCATCCCACACGCTTTGAAACACGTGTTCCCAAAAATATTGCCAGTTAACGAAGGACCGCCACTGCCGCTGCTTGAACCGGAGCCACTACCGGAACCATCGCCTGAAGCTTCTGGAAACAAAGCCAAAAAATGGTGGGAAAAACTGCATACTTGAAAACAAACCTTGCCCAGCGCCCATAATATTCGAAATACCACTGATTGTTCTTGAAACATCAGAAAACAACTGAGGAAGATTGACCTCCCGCTCGCCCATAGTGTGCTGTGAAGATGAAAATAGTGTGTTCAGTTGGCCTACAATGGCGAATGGAATAGTCTTGGTTCAAAGAAACATGCGTCGCGGTGGTGATCCAAGCGCAATTTCAATTTTCCAAAGAAATAAGAGAACGGGGTTGTAAATAAAGGAATTGTCCTACATATTTACAATAAGTCTAACTAACCACTTGAGAATGCGAATTTACTAAACCAAAAAAAAAATCCTAGAAGCATCAATACCATATTCTGATTTGGTACATACCATTGAGGTCAAAATGAGCTAGAAAGCTAGATAGTGAGAAAGGGAAAGGGAAAGAGAGAGAGAGAGAGAGAGAGAGAGAGAGAGAGAGAGAGAGACTATGAAGTGTTATGCTATCTTCAAAATTGACGTAGAGCAGGGAGCTCAAGTGCATTTGGTCAAAAGTGGTCGTCGTAGAACGGGGGGGGGGGGGGGAAGTGCGTGCTCTTGAATGAAATGACGAAACGAACGAATATGGAACAAAAAAAATTCCCTAATCGTATACAATTGGTCCTAAAAGAGCAATAGAGCAAGAGAGGCTTGGGTATTGTTAGTGTCTAGGCTTGCCTACTTCCGCCCAAACCTATACGGAAAACATTTTTCTCGAGTACACACCAGGAAATGGAAGGGGGGGGGGATGTTGGGGGAAGAAAAGTGTTGCGTTCAATTACTAACCATGACGAGGTTAGGGTTAAAATTTAAAAAAACGTACATACATGCGTATGTACGCTAGTGCGATGCGGATGCGGACATTGATGAATGGAAATTTCGGAAAAACTTGAAGGAGCTGATTGAGGTGGGTTTTCTCTACGCTCTTTTATTGAATAAAAGCTCTGATTTCAACCTGCGTTGCCCAAACAATGATGAATTCTTCTTCTTCCAAAACAAAAAAAAAACGAAAAGAAAATGAAAAACCTGTTCCCACCGACAGGATGAAGTAAACAACCAATAGAACGAAATAAAATTCGTGGTTTTTTAGAAATTACGTAGCCAAAGGAATACAAATGTTAAATTTCTAGGTGTCTAATAAAAGTTATCCAAAGCAAAAAAACAGTGAAATTGAGATGCGCAAGGAAATTTTTTGTCAAAGTCATTAAGCTTCTAAGAGAAATGTAAACTGAGATTTGACCGCAAACATACACACTTTCTACTGCACAACAAAGAAAAAGTTTTGCGTAGAGCACCCACACAGCCCGTTCGGCTTCTGCGTCTTGAGCAGCAACTCTCACTAAAGTCATCGCCGAGTTCCCTTTTCTTCGCCTCCTTTAACGCCTCCCCTGTTTTGTTTGTCCGGTAAAAGGTGAAGAGAGCATTCGCGTGCCGCGCTCGCGCTCGCGCTCGGCTCGACTCGGCTCGGCTCGGCTCGACTCGCGGAAAGAGCTCGCAGTCAGTCCAGCGGGTGACAAATTTAATCCGGTGTTGTCTACGGAGCGGTTTTGCGCGGACACACCGCCAACAGAGAGCAAAAAAATAAGCCGCGTGTATAGTCGTCGAGCCTCACACCGTGTTTAGTTTCAGGCTGATTACGCACCGGTAAACACGGATGGGGAAAAAACCGTGTGCAATGTTTGACCGCCGGTAGAACAAGACAGCCAGTTCCTGTTGCTTCCTATCATGCGAGTGGATAATGCGCAAAAATGTGGCCGTGGCAAACAGTGAGAGGAGAGCGGAATCAAAAAAACATGCGTAAACAAAGGGATTTCATAATTATGTAGTGTTTGAAAGGTCTTAAGCAGCAAAGCGGTAAATATGAGTTCAGGGTAGAAAAATTGTTTTTTTACCCTATTTTTTGAAATCATTCCTTCGCGTCGATACCCGTTCGGATACGGTAGTTTAGGGGTTGAAACCGTTAAAAATAGCAGGTTTTCTGCGCTGAATAAGTGAATGGTAAATGGTGAACTATGACGTAATGTTTTGGAAAAGATGACACCATGCAAGCGGCTCCTTCTATTCATCTTTTGAACTATTTACGTTTGTACATGATGTAAACATAAAAGCACTTGAAATTTGAGCAAAACGCCGAAACGTAGGTGGCAGCTTTATAAAAACTACAGTAATTTGAAACTCTTTGGGGTGTCTTTTAAAAATTGGCGTTTGAAATCGTCTTGACCAATTCCAACAGTTTCACAGCAATCGCAAAAAATTACAACAAAATGACCATTTTCTTTGCAAACAGAGTACGAAAACACCAATACAGGTAATTTTTAATCGCAGGGGCAAACGCGCCCTACTCAGGAAATTTTTGGCGCGATATGGCGAGAATAGGCATCTAGGCGGCTAATAGCCACTGAAAATGGCTGATAGCCGCCGAAAAGGCTAACAGCGGGCGGTAATGGCCACTAGCCGACAAATTTGGCTGTTAGCCATTATGGCTATCAGCCGCCGGATATCGCTGTTAGCCGCCGAAAAGGGCTAATAGCCATTATTGGGTAATGTCGCCATCTATAAAAAATTTGTCTGTTGGAACCGCATCTATAGAATGTTTGCATGCAACAATTAAGGGAAACAATCTTCGCCCTTACTCAGCGATTTTGCGACTTTTTTTTGTTAATTTGTTAATTTTTTGTTGATTTTTTGTTGAATTTGTTGATTTTCGTATTTTTTCAAAGAAATAAGATGAGCCAATTATTAAGAATCCTTTTCGGAAAATACAAAATTTAAAAAAATCCTGTTTAGTTTCGAAAATTGGAAAAAATCGGATAGCCGATTTTCCGAAAATTGAAATCGGAGAAACCGAAAATTCCGAAAATTTCCGAAAATTTCCTTTTCCGATTTTCCGAAAAGCATTTTCCGAACAAGCCTGGTCCCGAGCACTTCTTGGAATATGCATTCTGGAAAATTTGGACTAGAATTCATTTGTGCCCAAACTCGCGCCGCTAACTAGACACCAGCAATGTCTACCTGCTGTATTTGTGAACTTACAGCCAATTTTAACGGCTATTAGCCATATATTCGCCATATCCGCGGATATTACCCATATAGCCGCCATATGCGCGCAAAGAATTTGCTGAGTAAATACAAAACAGTTCAGTACACTTTTTGAAGATAACCAAACTGTCAACGCATACATATGACGGGCCAGGCTCTGGGTTCGGTTTTCCCCTGCCTGCCACCTTTCCCTTGACAGTTCTCATCGCTCATGTTGTTTGCAGGGATTAGCAGAAAAGAATAAAAGAAAGTGCGCCATATTGAGTCGGGGCTCGGAAATTTACAACTGTAGCTCAATCTGTCTTTTTCTTTATTCTGCAGAGGCTCGGACAATGATTGAGAACGAAAATGAAAATGTTGCTCAAAATGTGTATGTACAGTGCTTTCTTTGTATGTATCGGATATTATTTTGAACTTTAGATTTTTAGGGGACATGATTCAGAACGGAACGCGGCCCTGGCGCGCATAAAATGTCACTTATGCCGTGCTGCCCGCTCTCACCAACCTTACCGTCGGTGCAAGTAACTGTGACTCCGCCCACCACTGCAGTCATTCTAGCAACTGGTATCAAACGTTTCATTTCTAAACGCAGATTAATGATTCTTCTATGTTTCCGTGCAAACTATTTTTAATTGTTTTGATAAGCGTAACCACAAGTTGTTCAAGCTATTATTTTTCCAGGAGAGATCTTTATCAAGGTTTGCTTAATTTTTTTCTTTCTTTGTCTGATGTGGTTTTGTACTTTTAAATCATAATTTTCATTGTGACTTTGCGTATTTAATTTTTGGCACAAACTCTTTAGCAAAAATTGTCTAAAAACTTGTAAAAATCAATAGTAAAACCTCAATTACATAGGCGTAGGCAACAAAACAAAAAACCAGCGCTTTTGATCATCGCCGCAGAAGAACCATACCATACAAAGGAACCGCCTGTTTGCGGCGGGGGAGGGGACTATGGGAAAAAAAGTCTTGTTGACACATATGGTCCTGTTACTGACAAATTGCAGTTACCTGCTCCCCATCTGAAAATCAGTGCACACCAGAAGAAATGAAATCTTTTCAAATGGCTACTATAGATGTTATTACCAGGAGGCACCAGGACCGAGTAATATCAATTCGCCATTTTTTGAAAGGCCAAGTTCAGGTTTTTAATGGTCAGTATTTATATAGATTTTAATGCTTGGGAAAGTTCGCATTTTTTTTTTTTTAAATATTTAAGAGTTTCTATTCAAAACTCTACGCACTGTCCATATGGATCTTGACGTCATGTTCAGCAACACTTATGGATCGTTCTATCAAGAAAACATAGAGATTTTCAATAACTTTTTTGATAAAATTCGCAGTTTTTCAATCAACTTTGCCGAAACCAGCATGCGAACTATCGTGGATTTTTTCTTTGACGAACTTTTCCATGTAATGTTTAGCATTACAAATCCATTTGTAGGTTTTCTGTATACATAATCGAACAAAAAAAGCAAAGTCAAAGTTTGTATTACATTACAGTATTCCATCACCCAGGAACAAAAAGTATGCATGGAACAGTTTTATCGGGAAATTGAAGCGTTTGATGATATACCGAAGAAGATCACAAATCAGTTGTATTTACCGCTCACTAATTGGAAGCACTTCCTGGGATCTTTGGATTCTTTACATAATATTTTGGATGGGTATTTGAATGTAGGTGTTTTAGATTTTAATTTATATGTATGTACGTTCAAGTTGAAATATCACATGGCAAACAAACAGTTTGCTTTGATCCTGGTACTTGCTAATTGGTAAGACCTTTCTAACGATTAATTGCCATTAGGCGGCTAGTGGTCAAAGCGTCAAAGCAACCGTAAGGTTACGCTCTTTGTCCGTTTCTTCTTTTTTTTGGAAAGTTGTTTGCATTGGGGAGAAAGAAAAAAAAGGATATCGGCGGATGTGAATATTTTCCGGAACAAAAAACAACCTTGAAACAATTTATTACGTATTTGTCAGGGATTAATATTTCGCTCCGACCTTTGAGTATTATTTTCATACTTGAAAAGTTGATTTAAATGAATAAAGGGCGTAAAGATTGGTCTTGCGCGCTACCGATTATTTGAGGCGTACTGCGTATCTTTGGGCTCACAATGCCTCGTTTTGTCTAACTGTTTAACGCCTCTTTTTTCACATTTTCCACGTCTCGCGTCATAGGTGGAGCAAAATCAACCAATTCTCATCGACACCCCGACAATAATTGTTCTAGATTAAAGAAAAATGATATCATGATACGTATTAGCCCCAGAATGATACATGATAAGCTCTTCCGTTTTGAAAATAAAAAAAAAGACGAACGAGTAAAAATAATGCCTTGATTGCAGATAACACTCCAAACAGAATGCGAACGCGGATTAACCAGAATGGATACTTGTGCGAGGTGTCAGAACAAATCGGAAAAACCATGCCAATCCTTTTGTGTGAATGTGCTATTTGGATGCGCTCATCAAATGCTAGGAAGTGAAGCCGCGTGGAAAAATACTACCGGTATTACCTATTTTTGAGATAACAACTACCACTACCGATACTTTTTTATTGTAGAAAACTTGGTAAAACTTGCTCATCAATTGAACACTCAGCAGAACTTGATTTCGGCACTTCAACCCATATCGGTTCTGATTAGCGAGGCTGTTATGCATTTTCAGGAAAAGCGAGATTTTATAACGAATAAGGTAAGGTTCATTATTTTTGCTCTATTTAAATACAGTTATAGTCAGCGAATACATCATCAACCTCGCTCTACTGCAAACTTCTTGTAAAACCGTGTTGCACTTGCAAGATTAACTCGAATTCTAGTTGTATTCCTATTTTTCAACGGAAAATGACGTATCGACGACGAGTTGCAGTTAAAATTTGATTTTTCGTTAAAAAAAAGGCGCACTACACTGTTGAAAATTGAAAAGTGCAGTAGAGCGAGGCTGATGATGCATTCACCGAGTATAAATAATTGTTTTTTCTTTGCAGATGATAGGAAAATGTCTCCTGGACAAAAAAGAGTTTGGGATAGAGATAGAAGCTCGCAGAAAACGTCGTGCCAAACGAAAATCAATTACCTACAGTGTTTCGAAAAAGTCTCGAGAACATCTTATTCTCAATCAAATGTTTCAAACCTTTACCACGAAGGTCAGTTTTTGCAACACCCTATCATACGGGCTTATCATTCGTTATAAGAAAAAGCAATCCGCTTTTCAAAAAAAGTGTTAACAAGGTCACGAATGTGCATAACTTTTCGAGTATTTTTTTTTTTAGATGGAACAATGGAATATATTCTTTGGTAGGGTTGCGGAGGAGCTGTGTGAAGACGAAGAATGGGCTAGCAAGAACAACGAACAATGCTGGAATGGGACAGACGTTGGATCGTATGATTTACCAACTGTGAACTTTTCTCAACCTTTCGCGAATCCAGAATATCAGGGAGCGGATTTTCTTTCATTTAGAGGTACGTAAATTGTGAAAACTTTAAACAGTCTGAATGCTTGTAAACTGCTACTAAAGTCCCAACTCTGGATAAACATTTTGGTTTCAGGCAACTACATAGAAGAGCGATTACGACTTCACTGGTTAAATTCTCGCATCGTCCACATTCTGTCAGGACGGTATTCTCAAGACGCCAACAAATATGTGACTACCAGAGCTGAAGCAATGGTCGACGATGAAGACTATGTTTGTTGATTTTGAACCAGACTCGCGGGGTGCTTGCGACTGCTCCCTCCAGTGAAAAAATCTTAAGAGCGTGTAAGCGATGAGACGCAGCGTTGTCACGTTACGCAGCCGCAGCGCGTGGCGTCGGCGGCAAAAAGCGTTTGAAAAAGTCAGTCGCCAGCACCCAGCACCCCGCACAGACTGTTTGGGCTCTAGGATGTTTCGAAAGTAGACGTTTTGAAAGTGGACTTTAAAGGGGGTTTTTCTGGATTTTTTCGACGCAGTGTTTCACAAAATAATTTTAAAAAGCTTTTAAACAAAAATTCGTCAAACACCGCAACGACCTAAGCAGAAAAACCTTCGAAAAGCCCACTTTCGAAACGTCGCACTTTCGAAACGTCACACTTTTGAAACGTATACTTTCGAAACGTCCGAGAGCCACTGTTTGATAGTTAAAAGTTAAACTATTCTGATTTTCAGAGCGACTATGAGGAGGAAGGATCGGGAAGTGTTTCTACAAGTCATAAATACTCGCCTTACTTTGAACGGAAAGATAATACAATTGACATCGTTATAGAACCATACTCGGCTAAATCGTTTGCAGAAGGAAATTGTTGTTTTTCAGTTGTGATTGTTATATTTTGTATAGTGAACCACGTTTTAGAGTTGTGAAATAAAAGAAAATGTAAATTTGTATCGTTAAAACTGAGAAACAGAAAAATGAAAAAAAAAAAATATTCGAGATATTATTTTATTGCGGCACGGTGATTGCGTTCTTTCGAAAATTATCCAAAAGTACGCAATCACCGATGAAAAAAAATTCAAAGCCAGCAAGTCCACTGGAGCGCGTTTGGTGTAACGCAGGATTCGATTCGGCACATCGTTTTATATTTAAATATTGTCGGCCCGCTAAAATGGTCAAACGCGCTCCGCTGAACTCAATGATATGCGATTTTCATTTTGGTCTCCAAATTATTTCATTTCACGTGTAAATTCAACGTGAAATTAAATAATTTGGAAACCAAAATGAAAATCGCATAGCGTTGAGTTCAGCGGAGCGCGTTTGGCCATTTTGGCGGGCCGACAATAAAACCTTTTGTTTTTTTTCCTTTTTTTAAATGAAAATTTTAGCGCATTTCATTGCGAAAATGCTGAAAAATTCCTTAAAATGCAATAAATATGATGTGAGGGAGTAATTTCCTTGGTTGCTTTGATTTGACATGACCTGGCCTGGCCAATATTTCATTTTACGCTCTGACGTACGAGTTTTACTTTTAAAAAAACAATCGTTAATCATCCTTATATATAAAATTCCGTTTGGGTTTGTAGCTGAGGATCTTTGTGTGTCTGTGTCAAAGGCGCATGGCGGGGTCGAACTCAGCACCCGCGGCCAAATAAAAACTTGACGGGCAAGCGTGCTACCGCCTGCGCCACGGGACACGCGGAATGAACGCTCTCGAGGAGTAGATTTGTTCGCGGCCACGGTCTCCCACGCGGCTAATGTTCGATGGAGCGCGTTTGCAATCGGCTCTCGGGAGGATTTACGGTGAAACTATAATTTATTTATTTTCTACTGAAATTCTATTATTTTTACTAATTTTTACCTATTAATCGTATTATTCTGCTTTTTCCTGCCCAAGCTTTTGTTTAGGAGCTCACTAGAAACTTATTCGTGTCAAGTTTTTCGCATATCGTTCGAAATTCGACGAGTTGATGCAGTTTGAAAATTTGTGTAGGAAATCGTTAAAATGTCCGAATTTTCGAAAATCGCTGACGCAATACCGACGAAAAGCCCAAGCAATTGTTCAGAATTTTATGGCGATCATTTTTATCGATCGCTAGGCTCATATTTTTCAGAAATGGCTGAGCTGATAGGATTTTAAGTTCTGCGGCGGATCAGAAAATTTCTGCAAAACCTCGAAATTTTTATTTTTTTTGCATGTTAGTTGTAGGAAATCGCCCAGAAAGAACTTTGAGTGTAAAAACCAAGGAAGGAGGCTCCCAGCTGCATATATTTTTTTTTACTTTCACCCGTTTTCTCCGTATTTTTTATCCAAATTTTACCATTTGGCATTATTCTTTAGAATACCTCGCGAAATTAAAGAATACATGCCAGTAATGTGCGGAATTCCGTTTCCGCCGTTTTCCGTTTGAAAAATTTCATTCCAATGGTCCTCTTCCGTTTTCCTTTGAAAATATCATTTTTTCCGTTTCCATTTTGGATTTTTATAACGTTGTCCGTTTGATAATTTGCATTCTATTCTTTTGTTTATCGTTTACATAAGTAATTATTCCGCATATCTCTGCTGCATACGTCAAACGGGTCTTTTTCGCAAGTTGAGTCGCAAGCTAAGGTCATGGTTGTGAGTAGTTTAATTAAGTTTGCGAGAAAAACACTAAGAAAAAAAATAAATATCAATTTATTCATCACACACATAATCAGAAAATGAGGATACCCTTATTGTCAAGATTTCGAAAGTTGTTCATCGCTTTTCCTCGGAGTTGTTCATCACTTTCCCAGCTTTTCCTCCGAAAATTTCCGCCAGATACCACTGTGACGCCAAAACTTGATCTTTTTGCAGCGCACCTCTGTCTGACAAAGCACACGAGTTGGCATTCGTTTGATACATCCGACTTTAATTCCTCCTTCCATGTCATTTTTCTTCAGTTTCTCAATCTATTTTCGCATTCGAGTCGTCTTTTCCTTTATTTTTTCTCCGATCAAAGCTGGGGTGCCTATAAAAAGGTTTTTTACGGGGAAGCATGTGGAGTTCAGCCAAACTAACCGCGATTTTCTGATTTTTAACAATGCATTTGCTCGGCTTCATTCGTAAATTGATTTGTTGTGGAGGATTTTCGCAGATTCGTCCACATCACCTGAAACATAACTAAAACCAACCGCCATTTCCGTCGTTTTCTATTTCTGCATGCTCATTTTTGTCTGAAATTTTACAAAAATAATTTAGTTATTTATAAGGACGATGAGAATAAAAATGTCATTTTTGCTTTTCATTTACATATGTGAAGACAAAATTTCATTAAATCACATATTTTTACATTAATATATTCATTAAAATATTAATATAATAATGCAATTTTAAAAACACAAAATGATATTCGTATTCTCATGTAAAATTCAAATAAAAATTGCGAAAAATGAATGGAAACAGATTTAAATTAATGCGTACAATTCTGCAACGACACTCCATTTTTACACTTGCGCCTTATTTATTATTAGCCTCCTGGGAGACCGTGGCGGCTGGCAACATGACGTTGCGTTCGCCTCCGGGTAGAGGATAAGGTCAAATAAAAACAGTTTAGAGATGAGAAAAGATCAAAAATAGTTTTTGATTCAGCCAGGCTTGTAATGGTACGTCCAAAGTAAGAAAAAAGCGCAAAAAAAGACGAAAAGAGGCGTCCAAAGTAACTTTGTTTTTGCGTCTTTTTTTCTTTGTTGTTTACCGCCAAACAAGCAAAAAATTAATTGTAAACATGTTTACAACTTCGTTTGGCGGTAAACAACAAAGAAAAAAAGACGCAAAAACAAAGTTACTTTGGACGCCTCTTTTCGTCTTTTTTTGCGCTTTTTTTTTACTTTGGACGTACCATTACGTACCAAAAGATAGAAATACTGCCCGAAAACGGATATTCCGCGGCCGGTCCCAAATATCGATTGAGTGCGGTCTTTTTCTTTGCTGCTGTTTTTAAATAGATTTTTAACACTTTTTTTCATGGTATTTATTGAAGATTTGCTTTTATAAAACGCCTATGATTATCTGAATTCCTCAAAAACGTTTCAATGCCGACTCGGCACGCGAATGTTGCAAACGCGCTCTATCGAACTCTGCGTATATCGCAAACACTTGCTATTTTTACGGAAAATGCATAATATTGTTATCAAACTTGCAATTAAAGGTGTATTGAACCTAAAATTATCACATGCACGAAGAACAAAACGATAAAAGAGGGAAACCAGACGGAGAAGGATTGGATTTAGAAGCGGACGAGAAAGGTTGGTTTTTGGCAAAATATGGTTTTTTTTTTGGAAATGATTCTCATGCTCTCGTCGTTCTGTGTTGCGTGCGTTGTTTCCACGAAAAAAAATCAGTTGAATAAACAAAAATATGAAAATGGCTTTCCCATAAAATCGCTATTTCCAAATTGTGTATTCTTGCTTTTTTTAATGCTATTATTATTTTCAGAATATCAAAAAGAAGAAGAAGAAGAAGAAGAAATTGACTCGAACGTCAATGCAGTTATCGAGGTCACCAAATTATTTGACAAAAAACGAAAAGTAGCAGCTTCGGTATTCCCCAGAGATATTGGATTTATTTTTGCCAGCACCGTCGCCTTGGCAATAATGATATACTTTGTGCTAACTTTTTTGGGGTGAGTTGAAATTGAAGTTTTATTCGCGCTCCACCGACAACGCGCGAAATAGAACACGATTTTCAGGCTCACAATGTCAGCGAAGCTTCTAGTGGTGCCAAAAGGAGCAGCAAAGCCGTTTTTTCTCGGAAGACAACGTCGTCTGATAGAAGACAATTATGATGGCGCTCTCAAAATCTCCAAGTAGGCAGTTAAATGCTTTTAATAAACCACTTATTTATTTTTACAGCGAAAAAACAATGTCAGTTCTCCTCCTTTATTCTCCATACAGCTTCAAATCGAAACATTTTCGTGAAGAATACTACAACACGGCGAGAATAATGAAAAAGTTGTATGGCGTAAGTTGCATTTTCCGCTAAAATTTCTCTAGTTTCATGCATTGCAGAATGGTACTCCATTTTTTAGCGCAACCAACTGTTTTGACAGTAATAACCACTGCCGACGAAAGTATAATCTTAAACAGTATCCGGCTCTCATGGCGCAAAACAGTTATCTCATTGGCTCATTGTATAATGGCCCATTGAATGCGGTTTATGTGGCACGGTAAAAAACTTAACGGAGGTTCCAACTTTTCGGGGAGTTTTCTTTAAATTGTAGTTTTGGGTGGGGGACTTGCGAAAATCGCACAAAAAATTTCTCTGATTTTTTAAATGATTTTTCCACTGGGAGTACACGAAACCCGCGGCCAGGGCTTCTAGAAAATTCAATTTTCACCAGAAATATTTATTTTTATTGCAATTTCCCCCGTTTTTATCATCTTTTTTTTGATATTGGGAAAACAAAAAAATTGCAACGCAGTGTTTGCGTACTTTTAAAGTTCAAACGAAAATGAAAACTTGTCTCTTCATTTTCCATTCTATTTTTGTCATCGCCGTTTGAATTTCAAAAGTACGCAAACACCGCGTTGCTATTTTTTTGTTTTCACAATAAAACATGCTCTAATCGAAAAATCAATATTTGCCTGTCGTTCGATTCAATTTTTAATACTTTCTGCAGAACATTTTTTTTTCGAATACGTTAATGTGGAAGTGAGGAGAATTTTTGTTCCGAATTGTTTTTATCGGGTGTGCTACGGTATAGAACTCGCACGGAATAGAATTGCGCGGAATAGAACCGGCTGAAATGAAATTGTACTAAAAAAGCAACTGCACGAAATAGAATTCGAGGCCTCACAATGTACAACGAAATAATTCTTCGAGTTGTTCGAGTGGTTCTGGTTCGGTACAGCTTAAATTCAGGCGGTTCTATTCCGCGCAGTTCTATTCCGTAGCAGTTCTACTCCGTGCGAGTTCTATACTGTAGCACCCCCCCCCCCCCATCCGTTTTATCGGTACTCTTGTGAACAAAACGTATCAAATTGCTGAAAAATTAATGCAAAAAAGGGAGAAAAATGCGTTTGATTGTCCCGCCCACTCGTGTACTCCCCGTGGTCTTTTTTTTTGTTGTAAAATTCGCCAGAAATCTGAAAAAAAATTTTGTGCGATTTTAAAGAAGTTGGTATTCGTAAATGCCGCGTTCGCGGGTTTCCTAGGCCCCGGCTTCGGATTTCGTGTACTCCCCGTGGAAAAATCATTAAAAATTAAAGCAATTTTTCTGTCCCCCACCCAATAGTATATTTTAAACCACTTTCCCTAAAAAGTTGGCACCTCCTTTAACAATACGCTTAATCAATTGAAAGTTAAAAATTAGATTTCAGATGGTTGAACCGTCTTCAAAATCCTCTGTTTCGAATTCAATCCTCCTACGAACTGGCACAACTTGCAAAACATTATGATTTAATGGTGGTTTTGTTTCAAAAAGTTCGATTTACATTTTCACCGAACACCTTTTCAACTGCTAGAAATTTCACAACATTGGCATTTCATTATCTTAACGGAGACCCAAGTAAGCTTATAGTTTTTGTACATAAATAATAATTTTTATTAATCAGACACCGAACGAACGATTTTCTGCACTGTAACGGACGCCGAGCTAGCTGCTCAATTTCAACTACACAATGAGCACGACGTTGTTATATTGAGCTCGGAACTCAAACTTTTGACAACTCACCATAGAGGATGGACTGTTGAAACGCTTTACCACGACGTTGTGTTTTATGCCCAAGAAGTTGCAAAACGAAGCGTCGAGTTTCTTAATCATTGTAAGTTTTTTTTTTGTTTTTTCTGTTTCTGTCACGAGAAAACAAACCAAATACGAAATTATGTAATTTTAAAAAACTATATAGGGAATGGAGCCGGCTCAACACAGCTCGCTGAAAAGTTGAAAACTGGTTCAGTTTTGATGTTCTTCACACCAAATATAATTTATGGAGACGACAAGTACGCCATGCTTCGAGAAACATCCCGCGAATACCTTATGTGCGAAAATGAGGACCATAACTTTATTGGCATTGAAACAGAAAAAACTGTTACGGATACAGATCACGAGGATGATTGCGCAGCAAGCTTGAAATCGCGTTTTTGTGACGTGGGTTTCCGGTTTTTTTAAAAGTTAAGACGGTAAATATTAAATAATTTTCAGACTAACACCACTTTATCGTTTATGATCGTCGATTCTCAAGTTGAAACTTCTTTGGCTAGCAAGATTGACGCGTTTGAGGTAAAAATAGTTGCTGAGCGATTAAATAGGAGTGTACAACTTTATAAGTTTCAGAACGAAGTGATTATCGCTGTGAATGCAAAACAAGAAATTACACGTTTTATCAGAAATAATGTTACACGGTTGGTGAACAATTCCTTGAAATTTCCTAAATAATATTTCAGTGAAAACATAAACTGTCTTATTCGGCAACACCACAACGCTGCTGACAACGAGTTTGTCTCGGAATCATCCAAATTGACAGTCAACAAAAACTCTGGCGCCCAAGATGATCAAAATGACGCCATTGGCGAAAAATCAACTATCAGATTTGTAAATGACGTTTCAGAAGTTTTAACTAGTAAAAAGGTTTGATATTTTGTGAACTCACTGTACATATTTAAACAATTTTAAATTTAGGTTAATGTCATCCTGTTCAGCGGAGGAGTATGGCACAGCTCTTCTAGCTCCGCAATGTCATCTTTACATTTGGCTGCTCACTATTTCAAGGAGTCGAGGAGTATTATCGATTTTTCAATGTATGGTTTTTGGGGCGTGCCGATGACGCGAAACTTCGTCATCAGTGGAGCGCAAATTGACCGTCCTAACACTATGAAACTCACGAATTTTCAGAGTCGATGTTTCCCAGACCTATGTGCCGTACAACCTCAATTTCGAGCAACTTCCTAAAATTCTTGTCACCAGTACAGACAGGTATTCAAGACTTGAGATTGTTTTTTCAATTCCTAAATATTTTTCTGATCCATAATTATTTCAGCATCGGATTGAGTTGGACATACCCCGAAGATTTCATGATCAACCACTCCAATATTGTCCGTTTCGTGTTAACACGACCTGGCAAGATTTTCGGGCGGCTCCGATGGTTGAACTCTTGCCGAGGAAAGTGCCGAAAAATTGCTCGTTTGGAGATGCGATTCGAGCGGCTTCAGATGAAGAGGCAGCTGAGCCGAGCAGTTTCGAATAGAATAAGGTAGGTTTTTTATTATTATTAAAAGTGAAGATTAGGGTTCCGATAAAATACACAATATTGTGTTTTCTTAGCGTTCTACCACTGGAACAAGTCGTGGGGCTATTTGTTTCTTGGGTGCCTTCAATTTCCGCAATGTCTCGCTCATTGTCGTGCCGTTTTCGATGGCTTCCGCTTACTTTCCGCCTAACTTGCGCGCCGATTCGGTGCCAAATAAGCAGCTAATAGCGATTCGGCCACATCAGGATGGCCCTGCCAGACATGGTGGTCCTGCCACAGCAGGGAGGCCCTGTCAAGCCTGCAAATTTCTGCGAATCCGAGAAGAAATTGAATACAGTGAAAACCAAGTGGTCCTGCCACAGCATGATAGTCCTACTCACTGGGTGGTTCTATCACACAAAGTGGTCCTGCTGACTGGGTGGAGAGCGTGACAAAACCGGGGAAAAAATGTCAAAAACGGGGAAGTTGACACTGTCACGTAAAATTGCGGACAACGCTGAATTTCAAAATTTGTCTGAACATTTTCCGCAATTTGCGCGGAAAATCAGAGTCATCCGCAATTTTACGTGACAGTGTCAACTTCCCCGGTTTTTGACATTTTTCCCCGGTTTTGTCACGCTCTCACTGGGTGGTCCCGTCACAGTTTTCGATGGTTCGCGTTTATTTTCACTTAACTCGCGCCGATCCCATTGCCGATTCGGTGCCAAATATGCGGCAAATAGCCATACGACCACAGCAGGATGGCCCTGCCAGACATGGTAGTCCTGCCAACCCTACAAATTTCTGCGAATCCGAGACGAAATTGAATACAATGAAATCGAGGAAGTCCTGCCATAGCAGGGGGATCCTGTCACAGCAGGGTGGTCCTGCTCACTGGGTGCTCCTACCACAGTTTTCAATAGCTTCCGCTTAATTCCCGCCTAACTCGCGCGGATCGCATCGCCGATTCGATGCCAAATAAGCGGCTAATAGCCATACGGCCACAGCAGGATGGTCCTACCAGACATAGTGGTCCTGCCACAGCAGGGAAGTCCTGCCAAGCCTGCAAACTTCTGCGAATTCGAGAAGAAATTAAATACAGTAAAAACCAGGAGGTGATGTTACAGCAGGGTAGTCCTGCTCACTTGGTGGTCCTACCATACATGGTGGTCCTATCACACAGGGTTGTCCCGCCACAGTTTTCGATGGCTTCCGCTTAATTTCCGCCTGACTCGTGCCGATCGCATTGCCTATTTGGTGCCAAATAAGCGGCTAATAGCCATACGGCCGCTATATACGCGCCAAAACTCTCCGAAAAAAACTATTCTTAATTCCAGACAACGAGCCCTAATTGGTTACTACGATCGAATGCTTCGGATGATGGGCTGACTTCCTAAAAGTATTGAACTTTCATTGAAAATTTCTACCGGGTTTTTAAAACACACGAATTCCTTTCTTGCTCATTTGGACGGTTTATATTCTTTTTGTGATCATAGATAAACAATTCATCAGAGGCCACAAAACTTTTTTTGCAAGTGGGGCTTCCAGTTGTTTCCATCCATATTTCTGTTTTGCTCGGACAATTTATGGTCGGAAAGAGTGAGAGGTGGCAAAAAAACTAGAGAGTGCTCGAGATCGCTAACAAACAGACATTAGATTGGTTTATTGTGTCGCCACTCGCTTTCAAATGTTTGCATTTGGACTGGTCAATCACATTAGAAATCGGTACAAAAGGGCCGAGCGAGAAAAGCGTGAGAGCCGTCAACCATTGCACCATGAAGGCTTTTAGCGCGATTTCGTTCTCACTTTTGGTTGTTTCCGCTACTGTAAGTTGAGTTAGACTTTATAAACTTATATAATTTACTGATGTTTTTTTTTATTACAGTTGGCCGCAGATGTTCCAGAAGGACATACTGTTGTGGCTCAGTGCAAATGCAGCGACTTGGACGAGTGTTCCAGCACAATTTCTGCTAAAACTAACAACTGTAAACAGAAGTAAGTATTTTATCGTTTGAATTTGAGCAATGCACCTCTTAAACCACCAAATTTTGTTTCTAGGGCCGAGTGTACTAACTTTTTGAAAGAAATCGGAGACCCAGTGAAAATCATGGCTTGCCTGGACGCCGATCATGAAAAAATGATGAAGGTTGAAACGTGCGCTAAAAAGAAGCTGAATGGAGAGCTTGGGTAAAAAAATAGTTGTCTTTATTTCTATCCATATTTTGTTAAAGATGCACCAATTCTGCAACTCCAGTAAACCTAACTATTCCACTTATTCCGGTTATTGAGATTCCATCTCTGGAGGAAGCTGGAGCAGTTCCAGTCGGAGAACAGGCTTCTGCGAATTCTGAGCCACCACTTCAACTGAGAAAGTACCTTATGTGCATTGACGAATGCACCCATGACGACATGGAGGTTATCCCGGGAAGAAAGAAGAGAAGCCCGGCCACTTGTGCTTTTAAGCTGAAGTGTGCTCTTGCTCCACCTTCTGATGCTACTCAGAACGCTTATACCGAGTGCCAGAAGGAGGTTGGAAAAGGAAAAAAAGATAAATATGTTTTTGGCATAATTCTGTTTTTTTTTCAGCTCGCCTACGACCCAGCCAAGGGATCCGCTGAGTCGTGCAATTGCTTGAAAGCCGCTGGTGTCAACATGACCTGCGCTAACTAAAAGTATACTTCCCTACATGTTTGTAATGTACATTTAAGAGAAAATAATCGTTTGTTTTTTGTCTGTAATGAATGAAGGAAATGTTTGTCGCCATGTACAAGAGACCAATGCATTGTTATCAAAACCAACACATTATGATCTATGATTCCTTATTGCCGTTTTATATGAAAAAAAAGAAAAGAATCCAGATCGCGGCGCGATATCTGTTTGTTTGTGTCCATTTGTTTGTCTCCTCCTTTTTTGTTGGCACCACTGAAACCAGAACTCGCAGGTAAACCGGTTTGGTGACGTCATCATTTGCGCAGTTTTTCACACGTCATTTTCAGGGAGTTCCCCACTTTTTTTTTCTTGTGCCTCAAATCATATTTTTTTTTCCTCTTTACTTCCTTAGCATCATTCACGCATCACTGCCTACTGGTTGCCTAAGAATGATAATCCTGTCAGAGGTGACAATAGAGGCAAAAAAAAGCGGGGAAAGTTGCTCAAAAGAATGCGCTGATAAATAACGAATTGGCTGAAGCTTTTCAACAAACTTTGTCTGAAGTTGTGAACAATAAAACATAGAATCAGATCTTCGCGACAGTCTGTTTCTTGTTTTACACTATAACAGAGATCACAAAACGACCTTTCTCCTCTTGGTTCTTATCTTGTAACTTGATTCCGGAATCAATTATTCCTGTTGCAGGCATAGAAAAATAGGCTGGGAAGAACTCTCTTTATCAGAACAATTTTGACTGTGTAAATATACATTGAACAGAGTAAACATGTTTTCACCCTATAGAATGATTAAACACAGTCCGTAAAGTTCTGAAAATTCGAGGAGAAAATGACAATAATTAAAACAGGGAGGTCCTACCACACATGGTGGTAACGCCCCAACAGGGTGGTCCTGCGGCACTGGGTGGTCCTGCCACATCAGGGTGGCCTTATGTGAGTATGTGGTCTTCTCAGACAGGGTGGTCCTGTTAAATCAGGGTGACTTTATCACATCATATTGGTCTTGCCAGACAGGTTGGTCTTGTTACAGCAGAGAGATTCTACCACAACATGGCAGTTCTGTAAAGCCTGCAAAGTTCTGGGAATCAGAGGAAAACATAAATATAATAAGAGCAGGGAGGTCCAGCCAGAGCATGGTGGTTCTGCTGCACAAGGGGATTTTAAAAAAGCAGGGTGGTCCTGCCACTCAGGTAGGCCCTGCCACTCATGGTGGCCCCGCCACAGCAGGATGGTCTTGCAACAGATTGCAACAGGTAGTCCTGCCAAGCCTGCAAAGTTCTGCGAATCTGAGAAAAAATAAATAAGTATGATAAGAGAAGGGAGGTCCAGGCTGGACATGGTTGTCCTGCCACACAAGGAGGTTTTGAAAAAACAGGGTGGTCCTATCAAGCCTGCAAAGTTCTGGGAATCTGTGAAAAAAATGAATATGATAAGAACAGGGAGGTCCAACCAGAGCATGGTGATCCTGCCACGCAAGGGGGGGGGGGATTCTGAAAAAGCAGGGTGGTCCTGTTATAGCAGATTGGTCTTGCAACAGCAGAATAATTGGCTCTGGGACGTTTCAAAACAAGACGTTTCAAAACTGGGACGTTTCAAAACTTTTTTGCATTTTTTCGTAGCGTTTTTTGCCAATTGACACCAAAACGCACGCTCATTAGGTTTTTATTTTTTGCTTTTATCAATTTTTTGTATTTTTATGGAAATTTAAATACACTACACTGTAAAGCCTGCAAAGTTCTGGGAATCAGAGGAAAACATAAATATAATAAGAGCAGGGAGGTCCAGCCAGAGCATGGTGGTTCTGCTGCACAAGGGGATTTTAAAAAAGCAGGGTGGTCCTGCCACTCAGGTAGGCCCTGCCACTCATGGTGGCCCCGCCACAGCAGGATGGTCTTGCAACAGATTGCAACAGGTAGTCCTGCCAAGCCTGCAAAGTTCTGCGAATCTGAGAAAAAATAAATAAGTATGATAAGAGAAGGGAGGTCCAGGCTGGACATGGTTGTCCTGCCACACAAGGAGGTTTTGAAAAAACAGGGTGGTCCTATCAAGCCTGCAAAGTTCTGGGAATCTGTGAAAGTTCTTGCAAAGGTCTTGCAACAGAAGAGTGGTTTTGTCACAGTATGGTGGTCCTGCCAAGCCTTCAAAGTTCTGGGAATCTGAGAAACAAATTAATATGATAAGAGCATGGTGGTCCTGCCACACAGGAGGTTCTGAAAAAGCAGGGTGGTCCTGTTACAGCAGGTTGGTCTTGTCACAGCAGTGTGGCCCTGCCCCTCAGCATGGACCTGCCACTCTGGGTGGTCCTGCGACCTAGGGTTGGTCTTGCCACATCAGGTTAGGGTTGCAACAGCAGGTTTGTCCTGTCACAGAAGGATGGCCATGTAACATCATGGTGGTTCTTCCACACAGGGTGGTCCTACCTACCACACAGGGTGATCTTGCCACATCAGAAAAAGTGTGTTTCAGTGTTTATTCTTTTGGTTCTACTGGTTTCGCTTATACAATATGCACGAAATGGGTTCTAAACAGTTTTTCTGTGTGTTTTCTATAAGGAGAGTACAATAAAAGTGGGGTGTGGTTTGGTTACGAGGAACATTTGGTCAAATATTTGGAAATTGCAATGAATTGTATCAAAAAGAATAAATGAGCAACAATCATCAATAAACACCATATAAAACAAATATCACTGAGTAATTTATTTTGTTTTTGACTTCCGGTCCTGATTGAGTTTTTCCTCTTTTTTGCGCAATGAAATAACTTATTTTTAGATATCGCAATTGTTCCGCTCGTTGATATGACTTGTTGATTTGATTTGATTACACCAACTTTTATTTATTTATTTTGGCAAAGTAGTACAGAAACAGTTAGGGAATTAATAAAAAAAATAAGAATTGAGGTGAATAGTAGATTTAGGTGATATTTATTCAGAGAAGCGATAACTAGACGTTTGCAGAAATCGTTTGAACATGGTTATCTTAATTTTTCAAATTGTTTCTTTCTCGCTCATTTTTCGGTTTGTTACACTACCTTTTACTCCCTACCAAACATGTGTATGTACATTTCGTTATTCATTTTTTCGTTCTTCTCCTGTTGTTGTTCCCCTGGCCCCTGGCCTCAAAACGTCCCAAGTGCACGAAGGACATTTTACATACTCGCCAACCCTACCACATGACCACTATTTGTACCAAAATGTTTTCTTCTCATAGATAAACATAAATGGCATGCTTTAGTTGTTTGATGATAACACATTCCTGTTGGGCTTCCCTCGACACAACTTTTAAAGATGCGCTGTTGAATTTTACTGCGCCGCATCGCACCGCAGCGCATCGAAAAATTGTGAGAGACGAATCGAACCGAACCGACGCGAAGCGAAGCGCATTATCAATGTCAATGATTCTGTATTTAGTTGTCAACTGAGCGTTGTAACTAGTTTTAGTTTGATTATCTATCTATTGTTTCTATCTATTCATTTGATCTCTTACTTTGTAGATAATGTTCTTTTCTTTTCACGAAATATGTCATTTGTGTCGCAGCGCGCCGATAGTAGTCTTTAAAGATGCAAAAGGCAGTGCTTGAGGTTGCAATGTTACCGTCACAAAGTGTGATAAACAGAATGAAAAAGAAATTGAAAAAGAGAAGCATCAAAGATCACACTTTTCAACGTTTCATGATACCAAACTTTGTGTGGCTCATGTGGCTCAGATAAACCATTAGGTGGTGTACACATAGCTTCGGCACCAGACACCTAAGCCCATTTTATTATTATTATTATTCCCAATTATGTGTTTTTATTTAGAATTAAAATTAGCGACAAAGGAAAACGTTTCTCCACTGTATTTCAAAGCAACCATCCATCCTCATTTATTTTCATCGATAACGGCTTGGCTAAAGTATTAATTTAGTGTGAGACGAAAAATATCAATAGTCTCGTTCGTAAGTCGGGGTTCATGTGACCTCCGCGTATCTTTTCTATTTGGGGACAAGTGGTGAATGCAGGTTTCGCGAAGATTACTGTAATCAGGTAAAAAAAATTTAAAGTAAGGTCTAGTGGTTATTTATTACTTCTTTACTTGTTACTCACCGAATTTTTTGTTTAAATCTCTATTTTAATAGCATCCAACCTGGAACGAACTACTTTCCTTTATCTTCCTCCCACAATTCGTTTTCTTCCTTTTTGGTGGTAGGGTACAGTTTATTGGTGCAGAGTGTTTTTTGATCATCACTATATGTTTTCAACTTTGTTACTGGTTATCAAAAGCTGTGATGCGAAAAAAAAACGAAAATGCATAGCCACGCCTACTTTTCCAAAGATGCAAAGATCTATGGCTTCTCAAGAGGTTTTGGCTATTAGCCGTCAAACTTTTCTTCATCAAAAATGTTTCGCTGCCTGTTTCACGTGAAGGTTTAATACGCTAACAATAATAGCACATGACCTAGTGGTTGATCAGTTCTATGACGTCATTTCTCTCTTGTTTGCAGCGCACCCTGGAAACTGATTGTAGTACACTTGATCTATTATTGTGAGGTCGCCTGAAAAGTCACGAGTGCTGCTAATACTTTGGAACACTGCAGATGTTTTCATTTCAAAATCATGCCAATCAAATTTGTTTGTTTTTTCCCCTTTTTTTCTATTCCTTTTCTACATAATGTTTACCTCGCATTTTTATGGTTTTTGAATGTATTCCTGCTTGCGTCGAGTTCTCTACGCACTTGGTACTTTGCACTCAGAAGTTGTATGGTTTTTGTAAAAACGCACACATGACACAGGCGTCAGTTTCTATCTTCACGAGAATTCGTTCTATTCTTAGACATCCGTCCGCAGTTACCGTCTCGCTTACTTATCAAAATCATACATTCATACATACATACATACATACACCCGTTACTGCCTTGATTCACGTACCTAATAGGTTTAATAGCAAAAAATAGAATGGGGGGGGGGGGAGGGGGAAGAAAGACAAGACCGGACAAATCGTGTTAGTTCGCCCTCTTTCTCGAACCGTCTCTGTCTATTATTTAGCGTAGAGTACTTTTGTACTTTTCTCTTTGATTTTTAAAGAGTACGCAGAGAACTATTGAGGTGGGAGAAATCGAGAGAGAGAGAGAGAGAGAGAGAGAGAGAGATAACTTTTACACTATATACGTGTCTGCACAAAAATAAAATGCAGGTTGACAGAAGTATGTAAAATCAGAATCATGTATGTACATTAAAAAAGAAAGACATAAAATTTCCATACTGAACTTTTTATGCACTTCTTTTAAAAATTTCGGTCTCAAAGATCAACATTACTGTCAGAATAACAGATGGATGAGGTTAATCAATGCACCTAACACCTTCACTCGCATGATTTGGAGACACCCGCTGCCAGCAGCCAGTCAGTCCCCTTCTCCCCGTTTGCGACGGGATAGAGTGTGGTGTTATTGTTGTTGCACGTCGGCAAAAGATTGTAGAATTCGCGGAGAGTCCGCCCCGGGTGTATGTCTCTCTTCCTGCGGCAACCAACTATTTCCACATTTCTCATCCGTCTCGCTTCGATGTGATGTCCCCACAGTTTCTCTGCGTCTACCGACTTTTTCCCGTTCTTGCCTTTCCAGTCGGCTCTCCTGCACCCGGAATGTTCTCATGACTTGTCTTTTGATGATCTCCTTTTTCTTTTATTTTAAAATTCAAGGCGTTTAATTGTTCCTTATTAGACATTTTGTATTAATAAGGAAAACTTCCAAAATATAAAATTTTGTTTTCTGTTATTTATATTCGTCCTCGATATTAGACAGTCTGCGGTCAGATGAAATAATTTCACAGATTGGCAACAACTGCCAATAGACTGTGTAAAGGGGCACAACAGTCTCATAAGTTTTATCAGAAATTTCATGTTTTTGAGGAAGAGTATTTGACACAATCCGTTTTCTTTTCTTCTTTTTTTGTTGCAAAATCTGTTGCACTCGTTAAATATACGCCCACCTCTATTTGCTCATCACTGCTATATTACTAGTCTTTCTTTTCTATGTTTTTTTTTTGGATATTCAACGATTGCGCAAACAAACATCTACATATGTGCTTCCATATTCCAAAGATAAATATCATGTTTAAAAAATTCAACCATCACAGGGGAATAAACCGGGAGTCAGCGAATGCGCCCGAACGCACAAAGTTCGTTTTTTAAAAACAAATTTTTGCAATTTTTCCTGCAATATGTGAAATACTCTTTACAGTGGTCGCAGAAAAGTTTGCAAAACGAATAGTCCCCAAAATTATGCTGATTCTTCTCTGTTGCGTATATGTATTATATTAACACTCAAAAATCGAGAAATCGGTGTTAACAGCAATGTGTAGGCAGCAAAGTGACAGTCGGCGCAGTTTTCATTTTTAAAAATTGTCCCGGCATTAAAATAGTGTGCGAAACGCGGAAACGCGTGTTTTTTGTTCTATGTCGATAGATAGATACGTATCACATTGAGGGGGTAATTCTTTCCGCTTCTCTCCAACGTTTTATAACGTGTTTCTCATCGTTTCTTGCTGTTATTATTATCTATATCTGTTCATAATGGATGGTGCGTCCAAAAATTGGAAGAAGGAGAGGAAAAATAAGAAAAAAAAGAAGGGAAAAATAGAGCAGTATGTCCCTTTTTCCCACCATTTCAATTTTTGGACGCACAGCACCTAAGGAAAGAAAAGAAAACGTCCACTGTTTCCGAAAAATGTACCCAAATTTCCTTGACAGGCTAGTTTTTTTGCAGAGTAGCCGTCTGGCAACAAGCATGTATAACACAAGAAGGGCCGCCTACATGAACTCGTGTAGTACGGCTATGGAACTACCCTCACAAAATCTGCATCAAAACTGGCAGGGTTCGATTCTAATAAGATTTTGCTGAGTATATAATTAAATTCAGACACCGAATATGTCGGTACCACCTGCAGTAATGAAGCAAATGATTGTGATATTCCCGGTTACAATAATGATAAAGAAGATGAGCAGTATTATCCAGAAGAAAAGAAAACGAGTCGAAAAAGAGCCAACACCACGTCGAGTGGCGGTGGGAATGAAAAGGAGAGTAAACGGACTGCTAATAAGGTTAATAAGCATTTTTTTTAAAGTTTTAATAAATATATGTATACCGTAAATTATCTAATGGAACGGCCCTCATAATAGAATGGCCCCCTAAAATAGAGATGTTAGTTATTGACCGGTTTCTAAATTTGTCTTCTCATACATTTTTGTCGTTTTTATGGAAAATCCTCAAGATTTAATACAAATTTGAAGACATTGAAAAGTAAACCTAACCCTAAACATTAAGTTCAGATCTGTCGCGTCTGCGGTGACAAAGCGTTCAGCTACAACTTCAACGTGATCACATGCGAGTCATGCAAGGCGTTCTTCCGACGAAATGCCAACAAGGAGAAAGAAATTAGGTGTCCTTTCAATGAGCAATGCGAAATCAACATGGTCTCGCGACGATTTTGTCAGCGGTGCAGGCTTGCAAAGTGTTTTACGGTAAGTTGAGAGGCAGACTTTTGAAAGTCGAAATTAAAATTCCAGGTTGGAATGAAAAAAGAATGGATAATGTCGGAAGAAGCTAGGTTGGAAAAGAAACAAAGAGTTGAAGAGAACCGAGAGCGACGGTTGCAGGTATGTACACAAATTTCCAAATATTAAAAAATAAAGCTTCACTAACTTCAGGACGCCTTAAACCGAGCGATGGAAGAAGCAAACATGGAGGAAGACAGCGAAAATAGCTATGATGAAGCTCCCGGCGGTCAGCCAAAAGTGTCAGTTCGGCAGTACCTTGTTAGCGAAGACAGTAACTCACAGCCACCACAGCCGCAAGAGCAAATTCCGGAAGATCTACACCCTCACGGAGCTCACCATTCGTACAATTTGTCGGATGAGAAAATGATGAACTACTACCAGGATGGACCGTCAGATCTAGGGTACTCGGCTCATGAATAGTAAGTTTTTGATATTCATAAGTTGTCTAAAAATTAATTTGTTTCAGCGACTGCTCCCAACAACCCGCTTCCAACTCTTCTGTCCCCCTAGAATCTGCTGAATCACAAGGTAGGTGCTTACGCGTTTCATTTTGCTGACTCTTTTTTTGCTTCTGAAGTTGATACTACTACCTCTGACCCCGGCGCTTCATCATCTAACACTTCAATGACGTTTGCTGATGAATCAAAGCTGATTCCAACCAGCGTTTTCTTGCCTGCGTCTATATCCGCAATTCAAGACGTTGCAGGTGATTTTTTAGACATTTGTTTGCTTTATTTAACTATTCTGTTCTTTAGCTATCATATCTCAAGGAGAATCTACAACTTTAGGAATGTGTCATAGCGATATGGTCGATGGATCATTCATAAATGCTGCTGTTCAAGCTCAAGCTGTGATTAATCATACGCAGCAGGTAATAAATAACATCTAAATTTTATTTGATTCTGACAATCTTTTTCAGCTGGCCGCCGCTGTTGTTGCGCAACAAGTAGTATCTCAAATCGCACCAGTAATTCCTGCCGTTGCACCTTTAGATCCACTTCTCGCCCCTGCACTTGCTATCGCCGCGGCACCGACCATTTCAGCTGCTCCCACAATGCCTATTCCGGTTCCTATTAATCCAGGACCAATTGGCATTCCTATCATTCCTAAAGAAATGCCGGTTAGCGTGTCGCTCCTCACTCAACTGGAGCAATCCGCTGCCGATATGGTAACTGTGTCTAAGGACGTGAGTTCAATAGTTTTTCCAGACTGCAGCAACAAACTCGATGATGTTCCAGATGCTTGTAAAACTGATTCAAAATTCAAATAGAACAACGTGCACATGCACTTGTGTTTGCGGTCGCTACCCTCCTGGATCCACTATTGTTGATGAGGTCACAAAAGATTTGTTAAACAGTGGCAGTTCCAACAGCAGTTCTGCAGAAAAGGATGAAACACGACTGGAGACAACTGAAGATATGCAAGTAAGTTTTAAAAGTTATAACAAATTATATTTATCTGTCAACCCACTTTGCAATTTAAAGATGAATGGCCTCCTACCTGGTGAATCAAACTCTTCCATCCATTGGCTAAGCCAGCAATCTTCAGCTCAAGCAGTAGTTGACCCCATCAATCATTCTTTGAGTGCAGAGGAAGAAAATACGCAGCGAGAGCGTCGAGATTCAATTTTTGGAGCATTCTCGTCTGCCGCCGAACAAACGCCGGCGACACCGCAAAAGAGCATGCAAGAAGAAACGTTTTGGGAGCACACAGTAGCCGAAAATGAGTCACGAGAGCTGTCTGACGAGGAAGTTGAGAAGATGGAAGAGCTCAACGAGATTTCAAAAAGTTGGAATGGTGCCGGGTACGATAGTGTGCCTATTCTAGAGCTTTTCAAAGAGGAGAATGTCAAAATTATTGTGAACAATTTGAAGCTGTTGTCTTCGTTTCGATTTTTGCAAAAGCGGGACAAGAGAGCTGTGATTAAACGTGAGTTTTTTGTTTGTTTGTTTGCAGATACCGTAAAAACTGTATTAGAGGTTGGCTCTGTTTAGAAAATTTTGAAAATGTTTCTGCATTTTGTCGTTGCGGTGTTTGCATAAAATCCTTTTTTTTTCAAAGCTTTTCATGGAATTTTCCGCACTTCCGAAAAGTTCGAGAGTCCTATTTTCAACCCTTTATTCAAAGCGGGGCTTTATTAAAGGGGCCATTCGCAAAAAAAAAGTGTAAATTTGCCAAAAATGTGAGCGCTTTTGGTTAAAAAATTTGCGCCATATAGATAGTAGTTCGCGCCAAAATTTGGTAGAGCACACTTATTGATCAACAGGTTAGTGAGGTCGATTTACATCAGCGTGTGCAGTTTTCACGGTATTTTCTACGCCCCGCACGTGATTCTGGCGACTGCCTTTGTTTCAAAATCATTTTTTTGCCGCCGACGACACGCGCTGCGGTTGCGTCGCGTGGCAACGCTGCGTCTCATCGCTTACACGCTCTCTGCCTGAAAAATTAATTAAAAAATGCGATTTCGCATAGCTTGGCACACTGCCAAGATTTTTTAAAAATAGAGCGCACTTTCGCGAGGGCAGTCGCCATCACCCCCTTCATCCCGACGCCATGTAGAACTGTATAATAAATTCTCCCAAAATATTACAGGTGGTCTCTTCAACTACTGTGTCGTGAAATGGATGCAACACAAAGAGAGCATGATTCTTGAAGGACTCCACGAAAGTGTTATCCGAGATTTTATGAAGTAAGAACTCTTTTTGATCGCATCAAAACACAAACAATCTTCTAGATTGGTTAAAAAGGACGAATTCAACTATCGTGTGCAACCTGGAGCATTCAACGCGCTCGCCATAAGCGCAATGTTCCACTGCTCTTCCGAGAATTTGATATCCACCGAAGTTTACATGGAACATATCATTTTCAAGAAACTTCTTGATAAGTAAGATGAGCAAAAACGAAGCCAACAAAAAATAAATTAAATAAAAACATCATTTTTTCAGAACCCTGCCGATAAAAGTGTCAAGCGACATGATGTACAATAACTATTTTCCGGATATTTCAGCTGCTGCGCAGCACCTGGAATTGATAACTGGGGGAATTCCGGATAGTCTTATTCGTGCTCTCATATCGTGAAATGAAATAACGTTTAGTACAACTTTTTTTGCCCCATGAACTCTCTCTCCCCTTTGTGATGGTACTTTGCATTGTATTCCTCTACCATGCATTCATTCCGGTCAATTTAGAAATTTGTGATTGCTATTACTTGATTCCCGTAGTTTTCCCCCTTTCAGTTGTTTTCCTCCCTCAAACTTTCTGTTCTACCTTGTCAGTTTACGAGTCACAATTTTATTAGGGTGCGTTGAATGTGGAAATGCTCACATTTGTAGTGTCCATCGCTGAACGCCCGCCCGATCAAAAATATAATTTACATTGCAAGATGATATGATTCCAATTAGCAAAATTCTATTAGATTATTTGTCTGCTTAGTTCAAAATGCGTGCCCCGTTTTTTTTTCTTCAAATCTATTCTATATTAGAATGCTGTGAATATTGTGCCATATTGGCACCTTGTGATTGAATTCTCCTTTATTCTTTTTACGTAATAAATACATTTGGGTATTATTAAAAGTTATTAAAAGTACAATAATTTAACAATCAAGCCGGGAAATATCAGGAAACATGTTTAGAAATAATGCTTTCGCGCTATTTTCAGGCAGGTGAGCAATATTTCTAGCTTTGGAATGAAAATGAAAATGAAAATCAGATCACATCTGTCTGTGGAAACAAAATATTTCAATCAACCGTGGTAAGAAACAATTGGGAAAACAATTATAATTAATATTCTTAAACCTCTTTAATTACATAGCAATGAATCTTTAACTTTGAATTTCTTTTTCAGCTGAAAATAGAAAATAAGAACACTTTAAGAGTCTCAATTCTTTACCATTTTGTTTTCATTCCATTCCTTTCTCATAATTTCTTTGAGCCATTCTTCCAAAGATTTAACCAATTTTGTCACTGCTTCTTGAGTATTATCATGTGATTGGGGATGATTGTTTTCTTCGGTTTTGTTCTGAATATTTGGCGTTAAATGGTACTTTTATAAAAAAAGTAGGAGTAAGTGGTGATGTGGATGCGCTCTGTTAGGAACGCACGGCGCGCTCGGGACAATGTTCAAAAACCGTTTTTTTTTTAAAGCAAATTTTCGCGTCTCTGCTTCTTCATTTTTGCACGCGTTTAGCTAAACTTGGCAGAACGATCTGCACTGTGGAGACTTAGACAAATGCAACAAAGCGATTTCGCCTTTACGTAGGTTCTGATAGGTCGTGCAGCAGTGTGGTCCTGGTGCACAGGGAGGTCCAGCCACATTGTTGTCCTGCCACACATGGTGGTACTGACTGTCATAGAAAGGTGGTCCTGTAGCATCATGTTGGCCCTTTTGCCCAGGGTGGTCCTGCCACACAGGGTAGTCCTACTAAACAGGGAGGTCTTATCACACACATGGTGGTATTGTTAGATAGGGGGGGGGGGGGTCCTGGCACACATCGTGCTCCTCTCATAGCAAGGTGGTCCCGCCGCGGAGGGTAGTTCTATCATACAGGGAGGTTCTGCCACACAGGGTGGTCCTATCGGTTAGGATGGTTCTGCCACAACCATGTGGACCGGCACACAGCAGGGTGGTCCTGTCACCATTGGGTAATCCTGCCACACAGCGTCCCCTCTCATAGTAGTGTAGTCCTGCCACAGAGGGTAGTCCTACCAAACAGTGATGTCCTACCACACAGGGCATTCAAAACAAACAGGGAGGTCCTGTCACACAGAGTGGTCCTGTCACATCAGGGTAGTCCTATCGGTTAGGATAGTTCTGCCACAACCATGTGGACCGGCACACAGCAGGGTGGTCATGTCACCTCCGGGTGATCCTACCACATAGGGTGGTCCTGTCACACAAGTTAGTCCTTCCACACAGGGTAGTCCTGCCGAACAGGGAGGTCGTACCATACAGGGAGGTCCTGCCACACAGCGTTCTCCTCTCATAGCAGTGCAGTCCTGCCACACAGGGTGGTCCTGTTACACAGTGTTGCCCTGTCAAACAGTAGTGGTCTAACCATACAGGGAGGTCCTGCCACACAGCGTTCTCCCCTCATAGCAGTGCAGTCCTGCCACACAGGGTGGTCCTGTTACACAGTGTTGCCCTGTCAAACAGTAGTGGTCTAACCATACAGGGAGGCCCTGCCACACAGCGTTCTCCTCTCATAGCAGTGCAGTCCTGCCACACAGGGTGCCACACAGCGTTCTCCCCTCATAGCAGTGCAGTCCTGCCACACAGGGTGGTCCTGTTACACAGTGTTGCCCTGTCAAACAGTAGTGGTCTAACCAAACAGGGAGGTCCTGCCACACAGGGTGGTCCTGTCATAGCAGGGTGGTACTGTCAGAGCAGAATTTTTTTTAAATTGTCTTTTTTTCATTCTACTTGTTTAGCATCTCCAATATGCCCAAAATATTTTGTTCGAAACCGAATTTCCGCCTCTATGCGTATTCAGTTTTGCAGGCATTTATCTATACTTTGCAGAACTCCACTGTGGAGACGCAAACACATCCGATAGAGCGCGTTTGTTTTTCTTTACATAGAGCTTAGCGTGCATGGTCGCCCAACAATTTTTAATAATGAAGTGCATTTGCATCGCCGCGCTTCTTATAGGGTTATTCACAAAACCAGCAAAAAAAGCAAAAAATAGAAAAAATTAGCAAAAAACTCATCGAAAATTCGGAGAATGCTCAGATCGGTCTGAAACGTTGAGAGATCACTTAAAAATACTCTCGGAAGTTCCCTAAAAATTTCATACCGAAATATTGATTTTAAAAAATATCGATTTTTATTTCGGAAAATTTTCAAAATCAATATTTTGGTCTGAAATTTTCAGGGAATGACCGGAAGTATTTTTTTTTTTAATAATTTGCCAAAGTTTCAAACCGATCGGAGCATTCTCCGAATTTTCGCTGAATTTTTTGCTTTTTTTACTGGTTTCGAAAATAACCCCATTAGTATAAGCAAGATGTTAAAAAAAAGATTTACCATCTCTATTGATTCATTAATTTCCTTCATCATACTCGATAACCTTTCATACATTTCTTCAGCTTCTTTCCGTGAAATCTCATCTGCACTAAGCAGTCTTGAAGACGCTTTAGATGTTTGCTCTGCAGATTTTAAAAGATGCCTATTTCCCTTTAAAGCATTTTCAATGAGCGACCATCCAGATGGGTGCTGCTCCATGTATCTTCGATTGGCTTCCGCTGACTGTACAGTAAAAATTAATTGGCGCTCTCAAAAGTTAAAGCAACTCACATTATAATATGATCCAATTTGCCTCCTACTGTTCTCACTAGCCCCATGACGGCGTTTAAACATAAGAATGTATGGCTGCTGTTCTGCGACTCGAGATGCATCGCTCCTCGTGATATTAAGATCGTCAAATTTGTACCTAGTTTAAGAATAGGAAATAAGTAAACAAAAATCATACAACTCAACTCACCACATTTTGTCGTGCTCATGTTTAACATAAGTTACATAGTGACCAAATTCCACCGTATGCCCTTCATGAACCACAAATCCGGCCAAGTCATACATCAATTCTTGCCCACTCGATGTCCAACGGCCAAAATCCAGCAAATGAATAGGGAATTCGACTACTTTATCCACTTTACGCGTTCCGTGCATCGTATGACGAAAGCGTTTAAGTTGAATCATAATAACCTCAGGCATGACCACTGCCTTTGTGGTTTTTGTAGCATCCACCAATTTGTTACATTTGCAGCATGAATATTGATTGTCTCCGTAAAGATTATTTTTTTGAAAGAACCGATTTATACATTCTGTTAAGCTGGTTGTATTTCTCCCGCGTCCTCCTTCGTCTAGAAATCCGTCGCAATCCTCTTGAGAAAATGACCCCCTTGAAAACGTTTCCTTACTATACAGAAAATGTTTCTCTAACTCCTCCAACTCTGATAGAATTGGAACTGATAAATCCAAAAAGTTTTCAAAAGTTTTCGACTGGAAACCACAAGAATGACAGTGGATTCGATTTTCCAAAGTGCCTTGAAAGGTGTCTGTGACAATTGTTTGCCTTTGATAATGGTTCTTCTTGCAAAGGTTCAGATACTCTTGTTCGTCCTCTGTTCCAAGTAGTTCAACTTCCGCAAATATTTTCAGCTCACGATCAACAATATCCAGGAGAGCTCTCAGAAACTCTGCAGCGTCCTGTTGTTGAAAGCTCTCAAAAGCTGGCATCTCGGCGCGAATACACTGGAATTTAAAAAAACATAGCTGAAAATTTTTACCAATTATTACGTGTATTATCCTCCAAGGACTGAGAAAAGGAACTGGTATCGGGCTCCACATTAGTCGAAAATCTAACGCGAGCTGAATAGCTGTGCTCCTTGCAACGGCTTGACTATTGTTTAATTCATCCGGGGCAATCTATAAGGCTTATTTTTTGTTCATTTTTACAAGTTGTGCTTTCTCACATAAGTAGTAAAATACTCTGCAAACGGTGAACAGTGTCCGAGTAGTTGAAAAACAGCGTTCATATAACAAGTGTTACCAAAGTTGATATATCCCATTACAGCTGAAATAGAATAATGAAAAGAGGTTAAAAATTTCGAATCAGTAACCTTGCAAATTGATTGGCTTCCTATCAAACTCACTGTCCCCATTGGACTTTAGCTGCAAATAAAAATCAATCGTCACATTTTGGTATTATGCAAAACATTTTTTAAAAATTAAATCGTTAAAAAGCACACATCAGGCTACTCATTTTTTGCTATAATAGGAAAATTTGGAACTATAAATTAGTAATTTATAGATATTTGGCGACCTCTTATAATTCCAAAAACTTCTGCTCAAATTCCAAAATTTTCTGCCTAGACAAGCTTGCAGCTTGTGGCGACTAAGTCGCCTTCGTCAAATATTTATTTTTATTAATTTTTGTTTTTTTTTAATAGAAATGGTAATCATTTCTTTTCCCTTTTTCTCTCAAGTTCTCGTGACCCTTGTGGTATAGTGGTTAGCACGTTTGAACGTCAATCTAGAGGTCGCGAGATCGAGTTTTGTCGACTGCAAACTCGTGTGTGAGACACACAAACACAGGTAAAATGCGGATGAAGCATATAGCGCGCTGCGTGGAACTCATAGGGAAATTTTGAGATGTGGTTAATGCATCCACGTGCCCGCACATGCGCATACATGCAGGCGCATATAGCATGCACGTTCCGATTCCGGTTCAAAAAGCGCTTGGAGGCTTGGATTTTAAAGGTTTCTGTCAAATCGGATCTTTTTCTCTCATTTAAGATGGTTGTCTGTTAAAAACTTTTATCGCGTTTTACTAGTTTCAGAAACAACCATTTATTAATAATAACGCAAAAAATTATTAGTATTGAAACAATTATTGAGGAAATAAATTAAAAAAATTCGGAGCTGGGTCAGCAGATTTCGGAATCCTTGTTGGAGCTGAGCAGTCGCAGCCTGAAAGTACATCAATATGCTTACGGGGTATTTAAAATGAAGGTATGTTTTAAGAGTATCTTAAAAGCCCTCCACAATGGTGTGGTGTATATCCAAAAACCCAGAAATCTATAGGGGCCTTTCAGCAGGCTTCCTCAGAACATTTTTTTTTTGAAAAACTGCGTTTCCTACGTGTTTTCCGAGTTATATTTTCAGTAAAAATAGCCCGAATTTTGTTTCGATAGTTTTTCGGGAAAAGTCTGAAAATTCGTCGCGCTAGCTTCTAATTACCCGTCATTTGAACAGATATATAAAAATAGAACGGCAGGGCGGACTATTGTAATACTATTTTTGCATAGACGCCATGCAAAAATAGTGCCGATCTTCTGCAATGTTTCCCCAATACCGGGGCAAACATTACAGAATCTTGGTGCAAAGGTAGCACGCGACTGCCGAGTAAAGAAAATACGGTGACTCGCCAATTAGAGTTGCAGCCTCTAATTTAAACGTTCATGCAATGAAGCAACATCCAAAAGAAAGAGTAGAAATTAAAGGCGCATGCCGCTCTAATACAGTTTTTACAGTAATTGCGATGGCAATTTTTGTGCGAAGTATGAATAAAATCATTTAAAAGTACATTTTGATGTTTGTTTTTTGTAATTTATCATTAAAATGCATACTTGCCCTGCATTTTATTGCGGAATGAATAACAGGCTTGGTCAGAATGGGAAAACGGAAATTCCGATTGTCCGACTTTTTTTTCGTAAAATTTTTCGAATTTATTAATGGACCTATTCACAAAACCAGAAAAAAAATCCGGAAAAAAATTGCGGGAAAATCGGAGAATGCTCCGATTGGGAAATATTAGAACAAATTCTCCTGTACACACTCAAAAAATTTTGGACGAAAATGTCGATTTTAAAAATTTTCAGAAAAATCGATATTTTGGTCCAAAATTTTTTGAGCGTGTACAGGAGAATTTTTTCCTAATATTTCCCTAAATTTCAGGTAAATCGGAGCATTTTCCGATTTTTCCCGCAATTTTTTTCCGTTTTTTCTTTTTTTTTCGGTTTTGTGAATAGGTCAGGAACATTTTCCCGACAGAATATTTTGCGGAAAATCTCGGGAAAGCACCGTGTTTCTAGGTTTCGCTGCTTCTAAGTGCCGAAAACTGTTCAAAAGAGATTTATTTGTTGAATTTTTGGTTCAATTATTGATTTATTTTTTATTTTCTCAACAAAAAAATTGAGCCAAATAAAATTAATTTGGAAAAAATGTTCCTTTTCCGATTTTTCAAACAAGCTTCATGAATACAAGCTGTATTTTTGGTTTTTAAACCGACTCACCGATCCATTCTATCAACGCCGTTGTTCCTCTGTGCCAAGCCCGTCCCGTTCTCTTCTGAAATTTGTAACAATTATTATACGCCGAGAAAAAAAAGAGCGTTTGAAAAGATAAGGAGATCCAAAAATTACATTAATGACAATATTTGTTTTGGCGAAAACCCGATCGAATTCAATTTAAAATCGGTAATTTCGAAAAAGAGCGAAAATGTCATAACAAAGCGAAAGTTGACGAAAATGGGCATACTCCGGAGAATTTTCCGAGTATATATTACAAAATTCGTTTTTATAAATAATTTTTACAAAAGTATCGAGAAAAAACGGACAAATAATGCGAAAAATAAAAAAAAATCAGAAAAAATAATTTTTTGATGAGAAATAGGTCTCGGCGTCTCGCACTCTCTCGCGTGTGCAGATAGAGCGCGCTTACACTGCCTTGCCTGCCGGATAGGTGGCTCGCTTTGACGTGAAACATATATGCATCGATATAAGATGAACGAGATATTCATGCATGCGGATTTTTTTCTTAACCACATATAATTCACGCGCTTCCGTGTTTGAAACGTGAATACATATCACGTCCAATATGCATCAATTTTCGATATGTTCCGATAACGGAACCTATGTGCTTGAACCGCATTTTACCTGTGAACAAACACACAGACTAATCTAAAATTTTCTATATAAGAAAGATACCACTGTACAGATTCCAAAAACTTCTCCAAGAATTGTTCGAATCTGTCAAGATCCCTTTATAGTTTGTAAATTTCTATATAAGATTTGTATTTCCTAACAAGATCTGAATTTTCTGGACAAGTTCCGAAATTTCCTATTCCGATTTGGATTTCCTATAATGGATTCGTGGCGGAGTGACAATTCATTTGAAACTGCGAGATGAAACATCTCTTCATTTCTTCAGTTATTAATTCAATTTTTCGAACAAAAACGTGAAAAAATTGTCACTCCGCCACGAATTCATTATATTATAGTAAGAAATAAGTTTCCTGAGACCTAGATCGAATAAAATGCTGACATTTTCGCTCAAAATATGCACGAAAACGGCTATTTTTTGATAATGTGGAAGAGTATTCGCTAAAAATTTGATTCTGAGAAAGCTCTTCAACGGCCATTATTTGAAGTGAATTTTTGCAAAAATTTCAAACATTTTTTTTCTCAGTTTTGATCATGTTAAAAATTGCATAATGGATTGATAAAAATCGCTTAAATTCAGGGAAAAACTGCCAAAAATTGTTGAAAAAACCATAGTTGCGGTCAAAAACAATTCAAAAACCCCCAAAATTTAAAACAATCAAAGCCATACTCCAAATGATTTTAAACGTACCTCGAAATTCCGCAAAAACTGTTTGACAGATACTTGAAAGTTACAGCAGGTGCATAAAACCAATTGAAGCTTATGATGGACAATTACAGGATGATTGTGCAACTGTAATGTAATCCATAATTTAATTATTTAAAAAACCCCGTAACTCACCACAACATGCGAAAAAATGTGACTGACATCCTGACAACAGCTCGCTCCACTTTGAGCAACACAATCGCTGTGAAAACACGAGAAATATGCTTTCTTGGAGCAAGTGCAACAGACTAGACGTTTATCGAACACCGTTTCCAGATTTTCAGCGCTAGTTTCTTCCATATGGACGCACCACTGGAGGTTGGATTCGTCGTCGTCATTTTCAGAACTTTCTTTTTGGAATAAAACGGTCTGAAATTAAAGTTTTGAATGTGTATAAACTAGAAAAACTAACATTGTTGTTTTCCTTGAACTCTTTTAAATTGTATTTTGGCTCCGCTATTGACTCTTTTTCTGATTCTAAGGGGGAAGAATTGGCTTTGTGGTGTTTTTTGTTGTTTTTTCGATTGCGAATTTGAGAAATTGGCATTCCTGGAAAAATAGGAGTATTTATAGAAGTTGAGCAGATTTTAGGCTGCTGAAAATGACGAACGACCAAAAAAATAAGTTCAGAGAGCAAATGTGACGTTGAAATCTATCTCGCACTCTACCGATAACGGGATGCGATGACTTTTAGAGAACAAAGAAGATAAGTTAGACAGTTAGACAGAACGAGGAATTATGAAAAACGAATACACATAGGAGCGCGAACTAGGTTTTTGTGGCACAATGAGGCTTTAATAAAAAATGGACACAGATCCATATTAACATCGATTTCAAAATATTCAATAATTAAAAAAAATTGACTCGAATTTAAAAATCTAAACAGTTTTTTTTTTTTGAAAATACGGCCAAAAGAGGTGTTAAGAAAACCGAAACAAAAGTTCGATAACAATCAGAAAAGTTCAAATACTGACTGAAGCGTGTTATTTATTATTCTGTGCCAAATGAAATACTGACAAAATCGACAAAAATCGGCGAGTGAGCTGGAGAGTGAGGAGAAATATTTACAACGACGCTCCGATAGCGTTAAACAACGCGCTAGCATCACAATTTCGTTCGGTACCTACTTTCGGGTCTGTTTTCCTTTTTATTCCTTCAAATACCAAAATTTCGCTGTTTTTTGTTCCCTAGTTTAGAGTGGATATTGACTTTGCAAAAGCGTAACTAATTTCATAACATTTACGAGTTAAGCTGAGCAATGCATTATTTGTTGATTATCGATTGCTTGTCTTCATTTTTATTGCTGATTCATAGAACTTGAACTCGGGGGAAAGTTTCGAATAATGCTCTCTCTGACTCCCCTAAAACTTTAATGAAAAAATGTAAAAAATATTTAAGTACCACATTAACTTTTTTTTTCAAACGAAAACAATTTCATCCAAGTAGCACGGCCTGAAATGGAGCACGGGGTATTGGCGACTGCCTTTTTTAAACGCTTTTTTGCCGCCGATGCCACGCGCTGCGGTTGCGTCGCGTGACAACGCTGTTTCTCATCGCTTGCACGCTCTCTGTCTGAAAAAATGCGATTTCGCATAATTTGACACACTCAGGATTTTTTCAATGGAGCGAACTTTCGGGAGGGCAGTTGCCAGCATCCCGTGTGGAGGTTTTGGTGGATTTTTTTTTTCAGTAGAGCTTCATCTCATGGCAGTTCTATTCAAAATGTTTCAGTTTTTTCAGGTCAAAATGCTGGGTAGGAAGATCGGCAGCACCTGCCTGCGAGCTCAAATCCAGCCAGTCACGGCGATCGTTTCTGCGCCAACTGTGCAGAAGAGAGATTCGCACACAATCTGGTACCCGGATGCCAAGTTCGAGCGTCAATTCAAGGTAAATAATTAAACGTTTTTATTTCCTTTTTTTGAGCCCGCATCATAATTTTTGTTTAGACTGGAGGTACCCTTGGAAAACTTTGGATGTCAGAACGTGTGTCTGATTTCGACGAGAAGATTGGGCTTGACAAGCTTGAGAAACTGGCCTACTCAGAGCCGGTTATGAGTGACAATTATACCGGAAAGCACAGGTGAATTTTTGGAACTTTTAGCTATAATGGACCTATTCAAGAGAGAAAAAAAAAGAAAAAAAAGAAGTTTTTTCCGATGCAGGAACGGCAAAAAAAGAAAAAAAAGGAGGAGAAAAATCAATTTCCTTCCTTTTTTCTCTTCCTTTTTTTTCTTTTTTTGCCGTTCCTGAATCGGAAAAAACCTCTTTTTTTTCCTTTTTTCTCTCTCTTGAATAGGTTCATTAAAGGCGCATCGGTATATTTGAATGGGTCTCGCCACGTATGACTACTTTATCATCGGCAGAAAATGAATTTTTCTCTTCCTTTTTTTTCTTTTTTTGCCGTTCCTGCATCAGAAAAAACTTCTTTTTTTTTCTTTTTTTTTCTCTCTTGAATAGGTCCATTATATCTCGCTATTAGCCACCGAGCATTCATATATCCGGCTCTGGGACGTTTCAAAACAAGACGTTTCAAAACTTTTTTGCATTTTTTCGTAGCGTTTTTTGCCAATTGACACCAAAACGCACGCTCATTAGGTTTTTATTTTTTGCTTTTATCAATTTTTTGTACTTTTATGGAAATTTAAATACACTAGTACGCCGCAAAAATGCAATAAAGTTTTGAAACGTCCCAGTTTTGAAACGTCCCAGAGCCATATATCCGATATATTCGCGCAATAAATTTCAATTTGCAGAGAAAAGAATCTGGAAAACATGATTCTTAACTTTGGCCCACAGCATCCAGCTGCTCACGGTGTGCTTCGTTTGGTTCTCAAACTTGAAGGAGAAGTCATCATCAAGGCTATCCCGCACATTGGACTCCTTCATCGTGCAACGGAGAAGCTTATCGAGCACAAAACTTACACCCAGGCTCTTCCCTATTTTGACCGTCTTGACTACGTTTCAATGATGTGCAATGAGCAAGCATGGTCCTTGGCCGTAGAGAAATTGCTCGGAATTGACATTCCGCCAAGAGCAAAATATATTCGAGTTTTAATGGCAGAGCTCACTCGTATCCAGAATCACATTATGGGAATTACAACTCACGCTCTGGATGTCGGAGCCATGACTCCATTCTTCTGGATGTTTGAGGGTAAGCAACAAAAATAGTGATTATTGTTATTTTTCATTTTCAGAGCGCGAAAAGCTTTTCGAGTTCTCTGAGCGTGTTTCTGGAGCCAGAATGCACGCGAACTATGTCCGTCCAGGAGGTGTCGCTTGGGATTTGCCAATCGGACTCATGGACGACATCTACGACTGGGCAATCAAATTCCCAGAGCGTATTGATGAACTCGAAGACATGCTGACCGAAAACCGTATCTGGAAGGCTCGTACTATCGACATTGGACTCGTCTCCGCCTCCGATGCTCTCAACTGGGGATTCTCCGGAGTTATGGTGCGTGGATCTGGAATCAAGCAAGACGTGAGGAAATCGCAGCCGTATGATGCATATGCTGATTTTGAATTTGACGTTCCAATTGGTACCAAGGGAGACTGTTACGATAGATACTTGTGCCGTGTTGAGGAAATGCGCCAGTCGTTGAACATTGTGCACCAATGCCTTAACAAGATGCCAGCCGGAGAAATTAAGACTGACGATCATAAGGTTGTCCCACCCAAAAGAGCCGAAATGAAGGAAAACATGGAATCGCTTATTCATCATTTCAAGTTCTTCACGGAAGGATTCCAAGTGCCACCAGGAGCCACCTATGTTCCGATTGAGGCGCCGAAGGGAGAGTTTGGAGTTTACTTGGTGGCTGATGGAACTGGAAAGCCTTATAGGTGAGTATTAGGATCTCGAAACTTTTTCTGCATTTTGTCGTCGCGGGTTTTGCGCACAATAATTTTTTTTCAACGAATTTTATGGAATTTTCCTTTGAAAGCTTTTGAAAATGATTGTGTGCAAACACCTCGACGACAAAATGCAGAGAAAGTTTTTAAACGTTTGAGAGCTGAGTATGAAATTGCTCTAAACGCCTTCACACATTCAATTTCAGATGCTTCATCCGTGCCCCAGGATTCGCCCACTTGGCAGCCATCCACGATGTTTGCTACATGTCCCTTATTGCCGACATTGTCGCCGTCATCGGAACCATGGATATTGTGTTTGGAGAGGTCGATCGATAAGTTTTTTAGATAATGTGAAGATGAAGAAAATGTTTTTTTTTTAATTAGACGATATCGAAATAAGTAGATTTGTTTTTGTTCATGGATGTAATTTTTGGCTTTTGCTGTTCCGATTTTCGTAAAAGAAAAATAATTCAAAAATGTAATATTATCAAAATGGGAGAATGGTTTTATTCAAGTTTTGCTCGATGTTTAGCCGCGTAGCATGGGCGCCGAGTAGGTGCCATTTTGATGCCTAATATACCTATTCAGCACAGGAAAAAACCGCTTTTCTCGGCGCAGGTTGTTTTCCAGGAAAAAAACCCATCGCGCCGAGACCCGTTATTCAATGGGAATTAAATTCGGCCCGAAAAAACTAGGAAAATGCTCGCATTGACTTGAAATTATGGGAAATAAGGGTAAAAATACTCTTGGATACGCTCAGAAAATTTGGGACCGAAATATCGATTTTAAAATTTTTCAGAAAAAATCAATATTTTTCAAAATCGATATTTTTGTCCCGAATTTTCTGAGCATATCCAGGAGTATTTTTGCCGTTATTTCCCAAAATTTTAGGTCAACTGGAGAATTTCCTGAGTTTTTTGCCATTTCGTGCATACCTATTCACAAAACCGACCTATTCACAAAACCGGAAAGAAAAAAGAAAAAAACGAAAAAAAAATTGCGGGATAAGTCGGAGAATTTTTTATTGACCTGAAATTGTGGGCAATATTGGAAAAAAAATTCTCCTGAACACGCTAAAAAAATTTTGGACCAAAATATCGATTTTTTCTGAAAATTTTCAAAATCGACATTTTGGTCCAAAATTTTTTGAGCGTGTACAGGATAATTTTTTCCAATGTTTCCCAAAGTTTCAAGTCAATCGGAGCATTCCCGCAATTTTTTTCTTTTTTTTCCGGTTTTGTGAATAGGCCCATAACTCCATTAGACAAAACATCTCCTTTTATCGGCAGAGCGCGACACCGATTTCTGGCCTCCACAAAAACTCCAATTCAAAAAGAAAACAATTTATCATACATTAAATAAAGACAAAAAATTTGATCTCTTTGTAAATAACTTTCACCGAATTAAAAATTAAAATTAACGAAAAGCTAGTGTTTTCTAAACAGCTATGTAAGGAATGACAGCACGCGTTGATGAGGTTGTACTTCTGGATGCCACAGTTGAAGAACGAGCACCAAACGGAACGAAGATGACGATGCACCGTCGAATTGGAGCTGTAAATCGTGCATTTCAAGGCGCTACATTGCGAAATAGGCTACCTCGTGCTCAAAACTTTCATCGAAAATGATAAATTTCCCGGACCGCCATCCTTTTGTCTCGTTTCCAACTCGTATCCTAGCTTCTGAAGAGGATACCAAACCGAGATGGGCTTGAAGATGGTAATTAGTAGGACCGCAGTGAGGCATAATAGATGCTCCAGATGAGAGTACGGAGAGGTACATCTTGAAAAATAAAAAATAAACAAATAATTAAATTGTGACTATCTAAAGATTTCAAACCTCTGATTTGCTAGCATTACTCGAGGAAGAAAAGTCTTGAAGTATTAAACACGTTTGTGGCATTTTCTCGCAGCTTGCTGCGATGAATTGCTGCTCAGACATAATTGGGAAATACTTCCATTGTCCATCAATAACCAACTGTTGATTATGATCTATCCAACATTCATTGCAGTCTCGTAAAATCTCCATTCCTTCTTGTCTTATCGTAGCCCATTGTCTCTCCACAGTCTTCAAAAACTTGGAGTACGGCGTCTGATCCATGTTCCACCACGGCCTAGCAGTGAGCCCCTCAATATTGTAAAGACTTCTCTGTTGAGCCGTCATGAACACTCCCATACTAGCGGCTTTCTGATAGACAAAGTCTGCCTCGTGCTTGTTTCCAAGAGTAGTCAGCCCGTGTCCCAACTGGTAGTAGAACTTTGGATCCGTGATTTCATTATCAGAAAGCTTCAAACTCTTCCTCATCAATGCAACTCCTTGCTCCACTTTATCATCGTGTGCCTGAAGAGATATTTTTCATAGCAGCTGTTAATTTTGTTTTCTTAATCGCACCTTTAAGATGTAGCCATAGTACGCTAATGCCATGACATGATTTGGATCATTTGCCAATACATTGCTAAGAACGGTTCTCGCATCTTCATATCTCTTCATCATTACAAAAGTAATAGCAAAATCTGTCTGAAGATTTAGTTCGTCTGGGAAGCGATCAATAAAATATCGATGAGCGTTGAGAGTCTGGTGCAACAATCCTCTAAATCTGGTTTTCTCAATAAGTCGTTGAGCTACTTGTCTGAAATGTTGAATTTTTTTTTTGAAACGATTCATTTGGGTTTCAAAACCTGAAAAGCGCTTCAGGAACCGCGGCATTTTCCAGCAGTTTCTCGTAAATGTCGATCGCCTTGTCCCTATCGGTCTCACTTGCTTCAATCTCTCCTCTTATATCATAAGCTCTGGCTTTTCCAAAGTATGCTCTGCTTGACGTTGGGTGCACCGCAATAACATGGTCAAACAGTTCCATTGCTTGCTCGTATTCGTGCTAGAAATTTTTTAAATTTTTTTTTGGCATGTGAGTTTAAAAGAAAAACAAGGACAAATGAGACAAACGGTTTATTGGACAATTGGACATTCATACATACATATATCTGAGGTTTGAACAAATAATTCATATCTAGACAATTCTAAATGTAACCTATTCATAGATTTTCTTCATGAACCTTACTTACTTCTTCATCTTGAGGTACATGTTAAATTATGAAGAAGAAGAAAAAGAAGAAAAATAAAACTTTACTGGCTAGATTTCCGTCACAAAAGACCCGCCTTCAGGGCGTAGTTACCATGTATGAAAAAGTTTCAGAGTCTACCCAAAATTGCAAAAAAAGTGTCTAGATTCAATCACGGCGCGTGCTCGATTTCGAATTGCCTTTTGTGACCAGCTTGCGGCTGGACTTTTTTTGTAGAGTGTCTACCTTTTCAACGAGATGATCAGCTTTGTCGAGAATGTCTCGAAATCCGATCTCCTCTTTGGTTGTTATTGCGTGACGCTTGTAGGAAATACTGCTGTCTCTGGAAGAAATTGGATCGTAGTTTTTTTTTGTTTTGAGATGGTTCAATGTTTAAGGTTATATATACCGATCATGAAATCCGTCTTCTAGTCGGTCGTCCTCATCGTCATCATCATCATCATCAGTTTTTGAATTTCTGGGTTGAATTTTATGCTCATTTTCATCTTCATCATCGTCTTCATCATCATCATCAAAGTCATCATCCAAAACTCTCTCCACCACTGATTTCACGGGCTGCAATAAATGGAGGTTTTGGGGTTCAAGCTTTGAGAAAATTGTTCCTACCACCTTTTGCCGCCGACGACCACGCGCTGCGTCTGCGTCGCGTTAGAACGCTCTTCTTGTCATTGCTCACACGCTCTCTACCCCAAAAACGTGAATTCGCATAACTTGGCATACCGCCAAGAGTTTGTTCAGTTCATTGGAGCATAGGCAGTCGCCAGCCCCCCCCCCATGCCAGAACCAGAAAAAATTAAAGTAAACCACACCTTTTTCCTCAACAACAGCGATTTTCTCGGTTTCAAACTGTCCTCGTTAGGACAGTCCTTATGAATGCACTCCTTCTTCCCACCCAATTTCGGGCGATTCTCTCTTCGATTTTCTCGAGCATGCTGACGACGAATCCGCTGGCTTTCACGATGTGACAACTTTGGCTCTTCGTCTTTCTCCTCGACGTCATTTTTGCTTTCCGCCCTTTTCACCGTTGTCTCATTTTCATCTTCACCGGCGTCTTTTACTTTTTTGGCAGCTGGCTCATTTTGATTATCATCGTCATTGTCATCATCATCGTCATCTCCATCGTTGTCATCTTCATCATCGTCGTCATCATCATCATCATCATTATCGTTATCATTATCATCGTCGTCATCATCTTCTAGATCGGGTTCTTCTTTCACCGGTTGATATTTTTTATGACGCTCCTTTTTCTCCTCTTTGTGACTGCGAGCTTTTTCATTTTTCGCTGGAACTTGCTCTTCATCATCATCATCATCATCGTCATCTTCTTCCACGTGTAACTCTATTTTTTCTTCCTTCTGTTGTTGTTGTTGTTGCTTCTTCAACTTTCTTTTTTCTCTCGGATTCAAAACTTGCTCATTTTTCACTTTCTTCGGCTCCTCTTTCACAACTTTCTGAAACTAACAAATAATGGTTAAAGAAAATGTAATTAAACATCTGTCGCCCACCTCATTAAGCCGATCAGTGATTTTCTTGCGAAGCCCTGCGAAAAGTCTTCCTCCGAGCGTATGCTCATTTGATTCTTCGTCATCTTCATCGTCCGCTGAATTTTTAAAATGTGAGTGTGTTTTTTGTTACCAATAAACTCACAATCTATGATTGGCGGCGCATGCGGAACCGATTTTTCCTGGGCGGGCTGCTCTTGCTTTCTGTCAACTCCAGCTCGTTGAGGCGGCGGAGAATCGTCACTAGACAAAAAAAAATGAAAATAAAAATATTTACACAATGAGCCAGAGCCTCGAGATATTAGGAAAATAAAAATTGCGATTTTGTCTTTTGATTTTTCTTCAAAAATATGCAAACACCATGTCGCAATTTTCTGTTTCCAGAATGCTGCAAATTCGCTCTAATCATACAGTGAATTTTGCATGCCTTTGGAGTGAGATTCAGAGAAGAAAGAGCGGAACATGGGTCACTCTCTTGTGTTTTAATGGAGCGAATTTGCAGCGCTTTATACCAAGTGTATCCACTTACTCATCATCATCATCATCATCATCGTCGTCATCGTCTGTATTTGTATAAATGGGTGTATCATCGTTATCTGATGTTGTGTAACTCTTGAGATCTAAATTTTCAAAAGTCTATAGTGAAAGCTAAATCAAAAAATAATGACTAACCATGATGTGAGTCAGCTAAATCTTTAGCCGAAAAAATTGTATATAGACTACAACACAGGAATACAAAAACTAAAAGCACTATCCAGGTTCGAGCACCACCCTGAATAATAGTATTTTTCGACGAGTTTGAAAATTTAAAAAAAAAGAAAGAAAGAAAGGAACCTTTGTCACACTGTAGTCCACTTTTGGAACCGGTGTGAGAGCAACAGTGAGAACGGGGTTTGCTCCTGCTGAAAATGTAGAAATTGGGTAATTTTGAAGCGTGCTTTTTGTCGAACTGTCTAACTTCTTTTTGGCATTATTTATACTCGGTATAAAGCTCTGCAAACGCGCTTCATTACAACAACCAAAAGGACGGAAAATTGAGAGAGTGTGGCCGATATTTCGCTCTCTTTCCTCTGAATCTCACTCCAAATGCATGCGAAATTCATTTTTCGATTGGAGCAAGTTTGCAGCGTTTTATACCGAGTATAAAATCAAAACACTTGAGTTGCCCGTAGAGCGCGAAATAAATTTTTTCTAACTGTTTAACTTCTTTCTGGTACAACTCCCAATCAACACGCTCGCATTGTCGATAAAGCGCGAAATAAACACGTCATTATTATATGTTACCGATGCCCCGCACGCCCGTCGCTGCGAGCCCTTCGAAAAAATGTGTGGACTTCCGAAGGTCTCGCAGCGATGTGAGGAACATTGGAGCATCTGATATTTGCGGCTCTTGGACGTTTCAAAAATGTGAGGTTTCGAAAGTGCGACATTTCGAAAGTTTTTCTGCATTTTGTCGTCGCGGTGTTTGCACACAATCAATTTTGTTCAAAAATTTTTATGGAATTTTCCTTTAAACGCTTTTCAAAATGATTGTCTGCAAACACCTCGACGAGAAAATGCAGAAAAAAAATTCAAAACGTCCGAGAGCCAATTTTGCCCGACTCCGTGCATTTTCGTAAAGCTAGGAATTTCTTGCAAAACTTGCACAGAAAAGTTTTTTCGGGATATCCTCACTGAACAAACAAAGCAAACAATTTTCTCCTCCTCTAAACAAAATCATTTCATTTTTTTGAATTACAAAAAACGATTACCGAATAGAAAAATAACTCACAGAAACTCTCATAATAAGCAGGTATCTCAGAAAAGTTGGCAACACTCTCCCGATTAAATTTCTGTGATAACCGATTGTACGAGCTCAGCGCACGGCCCTCTTCTCCAAAATTCACATGCCTAAGTTTAACGGAACCGTACGGTGAATCACTGTTTTTGCAGCATTGCCCGAAAGACGGGTGCATTGGTCAAAAAAGGATCAAGCGTGTCGGTCCGGGGATGAGAAGAGTTGAATAAAGAGACAAAAAAAGTGAGTGCTCTTTTGTGTGCGTGGAGAGTTTGCCCCGCGCGCGAGCACTCTCTTCAATAGATTTGATATCCTGCGCTTTTGGCGTTTAAATGGAGGCGAGCAAAGTAAATTAAACATCGAAGTGATAGAGATGTAGTGAAGGAAGATAAAGCGGAGACGGGAAAAAAGATTTGCGCGTTTTGCTTTTGCATCCGACTAATTTAATACACATACCTGTAGAAGCTTGGCGGCGAAAAGCTGGATTAGCATTTCCGTTCATAGTTTTACCAGTATATATTTTTTTTGTCAGTCGAACAGAATTAGCATGTCATGAACATGAACATGAGAATTAGAAAAGATATAGAATAAAAGTAATGAATATTGAAGCTGGAGTTAAACTAGGAAGATAAAAACTATCTTCTCTGTTTTTTTTTGGTTCTTCCAGTTCCTTATCGTCGTGTGTGTCGTAATTTCGTTTTTTTTTTCAAAGTTCCACAGGTGGCGCAGAGGGCAACAGGCACCGACCGCCGCCTAGACAACGCAACCAACCTATTCGTGGATCGGAAGAAGGCCTGTAACAGTGAAAAATGTTCATCGATACAGAGAAGGTTTTCGAGTAGTTAAAATGAGGTCTACAATCAAGCTGAGCATGAACTTTCAGTTAAAAAGTTCAGAAAAACCCGCCCAGAAAAGTCTCTCCAAACGAAAAATCTGGCTGCACTAACCTAACATTATAGGACAACAAATTATACTTGTTTGCTTTGTGTTGTGTCGTTTTGAAGTGACAAAGGGGGCTCAAATCGATATCAAACATTAAAAATTAAAAACTGAAAATTTGAAAAATTAAAAACGGATGCCCGTTAAAAACGTGGATCAAAAAATTCCGGTGCCATCAGCAGTAGAGAGGAAAAATCCGTTGCTGCAACTACTGCCGTGGGGACTCTTTGCCAGCAGAAATCTCGCCGTCATCACTTTACACAAAGGTTCCTCAGGAAATGGCACTAGTATGTGGAGGGATATGAGGAAGAGATGAGAAGGAAGACTTCTTACTTTTGCAATCAATCGATAATTTTGGACAAAAAATCAGCAATTTTTTGTTGTCTTCGAGATGTGTTTATTCGACATCTGCGATCGATTCTGAGGCTCTGGGGCGTTTCGAAACTGGAACGATTCGAAACTGGGACGATTTGAAACTGAGACGGTTTCAAACTGTGACGCTTTGAAACCTGTAATTTCGAAACCCGGACGTTTCGAAACTTGTTTGCATTTTTGCATAGCGTTTTTCGCCAATTGACATTAAAAAACACGCGCATTTGGGTTTATTTTTCGTTTTTATCAATTAATTTTATTTTTTGGGAATTTAAATCCACTAGTATGCCGCAAAAATGCACTAAAGTTTCGAAACGTCTCTGTGAAACCGGTAAACAAAAAAACCTTTACCTATCTTATTTATTCATTCTGTTCAGAAATATTGCAAATTTTACAATTTAAAAAATAATTTAATTACATTATTGTATTCTTTTGAGCTACTCTTTGTTTGCGTCCATCCCTACAATCTGGTTTGAACGTGTCAAAAAGATCTTAAGAAGAAGAAGAAGAAAAAAACCTACAAATGCACTCTATTCAAGACATTTCCGGGGTAATTTAAAGTAGTTAATTCTAACGGGGCTGGTAATACATCGAATAAACGCTAAACGGGGAAAATGGGAAGGAGCAAATCGAAAAAAAATAAATTATTTAATTTACAGTAAAGTTTCGACAGTTTTACAAGTTGTTGAAAGTTGCCGCTGACAAAAAAAACCACAGTTTGGCTTGCAAGTGAAATTTTTTAAAATTAAAGAATTGGCATCTAGAGGTAGGGGAACCAATTCCATCAAGGTTCAATCATAGTAAAGAAGAAGAATAATAATAATAAAAATGCAAAAATTATTGCTTATTGGATGTATGAGAACACAAGTAGAATACGAGAAGAAAAAAGAAAAAAACAAACTTTTGATAGGGTTGGTGCATTATAATTTCCACAAAATAAAATATAATAAATAAATTCTTAAAATGGTCTCTTAGGAACTTGAGGTCGTGCAGGAATTTCCGGAGCTCCGTTAGATGGTGTAGGAACTCGTCTGAAAAGAAAAAATAATTCGGAACTAAAAAATATTTTAAGCTTCCTAAAAATCGAAACTTCATGCCACAAAACTGCGTGAATGAGAAAAGTTAATATTGCCGTCAATTGGAAAAATAAAAAATATTTAAAAAACAGGACCATATAGATATATAGATACCACAAAAACAACATGCATAACGACTTCTCTTATTGAGCCCCAAACAAACCTTTTCTTTGTCAGGGCGTGATTTTACAACAACATTATCTAGGCGGTGCCATGTTTGGTGGTGGGCCGCCTTGTCCCGGGCGCCTAGAGTGGTTGAAACAGGTTAGAATTATTTGAATTTAGTGGAATAATAAAAAAAACATCATCAAAAGGACAGATTAGAAGAAATGTTGTTTGCTTCTTTGTGCTTTCGTCATCGACCAAAAATTAAAATAAAATAAACACCACTTACGTTGGAATCAATGGTGGATACATTCCTCCACCTGGAGCTCCTGGTGGCGGACGCATGCCTGGTGGCGGCGGGGCACCTAGACCTCCTCCCTGACGGGGTGGCATTGGAGCTGGGCGAACTCCTGGTGGAGCAGGGGCTGCACGCGGCACCGGCGATGGTCCAGACGGCTGCGGTCGGTAGTCTGACATTGGAAGTGCTGGAGGCGTGTCGCCAAGAGTGCTCATGTTGACTTCAGAGATGATTCGAAGCGCCTCTTTGCAAGCGTGGTACATTCGCAGCATTTCCTCTCGTTTCTGAGCTTCAAGCTGCGATTCTTCCATCAAGGCATCCGTGTCACCGCATTGGTAGAGGTGGGCGAGCAACTCGTCTTTCATGAATTCAGAGACCTAAGAATTAATCGAAATCTATTAGAGAGCAGTGTCACTCTTACCTGATTAACCACCAAATGCATAACTGCTTTCGGAATCAAATCTTTGATAGTCTTGGTAATAATTCTCATGTAAGAATCCACAAGATTACGAATCGTTTCCACTTGTCGTTCCAGCTGTGGATCCATCGATGTTTCTTCCACCTCTGGCAGAGAATCGTCTTCCGGCGCCTTCTGCTTCTCTGGGTAGACTCCAGCGCGCAAGAAAGATGCCTTCCACGCGTCCACTTCATCCAAATTGTTGCATCCCAGCTCGAGTTGCTTGTAATCTTTGTAAATGTTTCTGCAAAAAAAAAATTAGATGTAAAATTAAAGGAGGTGGCAACTTTTTGGGAAAATTTGTTTAAAATGTACGAATATCGCATGCAAAATTAAGAAAAAAAATTTTTTTTTGAAGACCACGGGGAGTACACGAAAGTCGTGGCCTAGGAAACCCGCGGCCGCGATTTATGTTTCTTGTAATTTTCCCTGTTTTTATCATCAATTTTCGATTTGAATTTCCCGCCAACTCCGTGTACTCCCCGTGGTCTTCTATTTTTTTTTGTATAATTTTTTCAAGAATCCGAAAAAAAAATTATGTTCGATTTGAAAGCGATATTCGTAAAACCCACTTTCCCCAGAAAGTTGGCACCTCCTTTAATAGGAAATCTCTCAAATATGAATATGCACAATCCCATGCAGGTCAATGCAGAGGGGGATGCCAACTGAGACAGAAAAAAAGAAGAGAGCTAGTTACTACATAGGAAAAATCGAAAGGGCGTCTTCACAAATACATACAACACACAAAAATATTTCGCCTTACAAGTCATATATTTCAGTTATAATTGGAAGAATAATAAATGGTAAAATGACAAGTTTTATACTCACTTCCTGAAAAAAATAAAATGACATGTTAGGTCAGGTGTCATGCGATGCTAGAAAATTTGCATTTATGCGGCTTATACTGATTTTTCAAATTATTTTATTCTAGAAGTGTGGATTTTGTTCTATTTACGTTTTGAAAGAAAAGCGTGCGTACTGAAAACTGAGAAAAAGAGGAGGAGGTACGATATTGCAATTATTCGCCCGCTAAATTATGCACTTTTTGATACACATTTCAGAGCTTGAAACTTGAAACTCACTTTCCGTCGGGGTAGAACAGAGCAAATTTGTGCTGACGAGACATGAAACCGCTCTCAATGTCCCTCAAACGAATTCCATCCAATGGCAGCATGTACTTTTTCTCTTTCTCCTGGAAGAAAAATATTGCCAATAAAAAAACTTTCCGGGGAAAGTGGCTTACTATTAAAATAAAAATAAAAACATTTATCAGATTTTTTATAATTTTTCCAAAAAATAAAAAATTAACAGGAATCCACGGGGAGGACACGAAAGTCGTGGCCGTGGCCTAGGAAACCAGCTACTAGAAATATATATTTTTTTTGGGGGAAATGAAACCGCGGCCGCAACTTTCCCATGCCACGGCCCCGACTTTCGTGTACACTTGTACTCCAGGTTTTCTATTTTTTTTTTCGAAAAATTATAAAAAATTTTCGTGCGATTTCGATGTGATATTAGAGTATATTTTAAGACATACCTCATCATCCTTATACCAACTGAGGCTGTCAGACATCAAGACAAACCAACAATCCTTGGATCCGCGGACAAACGATATATTGCTCACAGAAAGCCATCCTTTGCGGATAACCTGGTTTCCCAGATTCTTCTTCGTAGATTGTCCCTGCGAAGCTTTAGCTTCCGCGCTGCAAGAAAAAAATACTTAACACCCCCAAAAGCACAAGTCTTACTTGCTGAAACCTATGAAATCCTCGTGGTTAGTGTTCATGTAAGCCAGCTCATAGTCGACTATCAAGCCAATTTGTTGTTTCGCAATTTGCTCCCGCTCGCGCATATGCGACACAACAATTCGCTCAAGTTCGTCGCGAAGGCGCGGATATCTAGCCATGGTGTCCGCGCATTGTCTGATGACATTAGCGAGCTCATTTACGACCAAGTCGACGCATTTTAACGACGGCTCCTTCAGGCGAGCAATTTGTTTTTTGGCAATGGCTTCGAAGGCCATGTCTGGAGTGAAAAGACCGACGCGGATACCATGAATGTTACGAATGGCGAATTGAATCTCTTTGCGCATTTCTTTCTCGTCAATTTCCATTTTGACTATTTCGAATGGGAAGCGTTCGTGGAAAAGGCGATTGATTCTTGCTCCACCGCTGAGCTCATTGGTAGACACCAATTTTGCCGAGGAACCTTCAATCGATCGTTCAATATCCGCGTTGAACTGGGTAACCATTCTGAATTGAAAAACATATGCTGAAAATTAAAAAAAATTAACTAACTGCAAAAGAGCTTTGGTTTTGCGTCCTGGGTCGTTTGGCTGGAAGTTTTTGTATTCAGCGACGTCCTTTTCCATGGCAAACATTTTCTTCTGAAGACTGTCGCGAAGAGTTGGCAGTGTATCACGGATATGGTTTGTGAGCTGTTGGTTAAGCGTATGTTGCAAGTAGCTTGTGCCGAGACGATCAGCCATATGCCGATATGACGGGTGGGATATGAAAAACTTGCGTTCAGCATCCAGAGCTGCGCGAATATCTTTCCTGCCGACAATATCCTTCTGTCCTCGATTCACCACACCAACGTATCCACGTCTCAATGGGAACAGACGGTTTTCAAGGATTTCCCTGGCATCGGTTCCTTCGTCCATGAGATCAAGTTTTGTGAGAACTCCGATTGTGCGAAGTCCTTGAGGATCGACTTCTTTGGCAAGTTTCAAAGCATCGGAGGTTGCCAAATCACTGTTAGCCGGAGTGACAGCTAGAATAAGGCATGTTTCGCGGCCAATAAATGTAAGAAGCATATCACGAATCTGCTGCTCGATATCTGCAGGTTGATCTCCGACGGGAACTTTTGTTAAACCAGGAAGATCAATGAGGGTTAAGTTGAGCACATTTGGCGAGAAAACACGTAAATTGATCGGATGCGGACTGATTCCTTTGTTCTGGCCGGTAACTCTGTCCGTTTCATCTTCAATTTCTTTTCGAACTTGATCAAAATCTACAAATCGATGTCCTTTCTTGTGCAAAAATTCAGCGTATTCATTTCTGTCTTGAATAAGTTGAAGAATCAATGGCCGTCGAGTGACAATTCCAGAACCACGCGGCAGAAAATCTCTGAACGCAAAAAATATGACTGAAAAATTGAAAAGGATATGACTTACTTGCCAACAAAGTTCTCTAATACAGACGATTTTCCGGCGGATTGACCTCCAACGACCGCAATTTGTGGAAGTTCAAAGTTCACATTGGTGCCGAGCTGCGAGAATGCGTCCTGTACACGATTGATTACAGGAATCAATGCCTGCATTCCTTGGTTGGCCCACGCCATGACTGAGTTGGATGTGTTGGATGCTGACAACTGACAAAATAAACCACCTGAAAGGCTAAAATGTTTGTGTTGAACTGGTGGTGGCAAAGAGAAATAGAAAGGGAGAAATGAAATGAATGAGTAATCGACAGAACTGAAAAAAAAATTTGAAAAAAATTTCGTAACATGCTTATTTTATTTATTTATTTTTCTTTTGAAATAAGTTTTATAGTCATGGATATAAAGAACACGTTCCGAGCATATGAGAAATCGAATCGTCAGCACTAATTGAAAAGCACTTACAAACTGGACGAAATGCGGTGACTTTTCGCACATGAAAGACACTAACCGCTGTGTCTCAACACAACGCTGCACCTGGTTGGGAATGAGTCAGCACGGCGAATGCGCCAGCAAAAAGTCGATGAAATACTACGCGTGTTTAGGTTCACAATATAAATAAACAATTGCTTATTTAATTATCATATTTCGCCATTTGAAAAGATAACGTACGCTTAAATTATTTAAATTTCAGGGTAGTCTATTTCCAGGGAAAATTTCAACATTTTAAATTTTCAAAAATTAAAAAAAAAGACAAAGAACCGAAAAAATGAAAGTCCTGACAAAACCGGGGAAACATGCTGACGTAAATATATCGACAGTAAGTGCGCTCCACCAAATGTGGGCGCGAACTACTTTTTTTTAAACTATCGATTGTATTTATGCCAAAATCAGCCCTTCCACGGTTTGTGAGGGTGCAGAAAATTGGTGAGAAATATTGCGAAAATTGCGACACGATGTTTGCGTACTTTTGAAAAGAAGATAATTCCTGAGAAAACGGTGCTATCTCGGAATAGAACTGAAGCGCAATCGAACTGCAGCGAAATAGAACTTGCTTCGCAATAGAACCGTTCGGAATAGAGCTGTTCGGTAAAGAACTGTAGCAAAACACGCTGCCCTGCACGCGAAAAACGTCAACAAAGCTATCAACGTGGCCGCGAGGCGGTGGCCGAACTTTTTTCGCGGCCACGGCCACTGAAAATTTGCGAAACCCACGGTGTCCCGCACGCGATGTGCGCCAGCATTTTTCTGTTTCGTCTGGCACCCTCTCGCTCTCTCGCACGGTGCTTGATCAGACTCTACAGTAGATTTCCATAATTGTTAAAAGCAAGAAAACCACTATTTTTTTACACGTTCTTTTTGGAATTAAATTAGAAAACTATTTTACGAAGACATTTGGACGTACGAGCATGAAAAATGCGCCAGAATAATAAAAATGCACTTTCCATAGATTTATGTAGATTGGACCTATATTTTCAATAACATCGCTTCCATATCATTATACTTTGTTTAGAAGTATTATTTAAGACAATATTCATCATTCACAAAGTTACAAAAGAAATGGGCGACATCAGAAAGGTTTCTGTGCGCATACAGTACTCCCACTAGTGCTACTGGAACTTATTCAAACATTAATAACTCAATTAGTTGGAGGCCTAATAACTCGTATGACATCTTAAAATGACCGCATACAAATTTAGAAACTTCGTAAGGCAACGGATCTTTGAACCAGGCTTTTGTTTTACAGAAATTTTCAAAAAATGACCCATTTGTTCGAGTTTTAGTGCAAAACTTGATTTATTAATAACTTCGGTAGTTTTCAACCAATTTACTTGATCAAAAGCGGAAAATAACCGCATTCAAAATGCAAAATTCTGTAAGGCAGCCGATTTTCGAAAAAATAATTTGTTTGGCGAATATGGGCTACAGTATCCTAAAATTCATATTCCGAGCCTTTAAATTCAGGCTTTCTGATATCGAATGTGGGTTTTTTGTTCATTTTATATTTTGTAGAAGTGAATTGAACAAACAAGTCAAGAAATTCACAAAGAATACGGGTTTACCTTAGCTTCAGAGCCTCATAACACAGTAAACTTCGTTGTGTCATTTAAACGAGTATGGAATTTTTTTGTACAGTTTTCTAACTCAAAAATTAATTTGAACCTTTTAGTGTCTGTTTTATTTGTTTTTTCTTCACAAAGTCCATTAATTTTCTTTTTTTCCACGTGTTTTTATGGCGCACATTTTCCAGGCGAGTTCCGATGCAATCGCGCTCCACCTGCACGCATTAGAGATGAGAGACGCCGAGGCGTCTCTTTTCTCGATCACCGGCGTCGCTTTTCTCGTGCGGGACACCGTGGAAACCAAATTTTTGCACTGAATTTTTGCTTTCATGGCCAATAACTCGATTTTAAAAGCAGTTTTTTATAAACAATTCTAATACGATTGTAGAGAAATGTCTGAGCTTTGTAATAAGCACAAAAACGTTGAATTTGGTGCTCTGTAGGAATCTGATTTTCGATTAGAAATAAATTTTTTTCACAATTTCAATAAAAATTGAGTTTACAAAAAACAAGAAAATATATGCATGTTTTTCTATTTGTTTAGGTTATAAGGAACATGAATACTATTTTATTCAAGCATTTTTTTCTCATTTTTCTAACACTGCCAAAAAGCAAATTGGACAGTTTTCATTCATTTTTCATTTCATTGAAAGCTCTGATTTTCGATTTTAATTTTCTCTGCTTGATTCGTTTGCTCCGAATTTTGAAAAATCTGATTTTTAGAGACAAACAGCTTAGGCAAACGTTTTTTTTTTAAACAATAATAGGAAACTCCAAATATAAATCGGACGTTTTGGCACTTGTCCAGAAAATTAAGATCTTTCGGACAGAATTTCAGTAAAGTGTGCAGGCGATGCGCGTCTGTGTAGAAAGTTTTTGGATTTAAGCGGAAGTTTTTGGAACTTGATGAGATCGCCAAATATCCATAAATTACCAGGTTACGCTCTGGGACGTTTTGAAACAAGACGTTTCGAAACTTTTTTGCATTATCGCGGCATACTAGTGAATTCAAGTTCCCAGAAAAATAAAAATAACTGATAAAAACGAAAAATTATTATTACTGTAAGAAATGAGTTGCCTGAGTGAGGGTTGGGCAAGGCTGTCAAATCTCGCGGCCGGCCGCGGCCCTGAGGGCCGCACAGTGAAGGGCCGCGGCCGGCCGCGGCCGGCCGGGCCGCGGCCTCGGCCCTAGCATTAAACATCTACAGAAAGGTTCTATACTATTTGAACTGAACAAAAGTGAAGGAAATTGGTTCTAAATTACAGAAATATGTGTAAAAATGTGAAAAATAAAAAATATATTCAAAAAATGAAAAAATTTGAATTTTTAGTTTTTGAGATACAAATAAAAACTTTTTTGAAATCAGTTTTTGTAAATTTTTTTGTATTTAGTTGTTTCCTTTATCCATTTTTCAATCTCTCCTTTACGACACACAAAAAAATATAAAAATAGAGATTTTTCAGGTACAATCGGATTTTTCATAATTCTTCATGCCAGAAAAAGTTTAGACAATAAATTTAAAAGATAACCACTACTCACGTTTATTTTTGAAACGTAATAAATACAATACAATACAATCTTCATTTTTAAAACATTGTTTCATTTAAAAAATCAAGATTTAAACCAGAAGTTTTTGAAAAATGTAAATCATTTTTATTGCTAATCATAAAAAGTTAGAACAAAGTTGACAACACAAAAAATACTCACAAAAGTATGAAAATTCCCCTTGTGAAAGAATTATACCTATCTCAAATTATCCCAGTCGAAAAAAAAACCAATTTTTTTTTTTTTTAAATTTTCAACTTTTTTATCATTTTCACAAATTTCATGAAGATTATCGTTATTTTAGTATAATTTTTGATTTTTCATCCTTTTTTTATTATTTCTCTATGAATTATTCACTTTGGAAACCCTCTGTAGGTTTTTAACGCAAGGGCCGAGGCCGCGGCCCGGCCGGCCGCGGCCGGCCGCGGCCCTGCGACGTCGCGGCCCTCAGGGCCGCGGCCCTCCAGGGCCGCGCCTCGGCCGGCCGCGGCCGGCCGGGCCCGGCCGTGTGACAGCCTTGGGGTTGGGTCAAAATCGAAACGCGGGTAACTCTTTATATTCATAAGGTTGGTAAACAAAAATTAGAATTAAAAAAGGTAGATTTGTTGTTGTTGTATAACTTTCCGATGATTTTCTGGAGTTTCCTTACAATGTTTTGAAGAAATACTTGAAGACCTGAAAAAGTAGGTCGGTGAAGCATATTGTGTTCTTCTCTCACTAACCGCCAACATTTAGACAACGACCAAATGGATACTGAAAAAATTAATTGAATTTATAGATAAACATTGAAATGAAACAGATTCTTGAAAAAAATCAACGTTGAAAAATTAACAGAGAGACGCAGAGAGTCGTAGAAAAACGCACGGGAAATGCGTCAGTAACGAGCAAGACGTTTTTCGCGTGCAGGGCAGCGTGGCGCAAAATAAAACTGTAGCGTTTTGGAACTAAATTAGCAATGGAGCGCGATTGCATTGCTTGGCCGTCAAGGCGCGCCGAGAAAAAAAAATGATAAAAGTTTATTCAAAAAAACAACAAAACAAACAATTTTTGATGAATAGCTCAAATATAAAACTGTTGAAAAAAGCACGCGCATGAGAAATTCCAATATTTGAATGAGCAAACAATGCAATCCCGCTCCATTGCTAATTTAGTTTCAAAACGCTACAGTTTTATTCCGAACAGTTTTATTCCCAAACAGTTTTATTCCGATCAATTCTATTCCGAACAGTTTTATTTCGTTACAGTTCAATTTCGCTACAGTTCAATTTCGCTTCAGTTCTATTCCGAGGTAGCATCGAGAAACCGGGAAAGACAAAACCGAGGAAGGAGCCCCGCCGATTGCAAACGTGCGGCACCCGTTTTGTACTGAAATTGTTGTAAAATTCAAGAAAAACTGCGCTGCAGACTCTAATTTCTCTTCTTTTCACGGGAGGGCTCAAAACTTTTTTTTGCTCAAAAATTGTCTGAATTATTGACTTTTATTGAAATAATCATTTTTTGCATTTTTTTTTGTTGAAAAATCGATATTTCAGTCCGAATTTTTTGAGCAAGCTTCTATTGTATTTTCAATCGACTTGCGACATGAGAACGCGAGACTCCGCCCACTTATTTGTGCGCGACCACGCAAACACAGTGATATTTGAAGAGACGCAGACAGAACGGCACAAAAAAGTGGGCGGAGTCTCGCGCTTTCATGTCGCAAGTCGATTGAAAACACAATAGAGTACTTTGAACAGTTTTTCACAAAGTTTGAGACCAATTGTTTCGTCATTTTTTGCATTTTTAGACGTTTCTATTGTGAAAACAAAAACATTTCGAGAAATTGCACGATACATTTTGTATTTTTCAAAGGTACGCATTCACCGTGTCGCATTTTTTTGTTTGCACAATAAATATCAACACCGTTTTTTCGGGTCTCACAACCAATTCGTTGGCGAATTGTTTAAATTGAAAATTTTTTTATTTTTGAGCTTAAAAATGTGGGAAAATCGTGAAAAAAATGTCGGAGAAGGGCCTCGCGGCGAAATCGTTATCGATTGGTTCGTATGTATTTTTACTACTAATTATGGGTAGAATAACGATGGAAAAAATCAATTTTTTCGTCGAATTTTTCGCTTTTTAAAAAGTTTGCAAACACTTTTGGAAAAAAAAAATGATTTTTAGGGTCTCACAAATTAATGTAGATTTTAAACGAGGAAAAAACAAGAAAAATAAAAAATATAACAAAGTTTCCAAAAAAAAATTATGAAAAACATTTTCACAAAAAAGAGAAACAAGTTCTAAAAAGAATTAAACAAATATCCATGTCTAGCCATGGAAAAATAAGAAAACAACTAGGTAGAAAAAAACATGACAGGAATTTCTCACAAGCTGTTTTCAGCTGAGTGACAGACATGTTCGATTAATCAATATTCTCCGTTGTCCATATGTATGTATACTGCACTGCGTGCGCAGTGCCTAGGGAGGGGGGCGCTCTCCACGCTTTTTTCGCGTATATATATTCCCGCGCAAGGCAAAAGCTGGCTGGCTGGCAGGCAGGCAGCACGCAGTTTGAAGCTCTTCTTTCTTTTTTCTTTTGGTTCGCTTGCCACGCCACAGTAGTCCTTTCTCTGAGCCTCGCCTCTGAAGACCTGAAGGCGTTTGGTTTGAGGAGCGAAAGAGAGCTAGTTTGAGCACGCGCAAAAGAGAAAGAAGAAATAAAACAAGTCTTTATTTTTCGACTCAAAGCTCAATAGATATTTAAATCATGTATACTGCCAGTTCGCCAAAATGGTCAAACGCGCTCCACTGAACTCAACGTTATGCGATTTTCATTTTGGTTTCCAACTTATTTCATTTAACGTTGAATTTACACGTGAAATGAAATAATTTGGAGATCAAAATGAAATTCGCATAGCGTTGAGTTCAGCGGAGCGCGTTTGACCATTTTGGCGGGCCGACAATATATATACATATATTTTAAAAAAATGTGAAGGAAGAAATAGTGTCTGAAAAGGACTGAAAATGAAGAGGAACCATTTAGTCCCACGCTCTTCAATCAAACTTTTGTTTTATGTGAATCTTTGGAGATATTTGATATGCAGGGAAACCGCCAATTCAAAACATATTTTTCTGCGTCGCTGCTAGTGTTTATTATTCTTTCAATTAGTCGCATGACTGAACTTTTGCTCAAGGGGCAAAAAACTCGTATAAGTGGGAATTTCAGTTTTAGTTTTGATTAGCTTGTACAATTCTTTTCCGCTAGAATATCTAGAAATTTTAAGGATTCATACTCGAGGTTTGTGGTGGGATCTCTTCAGGAAATCTTCGGGAAATTAATCAAAATTAACTCACTCCTCTCCCTCACAGGGGCATGATTTTGAGAGTCAGCAAATGCGCCCTGGCGCACAAAAACGTTGAAATGAGGTTCAAAAACCTAGCAAAAAACGTGTTTAAACGTGTCTGTTTGAATAATATAGGTTCTGGGACTTTGCAATCCTGCACGAGGGCACATTTGCTGACTCCCGGATTATGCCCCGCTGTTCTCTGATTTTTCAATGGATTTGGAGCATATTAGCCGCTAAGCATGGTTGTTATCTATCGAATAGGTCAAAAAACAATTATTTTGGCGCCTAGTCTGAAATCGACGCAATTTCGGCTATATGCGGCGTTAGATCGGCGGTAATGAGCCTACCAGCCGGAACTAGCTATCAGAAAGGCTATTAACCGCCAAATTTGGCACATACCTCAAATTACATGAACATTGCAGCGGAATTTGTATTTGAATTTTGCAAAAAAATTCGGTTGAAGTAAAGTAAAAAATATCATCCTTATATATAAAATTTCGTTTGGGTTTGTAACTGAGGATCTTTGTGTGTCTGTGTCAAAGGCGCATGGCGGGGTCGAACTCAGCACCCCCGGCCAAATAAAAGATCGACGTGCAAGCGTGCTACCGCCTGCGCCACACGGGACACGTGGGATGAACGCTCTCGAGGAGTAGATTTGTTCGCAGCTGGCAACATGCCGTTGCGTTCGCCTCTGGGTAGAGGATAAGGTCAAATAAAAACAGTTTAGAGATGAGAAAAGATCAAAAATAGTTTTTGATTCAGCCAGGCTTGTATATAATTGAAGAAATTGGAGATTTAAATATGACAGCAAAAGTTTTTTCCGAAAAGTTTCGCAATTTTATTTTTCTATTAACTTTATTTCCTAGCATGATCAATCAACAATATATTGACCATCATTCGTCACAACTGTGAGCCATCGCTCGGAGAGGTCGTCAATGCCCTTCTTCCAGAACGCGGCGGACTGCGAGTTTGAAGAAGTCGAACACTACTATTTTGAGGTCTTCGTACTTCGCGAAACGCTTCTCTTTCAGGAACATCTTGAGCGGTCGGAAGAGGTGATAATAAGAAGGCGCGATGTCTGGTGAGTACGGTGGATGCGGAACCGTGGGGAGGAGGTGGACAGCGGAGCGTCTCGGGCGCTTTTCTCGAAGAACCAGGGCGAGCGAGGCAAGCTGATTGGAGTAGGTAGTAGCATTGACCGTTCTCCCTTGCTGGAGCAACTCGTAGTACAGCATGCCCTTCGCGTCCCAGAAGCAGGAAAGCAAACATTTCTTCTCATGGTGATTGGCCTTTGGCTGCACTGGCGGCTCTTCCCCACGAGGAATCCAGACAGCGCGCTGGGTGTCGTTATTGTACAGTATCCAACTCTCATCCCCTGTAACAAGGTCCGCAAGAAACTCTTTTCTTTGTGGAGTGAGAAGAAGAGACTGACAGGCCGTCACACGAGCCTGCATCTGGTAGGGAGAGAGAGAGCATGATGTACCCATCTCGCCAGCACTCGTCGGTAACCGAGATCGTGAAGATGATTTCTGAAGGTTCGGTGACTGCAGCCAAGCATGGTCTCCAGCTCTCGCGTAGTTAAATCTGGCATCTCCTTCGCGGCGTCGCGTAGCAGGTCGTTGTTCAGGGCGGTAGGTCTGCCACAGCGGTCGTTGTCTTCGAAACATTTTTCTCCCGACTGAAAAAGAGCGAACCAATTACGCACGGTGCGATAGGTGACGGTGGTCTCGCCAAAGACTTTGCTAATCTTAGTGACCGTCTCAGCTGCCGGAGTGCCACAGCTCTACTCGTAGAAGATGAATAGTCGAAGTTGAGGTCGAGAGAGATCGTTCATGGCTGCTCGAACAGGAAACACGCGCGCCTTATGGGGTTATTCAGGGTCGGAAAAAAAATAGTTTTTTTCCTTATTCAAATGACGGAAAAAAAGAAAAAAAATCCGTGGCCGCGAGAGTTTTTTCCGTTGCTTTTCTAGGCCATCGCAAAAGTTTTTTAGGCCCTCCGCTATGAGACCTGCGCGCGAGACCAATTTTCAAAAATTATTCGCCCGTAAATCGATATTTCAAAAAAACTCTCGCGGCCACGGATTTTTTTTTCCGTCATTTGAATAAGGAAAAAAACTATTTTTTCCGACCCTGAATAACCCCATTATATAGGTATAGGGGAGAAGTTTCTAGAAGGTTCTATGCAATAATACAACAGTCTAGTGCCCTAAACTCCAGAACTTTCTTTGATGAGCATTTCAAAATTTTCGGAAAAAAACTTTTTTGCCAGTCTCTAATATAACACCACAAAAAGCGAAATTTGTACAAAAAATGTAGCAGCGACTCGACTTGCGGAATCTGCGCTTTGACAATGAGAAAAACGGATTTTCAGAAAGCTAATTTCTATGTCTCCTCTCTTCTAGCTTTCTGGGCATTTTGAAATTTTTTTTCCTCAGATGTTCAAATTAAGGAAAGATTTTTCTATGAACTCGTGCTAATAAGGACATAGAAAATATTTTGTTTATTTATATAAATTCAAGATGATATTGTAGATTACTCAACAACGAAAAAAAAAAGCGAGAAGTACTCAATACTTTGACGAATCTAGACGGCATACAACATGCTCACTCATTTTTTTGTCAACACTGCTTTTCTATATATTCTTGGCCAGTGGTTTCGCATAGCATAGCATAGCAATTCTTGAAAACGTAGATAATCATCAATACTGGATATTGAATTATTGTATTTATCAGAGAGGCTTTCTTTCCATATTATGATAGATGTAGTTACGCACGAAGCACTATGGACCACCTGGCTCAGCAGTCTTGAATAAATGTGTTTTTAAATAGCTCTAGCTTCTATTTCATAAATAAGCACCCTATGAATCACAAACACGTGCATCTACATATATATATACGCCTTTTATTTATTTCAAGACAAATTTCCATACGCTCAACGAGTGAATTGTTAATTTGTTGGGCAAAGTGAAGCGCTCTCCTATGTCACCCCTGGGACCCGCAGAGAGACGGATATTTCTCCATACCCCTCTCGCGCTCATCTGACAAATAAAACATGAGGCCTTCCGTAATGTGTCCGACAAGAATCTTTCTTCACTTTAATCTCCGACATCCGTTGTGTGTATTCGCATTTCAATCATTCATCTTCATTCGTTTGTAATGACAATTTTATTTTATTTTATTCTTTGCCACACCTGCAATTTCTAAAATGGTTTTTTTTTGTTTTTTTTTGTGCGCGTCAGCTGTAATCTCAATTATTGCAGATACTGTGAAAACAAAAAATTGCGGCACGGTGTTTGTGCGTAATTTTGAAAAATGTTGACTTTTAAAAATTGCATCAAAGAGCACAACTGAAATAAAACATATTTCCTTTGAGATATGTATGATATGCATGTATGCATCCATTTCTCGAATTTTGGAATCCAAAAGAAAGGTTCTGGCCTTTTCAACTTGTCCGCCAGTATTGAATTTCCTTTGCATCTTATTTACGTGACACTCTTTTCTTTTCTCTCTGGCCCACAAGTTTTGAATAAAAGTCTCCGATTTTCAACCTTCTTCATTTTGAAACTTGTATGTACGTTATTCCTCTTTTCGAATAGAACAAAAAAATTAACAGAGAGCGTTTGTAAGTCATTCAAGTCAGTCATTCATCATCTGTCGCCGCGTCACTTTATACCTTTTCACTCGAAAAATCAATTGTGGTTGTTATTCTCACCTATTCTTTTTTTTTCTTTTCTTTGGTTTCTCATCAATTGAATTATGGTTAATTTATAAATTAAAATCCTCAGTTTTATTGGAACGCTAAATATTAAAAATTCCAAACAAAAATAATAAAAAAATACGTTTTTAAGTCAATTAAATTTTGTTTTCATGCCCAGTCTGACCGAGCATTATGCCAAAGCTGGTGGTCATGTTTATGCTTAACGGGAAGAACCTCGTCACACATACATACATACATTCTCTAACACTCTTTCTTTCTTTCTTTCGTCCCCTTTTCCGTCATACAATTTCAATGGTCCCTCTTTTTCCCGCTTCGCCCTCGCCTTCATGTTAAGGACTCTATAGGCTGACGCATATCGATTAGAACTGAGCTTCTTAACTCGGCATTTTATTTCAGGCCCCGGGTAACATGGGGGGAAATGTGTCTTTGAGCTTGGCCTTTGTCTTTTTATTTTGTTTTAATTCAAATAAGTACATATATTAGTCGAAAAATGATGTTTTTGACTTGATTCATCGGATAATCCCATCCCACTAGCCATGTTGTCACTCAAAAATAAATATTTATTCATTATTTATCTCATTAAATTTTTTTTGGTATCTGTCTCTGTCTCACATATAATTAATGGTTTTCGTTGCAGGGTTAGGGTTGCAATATTCTTCGAAAAACTGGGCTGACTTTTACCACCTACCTGTTGTTTGGCGCAACAGCGTGGGTGGTTTTTGCCGGGAACAGACAGGAGTATCAATATAGAGATGTAAATTTCAGCTTTTTTTCTATTTTTTGTTTTACAAGCGGCTCATTCTCACTCTTTCAGGAAGTTATTGAAAACAAGCTAATTTGCGCTGACAAATTAGCGGATTACGCAGCCTGTCAATGTGATCCTTCAGTGGGGGAGTACTCGTGCATCAATGCTCAATTTGTTGATGCAAATGTTTTTCTCGATATTTCCGCTAATTACAAGTAGGCTAATTGTTTTGATTCACATCATAAATTAAACATTTTGCAATTTCCAATTTCCAGATACATAAAAAGCGTGACATTCCATGGGAACAATTTCCAAGATCTTACGTCCACCCCGTTGTTTGGCTCCAATTCACAAACCGGCCTTGTTAAACTCAACCTCTCAGCTAATTACATTGGTGAGTGAGTGAGCGGGACCCTTTTGAAATAGGCAAAGAAGCGAGCTTTCTCTCCTTTTCAATGCTCACATTAATCATGTCTTGCGGGATTGGGATTGGGATTGGAGTGGGTTGGGTGGGGTCGGGTTGGGCTGAGTTGAGTTGAGTTTCTCAATGCCATTCCATTACCGGCAGAAGGGTCATTAGCTTGTCGTGAGCCAATTGAAAGAAAGGAAAAGAAAAATAGACAAAAAAAATATTGCAGTTAACCTGAACAGTAACGCTTTACGCAATATGCCCAATTTACAAATTTTGGATATATCTAACAATGAGATTGTTTTTCGACCAAAGGATGTCGATTTTCTTACGCATACACCTCATCTTACTCAGGTTCGTTCGGGAAAAGGAGAACAAGTAATGATAAGCAGGAAGAATTTCAGCTTTACATGCGACGAGCTTTCACGGTTACGATAAACCGTACTCAACAATATGAGCTTATGTTGGAAATGTTCCGCCAAGCCAATTTGCAGTACCTTCAGGTTTTTTAGTTTTTTTGTTAGGTTCTTAAAGCGCGCCGAGGGTGTTTTACATTTTAATGTATTCTTATTTTTAATCCTTTCACCCCCAGACAGATTACTGCGTTCAATATGAAAGAATGAGTGAATGAATGAATGAATGACATCACATTTATTGTGCATGTAGAAGATTTATCGTTTAACTAGCCGACATATCTGATGCAATGCTAATGCAGGAGATAAGAATGAGAGCAAAATGAACATTATCTTAGATAAACTGTGCTCTGTTGCGCAAGAAAAAAACAACTTTCCCAGCCGACGATAATCTTTTATAAGTGACGTCAACAGTTATCTTTAAAAGTTGCAGGTCCTTGATCTCTCCTACAATTTTATTCACAATGTGCCATTCGAGATTGCGTGCCCATTCCCATCTTTGCACACTTTGGATCTCCGACAGAACTTTTTGAAGAATTTCATAGTCAATGAAACATGTATAAAGGATGTTAAAACTATTAATCTTAGCAGGTGGGTTAAAACATTTTGTATGGCCTGGCATAGAAATTGACCCTCGATTGGTAACACAGAATGGGGGGGGGGGCGGTTATTCACGAGAAAAAAAATTGTTTGTTTTTGTTTTTTTTCTTCCAATTCACGTTATGTTAAAATATGTTTAAAAAAACAGGTAGAGAAGCGAGATTTTCCTACGATATAGCATTGATAGTTAAGAGAAACAGAGACTACCCCCTTTCTTTGACCTTCTCACCTTCTGCGTCTGTTCACTATCAGTGCTATGTCGTGGGGAAATCACGTTTCTCTATCTGTGTTAAAAAAAAAAACATTTTAACATCGCGTGAACCACAGGGTTTTCTCGTGAATAAGTTATTTCAGAAGTTTATTGTCCATTCGTGAAGAAGGCAAGTGCGCTCCACGAAACTTAATACTTCGTGGATTTCATTTTCGTTTATTTCAATTCACGTGTAAATTCAACGTGAAATGAAATAATTTGGCGACGAAAATAAAATTAACGAAGTACTAAGTTTCGTGGAGCACACTTGCTTTTTTCGCGAATGGACAATAGAATTTAACTCCATGGCTGTTAAAATCATTTAATGTTTACAGAAACCAGTTTTATGTTATTCCTGACGATTTTCGTGCTCTTGCCGACAAAACCCAACCAGAGACGTTTCTGCTTCGTAATCAATTTTATTGCGATTGCAAAAGCAAAGAGTTTATAACATGGCTCCGTTCTACTAAATCGGTGAGTAGTTACCACCAACTCTTTCCCCCGTCATTCAACTCAAAAAACCATCTACACTACAACGAAACTCATTTTCATTGCGTTCAAAAACTTCCACACCGACCACTACAATCCGCTACACCCTAGAATAAAATAAAATAGGCCGCCGTCCGCACAGGGGCAGGGGACGCGAAACATGTTTGTTTATAAAACCACCTCGTTAATACTTACTAAAACCAACCCATTGCGCTATTTTTCAAAAACTAGTGAATGGGAAAGCACGTGACAGCTGCTACAGCCACCCACCCCATTGTCAAGTTGTAATGCATTAAACAACGATATAGTACATATTTGTGTGAGCGCGCCTCAGAATTGGTACGGTTCTTTTGATTCTTTAAACTTTTCCTTTATGTTTTGTGACGAGGAGGCATGCAACTGAGGCATCACTTCAGTCCTTATCAGTAATCAGTTACTAACTCGACTGGTTTTATTATTTTCCAAACAATTCCCCTTAAGATGACTATAAAAGTTGCAATTCTAACAATTTTTCTTGCAGGTTCGCGAGAAGAACAGTCTGGTTTGCGATAGAGCAAGCCCAAAGTTGTACGTTGGAGCTCGTATTGCTGAAGTTCCGCTTAACAAGCTTACATGCGATGAGCCTATGATTGCTAATGATGCGAATAACATTATCTTTTCTGCTAGAATTGTTTTTTTCACTGTAGTTGTTTCCTATTTTCATTGATCCAAGTCAACCAGTAATTTATTTCTCGTGTTTCAACGCAGCAGACCGGTATTGTGTTTTCTTATTTCTTTTTTTTTTTGCTAAACAAATTCACTACCAGAGCAAATATTTTCCGCCATTTTATTTTAACTTTCTTTCATTCAAAAAAAATAAATGATTGACGTCTGAGCAGAGATTCGATTCCACAATCCCTGTTAAAGAAAACGCGCTCTAATGCGTACAATGCTCTTCTCACGAAAAAGGCTTGCGCCGTTCAAATACATTTTGTTTGCGTTTCAGATCAGTTTCAAAAACAAATATAAAACGAGTCTAGGACTCAAAATGTAAAAAAAAATATATTCAGAAGTCAAAAATACACAAAAAGAAAGTACCAGTGAAGAATTATCCCTAAACAGGGGCGGGGTGAGAGTGGGCTTAATTGAAAATGCTTCAGGTGTCTAATATTAACACAGATTTGCTATCACACGACAACTATATTGAGGGATTGTGAGCTTTAATACAATATGGACTATTGGGGGGGGGGGGAAGTGTAAAATAAAAAATGATTGTTTTAATAAATAGTGTTTAAAATTTTCAATTATTACTAACACCTATACGAGTTCATACTTTACAAATATAGAATTATTGCTTTTCAGAAAATTAAAGACTGAGATTGCACACAACAAAAAGTGTTATTGGTAACAATACCATTAAAGGAAAACCGTTTTTGAGTATCAGCTGTCTCAGCATGTTTGGGAAAAATTTTGTGCTATGTTTAGACAAACAAAAAGTTTCCTTCGGTTACTGATATAATTGAACTTTAAGTGAAATGAGTGACGATCATATTTGTTATTAGAGATGAAAAGGCGATTCGGAGTTAACCAGTTAGTTAAACACCACGAATGGAAGGGTCCACAAGCGCTTTAACGGCCACAGTGATGTCAGTAAACACTCTGCATTGTCGTCGTTTCGCCATGTCCTGAAATAAACAATTTAGCATTTTTTATGGAACTGATTTCCATTATTCTCCTTTATTTCTCAAGTCAAAACACCAACCTTTAAGTAACAGAACGCAATCTGATAACAGTCATTACGCCGTCGACGAGCTGCTCGCGTATTATCTTTCTCCTCTTCAGACATCTCATCGGGACCTTCCAAAATTTGGGATGTTGGTGGAACACATACAGTACCCTCCCAGTTGGTGTGGCCCAGAATGTATGCAATCTGAAAATTTGTTTGTTCCTAAAATGTTTCCAAAAAAATTTGTTTTTTAAACTAACCTCAACCATCCCTGATAAAAAAGTAGTTGGAGATGGTATGTAGTAAAAAAATTTCTTATGGTGATGAAACCAGGTTCTCAGACAATTCATCCTGTTTTCAAGCTGGGCATGTGGAGAGGCTAACACGTAGGAATAGGGTGTTCCTTTTCCGCTGAAATGTATATATTTTTCATTTATTCGTAGATTAATTAAAACATACTCTAACGTAGGCGCAGCCAACTTTTGGACCCACTCGTTGTCGCTCAACGAACTGGAGCACAGCTCTACCACCGAGCAATCAATGCTGATCTTTGTTTCTCTGTAAGAGAATTGTTATTTTAAACATTAAAAACACAAATTTATTCTTACGGTTTTGGCAGGAACGATTGTGGTACAATAAAACTTGCAGAGCCCTCTTCTGGGAAAAGTTTCTCAAAGTTTTGTTTTGAACGTCTCCGCACCATTGAAGTAGTGTTGATAGTTCCATTCACATTGGTAGTTCTCATTGTTAACCGAGGCGACGGAATAGCCGGAGTAGCGTTGTACATGACGGCAGAGGAGTCAGCAATCATTCTCGGATAGCGTCGGCGAAGTTGTTTCACCTTGTGGATAACGCCAAAAACCACAACATTCAAAAATAGAAGTGGAATCAGGATGCAAAAAAGGGGTACTGTTGGGAAAGCAAATGAAACAGTCAACAGGAATGCAGCGTCAAGGAACCCAGTGACTACTGTTCGCGTGGCGTATGATTTTACAACTTTTGATGTCTTCGTTGCAAGACTCCTCACATTCCTGACTATTCTCCTCGCCCAGATTCGCAAGAACGCCATTCGATTATTTTTCGATTGTATGGCTTCCCTCCAGCTTTGCCGTCCTAACATCTCCTCTTCAATAAATTCCAAAGCGTCTGGTATTGTGTGAAGCATTGGAACTTGGTGGCTTTCCAATATCCGATCGAGCAGCTGACAAGTCCTGTTGCGGTCGGGAAGATCATCTGGGTGTGCCTTTTCAGCCCACTCAGTTTTTCCCAAAAACACCACGACAAGCTTTGGGGATTTGCGAGCAGCAAAGTAAGCTATTTCTAGAAAACTGGTTGCGTTCACAGTCGCCGGATCGATGACAAAAAGAAATAGTGATGAGCTCTGAAAACGTTTGCAACATTTAATTTAATGACTCAAAAAGTTTGAAGTAAAACCAAACATACCTCCTTTGCAATTGACTCTTCATAAATCATATTTTCACTCCAAAAGCTTCGCTGTGGATCATAATATGTAATTCCTCTTTTCTTGAGAAATGGAATGACTGACTGTCGCCTCCAAACTGTAGTGCCACATGACCCACCAAGAAACACGTCATACGTTTTTCTAGGGTTTCTTGGCCATTCATCGCTTGGACCAGTCGGTTTCGGTGGTTTGCATACACAGTTTTTCGTCACCTTGCATTCTTCGCTATTTATACAGACAGTTGTACATTTTGCCACTTTTTTATTGTCAATCGGCAACTTTGGACTTTTTCTTCCGCTTTTCTCGGCTGTTTCTTCGCTGAAAATTGCAAAAATTAGTTAAAAGATAAATAAAAAGAGACTCAAACTGTTTTGTACCTGACACTAATTTCTCGAGGAGCAGAACATCTAGTCATAATTTTCCTGTCAAGGCACTTATGGGGAGGATAATGCGGTTTTATTTACGATCTTAAATAATACGCAGATTCTATAAAAAGAAAGATGATGTCACGAGTAAATATGAAAATAGAGAAGAAGAATAGGAAAAAGAAAAAAAGGTGAGAGGAAACTTTTATGTAAATGTGTGTGTGTGTGATCAAATCAGTAATTTTAACAAATTAGTCAAAAAAGTCAAGTGACTGGACGTCTTGGAACAAAACTTTTATTTTCGATTCGTCATCTTGGTTTAAAATATGGTTAGGTAAAAGTGTCTCACTCTTAATGCTGTGTCTCACTCTCAATGCGACCCAATTAATGAGCATGGCCTTAGAAACCTATCTCTTTCTGAGAATGCTTCTTCTTCTTCTTGTGTTTTGTTTTACTTTGTTTGTTTAAACAAGTTTTATGAGCAAATTCTAAAGAAAAAGGCGTTCTGTTTAAAGTGGTCAAGAACAAAATCAGAAGCAGGTGCTGTTGCAAACTTGAGTGACCAGATGGCACTCAACTCACCAAAATGCAAACGCATATTGTGTATGGGTTGATCTTTCAATCTGTTTTTCTTTTTTTCTCTAGAAAGAGCAATGCACCCAAATAAAAGGCTCTGTCCGTAGAGTAGGTGGAGACTGTCGGACAGGAAAGATAAAGGTAACCGGGAGGTACTAAAGAAAAAAAGGCGGGGCGTAGCAGAATATGTATGCATCATTGTGGACAGTTTGGTTTTAGGTTGATAGATAGAAAAAAAAACGGTTTTTGTTCGAGATCATTGCAATTCGATGATCCTCTCGTCTTTGATATTTTATGATCGGCTTTAATCCTAAAAAGTGATCATTGGTGAAAACGGTTAAAGACGAATTTAATTTTATTAATCGCAAAACTTTATGCACCTTTCTTTCAATGGGTCGGAAAGGAACGGAACGGCAAGAAAACCTGTCTGAAACAGGGATGACTGCACTGTCTGTGTTAAGAGAAGAAAAGGGTCAAAATTAAAAACAAATGACGATAGCCTTAAAAAAATTGATCTGATCTGTTTTTCCCACCGATTTACTGGGATTGAGCTGTATTTGATTTCCAAATGATGAGGAAGAAGCAGATTAAAATTTCTCAGATTAATAACGCATATATGTATGCGTGTTCGCTTTACTCCTATTTGCAATTATGTCATGTCATGCCTAGAGAGAGCAGTATCAGAGTAAAAAGGAAGCGCTATGTATCTCAGAGAGTTCCAGGCGTGAAATACTAGACTATGTCACCAGACTGATCAAAAATTAGAAAAAAAAACACACGTCACAATTTTTCCTAAATACTCATCTTTGAAGTTAGATAGAGGGTTTTGTGCTTATCAAAGCTATAATTACCGATCTGATGACGTTCATCTCGTGGTGCTGTTTGCTGTTTGCTGTTCCATATGAATTTAATTGGCATAAATAATTGACATACAAATGCAATTAATACTTATCGTCTCTCTCTCTCTGAGTATTGAGTTTTCAAAAAAAAAAAAAAAACTTTCGATTTCTTATCAAATCTAATGTTATGTTATCATTTCTGAATTCGAGAAGACAAGAATTCTATTCATTTTACTCTATAAGAGCACAAAATGTCGGACAAATTGATACTTGCCGAATTTTCATGTTCAAAAGTTGTCGAGATAGTCAAACTTTCGTAAAAAAATAAATGCGATTTGAAGAAAAAAAAATATAGGAAAACGCATTGGCAAAAGAAAAATCTTTAATGTCAATATTATTTCGGACAATCAAACCAATCTTTCAAAATTTGCTCTCTGTGATTAGCATTGAGCGTGACAAAATACTTTGCGGGCAAAAATAACATTCCGATGGTGTTTCTGTTGTTCGAATATCCCCAGAAGATCTCTGATAAATAAATTTCCAGGATTTATATTGTTATGATAGATTGAAAAACAAAAACAAAAACACACGTCATTTTTTCTACTACGCCCAGATAGTAGTGTCAGAAAGTAGTCATAATCATGATAATTCCTTTCTACATATGTATTTTCAAAATTGATGACAAAAGTTTAGAATTAAAAATAAAAGAAAAACGTTCGTTCCACGTGATCCATTGACGGGTAACTTGGAAAAAAAGAAGTGTTTGTTTGCTTTTTACCAACGGTCGGAAATTTTTTTACCAATACATTTTGTACGAAATGCTGTGTGCCGATGTATGTTTTAAGCTAATAAAGGGTTAGTGGAATGACGTAAAGCGTATGGGTTTTAAGGCGTCTGAGAGAGCAACTCGTGAAGCCATCTTTTCAGCTATTCTTTCATCAAACTTCAGCTTGGAATTTTTTTTTTGAAATGTTAAAAATAGCTTTCAGTTATAATTACTACAATTAGTAGTCTACAGACGTCAAAAATGATACTTTTGAGCCTGCCGGAAACGAGGAAAATTGAAATGAAAGGGAATAGGAAAAAGTAGGAAAAAATGACGAATAGACCGAGTTTTAGAACAGTGAAAGCTTTGCAATCAAAAAATGTCCAGGAAAAACGAATTTTGCAGACAAAATGGAAACAGCCATAATCACATTTTATTAGGAACAATAATTCAGTAATCGAGGCAGGAAAACGGGGGCCTATGTATTACTATTAGTAAATCAGTTGGTTTTTAATAAGTTCTGCCGAGAATTAGAGCCATGTGTAGTAACGATAATACTAATAAAAATAAGAATAGAGACTCACTTTGTTGATGCACAGAGCTGGGAAGTGAAAGAGACGATGTTCATGTCGAAAACTTGACTTTGCTCATCGTCTTCATTATCTGTAAAAGTGTAGTTTTCAGATAGTAACTTGTACATATGTACATTGTGATAAAAAAAACACAGTCAAGTTTTATCTAAGCCATTTTCATAAATACAAAGAACATAAATGGGATGAAGAAACAAAAATGTTTCACTCAAACAAAATCGAAAAATTGAGAAGCTATGTATGTATGTACATCAAGAAAAATGACACAAAACGAAACACTCTTAGGTGCTGAAAATAAATTGAAAACGGCGGGCGTGTAGAGAGGAAAAGAGAAAAAAATAGAGTGACATCAACTTGTAAACATTCATTTTGTATCCATTCAAAATACTGCTTATTCTGCTTTTCCTTTGCCGTTTCTTTTCTTTCTTTTCTTTTCCTTTTTTAAAGTTGTTTTATATTCCTTTTTACTCTAACAACAAAGGGAAACTTTTTAATTACCTAAATGGGCTATGATATTTGTTTAAAGAATAGAACTATGTTTTGCTACAAAAAAAAATGTATGCTGACTTAAATAACAAGTCAAAAAGTGAACATTTGTATGCATTCGTTGAGAATGGATGGATCAAGATGTGGAAACTCGAAGGTGGGGTGGATTACTATAGGTTTAGCTTTCTCTAATATCTTTCTTCTTTATCCTTTCATTTCATAGAATAATGACATATTTTTAATGTTTTCTTTTGTTGTATTGTGTTTTCAAACGAGTTTCAGCATGAAAACATGAGTCCGCAAACACCGTTCTGTCTGCGTCTCTTCAAATATCACTGTGATTGCGTGGTCGCGAACAAATAAGTGGGCGGGATTTCGTGTTCTCATGCTGCAACTCGATTGAAAACACAATAACTTATAGGTATTTTACAATAACAATCAAAGAAAAGCAAATAGAGAGAGGAGGGGGAATAAAAATACTAAACTAAAACTACTAAAACAACAGAGATGAAATGAAATAAAACCAGCATTGTTTTTGTTTTTGTTGCTGTTTTGCCTTTCATTTCAAAACACTAACAAAGCAACAAAAAACAGACAGACACAAAAAAAGAAAACTTGCTGAAGTTTTGAAAAAAAAGCTACTAAAAGTATTTTCTTATCTTTTTTTTTTTCTTCAATAAATATGCTGCTTCATAGAAAACCGTTCTACAGAGTAAAAAATAAGCATTATTATTAAAAACCAGAAAAAAAAGAAAAATGATCAATTGAAAGAAACGATAAACTTGGCACAATGCCAGAGAGTGAGCACGCAGCCTTTGGCATACGATGATGTCATGTGACGTAAGCAGAGGACCTTCAGAGAAAACGCTAGAGGCTCTGGGCAGAGGGAGAAAGCCAGCTAGAAGGAGAAGAAAGAGATGGAGAATAGAATTCCTGCGAATGAAGAAAGAAGGGTACACAAAACATAAGAGAAGATAGAGAGGCGGCTGGTCATTTTGGCAATATTTGAGAGCATTTCAAGCCGAGAGAGCTGAGACATTGGAAAGAAGCGGAAGAAAGAAAGAGAGAGAGAGAGAGAGGAGTGGAGTGGGGGAAGATGTTTGATGATTCTTATTATTTCTTGAAAATTGTTATTCTTACATATAATTCGCCTCATTTCTTCCTTTTGACAGCACATCATTGTTTGGTTTTTTTAACAATTATGTGTGCATAAATTAGTTTTATGATAGTATGGAAATGACTGGAGTATACATACTGAACAGATGTTCATGTCATGCAGTTTATGAAAATCCGGATGCAAAGAAATTGCCAACTGCTCCTCAGCTGGGAAAAAGGGGGAAAAGGCATCGCATCAAAATAATCCGCTATTTGAAGACGATCAATTTCATTTCGTATTTATTATTTTCATTATTATTATTATTCTGGCCATTATAATATTTTATTCATGGACAACAAAACACAGGTCCAATTGCTAGCCCACAAATACAAGTTAAAATTGAAAACACAAAAAATACGGTTTCTCAGAGAGTTTTGTACTAATTGGATAAACATGTTCCGCGCCAGTACATGTGAAATCAAAAAGCAGACTAAAGTTGGAATTTTTCTGGAATATGTATTTACAAACTGAAAAATGTAAACATTTATAGCCTTTCATGCGGAATGTATTCGTGGGGCTTGGAGCTACGCATGAATTTTTTAGAGAGCTAGACTAAAGTATGTATGTAAATAAAAATGATGAAAAAAAATTATGAAAAAATAAATACACGTGATTTTTTTGTGTACGAACTTCTTCAAAATGCCTATTTGCATTGAGCTGTTTGTAGAAAGTCTGTGAACAGCTAGACTTCATTTTAACTTATCACAGACTGTGCTAGTAACTCTACAGTACAGCCTTGCTTTAAAAAGTTTTTGGAATGCTAGCTATTCCTCCGCTTTTGCAACCATAACATGATTTCTTTTGAGCCTTACCATTACGTACTTTCGCATTAACATCTAACAAAAAAAAGAGCTTCTGAGCTTCATATTTCCATTTGAAGTTCCCGAACAGGCTTTTTGTCTTCTAGAAATTTATTCATGCAGTTTTTAGATGTTCAGAAGCTCTTGCTCACAACATCCATGAAATTCTGCTCCCATTCCAGGTTGGTACTGATAGTTGTCCTTTAAGGTGCTTTCAAAAAAACATTCTGAAGAGGTACTCAAAACAACTCGGGGAGAGATTCAAGGAAATGGAATCACCTCGGCGTACACAGGGCGTGATGGGGCTTTTGAGAGTTTTGTCATTTTTGTGAAAAAGGGGTTCCATACTGTCAAAGGTTTTGTGGAAGTCTAGGCTGTGGAGATACTTAATGTGAGCAATTTTGAGAACGAGTGACTTTCCAACAAGTGCTGAAACCACTACATAGAGAGCCTGTTCTATCGTGCCCTGGCTAGTTCCTATTTTGCTATTATTTTCAGAGAGTGTGTTTTTCTGGCTTCTGGCATTAAACTTACAAGAAGGTCAGAACTAAAAGGTTCTTGCCAGCGCTACGTGAAAACATGACCTCTTTGGTTTTAAAATGTCGTCAGATTTTATTAAATCACAGTGTGAGCTGAGAAAACGATGTGAGCATAGAAGACAGGTTTAGGCACTTAATAATTAAAAAAAAAAACCTTGCTTGCTCTAATTGCCCGTATATTTGAGACTTTTGCACCAGGTTTTGAGACTACATATTGCACCTGCGGTTCGGCCTTTCGGGTAAAAAATGTTTTACCTAGCTTTTAATTACTCGGAATTAAAAAAAGAGGGAATGCCGGGCTAATCGAGTGAATAATAATCACCATATTTTAATAGCCCCTAAAGCCTAAAATCGTGACCTTTTATTTTTCGACTTTGTCTAGAGGTGTACTCTAATTACAATCTTACTTCAATAATACGTAGACATAATAAAAAACAAATCTTATTTCATAAAGTGTAAATTTTCAGCCAAGTTTAAGTTTAGCGACTAAGAAGACAGTTAAAGTCAATCTCAATTTATATTTGTTTGCTCAATAATAAAAGAATGAAAGGGTGAAAGCGCACGCACCACAAAATCTAGTCTGATCACGAACCGAATGCCTTTGAACTCCGGTAATCATGCCTTGATCTGAAAAGCGTAGAGGTGCGTAAATAAAAGATAAAACTTTTAGAGGAATCTGGAATTCGAATTGAAGAACAGAATATGGGTGGGGATGCTACAATATAGAACTCGCACGGAATCTTACTGCTACGAAATAAAACTGCGCGGAATAGAACCGGCTGAAATGGAACTGTGCTGGAAAAATAACTGCACGAAATAGAACACAAGGACTCACAATGTACAACAAAATAAATCTTCGAGTTGTTCGAGCGGTTCTGGATCGGTACAGCTCAATTTCAGGCGGTTCTATTCCGCGCAGTTCTATTCCGTACTCAGGAAATTTTTGGCTAATAGCCATTGAAAACGGCTAATAGCCACCGATTCGGGGCGTGTCCCATATGTATTTGGCACACTCCCCATATTCGATGGCTATTAGCCGTTTTCCATGGCTATTAGCCGTTTCCGTCGGCTATCATTTTCAAAATTTTTCCATTTTAAATTTCAGTCATCTTGTGGCTGGAAAAAGTCGCAAAAGCACTGAGTAAGCACAAAGACTGTTTCCCCTAATTGTTGCATGTAAACATTTTATAGCTGCATTTCCAACATACGAATTTTTCATAGGCGGTGGTATTACCCGATAACGGCTAATAGCCCTTTTCGGCGGCTAATAGCCATATTCGACGGCTAATAGCCATAATGGCTAATAGCCAAATTCGTCGGCTAGCTGCCATTATCGCCCGCTATTAGCCTTTTCGGCGGCTATTAGCCATTTTCAGTGGCTATTAGCCACCTAGACGCCGAATCTCGCCATAACGTGCCAAAAATTTCCTGAGTAGCAGTTCTACTCCTTGCGAGTTCTATACCGTAGCATCCCCGTATGGGTTGGGTAAGAAAGAATACGGTATACGGTAGTCAGTAAAACTCTGCACCCTAGGAGCTTCAAGTTTGCAAGTCAATCCAATCACGATCTATGATGATTACATGGCTTTTGCAACAATCCAATTTTAAAAAAGTCAGGAATGACGACTTGCCTTCCTCAACTGATAACAACTCTTTGCTACTTCTTAAAAATTTATTTCAACATCCAAAACAATAAAAATGAGTACAGATGTCAGACAGGAAATTAAAATTTTAAAACTATGTAAACGTTTTACACCGATGTGAAAACTCCACTTGAAACATTTTTCTTCTCCAACAATGTATGACAGTTTAGACTAAAATGATGTTATTAAACAAAAATTCCGAAATGCATAGAAAATGTACGGTGGGTGGGGGAAAGCCTTGTTACAGAAACTTAAAATAATACACGTTTGATAACATTGCAATAAATAATATAGTCAACCTGCTCATATCCACTCCATCACTTGGGAATATATGAGCTAGGCGATAACTTTTCAGAGCAAGTAATAATGTTGTGAAAAATTCAAAAATTCTGATGCAAACAAAATGGACGCTACTGAATTAAAATAAAATAACACAGACACAAAGACACACACATACACAAAAAAAGGAGAAAATCAACCCGTATTACAGAAGAAACCCACTGGTCTCTACAGAGAGCAGTTTGTTCGCCGAAAGAGCAGAGAAGTAACAGGAAAGGCGGTGGAAACATCAGAATACTGAAAAGCGTAATAACTCACGCGGAACAGATGATAAAGTAAACATGATAAACAGGAAAATTGAAAATTGTTCGGTTTCAAACAGTTGAACCCAAAATCGTTAAGCGACACTTGTTCAAATCAGCCGTTCTTCTTTCGCAATATGCGACATTGGCATCGCGTAGGCAGCCGACAAGTTGTGCTCTTCGCGAGCAGGATTGTATTTACCATGCAGTTTCCGCGATTGACGAATATAACGAAGAATAAATAGACTGGTGGCAAGTAGGAGCAAACCGAGCACTAAAATATACCGAGATAAAATTAAATTTTGTTAGAGGTTGGTAAAAATACATACCAATGAGTGCAATAATTGCAATAATCCAACTTGCCGCTGCGCTAGACTGTTTTCCGCTAGAGGTGTGATGGTGGACCACGTCGGATGGTGTGGTTGCAACTGGCGCGTTCTTCACAGCTACTTCTTCGTTTGATTCTGATATTGCTTTTTTTATTGTTACTATTAAGAACTAGATTACCTGTTGTGGCATCCTCTTCACTCTCCTCATCAACGGTTCTTTCTGTACTGGTCTCGAATGGATTTGGTTGAGGTTGAGGTTGTGGTTGTTGCTCCGGCTGCGGCTGTGGCTCTGGCTGTGGAACCATAACCATCATAGTGCTTGATACCTCCGGAATTATAGTTTTAACAGTAGTCGTCATCCAGAATGGCAAACTAGTCTGTGCAGTCGTTTTTGAAATGGTTTCATCGTCTTCTTCATCTTCTTTCTCTTCTTCCAATGATGTTTCTTCCTCTTCTACAGTTGTGGTAGGGGTAACCGTGCTAGTGGAAGATGGGACCGTAAACAACGTAGTAAAGCCTTGAGTGCTGTTTTCCGTGATTTCCTCAGTGCTCATTTCTTCCTCACTTTCCTCTTTTTGTTCGGTTGTCTCTGTCGGAACCGTAGACGTCAAGAAAGTCGTCGAAGGAAGAAGTTCAGTGGTCGTTTCAAGCGGTTTGGATGTTTCGTTAGGCACAACTTGCATAGTGCTTGGCGTCGGGAACGTTTCATCCGTTTCATCGGTGGTTTTTACCATGTGTTCTTGGCTGGAGCCTGTTGGCAAGGTTGAAACTTCCAGTTGGTGTGGCTGAGTTGTAGTAATCATTACTGGCTGGCTGCTAGTAGTTTCAAATGATTGCGGGAAAACAAAGGTCGTCGTCGTTTGCCCGACAACTCCACTAGTCGCAATATTTTGTTGGTTGATCCATTGCTGCTCTCCGGCAGTGATAATGTGCTGATTGAAGGGTGGTGGAAGTGTGGAGCCGGCACCAGGTTGAGGCTGGCGCAGTGGCTCTCGGGTTACAGTGAAGCCAACTAAATTTAAAAATACATATTATTAATTCAATTTAATTGACACTGAAAAAATTCCTACCAAAAGGTTCTGAAGATGGTTGAGAGCTCACTTGAGGAGTAGATGGAACTGGTTCAGTCGGAGTTGCCCACGTAGAAGTTACAGTAGGTATTGTTGGAGCGTCTGAAATAGTTTGCTAATTAAATTTTTAAACCATCTACAACAGCTAAACCTGTTGGAATTTGAGAAATGGTCAAAACAGGGAATGGAGGAGTTGAGCTGGTCTCGACTGGCTGCATGGGCTGCACGGGCTGCAGGCTGGTTGCTGTTGGAGCGTGAAGTTGGATACAGTCCACATATTCTGGAAGAATAGTTAAGTTATTTAAATGGTGGCTTTGCTCTTTTCTTACGCCCATGAATCGGATGTGGACAAAGACAATCGTATGTGCCATTCATTAGAGCCATGCTGATCATTTTATCCATGTTATTGTCCAGGACGCATTTAGCAGTAGGTCCAAACATTGAGCACGCCGCATCTCTGAAAATTATCGTACATAAATCGGTGCTATTAGTCAGTTCCTTCTTCTTCATCTCTTTCTGTATTTTTTCTTCTTTTTCCTCCCCTGTCCTAATTCTTTAATAAGCTAACGTTTTGTCCTTCCGTTTAATGTGATTATCGTATGAGTTTCCGCCCCATTCGTCAGTTTTTCTGCCAAGATTTCGGCGCGTCCCGTTGCGGTGATGAAAAGGAAGAAAGAAGGAACGAACGAAACGAGTGAGCGAGAAGAGAACTGATGAAAGAAAAACACGATTGGATTGCGCTTAATAAAATCGAACAGGACGAGCAATGGGGATGAAAGTTTTGAAATGAGAGCAAATAAAAGGGGGTCAACGACGGAGACAGGTCATTGTTGTGGTGTGTGTGTATGCTTGCCTTGCGCGCGGCCCGGGGCCCGTCATTTTTCTCCTTTGTGCTCTCTAGATTCATCAGGTTGTGTAATCAGCTCTTTTGCAATGGAGAACAGAAGCCAAGAGAAAATCGCATTGTGTCTACTTAAAACTGGATCTGTCAATAAGAAAACCCTTCTATCTGTTTATTATGCGAAAAAGATAATAATGCGTTTGAAATGCGCTATCAAGTAGTTTGAAATCGTGCGTGATTTTGAATTTAATGAAATGCATGCTCGAAAAATACGCATTTTCAAATAACCTCTCAGGAGCTGAAAATGTGAGAAAAGCAACTACTAACGTGGAAATCAATTCGTTGCTATGATAAGATTGAGCCCCAGAAAATTTGAAAACAACTACATATGCATAGCTTACCCAAGGCACACGTCTAGAACATTGCAATTTGCTCCAGTGAAGCCCTGCCGACACTCGCACTGCGCTTGCCCATCCTTAGCCACACATTGACCATTTGAGCATTCCGGTTGACAGACTGGCTCAGATGCCGGAGCGTGCGCCTAGAAAAAAGGACTGTGCTTCATTGAAACCTCGATATGACCTACTGATTCACACAGCAATCCGGTAAACTGTGGCAAACATTCACAATAAGCGATTCCATTGTTCGAGCGGCAAACTCCACCGTTCTGGCATGGTACTGTAGAGCATACATCAAGTTCGCAGTGATCGCCAGAAAATCCGTTGCGGCAAAGGCATGTGGCTGAACCTTCTTGGGAAACTAGACAGGTTCCATTATTTCGACATTCGTGGGTGGCGCAGGGAGAAGGAGCAAGACTCCATTGGGTTGGATTCGGGTTTGAGTTTGAGTTCGGGTTCAAGTTCAAGTTTCCAAGATCAGATGCGTCAATTCCCTGAAAGTTTTGTTTATGTTTATGTATTGTTAGATTCTACGTGTCATAAATCTATGATGAGAATAATAATAGAGGGGTCAAATTACAAGATTCAATATAAACTAATATCTAGTAAGCTGCGAAGCGAAAAATAAACAAACCTTGAAGAGCGGGAATTGCGGCGCGTTCGCAGTAGCAAGCATGTCCACATCTTCACTTTCTGTAATTTTTAGTATTCGAAATTCTTGCACTCTTTTGAAAATCATGTTCTATGCGCTAGTCATGCGTTGAGCCGGAACACGAACATGATTTGCGCAAGTAGAGCGCATTTGGAGTGGCTACTCGAGTGTAAAAAGTGTGTGTTCCGTTTCGACAGTTATTTATTTACAAAACAATGACATGCATTTTCAACCTATCGCTCTTTCTCTCTCTCTCTCTCTCTCACACGTTCTCCGAAAAATAAACAGAGCCCACTTTTGGTGATTTTAAAGTTGTTTTTTTCTAAGTACTGTCGGAATTACATACGTAAAATCACGGAAGTTAAAAGTTACCATTTTCATCATCCTTATTAGCTTCCGCGGCATCCAAATATGGGCAAGTACAGTTGAGCGACATGGCAGAAAAAGAGTTTCTAGACAAATGAGGTGGACACCCAGTGGCTTGCTCCCTCTGAACCATCATATCGCTGATGCATGCTGGCCCAGTTCCTGAAAATCAAAGTTTCATCTCTGTGTTGAAAATCTAAATTCTAAATTCTAAATTCTAAATTCGATGCAACGAAAAAACAACAAAAAGTTGTGTCTCGGATTGCTTGCCGGTATGGATCCACTTGAAGAACAACAAAGAATTTCTCATTACCCTCTCACAAAACATTTGTGCGTTCTCAATGCAAATAACATGGCATCGGACTGAATCAGAAAGAGGTGCTTTTGAGATTAGTGTCAACAGTGACTTTTTCCATGCTGAGACATGGAAGAAAGACAACCTAATTTAGAAAAATAAACGTATTTACCTGATTGAATTCGGATTGAGAAAGTACGAGGGTTTGGACTCTTTTCGAATTCCACGCGAGAAATGCCGTCTTTCTCAAAAGTACAGCGAAGTTCTGAGGCTGTCAATTCCCAGCTGAACCGTTCCCAGTGCTTGGAAAAATTGCCGGTTGAATCTGAGAATAAAAGGGAGATTTTTGGATTTGAGTTGAGCAGTTTTTACCGGTTGGAGCGACGCATTGACCTAGAGTGATACCTGTGGAACTATCAACCACAGACAGGAGAGTCGTTGCCATTCCAGAAATCGACCTGAACATTAATTTTATGCCATGTCCTTTCTTTCTTTAAAACAGCTCAAATTACGATGTTTCTACGCGCCAAGCTAGGATTACCTAACCGAGCGCTTCCGGTGCAAAGTAAGTGAACATGTTCACAGCTTTTCCGCTATGAATCCCTTATGCATCGTGTTCAATTTCAAATGAACAATGAAGAATGAATAACGAAACTAAAAGGAACTGTCACCTCAAAAACTTATATTCGCCCGTCCATGGTAAACTCGACTCGTCAAGTATCCAAACCGCATTTCCTTGCAATGGATTTGTGAAGTGAAAAACAGAGTCTTCAACTACTGACTGTGCGCAACCAAACGTCACAAAAATGCCTGGAAATGCATTGTTTTCTAAGTAATTCATTATGTAGCTTGAGCTTGACTTACCAAGTATCACCAAAAATCCGAAGGTGTTGGTCATTGTGAAGATTTTCCAAACAAATGTGACTCGATTTTTCTGATGTGTGATGTTGATCGCGCTGCGCTTTGTCAGACTGAAAATCTTTTTTTTTTTTTGAAATAACGCAATTGAATCCAATTTGATTAATTCTCTAGAACCACATCAAGGAAAGGTTAAACACGTTAAGACAAAGACAACACACCCAACCCAACCCAAAGTACCGGTTTTTGAACCGAAAGGGAAGAAAAAAACAACCCCCCTCGCGCTCCCTAAGCAGAAAAGTGACTCAATTAATGGTATTCGTATTAGCGTATATTTGCATAGAATGCCTGTAGAACAATTGGAATAAAAAAGCAGGAAACAATCACCCGCTTCACCTTATACGTCTAGATTGTCAAATGAGAGTGGACGAAGAATCAGAAGAAGAAGAAGAAAAAAAAAGTGAGCTGTCAAAAATGTTTAAAAAACAAACTTGAATGACCACCGTTGAGGCGGCGGCTAAAACCCCTCGGTAGGGGGTGAACTCTCAGTTCGTGCGAGTGCGCACGCGGAGATGGACGCGGAGAAAATGGGGGAAGGTTAGGAGGAGGGATCGGAAGGCGGGCGGACAAACAGAAACCGAGCGGAAAGAGATGAAGAAATCTAATGGTGAGCAAGGACACATATGAGGCGAATGAGTGAATCGCGGACGGAAGGATTGATTGTACAAAAGCGATCGGGAGTAATAGAAGTGATTATCAGCTTAGCACGAAACTGACACGATTTTTTCCTTCTTCGAGCTTCCCTGTTATTTTTTTAATTATTAGGAGAGTTTGGAAGAAAAAAGAGTCGAGATCCTACTGCCTTCAACTCATGCGGAAACACTTTTCTATTTTAACCAAAAACTCCTCATCATTAAAAACATATCAAGGCCAAAGCGAACCGTTCAATCAACCAGCCAAAACCACGACAAAAATCAAAAAAAAAAAAAAAGAAGACGCGAAATTTTACTAACCACTAAAAATAAACAATAGAAATTAGTCCTAGCTTTGCTTTCTGTTGTTCACACTTGAAATAAACCTCCACAAAAGGAATTTGTGGACGAATCAGTCAGCAGCAGCAGCAGCAAGTGCCTCTAGGATTCTGTCCGTCTTGCTCTCCTCTCCTCTCCGGAAAAACAGTCGTCAGTCTATCTAACGGAGGAAAAAATGTTAAGGGTGGGTAAACAACAACCGCCTAGCGCTGTTCCGAACAAGCGCATGCTAAGGCTGATTTTTCTGGGGTTGGGGCGCAGACTCTTTAAAATGAACCGAAAATAGAAGGTCAGGGTGGTCGCGTAGCTTCCACTTAAACAGATTAATGATAGAGCGAGAAGCTCTTGAAAAAAGAGAAAATATGAATGACGAATTCTCGGTGAGTAGGTGGTTTTTCATTCCTCGGGGACTGGTAGACGTTGGCTCAGGTTGGCGGGGTTTGGCTTTCTATGGGAATTTTGTTATGGTGCACTTCTACAGTAAACTGTTCTAATGCTATCTATTTATCTAAAATGGCCCTTGAATTAGTGGAATCATACCGTAACCGGCATAAACATTGAAATGATATTCTCAGTACGGAGCGCTGCAAACGCGCTCCCTTCGCACAGTAATGGACGAGGCCACGTTGGCGACGAGAGAGTGCGGAAAATTGAGAGACCGTGGCCGATGTTTTGCTCTGATTTCTCTAAACCTCACACCAAATGCATGTGAAATTTTTTGTTCGTTTGGAGCGAGTTTTCAGCGTTTTATACCGAGTATAAATAAAAAAGGAACATCTACGATCTAGGGTCTTCTGGGCTTCGCCCAGTGTTGGCTAACGCACCAAACTAATACTCCATAAAAAAAAAATTACCCCCAAACGGAAAAGAATATCTCTATCTGCCTAGGTAATCTACTTAATCTCTGCCTAGGTAATCTACCGGTCAACCGTTGCCAAAGATCGACATTCTGAAAACACCATTTTTATGGATATAGGCCGTTACATGGCTAATAGCCGGGGAAAATAGCTATTAGCCGTTAAAAATTGCTATTAGCCATAAATGACGAAAAGCTTGCGTCTAAACAGGGATAGGTGTGAGTTTGGCGATAACCGGCGCGTATCTGGCGCGAGTCTATCACACAGGCGGGAGTTAAGTGGGCCCCTGCACATGCCCCCAAATAAACGGCTAATCGCCTCCCACCAAAAAATTTCAAGAAAGGAAAGATGGCAAGTTCATTTTTCTGCCACCATTAATTTGGCGAAATGGGTTCTTGTGTTTGGGTAATAAAAACTGGTAATTGAAAATTGAAAAAAAAAATTGAAAGGAAAGAGAAAACAAAGAAGAAAATACTGGTTTAGGAACTTTTGAAAACCACAGGAATAATGTTTATAGAGGGGGAAGTAATTTTTCAAAAAAAAAAGTTGAGGATTGAAATATAAATCTGCGACGTGGCGCTTCTTTTTTTTCGTGGTTGCTTCAAGCCATGTTCACCAGACGCGAAAGAATGTTCCGACTGTATATTGATCGGTTAAAGGGAAATTAACTGGCGATATGTAATTTCAATCGGAATGAAATGAAATGAAGGACGTTCGGTTGACTGACTAACTGACACCGTAAACAGCTGCAGACGCTCTTCAAGTTTAACACATGTTCGACATACTTTGAGACTTTTTAGATAGTATTGAACAGTTTATGATGAGGTAATATGTATGTACATTGAACACAGAAGTGGAAGTGAGTGGAAGTGAGGGAAAGTAAGACGAAGAATTTAAATAAATAAATGAAAAATTTTGAAACCCTCCCCTTGTTTCTCATATTCCTGCTTTCTTTTTTCCACGGAAAAATATCTAATAAGCAAGACAAGAGTAATTAAAGTTAGCCCAAGGCATATAGGAATAGAATAGAAAACAAAGATAAATAAGAGATGCGCAGGTCAACACAGTATCCCGACACTGTCTTACCGACCCGACCTCCTCGATCAATGAGGTGCCGAAACAGAGGTTGGTGGGAAGGTCCTCTACGCTCATCATCTTGAGAACGGCCCCCATGATTTAGTTGAGTCCAGTCTTCTTCTTCCCATCCAATCTCACATAAGCTATTAATTAGACGGAACGGTTTTCTTAAAGTAGGCCAATTTCATACAGTGTGTCGGTCTCCCAGTTTATAACAGGTTTTGTGGGTGAAGAAAAAAAACACAGTACGGAGAAGTCTGTTTTTTTTTTTTGGATAACATTTTATTTTTAAATCGATATTCTCATGGATGACAACCCCGAAAAAAACGAAAAAAAGCAAAGTATATAACCGACGACCGGTGGAGGTAGGTAAAACTCAAATACGATTAATTCCGTATAAGACAGTAGATAGAAGGAAAAGATAAACCAATTCCCAAGGACAGCTGTCAACGGAAAAGGGAGCACGCACGGTGACGACGATCTCACCTCACCAACACTTTTGACATGTGCTCAAATAATAGTATGAATAAAATCGAAACGTCCGTGCCCGTAAATGAAAGTGATACAGTGGGTGTGTGTGTGGTTGTGTGTGTGATCACGATTTTCACGAAGAATACGAAAAAACAGCAAAAGAAACGAAAAACGACTGTTGTCGGTCTATCGCTAGGCTGATTTGTTTTTCGACATCTGGTTGAATGGTATCCCCTGTTCGACACAATGTGAACGATTAGGTGAGATTTAGGACAAAAGACGGTTTAGAAGAACACACTGTGATGCAAATGTGAAGATCTTCTTGAAAGCTTATGTGGTTGTTCACGGAACCAGCAAAAAAGGAAGCAAAAAATAGAAAAAACCTGCGAAAATTCGGAGAATGTTCCGATCGGTCTGAAACTTTGAGGAAACATTTAAAAATATCGATTTTTATTTCTGAAATTTTTCAAAAATCGACACGTTAAAAATTCGCGAAAATTGCTGTTTTTGCGCATGGAAGAGGTTTCGCGGGTGGGGTGAACTGCATTTTTTATTTCTTCCACGGCGCTTTTCTACCTTTTATTTTTATAAAAATGGCTACAATTTTGAAGTTTTTCAGATTTTTCACAAAGTTTTCATCCAAATCAAAAAAACCAAAAAAGGTGAGAATTGGGCAACCTAGTCCAGCCAGTCAGGAGGCAACAAACATAAATAAATAAAATAAAATAAAGGACTAGTTATTACCATGTTATTACTGTGGATAGCCTCAATTGTGTCGGCAACGTAACGCAACGCAACGCAACGCGTGTTATTTTTTTATTTTATTTTTTTGTTTTGAGGCAAGCAAGCAATCATGTCCAATACAAGTTTATCACACAGATTTTGGGCAGATTTGGAGAGAGAATTTTTTTGACGTGTGTTAGATATTCACGTGTAAATAATAATGTCTCATATAAATATTCCGTCTTCATATTAAACTTATTCTCAAACAATTCGACGACTGATTTTTCTCAGGCCACACCCCGGAGATGTATCACTATTTGAATTACACCACCCCTAGACGGACGCGTAGCCGAAACAATGCAAACGCGCTCTATTGGACATATCGTCGCGTTGGCCACCGGTGAATTGCGGTTGGACAGTTCTCTGTTTTTCTTTTTCATTTTAATTATCTTTTTGTTTTTAATTTGTTTGGATTCAGTTAATTTTTTAAAAAAATGTTTTGAAATTTGGAAAATTCGTTGTTTTTTGTCAGGTTTTTCTATTGATTTTAGGCAAAAAACTGCATTTTTTGCCGTTTCAAATGAAAAAACTTAAAAAAAAAAAGCATGTCAAAAAAGGAATGAAGACCCAGAAAAGAATTTTGCTAATTATTTAAATCGCAAGGCTTTTTGTTTCAAAATTTTCGACATTTTTTAATTTTCTCCAAATTTTACACCTATTAAATCAAATTTAAAGCAATTTTCAATTCATTTGGAAAGCAAAAATAACGAAAGTATATAAATATGCTGAAACGCTGAAAAATCAATTTTTAGATAGTCATACCGCCCTTTGTTTTTATTAATCGAAATCAACTTAGAAAATTGTTTTATTGATTTTCCCACCAATACAACATCATTCCAGGTAATTTCCACCATGGGGATGAAGCCGTTCATTTATTTCATGCTTTTCGTCGCGTTGGCTTACGGCCAAGCACATCTCAAGTACTCAAAGGAGATGAACGATCCAGAGTACGTGGAGCAACACGTTCATCACCAAGGCCACGGACATTCGCATGAAGATCATGGACATGCTCATGGAGGACACGGACATGCTCATGATGCTGATGGAGGTTGCCCTTATGCTGGTATGGTTTTTTTGTTTGAAAGAAAATGGATATAACGGTTTATTGTAGCTGCTAATCAAGGGCATGCTCATGATCATCATGAGCACGGACATGCTCACGCTGAAGAAGCCCATGGACATTCTCATGGCCACGACGACGATCACGCTCATTCTCATGGTCATGGTCATGATCATGATCATTCCAGCCATGGCCACTCACAGTAAGTGTATACATTTGTTCGATTTCCAACTGACCATTAATTTTTTTTTCCAGTGGATCTCACGCTGAAAAACAAGTCGCTTCGGAGTACCAATACACCGGCCATCTTTCATTCCTCAATGACCCCAAAACCAGACTCTGGGTGTACGGAATTTCCGCAACTCTTCTCATCTCTGCTGCTCCTTGCTTCATCTTAATGTTCATCCCTATTCAAGCGAACACCTCGGAATCTGGACCACTTCTCAAGGTTCTTCTGGCTTTCGGATCTGGTGGACTTCTTGGAGACGCCTTCCTCCACCTCATCCCTCATGCCACCCCTGCTGGAGATGGACATGGACATTCGCACTCGCACGGTCATTCTCACGGAGGAGCTGGAGGACATTCTCATGGAGCTCATGACATGAGCGTTGGAGGATGGGTACTGGCTGGAATCATTGCTTTCTTGACCGTCGAGAAGCTTGTTCGTATTTTGAGAGGTGGAGAGGGACACGGACACTCGCACAGTGGGCATAGCCATGGAGAAGAGAAGAAGAAGGAGGAAAAGAAGGATAAGAAGAATACGGAAGAGAAAAAGGAAAAAGAGGAAGGAAGAATCAAGGTGACCGCTTATTTGAACTTGGCCGCCGATTTTGCTCACAATTTCACTGACGGACTCGCCATCGGAGCCTCTTTCATCGCTGGAACCACTGTGGGAGTTGTCACCATGATTACAGTCTTGGTTCACGAGGTTCCTCACGAGATTGGAGATTTCGCGATTCTGATCCAGTCTGGCTACTCCAAGAAGAAGGCCATGCTTATTCAACTTGTCACTGCATTGGGAGCACTTTCTGGATGCGTCATCTCACTTCTTGCTACTGATGCCGATGCTCTTGCTGACGCCGCCGCGAGCTCCTGGGTTCTGCCATTCACAGCTGGAGGATTTATCTACATTGCCACAGTTTCCGTTATTCCAGAGCTCTTGGAAAACAGCTCGTTCTTCCAGACTATCAAGGAGATTTTCGCATTGCTGACTGGAATTTTCCTCATGTATCTTATTGCTATTTATGAGTGATTGAAATATGTCTCATTTTAAAAGTACCCGTTTAATTGTTTATTTATTTAATTATTTGATGATGATTGGAAAAAAATCTATGATGGATCTTCTTTTTTTTTTAAATTTACTTTGTGTTGTTGCTGCTGCTGGATTTCTCTAATAAAGGTGTGAGTTTTTGAGAAGAATTATTACATGTTATGAAAAAATGTCCATTCCTTTTTTGTGCTTGTCTGAGCAGGTCACTTCTACGAACTATTTTCTCAGCGGGGCACGTGTGGATCTGTAAGGAAAAAAACGATGGTTATGAGGAACTGAGCTTTTGTAAATCGCCAGCACTATTATGGATTCGTGACGTAGCGAAATATCGTGTCAAACTATGCGTCAGCAATTGTTGGGTCTCGCCACGATCCAGCTCTTGGCGGCGTGAGAGGAAACAATTTCTTGCAATTTTTTTATTTGGTTGGCGCACAATTTGCAACAACGAGTCGCTACGTCGCGAACCCATAATAACCGGGAGATCACAAAGTGCGCTCCACCAAATGTTGGCGCGTTACACCTGTTTCAAATGATTTTTTCTCGTTTTGTAATTTCTGCACGCACATTTCACCGTTCAAAAATTGAAATATCGATTATTTCAATGACGCGATATCAAGTTTTCACACAAAAATTCTTCAAAAACAAGGAAAATACAAAAACGATTACAAGTTCATTTAAAAATCAATAGTTCGCGCCAATTCGGTGGAGCGCACTTACTGATCTCTTTCTTAGTGCTGTCGATTTACGCCAGCGTAGAAAACATTTGTTTACAAGTTTCTGACGTTTTCCTATCTCGAGCTCTCGGAACAAATTCCTGTACGACGTTTCTGTGGCAAGCGGAGGTTGCGATCTGGAAATTGTTGTTTCTTTTTGATTTGCAGGAAAAATCTCAATCGTTTCAAGAATTCCATTACGCTGGAATGGCCGATGCTCTTCTTAACAGCTGTGTTCTTGCAATCTTCGTGTCGATTGGCAAGTATTGGCTTCTGTGCGTTGTTTCAGAATAAAAGGGAATTTTTTCCGTGCTGGCCTGCTCAAAATCCACTCTGAAATTTATTTGTATTTTTGTTGTTCATAGTTTAAATGGATGCGACAATGCCTGCCTGCCTGCCTGCCTGGAATTGACACTTTCAATACGAAATGTCAATTCCATCCATTACCTTCCCTCCTTTTTATTGGGAACTTTCCAAGTATACGCAGCCTTGCTCGTAGTGTCTCCGTAAAATGGAACTGAATCTGACGCGGTTTGATAAACTGTGTCTTCTAAACGATGCGGAAGCGTGTCTGAAAAAGATGTTTATTCGTTTGTTTGTTGTAAATGCTTTAAAAAATTGCGAAACGGTGATTGCGTACTTTTGAAAACGAAAAATGGGATAGAGAAAAGTACGCAATCACCGTGTCGTAATTTTTTGTTTGCACAATAAGAAAAGATGTAATTTATAATAAAACTAAAGAAATTTTGATTTTTTTTTTCAGTGTACCTGCTGAGTCAATAGATTGCTGACCATCTTCATCGACTTCTTCATAGTGTTCTGAAGGTGAGTAAATGTACAGCTCTTCTTCGTCTTGACTATCGTAACTGTGATCGTAGAGGCTTTCCATGGTTCTTTTAAAGCTAGAAAAATGGATTTTTAGCTCTATTTAACAAGGGAAAATTGAGAAATTATCATTATCGCGCTCCGATGTCTAAAATTGATGAAAAAGAGAAGTTAAATAGCCAGTTACACAAAACTACGAATTGTAGATCAGTGGCGCGCGAAATAGAGACCTGTTCGGGAATGGATCATTTGCCAAAAAACGTACTAATGTTTCAGAAAATGAAGAACAAAGCTTTCCTTTCCCTGCTCATCTCGCTTTGTCTTTTTTCAAACATCTATGCAGGCGAGGTAACCAAGACAATGGCACAAGACACAGAATAATTTTCAACACCAGATTGTCGCTGAGCTTTTTCACACTAATGTCACGGTCAAATGGCAAACCGATTATGAACGTCAGATGGTGGATTTTTCGATTTGGTTTGGCGTTCGCACGCCTGACATGTTTTTCCTGGGATTTTCCGATTTTGGAGATATGAATAACACTGATGCGCTTTTGTATACCCATAGAAACAAGGAAATTAGGGTTGGGAACTTTTAATGATAAAAAATAATTGCGGATATTATTCAGGATTCTTATACCGACCGTAACTACAAAATCTTGCCAGATCTTCAGCAGGATTTCAAAATTCTTAAAAAACGCAAGGATCATATTGTTATCAGAAGAAAGATTACAACTTGCGACTCCAGGGATTATGCTTTTCTGGTACTAAATTAAAAATTTTAAGCCTAGAAAGTAAAAAGTAGAAACCATAAACTTACAGGCAGGTACCACTCAATTCTACATTGCGGGAACCTGGGGTAACCACGATTTATCCGATATTCGTGATAGCAGGTGGTACGTGGTACGTCTTTAAAACTAGTTTTTGTTTTAATTTTGCAAAGGGATTAAGGACAAAAAATTCGGCAAAGTGATCGAGGGACCAACCGATTCACCAAGCAAAGGGAAAGATCATCCAGAAGTCCTAGAAAGCGATGTGCAAGTTGTGCTAGTCAACCGAAACATTCCGGATCCAGTTCCAAACGTCGAAACTACCTATCAATGCATTATAAGAAAAATGCCATTCGACACAATTCGCAACACGTTCCACGTAGTTCGTATGGAAGCTTATATTACTCCTGGAAATGAGCATCTTGTTCATCACATGGAAGTCTTTGTTTGCCGCGACGAAGTGACAGAATGGAGCGGAAATTGCAACGATGAAAACAAACCAGCCAAGGCGAAATCTTGCAGTCACGTTATTGCTGCGTGGGCTATGGGAGAAGGACCGATTCATTATCCAAAAGAAGCTGGTCTTCCGATTGGTGGAAAAGGGAAAAACGAGTATGTGATGGTTGAGATTCATTATAACAATCCGGAGCTTATTGCTGGAGTTCTTGACACTTCTGGATTCCAGTTCTTTGTAACTGGACAGCTCAGGTTAGCTAACACACCGTGGGGTTCAATGTTTTAAAAATGCTGTTTTTAAGAAAGTACGACGCCGGAATTATGGAGCTTGGCTTGATTTACTCCGATGTTAACTCTATACCTCCTAACCAGAAAGCCTGGGCCATGAATGGCTATTGTCCTTCTCAATGCACGGAAAATGTGGGTTTATTTTTTGTTCTATTATTTCCAGGGGCTTTTTTTTACAAAAACAAATATAAAATTTAGCTACCAGAAGAGGGAATCAACATTTTTGCAAGTCAATTGCACGCTCATCTGACAGGAAGAAAACTCTGGACCACCCAATATCGCGCAGGTGTTTCCATCGGAGATGTCAACCGAGATGAGCATTATTCCCCACACTGGCAGCATCTCCAACAACTTCGACCAATGGTTCGGGTGTTACCAGGAGATGCACTTGTCACAACGTGTGTTTATGACACTAGAAAACGGTCAAATTTCACTTTTGGTGGTTATGGAATTGTGGACGAAATGTGTGTCAATTATATCTATTATTACCCGGCGTCTGATCTGGAAGTTTGTAAATCTGCGATTTCGAATAGTACTTTGAGATCATACTTTTCTCAAAGGTAGGTTTAGCGCTCCACTGATGGACGCGTGTTCGCTGTCGACTGTCCTTGCGAAAGTGCGCTCCGTTGCACAAATATTGGCAGAATGAGACAAAGCGCGTGTAAACGACGAGACGCAGACGACAAAAAACGTTGTCACGCGACGCAGCCGCGGCAAAAAATCATTTGAAAGAAGGTAGCCTACGTTTTTTTTTCAGACATGGATTGGATGGCAAAACAATGGCGATTTCCGACATGTACAACAGCGTCAAGCACTGGGGAAACGGCGTTGATGAAGAGTTTTACAACGTGCTGAATGTCGGAAACGTGAACATGAACTGCTTAAAATCTAACGGAGAAGCGTTCAAATTCAAATCAAAAGATCCAAAACAAAGTTGGGAGAATATGGCTAGACCTCGTTTATTCTCGGGAGCCACTGTTCAGACAAGAGACCGTTTTCAGTGTCCTGCAATTAATGACATGATTAATTTTGATTAATGTGCGTTTTAAAAATGAAAAACTGTTTGTTTAAATACTGATTTTATTTCAATCACATAGTGTTTAGAAACTTCGTAATTTTTTCTTTGCGAGGCAAGTAAAAGTTTTTTTTGTATTTTTTTTTGCAATTTCAATTTTACCGATTTATAATTAATCTTTAACCATCACCGGTACTCTATGCCATGCATTATGAATCAATCCACGGATATTCCAGATCCCGCTAGCGGTTTCTGGCTGTGTATTATACGCGCGATCAACAGCTTTTGCAATTATATTAAACTTCTTAACGTCAGCAGGAATTGGGACTTCCGCCGTGAACAGGGTCCAAGAGTACATGTGCTCTACGTCTTGTTTTTCATCTTGTTGCAATTCGCAACTTTGCCAAGTTTTTCCTTCATCCACGCTTATTTCAATTCGAATAATTCCGCGGCCTCCTCCGCTCCAAGCGTATCCGGAAATTGTAACTGTTCCGTCGTCTCTGTCAACTTCAATATTCGGGGCAGGGGTGCAGATTGCGCATTGGACAGGGTACTCTTGGATTGATGGAACGGATTGCCAGTTAAGCTCGTCTCCATGGTTGACAGCTGGGGAGAAGGCGCTGAAAAGCGGAGTAATGGAATTCTTGTCGAAATATATTCTAGTATCGCTGCAAGACCCATGGCCGCGACCTAGGAACAGCGCGTGGCCGCCTGACAGTTTTTGATTAAAAATGCAGTTTTTCGTCTTTAAAACAACCTATTTTAATTACAACTTTTCAAAAAAAAAACGTTTTCCAAATTTTCGAAATTAAGAGTTCTGTTCCGTACATACCGATAATCTTTTTGCTGCCAATGACTATCACTTTCCTTCTCACTGACAATGATTTTTCGAAGCCATTTCACTTGACGGGCGCCGACATTTCCTGTATGTATTTTCAATCAACAAACATAAAAATTTCGACGCGGTATTTGCGTACTTTTGAAAATTGAAACGGAAATTAAAGAAATAGTATGGAAAATGAATAAAAATGCTCCCAATTTCGTTTGAATTTTAAATGTATGCAAACACCGCGTTTCAATTTTTTGGTTTCACAGTACCTGGAACAATAACTCTCAGCGGCGCTCCATGATCCCTTGGTATATCTACTCCGTTCATGTGATACGCCACAATCACCTCATCGCCTCTTGCCTTTTCAATTGGAATAGATGCTCCGTACGGTGTCCCAGTTGGGTCAATATCTGCTCCTTCAAAATGCACGTGTTTAATGTTTTCATCGAAAACATCGATTCCAGCTTTTTTGAGAAGGTCCTGAAGTTTTTATTTTGTACCGGATGAGACTATGTATTTTCATCATCTGAAATTAAATTACCCGCAGGCGAACTCCAGTCCACTCAGCATTACTAATCGCTGTGCCTTCCCACATTAACCCTTGCACTTTTTTGTACTGATGCATATCAGCTCGCCGATTTCCTGCACATTGAATTACACTTCCGATCGTGTACGACTTGTATCCCTTTTTCAGCTCCTCTACCGATAGATCAATAGTTTTTCCATTCCGCGTTTCAATCGTCAGTCGATGATCTTCAGTTTTGATCTGAACAACAAAGAGGTATGCAAATAGTGTGGAATTTGGCGTACATCAGGGACTGGGAGATGGTTTCGGACGAAAAAAAGTTCATTGGGTGTGAAAAAGTGGTCACCGATCAACGACGGAGGCGATTCGGCGTTGAATGGTTTGGCATTACGAACAATGAGTGCAGGGTGTCGTTCTGGGTCATTGGAAAACGCGTCAGGTTCTGCCTGAAAACCGAAAACAAAGGAGACATGAGGAGATGAAGTTTATTTATTTAATTTTTTAATTGAAACCTACAAAACTGGAGGCCTTTATGCTTTCATTCTGAAATAAATAAGCATAAAATTTTGCTGTTTTGTTTTTAACCAAATTGAATCAACAACAAAAACAACTCACCTTTGGCACATCTTTCACATCGAGCCGTCCAATTCTATAACCTTCCAAAATTTCAAGAACCTCATCGGTTTTGTGCTGAGAATAGAGCGCCCAAAATGGATCAACCGCTGCTCCGGCCGCCAGAAGAATCTTGTCACCTCCTGGATGCATTGATATGAAATCGGTAACATCGTATACGCCCTGAGAAAAGCATACACTACGAAGATTTTATTGTTTAAGTCTTTTCATAAATACTCACATCTTTATACGTCACCCAAATTCTTTCCGCACTTTTACCATGCTTCTTCACTTCATCTTGGTTATACAATGGAAACTTTTTTGAGTCATTCAACAATTTTTCATCTGTCTTTGCATGATCCAATTTGACGGTTTTAATCGTTTGAAAACTAAGCAATCCTGCTGTTGAAGCGCCGGCAATATACGCATATTTATCTAGGAATAAAGTAATTTAAATTTGTTGAATAATTTTTCCCATTTATTACGCATTCCTGGAATGGTGATCAAATAGTGTGCATTGCGGTCTCGCCACGAACGGTGTTTACGGGCTTGTGGATTTACGCGTTGATACAAATTTTAACTTTTCCGTTTCGAAAATGTATAAATTCTTTTGTTTTGTTATTATTAGTGCTGTTTTTAATTTTTTTTTAATTTATGGACTTCCACATGCGATAAAATTCAAATTTGCGCGTAAATCCACAAGTCTGCAAACACCGTCCGTGGCGAGACCACAATGCCATTCCAGGCGAACGTAATATTTATTTACGTACAATAATTGTGTTTTCCTCGGCTTTCCTCTTGATATCTGGCGTGGAATCTCCGGTAAAAATGGTTTTGCTTGAAACCCCTTGTGGTCGTCCTTCCAAACATTTCCTAATTTTTTTGTTTATTTACAAAACGAAATACATATTCATAATTTATATACTGCCAAATTCGGGAGACGAAAGGAAACGCTCTTTTCATTTGGTAAGGCAAAAAGAAAAACAATAAAATTTTTTAAAAACCAATTTATGGCATGAAGAAAATTTTTAAATTACATATATAGGAAACACATAAACAAAAATTAACGAACCCGGCTAGAGTTATTGAAAATTAGAAGGGAAAATATTGGTTTTCTTTTTTAATGATTACGGATGCATGTATTTAGCATAATTGGTTATTATCCTTGACGTCACGTTGAAAAAAGAAAAACGTGCGTGGAGGCAGGGGGGAAAGGTATCAACGAAACAGGTCTATCGCAGTGTACATCGATCGTGAACGATAACAATTTTGGTGAATAGAATTCTATTATTTCGGTCGGTTTATCGATTTAATGGCAGATACGGCGGACAGACTTAAATCTAAACTAAATAAATCATTCAGAAATTTGAACCTTCTGATTCGGAAATTATCAGAGCAAATGCAGCGTGAACAACATCTGGCGAAGACACAAAGCATGTTCGTTTAGGATCGCCAACAATTTTCGATATGGTTTCTTTCAAATTTTCGTTTACACCGACAAAAAGAGCACGGACTTGCTGAAAAATAGTTTTAATGAAGTTGTGTGTACAAAAAAAAAATTTTTGTTTTACATACCTCGGGATTCTCGTCAGCGGCTTTCTGTAGCATTGGAACATCACTAGCTGTGTCGCCAGCAACACAAACGTTTCCAACTTTTAGAGAATCGTGGAGCGACTCTATTAAAGCTGCCACGCCGTCACCTTTGTTCCAGACAGCGCCTTAAAAATAGTTGACTAGTCAATAACTTATGGGGGTATTCGCGCAACCATAAAAAATAAAAACATTTTAGAAATAATGTTAAATGCTCCCGGACATTCCCACAAAATTTCAGACCAAAAAATGAATTAAAAAAAAAAACGATATTTTGGTCTAAAATTTTCTGGGAATTTTGGAGAGTATTTTTTAAATGATCTCTCAAAGTTTCAGACCGATCGGAGCATTCTCCGAATTATTTTTTGTTTTTTTTTTCTGGTTCCGTGAATTTAAATTGTTTACAAATAAATTTTACCCGAGGAGTGAACGCAAACTTCAATTTCCAGAGGAGAGCAATTTTCCAGCACAAGATACTGATTATTAGGATCCACCCGATGAATTCTCTCCTTGACCGCGAAAATGTATCTAGCCGACAATTCCTTGGGAACTTGCCCAAAAACAGTTTGCACGCCAAGTGTGAGCCGATCCACTTTCCTCTGAACACCACTTCCGACCAGAGCAAACTGCACAAACTCGCCTTCCTCAATTATTTCCTCAAGATGCTCGTAAAGTTGTCCAATAGCCACGCTTCCTTCTTCTGGAATACCATCGTCGTGCACCACTCGACGCCCGCCAAGCCACCATTCACGACCCCATGAACCGCTGAACAATACTGGGCCGTTGATAGGAAGAGCCGTTAGATCGAGTATTCCTGGGTGACGAAGAGGTCCGGCGGTCAGGACGGCGAACACGCGGGTGAAAAGTCGGGCGAATGATCCCATGACAACGGCACTGTATGCGGGCTGAAAATTTTGACAATGAATAAATAAATAATAGAAGGGAACTGACTGCCCTCGCGAAAGTGCGCTCGCAAAATCGCATTTTTTGAAATGAATTTTTCAAGCAGAGAACGTTGCCACGCGACGCAACCGCAGCGCGTGGCGTCGGCGGCAAAAACAGTGCGTTTGAAAAAAAAGGCAGTACCTGCAGGTTAGTGGCGTATTGTGAGCAGTAATCCTTCATAGTTCCATCCCAATCAGTGATAAATAAAGGTTTTACACCATCTGTGCTGCTTGTGTCAATAAGGTCAAGAAGAAAACGTTTGCAATTTTCGACTTCTTGTTTAAAATCCCCATCTTGTGAAAATTTGTCCAGTATTCCAGGTAAATTACAATTTTTGAGCTTTTCGCCAAAGTTGTCGCTTGAATCGCCAGCAAAACTGTCGAGGAAAAGTTGATCTTTCTGGAATTAATGTTTGTTGTTGTTGTTTGAAGGCTTTTGTTGAAAGGGCCATACATGAGATGGGAGTCAGCAAATGCGCCCAGACGCACAATTAATATAAAAACGTGATTTTTGAATCAAAATATTTACGTTTTTATTAATTTTGAACTTCATTTTTGAAAGTTCGAAGTTGTGCGCTCGGGCGCGTTTGCTGACTCCAGATTCAGCGCACCTGTAACCCCTTGATTTCGTCTTGTATGTTAATACCAAAAGTGGTGCCTCTGGAATGGATGTCACGGATGTGGCCAGATGTTCGCTCGTCGCACATTTCCTGAAATAACAATTGAACCCAAAAGTTTCAAAAAATATATACAAAACCTCTAGTGTGTTCTTGAAAATTGACACTTTATCCGAGGCAACATGTCCCGTTTCTAGTATTTCACTGGTGACCGTTTTCCTCGCTTCCTGCATCTGTAAAAAAATTTAGCGTATTTAAATATAAATGTTTTTTTTTGATTGGAAAAACAAAAAAAACGAACACGGTAGAGGCATTCCTTGAAGTCTTCAATTGACTGACTTGGTATCATTCTCTTGATTTCTGCAACAAAAAAAATAACGGTGCGGTAAGCTTTTAAATTCAGTTACGATGCTCCGGTGTTCCACTGCTACGATAAACAACATTCAGCGGAACATCGGAGCGTCGTAACTAAATTTAATTTCGCTCAAACCACGTAAATGGTTTAATCCATTGGAAAATGAAAAAAAAACAATATTTTTGTTCATTCAAGCCATAAATTTGTCGCCAAAATCAAAGTTTGAAAGACTACATATTTCTATGATAAACAACTGACCAATAGATGCTAACGTGCCATATGAAAGTTTCAAACACTCGATATGCGAGTAAAATGTGTTAGACGTCGCACTCACTTAATTCGAAAATTGCAGTTTTCTCAATAAATCAATGGAAATATTGTTAAGACAATGGCAGGTAAAAAAGAAAACAACAAAGTGTGAAACAAAAATTACCTGTGTTTCCATTCATCGATGGAACGAACAAGACCAAATCAGCAAGACCCCCTCCGAACTGGAGCCCAGCACAGCTCGGCGGGAAATTGAGCCTAATTAAAGGTGGAAACGAGACCTATGAAATAATAAAAAATCAATAAAAGTTCTTGCATCAACAAGTGAGAAAGAAAGAAATTGAAACGAGCGAAGGAAACGGCAAAATATTGACTGAAAAAATGTAAACAAATGTTTGTTCCCCCCTGTTGTCTGTTTAAATCAAGTCGTCATTTGACTGGCGAAAATTTGTGTCAGTCATGTTTTAAGATTGACAAAACCTGTTTTCAGTGTTTTGGAAAGAGTATTAAAAACATTCGTTTCGATGGGAAGAACACTCGAGTCAAATTTTATGATATGGGTTGGAAAGAAAAGCGTATTTATAACTGTTTTTTTAATTCGGAGCTGAAAAATTCTTTGAAAATAATCTAGTTTTTAAATCTGGAAAGAGCGTATTGAATAAATATTTTCGCAATGAAAAATGATTGGTGGAAGCTGATTTTTCGACTGCGCGGACTAGAAAATGCTATGCCACGTCCCTCGCATTTTTCTCGTCCATCAGGTGATATTTTTTTAATTTAATAAATAAATAAGCCGAAACATTTAATGTAAGTGTATTTAAATAAATAAATAACTTTTTATTTATTTATTTAAATACAAACTTTTGCGAAATATTTATCAATCAGGGTTTTGTTGGGTGCTGCCCTCGCAAAAGTTCGCTCCGTTTAAAAAAAATAGGCAGTCGTGCCAAATTATGCGAAGTCACATTTTTTTGAAATGAATGTTTCAGGTAGAAAGCGTGCGAGACCACGGGGTGTTGAGAGGTACATGAAAATGAAAATTCAAATTTCGCGGGAAAGTTGGCACGTCACTCGAGAAAAAGCGCGCGAAATGGAGTATTCAAAACGTCGTTACTGTGGCGCCGCAACAATTTTTAATATATTTTTTTCTTATGGGTTCATATCTTTTGCAGGATTCTAAATATTTAAACAATATTTACACATTTATTTTATGCAGAAAACCTATTCCGCCAGCGCTTCGTTTTTGAAAATCCAAACCGTTTCAAATCTGTAACAACCGCGTTTCCTCAAATCTATGTGAGCAGTGGAGCGAATTTTCACGATGTACTCTTCAACACGCCGTGGAGACGCAGAGTTGTCACGCGACGCAACCGCAGCGCGTGGCGTCAGCGGCAAAAAAAAGCGTTTGAAAAGGTAGCCCAAAGGTCATTTTTTTAAAAACGAAGTTCTCGTTTTATTACATTTTAGCAGAAAACAGAATCGTTTCTCTCACAGAATACATAATTTTTGCATGAATTGGAAATGCAAATCTGTATGTACCACATCAGTAATTGAGCGTACAATGGAGCGCGTTTGATCTTCACCGCAGGGGAACAAAAGTGGTTTTAAAAACGTTTATGTCAAAGATATACATACAAAAAGTGTTCGATTCGAAACAAAAATTATTATTAAAGTGGATGAAAAATGAGATCAAAAAACCAAAACGCAGTTTCAACAGACCAGGATGGCACAAATATGGCTTGCAATACGTTTGGTAATTTCAACACTGTAGAGCGTCGATGAGTCGATGCTCCTTTTTGTCAAAAAATACGTTATTATCTGTTCCTCCGATTGAGAGTAGTACGTTTCTGAAAGTCCATTTTGAGATTTCTATCTTATATATTTTTTACCTGACTACAGGGAAGTATCTGCCTGTCACGTAGACTTCGTTTTCAACGACGGTTCTAAAAAGTATTGATATATGATGTTGGGTCAATAATATTGGTTTCGCGCTCTATCGATGACGCGAGGAGAGAAGTTAGACAGTGAGACGAAATGAGACATTAGGGATACACAGATGCACAGACAACAAAGCTTCGCGTCATCGCTAGCGAGCGCTGCGCAAAAAAAGTTGCCTGTTCCAACCTTAACGCTTCTGATTGCTGCTCCACGTCATCAAACGAAAATCCATCAGTGACTATGACCACTTGAACATTTCTGGTCTTTTGAAGCACATACTGAGTTGTAACTGATATCGCAGCTCCGGTCGCAGTCACACCACGCAGGAATCTGGCTTCTACAACAACAACAAAAAAAATAAGTTTGAAACCGAGACGCATACTTTTTAATTTCTCTGTAAACTTTTTGCCATTGGGTTCTTCCGGTAATGGAACCACGATTTTCTGACGGGTTCTGCCGGCAAATGTGATCAGGGACATCTAAAAAAATAACTGTTTAGGAAGTTAATCTAATTGTAAGACAAGACCTTTCTATGATGTTTAGCTTCTAGCTGATTGACAATTTCTTCGATGTATTTTTTCTGTTTCTCGTATTGTTGGATAACATTGCCACTCGAGTCGAGAAGGAAAAGTATAGATTTACAATCTAAAACTGTTCATAAATAAAACTTTTAATTCCATTGTCACCTACCTAATGTTGCATTTAAGCTTTCTTCCGGTAATTCTCGTTCAATGTTCATTGTTTTCATGTCGCGCGTGCCATTGTTAGGTATCGTTAAAGCAGACGATTTATTATAGTTCTTCTTCGGGGTGTTAGTTGAAAGTTTGTTGCTAGAAGCGAGAGTTGTTTCAATTACAGGTTTTGATGATGATTCAGTGGTTGGTACAGATGATGATTCTGTTGCCATTGTTCTCGCTTCACTTAATGATTTTTCACTTGTTGTCATGATGACAGTTGTTGTTTCAAGAGGAGAGATAAGCTCCAGGTCATTGGCGCCACTGCCCTCTACCAGGGATTCGTTTTTGTCGGATAGCAAGTTGAAACGAAGAACATCATCAGAATCGGTGGCATTATCGACTTTAGTTATATCTTCAAACACTGGAGATAATATTTTGACTACTCCAGCCTCGGGGCCATCTGATGCCGTGACAGTCATAATTTCTTCGGAACTCAATTGAGATGTTGATGTAGAGTTTATTAATTCAGTTGAACCATTATCAATCATAGTCTCAACCTTAGCAGGCATTCCGGAACCTTCTACCTGCGGTGGTGGGGCAGGAGGGTGCGGTTCGGATCTAAGAACTTCAGATCCAATGGTCATTATTTGTGAAGTTCCGGGTGGCATTGGTAGAGAATTGGTTGGAGCAGATGGTGTTGTAGTCGGTGGACTAGTTCCAGGAGCCTGATGAGGTCTAGCTGTTCGAAAATGGGAGATATCTACTCCAGGCATTTTCCACGGAGGCATAACTGTTGGTAAATTGCTAGGGTACCATCGCTCAGCAATGAAAGTTTCGGGTGGGTCGATTCCAGGCGCACCAAAGCCTTGAAGATAGAAATAGAAATCATCTTGCGCTGGTTTAAAAAGGACTCACCGGATACTACATAAAATGTGCAGATGAGTGTGAAAAAAATCTGCAGCATGAATGAAGTTTTGCAAAACTGGAAGCAGAAAAAAAAAGGTTAGAGGAAAGAAATAAATGACTGGGAAATCGGAAAATGAGAGTGACGGTGACATTGTTGAAAAAATGTGGTATGAAAATGTTGCTTATTAGACAAGTTTTTAAACCTCTTACAATTAGAATAGTGACCTAAATCGAACAAGAATTTTCTCAAAGACCGCTGTATCAGAAATTAACTCTAACAACTGTACTCGATGATGAACATCTAGGACTACACCTACCCGCAAAAGTAAGAAGATGGCGAAAATCGTGAAAGTGTGAAAGTGGCGACTGAGAAGTTATGGTTTCTTACGTAACAGGGCGAGGTGGGAGAAAAAGGAAACGTAGGATAGATGCTTCTCAAGGCAAGAAAAAAAACGATAGGTAAGAAGAAGAAGAAGAAGAAGAAGAGAAAAAACAAATAGTGATTACGAATTCGTTCGGAAGCGAGCGGACGAGGTGAGCGAGGAGATAAAACCTCGCTAGCAACCATGCTTATTTCATTTGATATGAGCCTTATCGCAGATAGGAAAAAGAAGAAGAAAAGAAACAGGAACAACTCCTATTGTGTTAGCGGCAAGGGAGAAGGCGGAGGAAAATGCAAACAAAACGAGAAACTACGATGTCACCTTTAGGAAGAAGCAGAAGTACCGATTGGTCACCACGCTGAACAATTTGATCAGAAGTAGGTGGGAGAGAAGCGTGTAAAAAACGCAGACTTGATAAGATTTTATACATTTGTAATTATGTATTGCATATTTTGCAAGACAAGGCAAGGCAGGGAAAGGCAAAACAAAAAAGTTTTCACGGTTTCAAAGCACATACATACATTAATTGGTCAAGCTTATCAGAAAGAATAACCAAGAACATGTACTGGCAATAAGAACGAGCATATGTATTCCCGATGTCTTTCGGAAAGAAAGAAAGAAAGAAAGCCCATACGTATCTTATGAGGAGGTTGTTAAGCGGAAAGTGCTTTCCACACTAAAGATTAGTAGCTGGCTGGACAATGATAAATAGGAAACCGGCTCTATTAGCAAAATCACCAACACAAAGTTGGATAAACTTAGGTATCACAAAAAAAAAAGAGGATGGGTTAAAACATTGTTTTATTCTCCGACATTTATATTAAAAATAACAACTTTATTTAGGTATGTATCAACTCAAAATACATATTTTCATGTATAAATATTCTAATACGGTGTTTCGTTCGATTCAACAAATAACACAAGTTTTCGAATTGGTCTGACTAACTTTGCTGACAGCATCATCGACGTAACCTTCACGCAACTCGAAATAACCATCAATACTGTTGCAATTCTCATCTAAATCGGAATGAATGAATGCTCCTATCAAGATTTCCGAAACACCTCTCTTACCTCGTTTGCGGTCAATTATCTCCCAAATGGATCTTTTGTAGCTGCGAAGCAAGAAATAGGTATTCATCTCACCCTTGCCTTTGATTTGAACTTTTCCGCGTGGTTCGAATTCAAATCGCCCAGTACTTTCAGCGCAATTCTTGGCGTTTTCAGAGCAGTGAATTCTTCCGATTGGACTGTGACTTTCCATTCGAGATGCTGTGTTTACAGTATCACCGAACAGACAGTATCTGAAAGAACAGAAGGTAAAAACAACGAATATTGTGTAGTGTTTTCAATAGTCGATTGAAAACACAATACCTTGGCATTTTTGCACCAACTACTCCTGCCACAACTGGACCTGAATGAATTCCAGCGCGTATATGAAGCGGTGTGCTTGTTATTGGATCGCAAACTGTTCGTGCTTCCATGACCATTCCAAGAGCCAAATGACAAATGACTTCGCAATGGTCTTCCACAGTATCCGGGATTCCTCCGACTGACATGTAGCTGTCTCCAACTGTTTCTACTTTATATGCTTTTTGAATACCGATAAGTCGGTCGAATTTTGTGAATAACTCGTTCAAAAGATGAACAATATCTCTGGGCTGGCATAGTGGTACGATTTGTTGGAAAGTGGGTACATCAGTGAACATGACTGTAGCTTCTTCGTACTCTCCTGTTTATTAAAAATTGAATTATCTATGTGCATATGTATTCTCAGTACGGAGCTCTGCAAATTCGCTCCATTCGCAGTGGACGAGGAATTCACGAGAGAGTGCATAAAATTGAGATAACGTGACCGATGTTTTCCTCTTTTTTCTCTGAATCTCAATCCAAATGCATGCTAGATCACTGTGCGTTTGGAGCGAATTTGCAGCGTTTTTTACCGATCATACATGTTATTCCAACTCACTTGCATCAACACTAAGCCCTTGTTTCAATTGCTGAGCTACAGACGCTGGAAGCATTTCTCTGAGCAATGCGTCAGTTTTTCCTTTCTCAACTTCCAAATCTCTAGCCATATTTTCAAGCTGTTCGTTATTAGCTTCGAGCTGCAAATTCATTTCAACATCAGAGAGACGCTGTTGATTTAATAAAATTAAATCTCTGGTGGCATCATGAAGAGACATTGCCGTTAGACGAAGACCGTACTGCAGAAGCTCAGGAATAGATGTAACGTATGGAGAGCACAAGTACATTATATGACCTCCAGAAGACATTAACATCATTTGACCTTTCAATTTTAAATGTTGACTCTGGCTTAAAGGGACCATGGCTCCTGCATTATCATCTGTGGTTAATCTGAATTGAGATTTGTTAAATTGGTGGGTTAACTTGTTTGCATACTCATGTCCTTCTATTGTTTGATTTGCTCGTTTATTTGCATTCCGTTGAAACTCCATTGGCGTAGTTTTAACCTGAAATTAAAAATTATTGCGCATTCCAGAAAATTTTGTACGCAATACCTGAAGAACAAAAACAGCATTTATAAAATTGCAAATACTGTCAAAATCTAAAGGAATTTTCGGTCGAGTCACTTCAAATATTCTCATGAGTGGTGTTCCTACCGCCAAAAGATCTTTCGGAATATGAGGGGGTACGACAGAATAGAAATAGGCGAAATAGAAATGCTACAAAATAGAAATGCTACAAAAAAGAACTGGAAAAAATAGAACGGCTACAAAATAGAAATGAGCGGAATAGAACAGCGCGAAATAGAACTGTGACAAAATAGAAATGGGCGAAATAGAAATCGGTGCGATGGAGCGCGTTTGCATTATTCTTCGAATTTTCCGATTATTATAGGATTTTTCAATAATTTTCAGATATTTTACGCACTAAACAACATCGAAAATGAAGAAAGGTATAAAATCAATGCAGTTTCAGAAAAAAAAAATGGAAAATCGGCGAAAAACTGAGCAATTGAAAAAATAATGCAAACGCGCTCCATCGCCAAAATTTGTTCTATTTTGTAGCATTTCTATTTCGCTCATTTCTATTTTGTAGCCGTTCTATTTCGTAGCATTTCTATTTCGCTCAGTTCTATTTTTTCCAGTTCTTTTTTGTAGCATTTCTATTTTGTAGCATTTCTATTTCGCCTATTTCTATTCTGTCGTACCCCCGAATATGATTGCTGAAAATGTATTGACACTTGAAATGAATATGAGGCTTTTCCTACTAAAGCTCTTTTCCAACTTGAACCAGTTTGCAATCTTGATCAACAACCATGTGATAGGGAAACGTAGAAACAAAGTCCATATGGGTTAATCGGATTTTGTAGTTGTTGCTGTGTTGGACAAGAGCTGTTCCCAAAGCATCTTCATTGGATTGGTCAGTGTTTTGAGTCTGGAGAGGTCAAGAAAAATTTTGAAATAAACTATTAACGCGTGTACTTTTATAAGGAATATCACATGTTCTTCAATTCTTTCTCCAGTCGCCATTTGAACACTTCTTTGCGTTCTTCCTAAATTTGCATTTTAGAAATGAAATGAAATGAAATTTCATTTCATTTCTGTTTGTAAAAACCTGTGATCGACATTGATACGTCCAATTTAAACACCCGCTTAGCTGCCTCTCTGAGAACACCTTTGACAATAGGGTATAAACCAGGACGGCCAGTGTAGTAATGTAAAGTTATAGTACCGTCGGGATTGTCTTCACACCTAAGTTTAACATTGAAGTTAAATGTTATCTAACTATTTATGTATTCACCTAAAAGATGGCCCACGCAGATTGGCTTTATACACCACATGGTCAATAAAATAGTGCAGGGAATCTAAATTATCTAAAAATCCTTTCAAGTTTGGGCTCATAGATCTGATGAGGTCGTCCCATCCAGTTTCCATAGTGTACTGAATTAAAAAGCAACCATACATCTCCCAAACTTGCTCACGAGTTACTTCTGAACATCAAAAAATTACAAAATCGTATTTTGTCACTTTGCTTCTCACTCAAAAGAACACTAACAGCATCCACCAAGGTATACGTGTCTTGGTCAGAATAGTAATGATTGATGATGTTCTCTTTTCCTGCTTCAAAACCAGCGCGTTCTCTGAAATAAAACAAAGGAAGCGTTGTTGTTTAATTGTTTATGGAAACAAACGTACAGTACTTTAGCCCAAAATGCCTCCCCATACGTCCGTATCATTAATTGGCGAATGGATTCGTGAATGAAGCCAAACTAGAAGCATCAAATTAGGCTGACAATGAGCTCTTTTTCGGAGTGGTTTACTCAGGATGTTCCATTTAAAATTTGAGATATTTTTCTTATTGTTCTCTGTTTCTCAAGGGGCTTAACTGTTTTTAATTCCAAAAACCAAAAAAAAAAAAACAATTTAATTAAAAAATGCAGCAATACTTACCATTCTGCAAAAAATATTATATTTACTCGATCAATAAACAGTCCAGAAGAGATTGCAATATTGCGGAATAGAATAACTTTATCATATTGTCAGGTAGCTTTGATGTTCATCAAATATTAATTTGCACGCGATTCCCTCTTCGTGTCTCGATGCCATGGAAAACATCCTTGGCAGCATGAGTAATTTGTGTATCATCTAACAGGTGAGGTGGGGGTATTTTGCGATATAAATGGAATTGAAAATTGAAGAATAAATTGGGATTTTTGAAGTTACACGTATGATATGAAACATTAACAATCTGGAGCTAAAAATTTGCCAACAAACGGTGAAGCAGAATCCTTAGTTTCATAAAAAAACATGGAACACGAAATTCATGGTCCCTATCCCTATAATTTCTAAAAAAAAAGGTATTTTTAAACGAGCTGAATACACACAATTTTTTTCCAGAGATATCGCGCGCCACTGATTACGCAAAGCGTGCCAAATTCGCTTTTTTTTGTCTGCGTATCTTCGTTTCTCCCTTTTCCCCGGTCTGTCTAACTGTCTAACTTCTCTTCTAACGAGAGAAGTTTGACAGTTAGACGGTTATTTTATCCGTTTCGGTTGAGCGGAAAATAATCTTCTAAGCCCCACAGCAATGAAATTAACATTAAAGAAAAATTAAACATACATATTCAAGCTCATTGCGCCGCGCCCATCGCAAAATTTATCCCAATGACGTTATCCAATTAATCTTCCCGAAAAAAAAATACCAATGCATAGTGCACAGACCATATTACTATTCACAAACATTTGCATGAAGTGCAGATTATGCAAATTCTTTTAATCGTCAAATTATTGCGACGGAAAATGTGGTAAAAAATACTGTAGATGATGTCGGTGCGGTTACAAAGCCTGCCCACTGGCCACATTTTGTGTGACTAAGCGATTAAACGTGGTGGTGTTCATGCCATTGTTTATAACCATTTTTTCCGTTGTTTATTTTTTATTTATTTTTTTTTTCAATTTCACTTCATTTGCAGCCTCTCCCATAATGGGACAAAAAGCGTCGAAAAACAAAAAGGTGGAAGATAGTATCACGTATTCAACAACAAAAATAAACGACACTTTACCGAACATTACAATTACACATCCCACACCAATCTTTCAACCAGATAGCCCTAATCCGTTCACCGTTCCTCCACCAACCCCGAAAGATTCTCATAGGTACGTATAATTCCGCTCATTTTTATTTATTATGTCTAACGCCTGCATCGATTACAGTTTCTCATCCTACATTGAAGAGACGCCTATTCTTTTTAGTTCAGAGAGAAATTCTGAAAAAAGCAGTCTATCGAGATCAAGTCCTCCCCCACCTCCATCTGGTCCGCCTCCTCATGAACCTGTGAAAAATTGTATTGTTCACAACGAAGAAACTAGAGTATGTATGATTATGTATTTGCAAAGCCAATAGTCTTAATTTAAAAAAATAAAAAATAAAAAATTACAGAAACAATTTGGAGCTTCCGTATTAGAGAAAAATTCAAGTGTACTTCCACCAAAGCCCGACGAAAAAACATATGCAGTTCCTATTATCCGGCCAATTTCTTCTGCAAAAGACAGAATTGCTCTTTTCGAGTCTTTGAACCCTAAAGAACGCATACAGCAATCCACAAAACAAGTGGCTGAGGAGCCTGCTTATGCTGTAGGAATGACGCCTCAGAAAGTCAATTTTTGTGAACCTTCACAAATGGAAAGAAAACAAAGAACCGTGGAAGACACCCAATCAGTTGCTTCGGTGAATCCCTTATTGTTTACCAAACAAATATTTAACTTTAATTTTACAGACGGTCAGTGAGTATCCAGTCTATAGCTTTAATTCGGATTATAAATACCACGCGGAGAAAAAGGAGAACGTTCACAGTGGCATATTTCCCATTGATATAAATCGTAAACATTTCGGTTTTTGCGGGCGGAGTGGATCAGGAAAATCGTCTTTAATAAATTCCCTTCGTGGATTGAACAATGGCGACCCACAATCTGCAGGAAGGGCTCATTGCAATCGTATGGAACCTTTTCGGTTTATTGAAGGCGAGCTTCAACAAACTGTTCTTTGGGAAATTCCTTACCCTCGTTCATTTTCTTCATCTAATGTGGTTTTTGACGCTAATATGGGATTCGATAAGTTCTATGAAAGTCACAAGTTGAAATTATTCAAGAGATTATTTATTCTTATTCCTGATAGTGCACCAACTGATGAAGATATCACTTTTGCTCAAGTTGCATTATCCAGGTTTGCTTAATCGTGACCTTATTGGGTTGCAGAAATCTATTTGCGCTTCATTGATACGGTGTGTTGGACGAAACGTTGGAAAATAAAATTTAAACTTCACGGGTTTTTTTCCCGGAAATATTCTGGCCTAAGCATGGTCGCATTGAGCTGCATAGCCACCAGGAGTGCCACAAAAAAAATTTTTGCGAAAAAACAAAAAAATGTTTTTTTCGCAAAAAAATTGCGAAAAAAAACAAAAAAACCAAAAATGTTTTTCATTTTCACCGCGTATTTTTATAGTTTTTTATCAAAATACTACCAAATTTACCCATTTTATTCATGCAAAAAGGTGGAAAATTGCGAAAAATGTGCGAAAACTGTTTGGGAGACATCTCGAAAACCCGTACTCTAGTCTTTAACCCAAGTTTTTCTTTCCAATCTTTGATTTTTTCAAAAAAAAACTGCTAAAGTTTTTTGAAACAAAAAACCTATGCGAAAAAAATAAACATTTTTTCGCAATAGGTGCGAAAAATGCGAAAAACAAAAAAAAACCAAAAAAAAAACGGCACCCCTGCCAGTCTGTTGCGTTAAAACGGATATGAAGAGGAGACGCAGAGAGTGCGTGCCAACGACTCTCGCAGTAGAGACGCAGACAACTAGCCTCCCCCCTCAGCGGAGCGCATTGCGATTAACGTTTCGGCCAGCACACCGTGGCACCAACTTTATTGTTTTGTACTGGGGCTCTGGGGTGTGGGATCCCTATAAATAGACTGAGTGGAACACGAATATAATACTCTTGTTTCTTCAAAAGATTCAATTTTTGAGAAAAAAACGGGAAACAGGTGAAATTTTCCAACCGATTCAAGAAAACCAGAAAATAAGGTGATATGTAGGTCCGTAACGCACGGCTACATACCTCGATAAGCGCAAAATGCATTTCTGCGCCCGCCCCGATAAAATATGCTAATTAACTAACACGTTTTTTTCCAGACGAACTGCCATAACATTTTTGTTGACAAAATGTGACGAAAACTTAGACGCTGAAAGCCGAGAAAATGGAACAAGACTGGACCAGGAAATGAAAAAGTCTTATGAGACTTCAGGCAGATATATTTTCATAAAGTACCTGCTTACAAAATCTCAAATTTTAAAAGATACGGAACTTTTATTTGTTAACGCTCCAACAACAAGAAATTTGGTTAGTGGAACTGTCGGTTATCTTCATTATCTTATCAATGAAGAACGGCTGCTTCAACTCCTAGATCTCAATACTGGATGCCATTTTGAGCTAGAAGAGAAACTAAGGAGAAAAAGGAATAACTCGGATGAGGTTAACAAATCTTCTGTGTATAACACCTATCAAACAGTAAGACAAAATACTATTTACCCTACATAATTGTAAATAATTTGACGGGTTCAGAATGAAAAGGAAATTCCTGAAGTACAATGCTACGCAGTTAGCAGGCCGACAATTTTAGCAGATGCTGGCTTTGAGATTTCATTTGGCATTGATAATCATGGATTTTCTTCCGAATCAAAGTCAACTTTGGGACGAGATGGAAAGGTGTTTTAATTTTCTTTGTTGAAAAATTAAACAAAAACTTGATTTTTCAGCCGTCTTTCAATTATGGATTTATTGGCGGCAGAGGTGTCGGGAAATCATCTTTGATTGATGCGATAAGAGGAATATCTTCAAAGAGTTTACATTCTGCTACCAAACATAAGGTAGCCATTTCACTGTGTTAAGAAGGATACGAAAAGGAGACGCAGAAAACTGCAGCTACTCGAGCGTATTGCCAATTTGCCATTTTTCAGAATCGATCAAAAGCTGGAAGCTGTGAAAAGTTTGAATTCGATGACAGTGTTCTCAAACACAATGTAGATCTCTATGAACTTTCATACCCAAGAAAAATAAGCTCTTACTTTGAGTTTATAGAGTCAGTTATTGAAAAATATTAAATTGTAATATAAAATTCAGCTTGCATAACATTGCTTCCTTCACCGCATTGTTTATAATTGTGGATCAAGTGCCAAGCGAGCAAGATTTGGCATTCACGAAAATTGCTTATCGACGAAACACTACGATACTATTCCTTATTACAAAATGCGACAAAAAATTGGCTTCCAGAAGTAGAAGCGACGAAATCCCTGTTTGCGACTTGCTAAAACAACGATATATTGATAAATCATTGAGGAAATTTGACCTAATAATGTCAGAAAAAGCAGCTGAACTGAGCGGACGTGTGAATGTATTTTTTGTGTCGGCTCCTGTTTTTAAAGCGCTTCGGCAGGGTAACTTTTTTTGCTGATCCACCACAACTTTCTTCTGTTTAGGAGATCCACGAGAAAGTCAGTTTGTGCTTCACGAGAGAGCAATGTTTGATTTTCTAAAGTCGAGACGAATGATTGCGGACATGCTGGATGAACCACGTCCATAAAGTGTACACGGGTCATTTCATCATGGAATTGATTGCAAGAGTCATTATCACATATCTTTTGAAATAGCCTGAATTGTGTTACTAGGTATTTCAAATTCAAATACAAACAGACCCAGCTTTACTTTACTTTTTTTCTTTAAAATTGAAATGTTTATTTACATGTAAAAGAAACAAACTACAAACATAAACAATTATTACAAACAGCTCCATCTGCAGAATTAACCTGTAAAAGCGTCTAGGAAGAAACTTGTGCTACCATTGCCGACAATTGAGTATTCTTCTTCAACGCAGCTCGAAGAAGCGAGCTCTTTCTTTTGGTGAATAATTGATTGTCTATCTCGGTACTACATTGCGTAGAACAATCGGTAGTGGAGTCTAGAAATTTTGTTTTAAATTTATTTCTGTGTACCTATTTACCTGAATTTTTAAAACGCATTGGTGAGCCCGCTGCTTCTACAAGAATAGCAAGGTCGGCAAGAAAAGGATCAAAGGGAAGATCGACGTCGTCATCAAACGCATCTGGATTACATTGAATTGCCTGAAATGGTGATTTTAGATATTGAAAATTATTTGGAGCTTTTGGAAAAGGGTAATAAATAGATCTACAGAAGGTGGATAAATTTGAAAACTTTTTTTTTGTGAGTATAAATATTTTTCTATGTTATGTATTCTACTATTTTGAAGGAAATAAGTACATATGTAAATATGTAAACTAATTGACTTAAAAGTATTCAGCTAATTTCAAACATGCGACGGACAACACAGCAATTATCCAATGTTAGTATACCTTAACAGGCCATATCGCCTAATTCACAAATTTCGAGTGCCTGAAAACGAAGTTGGACAGTTTCAGTTTCGTGCTGACATAGTTAAAATAAATAGAATAGCAAATTAAGATGGTGAAGGTGGAAAAGAAAATTAGAATTCTATAGAGTTGCACAGTTTTCGTTGCAGTGAATTTTATCTTTTTTTTTTAATAAAAAGGTCTTACTTTGTCTCTCGTAGATTTTTCTTCTGGAACACTTGAAATCAACGTTCCCTTGCCCGAACACAAGACAACAGAGCTTCTGAAAGTTTGTTATAACTTCAAGCAAGTACATATAACTGCAAAAAAATAGCCATACCGTTTATCATCACTGTTTTCATTTATGCCTTGCACCAAGGCTAGAGTCGTTGAATTATCCTTATCTCGAATACCGTGAGTTAACATTTTGCCAGTGAACATTTGGCGAACCACGTCTCGAAATTGTTGGGACATTCCGCAATAAATTGCAAATCGAAATGGATATGATACGACTATCAAGACATTTCTTCAAAAAAAAATGAAAGGTAAAGCGAGCCTGCTAACCTTTTATCACTCACCTAACTATGAGTAGAATATTTAAAAATTGATAGTCTACAAAACTGAATTTCAATGAAACGGATAGCACGTGAATTGTAAAAATTAGCGCTGCTGGAATTTCAGTGATCAAGAACAGCAAAATGACAACCACCAGCATCCGAGTATTCTGAAAAAATAGGAGATTTTCTACAGTACACAAAATTTCACTCCTTTTCAAGTACCTGCTTCAAACCGTGAGCTCTTTTGGGCTCGTTTCCCGCACTAACACTATCCCGCTGCTTAAATAATCGAGTTAACTTATTTTCGTTCTCGGTGGAATTCGCGAGCTCTGAGAATTTCCTCCGCGACGAACGAGTGTTCGCCGAATACTTGGAGAGCAAATTGGCGTGTCTTCGGTCCGCTGCCCTAATAGCGCCGACTAGCTTCCATGTGAAGATGACTAGAAGAACAGATGGGATGAGATGAACAAAAATTGTTTGGGTGGAGAACATCATCTTGTAATACATGTCTTCTCCAACTTCCATCAGGAACATGGATTTGTGACGGTAGCAGAGCACTAGGGTTCCTGAAGAAATTAGTAAAGTGGGGGTGGCGAAAATAATTGAGTTATTACGATTTCGATGACTGTCGAATACATTGTGGCTTTCGTTATGAAATGCGAATAAATCTGGCATGTACATAATGGTTGCAACCGATATTATGAAGAAGATGACCTGAAAATGTTCATCTAAATATGTGCACGGGGTGCTGCTGACTGCTTTTTTGAAATTCTTTCTTAAAATGCGCTCAGGCTGCGTCGCGTGACATCGCTGTCTCTCGTCTGTGTCTCGCCGTTTACACACTTTTGCTTTAAAATTAATTTCAAATACATTTTCTGACGAGTTTATCGGAGCTCATTTTTGTGAGAGTGTGCTATTTGCGCTCTATGGACAATACAATGCGTAAAGATTAAAGCTATCTCTAACTTTCTGATTTATCTTATATGCTCACAGAAACGAAATCTTGCCTCTATGGCCTTGCGGGAAATTCTAGGCCACAAATTTCATTCGGCCTTTGTCCAACCCACTTTTACTTGTTTTATTTGAAAGTGTGTGTATTAAAACAAACGATGTTTTCTTCAAATATCCGTGACCAAAAAAACTAAAGATATACTCAGGAAATTTTTGGCTAATAGCCACTGATTCGGGGCGTGTGCTATATGTATTTGGCACACGCCCCATACTAGATGGCTATTAGCCGTTTTCTATGGCTATTAGCCGTTTCCGTCCGCTATCGTTTTCAAATTTTTTCCATTTCAAGTTTCGGACATTTTGTGTCTGGAAAAAGTCGCAAAATTGTTGAGTAAGCACGTAGATTGTTTCCTATAATTGTTGCATGTAAACATTCTAAAAATGCGTTGCCAACAGACGAATTTTTTATTGGCAAAGGTATTACCCCATAATGGCTAATAGCCCTTTTCGGCGACTAATAGCCATATTCGACGGCTAGTTGCCATTATCGCCCGCTATTAGCCTTTTCGGCGGCCTAGTGCTGCCTAATGTCTTTTTCAAACGTTTTTTTTTGCCGCCGACGCTGACGCGCTGCGTTTGCGTCGCGCGGCGTGGCGTGGAGTGGCAATGATGCCTCTCGTCTGCGTTTCACCGCTTACACGCAGACACGCCGCAAAGATTCTGTTTAACGGAGCACACTTTCACGATGGCAGTCGCCAGCACCTCGCCCATATGGCATACAGCTGTTTGTTATGACATCATTCATGAAACTCAACAAAACCTAAAAAGTGTACTTTAACCGGTGAAAAAAGAATCACTGTGATACAGTTGTATGCATCACCGGTAGAGCGCAAATAACACATTCTCAGCACGAACAATAATTCATTAGCACTACTCACCTGCTTGCTTCGGTGAATTGTGCAAAATTTACGAACTAGCGAAGGAACACAAATGTAAATGTATCTTTGAATAGCCAGGTACACTGTGAGCCATATTGCCATAGTGTGAAAGATTGAAGGCAGAAATGCAGCCATGTATGGAATCATATTGCACCAAAAACTTGGAAGACCAGTTTGCAAGTCTTTTTTGTAGCCTTTAAAGTTCTTTTATTTACATCCCAGTTTATCTCCTAATAGAAAGTACCTGATAATGTGTAATAATAGGTAAACCAGGGAAGACATGATAATCCGGTGAGCAGTTCAGTGACCGCCATGGCAAGTAACACATAATTTGTAGGCGTTCGAAGATATTTGTGAGATAAAACTACCACGATGAAGCTATTGGTGGCTACAGTAAGTGTGACGATAAAGGGCATCATATACCCGTACATTGGAACCGCCCAATCAACGGGGACCTAAAAATGGATGTGGAGGAGTTAGACAGTTAGACAAATTGAGATGGCGCGCGAAATAGACTTGTGCATTCAAGTTTCACTCACCATATTACCAATAAACACCGGGCGACACGATACATTGTAAACGCACGATGGGTGATGAATAGCCATAATTTCCGTTTTTAAATGACCTCACCGGGAACGAAAAGAATAGAAAACTAAACGAGTTTTGGAATAAAATGAATAATATTATCACCTGCAATAAATTTAATTAAAAAGGATATTTTCTAAATTTAAAACACAGAGAGTGCAATATAAAATAACAAGCAGCATAATGAAGAATGATAATAGCAAAATAACAACAAAAACAGCAATTGGGCTGCTAGAAATAATCGGGAATGTCTAAACATTCTCTACTTTTCACGTTCTTTGAAACATTATCAATATATATTTTTTCAAAAAGTAGGAGAGCCGCCAAAACCACACACATGGAAGTGAACATTTCAGGAACACCACCGCCAGCAAACTCAGAACACAAAGAAACTGAATAATATATATTTTTGTTGGAATCTTTTTTTGTCTACATACATACTCCGAAGCAAAACTGAAGCAAAGAAAGAATTGCGAGGCGATTCTCAAATTTGATAGGTCCAAAGCTAAAGCTCGTTAGGGCATTTCTCTCAAAAGAGCTATTAGTGGTAAAGAGCAATTCTTGAATAAAGCAACAAAAAAAGCAATTAATTTTCAAAAAAAAAAATTTTTCTCCATTTTTGGTTACTTGATTTTGTTATTTTTTTTGCTGCTTTCTGTTTTCCAGCGGCATAATAATTAAATTCTCAAAGTTAAGGACGTGTTGAAGAAAAGAGCAATCAGGTTCGGAGCTAGCTGACAATACAAAAATTTCAACATCACCGTAAATAGATATCTAGATGTAGACAAAAGAAATTTGGTCCATTTCGGGAAAATAGAATGATGTAAATGACGGACGCCTCATTGTGGAGCACAAAGCTGCTCATTTTCGGCGAAAAAAAACCAACTCATCAAAAAAACTGGATGACAAAAGCAAAAGCACAGACAGAAAAAAATCCAATTGTAAAGGAAACGTCAAAAGCTGAGAGGATGAATGAATGAGTAAGAAAAATATTTTTTTTAAATACAAAAAGTGTGTTTAGATTCTGATAAATGGTAGGATAGCAGAAAAATATTAGAGAGGCTTTTGGAAGGTTTTTCAGAAACCAAACTGAGTATGTCTTCTTCTACATGAAAACCCTCATAGTCAGAACATACGTGAACGTGAGTAAAAAGGCCCTTTTTCTAGATATGAAGATGATACAATTTTTTTTCATACGAAAGAAGACGTAGGAGGTATTAGGACTCTTCTTCGTGAGGCACACATGCATGTGATGAGAGTCTTGAGTATTATAACAAAACTAATTTAAGTTCGATACCCAACACTTCTGTCCGACTCAACTTTCATATAAAAGCCGGCCCACATATGTACGGGCCGCGGCAAGTTAATAATCTTCAAAAAGGTCTCAAAAAGAATGCGAAATTCTTTAATTGTTGTGTTTTTCTGTTCTTTTCTATTCTACTTTTCAAAAATGTGTAGGTTTCACGTATACATAGGACTGGCGCTCGTTGCAGCGTGAAATTATCGTTTTGAATCTACGGAAGTCCACCAAGGCGTATTGTTTAACTTTTCGTGTTTTTAAGACGGAGACGTGCTTTTTTTCTAGGCGGACAATAGCTTTTTGTAGCCCTTTGGGTAACATGAAAAATTATTATTAAGACAATTTGATTTTTGCCTGATTGAATATAAAATTTTCTACAAAAAGGACTACTTTCCAGAATTATTTTTTTATCGAAAACAATAGAGACTTTGTGTTTTGTTCTGGTAAAAATCTAAATATTACTACTTTAGTCATTACGGGAATTGAGAAATTGTTAATAAATAATTTAAAAAGAGCAAAATTGTACAACGTACAAAAAAACGATTTATGAATTTTCTATGCTAGCGGGGTGAAAAAAAGAAGTTTTCTAGATAGGTGGGCACTGAGCAAAAATAATCTGAATTTACGTGCTGCCTCTAGGTTAAAAATAAATCACACAGGGTAAAAATTTTTAATTAAGTTGTCACAAAGATATCATTTTCTTCATTCTATGGAGAACATACACATGTATGTAAATAATTTTTGTGTATGTATATGTAAGTCGAATAATGATCAGACAAGTTCGAATTTTCAGCAAATCCAATTCAAAAATAATGCAATTCCCAACCACCAAAACCAGTGTGACTTGGTTTTTTTTAAAGAAAAAATATCTTCCGGTTTTCAAAGTAAAATAAGTGAAAATAAATACATCATTAAAACAATAAGGTTTTCTTTTTATTTTTATACAAGCATGCTGCGCAGTCCTGCGCGGCTGCTGACGCAGCCTATTGGCGACTTCGTCGCCACATTCTATTTTTTTGCGTTCCACCCTTCCTCATTTATTTATACGCACTCTGTTTTTGAAAGATTTCTGTCCTCTGTGGCTCAGTCGGTATTGCTCTTGAATACAAATCCTAATGTCACGGGTTCGTGTTTTGCCCACTGCATTTTCTTGCAAAAAGGCAGGTGCGGACGCGCACAGACATCCCGATCTGGGTTTTTATATATAAGAAAGATTTCGTAATGTGAGTCAAGAATTTTGAGACGACATCTATCTTTCAAAACAAAGATAACCAAGCCTTAATCGTTTTTGCGCATTATCGGTTCGCTACCAGTTGTATCTGACAACTGCTCGCCGGAAACGAAAACAGGAAATTGATGTGGTCGTTTTCTCAGTCAGTTTTTGGCGCTTTAATTTCCAGGAGTTTGCAGGGAAGGAATAGAAACAGTCGATTGAATTAAATTCTTTTACGTGTTGAAATTAGATTGTGCAATTCATTTATGTGTAATAATAAAAATAGCGCTAGCCAATATTAACGAACATAATAGGTATTAGAAAGGAGTTTTTTTTTTGAAGAAAAAAAAAACCGAAACTAATGAACCCGAAACGAGAGCCCTCCCTAACTAGTATTAATTTCCTTTTAGAAGAAAATGTTTTTTGATATTGATATGTATTACTCACAGCTTCAGAAATATGAACTCTAACTGTGAATCAGAGTTTTCAAGAAAAAAAAACACTGAATAATGTCAAAAAATGAGCGCTCTACCGATAAGGGGTAAGTGGAGGGAGTTGAAGAGAAATTAGACAGTTAGACAAAACGAGAAATTCGGAAAAAGGAGATGCGCAGAGGAAGGCGCGCCTTCCGTTATCAATAGCGCGCAGAATACATTTTAAAGAAACAAAACAAATTTAAAAATATCAAAACACGCTCTACGGAGAGATAGAACCAAACAAATAAGAAAAACAATTTCGACCCTGGGAAAAAAGTGCATATTTTGAAAAAGCATCTGCGCTCTACAGGGCTCCCGCAGCTTTAAAATGTTTTTGCCAGCCCTAATAACTATACAATTCTTTTATTCACTGTCCAAGTTCCTACTGAAAGCATCTCAGGCTGAAAAAGTGGAACAATTCAGAATGAGTCACTCATCTTTTTTTAATGAATCCTATAGAAAGAAAATGGAAACGGCTTCACTTTTGACCTAACCAGAAAACAAATACAATTTAAAATTTGCCCAATTACACTATACATCCAAAAGAAAAGGTGTTTGCTTCACGGTAGTTTTCAGAAAACGAATTAAAACTTAGAGTAGATTCTTCTCTCAATTTCTAACACAAAACTTCTAATTAAAAAGGGTGTACCGCACCACCATCTCACGAAAAGAAAGTTTTCTCGATTCCAAATTAGGAGTGAGAGCCTAGAGGAAAGCAAGATGAGATGGAGCCCCCTCCTACCCATATATCCATATTTATTTTCGGTACGTGTGTGTGCGTTTGCTTGAAGAGCAGTGTATGAATCCAGCGTACAAGGACTGAGGGAGTTTGAGTTAAAAGGAAAAATCTAGTGCAAAAAGCTTTTTACAAACACTGATGAGCTTCTTTTATCTTCTTATTCTTCCCCGTTTTGTTGTGTTTCGGTTCAACCGAATAGGAGCAGATAACAAAGCTAATTTTTAAACTTTCGGTTGATTTGGCTTATTTTATTGGCGGTATTTTATACAACTTTTTTCTCCTAATTTCAACGCTATTGAATGCACGTTTTTCTCTCTGCAAACGATAATATGTACAAGGGAAATAGAAATGAGTGCATTGTTTTGTTTCTCAAGATCATTACCACGTTATACATCAATTTCTTATGTTTGTGCCGACGTTCTCATGTTGTTTGGATGCAGAAGACTCGATTACATAACGAGTAGCTTTGATACGTTCCAATGAGCAGAAAGAAGAAGAAAACAAAAACAAACTAAGGATAAGTCAAAAGCAGGGTTAGACGTCAGGCGATTTATCGTATGAGACTTTGCTTGTCGGCTTGGACTGATTAATTCAATAGAACATTTCGGAAGGGTGAAGCTTTTTTTGGCACTCTATTCCGCGCTTCGCTGATGACGTTTCCTTATTTTGGAGAGAAAATAGCGGCGATTGCCCTAGCGAAAGTGCGCTCTATTAAAAGAATCTTGGCAGTATGTCAAATCAGGCAGAGAACGAGTAAGTGATGAGACGCAGGGTTGTAACGCGACGCAACGCAATCGCAGCGGGTGGCGTGGCGTCGGCGGCAAAACAAACGTTTGAAAATAGGCAGTCACCCTGCGTCTCGAGTTATCGATAGAGCGCGTAGGGGAATTTAATGAAAAATGCCGGCAATAAAATAAGCACAGGCAAAACTCGAGCCAGCCCGCAATATTCTTAATAACAAAAAAATGAGAGGTCTGCATTGAACATCAGAATAATAAGTTCATTTTATATTCGTACAAATTTTTAGTAAAAATCTCACTTAAATTATTCTATTAATGTGATATCTGTTATACATATTTTTGCCATTAAAAATTAATCAGACACTTCAACGTGGAGTTGTACTTCCAGAGAACGCCACCATGACCGCTCATTGCTCACCCAAATGTGGTAAAATGCATCCTGAATTCAAATATATTTATTTTAAATTTGTGGGATGGTGGACACAGGGGGAATGAACCGGGAGACAGCAAACGCGCTCCACCGCAGTAAACGAGGCGACCACGTTGGCGACGAGAGAGCGTCTCTCGCTTCAAATGCATTCGTTGTTCACTTTGCGATTTGCGATTGGAGCGAATTTGCAGTGCTTTACCAATATACCAAGTATAAAAAAATTTGGTTTTAGGGGAAAAGTAGCTTTTACCAAAGAGTGACAAAGATACGGAGGCAAAGAAAATCGACCCGCCACAACGCGACGCGCACGCTTCATGTCATCTGTAGAGCGCGAAATATATCACAGACAAGTCCACCTACATGTTTGATTATAACTTCCTCCTCCATTGGGACAAGTGTCGGACCTGGCATCCATGGAAAACAAGGGGACACTTGTTTAGCGCTGAAAAAAAAACACATATGAGCGAAGTCACACCAATTCCAGCTCACACGAAGAAATCCTCAACGTTCTTGGTTTCGCTCCAAAACACTCCAAAACCAAAGTTCCTGTTGCCTCTCACCCACCACTTCAATCGTGCACCACATTTTAACTCCTTCGTCACAACGTGGGCTTGTCCGCAAGACACAGTCACCGTTTCGAAATTCTTGACACTCTTAAATGGTGGGATTTCAATATACTCTGCTAAATATTGGGGAAAAACAAAAAAAAATGCGACACGGTGTTTGCGCATTTTTGAAAAAAACAAATCGTAGCCCATCGGAACCTAGGCCATAGAGAAATAGGCCAGCAGCAGGCTTGTGCGGAAACGGAAATCGGCATTGCCGGATTTCCGAAATTTCCGACATTTTTCGGAAACGATTTCCGTCGAAAACGTTTCCGAAAATTTTTTCGGAAAAGCTTTTCCGACGGAAATATTTCCGAAAAAACTCGGAAATTCGGAAATAGGCAAACATGACTAAAAACCGGCCGATTGCTTAAATTTTTTTTCTAGACCTATCACTAGGGTTATTCTTCTTTTTTTTTTTCGGCCTTTGCTTTGCTTATTTTCTGGTTTTTCCTTACGGTTTCAAAAGATTGAAGCAATTTTGTAGGTTATCATTTTATGAAAACATGGTAAATGTTTAGTTAAACGTGAAATCAGGTATTTCGAAGCTTCAAACGTTCAAAAGCAGTAATTAGTGCTCTGTGGCAATCATAGCTCGAACTGAACGATAATTTTCGAAAGCTAACGTGTTTTCAATCTCAACTTTTGTTTTATGAATATTATGTATCAAGAAAATTGTGGGGGGAGCTAGATTTCGAAGTTCATACAGCTTTGGGGGAAACATATTTTGAACAATAATAATTGATTTCCAGAGTACATATAATAATCTTTTGATAATTTTGTCAACTTGGAAGCTGCATGATGTTTGAAAATAGACTCCGCTTCCTTGCCAAAATTTCAATCGTTCTTTTCACTTTTTATAAAGTAAAATCACTTGGAATTTCGAAAAAGGGCGGAAACTATGTGGCAACTTATAAAACAGTATTATAGTCGGCGAATACATCATCAACCTCGCTCTACTGTAAAACTCCTGTAAAACAGTGTTGAACTTGCAAGATTAACGTATCCACGACGAATTGCAGTTAAAATTTGATTTTTCGCTTCAAAAAAGGCGCACCACACTGTTGAAAATTGAAAAGTGCCGTATTCTTTTAGTTTCATGATAAAATGCTTGATTAAATTAAAACAACAAAAGAAACTAGCGAATTTTTGGTATTTCCGAACTTTTCCGAATTTCCGACCTTTTTTTCGGAAACAAAAGTCGGAAAGGAATTTTTCCGAAAAAATTTTCGGAAACAAAATTTCGTTTCCGACTTTTCCGACTGACCGTTGCCGCACAAGCCTGGCCAGCAGCGAAATACGTATTTTCTACGTAGAGACGCGAGACGATATGCGGGAAATTTTTCGTCTTCATATTCAAAAGTATGCAAACACCGTGTCGTTTTTTTAATCCTACATTGTCATCTCTTGACGAATAATACCAGTCGACTGGATATTCCACCGGAAGTTCTATAAAACCTCCAAAAGTGTGACTATTATCGTTCCAAATGGAAGGCAAAGAAGAGTGAACGGCGTATTCAAGAACATCATTACGCCAGTTGCTTTCGCCAACCAGTCGAACCTAGATGAAAGGTTATGTGAACACAAAGTTTTTAATTTCTCCTTACTTTCTCTCTGGTCTTTTCTGGTAGAAGTGGGCGCACGACTACGTAAAGGGCGGTGGCAAAACTAGGAATGCATACGGGAACGAAATACTGCAAAAAAAGAAGAAAAAAACAATTTATTTGTTCGCTTTTTTTTGTTTTTTGAAAAAACCTGTTTTAACCAGACCCACTTTAATCATTTCTACATAATGATCAGCCATAAAATCAGCAAGCGATTTCATAGAACCGGTCACTAAATCATACAGCTTTTTGTTGTATTGAAGACCAGTGAGGTCCATGACGTAGAGTATCCAAGCTTGCTTTCCTGTTTCCGCTTCAAGTTTCATCACATGATGCAACATTTGCTCCAAGTCAACCATTCTGGCTTTCATCACTTCTAGGATTGAATATGTCTCCATCATTCCCGTGTAGTCGGTTTTCCCGCACAGAAAAAATTTGCAGTTATTTTATTGGTGGATTCACAATGATAAATAATCGAAAATACCTGTTCAATGTTTACAATAACATTGTCAATCACCCCAGACGGACCAGTTATACCATACTTCCAGTGTTTGTGAATCGGATGATTTCTTTCTCTGCGATGAAGATCATCCAAGTTCCATCCGTTCCGCAGGTTCAAATGATGTTTCAACTTCCTCGCGATTTCTTCAATTGGCAATGTGTTATGCCCTTGCAACCAACGCAATAAGTTGAAATCGGTGTTGTAATAATCAGATAGATCTTCCTAGAAAGGTATTGATTAGAAGCTGCTCTGTACACGGAGTGCTAGCGACTGCCCTGTGCCAAATGAGAGCGTGTAAGCGATGATACGCAGCGTCGCCACGCGACGCAACCGCAGCGCGTGGTGTCGGCGGCAAAAAAGGGTTTGAAAAAAGGATTGTTGCCAGCACCTCGTGTCTGGGCTGATACCTTGACAAGCTCTCGGAGCTTTTCCATTTTACTCCGGTCTTCTGGAGTGATAGGACTTGTTGTGTTTTGTACTACTGTCATTATAGGATCTGAAAACCAAAGAAACTAAACGAAAACTGTGAATGAATGAAAAATAAATGAATGAATATAGAAAAAGAAAACGGCATCTTTTTTTTTCTTACAAAGTAAGAATTCTGCTGACCACAATTCTACCTTTTATGTATTGTATCCACTTTATTCGATAGTCAACACAACGGCAAGTCACAAGCACTTTCGATTCGTCAAAAACCGGTTTGAAACTCTGACTTTCAGAAAAAGGAGGAGGGGAAGAAGGCGAAAACGAAGAAGAAAACAAATTAAAGATCCCCTGCGCTTAACAACTGGATGGTCTGACATCGTTGTCAAACTGGGGTTTACAATCATCATGTATACTCTGTTTCCAGTATTGTATTATCAAAAAATTCATCTTTTATAAAATCCTACCGAAAGGAAGTGTCAACTTTTTGATGAAAGCGGTTTGAAATGTAGTATAGGATTAACGAATATCACATTGAAATCGCCCAAAAAATGTCTCTGATTTTTGGAAAAAAATAGAAGACCACGGGGAGTACACGAAGTCGTGGCCTAGGAAACCGGCGGCCAGCATTTTTTTTTCAGACAAAACCTGTGTACTCCCCGTGATCTTCTATTTTTTTTTTTAATTTTGCAAATACATTTAAAACAGTTTCCCCGAAAAGTTGGCACCCCATTTGAAATGCTAATTGGCAATTGGGAATACAAACAAAAGAAATAAAATCAATTAAAAACAATCTCCATATCTATGTATGTTCCTCTACTGATGACTGAGCTTCTGGAGAATTTTCTCCGCAGCTTCAAGAGTTTCATTCTTTTTAAAATAGCACAGACGGATCATATTGCTGTTTTCCAGTTTGCTTTCACGTTTCGAATAAAATGCGGATGGTGGAATCACGGCCAGCTTCTTCTCACGGCACAACCATCTAGAAAATACAAAGTCATCCGGGTCCTTATCGGTGGCCAGTTTGAGTGCTGGAATGCAACAAAAAAATTAGAAATTTAGGATAAATCGCTCACCATCCTTCAGATGTGAATAATCGGCGAGCATGAAGTACCCGGCGTCCGGAATGATTGGGCGGAAATTGCCCTGCTCCAACATTTTGGCAAGTTTGTCGCGTTTGCCACGAAGTTCTTTCGATAACCCGGTTGCAAGGTACGAGTTTTCGGGATCTTCCAAAAACTTGGGCCAATCGGTGCGGAAAGCTTCGGCGATCGCCATTTGGGTTGGGCTAGAGCAAGTAAATACGCAGTTTTGATGAATTGCTTTTAATGGCTCCAAAAGGTTTTTCGGGCCGACAGCCCATCCAATTTTCCAGCCAGTCACCGAGAATGCTTTTCCAGCACTTCCGATTGAAATGGTTTGTTCGTACATTCCAGGTAAACTTGCTGTAAAAAACATAATATAATCAAAACAAAATACGCATGAGTGTGTGCTGGCGACTGCCTTTTTGTCAATTTTTTTTTTGTCGCAGTCGCCGACCCACGCGCTGCGTTTCGGTTGCGTCGCGTGACAGCGCTGCGTTGCCAGCACCCCGTGCGCATAAAAACCTACCAAAACGGATCATATCTTGGCGATTCCACACGTGAAATTCGTACACTTCATCGGCAATGACAATCAATTTATGTTTCTTGGCAATTTCGGCAAGTTTCTCCAGTTCCTGGCGCGAAAAGAGCTTTCCCGTAGGGTTGTGTGGATTATTGATCACTAACATTTTCGTTTTTTCGTTAATTTTGCTTTCAAGATTCGCAAAATCGATTTTGAATTCCGAAGAGCTCGTCGCTCCCTCTGCAATCTTCATAACCACCGGAACTGGAACTCCTCCAGCAAATTTTACTTGCGGGTAGTAGCAATCGTATGCTGGTTCAATAACTGCAAATAAAACGATTTTGAACATTTTATGCATGAGAAAAAAATATGCTTACTCAAAACTTCATCGCCTTTGTTAATCCACCCAAGAAAAGCATAGTAGAGCGACAGATAGGCACCCACAGTAACCAAGACTTCGTTTATAGGATCAACCTTGACACCGTAAAAGTGTGAATATATTTTGGAAAGTATATCGACAAGCATAGGATGACCATATCCACGTGTATACTGATGCGCGGCAGTGAGTTCTGGCTGGCTCGAAATGTTCTGCAGAATATCAGTGACAAACTTTGGCGCTGGACTGTCCGGAAATCCTTGTCCCAGATTTACAGCTTTGGTTTCCGCGGCCAGTGTGGTGAACTCGACCCTTAAAAGTTGTTTTTAAAAATTAGTCCAAATAGAGAAAACCCACCAAATGGATGTACTGTGAGTGGCCACTCCCTCCGCTGGCTTAGGAGCAAACGAAGACATACTGCAATTAGTGAGGCGACAAAGTTTGGATAAAAACTTTGATTTTAACATGGCGAAAAACCCCAATTTTCTGCAGAAACATCACGTACACTATTTTCTAATTGCATTGTCATAAAACTGTCAAAATTTGAGAGATAAAGAGTGAAACTGCTTTGAGACGTAAGAAAAAGCTCACAGCACTGGGTTCTGGCGACTGTTTTTTTTTCAATCCCTTTTTTGCCGCCAACGCTACGCGCTGCGGTTGCGTCGCGTGACAACGACACTGACGTAAATCGACAGCACTAACCGAGAGGTTAATAAATGCGCTCCACTGAATTGGCGTAAACTAATATGTGAATTTTCCTTGTTTTTGAAGGTTTCGATAGTTTCTAAGGTAATTTTATCCCAAAAATAAACTGGTTTTGTGTGAAAACGTGATACAAAATGAACCCCGCCACTGAAAAAATTTATTTTCCAATTTTTGAACGGTGAAATGTGCAACTTCCCTATTCCTATTACCGCGTCGCGAGGAACAGGCAGAAATGCATGGAAAACGTGGCAGCGTCGCGTGAGTCTCACCGCGGCAGCATGTCGATTTACGCTCGAAATTAAAAATTTCAGTAAGTTTGAAAAAATTATAACGTGAACCGACACACTGTCTCGGCGAGACCCACACGACGCTGCTACGTGCTTTTGCTACGTTTCTCTATCCTCGCGACGCAGTAATAGCGCAAAACTATATAATATGCGTTCAGAATTTCAAAAAAAAGAAGAAAGGGACACAAATTATTTGAAACATGCGGACGCTATCGAAAACCTGCGAAATTCCCGATAATTCGACACATTTTCGCGTTGGTGAGAATTTTTACACACATAAATTAATAATGAAACAAAAATCAAAAGGAAAATTTGGCAAAAATAGGACTGGATTCGGTTAAAATGTGTGCGCCGTGAAAAAAAATGCGGACGATAATTTAAATATAGTAGTTCGCGCCATCATTCTGTGGAGCGCACTTCCTGATCTCCCGGTTACTGCGGTCGATTTACATCAGCGTCATGGTGAAGTTGAACAATTTAAATGTCTCAAACAAACATTTCAACCATATAAATACCAAAAAATCAAAAACTAACAAGTAAAAAAAATTTAAAAAATGTAGGCTACTAGGGTCACATGCATATCACTTGTTCCTCCAGCCAAATTTTGACAATTTTACAATAATGCAGAGAAAAAGAATTCTAAAAATAAAGAAAACAATTCGTGTTAAATGTGCGTTTATTATGTCGTTTGCACACAAAAACAACACATTACACGATATTTTGCGGGAGTTCTGCTTGCGTCACGGTGATTTTTTCCAGCAGGCGGGTAGGACAAGGACACCCAGAGAGAAAAAGAGAGAGAGAGAATGGGTGGTCATTATTTAATTTACCGGGGAGTATAGGGCCATAAATAAAAACTGTGACAGTACTAGGAGAAACTTGCACTTTTTAAACACTTTTTTTTGCAAAAAAAAAATATACCAATCGAAGAATAGTTTGCAATGTCTAGGACAAATAAACGCTGGAAAAGTACACTGCGTGAACATTTTTTTTAAAGCGAATTTTCGTGACTCATTTCTCTCGTCTCTGTGTCTCCATTTTCTCACGCGTTCCGCTAAACTTGGTAGAACGCCACTGCGGAGACGCAGAGAATGCGACAGGGCGCGTCGGCCCTCGCGCCATGTCTGAAGTTTCGTACCACCCATAACGTTATAATTTCGCGAGAATTTTTTGCCTTTAAAAAAAACAACCACCGTGATAATTAATACAATTCCTAGTAAGTTTCTGAAGAAAATAGGTTGAAAACTTTTGAAAACGAAACAAATTTAAAACTATACAGTAAACAAATTAAAAACTATACAGGAGTCTATACTACCTATAAACAAGTATAGTTAAGGTACAGAGACGAAAAGAAAAAAAAAGAAGGTTTTGCGACAAAAAATTCATTATCATCATCGTAAAATCGCCGGTACAACGAACTTTGATGTGCCATTGAAAGCGTCAAGAAAATCGAGTTTATATACACTTTTTTTGGTCAAAAACATACCGGCGATGATGGAGATAAATACTAGACTTAATCGTCTGACAAATTTGAACCAACAAACCACACATACACACAATTATTAACCAAAATTTTAAATAGTTCAAAACTATTTAAAAAATACCTTTCATGATCATAAGTTATGATTCTTCAAAACTTAAATAGACGGTAAATAAATAAATAAGTAATTATCGTCTTAAAAAAGTAACCACGACCCGTATCTTATCAACATTTCTGGGTTTTTCTATAAATATCTGGTGAATGATCCATTCCTCTTTTGTAGGCAGAGCTGGTTATCAATCAATTAATCTAACAGTTTTTTTTTCCATGTTTAATATTTTTTCGTGTTACTTCAAGAGCTTCGAGCTGATAAGAAGTTTCGCAATCAACTTTGCACTATCACCTAGTTATTTCCCTTTGAAACTTGATTTTTTCATAGATGCCGTATTTGGATCATGCTGGGTCAACAATGCCTTCGAAATGTCAGATGGAAGAAATAGCGAAATTGCATTTGCAGCTGTTTCTAGCTAATCCACACTCTCATCATGCAACAGCTCTTAAAACGGAACAGATTGTTAACTCAGCGAGATTAAGGTATAGTAATGAACGGGAGAGGGGGTTGTTTCAATACCAAATCATTAACAATTATTCTGACAGGGTACTTCGACACTTTAACACCACCATAGATGATTACTTTGTCGTTTTCACACAAAATACAACTCACGCCTTGAAAATTGTTGCTGAATGTTTCAAGTTTGACAGCGAGAATTCCAATAAAAAATTATCTACGGTTTCAAAAAAGTTGACGAGTGAACCATTCCAATTTGCCTATCTTTACGACTCTCATCATTCTGTTATTGGCTTGAGACATGTTGTTAAAAACGTAGGTTAAGCACCCAAATGCTAATAGTAAGTTGTAATTGTAAATTTTTTGTTTTGAAGATCAGCTCTGTGAGTTGTGTGACTGAAGACGACATTATGGGGCGAGAAATTCCAAAAACACGAAATAGTCTGTTTGCCCTAACAGCAATGAGCAATTTCTGTGGTAAAAAATACAACTTGAATTGTATTGGGAAATTGCAAGAAAGTGGTGAGACCAAACCGTCAGGTTAAAAAAAAACGGATTTTTAAGGTTGGTCTGTCTGCCTCGATGCAGCGAGCTTGGTTTCAACCTCAAGTCTTGATTTATCAGTGTACAGGCCCAATTTTGTGGCATTTTCATTTTATAAAATGTTTGGATTTCCCACTGGAATTGGAGCACTTCTTATTCGGCGAGGTAGGATTGAAAAAAAACACTGACCGGGGCGTTATTGGCGGGCTGACCGGGCCGTTATTGGCAACGCGCTCCGCTGAGTGAGGAGGCTGCGTGTCTCACGGCGTGTTGAAGAGTACATCGTGAAAATGCGCTCCACTGCTCACATAGATTTGAGGAAACGCGGTTGTTACAGATTTGAAACGGTTTGGATTTTCAAAAACAAGGCGCTGGAGGAATACGTTTTCTGCGTTAAATAAATAGGGAAATATTTTTTAAATATTTAGAATCATGCAACAGATATGAACCCATAAGGAAAAAAAATATAAAAAATTGCTGCGGCGCCGCAGTAAAGACGTTTTGAAAATGCCATTTCGCGCGTTTTTTCTCGAGTGACGTGGCAACTTTCCCGCGAAATTTAAATTTTCATTTTCATGTACCTCTCAACACCCCTTGGTGTCTGCGTCTCTTCGGCGAGAGTAGGAAAATGCGACCACATTTAGGCCAAACATTTTTTTCGGGAAAAAAACCGCGCAGGCTAAATTTTATTTTCCAACGTTCCGTCCAATACGCCGTGAAAATAAGAAAAAAAAAGTCAAGATCGGAAAAATGAGCTAGATAATTTGTATTTTGTCTGGCACACTCTTTCTCTCTCTGAGCCTTGACCATTTTTTTTCCAAATGGAGCGCATTTGCATTACAGCGTTAATTGCACAGCTGTCTTAAAAGTTGCATTTTTTTTTTCAAAAAAGACATTTAATTTCTTCACAGATTCAACGACGTCTATCGAAAAGCGATCATTTGCCGGGGGAACTGTACAAAGCGTCGATGAGATGAACTTGTTTTTTATTCTTCGTGAAAACGAAAGAGCCTATGAAGAAGGAACATTAAATTATTACGCCATTGCGCAACTTCAAAAGGGATTTGATGAAATTGAAAGATGTGGTTTGGTTTTTTGTTTACAAGTACCACACGGGTTGCTGACGACTGCCTTTTTCAAACGCTTTTTTGCCGCCGACGCCATGCACTGCGGTTTGGTTGCGTCGCGTAGCAACGCTGTTGTTTCAATGGAGCCAACTTTCGTGAGGGCAATCGCCAGAACCCCGTGCAACAGCCCCAAACTTATTTTCCAAAAATGAAATTTTAGGAGGAATGCGTGCAATTCAAAAGTTAACGCACAGTTTAGGATCCAAAGCTTTTGCAATGCTGAAATCTAAAAAACATCCAAACGGACTGCCCGTTGTAGAAATATATTCACAATCAGAAGATTTTGAGTCAATCGAAAAACAAGGATCTATTGTTGCATTTAATTTAAAACGACCTGACGGAGGATACTACGGTTATAGTGAAGTGGACAAAATGTGCGCAATATTCGGTTTGGAATTGCGTACTGGCTGCTTTTGTAATGTAGGAGCATGCAAGAAATATCTGGGTATTACATCAGAATTAATTATGGAGAACATGAGTGTAAGCTTTCTTTTTTATTTTGTTTTCACCCAGCCATGCTTTAGAAAGGAAAACGCTGTGGAGATGAAATTGATTTGATCAATGGTAAACCAACTGGGGCTGTACGGATATCATTTGGCCGGTCTTCCACTATTGAAGATATTTCTGCATTGGAGCAAATGACTGACACTTGTTTTGTGGAAAGTAACGAAAGTATATCAGCAACAGTTCAAAATTCTTCCTTAACGATGTATACTCCTAGTGTGATTCGTCTTTTTTCTTATCCTATCAAAAGTATAGGATCAGTCGGCAAAGATAGGTTGGTTAATATTTAGGCTGCGTTTAGCTTTAAGAGGGGACGCAGAAAAGCAGAGTGTGAGGATAGTGTCGTTTATAGCGACTCTTGCCGAAGAGACGCAGACAAACAGCCTCCCCATTCAGCAGGGCGCGTTGCCAATAGCATTCCGGCCAACACGCTGATCTCATTAACAACTGTTTTATGCGCTCATTGTAATTTTTTCATTTTTACAGATATGATTTAGAACAAAAAGGCTTCAAAAACGATCGAATGTTCATGATAGTGCAAAACGATGTGACATTGAACTTTAAAATGCATCCAGAGCTATGCAGACTGAAAGCCACAATTACGGATAGGAACGAACTTAATTTACAAACGGTTTATAACAATGATAGTTTTGTGCTTTCGTTAGATAATTCGTTCAAAGAAAATGATCCTAAAGTAGTTTGCAAAAATACGTAAGTACCTATTTAAATTATGGAAAACAGCAGAAAAACAAAAGGTTATACGGAATTCTGAATATTTAATAAGAGTTGTTTTCTGCAATTTAGAAACAATTGTTTTCAGAGTATCTACTCAAGACTGTGGAAATGAAGTAGCACGATGGCTTGATGACGTTATAGACTTATCGGGATGCCGTCTTCTTCGTGTTTCAGAAGAATCGTCAAAAAGTTTTGTGAACGATTCTCCATTGTTGTTGATTAACGAAGCAAGCATTTATATTCTGGCTCGACATATTAGTGAGTAATGCCGTTCAGAGTTATTATAGAAACGTGATAAACGGTTTCCAATTTCAAGTCGATCGCAAGCTTTCCTAAAACTTGAGCTAGTGCCAGCTTCGAGACACAGATGGAACTTGATCCATAACTATAGTTAAGAAAAGAAAAGTCAAATTTAAAATTGCATATTCAGACATGGACCTCGACGACATAATTTCAAGATTCCGCTCCAATATTGTAGTTCGTGGTTTGCCACCCTATCTCGAAGATTTCGCAAAGCGTATAGAAATTGATGGGCTGAAATTTGAGGTCGAGCGAGCCGAAGTTTGTATTTTTTAATTATGTTTGTTCCGGTTTAAGGTGGTCGGCCCATGTACACGATGTGAAATGATATGTGTAGATCCAATGACAGGCGAGAAAGATCCTTCCCTTTTGCTTGCCCTTCGTAATTATAGGAATAAACAAAAGGTACTAAAAAAATAGTGGTTTTCCTTAAAGTCTGTTACAGATAACATTTGGAATTTATATCAGACAAGTGGATATGGAGCCTGGACAATTTTTACAATGTGGAATGACGGCAAACTTTTCTTCTGAATAAAATGGAAAATATTCACAATTTGTTTCATCAACATTAATTATATTAATCATGCACACATTAAATAAATCACGATTTAATGAGACGCAGAATTGGATGTTTGTTTGTTGCGTAGTTGAGAGTTGCGAGTTGCGAGTTGAGACGAGATAACTGCAGTGTTCTTTATTATTATTTTCTTAAAATTTGGAATTCATCGATACATCACTGAAGTCTAATAAAGAAATACGGAAGGTGCCGGGTTGGACATGTGCTTCGGTACATACTCATACGAGTCTGGAGCTCCGTAAACTTCGCCTAAAACATTCAATCTATTAAATATCTGAATCAAGTTTGCCTACCAAGGAAAACATCGTCCGATCTTACTGTATCCGCACGTTTTCCAAATCGAACCAAAGAGTTGCGCATGGCTTTCTTTGCGGGCCGCATGCTGAAAAAAAGTATTTCACCCGTGAGCCACTGGGGAACAATTTCCCGTTGTTCACGCACTATCAATTCTGGAGACCTACTCATTCTTCGTTCATCATCATGCTCTCTAGAGACCTTTTAGAGTGGAAATAAATGGTCAGGGTTTGAAAACTCTCACATTGATTAATCATATTTCTTATCTATGTATGCTTGAATCGGCCATTTGTTGAGCTTGAGCATTACGAATGAAATCCTAGTACATTGAACTAGCGGGTTTATCTGATAATTAACAAACACCTAACCTAAATCGAAATGCTATTCCAAGGCGCACCCTGTACTTTTGAACCCTAGAACATGACATAACTTTCCTACTTGATTTGCGCTGGCATGATGAGTAACATGTAATTTATGCAAAGAATTTGTGTTAATATAACCTTTTATGTAAAATGACGTGCACTTATGCATTTCTGTTTGGCTCTAAATAGATAGATGACGCCAGATTTTCAAGATTTTCAACCATGCTACATACGACGAATTAACCTAATTAACGTATGCCTTATTATCACTTACCTTGGCATACCCTCTACAAAAACCATAGAGAATATGAGAGCCAGGATGAGGGTGTGCACGAAGGAGAGCATGTCAAAGAATGAAGTCTTCTAGGGGCGGGGTCCAGTAGAGGATGTCTCATGTCTCAACTGGTGGCTCCTCCTTTTTTCCTGACATTGGCACATGTCATCCGCACTGTTTTTGTAGGCGAGAGAACCAATTACCAGTAATAGTACTATTACTATTACTCCCCCCAAAAACGCCAAATCCATTTGTAAAATCACAAAAACAACTAATTTTAGAATGTGGATGCCGACTGGGTGGACATTGACGTGATTATAATTTCCAGCTTTCACGCAAAATAAGAGAAATTTGAATGAGTGGAACCTCATATGGTGTATTTAATTTTTTTTGTAGGCACTGAAACTTATATCTCTGATTTTTAAGTTACCCGTGGAATTTTCCATTGCTGATGGTCGAATTAAATCAAACATCTAAGAGCATTTTGTCGTGGTTTTTAAATTGTTTGAACGAGTAATAGTCCTGTATCTGCGATAAGTCAGCAGATATCAAAAATGTTCAGAAAATATGAATACCTTCTTTTTGGGTGAAAAAAAAGCAAAGAGCAAAAAATGAGGATGCTCACTAATCTCTTTGTCTTTCAAATTTTAGAAACCCATGCACAACTCCAACAGTGTAAAACTCACACATATAACACATTCTTTTGTTCCATTGTTCGCATCGCAAAATCAAAGAAGTAGAGATGATTTTGGAAAATAAGAGCCAGTGAAAATATTTTTTTTCATTTTTTTCAGGGATCGTACTTGTTGTAACCTTTCAAAAAAGATTTGGTAATCTGTAATCAGTCTCAAAGATTACGAGGGTTCTGGTAACACCTCGATAATATCTTGATGACGACATGACGTCTACATCTACTGGTGACCTTTTGCAGAGCACTTAGAGACTTTGTGGTCCTTATAGCTATTAGTCATAGGAAGGAACAATTAGAAAATCCTAGAGCAGCAGTTGTGCCAGCCGTCAAACTTCCAGACCATAATGAGAACGTTTCGATTCGACGACTACATTTGATATGACGAGAAGGCAGAGCATCGATTTTGACTGTTTACCTTGCAGCTTAAAAACGCTTTTAACAATGCGCCGGAATGGAAACAGTTAGTTAAATTTGTGTTTCTACTGTGTTTTCAATCGACTTGCGACATGAAAAAATGAGTCCGCAATCACCGTTCTGTCTGCGTCTCTTCAAATATCATTGTGTTCGCGTGGTCGCGCTCAAATAAGTGGGAGGAGTTTCGCTTTCTCATGTCGCAAGTCGATTGAAAACAAAATAGTAATCTAAATACAAAAAAAAGAAAAAAAGATTTTGACTGCAACAATAAATATTTTTAATTGGACGGGCCAAAATTATCGGCTGGATTGTAAAATGTGTTTCTAAAAAAATGTGTTTCTTTCTGTAAAAATGTGTTTCTATTATAATGAAACCAGCTTTATATTCAAACTACGACAATTCGTATACAGCACTTGCAAATCGTACACTTTTGCTATTTGGTACTCTCGTCTACGTACGTTCAAATCTTTGAAATAAACATCACTTATGTTTGTTTTTAGCAGGGCAACGGAGGAATAATAAAGGAGGACACAAAATCAAAAATGCCGCAGAGGAACAATAATAGGAAACGCAAAAAGTACGTGTTTTGAACTAACTTCAACTAATTTCAAATGTGCACTTTTCTAAACTGTCTTTTTTTCTAAACTTTTCATTGGTATAAATTCAGGGATCATTGGAGAGTACAGGCAGGATTTAAAGACGAGAAACTAAATACTAGCGAGACATATTGCCAGGATCACATAAATGAGGTGAGTTATTTTTTTTTCTTATACATATCTAAACGGAAGCCCAACAATATATATTTTTTGTCTACTAATATTTTTTTTACAACAATATTGGATGGGAGAAGGGCGGGGGGAGATAAAGTTGATTTTTCAGCCGAATTGAGTTCAATAAATAAATAAATAAATCGCATTACCAATAGAGCGGAAATTCCACATTCATTTCTGTGCTAGCAGTAAAAAAACTGTTATTATTTAAGGCTTCAGGGTTTGTACCAGCACTGTAGCATTATTATTTTATGTTTATACTATTATGGTCACAGTAGAAAAAAATAAAAAGGAAAAAAAGAAAAAGGCAAAACAAAAGACAATCTTGAATTCATATCAATTGTTCTCCGGGAACAAATGTGATCTTTGTAATAGCGTTTCGTGCGTTTGATTTGACGGTTCTAAACAGGCGACATTTCGTTTGGTCGCGACAGAGTCGGAACATTCGATTCATATATGTTTCCTCCAGATGGGCTGGTCAACTGCAAATTAAACAAACAGTCCGCTTTCTAGATATTTGTTTGGTTTTGTGGAACCATGCCAATGAACCATGCCTTGTGAGAAAAAAAGCAAAAAGCAAAGGTTTTTTTATGTATGCTACAAATGGCAATTGAAGAATTGGTCGACGAGAAGAAAAGTGGAAAGTGTAAACAGGCTAGACCAGTAAAATATTTTTTTTCTTCACCTTTTTTCTCAGCCTTAAATTAATTTCTGTACACTTTCCTGTGCAAATACTGTAATAATGTTTTTTTTTTAAATTCATTAACTGTGCCTAGCTGTGTTCAGAATAGTGGCTAGAAACATTTATGTATGAATGCAAATTTATCATAAAAATGCAAAGTTCTGCTTGTTTCTTTGAATGTGTCGCTGTCGTTTGGTTGTTCGCTGATCACGCACAGAAAACCGTCTATATATTTTTTATCACTTATTTTCTACCATGGGTAACAGTGATAGCCGGCACATGCATTTCAGCACATGAATGCTCTTGGGGTGATTTTTTTACGGAGCTGCTTGATGTTAACCTCATAGTGGCGTGATGATTGAATGTGGAGAGGCGGAGAGGAACAGAGTTGAAATGATATAAAAAAGAAGTCTTGAAACGATCTGGGCTTAAATACGCTTTTAAAAAAGTTATTTCGTTTAATATTTTTCCTTCACTTCTGCTGGATGTCTTCCTTAAAAGGAAAATGGCTCGATAAGAATCAAACCGCTTTTTTTTCCAGTGATGCGCTACGCCGAATAGATGACGAATAGGTGTTGTGTCGTGGACCCAAACGTACAGTAGGACATGTAGTCGTCTTCTCTCCCTCATTGTGATCTTTTCAGTGCCTAAAAAGATTTGAAAACCTTGATAAAATCTCTATGAATTCTTCCCTGCGTCTGTCTAAAAGATCTGACGATTCGTTCCTTTTCTTCCCCTTTTCAGACTTTTGCCTAGCCTAAACATCAAATTCCAATCGCTCCACGTCCTGTCAAACAGATAACTGAAACGCGTAGGCGCTGCATCGCATTCTTTCTCTGTACAACACAATTATGTTTTGGTACATTGCACACCAAGAGCTTTTGTCTCCGAGAAAAATCAGCAATTTTCTCCTTTCTTTTTATCAAGTTCTAAGATTTATCCTTTTCAATTTCATTATCCCTAACCCTCCGGGCATGTGACCCACTGTCTGGTTGCGCGCAAGAAGAGAAAGGCCGAATCGGTCAAACTGTGAATGTCGTCTTCTTTTCGAGGTCATTTCTCGGTCGTATGAGTTTCGTCTCTTCGCCTAACATCCCCACTATGTACATTACGTATCGGATCATAGTTTCACACAAAAACAATTTTTTGAATTGCTGGGAACGATGTGTGTGTGTGTGTTTTTTTGTTTTGTTTGAAGACGTGACGTTAATTTGTTTTTCGATGACCTTGTTTTTTGTGTAAATATCTAATTTTTACGGTATTCGTCATTAGGTCTTTTTTCCAATTAAGTTCAGTCTCGTGCAATAAAAATGATTATTTATTGGTCAGTAGAAGTAGAAGACATTTGATTAGTTGAGTAACATCTACACGAAAGTCTAAATACATGAAACAAGAGGTGTGCATGGGCGATCGTTCTTTTGCGATGTCTGAGAAAAATAGGAAAAGAAAAAGACATGGCGTGATTTTATTATCACAAAACTTATAATTTCGCTCACAATCAAAAAATCGCTCATTCCGTTTCTTTTTCATATTTGTTCGCCTTTTTATCACTCACACTCCAATAGTTTCAGTCCTTGTCATCTTACAACTTGGTAAAGTTCATGACTTTTAAAAACCCGATTTACATAACGAGACAAGGTATCCAGGAAAAAAAAGAAAAAGAAAAAAAAAGTGTATTTTATTCCACCTGTGTTTAAAAAAAATCAATCTCACAAGACTATTTTCCCCCATCTGTATGTATTACAAAAGACATAACTATTAACTATTAATCCCACTTCATAAGTTTCTAACCTTTGTATTTATCACTTTTTTGAAACACGGTATTGTCCATTCGAGAAAAAAGCTAAGTTTTGTGGAGCGCACTTGCTTTCTTCACAAATGGTAAATAATTAGCCTAAAAAATCGTAATTTTCAGTGTCTCCAATTTTGGACGACTTTTCGACATGTCGGCTAACGGTCATAAACCATATCAAATGATTAATGTCTCAGGAAATGTGAGCTGTAGAACCTTTATTCCCATGTTTTATTAAAGAATTTAAGGCTGCTATCAGGGATGGAGCACCTAGATATACTACTATTGAGGAATTTGTTACAGCAAATGTCAGCGATCCATCAAAACGTAGTCCGATTCGAAGAGTAAGAATAACCAAACTATATGAAACAGAAATAAAAAATCTGAAATTTAGCTTCTCGTTGCTACCAATGGAATCGCAGCCTGCCGTTGTATGCTGACAATCCGTCGTCTACTCAATCACACTTTTCGCGACGATTCCATAATTCATTTTATTTGCATGAAAACCAAAGATGAAACTGATTCTAACTCTGGTTAGTTTGTTTGCAATCATACTTTGATTTTCCCAAAATTTTTGACGCACAGAAAGTATCTGTGATTAGAAAGAAGAGTGATAAAATACATAGTTCTTTCCAAAAAATTAAAAAAAAACAAATTTTTTTTTTTAGAATACCTTAAATTTGCCAACAGTTTTGTGGATGTACCATCTGGTAACAACAAAAATAACTACGCTAATGTGGATGTTATTGTAAAGCATGCAGTGGAGAAAAAAGTAGACGCCGTTTGGGCTGGATGGGGTCATGCTTCGGAAAATCCAGAGCTCCCAAGAAGATTAGCCGAGAGAAATATTGTTTTCATTGGCCCGCCAAGTGGGGCCATGTTCAGTTTGGGAGACAAAATTGCAAGTACCATTATTGCACAGGTAGCTTTGAAAATATTTTTGTTTTCATGAAATTTTAATAATTATACAAATATTTAACACCCCCTTCCTTTAGACTGTTGGAATCCCAACAATCGCCTGGTCCGGATGTGACATCAGTATGGAAAACAAAAAACGCTTGAAAGGAGATTTTGTGGAAGTTCCACACGAGCTTCTTGAGAAAGCTTGTGTGAAAACTTACCAAGAGGGCTTGGAAGCTCTCAAAGTTCATAAAATTGGATTTCCACTCATGGTACCGTTAAAAGTGCTGAAAAATAGTAAATAATGTTTTATACTTTCAGATCAAAGCTTCCGAGGGAGGAGGTGGTAAAGGAATCAGAAAGTGCACCAATGTGGAAGATTTCAAAAGCTTGTTCTACGAGGTCACTTGCGAAGTTCCAGGATCGCCCATTTTCCTCATGAAATGCGTTGAAAATGCACGACATATTGAAGTTCAACTTATTGCCGATCGCTACGAAAATGTGATATCGGTTTTCACCCGCGATTGTTCCATTCAGCGTCGTTGCCAGAAGATTATTGAAGAGGCTCCCGCTATCATTGCTCCGAAAGAAACGCGCAAGAGAATGCAAGAGGATGCCGTCCGTATTGCCAAATTTGTTGGATACGAGTCTGCCGGAACCGTTGAATATTTATATTTGCCTGATGAGGACAAGTACTTCTTCCTTGAACTCAACCCGCGTCTTCAAGTCGAGCATCCGTGCACTGAGATGATTTCCAACATCAGCATTCCAGCCATCCAACTTCAGATTGCTATGGGACTGCCACTTCACAAAATCCAAGACATTCGCAATCTTTACAATCTTGACAAAAACGGAGATGATGAACTGCCAGATGTGGTTCTCGTTGATACTGCATTACATTCAATGGCTGCTCGTATTACTAGTGAAGATCCAGACGACAGCTTCCGGCCATCTACCGGAAAGATTACGGAACTGAACTTCCGTTCGTCTCAAGATGCATGGGCGTACTTTTCGGTTTCTGGTGGAGGAAAAGTGCACGAGTTCGCTGATTCACAGTTCGGACACTTGTTCGCCCGAGGCAGAAACAGGCAAGAAGCAATTGGAAATATTCTTGGTGCCCTTCAAGAAATGGAAATCAGAGCAAGTTTCAAGTCACAAATCTCTTATCTTGTCGATTTGATTCGCGAACCAGAATTCACCAAAAACCTCTGTAACACTCAGTGGCTCGATGAGAGAATTGCCAAGAAGATCAAGCAGGTAATTACAATTTTAAAAGTATTATTTAACCCCGATTATTCGTTTTATTTTTAAGAAATGCACTCTTCTCATGAGTGATGTTATTGCTATCAGTGCAGCCGTTATCGGACACTCTCGTGTTACCCAAGCATTCGACAGTTTCAAAGGAGCTATCGAACGAGGCCAGGTTCTGCCGCCAAACAACCTTACGGAAACATTCCTTTTCGATTTGGTGAAAGATTTGAAAATTTACTCTGTGAAAGTGACTCGCAGCGCGCCATTTTCGTTCGTTATCCTGTTGAACGGAGCCCAGACTACGGTCAGCATTGTTGTTCTCGGAAATGGTGTTTTGATGGCGACACATGGCGAGAGTGTACATCAGTGCAATCTCGAAGAAACGTCGGAGGCTTTCAAGGTCATAATTGGAAATCAGATCATCATCTTTGAGAAAGATAACGATCCGAGTGTTTTGAAGTCGCCGTATACCGGAAAGTTCTTAGCCTACAAGAAAGAGGAGAACGATTTTGTTAACGTGGGAGAGGTTTTCGCTGTTGTGGAATCCATGAAACTCGTTTTCAATGTAGAAATTAAAAGAGCTCCAGGAAGGTAAAAACAAATAAAACAAAAACTATTTAAATAAAACTAAATCCTTTTATAGACTTATTCGTGTCATCAACGAAGGAGACTTGATTTTCCCAGGAAGTGTTATTGGCCGTTTAGTCGATCAGAAGGATTCCGAATTGTTCCGACCGCAACCGTTCACTTCAGTGTTCCCAGAATGGATTGCCGTCAACAACTCCACTACAGAAAACATGGCATACTTGTACCACGCTTGCTTAGAGGTAAGTAAAGTCGGTCTTGATTCCGATTATGCTGAAATGCATATATTATGTATATCTTCAGAAATGCCGCAATATTCTTGCTGGATCAGTTCCTCTGGGCGGAGTTTCCGAGATTAATAGTCTTACCACTGATTTGTTCAAGTTTTTGAATGTCAACAATCTTGCTCGCATAATTTTGGAGCCTACGATTCTTCAAGTTTCCAAAAACTTTTCTTCGAGCGTTCAGCAACAGTTTTTCGACGTCATCGACAAGCCAAATTTTACTAGCGATAAGTTATTTGAAGTTCTCAACGGATACACTCTGAGCCCTGAAGATCGGCTGAAGTTTGAACTAGCTGTTCAAGAGTTTGCTTATGGAACCAATGGATTTGCTTCTGGTGTTCTTAACAGTCTTCTCCATGATTACATCAGCGTCGAAAAATACTTTGAAGGCAAAGGATATGATGACTCCGTTGCAGAAATCAAAGAGAACAACACATGCGGTGACGCCGTGGTGCAGACCATCTACTCGCACACACAGATTAAATCAAAGAACGTTGTCATGAAAGCAATTTTAGAAGCTCTCAAAATGGCTGGATCTAAATTCATTCCATCGTTGTTGGAGAATCTCCGAAAAATTGGAAATCTTCATCACACTGAAGAGATTTCAAGTCTTGCCAGAGAAATCTTGCTGATCTTCCAGAATCTTTGCTATAAGAACAACTTTGCCGAGATGACAAGTGTTGGAACCAAAGCCACCGTTGAGGAAGTGAAAAGGTGGCTGAATGGTCCTTATGCAAAGCGACCAGACTCTTTTGGATGGAAAGTGATTCACGAATACTTCTTCAACAAAGAAATTGGATCTCAATGTCTGGACCAATACGTTTCCATGCATGTTTCTGCTGAGCCAGGATACATTGAAAACACCTACACTCTGCAAGACATGAGTTGCACCATCAACCACTTCAAGCTTATTGAAAAACCAACAAGTTTCAACAAAGTTGTGCTTCGTGGAAACGCGCTCATTGTTGTTAGACTGAATGTTAATTCGGAGAATTATAAAACCTGTTTCACCAATAAGGAATTTTTGGATTGCTTGAAAGAGAACATTTCCGCCACTTGCCAGAAATCTGACTTGATCAACGTTTCAATTTTTGTCAAAATTACCAATGATCATACTGTGCACCATGTGAGTTTAGAAAAAGTGAGAATATTAATTATATTATACTAATTTTAGGATGCATCTTGTCTTACCGAGGAAGAAGAGCAAAAAGTATGCTACGCTCAAAATGCGGTGTTCGATCTTAAATCAGAAATTGGAGAAGTTGCCCAAGTCAATCGTGTTAACACCGTTCTTTGTCTTCATGACCGCCCATTACCACAACTTACAATCGTTGAACAAGTTCGTTTGGAAAAAGATCGCCTGCCTGCAAACTCGTACCCTGTCCTTTCGAGACTCTCTTCGGTTCGTGCTTATCAACAAGATGATCCAGAAAGCTCATTTGCTAAATTGTTCATTCGCCAACAGCTGATCATTCCGGGAAACAAATCTGAAGATGTGAAAAGACGAGTTTCGAAAGCAATTTTCCTTGCTCTGGACAATGCCTGCACTGCTGCTCAAGTAGCAATGGGCAAGAAAAGCAAGACTGGAAAGGAACAATTTTTCACTTCCAACCATGTCTTTGTTATAATTTCTTGCCCAGGACTGCCAAAAGAAGTTATTGCTTCAGAAGACCATCTTAGATTTATGAAGGAGTGCATCATTCAAGAAGTCGAAAGCCATAGAGCCATTCTAGCAAAGCACCAAATCAGTGAAATTGAAACAGTGTATGAAACTGTAAATGGACACAAGCGAATTGTAATTCGAGATGAGACCGGTGTGACCACAGAAGTTGTGACGAAGTTTGATAAGCCACTCGGAACTTATCCAAATGTCAGTATTGTTGATAAGAAACGTTTTGCCGCACGCAGAATCAACTCTTCTTACATTTACGATTTTCCAATCATCTTTGGAATGGCTGCTGTAAACTCCTGGGAGGCTATTGCAACGCTCGACAAAGTTGCGTACAGTGAGAGTTTATCTCTTCTCCCGCCACCTTTAGCTGAAGCACTTCACGAGAAACGTTGGGGAGATTTCTTCCATCTTAAAGAACTGATCTTCGAAAATGGTGCATTGACAGTTATTGAGGATCATGAAACTCTGCAAAAAAGATCGAAACAAGCTCTTAACAAATGTGGAATGGTTGCTTGGATTGTAACTCTCTTCACTCCAGAAAAGCCACGTGGTTACGAGTTCATTCTAATTGGAAACGACGTTACCTTCCAATCCGGATCGTTTGGAACTGCTGAGGACGATCTTTTTGCTGCTGCTTCGGCATATTCCAGAAAGCACAAACTACCACGTGTCAATGTTTCCGTCAACTCGGGAGCTCGCATTGGTCTCTCCAACAAAATTAGCAAGCTTTTCAAGTTACAATTGAAGAATCCAGATAAGCCAGAGCAAGGATACGACTACATCTACGTGGACGGCAAACACCAAAAAGACATTCAAGGACAAGTCACCTATACAGAATTGGCAAATGGTCGATTGAAAATTGACTCGGTTATTGGAGCTCCAACTGAAAAAATTGGCGTCGAAAATCTTCAGGGATCTGGACTGATTGCTGGAGAAACATCTCGTGCTTATTCGGAAGTTCCCACCTACTGCTATGTCACCGGAAGATCTGTCGGAATCGGTGCCTACACAGCTCGCCTTGCTCACAGAATTGTTCAACACAAGCAGTCTCATCTCATTCTTACTGGCTACGAAGCGCTTAACACTCTGCTCGGAAAGAAAGTCTACACATCAAACAATCAGCTCGGAGGACCGGAAGTTATGTATCGTAATGGTGTCTCGCACGTTGTTGCCGACAATGATTTGGATGGCATTGCTAAGATTCTGAAGTGGATGTCATACCTGCCAACCGAGAACAAATCATTCCCATTCTTCTCGCAATACGGAAACGATATCACACTTCGAGAAGTCACCGTGCCCAGCGAGGGTAGAGAGGAAAAACAGTATGATGTCAGGCACTTAATCGACTCCAAGGATGTTCAAAACAAGAATGGAATCTGTGATACCATGTCGTTTGATGAAATCTGTGGAGATTGGGCAAAATCTATTGTAGCTGGCCGTGCCAAGCTTTGCGGAATTCCAATTGGAGTCGTGGCTTCTGAATTCAGAAACTTCACAACAATTGTTCCAGCCGACCCAGCTCTTGAAGGATCTCACATTCAAAATGTACAACGCGCTGGACAAGTTTGGTATCCAGATTCTGCATACAAAACTGCTGAGGCTATCAATGACTTGAACAAAGAAAACTTGCCACTCCTCATCATCGCCAGTCTTCGAGGATTTTCTGGAGGACAGAAGGACATGTATGACATGGTTCTCAAATTCGGAGCTGAGATAGTCGACGCTCTAGCGGTCTACAACCGACCAGTCATCGTTTATATCCCAGAGTTCGGAGAACTTCGTGGTGGAGCTTGGGCTGTCCTGGACAGCAAAATCCGTCCAGAGTTTATTCACATGATAGCCGATGAAAAATCTCGTGGAGGAATTCTTGAGCCAAACGCAGTAGTCGGTATCAAATTCCGAAGGCCTGTTATGGTGGAAATGATGAAGAGATGCGACGAGACATATGCCGAGTTGTCCGCAGACCCGAACACTAAAAAAATGGCAGAGGAAAGGGAAAAGGAACTGAGCAAAGTATATAGAAATGCAGCGGTTGAATTTGCGGATTCGCACGACAGATGGCCAAGAATGAAAGCAGTTGGAGCTGTTGAACACGTAACATCACTGAAAAATTCGAGGAAACTTTTCTTTGAACTGTTCAGAAATGAGCTTGCAAAGGTTGGCATGGCTGAGATGTAAGTTACAATTCAAGTTGATTTAAAAAATTAAATGTAATTAATATTTTCAGATACGTAAACGCTCCACATTCCAAAAAGCCATGCTTGGCTTCTTCAATGACTTGGATCGAAAACAACTTGAAATCATTTGTGAACAAAGAATCTTCATTGAATGAGCAGTACGAACAGATCGCGTCATATTACAAACAAAGTTTCTATTCCGATTTGATAAAAATTGTCAATGAGGACAGAATCAGGTTAGTTATATATAAATATTTAAGTTATATCAATTGATTTATTGAAAACAAATTTTGCAGTTATGAGAACCAAATCAACAAGTTTATGAACGAAGTGCAAGCTCAACTACGGCAATGACAGTCTTCAAAACTACCACTTTGTTTCAAAAATTAGTTTTAATATGACTGCGACCGCTTTATCGCCTTTGTTTTTCTTTGTTTGCAAAATACATATTTTGTCTAATCTCCTTTATATCACATATTATTTTTCATAAGTAATAATTTCTGTGATAACCCACATTTGTTGTGCCTTTTTCGTTACGTGTTGCTTCATTTCATTCTGTCTGCAAAATCTTTTTGAAAATTTCTCTAATAAAACAGATTCCGAAATTACTTTCTTATGTGTTTAAGGTTGACCCAGTCAATATTTTAATCGTGTAAATATTTAATAAGTGAATACTATTCATGAAAATATTTCGAATGCATTTAATGCAGTCGATAATTGCACTCCCCACTGACGTGAGAGGGACACTTTTGCCGTTTGTTCTCTACTGCCTTGTTCACGTCTAATCCTCTTTTCTCGTATGCCTATTTTCCGTTTACTCTCCTCTTGCTATTTTATCGATTTTCAGGTTTACATTTTATTGAAAAAAAAATGAGCATATCCCTCGAAAGCAAAGCGAAACTACCGCAAAAAATTATGGAAATAATTGGAGATGGGTCTACGTTAGTTTATATTGCTATGAACAGTTCACAAGCGTCTGAGGTTAAACAATAATCTTTTTTTTAAATGTTATAATTAATTTGTGTTGCAGACTCTATTGGCCAGTGCAAAGCAAACGTGCTCAGTGGAGCCAGTGACCGATAATTGTGATAAGGTAATGTGGTTGTTTTTATCGTTTTTTTAATTGCATTTTTGCATTTTTAGTTTATTTTTGATTTGCAGATGTTGACAGACCTGGAGCAAATGATAAACGATATGTCGAGCTCTGCAGAAGAAATCGAGAAAGGGTAATTATTACTGAACAATTTTATTATTGTGAAAACAAAAAAATAGCAACGCGGTGTTTGCGTACTTTTGAAATTCAAAAGGCAATTAGAGAAATAGCATGGGAAATGAAGATATTTGTTCCCAATTTCATTTGAATTTTAAAAGTACGCAAACACCGCGTTGCAACTTTTTTGTTTTCACAATATTGAGCCTTCAACTGAATTATAAAATTTTAAAGCTAGAAGCGTCCCAACAATATTCTCAATTTTTTGCAGATTGGACATCGTTTGTGACGTACAAGAATGTCTCCAAAAAGTGGAACGGAAAAACTACTACAGTGCAGTTCCAAAATCCTTGTCCGCTGACAGTTTTGCTTCTTCTGTGGCTGGTTCTTCTCAAATTTCTTAAACGTTTTTGTTTGGCCTCGTCATCGATGGAGCGCGTTATAGATTTTAACGCATCAAAACCATGACCTTTCTGGTTAAAAAAAACACTTATAATAACCAAAATAAGTACTTGTAACTAATACAGCAATATTCAGGGTTTAAAAAATCTATTTTGTTATTTATTGTTAATTAATTAATTCATTTATTTGTCTCGTTGTAAATAATTGAAATATATAAATAAATATAATTTATTGATCTGTAAAACCTCAGGTGGTAAAATAAAATATAAATATACTCTGCATAAAGCCCTGCAAATTTGCTCCAATCGCACAGTGAATTGCCCATGCATTAGGAGCGAGAATCAGAAAAAAGAGCGAAATATCGGCCACGCTCTCTCAATTATCGGCACTCTCTCGTCGGCAACGTGGCCGTCCTCCATTGTGCGAAAGGAGCGAGTTTGCAGCGCTTTATACCGAGTATATGAATATTACAAATAACATGCAAGTGTTGGGAAAAACGGCCTAGGCAAGTTCAAGAGCTTGCCCAGCACGTTAACTAGTTTTTTTTTTTTAAATTTTGGATCTATAAAATCTTCTTCATTCACACCGTTATCAACTTCATTTCCGTCCGCCAGTGGCAATTCAATTCAATTCAATATTTGCATTTTGGTTTATTTTGGCCGCCGCTGATGAAAATGCGGATATCACTGACACTAGCTTCCGACAAAAATGTTTGCTCTCCGGTCAATTGATCCTTGGTGGGCAAGAGTGTGTCAATTTGAATATATCAGGCTTTCCCACCACAAACAAATTTAACTCCGCCTTGAGAAAACTGATTAAGGCACAGCCCACTTTACCGTCATTAGTCGTTAGAGTCATTGGTGTTATTAATTTCTAAACAATTGTGCGTTGTGTTTCTTTGCAAAAGTCAAGAAATAAACTTGAACCGCCAATTTGCAAAGTTGGCATCAGCCCCAACACTTGACAGGTCTAGGAAGCCATAATACGAGCGTTTTCCGGAATACATTGTGGTTGCCGCCTGCAGCTAGCTGCCTTCTTCTTTTTTGCCTTTTTACTTTTACCGCCAGCCAATTCATCGCAAACTTTCACTTATGCCAACTTTTGTGTCATTCAACGTGTTTTCATGGTACTTCCTGTCTCAGTTCATACCCATTTTTGCACAATATAACAAAGTGAGATACCTTTTTTATAAATTTGAATTAATTCATTTAAACTTGAAAAGAAGAAAACTATTTCAGTATTTCGATGCGTCCATACCAGAACAAGAAACAATTCTAACTGCCTACGATTTTGAGATGATTGCAAATTATAGAGATAGTGATAATTGGTTCGTGAATGACTCGGCAATGTACAATCCCCATAAATTTGAAGGAGACATTGGTAAGAAGTAGACTTACAGAATCTATCCATTACGCAACACTAATTTTAGCAAACAGCGGTCTAAATTCACACTCAATAAACACATTCCTAGGCGATAGTCCGATTTTTAGTATATTTGGTGTGCAGAGAAATGCAGTCCGTCAGACGTATCTCAAATGGGACCAGGCTAGAATCCCGTACACGATAAGCTCTCAGTATTCTTCATACAGTCGAGCAAAAATAGCAGAGGCTATTGAAGAATATCGGAAGAAAACTTGTATTGAATTTTCGCCTAAAAGTGCAGGAGATTTGGATTACATTCATATTGTGCCTGACGATGGATGCTACTCACTTGTTGGCAGAATTGGTAAGAGTTTTTGATTAAAAAATGATTTATTCATTTATTTTAAAGGCGGAAAGCAGCCTGTAAGTCTTGGCGATGGATGCATTCAAAAAGGAATTATTATCCATGAACTGATGCACGCAGTTGGTTTCTTTCATGAGCAAAGTCGTGCCGATCGTGACGAGTACGTGAAAATCAACTGGAGTAATGTAGAAACTGGGTTACAAGACCAATTTGACAAGTACTCGCTGAGTATGATTGATCACTTGGGAACAAAATATGACTATGGATCAGTCATGCATTACGCTCCCACCGCGTTTAGTAAGGTTAGTTTTCTTTGTTGAAGCATTGTAACAAAACATAAAAAAAACTGTTTGTTTTTCAGAATGGTAAACCAACTATTGAGCCAATTGAGAATAACGTGGAAATCGGACAACGTAACGGATTTAGTGAAAATGATATTTACAAAATAAACATGTTGTATAATTGCCCGAGTTTTGGTAGGCTTGAATTATACGTATCTATTTAGTGAATAAATTTTATAATTTTTAGTGACTACAACGACGTCACCTGAAAATACAAAACGGGTGAAAAGCGTGCCCAAAAAGGTAGGTCAAAAATTGAATTGGTAAGATTCAAAAGCTAAAAATGTTATTTTCCTTCAGACAGTCTTAACCAAAAAGGGTGAAATAGGATCCTCGATTAGTGATAAAGAAGACAAATCGGGAAATTCCATTTTAAACTCACTTATCTCAATCCACACTGGGAAGGGGAAATGCGAAGATCGGTATGCACACATAATTTAAATCAAAAAGCTAAAAAAGTGAACCTTTTAGCCGGAAAGATTGCGAATTTCTGGCCAGGGCCGGACATTGTGAAAGTCGTTTTAGTGTTCGATTCATGACAGAAAACTGTGCAAACAGCTGTGGTAAATGCGAAAAGGGAGACAAGGGAGATGTTCAGTGTGAAGATGCAAGGTTTGCAAGTTAGTTTTATGCATAATTTAAAAGTCCGAATGTTCAGAACATGGTGCCAACGATGGGCTAATAGCGGTATGTGTAACCAGACAATTTTCAAAGACTACATGCGGCAAAAATGCGCAAAGAGTTGTAAATTTTGCTAACTTTCCTTATCTATTTTTTGTTATTTTTTGTCTTTCATTCACAGCAAATGTATCAAATACCGGTTTCCTTTATTTCTATTTTTTATTCTTCATTCTATTAAATTATCCCAAATATGTTTGGAGCAATCCGTTGCAATTTATCGTATTATTTATGTATGTAAAAATTTTCATTTGAACATTAAATTAAATAACGAAAAAAATGATTTTTAAACAGTTCTACCGGTAGAAATGAGCGAGACACAATAGAAATAAATGCAATAATAAAAGATCTTGTTGACTAGAAAACTGACTATGTGGTGAGGGATGAGGATGAGGGATGAGGGAAGGAGACAAGAAAAACAATAAATAGATTAAATCGCAATTGCTTAAACCATCAATTTTTTGGCAATTCACACATACTTGGCAAAAAATGACATTTCATCTAAACCTACATATTTTTGTCAATTCTTTTTTTTTTCAAACTCACCAACAAAACATTCACACGAGACCCTCACGTTCAAATTAAACTTCTTCCAAACTTGACACTCTCTTGTACCAACATTCCGCAAAACAACGAAATTCATATGCTTCTGTCGGCATTTTCCATGAGCTGAAAAATGGCAAGATTTCGCAATGTCCTTAGCTTTTTTGCATTACGATAGTCGTAAAAATACAAGCACGCTTTATCAGTGTCGCAAGTGACTTCATTGATGAATGGAGGGAAAAAAGTGTCGGGAAGTCGGCGGATAGCTTGGCACGCGCCACACAGCCGCAGATAACCATCTTCTTCAGCGCCTCTTTTGTCACAGCCGAATGGCACAATGTGGGATTCGCCTGGAGTCAAAAAAATAAGCATGAAAATATTTATTCAAATTTCTACGTTTTTGTTGGGCTCACCTATAAGTTTTTGCTTGTAGGTAACTCTTTCATTCTCAATAGATAAAGGCTGGTCTGAAAGATTTGAAACAAACTCAGGTTGAGGCGCAGTTACGTTCAAGAGCTTCAAAAACTCTTCCAAGGTATCCATTCGCTTTGTTCGACGCAGAGATGGTGAAAAAACGGTTCGCCGTGGATCAACGCTGAAATCAACTGACATTAAAAGAAAAAATAAAACCATACTTACAAAGAAATATTGTGAAATTTATTCCGCAGTTTGTCTACGTTCAGGTCACAAGTAAAGTTCAGTTCTTTTATCAGCTTATCCAATGCTTCAACGTTTTTTTCAATCACCTCGGTTTTGGATTTGTTTTTTGCTGCTGTTTTCTGAATTTATATACAGTTTCAGTTAAAAAACACAAATAAAGATAACCTGATAATTTTCGTGTATTGTTCGATCCAGAAACCGTATAACTCCAAGTGCATCCCATGCCATGAGCTCCGGATTATAAGTTCCTTTTTGTTTGAGCTCCGCGACCAATTCGACTTGAGACAGTTTTTTGCACTCGGTAACAAATGAGTCATTTATCTAAACAATACATTTAGACACTATTTTAATTAAAAACTGATTACGTGTTGAAATTTCCCAGAATCAAACTTCTGAGTCAATGATGAAAAAACGGGCTTCGGTTCATCTAAATTCTCGCTTGTACTTGTTGGTGAAACTGTCACAGTACTTGAATCGTTTTTTGACTTTTCCAGTGACTTTTTAATGGCACCAATTCTACTCAGGAATCCTGCAGATTCTCTGAAGTGCTTCAAAATGGTTCAAAAAAATTTAAATATGTAAATCACCTATTAGGCAGAGATGCAGAGATAGGGGAGACTGATCTTTTCTTTCTCGTGTTCTTGATGGCATTTTCAATTTGTGCCAACTTTTTTGAGAAATGGATTTGCATCTGTAGCAGCTCGACATCTTGAATTTTTTGTTTTGTGTTTTTGGCAAATTAAATATCTTTGACACCGAATAACAACTATTTTTTTTTGTAATGATAGCATGCCTGTCAGCCTTTCTGATTAGTCAATATCAACAACATGCGGCAACGTTTCTGTTTCCCAGGAACTGGATTTTTAAGTGTAAAGTGAATGATCAGATTTTCCTCTTTTCAGATGGGAATATCCAGACCAGTCAAAAAAAAAGTCAATGGAAAAAAAATTTTTAAAGTCAAAATAAATAGGACTCAAACAAATGTCAAAACTAAATTATTTTTTTTTCAAATTTTTATCCTACCTGTTGCACTCAGAATATCAATGTCCTCAAACTGAGAAATCGTTGGTTTACATGCAAAAAATAGAAGGAATAAAGAAGTGAATAGTGCAGAATGAACAATGTCAGACATGGCTGCTAGAAGTGATTAGAAAAGCTTGAAATCTGAATATCCCATAGGAACAGGCAAATACTGATGACAGGGAGGGAATAGGCAGAACAAAAAGGCAGAAGACAATCAACAACGCGCGGGACAGCTGATTCAGTGAGAAAAAAAGGAGATGAAGCAGCAATGAACTGTACGGGTGTATATAGAAAAGAAAAAAGATTAGCCTCCTCGTCCGAAGGCTTTAGCGCCAATATACAAAGACCATGGGCGAGAACCAGATGTATTAAAAGAAGCTTGATGATGAAAATGAAGAGGAAGAGAAGGCAAAAGAAGATGGAGAAAAAAAAACAACATTAGCAATTTAGAAACTTACCGAATCAGGGAGGAACACTGGAGAATGGATGATTTTGGGGAATGGGATGGAATTTGCTGAATTTTACATTCTTCCTGAGGGATAAAAGTTCACAGTTCGAACGCTTTTTGGATGTTTAAAAATTGAAATTATTTTCCATTTTCTTCTTACATACATTGATATACAGTGCTGTATCCTGTCAATTTTGGTACAGCCTGTCTGAGACGCACTAGCTGCTTTAATGGATTTTCTCTTTCGGATTTTTGCTTGGGCTCGGTGATGTCACTTCAGTTGAGTGCCCGACAATTATCTGTCATGCTACAAAATGCAAAAGTACGGGAAAAACATGGGAAGTACCAAACCAAAATTCCATGAACATAGACTATAAAAAGTTTGTATTTTTTAAAGATATAGTTGCCAGTTTGGGTTCAGCTGAACCTAGCTGGATGCCTGAAGTATTAGTTTGTAAAACCAAGCCCTGAATTTTGTATGGATTCTCTGGTTGAAGCTAATCATAGTTTTCAAGCTAGGTATGGTTGTAGGAACTGTCAGTTAATAAAGGACAAAGATTTTAAATGAATATTCGTTTAGAAAACAGTCTGTGAGAAGCCAAATTGAAACTAAATTGTCTACGAAAAGTCTAACAAAAGTCTACAGTCAGTTCACTTGATAACAGTTAGACTTTCGGTTGTCTGGAGCTTATTTAACAGTCTACACACTTCTTTAAGACTGTTAATTGTCTTTTTTGTGACATTTCAGTTTCATAGAACTTGAAAACTTGTAAACTGCATCCAAAAACAAGCCACTGCATATTCTGCTGTTCGGATAAGTTATGGTCTTATTGATACGAAATACATAACAAACATAAATGTATTTCAAAAAATAATAAATTTAAACATAAATAAAATCATATTCATTTATAAAACAATAAAATTAAACCCAGAATTTGATACAATGATTTGAAGAATAAAAACATTTCGTAAAAAAAATTTTATCACTCGTTTTCAGAACGACTACTACTGCTAACTTAAGTTACAATATTAATTTAAATTTATTACTTTCATACTTAAAACAATGGAATTTATTAATCTAACGCGTGCATTTTCACAATATCAACACGTTGGCGACTCAGGCTTTGATCGGTATGGAAATGTGTCGTCTTTGCTCTTTTCTGAAGAGTTTTCACAATTTTGCGAGTTTGAACCTGCTACGTTCTTCATGGCTTCTTCAAAACTTGCAAAAAAACTGGATGGCATGAATCCACACTGAAACAAGTTGTTAAGGTCAATAGAGAGAAGAAAACAATTACTTGTTTTAAGATCTCTAAATTTTTTTCTATTTGTTGTGCAGGAACCATTGAAATTGATTGTGGCAAGTACTGGCCTGGGATCGATCCTGTAGAATTCTGCATAGCGGCAAAAGCAGACTCCATCAATGTATTCTGAGCTTTAGGCAATCGTACACTTGGGAGCAAATGACTGTCAGCGATTTCATCATCACTGTCTCCATTGCTTCCTACCAGTGCTTCGTGACACACCCTTTGTCGTAATATTGCTTAAAAAACGTTGTTATTTTTTTTGTACCCCTCAGCAAAAACCCACAACTTTCACGCAAACCATCCACAATGAACGCGCAACTTTCGAGATTCTCGCAAGGTTTACACAATAATTCAGTGAATTTTCGTGAACTGTGCTAACTTTATGCAATCCTTACACAGACTTTACGCAGTTCTTGTACGGTCAGAGATGAGAAGTTGCAGTAACTTTGCGCTAAAGTTGCGGGTATTTGCTGAGCCATGTACATGAAACAAACCTAAGTACTTTGTTTTGTAACATCTTGCTAACACATATACTCGTTCCATTTCCACCATACACTGTCTGAGTGCCAGAGCAGCCGTCTCCATAAGTAAGTCTACTTCGTTTTTCTCCGAGCTCAATCGAACTCCGCTTTCCTCCATTTCTTTGAATAACTGCAATAGATGTACATACATGTGTTTGCCTTTGTCGTGTCATGCCGTGTCGCAAGTTTTAGTTTGCGGGAATGCTTTTCGTAGAGCATGACTCCTTGTCGACTTATGAAATAACTTGATACTCTACTGTATTGCTGCAGCAGGATCAGTAATCAGAATCATGGGAATGGGACAATCTGGCAAATTGCGAATTGCAAAGTCTGCCGGCACAAGATGCGATGCGCTTGTTATTGGTTAGAAAAACGTCAAATTATATATGTACTATCCACAATAAACATGCGTCTAGATCTTTATAGTGTCAAATTGGCCTAATTTTTTCTTTTTACTTGGTTGGCAAAAGTAAAGTTATGAGTTGACTCATCAAACAAAAACTGTCAAAAATTTTTGACACCAATTTGTTTTGTAACTTAAAACTGTCATCGAACTTATTTCTTGGGCAAATCATATCCAAGGGCAAACTCTTAAAGTAAGTGTTAAAAAGTGAGAAGCTTTGAAGTAGAGAGAAAGTACTCTCGACCCCAATTGCTCACTATTCGCGCTCTAGCCTCCCCGTTTTACGCAAACCGTCATCACATTTGCCACTTTCACGTTCCGGTTGTTCCAGGTGGTATATTTGTTTGCCCCGCCTCATATTCTGGCAAAAAAAAACTCGAGTCAAGTTATATGCTGCTTAAGCTTGTGCCGCATCCAGTTTTGTGCCAGCAGTCGCTACCTATAACACTACCAGAGGTCTGTTGAGAATACTTTTACCTTACTATGAAACTATTAGCAGTTTTTGTATTCTTGGTGAGTTTTCTTCGCGTTTCTTTCCAATTTCGTGGTAATTTTTACAATTAGGGAAAACTTTTTTGCAGAGAATGATAAGCCATCTTTAGAAGAAGTTTCAAAACTCCAACTGTTTATGAAAATCTGTGTAGATGATAAAAAGAAAAAGATTTTGCCTTTAAACTAATTAATTTCAACGCTGAGCTGATTTTCAGCTGTTTATTTTCTTTGCTAAATTCTCCAGTTTCCAAGTTTCGTAATTGTACCGTATCCTCAATGGTCGCTATAATTTTTTAGCTCGTGCTCTTTTGATTCATGCTGGCACAATTTGAAAAAAATTCGAGGTTCCCATTACAAAATAAATGTAATTTGATGCTCTACAAATAGAAAAACATAAATGGAAATTTTTAAAATCAAAAAATTGTTCGGATTTCCGGATCGCTCAGCGTTTCAGGGGATCTCAGAATCCGTGTAACAGGGGATTTGACGGCATCGAAAATAGGCAGCTATAGGGCTATTAGCCATTGTTAGAACTTCTGGCGCATAGTTGGTGATCAGAACATTATATAATTTTGCCAATTGAACTATACAATAGTCAGTATTTCGCAAGAACAGCACGCTCGATTGTCTTTGGGAAAACACCAACCAACCCAAAATTAAGCTCAAGCGGCCGAACGTATTAGAGCAACCGCGTTGGCTCATGCGAAGGTAAACAGGTCGGGCGGTAAAATACATAGCAGTGTTGTTTTGTGTTTCATTTTCAAATCGAAATTAAGTATTTGGAAAGTTAAGTTACATGACTAAACTTGGATTAGGATTACCGCATTTTCCAAAAATTCAAAATTTCCCGTTTAAGTGAGTGCGCTATCCCATAAACAAAACAACAGTCAGGAAATTGGCTGGGCTTCTTTGTTTGCTTTTTTGATTTTGCCGCTAGCAGGTCTAGCTCAAGAAAATTTGGAAATAGATTATTATTACTTGCCTCCAATTTTCTATGAACACATTTCTAAACTACTGCAACATATTGATATCAATAAAAGTAATGAAAAGCGGCGGGGAGGACTCGTCAGTGTTGTTAATTTCATTCTTTCAGCAAGTGAGCATTGGTTGTTTAACACAATGTGCCAACTGCGCTCCACAGCAAACTTATCAGTATGTACTTCCAACCTATGCATCCCTTCCTCTTTCCTCTAACCGGTACACATTAGACTTTGTCTTTAGCTTATTATTTATTACGTTTGCTATTCAACATGTGTGTGTGTGTAATTTAATTGTTCCTTGTCCACTTAATTCTGTATTCTTGCTTGTGGAGTTAAACGTGTTACAAGGCAGATAGGCAGAGAGTACGTGTGTATTTAGCTTCGCTTAAATAATCGGAATAGTTTTAGACTTTTTCTTTTCGGCTATTTCGAGAATCGAGTGCGAATCTATTTACAACCTACTCGCTGCCTAACCAATTAAAACAATATAATATGCAAGTTTGCAGATCTCCTTGTTGTGTCCAACCTTCTAATGTGCAAACATTACAAACCGCCAGAGCATTTACCAATGGCCTCCAGGGAAGCCAAGTGATTATGTACTATAATGGGCAAAGTAAAACAAATTTTGAAAACAATAATTCAAGTGTTTTTTATAGGAATAGTGGCTGGAGAACAACAACCCCAGCAAACACCCGTAGCATCAAATTACAACCAGGTGCAGTTTTATCTTTCACCTTTTTTTTCCATAGACCTATTAAAATATGTATTTAGAATCCGACCTCCAACTATCAAAGCCCAGGGCCAATTCCTGGTTATCAAAATCAAAATCAAAACCAAAATCCGTACCAGAACAATCAAAACAATCCAAACCAACTGGGAAACTATTCAACGCCTACAAACCTGAATGGAGGTGTTATTGGCGGAGGAACAGTGGTTGGAGGAACTGAAAATCCAAATGGTGTACCTCAAGTTGGTGGAAATGTGGGAACTGCGAGTCCGAGTCCGAGCCCGAGCCCAAATGTCAATGTGGGAGGGAATATAAACTATCAAGATCAGAATCAATATCAAAACCCAAACGAGAACAGAAACTTTGACAATCAGCAGCAGCAACAGTTTCCACCAACCAACGTGAATACCGGGGGCAACATTAATCCAGAACAAACGCAAAATCCAACAGGACCGTACAATAACAATCAGAACAACTATCCAAGCAGTACCATATCTCCATCCAACGCGGAAGTTGGGTACCAGCCGTTTGTTCCATCTGGCAATGCGGAGTATAACAATAATAATAATGGGAACAATTTTGGACAAGGTATGATATTTATTGGGATAATTCCGCATAGTAAGAATTTCAGGACAAGCACAGCCAGGAACAGGTGCTCAATACCAGCCTTCAAACAATCAGAACACCCAGAACACAGTTTCTGGTGAAGCTATAAACCAATCTTCCTACAATGCTCCAAGCACTGGATACGCAAACGGCCAGCCATCTCAACCGCAAACCTATCCGACCCAGGTGGTAACTGGAAATGCGATACCGAACCAGAATGTTCAACAGCAACCGAACACGAACGCACAATATCAAGACCAAGTTAATCCAAGCAACGAAAACAATGGAGGAATTTATGTACAGCCTAACTACCCCAGTACTGGTGAACCTGCTGGCACAACCTGGGCTCCACAATCCCAAAGTGGACCAACGAATGCTCCATACGGTCAACAAGACTTTTCAACACCGTCTGGAAATGAATACCAGCAACAGCAACAGCAACAGCAACAGCAGCAGCAGCAGCAGCAACAACCACAACAACAAATAACAAATACACCTGGAAATCAACAGTTCACAAACTCGCCAGACTATCAACAATATCAGGAGCATTCAACTATTGCGGGAGGACAAGATACCACCATCTACCCATCGCATCAAAATGAAGGCTTTACCAGCACTCCTAGTTATCAGCAAGGTAGCAAATTCGTTAGGAAAATCAGAAGAAAAAGTTATGAGCTTTTAGGTAATCAACAACAACAACAACAACAACAACAACAACAACAACAACAACAACAACAGTACAGCACGACTTCACCAGGACAGCAGACACAAGGTTACACCGAAAATACTGTACCCTATTACCCAGACCAAACTGGAGTAACCGAACCTGTGACAGAAACTGCTTCCCAAGCCCCTGAACAAGCTAGCCCCACTGAAATCCCTGTGATCTATCCAGTCCCTCAAGTTGGCTACCAAACCTCCCCCGCCCCTGTCCCTCTTCCCCAAGTTTCCCAGAGCGAAACACAGTTATTTGAGCCAACTACAACTACCATAGCTTCTAACCAGGATAGTTCAGCATTGCCATCAGCGGCAGAATCAACATCAACACCACCCCAAGCTGGAAACCATGAAAATGGTGCAGAAATTGTTCCCACGACCCCCTTTATCCCAGTATATCCCAACGACGGAAGTGTATCCATGGAGACAACAACAGCAAATGGTCTTGAAACCAATGTTACAGAATACTCGTCTACTTCTGGGCCATATTTCGGAGGAGATGTTCACAGCTCAAGTAGCACTTCTTCTTCGTATCAAACGACGGCTCCTTCACCGACAACGGCATCAAATTACAACGGCAACCCAGAAGGACAGCAGCAATCATCAACTGGGGTAAGTTTTGTTTTTTTTTTTTACCAAAAAAGGATAAGATAATGAACATTTAAATTTTATGTTGTGTGTATGTATGTATGTATGTGCATTGTATCTTTCAGTTCCAATCATCATCCACCGGTAACCCAAATGCATACAACGACCAGTTTGGAACGTCATTTTCAAGTACATCAAACCCAAACATGCCACAGACACAATATCCTAGCCAGCAGGAAATTATCGCCTCAACAGGCCAGACGACTGGCACCACTGTTAGCGGTGACCTGTCAAATGCAGCTTCCCAATTCCCAAGTCAACAAGAATTGGGAGCGACGACTTTGGCTACCCCTGCCCCACAATTTCCATCTCAGCAGGAGCTTTCTGGATCAGGCTCAACAGCGTCCTCGCAGATGAATAGTTTGGGGAACCAGCAAGGTACTGGGACAGCTACAACTACAATTCAGCCGCAATTCCCGGCACAGCAAGATTTGAGGCAATTGGATCAACAGAATACGAATACTGGAGCAGCCTCAGGCCATGTATGTTGTGATTCTAGTTTTGTTTCAGTTACTTACTGTAGGGATAGTTGAAGAAATAATGATTTCAATTAACACCTACTTTCCAGGACTATGGATTCTCGCCGCAGTACGAAGATATGAACACACAATATGGACACTATGCTTCCAGTACAGGTACTAACGTAAAATTTGTATTCACTCCTCATCGTCTGTGATTAAAGAATCCCCGAATATCCAGTTTGATCAACCGACATCTGACCAGCAACAGCCACACAACAACTCAAAAGGTTCGTGTATTTTTTTCTACATTTTGGTTAAAATTTTACCTTTTTTTCAGGCATAAACGTTTCAATTTTCGCAATAATTATATATATTTCAATGGTATTTATGAATCAGTAAATACTAGCACACTTAAAGGCCAATTCACAACATTGCTCAAGACTATTTCTCTGTATATTCGAAGACTGTTACCATCCCGCACAGGCTTTTCACAATTATTGGAGCTTTAGAAATGGGGGGAAATTGCGTTTTATCATTTTATATCGCAAAATTCCCTTCCCTTGTTTCGAAGACTACAATTTCATAAAGTGAATAAATGTTCTTTTCCGTGTATTATATCACTGTACATTTACTTTTAATAAAGAAAAAGATGCCTCACATTTTTAACATCATCCATTTCGAAAGACTCCTCGTCAAATTTAGTCGCTACGTCTTCACATTTCTTGAATAGCAACTAGAAAAAGAAATAATTTGGAAAATAAATAAGGCTTACTTCCACAATAGGCAAGAGCGGATGACGGGAAACTTGTTCGTGAATTTTTGTTTTCTTGAAACCAAATTTTGCAGCTGTTTCGTTCTGGAAACATTATTATAATATGGATGTATGAAAACTATGAGATTAACTGTTTTGAAACTTCACAACACTTTATTGAAAGTTGCAGCTAACACAACAGTCTGCAAACAGTTATAGAAAAAAGGTAAACTGTCTTCAGTTATTCCTAATCTAAAAACTGAATTTCCATTGCCGTTTTGAAACACAGTATACTTGTTCAGACCTCCATAAAATGGTAATGACGATAGTTTTATGAAAAATTTCATAAATTATGATGCTGAGCTCTTATCAGAAACTATCAGCGCATTGGTAATAAATTTAAGCGTTGTTGATGAGTGTGGGTACTGTATTGATTACGGTAGATCAGCAGAATCGTCCATAACGGATAGAACAAGTTTTAGCTAGTCAATAGATTTGGGAACAGGGCGGATCCCCAAAAAAACGGGCCCCGGCCTGATTATATAATTTGTATTACTCTATAAAAATCTTCTTTTTTTTCTTTTCTATAGGGCTCCTGAAGCAAAATTCATGAATTTCGTTTTCCGGACAAAGCGGTTTGTCAGGGGATCGTTGGTTATAGGGCCTTGGCAGTTGGGGATCTAAAGTATTTTTCGTGATTTTCGGCTTCTCCACAAACCTCTTTGCCCGGAAAACACGCCTCATGCATACGGCCTCTGAGGCCCGTGTTGGTCGGTTTTTGTCTGGTGGCCAGTATTTGGCAAACATCGGCGCCGTATTCATGAAGCCATTCGGAATTCCGAATGGGTTCGGAAAAGTATTCCGAACTACTTAAAATTCCGAATGGGAACGGTTTTGTTTTTTTTCTTTACTGTTAGTGGATTAGGAATAGTAGTTAATCAAAATTAAAGAAAATAGCTCCCATTCGGAAATTTAAGTAGCTCGGAATAAAATCGTCCAAACCCATTGTGAATTCCGAATGGTTTCGTGAAGACGGTCCCAGTTTTCAACACCAGAAAATCACGAAAAACACCTTCAGACCCATTTCAAAGCTCTACGACCTACAGACAAAGCCCTGTGAGCCCCTGCCAAAAGCCGACAAACCCTGCCGCCCAGCAAAATAGGCTAATGCATACGACCTCTGATCGCATTCACATCACCAACTTAGAAGGAGCTGTTCAATGGAAAAATGCAAGCTTAAAATAGTAAAATTCACTACCAAACTCCCGAGCCATGTCTTCAAGTCGCATACAATATTTTTGGTCAGATTCTGTATAAAACAATTTTATAGTCTCCTACGCCTATAATCTAAAACAAATTTTATGTGAATTTTGAAGTGTGGAAAATAACATTTATAATTTTACTTTAACGCGCTGGCCACGGCAATAAAGAGGCAATCAAAATTTAGTTATCAAGCAATAAAATTTTATACACAATTTTGAATTAATTGCCTGCCTTTCAGAGTTTCGAAAGTGTTGCAAAAAGCCGGCCTGTAAACATGACAAACCTTCAAACTGGAGAGCATTGACAATAACTAGACGATTATTTTATTTTGGTTAATTACCGGCTGTTTTGTGATACTGTATCACAAAGGGGCCCGCGCATCGCATAAGATCGGCGGGTCATTCAAGATAATGTGTGTATTTGCTCTGATGATATTGTTAGGGTACTAACGAAGAATAGGGTATGCTCGAGGAATTGAAAATTTTTGTATTTAGAAGATGTGAGACCGACTAACCTGCTCCTGAGTGCCTAGAACTTCGTGACGAAGAAAACCGGAACTGCAGCTTGAATATCCTGTAGAAGTTGAGGGTTCCAATGTCATAAGCCAGGTCCTGAACAAGAAACATAAATTCAAATGCATCTGGCTGCTTCTACATAAACGTAGGAAGGCGAATGTAATAAAGGAAGATAAAACATAAAAAAAACAGACAGAAAGGTGGTTGTTGTAACGAGTTGTCAAAACACTTTGACATGTGGTTTGGATAATAACTGACAGCAGGTACAATCTTTCTTCCCCTCTACATTTCCACCCCCTCGGCGATATATGCGCGCATTTGTCGGCTGCACATCAAAAGAGCCTCCACGGCCATAACGGTAGTAAAAATTGGGTGCCGGCAAGAAGTGAGAGGGGATGGGGTGGGAGATGGTGGCGAAGCCGCACCCCGCATTCACTACAACACCTTTGGTAATAGTATTCAAGGACGGGGTTTTAAGAGGTTACGGTTCCATGATTACACGTTATCACCGGTATAACAACCAATCGGACCGACCATGAAAGGATGAAAGGATCGCGCCGACATGGTACGGTATTCTAGAGAGGTAAGTAAAAATAAATGGATGAAATGTGTAAAAGTATGTGCGAAAAGTTATTATAAGTTTGCAGGAAAGAAAAAAAATCACACAATTTATATTTACACGCAAATATTTAATTACCTTCGTGACCGATTGAAAAAATTTTTAAACAAAACAATTTTTAAAAAATTTAAAAATATTTTTTTAAAACACGTGACCTACTTTGCAAAAAAAAAAATCACTATTTTATCAGGTTTCCACACATCCAACAGTTCAGCAACTCACTCACGCTGAACGAGGGACGAAAGGAGTTGATGACAAGAAGAGACAGTCTGGTGTGGTGTGCCTATGGCGGTTGATAGGCAGCGCATCATAAAACGATTTACGGTTGTGTTGCGCCACTCTTTTTAACCTCCACCTCTTTTTTTTCATTGTTTTCAAGTTTCGGTTCCATCATCCGAGAGGATCGTTAAAGTTCTGTTAAGTAATGTCAACGTTGACTCGCTTGAAGCTAAATATTTCTATTCTGGTACACATTTAGATTATTTGAAGAGCATAGTCTGCCGCTCCACCTATTATTATTATTCTTGGACTTCACAGAATCTGATTTCAAGTCTATAATTTTGATTTCTTGGAACCGCAATTTTCCGTTATTGGGTTATTCAGAGGTACAAAGTAGCAAATAAATGTTGTTTTTTTTGCTTGTTTTGCTACCCATTATATTTATTATTTTCCATATTTTTAACTGGACAATTAATTCGCACGTCCTTATTTATTGTTGTATGCATTCACTCAAATTCCATGTTTTTTTTATTTTTATTTTCTTGCTGCTCAAACTCGAATCCTTCGAAGGAGCAGAGTTTCTGAAACGTGTGAATACAAATACTGTCGTCAGCAGTATTAGTCAGATTTGCTTTGTCGAAAAAAAGAAGAAAAAAATAAATTGAGTCACACTCGCATCCCTTCTTGCATTTCCGCCTTTTGCGAGCGACTTGCTCAGTGTTTTCTGAACTTTGATCATCTAGCTTTAAAGGGAAATGCGTCTTATTCAGAGGAAGAAGTGAGCAGATAAAGTCGATGCACCTGTATACGACTTCTCGAAGGAATTATGCACTCAAAAATGGATATGGCAGTTTGGATATCAAAAACGGAATTGGTAGATTATTATGCATACATTTTTAACGAGCTTTGGGCGCTTGAAAGCTTGAAAGTTGACGGAAGCGATTTGATCTTGTGAAGTGAAGAAAATGAAGTGCTCAAAGATGTATCTTCTTTTTGTGTATTTATAATTGTGGGCCGTGGCAAGATCCCAGCGTCGTGTACTTGCCTAAAAAACTGTGATCACTAGATAAAAAGCAATGAAATAATAACATTTGTAGAAGAACATAGTGGAATTAAATTAATTTCGCTTACGCATATTTCAGGTTAAAAATAAACTTTTGCGTTGGTTGGTGTTTCTAGATTCAATTTGTGTATATTTTAAATTTTATTTCATAAGTTGGGTTGGTCTCAAAATATCATAAACTCATATTTTTCACAACTTTCACTTCACTATCTGTTCTTTTGTATATTCAGTAAAACCCCCCAAGAACTGATCACTGGTTTTCTGAAAATTATATATGAATATACACTTACTGGTCACAACAACAAACAACGGAGAAGAGCACTCTGCATAGGAATCTGGTAAAAATCTTGTGAACATTTTTACAAAGTACTATGGAATTTTGAATACAATATCGCCCAAAGGATCTTTTCTGATCCATTCCAAGAGATGGGCGTCGCTTAAACTGATTTTTTAATCAACGTTGCAAACAAAAAATCAAATACGAATCTCATAGCAAATTATAAATATGACAATACGTACATCAACACAACTCACCGGATCATGTCATATGACAAAAATCAACTTAAAGGACGTTTTCGGAGCACCGACCCATGACAACATTATTTTTGTTTTTCCTTTTCCGCGAATATTTCTAAGGATACCATTTCGAGCGAGCCGAAATCCGTTTCCGAATTTCATACTTTAACTAGAGAAAAAAAATTTGAGAAGACCCCTCTCACGCAAAACAGAGCTGCTGATGTTTTCGTCCAGTCCGTCATTGCCCTGGAGGTCTTGTGGAACGAGAATAATATGATTTTTGGTGTTCTAAACCTGCATTTAGCAAGTGTTATTTTTTGAGAGGAGGAGAAAACCGGCAATTGCCTGAATTAAAAACATGCCGAGCAGCCAACTGTTCAGAACTTGTGGAACGACGTACGTGTAGTTCGTTTTGTTATTACTTTGTTTATCAGAGCCTTTTTTCATTCATTTTTTTGTTAAGTTTTAAACATAATACTTCTTGTCGTTTCATAGTTTGTTAATTCATATTTAAACGTCTTCTTATATATTATTTCGGTTTTAAAGATAGACAAACTCTCTCAGGATCGATATGCTTGTGATATCACTAGTGTTATGCCTGAGCTGTTTTTGCCCACTCCAATTTTCTTCTTTTCCTTCTATAATCCAGATTGGTCAGTGAATTCATTTCTGATAAGTCTTGCCTACTTCCTCTCGCTATTTCACTCTGCTTTTTCTTTCTTTCTTCATGTGTCACGCATGCTTCCTCTTCTGCACTTTTCCTCGGCCATCTATCTGTCGCGCACAAACTTATTCAAAAGAAGCGACGTCATCAATGAGCATAACTCGATGCTAAAGTTCGCAAACGCTTCTATTTTTCTTTTTCCCTTTAATATTTTCCTCTCATTTTTTCTCTTATTTGTCTCTCTCATTTCCTTTCCTCTGAGCACAAAACTTTTCTTTTTTTGGTATTGCCCTCTTTCTTTCTTCCTTCCGTCTACGGACCACTAACCAAAAAGTGGTCTTCTTCCGACTCTACTTCTGTTTTCCATTTTAAATTGCTCTTTCTTTTCGTTTATTGCGGCGAGAGAAGGAACTAAAGAAGTAGTCGAAAATTCAGTGTTTTGGCTTTTCTTTCTGTTGGGAATATTTTGATTTTGGTTTTGATTTTGGCAAGCAACGTCTCACAATTTTCATGGTGTAAAGCCATCGTTTTTCTTTGCCTTTACTTTATTCAGAACTCGTTTAATTACTATCATCAGAGAAAAGTGAGAAAAGGGAAAAAGGAAAACACTTATTAATTCTAAAAGAAATTCCTGAAATTCGTTTCAATAAAAGAAAGCTCTCTTTTCTCCAAGTCCTAATTTATATAAACCTTGGCGATGAAAAGAATCAGACGAAAAATGTCTTCATTCTCTGCTTTCCAGCCAGCACTTTACGTCTTTTCTCTATTTTCCGTTTTTCTCGCAAACCCGTCTCGCTGTGTTACGCCCGACGACAAGAAGTAATTTGTCATTATTGAGTTCTCTACAACACAAGTTGCAATTGATTATCAAATTTTCACGCAATTTTTGCTCGGTCCTTTACAAACGAATTTAAGAAACCCAAATTAGGTTTTCACCTTCATCTATACGCTTTTTGGTCTCATAATTTTATTTTTTTTTCTGTTTTCTCTGAATTCCCTTCAAGTGAATTATTACACTGTGGCAAGTCTATCAGTCAGCCAGTGTGGGTACATAGAATCGAGCAGATTTTCTCCCAACTTTGTTATCTTTCTTCACCTCATGTTTCCGCATTAGATTCCGTTTTATATCGTACAGTGGCCGGAACATAGTTGCCTAAAGGAAATGGTGATGTCTGTGACACTAATTGTTTATTATTACACGTTTAATCAGCTTCTTTTGTGTGATTGGTGTCAAGTGCAGGGCAAAAGTTTTTCGTTCCGGAAATTGGAAATATAAATACATGTGATTTAAACAAAAATACAGTGTCCGTGTAACACAATAATTCAATTAGGAAATGAAATGTCTCAAATCGTAGTGACCGAGAAATCAACGGAAACCAGATGAAAGATCGGGAAATAAATATATTTGATAGGAAATTCCTTGAACATTAAAATGTGCTGTACATAATTTGGAAGCTGAAAATGAAAAAAAGTGCGTTTTACTAAATATTTTATTTTAATAAGAAAATCTGATTTTGAAGCTACAAAGCCGGCCTTTTATTTTCTTTTATTTCTTTTTCTGATTACTACGCACGCACTTGAATTATCAGAAAAGTAGAATTGTCATCAGATTCTGGGATATTTTGCACCAATCGAAATACTTTGTATTCAAACGTCATTTCAATGCTTATAGATGTACATCGTGTAGACAAATTTTTGTTATTCTCACTAATTAAGTACTCGTTTGCAGCTAATATGTTACCGGTTGAATTAGTTTGCTCATCTTTCATTTCCATCGTCTTCAAACATTTTTTACGCTACTCACCAAATGAAATCAATAGTGTTTGTGTAGTTTGCTGAAATCTTATGCGATGTTTTCAATTTAAAGTAAAATATTGTTCGTTTCAATAATGAGCTAAGAAGTCTCCAGAGTTTTATAAAAACAAATTCGGGTAAAATCTAAAATCCTCTATGGAATCAGGTTCATTTTTTTTCTCTTCGAAAACATATTTTTTTCATTGAGTATTTGGCAGTTTATTCAAAGAATTTGTTCATTTCTATGAAACGCTCTCAAAATTAAAGAAAAACAAAGATACGGTGACTAAAATCACTGATTTCTTTCAAGCACTTTCTTCTTTGGAGAGGTGAGGAGAGGAGAGAAGCGATGCAGAAGTTGGTGATTTTTAATCTCAAAATCAGGGTTTCTCGAAACATGCATAAATTATTATGAATTTCACTGCAACTAGAGCACCATAGCTCACCGCAAATGTCATAGTTTAGTTTTGCCATATTTCCTTGCTTGTTGAATTTGTCTATATCTTCACATCATTTTTTGAACGAATGAATGTCTATGAACTTTGTTCTGGTTTTAAATTGAAAATAGCCACATTTTTTATACATACATATGTCTCTATGTGCATATAGGGTTTAGACTCGGTCATTCAACATACATATGTACATAGATATGAATGAATTTTCACTCGTTTCATGATCAGTAAATGTTCATAAATAATTTAAACACGAAATTTCGCTTCAAACTGAATAGATTAATCATTTAATTCTCCCTCCCCTCCCCCTCTTCTGATTCACCTTTATCTCGGTTTTCATAACATATGTACTCTTTCAGCAGTCGTTGTGTGCTTGTTGATATGAAAACTGCGCCAAGCTGGGAATTTTTCTAACTGACCTGACAACACTTTTTCAATCGTAATCCCGTAATGCGAAAGTACGGAGTGGTGAAAAGAGACGAAAGCATTCTGCTACCGGTAAGTGAGCACTTTTCCATTTTTGATGCATGTGTTGTTTTTTGTTGTGTTGGATCAAAGTTTAATTTTATATCGTTTTCCCCACAGAATTCCTCTAAAAAACAATAAAATAAAATAAAATCACAACGCACTAGTTTTCCTAATTAGGGTTTTCACTGGTTTAGTTCCCAGAAACTACATACATATTTGTTTTAAAAATATTTTTATATCTTTTCCAAAATATAAGCCTGCTGCGCAGTCGAGCTCTTGCTGTCTGTAAAAAAAAGGCTATCGTCGTCTACGTCGCCACTCTTTATTCACAAGCGTCACTTGTTTTTCTCACATGAAAAAGGGCATTTATATATTTGTACTTTCTCTTTTTCTCTTTCTCTCTTTCCCGTTTCGTCGTAACCGCTGTGGCGAATCGGTAGAACGCGTGAATGTTAATTAAAGGCTGCGGCTTCGAGTTTGTCTAGGGGGTTTTCTTGGGAATTTGCATTACTCTTATTCGCGCTCTACTGATGATGCGAGGGGTGTCGCGTATAGCTGTCTGCGTAACTTTATTTTCATAATGTCTCGTCTAACTCTCTAACGTCTCTTCTCTCTCTCTCTCTCTCTTTCTGTCTCTGACATTTTAAAATCCATTTTCTTTCCACAACAAGGCGACACGCATAGGCTCGATCATCGGTAGAGCGTAAATACATACAAAATTTCTATATAAACGCCGCGCAAGCCGTTCTATTTTGTTTCACTTCATCACAACTGCCGGGTACTTAGAGGTTTGGACACCAAACTTTGGTCTTCTCACGCCTGCTTGGTTAGAAAGTGTTTTTCCGAGTGATGAAAGGAAACAATAGAAGGGCGGCATGCGGTTAAATTCGAGGAAAAATAATACGGTAGCAGAATTAGATGTGTATGTACTCTACACTTAGAAATTAAAAAAAATAATTTAAATTTAAATTTTGAAAAAAAAAAGTTTGCGCTGTTCTACAAATATAAACTTTGCAACTAGCACTAGCAAGGCCTAAAACTTTCACCAAAAGCTGTTTTATTTGCTTTACGAAGTACTATTTTCTCACAACATGTATGAAAAAAGGATACATATTTACATCTGAAGAATATTTCCTTGCGAGTCTTTCCTATTGCCTATGCAATTAAATTGGAATAGTTAAAACATAATACTTTGCTTATCAGACTCAAAACCATTACTAGAAATAGCAATCTTTAAGAAACATGATATTCGGCCAAGTTACTGCAAGGTGCAAAACCTGCCAAACTTTTCATTATCGCCACTCTCTCAACCGTACCGACCGACAAACTTTGTGCAATTGTATGTGTGTGTGTGTATGCGAGAGCGTGTGGCACTTCACCAAACACGCGCTGTTTTGATTACCAGTTTGCCGACCGACTCCGCGATATTTTCTTATTTACATTCTTCGTCATTTCAAACAATCCTTTCTGTCTAAAACAATTTTCAATTTACTGAGGTTTTGGCGAAAAGTTCCAAACGTTTGCTTTTCGAAAACGAAGCATACATATTTAGCAGAGCTTTTTTTCAATGCTAGAAACATCGTACTTTGATATTTTGGAAACATTCTCTTTTGAATCACTACCGTCCTAGGATTAATAAATTTTCTCAGAAAAATGAAGATGACCGGTATCACGGCTATTCTAACACGCCTTGAATGAATAACGAGGAAGTTTTCGCGTTGCCCTTCACTTTTCGGTCATCAAACCGTTATCTGTTCCGCCCGATCGAAGGGGGCAGATATGCGATCAGTCGATAAGTGCGCGACTTCAGAAAGTTCGGTAAGCGGGAGTATTCCTCTATTCCTTCTCAAAACATGTTTCTGCATTAAGTTCAAGCAGTATCTCTCCCTCTTTTTTTTCTTTTTCTCTCTTTCGCTTTCTGTACATAATCACACAATTTTTCCAGTTTTATTGTCGCCCTCCCTCCCTCCGCCTGAATACATGGTTAAAAAACGTATTTTACGTATTTATCTGCGTTAATACATTGTTTCATGGCAATCAGTGAACTAGCCTAATAAAACACTTTGGCAAAACAAAAAAAAACAGATTTTTCAGCCAACCGTTTTTTGATTGTTTCGTAATAAATAAATAAACGAATAAATAAATATATAAATAAATACTTTCATATGTAGATCGGTTTGTTCTTCAATCCCTTCTGCCTAGCGGTGTAATTTGGGTGTACTGTACTACCCGAAAAAGGGAGAAGACAGCAAACATTTAATGGCGTTTAGCCTAACGGTTTAGGAAATAAAAAGTTAATTTGTTAACAGTTTTTGTTTTCATTTTTTTCAATTATCATTAAATAGGTTCAAAAATTTCTGTGATTGCGTTTAAAAAAAAACGAATTTCAAAATTAGTTATTTTATATTCAATGGCACGGGGTGCTGGAGGCTGTAAGAGCAGCGTTGTCACGCGACGCGACGCAACCGCAGCGCGTGGCGTCGGCGGCAAAAAAATGTGTTTAAAAAAAAAGCAGTCGCCAGCACCGCACACAATATATAGGAAGGTATTTAACGTCATAAAAAAGTTGGAAAAACTTTAAAAGTAAATGTTAACCTAATATTCTCAGTACGGATCGCTGCAAACGCGCTCCCTTCGCACAGTGATGGACGCGGCCGCGTTTGCGACGAGAGAGTGCAGAAAATCAAGAGAGCCGTGGCCGATGTTTTGCCCTGATTTCTCTGAACCTCTCTCCAAATGCATGCGAAATTCTTTGTTCGATTGGAGCGAGTTATCAGCGTTTTATACCGAGTATAAATGAACTAATTTATTCTACATAAATACACAGCGCAATATTTCTCAAAGCGTACCCGCATCCATCGCAAAATGCACCCTTCCGGCGCCACGAGCATTCTTCAAGATTCCCCGGCTCTCTCTCTTTCTCTCTTTCTTTCTCGTCTCATTTCTCTTTAGCTCTCTCTCTCTCTATTGATGCTTGAATGCGTCGATGCCTCGCGACATTTTTAGGCGGCAAAGAGGCAAAGTGGCTCTCTTGATAGGCTATAATAAGCCTTTGACAACGAGACAAAAAACAGAATATCAGAAGAAAAAATTACTGGTTACAAATACTGAACTTTCTCTAACTCTATCAGTCTCCAAGATATAAATATAAAATTCAAAGATTATTTGATTAAAAAAGCGGTTTCAAAGGTTTGGAAGTCTCTCTCTCTTTTTTTTTTTTCAAAAATCTATCTTATCATTTCTCTTATTTTTCGTGTTGTGTTGTACGTATCCAATATTTTCTCGTGTTATCATTTGTTTTTCATCATTGGACGTATTGATCAAAATATTTTTTCATTCGTTGAACAGAACAGATTTTATTTACTTGAAATTTTCAAACATATGTATGTATGTATGCTCAAAGTTTTTAGTGAAGGAAAACAGTGATTTGAGTTATTAAAAATTAATGAAATACCTGGTTTCTTCGTTTTTCCTTTGTCTTTTTTTGTTCATGAACAAAATTTACTTACGACGCTCCGATGTTCCGCAGTGAACACTGAAAAACGCGGAACATCGGAGCGTCGTTAGTGGTTTTAATCGTGAAGAGATAATAACTTTATACTCGGTATAAAGCGATGCAAATTCGCTCCATTAAAGCAGCGAGAGAGTGCAGAAAATTGAGAGAGCGTGGCCGATGATTCTTTGAATCTCACTCCAAATGCATGCGAAATTCAATGTTCGATTGTAGCGATTTCGCAGCGTTTTATACCAAAATTAAATTAAATATTAAGAAGTTTTGCATGCTAATTTAAAAAAAGATGCCTTTAAAACAATAAAATTACAGCATAGTCCTGCACTGGCTTGTCCTGCCCCAGTTTTTTTGCTCGCGCCAAAGCGCGATTCTCCGTGGTCAGCGGATCCGGCTCTTTCTTCTAACCTGGCGTTCACTAGGTTTGTTGGTTTCTTTTTTTTTAAATTTCTCCACTCGAAATCCTCAAATAACCCATTCCTATACTTCCAGCACAACGGACCTGTCCCTATCCGGACCATCTGCATTTACTGCAGTTGAGCCATCTCACGGTTTGAGCTCATTGACGACTACCACTGCCGCCACGTTTGAGAGCTTATCAAAATTCCTGCTCTATCAAGAATACCGTACAACGACGGCTATCGAGACTGCGGCGGCGTTCGAAACAGCGTCTTCTATCGAAACGTCAAACGTCTTCAATACTGCAAGTGCATTCGATACAGCCATAGCAAACGCTGCTGCCGCTGCTGCGACCACATCGATTCTAACTTCTACGAACAACGCTTCAAACGTTGTTCCCAGCCAGATGAATGCGGCATCCTTTAAACCAATTCCAAATAATGATAAGTAAGTTTTTAAAGAAATATGTATTCTTTACTCAAAAACGTTTTGGAGCAATAGAACGACCGGTTTCTACAATACCAAAATAAATCTTAAATTTTCAGAGTTGACTTGGCTCGTTTCCGTGTTAAAGATCCAAACGAATGGCTTGTTGAAGACGTGGTCGCGTGGATGTTGGATGTGGCCAAGCGACACAATATCCCATTTGAAGAGATGAACATGCACAAAGTAGGTTTTGAACAAAAATTCATATCGATTTTTTTTAACTGTTTTGTGCTCAATGAGCAAGCCCACTATGGCTATAATAATTTCGCGAGCCGCATTTTTTCAGCATTTCAAAATCAGCTGTTTTGTGTAAGCCTAGCTAGTCTGATATGTCGGGCAAGTCGTACTGATATCAACTGGCTTAGTGTGCTCATTGAGCAACTAGCTTCATCATTTTTTATTCACAATATTTTCTCATAACTTCACCTCACTGCGCTCATGCGTCACCTTTTTTAGTTCTCAATGGTGTCGGGACAAGAGATGCTAACTATGAGCGAGCGTTGCTTCATTGAGAGGGATCCCGTCTTTGGAAATTTGATATTCACGGAATTTCGCAAAACATTGGAGAATTCAGGTGCAGTGCTCACAACTAGAAACAGAAACAGAAACACTTTTGAAAAAAAGAAACTATTCAACGAACGACAGTGATTTTTTTTTCTTTCGAAAGGGTTGTTTTGTTCTACGTCACAAAATTCCAGTTCAGTTAGATGTACTTTAAATTGTGCATTTTCAGAAGACACAACGCTTGACAACGTAATTGGAACGTTTGTCGACGATGAAGTTCCCACAACAAGTGCTGCTTCAACCCTCGCCGGAATAACAACCCTAGGACTACAGCCAATGATCAACAGCATAACGACCACCATTGCACCACAAGTGGCTCCTCAATTATCACAGATTCCAGTGATGCAACACCAGCTGAACAACTTGAACACTCTCACTCAGGCTCTCACACACGCTCAGAACTTCAACCCTTCAATTCTGACACCTCAGCAAACCGCGTCAGCCGTACAGTCTTTGAACTTGGCTTCTAGTCTAGCGGCAGGCTTAACAAGCGGTTTGAGTCCTCTGAGTGTGAATTACCTTCATGGCGGGCTCAATCCAACGTCACCATTACTTACGACACCGATTCAGACGCAGAATTTATCACCGTTGCTTAAATACTCGTGCACGATATCTACAGAATACGAAGGTGAGGAAGTGGCGATTTTGGAGAAGCTTGTGCGATTGGTGTATGATACACCAATTTGAAATTGGTCTGCGAACGTTTTTGTTTTCATTAACTTCTAAACAAGGTTAATGAAAAAACAAAAAAGACACCTTCTTTCCAAGAAAAAAAGCGGGTGTCCTTGGGGAAAAAAGAAAAAAAAACAGACTATTATTGTTGGGCCAAATTATTGGTTTCCCGCACTACCGATGACGTGCTGGCGACTTTTTTCAAACGCATTTTTTTGCCGCCGACGCCATGCGTTTCGGTTGAGTCGCGTGACAACGCTGCGTCTCGAATTTGAGGCATATTTAAGAAACTGTAACCAAAAAATCATACTTTTTTCACTGGAACTCATAATTTCGGGGGCGATAACGCTAAAACTAAAACCTAAAAGCCAATTTTACTAAATTTACTGTTTCCAGTCCCCGAAGAAAGGTCAACAACGAGCAGCAATTTAAAGATTAAGAAAAACAAAGACGGGAAGCCACGAAAGCGGTCGCAACACACAAAAGGCAATAAACTTTGGGAGTTTATACGAGACGCGCTGAAAGACCCATCCACTTGCCCTTCGGTTGTCAGGTATTAACTATACGTAAAAGCTTCCAAAACCTAACAAAAAATTACAGATGGGAAGATCCAATCGAAGGAGTCTTCCGAATCGTAGAGTCTGAAAAGCTAGCAAGACTATGGGGCGCACGCAAAAACAACGAAAAAATGACATATGAAAAACTGAGTCGGGCCATGAGGTAACAGTTTAGCTCGTTTTTAATTTAAAAAAACAGCATGATAGAAATTGATTGATTGATTGATTGATTGATTACAGAACATATTACGAAAAGCAAATTCTTGTACCAGTTCCGAAAACTGGGTTGTATCCGAAAAAATTGGTTTACAAGTTTGGTCCAGGTGCCCATGGATGGGAGAATGTTAAAAACGTTTGAATGGTGAGAATACTTTGAACTTTTCGTCTTAAAACTTAAATTTGCAGATAATCATATTGCTCGGAGCTTAATGTTCAAATTCAAATTCATCAACAATTTTTTAATGCACCCCAGACTACTTCCATACAGATCTCAGAAAAAATAAACCACAAAATTAATGTCTCTTTCTTGCTCATAAATTTTTTTTCTAATATTAATTTCGTTTAGATTTAATGTCATACTGTGAAGATTTCATTTTGTAACTTATTTTTACTCCAAAAATCCCCGTTTCCTACATACATTTCAATTTTTGATTGTTTGCAGCTCTCTGCTCTAAATTAGTTGTTTTAAATTTATATACATTCTTTGTTCATAACAATCTGAAAAATGTGATTTTTGTTATTACCATCCATTTTTTTTATCAAATTCGGAAGTTATTGAGAACTCAGGTACAAAAAAATTATAGTATTTCTGTTTTTTGAGCATTCTAGATTTTTCAAAAGTAAATAGTTCTTCATAACTTTCCACCAAATTTAGGCGGTCCTGTTGCCTGTCATGAAAAATTGAACATAATTTATACTTTGTTTCTTTGATCTATGTTCCTTCCGCTCATTTTCTCATTTTTAAAGTTGTTTATTTAAAAAAAAAGATAAAACTTTTCACTTAATTTTACAAGAAAGAAAATGATGCAGATGAGTACCCACTACGCGGAATTATGCTAATTGCAAGTAAATAAAAAATAAATAATAAACTTAACAGGAATAAAATTGAAAATTCGAGCTGCCAACTTTTTGGGGAAAGTGGCTTGAAATGCATTAAAATCGGACAAAAAATCTGATTTTTACAACAAAAAAAATAGAAAACCAGGGGGAGTACACGAAGTCGCGGCCTAGCAAACCGACGTCCAGGATTTTTTCCAAAATTTTTCCTTGTTGAAATGGAGAAACCTTGACGCAATTTTGGCCAATTTGTTAATAAATTATCAAAAAAAAAATAGTAAGACAATACACTTTTCTAGATGCTGGCCTAGGGAACCTCGTCTTCGTGTACTCACCGTGTAAAATTTGGTAAAAAGCAGGGAATTTTTTTTTTGCAATTCCGATACTATATTTTAAAACAGTTCTCTTCCCGGAAAAGTTGACACCCCCTATAAAGAGATTCGCCCACTTTTCATGACGCCTATTTCCTCTAAAAACGATAAAAACAACCATTATCAAATAATGTGCTGCGTTTCTAATTCGTCCCTTTCAGAATCACTAATACCAGATTCTGCGGAATTATATTTGCTTTGCAAAAAGAATTGAACTGAAATCTCTTCAAACTCTGGTCCAAACGACTGCATAAAGAAAATTTGGAAAATTGCACACGTCCACTCGGAAATTGCAGAGATTTGATGGAATTCATAACCCTGAAAGTGAATAGATTGAAATTCATAGTATATATTTAGGATAATCATTTGTTAATTTACCGGTTGATAAAAACGACGAGACCACGGTCGTGGAGTTGGAAGATCTGGATAAGTTTGGTGATAAATATGTGCAGCAGTGACGCCAAAGACGATGGCTGAAATTGGAAAAATATTGTCGAGATCACGGGAAGCTGGTGGCGGCCTTTTTTAAATGCTTGTTTAGCCGCCAACGCCATGCGTTGCGGTTGCGTCGCGTGACAACGCTGCCTCCCAGTCTGCGTATTTTCGCTTACACACTCTCTGTCTGAAAAATGCATTTCAAACAACGTGAATTTTTACAAAGACAATGACCAGCACCTCGTGGATGATTTTTTTTTAAATAAAAACCAATGCAAGAAAAGTTTTTTCCCAACAAAAACTCACCAAACAAAAGGGAGAAACACGACAGGATAGTGAATGCGAGACGATAATAGAAAACAGACCACTTGGTGACATGAGGAGTGACTTTAAATGTGAGATAACACTGACAAATCATATACAGACAGAATCCGCCAAAAGTCATAAAAGCGGCACTCATGTGGACCGGTATAATTGCTGTTTCCTGACAATAAACGTTTTAATCTCGGTATAAAGGTATAATGCGCTTCAAATTCGCTCCAATCGCATAGTGAACTGCGCATGTGAGATTCAGAGAACAAAAAGCGCGGTTAAGAGCGAAACATCAGACTCTAACGTAAATCGCCGACACGAATTGGGAGCCGCTGCAAGTGCGCCCTATTGCACACGTAAAATGCGCGCGATATTCAAATTTTAAAAAAATAATTACGGCTATGAAAATGTGAATTTTATGAATTAATTAATTTTTTGGCGTTATGCGGGTTGAGAGTCGCTGAATTTTTCCCCCTTTTTTTCTCCTCGACGCTTCGAATTTGCGTTTCCAAGTATAGTCGGCGAATGCATCATCAGCCTCGCTCTACCGCACTTTTCAATTTTCAACAGTGTAGTGCACCTATTTTAAAGCGAAAAATCAAATTTTACCTGCAATTCGTCGTGGATACGTTATTTTTCGTTGAAAAGAAGTGTAAAACTAGAATTCGAGTTAATCTTGCAAGCGCAACACTGTTTTACAGGGATTTTAGCAATAGAGCGAGGTTGATGATGTATTCGCCGACTATATTCATTCATAACCGGAAGGTTCAGTGGCAACGCGCCAGAAGCATATGTGACACTATCAAATGGGCGACCGGAGCGATCTGGGTGGAAGCATGCTTTGATTCTGTTGTGTTATCCTGTCTCGGAAAATCGAAACATCAGTGGCCTCCAATCCACAATGCATGCCCTCACCCAGCTAAAATATGTCGGCAAGTTATTAAATATTTTTTGCGAAAAATTGAGCGATGAATTTTCCAAATAAAACGACAAAACAAGACATGGAGCTTATTATGTATATTCTGTGCGCTGAATTCACATCTGCAAAGCCGATGATATTAAAATTTTGAATCTCGCGCGCATTTGAGGTGTGCAATAGGACGCACTTGCAGCGTAAACACCGGTCACGCTCTCTCGTCGCCAACGTGGCCGGCCGCCTCGTCCACTGTGACAGAATGAAGCGAATTTACAGCGCTCTTTCACGGCGTGCTAGACCCTACGTAAAGGAATTCGCGCCATTTCGCATGTGTCTGTGGCTCGACAATGGCATTCTGCCAAGTCTACCAAAAAGTGTGCGAAAATGGAGACACAGAGACGCGAGAATTGGCGCTCGAAAATTTGATCTAAAAATTTTTCTGAAACGTAGTCCCTAACACGCCGTGCTCTTTACTCAAAATATTATTTCAAAATTTTTATAACACTTTAATAATTACCTGCACATTTGCTACAATAAACATTCCTAGGGCAGAAATGTAGCCAAACCATCTTGTTCGATTATTGAATACTCTCTGTGGAATATCGCTTTCCGAACTAAAAATTCCGAGCAACTGTTGATATCTTAAAAATAAAAATGTATTTATATGTGGGGTATTCTCAGTACGGAATGCTGCAGACGCGCTCCCTTCGCACAGTGGTGGACGAGGCCACGTTGGCGACGAGAGAGTGCAGAAAATTGAGAGAGCCGTGGCCGATGTTTTGCTCTGATTTCACTAAACCTCACTCCAAATGCATGTGAAATTCATTGTTCGATTGGAGCGAGTTATCAGCGTTTTATACCGAGTATATAACTGCATACTTACCGAACAAAAACCAGAATCGCCAGAAGCAAACTGCTTATGTTAGCACCGATCGCAAAAATGCATGATTCTGGTCGTTTGTCGGCTGCGGAAGAAAGATATGGAAAGATAGGGTCAACGTCGTGTTTGAGAAGGGCAATGGCGTAAACGATAACTGAAAAAAACAAAGATCTGTGATATTAAAGTAAAATAATTGGGTTACTGTGCAAGCGAAAAATTGCGACGCGGTGATTGCGTACTTTTGAAAATCAAGGAGAAAAGGTAAGAAATGTGTCTGCGTACAAGTCAATTACCATGCTATCTTTTTGATTTTCATTTGAATTTTAAAAAAGTACGAAAACACCGTGTCGCAATTATTGATTGCCCAGTATTTAAAAAATGTTTCATTTTATGTTTTTATACAAATCAAGCTTTTGCCAAAAAATCTATCTAAATCATTTTTAAACAATGCCAGAAAATAAAGCGACACTCCACAGCCCAAATAAGGATGAGCAATAGCTGGGCAAATACTCATTTACTACCGGATCTCATTTACTACCGCGTCTCATTTACTACTTTTTGTTCTATTTAACTCATTTACTACTTTTGTCTCATTTACTACAATATCTCTTTTACTACCTTTTCTAACATTTAACTCATTTACTACCATGCAAAAAATATGTGTTGCCCTTTCAAAGACGATTAAAAAGAGCTAGGCTGAAGCATTTGTTGCTTTCTTCGTGTGTCTATCAAATCATATTTATTATCCATGCATGTTTTGAGTAGAGTACATCATATCAAACGCAAAAAAATAATGGGTTCCAGAACGCGAAACATGTTTCCTCCCAGCTCCCTCCGGTCGCCCATTTTTAAGGTGTCTCACATGCTTCCGGCGCGTTAAAGGCTGAAATATCCGGACAACGATGATTTTCATAAGAAATTTAGCTTGAATAGAAAGAAAAACTCGAGACAAATTACGAGAAATCGGACAGCAACGCTTTATACCTTGCTTATCCATTTTATTGAAAAAACCACCGGAGCATTTGTCGGCAAAAAAACAGTTATCAATAATTTTTTGGATAAGGAGTCCCAGAGAGGTAATAATAAAAAAGTAGTAAATGAGTTAAATTTGAGAAAAAGTAGTAAAAGAGAAAATGTAGTAAATGAGACAAAAGTAGTAAATGAGTTAAGCTTAAAAAATGTAGTTAATGAGACGCGGTAGTAAATGAGATTCGGTAGTAAAAGAGAAAAGTAGTAAATGATCCGGTAGTAAATGAGTATTTGCCCAATAGCTGTACACCTTTTTGCAAACCCCGCACACTTGTGTTTCTCGTTCATTTTTTAAAAGATTTTTCAATTTTCTCATGATTTCCGTTTGTCTATAGTTTATGGGGTTATTCAGGGTCGGGAAAAAATAGTTTTTTTCTTATTCAAATGACGGGAAAAAAAAGAAAAAAAAATCCGTGGCCGCGAGAGTTTTTTTCCATTGCTTTTCTAGGCCATCGCAAAAGTTTTTAGGCCCTCCGCTGTGAGACCTGCGAAATATCGATTTACGGGCGACGATCAATTCTCCAAAAAAAATTTCAAAATTGATTCGCCCGTAAATCGATATTTCGCAGGTCTCACAGCGGAGGGCCTAAAAACTTTTGCGATGGCTTAGAAAAGCAACGGAAAAAAAACTTTCGCGGCCACGGATTTTTTCTTTTTTTTCCGTCGTTTGAATAAGGAAAAAAAGGAAAAAAAACTATTTTTTTTTCGACCTTTTTTTTTGCGGTTTTCAGTTTTCCAAAACTGTTTCGTCTATTTAAAATGATTTTTGATAATGGATATGGCATCTTTCTTATATTATTAACGCCTAATATTGATTTTTTGCGTTTGAAATCGGGAAATGACTAATTTTTAAATTAGAAAACGAAAAATCGATAATTTCAAAAACGGCGTTAATATCCTAAATATCACATTTTTCGGCTGTACTTCAATTATATATTTTTTAAATCCAAGCAACTTAAAAACACAAATTCAGGACAAATTTTAAATTGCCCGTGGGGCGCGTTTGCAACATTTTTAGAGTTTTTCGTACGGTTTAACTAAATGTTTTGTAAATATATTCATACTTGAAAAAAACTTACAACTCTGAATGAAAAAAATAAGGGCAATCAAAATTGGCAGTGGTCCAAAACCCAAGTTTTTCAAATGTGTGCACATTTTCTGAAAAAAGAAAGTAATCACAAGAATTGTAATTAAGAATAAAATAAGAGTTATCGATTTTTTGTGAGTTATTGCCTGAAAAATAATTTGAAAGTTAGAAAATTGCTTTTAAAATGAAACTAAGGGAAAATATGATTTAAGCAAAACATGTTTTCCTCATTATTTGTTTTAAACATTTATTTAAATTTCGCAATATTATACTTTCAAAACAATACACGGCAAATTCAAAACAAATAAAGCGAGGTCATAAGTATTTACAAAGGTAAACCACTCAACACTTGTTTTAAAAATATTAAAAATAAATATTTTACATTTTTACATTTTTACCACTTCAATCAAGAGTGTGAAATAAAAAACACAAGAAAATTTCCCCGTAATCTTCCAAAAACGGCGAAATTATTCTGTTGTGGTCCGCCAGAGAGTTGCACAAGAAATGCGTCAAGTACTGTGTATTTCGTCTCGCACTCTCTCAATCTCTCGTCGCAAACATGCATATACTTTTAAACTGATTTTTTTCTAAACTTTGATTTTATGAAATGCGTTTTTATTTATAAAAAACTAAATAGAGATTATTGGCCCTACGGTAGTACCTAATCTGAAAAAAACTTATTGATTATTATGTTAATTATTGTGAAAACAAAAAAGTTGCAACGCGGTGTTTGCGTACTTTTAAAATTCAAATGGAAAAGGGAACAAATCTCTTCATTTCCCATGCTATTTCTCTCATTGCTGTTTGAATTTTCAAAAGTACGCAAACACCGCGTTGCAATTTTTTTGTTTTCACAATATTGAGCCTCAATTGTAAGCATTTTCAGTTGTGCGATGGGGCGCGTTGGCTGACTCCCGTGGGAGGTTAAAAATGAAAACGGCTATTAGTCGTCTAATTACTTGAGATCGACTAAATTCGTTTTGTCCACTTTCTTTCTTTTTTCGGTAAAGGGCAAAGGTTGTGAAGAGCTTCTAAAAGAATTGTCACACCTTTTCTACTAGTCAGTCTAGAAAATATTAAAAAAAAAACACTTATTTGTAACTTTATTCCGATTATTTAACTTATACATTTATATTGAACGGCTTCGGAAAAACGAGACAGCTATGAGAAAAGGAGGGTAACTGTTACACAATATAACAGAGTGTCGTTGTACCAAAAGAATAAGCACAGCTTAGTTTTTAAATGTCAGAATTGTTGGCAAAATAGGCATGAGATGGAAGCAATACCAGCAACTTAACATCTAAATGGGAATTTATTATCTGATTTGTATTTGTTGACTACCTTAGGGGGGGGGGGGGAGAGGAGGAAGTCAGGGTTTAAAATAGATATAAAAATAGAAATATAAATTACACGAATAACTAAAGTATGTGAGACCAAATATGCAATTACAAATATAATTATCATTAGCGGATCGCATCGAACTTTGACTGGATAGACTTTTATGGCAAAAACGTCAAAAGCAATAAACGCATTCAAACTCTCGATTTGTTTCCGACCGCTCCAGAAGCGAGAAGACGAATGTAAAGACTTTCACGAACATGATTGTCAGTGTCTTCCTTTTCAGTGGGGCTACAGAGTAGATCCACCGCAGTATCCCCGCTAAAGTCTGACAAATTGGCAAGTTCAGTGAAAGTGTCCTCGTTGACGACAGTTTGAAGGAACTGAAAGGAAACGTTTTTTGGTTGTTGTTTGTTGTAAAAATCAACTAGGATTCTTACATCCAGAAGTTGAACATCCATTTTGTCGACAGCATAATGTACTACGTTTTTGCCAGTAGATGTTTCCTGAAAATAGTGCTCAATAGAACTCAACGTACTTTTTGTGTCTGGTCTTACTGCAATTGTGGGATCTGCTCCCATCTTAATAAGTTTCTCAATAATTTCTCTGTTATCAATTTTCTGCTCAGTATGCTCATCCATCATTCCATGCATCTTTACTGCGCACAAAAGCGGCGTTTGGCCTGCCACATTTGTGATATTAATTCGGATTTCTCTACAACTGGTAAGTGCCTGCAATCATTCATTTATCATAATTGTTATTACTTTCCTTTCAAATTCACCTTTACAATGCTTATGAGCCCACGAGAAGCTGCAAAGTGAAGAGCTGAATTACCAGCAGCCCGAGAGCTGTTCGCATTTGGTGAAGATCCCAATTCAAGCAAATACTCGACAACCTGTACGCTACGTTGCAAAACGGCAAAATATAGCGGTGTCTCTCCAAAGTTGTTGCTGACAGTGAACACGTTGTCATCGCTTTCGTTCATTGTTTTACGCAGAGTCTCACAAAGTGCATAGATTTTTCCCAAGTCATTGTGAGCAGTAACGATGTGAAGTGGAGTATCCCCATCAGCATCTCGATTAGAAAACACGTTTTTCCACTGAAATAATTATTAATTAATTAATGCTAATGGGGGAGGGGAATGGGTGGCATACTGTAGTGCACGCCCAGTGGAAGCCTGTGGCAAGGTCGGCTTCTGGAATTGTAGCATGAAGACGTTGCTTGGCAGTGGTTGCGTTCTCATTACTGCGTGGGCTGAGTCTAGTTTGATTGGATGGTGGAGTTGTGGGGCTACTGTAGAAAAAAAAATTTGGATTTGATCTGCGTGCATTCATTCAAGATACCAGAAACCTGATCTAGGTCCGCGGGGTTTCTAATTAAGCAAGCAAGTAAGCAAATTTTGCAATGACTGTTACAGTTACAAAAAAAAAACAAAAAACAAAGTTCACCTTTTATAATACCATTCACCTAACATAGAAGCAGAATACGTGGCGTCTATTCCTGACAGTTTTTCAAAATTATACACGGTGCAACCAGGTAAAATAAAAGATGAACGAAAGCAGAGACCCAATTCAACCAGGAAGTAAAACATAGCCTTAGTGCAGAAATAGCACGGTTTGATTCGACCTCGAAAAACACTATTCCGCTGCGAAAGACAGACAAAACAAAGCGGTTAATTTTCATCTTATCCCGTTTTCTCACAAAAGGATGAATGTTCTTTCGTGCGAATGTACCGTAAGCTAAGTTTTCATAATACTAACATAATCATTCTGGTTTTGACTGATTCCCGTTTAGAGTTGCTCCGCCGCTAGGGGGATCCCGTACACCGGTCATACAGAAGAACTGCGGACGGGATGCTCAAAAATCACGCACCTGCAAGTTCCTTGCGGAACATGTGGAGAAGCATATGGTGCTGAACGAGCTGACATTGGCGACGAAACACCAGAGTCTGCGCTCGGCGGTCTTCCACGAATGTTTTCTTCTTTAGTGTACTGATTCGAGTACTGTAGGATAAAATCCTGCAGGCTTTCCGGCAACTCGTTGTTCTCTGCGGTTAGGACGCGTGAATTTTCTGAATAATAATAATCGTGTAATGAATGTGTTCTGAACTCTTGTCTCTACGATTGATCATCGGAACAGTGACCAACGCTAGTTTTATTATTGTCCAGTCGCCAGTCCAGCCGCTGACCGCGCTTTTTCTGTAAGTCTCTTTTTCTTTCACACTATTCTCATGAACCCGGCCCGCGACTGGACTGTACTTGACGAACGGAACGAGGAATTATCATCTCAATTACAAATGTTGTTTGTAGTTTGGTTTCTCTTACCAATAGATATTTCCGAGAATGGGCTCTGCAAAGAATCTTTCGGACTGTGCTGTGGAGGGGATGCTGATCCGTATCCTTCCGAAGATAACACAGTATCTGGAGTTGTAGATGCCGAAATTGATCTAGAATTTTATATTGAATTCTAAATATTCACGATGATTAATTATAAAACCGTACCCAATTGTAGTGTCTGGGCTGAGTGACCAAGTGCTTCCGCACTCGTAACCACCGCCATATCCACTGAAAGCTGACAAGTCAGTAATGTTGGTTTGCGCTGCTATCCCATAGGCACTAGGACCTGAAACATCTAAAATCCATAGAAAAGGAACAATAATATTTCAGCTGTGTACCTCTGTTATATGGATGATGGCCAGTAGAAACGCGTACATTGTGAACAGGACCTCTACCTAGGAGAACCCCATCGCTCTCTGCATTTTTTTCTGACTCATTGGGATCTGAATCTGATTGTGAGTCTTGTCGCTGATTTTCTTTTGATTCTTTTGATTCTTTCGATTCTTTTGTTTCTGGCGTTTCTACTTTGTCCTCTTTCTCTACTTCCTTCTTTTTCAGTTCCGCTTTCTCTTTTTCGATCTTCTGAACAATTGAATTATTTTATCTTAAAATTGCATCAAAATTCTATTTGTCGTTACCTTTGACGATTTACTGTTAGGAGTCAAATCGGAAAACAGCTTATCGCCAATTTGAAACTTTGAAGTTTTGGTTTTTCCAGCTAAAGCTGAAGATCTGATATTTTGAATGGTACGGAAATCGGCTGGTGATACAGTATGCTGTGATTCAAACTGTAAATGATAGACGGTCTGATGATTTCAATGAACGTTGTTAGCTAACCTTGTTGACGCTGCGCTGATTTTCCACTCCTGTGAGCGCAAGTTTACCGAATAGATCATTCAGATGATCGGCCGACGGATTTTCCGACGGAATTGCTCGAGCTACTAGGCAGTTTCCTTTTGGGACAACAGTTGTCATAGCTCTAGAATGATAGAATTTGAAATCAATGAGTATTTAGAATACTTGAATGATTTTTGTTTAAGCTTCGTTTTTTGTTAGAAACAATTCCAGGTAACGTTTAAAAGGGCCGAACAGCCATAATTGAGAGGAAATGGAAAAAAAAAAGGAAAAAAATCGTTGTAAGAGAACAAAAATCACCAAAGCCCGACAGGCAGTTTGGGTGTAAAGAGAGAGAGAGAGAGATAAAATTGTCTAAATTAAATGTAAACGTTCTAAATAGGTATACAACGACACACAATATAATGAAAGATGAAAAGGAAAGAGTTCAAATGCAAAATGATGGTTTCTAAATAATGTATTAGAAAAAGCACCTGATGCTAAATATGTGTATTAATCATGAAAAAGGAGTGAAAAAGGGGTGAAAAAGGAGTGAAAAACAAAAAAAAGAGAAAACAGAACACATATTTGAAAAAAAATGGGCAATCTCTGAGTTACTCTCGTTACTTACTAGTACCGCCCATTATTAAACAAACAGTTGAGCAGCGCGTTTCTTTTTCATCTCTGTGATGGTCAGGTTTTCTCCTCTTTCCCTTTTCTGAAAGGGATGTTGGCGCGACGCAACCGCGTCGCAATAAACTTCATCTATGTACATCTACACGGAGATCTAGAGAAGTTATAGAGTTTTTTCTCTGTTCTCCTCTTTCATTTTTTTCTTCTTCTTCTTCTTCGCAATAGTATGTCGTTGAGACGACGAGGGCGCGGCCATTTCGACATGGCGCTGACTGATTGTCTGCCTCTCTCTCTCTCGATTTTGCGTTTACGTGGAATAACAAGGCGCGCTACTTCGTTTTACTTCCCGGTCGAGAGGAGAGACAACTCCGAACGTAGAGTGTGCTAGAGCTTTCCGTGTGTGTGACTTAGCGTGGTTTTTGAAGTCTATGTTTACCTCACGACGAGAATTGCGAACAGGTAAGAATAACAAGTAACCACTGAAAAATTGGCAAAAATTCAAAACCATGTTTCAAAGCAATACAAGATTTGTCATGCATTTGCACAACTTTTGGACAGAAATGCCTATTCTGTCAGTCGGCCACGCGGTCCCGGCCAAATGGTCCCACAGCGATAGACGAAAATGCGAGGAGACGCAGAGAAAACACCAAAGGGCAATCTTGGCATTGTGCTAATTTATGGGAATTTACGCTTTGAAAAATGCGTTTCTCGACAGAAGTCTTGGGCTTTATCCCCCGTACCTCTACCACCTCCGGCTGAAAGCGTGTACGCGAAGAGACGCAGACTGAGATACAGTTTGGTCACGCGACGCAACCGCAGCGCGTGGGCTTTGGCGGAGTGGAAAAATGCGCCCATCAGCACCCCGTGAATTTGTAATAAATACAGTTCAGTACTTTCTCTCAACAAACACACAACTCGGAAATTTTAAACTGTCAAAGTAGCGACTCGCTCAACAATGTGCCGCGATGGTATTGTTTTTTGTTATGTTTCTTACCATTCAATCGAAAATATTGGTTTTGCACTCGCCTCTTTGTTTTTCCAGTTTCCTTGTTTTCTCTTACAGTCTAAACTCTCTTTTTCAACTTTTTAAAGGCTGCTTTCCCGCCGCCCAACTTTGCGTCATCGGTAGAGCGTAAAAACAACAATGAGTAAATGTGGCTTGCCGTTCGGAAAATGTTTTCACCATGTTATATGAAATATTTTTATATTTTTATCATCCTAAGTAATTACCAAAACCAAAACACATTTGATAAACGCAATTCTTTACGTATTTATACATGTTTTGTTTGAAATTGATCAGACTACGATCAAAATGGTTTTTTTTCGCCGTATTTAGGCAACATTTCGGTTCATGACCGTTCACGGGGTCATGGTTTGTCAAAAGAGACTCATAACGCGATAAAATTACAATGATTTTCTCTTTCTTGTCGGCACTTTGAAATGCAAAAGAAAACGATAAGAAAAAGGTTTCAAAAGGCGCAATCAGACCAAATGATCAATTTCAAAAATTTATAATCTGTCGTTGCATATGGGATATTATTATTTTATTTTTTTTTGATGTAGATGAAATTAGATTGGGCACGTATGTGTTTAATTTAATCAAAGTTAATTTACCTGATAAAATAAAACCAGTTCTTTTACTCTGATAACTTTGAAAAATAGCGGAATTTGTAGATGTATGTAGAGATTAAAAATCAGATCAGTTAATGTATGGTCAGAAGACAAAATTTAATCGAGAATCTAATCATGTTACAAGACAAATTGAAAAATATATTTAGAAAAATGCCCCCCCCCCCCCCCACCCTGATTGATTATGTATAAATATTAATTACAGCAATTTTGATCAAAATTGTTGCACGTACGTACAGACAACTTCAAGTCTTTTTTACGTACAGACAACTTCAAGTCTTTTTTACGTACAGACAACTTCACGTCAATGTAAAAAAATAAATAAACAAATACTCTCAGTACGGAGCGCTGCAAACACGCTCCTTTCGCACAGTGGAGGACGCGGCCACGTTGGCGACAACCAAGTGCACTCAAGAATTTTTGGGCGCGATGTGGCGAGAATAGGCATCTAGGTGGCTAATAGCCACTGAAAATGGCTAATAGCCGCCGAAAAGGGGCCACTATTTCCTTGGCCACTATTTCCCGCCGAATTTGGCTATTAGCCATTATGGTTATTAGCCGTCGAATATGGCTATTAGCCGCCGAAAAGGGCTATTAGCCAATATTGGGTAATGTCGCCATTTATAAAAAATGTGTCTGTTGGCACCTCAGCTATAGAATGTTTGCATGCAACAATCAAGGGAAACAATCTTCGCGCTTACTCAGCGATTTTTTCCAGACACAATATGTCCGAAATTTAAAATGGAAAACATTTGAAAATGATAGCGGATGGAAACGGCTGATAGCCATCGAATATGGGGCGTGTTCCAAATACATATGGCACACGCCCCGAATCGGTGGCTATTAGCCGTTTTTAATGGCTATTAGCCAAAAATTTTCTGAGCAGAAAACTGAGAGAGCGTGACCGATGTTTCGCTCTGATTTCTCTAAACCTCACTCCATATGCATGTGAAATTCATTGTTCGATAGAAGCGAGTTTGCAGCGTTTTATAACGAGTATAAATAAATACATACACCGCGGCAATAACTTATTATATACATATATTTAAAAGTTGGTGACTTTCCAATGCAAAAAAAATCATTGAATGCAACAAAAATGTTTTTATTATTAAAAACTTAATTATTCTGCATGGATAGGAGCAATCCTCCCTGTTAGTTCAACGCTTCCGGTAAAATTATTGGAATTTTTATATAAAGCATAATAAAAGGAAAAAAAGAAAATGAAAAAAAAACAAACAAATAAACATCTAAACAACAACTTCTTCAAGATTAGCAGCATTCCTTTTAGTGATAAAATGCGTAAATTATTAAAAAAAAACATTTTCATAATGACCTGAATTTTTGTACACTACGTGTGGAGTTTTGAAGTTATGGAAACCTCTATTTACAAGTAATGAAAGAAAACACGGTAAAACTCTGGAGATGAAGCAAGTACAACATTGCGATAACCGAATAGTTTTTGAAATGGTTAGTAAAAACAACAAGAAACACACAGTTTTAAGCTACGGTAAAGCTAGGAAATTTTTGGAAAGAAAAGAAAGAAAGAAAGAAACAAGTTTGAAAAAATTGGAACAAAAAATGGAACATTACAGGTTGCGAAGATGGAATGCCAAAGCGGGTTCGCTATCTTTTGGTGGATCTGATAGTTGTCGGTAGATGTCAACTCTTTGTTGAGCAGACATGGATGTGTTGATGAAAAGCGGACGATCCACGGGGACACGAGCTAAAGATAAACATGTAAAATGCATCTTTCTGCTGGTTTTAAATACCGTCATTTGTGTAGGATCCAAAGGAGCTGTGGCCAAAGTTGTTCATAGAATGCCGATTCAATGAATTGTTCCCATTCATTTGTTGCATACTGTTGTGATAGTATTCAGTCAGCATGTTTTTCTTTATCGCAATGGTGTGGTTGACTGAAATTTTAAAATATAACTTATCGATTGCGAAAGAGCAAGAGAGAGGGAGAGGGAGGGAGGGAATCAAAAAAATTGTAAGTTAAATATATTTATGAAGTGTCATAAATCTCAAAGAGCACAAAAATGTGAGTGTGTTTTTTAATATTGCGTGTTGTTTTTGTCACATTTAAAAAAACAACAAAAGAAACTGACAGACAGCAAAAAAAAAGAATGTCAAAAAAAGAAGAAAGAAGAAAAGAAGAGAAAAGAAACTGCCGACCACCACATGCTCACTGCTCTTCGCTCTCTTCTTCTGCCGTCTGGTTATTTTTTTCATTTTTTTCATGTGCTTGCTTGCTCAAGCTCAAAAAACACCACACCGGGTAGGGTCCCTAACGAAATTCTTCATTTAAAAAAAAAAAAAGAAAAAATGTTATCTGGATTCAGCGACGAGCAACGTCAGGATTTAGCTGGATTATAATGTGCGTGTGTATGCAAAACTAACTCATGTTTATTATAAAAAGTAATAAATAAAATGAAAATCGAAAGCTGCCAGCCCAAAAGCCAGAATAAATCCAGGAATGCTCTTCTCTAAACATGACCTTTTAACAAAGAAAAGTTGATATTTATAGTAAAACACATATTTCAATAAGTAAGAACACATCAAAAATGAACAGGTATACTTGTAAGTCGCGCCCCTAAGAGCTGAATGTTAGGGCGGAGCTCACAGTGGCAGCGGTGGGCGGAGCCCCCGTTTCCCTTCAGACAAGAGAGGGGGGCAAAAGGTTAGACGATCATGTGCGCGTGCGACTGCCAAAGCAAAAAAAAAAGTGTTCTTTGATTTTCTCACCAAAAAAAAAACGAAATTCAAAAAGGGCAGGCAGGCATAATGTAGAATAGAAAACATATTTATTTTTAAGATTTAGAATGATATATTCAAATTTGAAAGGGACGAAAATTGGGGCAGAAATTTTTTTTTCTAAATGAATTCTAAAGAGAACCCTTCCTTGGCAAGATTTTAAATAGAGTCTAGAATATTAATCAGGTCATCACGAGTTACGGAAATGATGTCATTGGATTGGAGAAGGAGGGGGGGGGGGGGGGGGGGGGGGGTGGAGAGAAACAAAGGGTCAAAAATCTCGTCTCAATTAGCTGCCACGAGATTATTTTACATTTTCATAAGGGCACATTACTGAAAAGTTAGCGGTTCTGGATATGAAGAAATTAATTATTCGGTTATTTGTTGATAAATTTCAATTTCAATTTCAATTCTTCTCGATGAGTCATCAACCCTTGTTATCAGGCCGCAAAAATTTATGCGAGTTGTGTGACCATTGAAAAATTGTGACAGACAGCTTTGTTTGCAGACAGCTCTTGCGAAAAGCGCTTCATTAAAAATATATTGGAAGGGTGCCAAAATATGCGAATTCACATTTCTTATAATGAATGTTTCAGGCAGAGTCACGCGACGCAACCGCAGCGCGTGTGTGTGGCGGCAAAAGAAGCGTTTGAAAAAAGACAGTCACCGACACTCCGTTCTGTCTGCGTCTCCTCCTTCTGGTCAATTTTTCTGCTACTCAACTCGATGCCAAGGTTTAAATAAATAATATGAAAAGAATGAATAATTGTCTATTCTTTAAAAATAGAATGGCAAACAAATATGATCTTTTTTAGAAATAAGTTCTTGATTGTTGAAAGTATGCACACAAGAGAATTTTAAAATTTCGGGAAAGAAATACGCAAAAAAAAACTACGTTTTCAAAATGGAATATTCTAAAATGAAAACAAAACACTTTTAAAGAAAAATCCTTGAAAAAGGAAAAAAAAGTTTTTTGATGATCGGAAAGAATTCGGTTTAGATCTAATAAAAAATCATCACCAACATTTGTTTTGCAATGTCACCTGACGCGCAAATTATTGGAATTCTGTTTTTGAGAGTCAAACGATGTTGTTTTGCCTACCGTTTTGTCGGCATTTTCAAGGTTAAAACGGAAGGAGACAAAAAAAAGAATTTCGGCTGCTGGCAAGACAGATTCAATTTTATCACAAGCAAAGATGACGGGAAAATAAATTAAATTTATGTACACATTTGAAGTTTTTTTAAACCCAATTTCAGATATTTTCACCTGTCATTTTTTTTTCATCAAATCTCATTTTCAAGCTCAAACTTGTTTGTTCTGCAGATTTTGCGCAATTGAATTTTCCTTTAATAAGTTAAATCGGGAACGCGAGTTGAAGTTGACTTGCGAATACAAGATTGCGCTCTCTAGGGGAAGAAAGAAAAAGAAAAAGTAAGAGAGCATTACAGAAGTTGGCACGCAGTGTCAGTAAACAGTATGAGCAAATATTTGTGGTTTGTGGAGGGCTTTTTTAAAACAAATCTACGGCAAGTTGAATCGTAAAAATGTCTATTCCAGATTTAGAATAGAACTGGGTAATTATGTACACATTCTTTATCATTTTTTATGATAAGGGCATAGGACGAAAGTCAGAAAACGCGGGCGCCCGAACGCACAAATAAATAACAAATCTGATATATTTACTTGATATATTGTCAAAACAAAAAAGTTGCAACGCGGTGTTTGCGTACTTTTAAAATTCAAATGAAAGTGGGAACATTTCTCTTCATTTGCCATGCTATTTCTCTCATTGCCGTTTGAATTTCAAAAGTACGCAAACACCGCATTTCTATTTTTTTGTTTTCACAATATAAAGCGCTGCAAATTCGCACCAATTGCACAGTGAATTGCACATGCATTTGGGGTGAGATTCAGAGAAAAAAGAGTCTCGGACGTTTCGAAAGTGTGACGTTTCGAAAGTGCGTTGTTTCGAAAGTTGGTGCTACCTCGGAATAGAACTGATGCGTAATAGAAGTGTAGCGAAATTGAACTCGCTTTGGAATAGAATTATAGTGAAATAGAACTGTAGCGAAATAAAACTGTTCGGAATAAAACTGATCGGAATAAAACTGTTCGGAATAAAACTGTAGCGTTTTGGAACTAAATTAGCAATGGAGCGCGATTGCATTGCTTGCTCATTCAAACATTGGAATTTCTCATGCGCGTGCTTTTTTAAACAGTTCTATTTTTGAGCTATTCATCAAAAAGTGTTTGTTTTGTTGTTTTTTTGAATAAACTTTTATCATTTTTTCTCGGCCCGCCTTGACGACCAAGCAATGCAATCGCGCTCCATTGTTAATTTAGTTCCAAAACGCTACAGTTTTATTCCGAACAGTTTTATTCCAAAACAGTTTTATTTTGCTATAGTTCTTTACCGAACAGTTCTATTTCGAACGGTTCTATTGCGAAGCAAGTTCTATATCGCTGCAGTTCTATTACACTTCAGTTCTATTCCGAGGTAACACCCGAAAGTTAATCTACATTTTGTAGTGGAGACATTGGCACACAATCTGTTTTCTTTCAAAGCTTTCTATGGAATTTTCCTTAAAAAGCTTTTAAGAAGGATTTTTAGCAAACGCCTCGACGAAAAAATGCAGAAAAACTTTCGAAACGTCGCACTTTCGAAACGTCACACTTTCGAAACGTCCGAGAGCCAGAAAAAAGGGCCGAAACATCGGTCACGCTCTCTCAATTTTCTGCACTCTCTAGCCGCAAACGTTTGAAGTTGTGCGCTCGGGCGCGTTTTCTGAACTTAATCCCGTTGCATGCCCCCTGTGAGATTACTCTCGTCTCATGGTCAGCAAGTGCTCACCCTTATTCAAAAAAATATTTAAAAAAAAACTCACTCGGCGTCTAGGTACAAATTTTGCCAGTGTTGAATAAATGTGACCGTATGAGAAAGTGGGAGAAAGAGGGAGTGATGAATAAGAGTTAGCAATGGTCTCTTGTTTTCGCTCACTCACTCTCTCTCTCCATCTCTCTCATTTTTCTTTCTTTTTGAATGGGTTACGGTCGCACTTCATTCAACTGTGTCGAAGTTTTTTTTCATTATTAAAAAGGATGATCACTGGCCACGGCGTGCTAGACCCTAAGTAAAGGAATTCGCGCGTTTTCGCATGTGTCTGTGTCTCGACAATGGCATTCTGCCAAGTCTAGCAAAAAGTGTGCAAAAATGGAGACACAGAGACACGAGAACTGGCGCTCGAAAATTTGACCGCAAAAAAGTTTTCTGTAACGTTGTCCCCAACACGCCGTGACTGGCTGATGACGACCTTTTTGATTACAATCCCTTTTTGCCTCCGACGCCCACGCGCTGCGGTTGCGTCGCGTGACAACGTTGTCTCACAGTCAGCGTCTCATTTCTTTCATGTTCTCTGTCTAAAACAATATTTTTGAAAAACGTGACTTTGCATAAATTGGCACACCAGTGGCCAGCGCCCCGTGCTATTATCCTTCTTGAAAAAAAAAGGCCCCACGAAAAAAGGGGAACGCGTCAAAATGTGGGAACGAAAAGGGGGGAAAATGGGCGGAGCCTAATTTTTTTTTTGATTTTTGTCGAAGGATTCGTGCATTTTAGTTTCAAAAAATTTAAATAAGGTCAATTTGAACATAAAACTATTATTAGCAAAAATGTCGCAAGAGTTTGCGGCCCTTTTGCGGTTGGCTCCGCCCATTTTTCCCCCTTTTCGTGGGGTCTCAAAAAAAACCGAAAATTCATATTTTATTCCCTTGTTCGCCTGTGTATCCGTCTTTATTCTTTTCTTTTATTTTCTTTTCTTTTCCATCCAAAATGAAAACAACAGGTAAAATTCAAATTGTCAGTGTCCGATTAACTTTTACGCGTTCTACCAATTTATGTTCAACAAAGGCCACGACGATATAAAAAAAGAAATAAATGAATGACCTCATTCACATAAAAAGTCTGGCGCGTGAAAGAAGTGACGTACATAGGTTTCTATCGCATCCCAAAAATTTTATTTCTATAAGCAAAAGTAACTGAAGGGCTTAGGATATCAAAAATATGTTGTTGTTTACTTTTAGAAGAACCATTTTAGGTGCATATTCGAAAAGTTCTAAATTTATTTATGAAGGCCCCACTTCTTACCAGATTGTCAACAACATGTTTAAATAATTATGAAAAAGGTTTTTGGCTCAAGTTTTCCTGTCTGGAATTGGGCGTCATTGATAGAGTCACCATCTCTGCGTCTCCATTAGAAGATCGCCACTGTGAAGACGCAGAGAATGCGATAGGGCGCGTCTTCCTTCAAGTAGACATTTACGTCTACCAAAGAGAGTCTATAGAAATAGGATTTTCCTCTCCAATTTTACTGCAGCAAAATGAGAGACGTATAAACCCACGTGACCAAAAAAATAATTCACAAAGGTACAAAAGGTGCACTACCTGTTAGTTAGTGGACTATTAAAAACACTATATTCACCTCCCAGACAGAAAATACAATTACCTGACTATTTAAATTTCCCATAGCTTGCAAGGTACGCAAAGTACTAAAACAAAACACAAAAATCCAACTATTTATTTCTAATAACAAAAAAGGTGACAAAATCAACTTCACATGTAATAGAAGCAAATAAAATTAGGGAAAACACACAACTTCACATCTCGCAACAAATTTCGACACCCCTACTCATTTTGATATCCCAAGGAACACGTTATGCTTCGTTTTCAGTGAGCCTGAAAAAGTGTTCGATAAGTTTTTTTAATGATCAATTTAAGTAAAGTTTGAAAAGTTTATTCACACAACAATGAAACGCCATGCCATGTGAATGATAAATACCAGGAGGTCAGAGTTTTTCGAAAAGAAAAAGGTACTACTTATTCAAAGCAAGTAGTAAGACAATTCAGCCACCTTTTGCGTTCTGGTGCAACTTCCGTCATCTCTTCAATCGCAGGCTGGTGTGTGAAATCGGCTGGTTTAGCGGTTGCGAAATAGCAGAAAATGATATTTCCAACTGAATATTATTTTAGTGTTTTTGCTGAAAACTAAAAACATCAGTCTCACCAATCAGAAGCAGTCCATGAGTCAAAAAGACTATTCTCCACTCTTCAAGAGTGTTATGAGTGCAAATTAAAAATACCAAAAGAGGCTCGATAAAAAGTGAAAGACACTTGATGAATTGAATCTGAGAAAGTACAAAATGCGAGTGTTGTCTGAAATGAGTTAGATGTTCTGGGGAAACACTTTTAGGCTTGCAAACCTTGCGACAAGCGTTGCACACTTGTAGAATCCACCGCAAATAAATCCAGTTGAGCACTCAATAATGAGCAGAGCAATTAAAGATAAATTTGCGTGATCCTTTGGAAGATAGCCCAAAATACAGAAGAATGCTCCGGAAACCTGTTGGAGTTCAAAACTGATAAAATTAAATAAAATTACAAATTTACCATCAAGGCAATAGTGTTGAAAATTCTCATTTTAGTTTTCTCGGACCAGAAGTGGATGCGGTCACTGGCTATTCCAGAAATAATCTTGAACATCAGATGAAGGGCACGAGGAATTGCTACAAAATATCCAGTGTGATTGACTGCAAATCCTAGCACCTGAATTTTAAAACTTTGGTATTTATTTATACACGACATTTTTTGATAAACGACAAACTAAACCTCTTTCAAAAACGTCGGTCCGTACATTACTATGAATTGAGACATCATCAATTCTCCAAAAGCAGAAAGCCAAACAGCTAGCATGACTTTATTGCGAAGAATTTGCATAATTGGGACTTTTTCGTGCTTTGCAACTTCTCCTTTTCCACGGTGAATTTTTTCCAACTCAATTTCTGTCATTTTTGGATGCTTGGTGGGATTATTTCTGGAAGAAAACATATTCAAATTAAAGAACTGGAAAAGACGGTGTGCTGGCCGGATCGTTATTGGCGATGCGCTCCGCTGAGGGGAAAAGCTGTTTGTGTGAGTCTCTACCCTGAGAGTGCACTCTGCTTCTCTGCGTTTCCTTTTTAACGCAGACGAGTGGCTATGTGACTAATAATAATTAGGCCAGAATTTTTTCGTGAAAAAGCCAAAGCCCGCGCAGTTTACATTTTATTTACCAACGTTCCGGCCAACTACAAAACTAACCTGTAAAAATAAAACCAGAGGATGAAAAGAGCGGCACTTAGAGCGGCGTGCACGTAATACACCGATTCCCAGCCCCACGAAGACTCGCACAACTCTCCAGCAACGGGCATCGTGAACATCACACTAATTTGCGAAAACGAGGAAAGAAGTGAGATGAAGAGCCCGTGTTGCTTGAGACTTGCCCAATTGACCACAATGAGCCCGATTGCAGCGAAATCTGCTCCGAAACTGATACCCTAGAAAAGGAACTTTTTTGTTGTTGATAAGTATGAAAAAATAAAAGGTTATATTTACATACTTGAAAAAACCGAGCAACAACAAGCAAGTTGAAATGAGTTGTTGCTGCAATTGGCATCAAAACTGTAGATATTGTTGAGACTGCTCCAGCAGCAAAGAAAACGCTTCTAGCACCGAACTGTTGGTAGAACCTTAACAGTTTGAGTTGTTCCGTTTCGTATAACATGCTCAAACTAACCAGTGAAACGGCCACGCGGCTGAAAGAGTTCCTACGGCAGCAGCCCACATGATAATAGATTTTTGCTTGTTGGTATAATTGATCTGGTCCGATAAATCTCCAGGCACGGTGCTATTCATTGGCTTTGCCATGCAAATCATTGTGAAGTTAATTACTGTCATGTTACTGGCAATAGCGGCAATGCATAGGGTTCCTAGAAATAAAATATTGTAAAAGATGAAAAGATGAAAACACGAACCTATTGCCAGCACAATGTACCGTTGTCTGTTGGCAAGGCAAGAAATGCCGGATGCACCCTTCTCCTTCATATCTGCCAGGCCTACAAAAAAAGCTGTTGGGTAAAATAACAGAATAACGTAACGTAAAGGTTTTAGTTTCTCTGTTTTCAGATAGCATGGTTTATTTATGCAAATGCCTATATACATACATACTGTACAGAATAATGTAAAAGAAAAAAATGTACGAGTAGTCAATAAATACAAAGATGATAAATAAGTACACAGCGATAGTATGTAGAAAAAGATCTGAACAACAAAAACAAGAACAATTCATCAATAGTTGGTTAAAACCTTAAAAAAAAAACAAAAAAGAGAAAAGAAACGAAAACAAAAATTAAATTATATTAAATGCAAAAAGTAGAAATTCTGTTTGTCTAGATAGATCAAGAAAATGAGATCTGATGGCAACGCCGCAAAAGTTTTATCGCCAAAAAATGATTGATTGTGTTGAAAAGGTGGAGACAATGTCTATCTTCGATTTCAAATCTGTTGCACTGTACATGATATATTAGAAGTAGTTGCATTGCAAGTAAATATAGTGGTATAATAAATTGCTAGCCAATCGATATCTGTTGAGAAATATTTTTAAACTGAAGGGATTTGGCTCCCCGGCGTGATTAATCCGTAGTATATGTAATCTGCAAATGTGTTGTTCTGGAAAATTTTTCAAACTTTTATTTGAATGAATTCAATTTTCTGTGGTAGACATTTATTTCACGCTTCAACTCACTTTATTATTATTTTTCTTTTCTTCAACCTCCATGGAAGAAGAAGAAGGCTCTATTTCTCATAGCGAAAATGAAGATTTTGAAAATAAAGAAGAAACAGGTTAATCCATAATAAATTTTTTCGCAATTTCAAAAATGAAAACAATTGTTTCAGCCCAACATTGGATTTACCGTCACCTAATTGAATTCACAGACTGTGAAGATGATTCTGCAAAGAAACTGGTTGATGGAGACTGTTTGCCGCTTATTAAATTACTAACAGATGTCACGCTGAGCATGTCATTATTCATTTCAATAACCATCCCTGTGAAACAAGAGTTGCCGCAGGTAAGAAAACCAGTGGCACTGAAAGAAACACTTTATGAATTAAGGCACCAGTTGAACCTGTTCTAACTGTCCCTGACAACAATATAATTTCAAAGAAGATAATTAAGAAAAAACGAACACGATTGCGAAAAAAGATCAAGAAAAGAAAAGGTATGCTTGTATCAGTTTTCAAAAACATTTTAAATATTTAGAAACGAAGAAAAACGATAAAAATAATATGAAAATAAAGAAAGCGCCTGTTGCAATAGAAGTCCCACCTGCATTCATTGCTGATGTAATTTTTTTTTATTCCTATCCAATTCTTATCCATTTTTTTCAGCCAGTTGATATGGTTTTTGAGTGGTGGACTTTGGAGGATATACCACCACACGAACAATTTGTATTTATAATTCCCAAAAATCGTCTCCCTAACAGCTCCAATCAGTTAGACGAACTCTATCACGTTGGGCATATGAAAACTAGACGGATATTGAAGGTAGATATACTAGGTATATAGCGCTGCAAACTCGCTCCATTAGAACAGGTGAGAGAGTGCAAAAAAATGAGAGAGCGTCCCCTCTGAACCTTACTCCAAATGCAATTGTTCGATTGGAGCGAATTTGCAGCGTTTTACACAGAGTATATCATCATCAGATTTGCATTCAAGAAACTGTAAATTTTAGAGTGCGATTTCCTGTTTGGAATTTATATTTCATTACAATTTATCTTTCGCAATGAAAATTGATTTATTGTTACTTATTAATGAGATTGAAGACAACAAAATGCCTTTAACATTTCTTCTTGAGAAGTTGGACAATTTTATTTTTATCATTAAAGATTTACCTATTATTTATTAGATTTGTGGTGGAAAACATTGCAAGGAATTTTAATTTAACCGGCAGAATCCGTGCCATTAATTCAGAAGCCCGATCTATTGCTCTGATCTTATCCCAAACAATACACTCTTTTTGTTTGCAACAAAATTTTAGCGACAGGTCAAATTTGCTGATTCAGCTTTCTTTCTTTGATATTGAATACATAAACTCAGTAACGGATATTTCAGTAACAGGTTAGAAAACTGCATGGGTTTTGGAACTCTTCAAAGTTTACAGCCGCACGATTATACCGAGCTTTGAATCATATCTCCCTTCTCCAATTTTTATACAAAGACGAAATCAGTGACTGGACTAGAAAAACGTTTCTACACATTTTGGACTTTTTTTCAACTGTACTGGCTCGTGAAATTACTAAGTAAGACCGAGATGAGAGGTTTTTTATTTACTACTTACTGTTTGACAGAAAATCAAAATTTATGACCCTGTACACTCCTGATAAAAAGGTTGGACCAATATGTAAAAGCTTGAAGGGTGTTGCACAAAAACTGGTGACGTAAGAACTGTAACACTTGAAAATGGATACATACATATCTAGGATTATTTCAGTGTAAGCCATGATGTTTTTGAATCTCAAGAAGATTGGTCAGCGACGAATAAAGTTTACTTCTCATTTTATATTGTTGGAATTCTTGAAGAGGAAATTGACGTATGTCTAAAATATTAGCATGGGCTTTTTTTTTTTGGAAATCCAATTGAGCATTTAAACTCCGTCCATTTGACTTGGGTACTGTTGAAAGTTCTGAGAAGGGGCGGGGTCAGGCAAAAATCAGTGTTTTTTGCAACCGTCTAGATAACAAAAACTGTGCAATGGCAAAATTGTAGAGCATAATTGCAAAAATCAGCGAAATGAATAGCGAAAAACGAGACATGAGTTTGGACAGAAGTGCAATGCAGGCAGCCAAAGTAATTTTAACGGACCTGGATACGTATTTACAAGAAGTATAAACTTGTAGCAAATCCCCGTTCTATATATTTTTATTACAGAAGTGTCTAGAAAGTGCAGTGGAAAGTGGAAACTTGGATTCTCTTCGAAGTTTAGCCGCAACTATTGTTAAACATAATAACAAATTAGAAAGAGTTGTTGCTTTATATTAAAATTGTTTATGAACGATTTCAATAGTGAAGCTCTTTCTACATAGACTTGGGTTTTGTTTTTGTAAGACAGACAAACTATTGCAAATAAAAAGCTTCTCTAGTACCATATTTTTGAGTTGACTGATTGGCGCTAAACAATACAGTTTGGCGTGGATCAGAAATGGCTATCAAAAATAGGCTATTAGCTGTCAATTCAGTGGCTAATAGCGCATAAAAAATACAAAAACAAAATACACAAAAATGTTCGTTTTTTTTTTTCATTTTTGAAGGTTTATAAATTACATATTATTGCATAAAACAGTTGAAAAAATTATCACAACCTAAACAAAGAAAACATTGGAATACATATGTGATCCACTCGTCAATTTTGTGATTGTTAGATCTGTTAGAAATTCCAATTTTGGTACAATTGATTTAAAGAATGAGAAAAAAATTACAAAAATATCTAATTTATATTGCACTGCTGTGATATAAAGCTTCAAAATAATTTAAAAGGTCTATTCATCAAAAACCAGACGCCTTGGATTTTTGCACAAAAGGAAAGGAACATAAAACATTTTAGAGTGTAGCAGAACAGATGAAGCATTGCGGAGTTCGGGTAGCCTGAAAAGAAACTAGTATTAAAAAGACAAGCATAATTTTTTTCCAAGCCTACCAATCTAAAATCTGCGCCAAACTCGACGTTGTGGAATCCTCTCCTGGTTGATGCAAATGGATTTGAAGGGTTTTTACAAAGTGATCTTGTAGAACATTGACTTTATCAATAACAGTCTTGTCGAGAGTTGAGTGAGCTGACAGGTGTAGCAATGTGATAGCTTTAATGCACACATATGCTTCCGGGGAAACCTTGAGGTTTGAAAAGGAGTGAATGAGTGTTGTGAAACGTGTCACCAGTGGGCCGGCTTCTCTGAAAAAAGTGGTCGATTTTATCTGGAGGAAATTTAAAAAAAAAACATACTTTGAAACATGTTCCAATGGAATTTCTCTACCCAGAACTGCTGACAGTCGATTTTGAAGTAGGCGGAGATTGACCCTGGGGTTTGTGAAGGAAATTTCGTCCGTCTCATCTATCATTTCAGTAGTGTCAGGTGAGTCTTGTGCAAAAACAGAGCAAGCATAATAGCCGGCTGACAATAAAACTAGCTCTGCCCATCTTTGTGTCAATAGATGTGTATGTGCTTCAACAGGAAGCTCATCGAAGAAGGGTAACGTTTTTGTCCATTCCACTAGCTGCTCCACAATTTCATCGCCTGGAATGAGAATTCAAGTGGAAGTTAAAACATTTATGGACTATTTTTTAAATTACCGTTGCGGCTAACTAGAACCTGGACGAATATAACCAAGCAAAATAGAGACAGAGCTGCGAGGGTACAAAGCAATTACGCAGACTCTATATGTTATAGAAACAATTAAAAACAATCCTGTATCGACTTTAAATACAGACTGTAGTAAAGCAGTTCTATTCCGTTAAAGTTATATTTGTTGTACCCGCCATTATTTTGGCTGGTAGCCAGAATATTTGCGTTTTTAAGAAGCCGTCGGTTGGTTCTGATACAGTATGCCTAGATGAAAAAACTGAATATCTCGTAAGACTTTGTAAGAAATACCTAGGAGACCAAACTCATATTTTTTCGCATTCGGTTCAATGGAAAGGTCAATTTATTGCGACCGGCAAACAACTTATTAGAAAAAATGGTACTATTTTAAAAAATAATAGCGGTGTTATTTCGCTGCTCTCAAATAATATTGTAATAGAGTATTTTTTGCTGATCTTTTTGAAATTGCACTCAGAGTCGTCTAGGATGCATGTATTTTCTATAAAATTCGAAAACCTAATTTTCAGGAAAAGTAAACAGCCTTGACATGTGAGATAACGACGGTGATGACAGTAAGAAGTTGAAAGTTTATCATATTGTATATATGTATTACAAGAATTTATAAACCGGTGCTGAACAATTTTAAGTTAAACAGAGATCCCGGTGATCAAACGATATTTCAAGTTCTTCTTGAACTTTAAATATAATACGAGCCCTATCCTCCCAGCCTCCCACCCTCGCCCTACAATGAAAAAAGGATGCTATCCAATCCTAGTTAGAAAGCCCTACATTTACACACATAAAAATAAAATTTACCAATTCTAGTTAGCCTCTTGCATGCCGGCGAAATGTCGCAGTTAGCCGTTGCAGCTGGGTTTATTCGAAGTCCTTTGAGGTTAATTAATTTGTCCAAGCAATCCATTTCGACTAACTTCTGCAAAAGCTTAATGAAAAGTAGCTCATCATGTAAGTAAGCGCACCCACCCTAATAAGCTTCTTGCCGCTTGGAAGACTTTGAAATGGCCGCCGATTTTGTTCATCAACGTAATCTTTGGTATTTTTGATAATGCTCCTTCGTTGTTTGTAATCACTGTAAATCGTATTCCCGTTTCTTCCTCCTGGCATGCGATCTTCTCGAACTGCTAAAAACTGGAAACATTTATTTCCCTGGACCCGAATAGTAAAGACGAACCCTCAGTTAACATTCCCTTCCCAATGCACTTTTGAAAACGACAGGATTGACACCTGGAATTTTAAATAAATATTGGAAGTTTCATGTTTTTTTGACAAGAAAATTATTCACGTACCTATTCCGATTTTGCCTGTCTATCTTGCAGCAGTTGTTCTGGCTGCACAGGTAGACTTTTTTGTTCTGCACTGATCGCTTGAAGAAGCCTTTGCAACTGAAATTAAGTGCATTGTTAGTTGATATGTACATATTTTGTTCAGTTCGTTTAGTTCCGTTATAATTGGAAGGTTCTCACCGGCATTTGCAGGTGCGGTGTGGGAAATGAAATGCCGCACGTTTTATGCTACGTTTCGTTATGTAAGCTAAGCGATTTTCACAAAATGTTTCGGTACAACGCTCCAATGTTCGCTGCGAGACCTGCGGATCATCGGAGCGTTGTAACTGAATTTTGCCCATGAACACATAATATGTATAACCGAAAAAACACGCTATTGACATGGAAAAGCTTCAACTAGTTTTTTTTCAGGAAGAATGTGCAAAATTGAAATTAAAAAAACTTTTTTTAAGGAAACGCGAAAAAAAAGATATGGTCGGTTAGATGATAGTAGTGAAATGCGCAAAAAAGGCAGTAACAGGAAATACGCAATGGGTCTTTGAGTGACCTTGTTCTTTAAGATGCCCTTGCAACCTACCGAAATTTTTTTCTGACATATCTTTGTTGCAATGAAATTGACAGAGAATGGAATTGGGGAAAGAATTGTCAACATTGTGAGAAAATTTGGCAGTTTCGTTTCTTTGGGTTCGAGCCAGTAGTTTTTTGTTTTAAATTTGTTTTGAAAATATTAAGGGCAAATTAAAAATATTTACAAATATCACATAAAAGTTTCAAAAAAAAATTTTTTTATTTTTTTATTTTTTATACAACAAAAAATAGAAAACCACGGGGAGTACTCGAAGTCGCGGCCTAGAAAATCAGTGGCCAGGTTTTTTTTTGAATTTTTTTTTTTTTTGAAATGAACAGAATCTATACTTCCTTTTACCTGGCGCAAGTTTGGCCGGTTTTTAAAAAAAATTTTTTGAGTGAAAAAATGAAGAAAATAGAAGAAGTCGCGTCGGCAGCTGGCCTAGGAAACCTCGTCTTCGTGTACTCCCCGTGGTTTCCTTTTTCTTTAAGTTTCGCAAAAATTAGGGAATCCCCGCTCAATACTATCTTCTGTGTTTGTTCCCGGGGGAGGATATCGCAGCCGGTAGTGGTGACCGCCGCCGTCCGAGAGGTCAAAGGTTCAAGTCCGCTCTCACCCCCCGGGTTCACCCAGCCTCCAATTGGGTAGTAGAGATATCTACGAGGATTGCTCGGTCATTTCCCTAGCCAGGAATTTACTTAAATAATGTCAGGCTCTGAACGGTACACCACCAGTCGTCCGCGTACGCAGAAAACCGTAATCCGCAGTACCTTCGGTACTTGAAGAAAGGATCGACTTTGTAATCTTTGTTTGTGGTTGTTGCACAGAGCTGCTGGGAATATTGTTTTTCAAGAAAACATTTTTTGTTGTGATTTTTGATTTTTTTTTTCTCCTCAAAGAATTTTTTTTTGAAAAAAAATGTAGTCGAATTTTTTTCAAGGCTAAAATCTTTCTAAACTTTTAAGAAACTGAAATATATATATTTTTTAAACTCAGTTATTATGTTCTGAATCGAGTTGCAGCATGAGAACAAGAAATCCGCCCACTATTGTGCGTGCGACCAAGCAAACACATTGCTATTTGAAGAGACGCAGACAAAACGGTGATTGCGGACTCATGTTTTTATGCTGCAACTTGTTTGAAAACACAATAATGTATAGTAAATTTCAAAAAATTGCGGTCGTGGTGGTGTTTGCAGATTTTACATAAACACGCGACCCATTTTTTTCCGCACCTGTTGTAAAATTTTTTGTCTAGAGTCCATAAACACCACTTTAAAAGTTTTTCAAGTTGCACAAGAGCGAACTTTCAAAATGCGACATTTATGAGTGGAACTTTTATAAAGCAATTGGTCAAGGTGCGCGACACATTTGCCCTTCGCAACATCACACTGCCTGGGTGTTCGGCGGTATGTCGTGTCATGCTGTAGGCCTTGACCATCATAGGGTCATGAAGGTCACAAATTCGCTGCTGCGATGAGACATGTAGACACGACGAGATGTGGTGCAGTGGTGCGGCAACATAACACACACACACACACACACACTTTCACTATGAAACAGTTTTCACATTTCATCTTCAAATCTGATTAATTTTATGAACTGGGGAACTTTTGTGATTGATTATTTGAATGATGTTACATTGAATTTCTAACGCATTTTTTTGTGAGACTTACCCTTCACAAGTAGAAGCGCCATAATGAAGACCTGATGACTTGTCACCGCACACTGAACACTCTTTTCGATCGAATTTTTCATAAGTGTTCTTAAACTGAGCAAGATAATTTTAAAACACTCATGATCCCTACCGTAACACAATCCTTTTGTAGAAGCGAAAGAAACGTTTCATTTGAAGATACAATCGCCACAGAGTCATCCATTTCCATTTCAGAGCTCGGACTACTCGTTAGACTAAAAACCATTGATAATCATAAAAATTAAAAAAAATATAGAGTACCTTGTTGCAAAAGAATCAGTGGTTTCAGGGCTCACAGGTGGTGTAAAAACGGATGCTAGTGTTGTGAGATAAAGCTTAATATCAAATTGTATTCTACATTGTTTTTAGTTTAGTTTTAATACCTGTAACAAATTCGTCTGTGCTGCAAGTGTCAGGTTCTCATTATCAAATGCAGCTGTGGTGCCTGTAGACGAATCCACAATGTTCATTTCCCTTTAACACGTAAACCTTTATGGCACTAAGAGCTCAGAATTTAAAATTTCAATAAATTGGGTAAGAAAAAAATTAATAAAACAGGGAGAGAAAGAGGGGAAATGAGTGAACGGGTAGTCGTATCAGTAGCTCACTAGATGCTGAATTGAAAATTGCGCAAGTGGAACACTGCATGAAGGGACAGCTGCTAACGTTGGAGGCTTGCCATTCCCCCCCCCCCTCTCTCTATCAATTTTCAAGGTTACGCATAAAGATCCTGCTCGGTGAGATTAAATGGATGGCAGAGGGAAGAGGGAAGGAACCGGTGCACGCCGCCCAGTTTTCACTGCAAGCTGGTATCCTTTTGATCCGGAATCCGGATATAAAAATATGTAAATATGCATCAAAAGTGCAAAACGTAAAAGTAAAATTGTGATATAGTAGGTGACAACAACACATCGAGGGCGATTGAGAGAAAGACGAAGAAGGCGAGAAGGTAAGCCAAAATAAAGAGAGCGCGCGCGCGATTCGCGCGGATATTGGCGCAAAAGCAAAATTGGGTGAAAGATGCATGGAGGGAGGGCGAACGAAATTTGTGGGTCAGACCTTGAATTTTGTGAAAACCGCGTACATTTAATCGGGCCTATTGCCGGTCAAACGAGAGTGACAGTTTCGCTTTTCTCTTGTCCGCGTATTTCTTGTCTTCACCTCCTTTCACTGCCTGAATCGTAGATCGTAGAAGAAGTTCATTATGGAAAGACATATCGGGGCAAACATTTCGAATGAACTCGTGAATAAACGTCAACAGCGTCTGATAGTTTTCTACAAAAGCGTTTTTTAACAGAAAAGAATTTAAAGCTGCATACTTTCATAAAGAACAAAACACCGTTGGCGTTAGAACCGAACATACTATGTACATGAAGAAGATTGTTGAGGCGGAATTGTTGATGTTGCTCTGGTCGCATTTCTACTACGGAAACCGTGATTGAGCTCCATCGTGACGTGAAAGCCTTGATGTCAATCTTCCAGAATTCATCACCTCCACACACCCTGACTAGATTGGTAGCCGGTGTGTGTTCGGCATTATTTGAGCTGACCAATACATATTCACGACTACTGGAAAAGTATAGGATGTTGAAAAGTTTTACTCTTGTTTCACAATCATAAATCAGCTGGGGGCTGAGGCCTACAAAATTCAAGTTCTTCCACGGGTAACATCAGAACGACCGGGCACAGATTTATTGAGTAAATTGGATTACCGTAACACTCGTTTTAGCTGTGCCCAGTCGTGCAGGATTTACGCGCGGAAGAGTTCGCTTTTTCTAGGCCACAGCCCTTACCATTTGAGACGAGAACAATTACGGGTATGATCTGTTGAGTTTGCTCAATTCGCTCTTTGATAACTTGATATTAGCGCAGATCCCAGCATAATACTTTTTTGAATGTTTTTTTTTATTTAATTTCAAAACCAATTTTCGCGAGGTTTTTCTCTGTGGGCATGCGATGTCTGTCAAAGAGGTAATGAATTTTTGGGTTTTAAGATCTCTAGGAGCACATCATTTTGATCTATACACTGTATAAAAAAGTGCAGAAGTGTCTGTAAAGTAAATATTGCTCAGCTAAATAGAAATAGCCTAAGCATCATTTTCCAATGATCTTTTTTGCAATTTCTTCCAGAAAAGTTCATTATTCGTACGTGAGAGCCAGCAGAACAATGGAGTCGACGAGAGCCAGGATTCGGAAGATGGAGATGGATATCATGCTTAAATATTTTTTGTGAAGCAAAATTAGGCACTTTGAAAACATTTCCAAAGTATTTGAAGCGATTATTAAACATTTGAATGTATATAAAATTTATTAATTAAAACAAATGTGTCTGTTTTTTGAAAACTTTAAAATTTTTCCGCAGATTGATCTGAAAAGTTATTTTTCTTGTTTGGCTTGTTTTTTTTTCAAACCAAAAAATTTGATTATAAAACAGAAAAACTTGCAACATCCAAAAGCCTATGAAAAGACGATTAATAAGGTTTGAGAACCAGAGTCTTTTGAGACTTGATGACGCGAAAAATTGAGCATTTTTAGAGGTTACTTTAGCGTCGACCTTGCTGTTTAACCGCGTGTTTAAACATGGTGTTTGTACTTTATAAATTTTCAATAAAAACAGGTAGACATTGATTTAAGTGCAAGTTTCCTTGAGCTCTGTATATTTTTTCAACGCCTTTATTGTATCCTGCAAACGAAAATTTTAAATTTTTTATTCGTAAGCGAACACACTGCTTTCCGACTAAATAGTGCACTGCACTCACTCTAAGCGGAGCTTGAATTTATGACCGCCGTACATATATGTATGCAAAGTTGCTCTCCTTGCTTTTGTTCATTTTTTTTTGTATGCCATTTTTCAATTGTATAATATCTAAATCTATTTGCAGGAAGGGAGAGAAGCCAAAAAGAATTTCCCTAATTATCATGGATTCCATTGATGTGAGTTGTAAACGACGACAATAAAACTTGAGTAGTTACCAGGGATCAGGTGCAATCTCGTAGCACTAAAAATGGTTTTACGGTCCTAGCTTTATGAGCAGCTCAGTGTGGCTCCCCACGCGCACTGAACATAAATCATTTTGCACTGAGCCATTGTTGGTCTATAAAACTTGCCACCTTAAAGAAAGCGAAGAAGAAGACGAAGAAGAAGAAGAAGCAGCAGCAGAAGCAGCAGCAGAAGAAGTAGAAGAAGCTGAAGAAGGAGAAGAAGAAGACATCAGAAAGAAGAACCCACAACCACCAAAAACTATGGAATCCTTCTAATCCCGCCTACTGCTTCCCATTTTCGTGACAAAGATTATTCTGAATCCTTCCCCTTCCCTTAATTTTCTATTCTCTTTTTCTCTCTCTCTGTTTCGTAGCCCACTCCCTTCAAGCCCGTCATATTTCGGCTTGCACCATAATAAGGACACCATCACGACAGAATTTCGGCAATCATAAGCACCTCTTCGAGAGCCGTTGTTTCTTTATTCTATTCTCATTCATCGTGGTCTTCGAAAAAACGTGTTTTCAAGACAAACGGGCACATCAGTTTTTAAAACAAGGCAAACCAGCTACTTCTTATTCTCTTCTTCCCTTCTCTCTTTTTTTGCCAGTGTTGATTACGCTAAATCAAACCCGTTTCAAAAGAGGAGCTCACCCAAAAACCCGAAGAAGACGCAAAAGACAACGAGGAAGGCGGTACTTGCTTTTCACACAGAAGTTTAGAAATCGTTAGATAACTGCCCTAACTAAACGGACCCCTCCTTTTCCTGCTTCCGTTGCCTCTTTTCCTTAGATTGCCATTTGAAATCTATCAACAGTAAAACGTGAAGTTTCTCGAGGCAAGAAATATCAAGTCATTCGGGAATGAGTGGCGAGGTGAACCAGGTACGTAGGTTTTGTTTTTATACAATTAGCTTCATTAGCTTACTGTCTACCTCCTAGTTTCATATTTTATGTGCGACACGACAAGACATGGCAAAAATAATTATAAGAAATCTGATTGGAATGAATGAATAGTTGACTGGATGTTTTTTTACTTACGATTTTTGAAGTAACTTAACTTTTTGCTTGTTTTCCATGTCTTCTCTCAGAATTTCGGATGATGGTTGTCAGTGGCTTCATGTTTTCTTTTTGTCCAACTTGCTCTAAAAAAAATTCAAAAAAGTTTGTCTTTTTTTTTGAAAGCACTTTTCATTAGTAAGCTTGTTTTTTTTTCTAAAAATAGCTTCTTTTTTGTCTTTTTCTTCTTGTGTTTGAAGTGAAATCTCAATATATTATCAACCTCCTAATATGACTCAAAAGAAGAATCAAAAGTTCTAGACGCTAGTTTGGAAAAGAAAATAATTGTTTGAGTTTCCTCGTTTTTTCGCTAAAGGAAGGAGATACGGGAATTTGGTTTCCAATATGCGCGGAATTATTAATGCATTTACCGCATATATTATTTTGGCGCCACGGTGATCTACTGTCTTTATGTTTATTGTCCTTGTTTTTCTTTTTTTTTCCTACGCATAGGTCTGACTCGAAAAATTCACTAAGCAATGCATAAGTAACGCTTTTCTGTAAGGTTTTGATGAGTTGCATGCGTCACTTGATGAACTTCTAGAAAATCTTGAACTATTTAGCCGTTTGTTTGTTTTCTTGTTTAACAGCCCAAGAAAAAGTAAAAGTAAAAGTAAACGTAAACCTTTGAACGCAAAAACACATCAGTTTTTGCTATGTATCTTGTCATAACTCTACGTGCAGACGTCTGTTAGAGGATCGTATTGCAATAAGTTGAGAAAACGAAGTAAATGAGAAAACGAGGCAGTGAAACGTTCTTGCTGTGCTTGTGCTTGTCACTAATACTTGCTTCTTATTTTTCTTGCTTGTCAACTATGTATCACAATCAGTCGGATTCAGTCATGGTACGGGAGATTTATAAAGTTTGCTAGAACACAACCTTAAAAGGCATATAAGCTTAGAAGCCTGTTGCGCAGCCTTCTTCCCGATGTCACCCACCGCTCCCGCCCGCCTCGAGTTTGGGGTGGCTGTGGTAGTTATGAACAACAAGTATGTACGTAGGTAACCAAAAAAGCACCAAAACAAGATTGAAATTTTCTTCGTGTTTGTGTTCTTGATGACTCACAAACTACAGAATGGCTCTCTACTAGCTGGCTGTGTTGGAGCTACTGAGCAGAATCTTTGGCCATTAGGTGATAACGCAATAACTTATTCAAAAAAGTATCGGTTTCCAAATTTTATAATATGAACGATTATGTACGAAAAAATGTTCAAATTCTAACTTTTCTCACCCTCGTGGAAAAAAATCTCGCTCATTTTTCCAACCGCATCATAATCGTGGGAAGCATGAATGGAAAAAGTCGCTAAAATATTTTCGATTGTTTTAACACTTTGCCTCCATTTTTTGCAAATTCATTCTTCGAATGTGACTAAACTCATTCGACCGTGTCAGAATCACCCTTTGAGGATACTCCAAGGGCTGAGAAACAAACTTTAATCATTTTAAATTTTTCTCATTCCTGATATGTATTCCTCCACAGTATTACAAAAACCAATCTGTGTGAATAGTATAAAGGTATGTTTGACGTGATTTTTGAAAACTCAATGACGTCAATAAAATGCATACATAGTTTAAATAATAGATTTATGAATTTTTAAAACATGCATTTCTTTGGAACTATTTTTTGGATTTGTAAAACTTGTCGCAACAAGAACTCCCATTATCAGGCATGCCGGTTTGCTACCATACGAGCCCAGGCTTTTTTGAAAATTTTAATAAATAAAATGCGTTGCATATTCACAATATTACAATTAATTCATTTTGAATTCAATATAAGGAATGAAAGATTTAATGTCCCTGCTCTGATACTGAGAACAGAAAGACGTTGGTACTACTTATTGCATTGTTTTTGCTCAACTTGCTTGATTTAGGAAATGGTATTACGTGCGATCGACTCTATACGAGAAAGTGTAATAAATGCGTCAAATGCGGTGAGCACAACAAGGACTTCATTGGATGTCCCCATGACCTCGATCACAATCAAAACGCCATCTATTATTCCAACAGTTGAGCTTGTTTTAGGAACGATTACATATTTGGTGAGTTTTTATTCTCTGGTTTTATAGAAGCATCCTGCAATATTTATATTTACTTCCCTTTTTATTTTCAGGTCATCATTGCAATGACAGTCGTTGGAAACACCCTTGTAGTCGTGGCTGTGTTCAGTTATCGGCCTCTGAAAAAAGTTCAAAACTATTTTCTCGTCTCGTTGGCCGCTTCCGATCTTGCAGTCGCTATATTCGTAATGCCTCTGCATGTGGTCACTTTTCTCGCGGGTTGGTTTTATAGCGTCATTCTCTTTGAAATACTGGCATTATTATGACATTGTGCCGACAGATCTAGTTGACAGCCGGATGCTGTTTGCTGTTTGCTAGTTGCTGTTTTGCTCTTGTTGAAGAATTTGAAAGAGGGACCACATTAGAATTAGGGAGGGACCACAGAAAATTTGAGTAACTGGTTTTGTTGGATGCTTTTGTTCAGTAAAATACATATTAATCAACCAAAAAAACAATTAAAGGTGGAAAATGGTTCCTTGGCGTCACAGTGTGCCAATTTTTCACAACAGCAGACATTCTTCTCTGCACATCATCAATTCTCAATCTATGTGCTATTGCCATAGATAGGTGTGTTTATTTCTGAAATTTTTGAATTGATGTTAATATCCTTGTAGGTATTGGGCTATTCACAATCCAATAAATTATGCACAAAAGCGTACAACCAAATTTGTTTGCATTGTTATAGCTGTTGTATGTTTTTTTTTTCTTCTTCTTTCCCCCACTTTTTTGATGTACTCGTTCAAGTCACGCACATGCAAGCGAAAGAAAATTACCTTCATTTGTTATGAAAATGTGAGAGACGAGTAGGCGAAAATTGTCTTAAAAATGAAGGCAATTTTGTTTTGCTGCATGTGCCGAATTATCTTCTGAGCTGAGAAATAGAAGCAAGGGGGTTTTTTGACGCAGGTATGGGTGCTTTCGATGCTCATTTCTGTGCCACCAATAATTGGATGGAACAATTGGCAAGACAATATGCTCGAGGATAGCTGTGGCTTGTCTACGGAAAAGTAACGAAAAAAATTGGTACAAAACTTTCAAAAAAAAAATTGCAGAGCTTTTGTTGTTTTTTCGGCGGCTGGTTCATTCTTCCTCCCTCTTTTAGTAATGGTTGTTGTTTACGTCAAAATCTTCATAAGTGCACGCCAACGAATTCGAACAAATCGAGGTACCATTTTTCACATACATATGTACATAAAAGTGTCCTGGATGCTTAATTAGAAGTAGAAAAAAATAAACATATTCTAGGTCGCAGTGCCCTGATGAGAATTCAAAACGCCGAAGGAGACGACGACTACAAAAACATGTCAATGAAAAAAGTGTCGGTGGAGTCGGTGCGAACTTCCAGCAGGGTAGGAGAGAAAACGCCGTTGGTTTTTGAGGATGGACATACATCTGTAACTACTTTTGCTGTTCAATCCGTTAGTTACTGGCCCCCCTGAACGGTGTTGTTGTACATAATATTTAATATTTAACACGTGGCCTAAATTTTACTTTTTGTTTTAAGTTCTATCAAATTCAACACCACCGCATTTTTTAACACTAGGTCTAATCAATGTGCATGACATGGATATTCAGCAATATTAAGTTATTTATTTACAGCATGTAGAAAAATAAATAACACTTTGATTTTAATTGAATTGCACTTTAAAATATTTTTTTGTATTCAGACCGACGGAGGTAGCATTCCAAGAGATGAAACGACAAAACACATGAAATATCACAATAATGGATCGTGCAAAATGAAGTTCAAGGAGAAAAAGGAGGATGACGAGGTAAATACGTCCACATCGCATTACTTTCTTTTTAAATTGCTTCCTTCTTTTTTTATAGAATCCTACTGCAGTTCTACGAAAACGTGAGAAAATCAGTGTAGCCAAAGAAAAAAGAGCTGCAAAAACAATTGCTGTGATAATTTTCGTCTTTTCTTTTTGCTGGCTTCCATTTTTTTGCGCATACGTCATCAGGCCGTTCTGTGAAACGTGCAAACTTCATGCTAAGGTACATAAATAAACTTCCAAAAGAAGACCACGGTTTTAATTTGTTTTCCCTTTCAGGTAGAACAAGCGTTCACCTGGCTGGGTTATATAAACTCTTCACTCAACCCATTTTTGTATGGAATTCTTAACTTGGAATTTCGAAGAGCTTTCAAGAAAATTTTATGCCCGAAAGCTGTGTTGGAGCAGCGTAGAAGACGAATGAGTGCACAGCCTTAAGTTTGTTCAATGTGACAAAAACTTGATACATATAGGGACCATAATTATTGCATTGTTGTGCATGTATACTCAATTTCTTCCAATTATTTACAGTGTGTAATCACATTCCTTTTAGCAAGTTTGATATTTATTCGGCCTTGTTTTTCTTAGCTTTTTTTTTCGTTTTTTGAAAAGAAATTGATTGCATAGCGATTGAAAAAGATTGATTCAACAAAGAAACTGGAACCCCTAAAGTCTCTCCCAGGTCCCATTGTGTCAACTTTGTTTACGCCTTCAAAGCAAAACTATCTCTTTTTGTTGTAATTCGTTTCACAAAATTATTGTGCTTGCTCAGAACGGAACTCAGTGGTTTTAAGGCTATTTTATATTTACAGAAATTAAAATTCCAACCAGCATTGTTCAAGAAGAAGAAGCAAAGTTCAATAATTTTGGGAATACGCAAACCATTCACAAAAAAGGGGGATACGTTCAGTCTTTTTGGTTCTACACCGGTTCAGCCTGCTTTGAAACATGTTTTCTTTGATCCAAACAAATATTTATGAACATTTAGCAGTACATTTTTACTTCAAATATACAAATAAAAAAGTTACAATTAGAAACGTGTCCGTCCTAATGTGTCAATTTTAAACTACGTCGTCTGTTAAGCCGCTGTACAAAAGTCGTCAACTCTTTTTTTATTTCCAATGGAACCAAAATCTGAGTTGCTTCATCTGGAAGAAGAATAAAAAAATAGGCTAACAACATGAAAATAATACGAACCTTTAGCAACGCTAAGATCCCTCAGAGCTCGTTTAGCTTCATTGCTCAAACTTCTTATTTCTTGCTCCCTTGCCTAAACAAACAATTATTTTATTATACTTTGTTTAGCAATCTCTTTCACTTTCAAAACTCTTCTGCGTTTTGTAGCCCAGCGATTGTATTCACTCAACTGCTGCGACGAAAGTAAGGAAACCGCCAACATTTGAATCTGTGCATCATGTTTTAATTTAATTTTTCAAACTTTCACCTTGCCTTGAATGCTCGCAAACTCTCACTAGGAATATTTATGTCTTGCCAAACTCTTCTAAATTCTTCTTTCACATCTGAGCTAGCAGTTCTCAAAAACGGAGCTCTTACATTATCGAACTGCATCATTGCGACATCGTCAAACGTGGTCTGTGCAAAAAATAAGGTTTAAAGTTGTTGTGCAAAATTTTAGGCAGCTAGTGTGAACCCAGTTTTACTTGATCTATATAATCATCGTTATCGACGTCTTTTACGTTTCGAAATGATCTTCCAGGTGATAAAGTTACTGTCGTTCTTCCACTTGCCTGAAATCAAAATTAGGGGGAGATTTTGACAAGGAGAGCATGGAGAGCTCACTTCATTTTGGAAATAATCAAGATCGTGACTTCGAACTGATGCGATTGTTGTTTCTTTTATATCAACGCTGTTGTTTTCTGAATTTGACAGGTTTTATTGCAAAAGGAAATTAATTTTTTTTTTTTTACTTTTTACCACTGAAGGGTGTGAACTTTTAAAATTGACTCTGCCTTCCTTAGTTTTAAGGGGTTTTAGATGTGGCCTAATTTTTTTATAGGGGTCTACACTGGGGTATGAGGAGGGAGTGAGTAAGCGCGCCCGGACGCACACACGCAACGCATCCAATTGAGGCCCAAAAAATAAAAAATCGCGCGAAAAATTTCGCATTTTCGGAGAGAAAAATCAACGCGCGTGAAATAATTTCGAATAGGATTTCGTAATTTTCACGATGTTGCGTTGGTTTTTCTCTCCGATAATGCGAAATTTTTCGCGCGCCTTTTTATTTTTGGGCCTTATTTGGATGCGTTGCGTGTGTGCGTCCGGGCGCGTTTACTCACTCCCTCCTCAGACCCCAGTGGGTCTACAGCAAAATTACAAAACCTTAAATGTCGGCCAAAATGAATTTGCTGAAACTCGCGCCCTTCGATTTGCTTTCATGCGTTTTTTCTAAATTTACACAAAGGCCGCTTTGTTGAAATAAAAGTGCAAGTAAATAAAAGCGCCCACGTGCAAAAAAAGTGAAGTGATGTACGATAAAAAAGGGAAAATTTAAACGGCAAATACAAGCCTGGACTGCGCAGCGCGTTTAGACAAGGTATGTTGAACAACTTTTTTTTTAATTTTTGTGTACTTTTGCAACAGGGATTTATCATAACCCAACATTTTTTAAGGGGTACGGTTTTTAGATTTACTCGTTTATTAGGATGAAACTATCATTTTAAAAAGTTTTGAAAGAAAAATGGTGTATTTTTCTAGCTGGACACCCGCCACCAAAGGCAAAACTTGACCCAAAATGTTCCTACCGTAACCATTCCCTACGGAGACGCGGAGACACGACAGGGCCACCCAAAAGACGTAGAAAAACCACATTTAAAATTATACAAAATATGGCGCAAATTCAAGCAATATATCCTATTTTTAACTGAAAATCTTACCCGTTTCAAAGCTTTTGATCACGTCGAGAATGTCGTCTTCAATTGCCTGTTCTTTTTGGCACGGTGTTCCTGGAATGTAGTTTTTCCTAAACAAATACTTTATAACAATCAGAATCGGAAGGCAACCATATTTCCCGGATTTCTTCGCGAGCAAAGTCTGGGAACTGCGACAAATTGGTGGGTAGTCCACATTCTCTTTGCGATGCCTGAAATTAATTAGTGACCCACCAAAGTTAGGACCACGGAGATACTCACCTTCAAATGTAGAATTGAAGAAAAAAGCATGACTATATTTAAAAATCGCATTCAGCCGTTTTTTACCAATCCAGTGAAAAGAATATTGAATCAGTTTTGAATGATGTAACAATACAAATAGTATATGTCTTAAGTGGAAGATCTGAGACGAACAGGTAAAACCTTCCTGTTTTCTTCTCTATAATATGCCTCTCTTATTTTGGAGAAGTGCCAAGTTTTGAAACCAGTTCGGTTGTCTTAGATGTCTTGTGTATGTTCAACCAAAAAAAGTAGGAGGGATTACGTGTATATGTTTTACTGGCAGACTTCTCTGCTTATTCATTCTTCTCCAAATCACAGAATCAAGGCCAGATGGCAGCCAAAATTATAGTTGCCGGGTGAAAGTCCTTCATGTGGAATAAAGCCGCACTTTTTCTCAGTTAAGTGAGGCTAAAGTCTTGTTCAATTAATGACGATGATCTGAAACATTGCTTTCGCTTGCCATTTGCCCCTAATTACGTCATTTTTTAAGTGTTTGGGAAATTTTCCCTCTTGATAGAGAAGTGAATAAAAAATCAAGGACAAGATTTTTTTTGATAAGAAGCAATGAAACGGAAAGGTGAGATGAGGTGGCAAATTAAAATTTTATAGAAAGGAAAAACATCACTGGAGAGTACTTTTTTTTAAATTTTGGAACAGTTACGGTGTATATCTCTGTATGTTATTACAATAAATTTGGATTTGGTTCCATGCATGTTTCCGGTAGAGTGCGATTCATACAGACGACTACTGTACATAGATGGTTCAATGGTTTTGTGAGAATTCAGACAAAGTGGTGTTCGCAAAAGCATTCTTCGTTGCTCCTGTTAGCAACACTTAGCATTTTTAAATTTCAATTTTTATATATTTCATACCCCCTTTTGGCGTTTTTAATTGTAATTGTTTCTCAAGCGTGTGTTCATTTTTTTTCGTTGTAAAATTTACAATAAAACTGTAAAAAATCCCCCTTGTGTTTTCTTTCTTGCTGACGTGTTAATTTGTACCTGACAACATTTGCTTAAAGGTGTAATGAAGCATACATATTGGCAAACGTGGCTCGTGATCTCAGGGGACATGAAAATCGAGTGCTCAGAATTAGTAACTTGAGGCGCTTGCTTTGATATTACTTTTTTGGATGAATTTTAAAATGACGCCCCTACTTTCAAGTTACTCTCGAATAATGTGCTTGGCGAAAGATGTTAGGGTTGAAAACGGTAGGTCAATGGCTTCAAAACTTGTTTTTTTATGGACGGCGCAAACTTTAAAATTGTAAAACCTCCACAACTCACTTAAATACATATCGCAATCTGCGCATCTTCGTTATTTTTTGACATTGTATTGTTTTGTCTAGCCGTCTAACCCTATGGCACACTCCTCGCGTCGTCAGTGGAGCGTGAGATAAGTTTTAAAAAATTTTGAAAAATAAAATTTTTTTTTGAAAACTGGATCGACAATTTGTCCAATTTGCCGATTTTCCCGGAAAAATTTATCGATAATCTAATTCGACAAATTCGACCAATTTCTTGCTAAATTAAGGACCGAAGCGTAATTTTGGAACAATCTGGTTGTCATATTTTGTGTGAAAGTTTATTAACAGATTTCTGGGTAAATTTATCGCAAATTTGGTCGAAATTTTCATTAAAAATTTTGTCCAAAAAATACGAAATATTGTGAAAACAAAAAAATTGCAACGCGGTGTTTGCGTACTTTTAAAATTCAAATGAAAATGGGAACAAATCTCTTCATTTCCCATGCTATTTCTTTCATTGCCGTTTGAATTTCAAAGGTACGCAAACAATTTTTTTGTTTTCACAATATTTGACAAATTTATCAAACCTTTATACACGATAACACACGCTGTTTGGAAGATTAATAATTGAAAACAGCAAGACTTTAAAACAAAGTTTTTTTTTGAAAATGTTATCGGAAATTTGTTTTAAAATATTTTACCGGTTACAAGATGTCTTAACAATAAGTTGTGATAAGTTAATATTGTGTTTTCTGATTGAAATAAAACACATATTGAACTTGAAAGGCCGCAATGTAAATTTAAAGCTGTTTATTTTTTGATGTGCAGTGTTTGACTATGGAGATCATATTACTTTTCTTCTCTAAACCTCTCTTGTTTTTTCCAGTACGCTCTGTTGCGCGGCGGTTGCGTTGCGGCCGTATTCTCTTGTACGTTACTCAGACACCGGCCAGAGTTTTGCATCTCAGCGTGTCGATCAATGACAGCGCATATATTTAGTTTAAACAATTGATGCAAGCAGCTTCTGTACTATTCTCGATTTGATCAATTTTACTGTAAAATTCGATTTTTAGGCGGCTTCGTTGATAACAGCACAACTCTATCTACTACCAATTTAAGGAAAGCAGGTAATCCCTATAATCTTAGGAAATATGTGTTAAGTTGCACAAACTGATGTCTTGTTTTTTTCAGGACGCTCTCAACAATTTTCCAGTTATTCTTGGCCCTATTCCCCGTGAGTTTTTTTAACGTTAAGCGAAATTTTTGTTTTTAAAATGGAAACAAAACAGAAATCGTTTCTGCATTAATGAAACAAAAAATGCCTAATCTAAACCTACGCTTCGCATTGCACTAATGCTCAGTATTATGGATTCGTGACGTAGCGAGACTGCGTGTCAAGTTATGCGTCAGCAAGCGACTGGTCTCGACACGATTCGGCTCTCGGCGGCGAGAGAGGAAACAATTTCTTTCTAATTTTTTTTCATTTTCCTGTCGCACAACTTACACGCTACGTCACGAATCCATAATATCTGGGAAAAATAAATGATCAATTTTAAAACGTTTTGATTTGACTCTTATAAAAATGTTTAAAAAAATCTGCACTCTTCAAACAAAAAAACAATTATCCCAGCCTAGAAAGCTTAACAAGTATTTAAACTTTTTAAAAATGCTGCCCTCGTAAAATTTAAGTGAAGGCTGAACCTTCTCAAGGAATTTTTGCCTATTGGCCGTTTATTTCGGATCCTATGTCAGATTGAAACGATAACCTGGGCCGACCGTGATTCTGTCACGCTCGGTCGCTAAGAGTCATTTTCAACGGCTAATAGCTGCCGACTGCCCTCGCGAAAGTGCATTTTTTGAAATGAAATTCTCAGGCAGAGAGCGTGTAAGAGATTAGACGCAGCGCTGCCATGCGACGCAACCGTAGCGCTTGGCGTCGGCGGCAAAAAAATTCGTTTGAAAAAAAGGCAGTCGCCAGCTCCCCGTGCTGTCTTATATAACAGAGATCAGGGTGCTAGTCAGATATTTTCAACGAAAACATGCTCTGTCGAAACGTACCAAAAAAGTTTTGAACCTAGATCATAATAATATTTAAGTGACACATTTTTTTCGGTCTTCCTCAATATTTACATAATTTCAGCTTTTTGTTGCTTGTTTTATTTTTTTATTTTTCATGACAAAATGATGTTCGCTTCGCCGATCCGAGACGCAATTTTCCCATATGTTTTCGATTGTTCTTTTCGAAAAACATTTTCTCTCTGCTTCCTTCTGCAAACATCAGAATTTATTGAAAAATATATACGTATTGTTTTCCGACAGTCTTGCAACAATTCCACTACCTTTGTATTAAAATCTATTATTTTCCACTTATTTTACTCTTTCTATCGGACTGGAAAAAAAGTATGTTTATAAAATGTATCTTCTTGGCTACTAGCCGTATACCGTCATTTCAACGCGGCAGAGGGCGTCAACTCGAAATACCGATTGGGTTCCATCTATATGGTCCATATGATATGGAACACTAGATGGCTAATAGCCATAGCTTTGAAAATTTCGAAGTATTGTAAATTGTTAAGAAACAGGGAAATATTGAAGGAAAAAAAAGTAGAATACATCCAAATATATATTTACGAGTTCGGATATTTGTCAATGTTTTGGAATTCCGTTGAAAAAAGCCAGTTCCGAATTTGTTTCCCAGTTTAAAATTCGAGTTTTGAATTTTCACTGTTCCGCAGTATTCGTTTCGAGACCGCAGTGAAAAACTGCGGAACATCGGAGCGTTGTCAGCACCAGTCGTTCGTGAAGAAAAACTTTGTTATTTTAATTAATTTCTTGTTTTTGTTCTGTTTTCATGAAATTTTCTGCTCTTTTTTATCTCACTACATGTTGTTTAAGCGTTTCATTGAACTTTACTTTCTACTTATAATTCTCACAAAGTTCTTCCTTCTCTCTTCCCATAGTTTTTCTTTATTTTTTTAGCTGTTGTTTTCTGTAATTTACATTTAAAAAACACCTATTAATGTTTTCTCTATGCAATTTAAATATTGTGGTATTTCCGTACCTCTGATCCCGACAATTTGCAAAATTTTTGCGTTATTACCCTGGTCACAGCACCTGTTCATCAAATATCTCGGACCACAGCACCTGTTCATCAAATATCTCTGACCCTGAATTTTGGACTCTCCCGTTTTGGACAAACCCAAAGCCACCACAACATTTCCTAATGATTTATTATTTAGTTGCGCTGAATTGCATTGCATCGTTTGGAACGAAAACAACCAATTTTCTGTGTTTTTTTTTTTGAAAATTGAGTTGTGAAATGAATTGTGAGGTGCCAAGGAAACGTAGTCTCTACGAGGTATTATGTTATGTGTTGACGAGCGAAATTCAGTTACGATGTTGCAATTTTGATCCAATCGCAAAATGAACTGGCCGTGCATTTATAAGCGAAACATTGGCCACGCCCTCTCAATTTTCTGCACTCTCACGCCGTCTCGTTCTTTTTGCTAATGGAGCGCATATGCAGCCTTTGTTATAATTTGAAACATTTTTTTTAATTTCACAAAAGAAAAAAAAACGATGATTTATGCAGAAAATTAGTCGAAAACATGTGGTGGATGATAATTCGTCAGGAAGAACACATTTCAGTCTTTGAACTTAAATTTATTTCTTTTCTTTTTTTTTTGGTGTTTTTGTGATACATGGACTTTACTTTATAAACTGGTCTACATAAGCTGTGCTAATGCGGTTATTCACGTTGCATTAAAAGTGCATTAAAATGTAACATGGTGTCACGGGGTGTTGAAGAGTACATTATGAAAATGCGCTCCACTGCTACACGGTGTCCCAAAGTGGAAAAATTTCTTCAACTGTCTGCACTCTCTTCTCTCTCCCTCCCCACCGCAGCTCAGTTATTTTTCTGGAATTTGTTTCTTTTTTGATTTTTAATATTCAAATAATATCACACGGTGTCCGGACGGGAAAAGCGCCGCTAGGAATAACTGCTGGCGCATCTCTCGTTTTCTCTCCCTCACCACCGCAGCGCAGCTATTTTTTCAACGAGAATTTGTTTCTTTTTTGATTTTCAGCAAAACTAGACCACTTTTTGAAACGCTGAACCTAAAATATATTCTTCAGATGAAATGCTTCATTTTTATTACAAAAACACCACGATTGGTGCAGAATTGACAGAGGAGATGCATTTTAAAATGTCTTATGTGGCGCACAAAGTAAAAAAAAGCACGCGTGAATTTGCGAAACACGCGCACAAAGTGATGCGAGATTTGCGCGATTTTGAAGCGTCATTTTTACAAAAAGATGTTATGTCCCTTTAAAAATCTTACGGTAATTGTTATATTTTCAGTCGATTTTCTCAACATTTTGCGGCAAATTGGCGTTTTCTGCGGTTTTAAATATATTTTTCGATAAAGTAAATTAATTTAGCCCTAATTGAAAGAGTTTACGTCACGTAATCAATGTTTTTTATTGACCAAAATATCGGTTTTTAAAATTTTCATTAAAAAAATAAATTTTTTTAAATTGATATTCCGGTCCAATTTTTTTGAGCATATCCAGAAGTATTTTTTGCCTTATTCACCAAAATTTCAAGTCGATCGGAGCATTTTCCGAGTTTTGCGCAGTTTTTTTGCCATTTCGTGCAAAACCCCATAACACAATGCTACAAAGTTATTCAGAAAAGGATACAACAAAATAAAGTAACATTTGAATTGCAGACATGCCGGCAAAAAAATTAGGTAGGTTTCCAAACAATGGAAATTTACTTTAAATAAGAGAAAACAGTGATTACATGACGCAAACCCTTTCAATTAAGGCTAAATTAATTTACTTTATCAAAAAATATCTTTAAAACCGCAGAAAACGTCGATTTGCCGCAAAATGTTGCGAAAATCGACTAAAAATATAACAAGTACCGTAAGATTTTTAAAGGGACATACCATCTTTTTGTAAAAATGACGCTTCAAAATCGCGCAAATCTCGCATCACTTTGTGCGCGTGTTTCGCGAATTCACGCGTGCTTTTTTTTACTTTGTGCGTAGCATTAACATCGAGAAAAAACCGAATTCGCACGTTTCGAGCTCGTCGTGGTATTAAAATGTTCGCGAGAAAATTCTGCACAAAGGAGATATTTAAAATTCATTATTATGTTGCAGAAAATTAAGTTTTTAGTAAAATTAGGTACTAATTATTTCAAAATGCATCTCCTCCGTCAATTCTGCACCAATCTTGGTGTTTTTGTAATAAAAACGAAGCATTTCATCTGAAGAATATACTTTAGGTTCAGCGTTTCAAAAAGTGGTCTAGTTTTGCTGAAAATCAAAAAAGAAACAAATTCTCGTTGAAAAAATAGTTGCGCTGCGGTGGTGAGGGAGAGAGAACGAGAGATGCGCCAGCAGTTATTCCTATAGGCGCTTTTCCCGTCCAGGACACCGTATCATTTGAATATTAAAAATCAATTTATATTTTAATTTCCATGTACCGCTCAAAACCCCGTCCGGATAGCTTGGTGTATTTCGATTCCACACGAATATCCAAAATAAAAACGTGAAAATTGTTGTGAATACGTGTTTTCGAACATTTCAAGCAGTGCTTTCGGGCGCTTTTACGGACTCTCGGTTCATGCCCCCTTCGTGATAACCCCATCAAAAACCATGTATGCGTCGTTTTCTAATGTTAAGTAAAAATTTAGACACAGTCGGCACTGTTACCCCCCTTCCCGCCGACCGCCCACATTTCACCTTCAATTCTGCCTTTCTTATTCATTTTCCCTTGTGCTAAAGACCGGTTTTCTTCACAACACAGCAGCCGCGCGCGCGCGTCCCCGTGTCCTCAGTTTCTCCCTCCGCGTCCGCTGTCTGGTGGCACCAGTCTGGTATGTATGTCTTGTCTCTCACGTTTCGTGTATGTGTGTGTTTGTACGTTAGATTGAACATAAAATGGAGAGGGTTGAAAAGAAAAGGAGTGTTTCTGCACTTGCTGCTGCTGATGCTGCTGCTGCGTCGTCGCCGCCGATGATGGCGGAGGCACCGCTTTGCGGCCGCGTCGTCTTGCATTCCGTCTCGGCAGCAGGCGCTTTCGCTCCCTATCCGCGTGCGCGCGCGCGCGCGCAAGAAGTCTGTCTGTCACCATCACTTGCCTCTCCGCTCGCCCGTACACTATAAAAATAAAGGAGAGATGTAGAGAAAAGGAGAAGTGAAAGAAGAGAGATAGACGGGGAAAGAGGTTGAAGGAGAATGGTGGGGATGGAGAATGGTGAGGATGAAAGGAAAACGATAGAGTGAGATGGAGAGAGGCACCGGGGGACTGGTATAGGGCAGCGCTACGCTACGCACCGCAGTCGCAGCAGCAGCAGCAATCGCATACTTCACAATTCGCGTCTCGCTTCGCTCTTCGCTCTTCTCTCTATATATATTTTTTCTGTATTTTTTTTCATTTCATTTTATTTTACTTTCCTTTTTTTCGCTTTCATTGCCCCTTCCCTTCCCTTCCTTCCTCTTTTGCTCTTCTTCTAGATGCTCGCATACTGTAACTGTACATTACATAGTCGAAAATGCTCCATTTCCCGAATGTGAACTTTGTAAAAGTGCACTCGCTCTTCCTCGATTTTCTCGACTCGCAATGAAATTGATTCCGTATGTGTGTATGTTCATATTTGTTCAGCTAGTAATGTTTGTTCTATCACGCAAAGTTTTTGGCTTGGCGAAGGTCGTCGTCGTGTATGATTGTTGAGAGAAGAGAACGCCTGAAACACGTTTCTCTCTCTCTCTCTCTCTCTCTCTCTCTCTCTCTCTGTCTAAATTCGCAAGGTTAGATTGCACACGTCAGATGAATGAATGAACAAAGCACTTTTGTATGGTGAGGTGAGGCCATTTGCGTTTCGCACTCGGCACCTGGCACGAAAATCTAGTTTCACGGCGCATTAAAATGAGAAACGCGCCTCGCCTCGCCCCGAAAGCTCTTCTATGGCTTTATCTTATTTTTTGGTTTTTTTTTGTTGCCCTTTTCTTCTAATCAGTTAAAGTTTCATTTTCTCTCTCTCTTTCTCTCTCTAGGACTCTTCCAACTGTTATTTTCTTATCTATGGTTTGTACGAGTCCGCAAAAAGTTTTCTGTCGCAAATTATTTTCAGTCCGATCTGAAAACTGCCTTTTTTCAAACGCCTTTTTTGCCGCCGACGCCACGCGCTGCGGTTGCGTTGCGTCGCGTCGCGTCGCGTGACAACGTTGCTGCTGCGTCTTATCGTTTACACGCTCTCTGTCTGAAAATTGATTTCGCGAACCCCGTGCGGTAGGGTAGAACTGAGAAAATTTTGCGAAAACTTTTCATCCATTCATTCAAGCGTTTTTTCTCCTTGAATTATCGTTCATTTTTCATTTTCCATTCTCAATACTCTTCAATATGCATTTCAAAACTTGAGCATGCTTTAATTTTAGCTGGGGATCTCTCAAATACTTGGAAAAGGTGCCTGCCCATTATGTCAAATAATGCAGTTGTCTGGAACACGCCTATGGAAATTGACGCGGCCCCAAACGCTGAAACTGCTGTAGCTTCTTGTCCACTCCACAGCACAAGTGATATGCATCCAGTTTCAACTGCGTTCACAGAAGAAAATGCGCCACAAAAGATATTGGAACCAAAAGAAAAGGCACAACACGTTGCATTTGCCACATCTGTACAGCCCGATCCGGCGTTAATAGCCGCATCATCGGGTCTTAATTGGCCTCCGATCGATCCGAATACGATTGCAGCACTGGCTCAGGCGCAGCTTGCTTCGTCGCATGCACAATTTGTTTCTCTAGCTTTGACTCTAGACCCCACGTTACTGTCACATTTTCTTGCAACACAGCAACTCCCTCCAGTTCCTCAACCATTAGTACACAGAAAAGGTGATTAAAGTTTTGAAAACCGAACGTAAAAATGGCTCTGGGGTGTTTTGAAAAGTATTGACAAAAATTCGGCGAATTTTTCAAAAATTTCCGCTAAAATTGCACTAAAGTTTCGAAACGCCCCAATTTCGAAACTTCCCAGAGCCGTAAAAATAACTTGGATAGGAAAAAATCAAAATGTTTTTTGTTTATTCACAATTTTAAAATTAAAGCTAAAGATGATGGGCGGAGCCGAAATGCTCCTACTATTAGAAAATAAGAAAAAAAAATTTAAACAGGGGAAAAGTGGGAAGAAAATCCCATAGAAATGAATATCTATTCTATAAAAAAAACTTTCAGCAGAGATGGAGCTACGTGTTGGAAATCGCTTTCGGCTTGGGCGGAAAATTGGTAGCGGCTCGTTTGGAGACATATATTTGGGACAAAACATTCAAACGAGCGAAGAAGTAGCAGTGAAGTTGGAATGTGTAAAGTCGAAACATCCTCAACTTCACATTGAATCTCGCCTATACCATATCATGCTAGGCGGAATAGGAATTCCCGAAATTCGGTGGTGCGGGTTAGAAGGAGACTACAATGTGATGGTGATGGAGCTGCTCGGACCATCACTCGAAGATCTGTTCAATTTTTGCCAAAGAAAGTTTTCATTGAAAACGGTGTTGCTACTTGCCGATCAAATGTTGTCTCGCGTTGAATTTATACATTCACGAGATTACATTCATCGTGACATTAAGCCTGACAACTTTTTGATGGGTTTGGGCAAACGCGGAAATCTAGTTTATGTAAGTTTCACCTTTGTAAAAAGAAAGAAGCGTATTGTACTTTATTCAAGATTATCGATTTCGGGTTGGCAAAACGGTATCGTGATAGCAAAGCTCGGCATATTGGATACAGAGAGAACAAGAATTTGACTGGAACAGCGAGATATGCCAGTATCAACACTCATCGCGGAATAGGTTCGTGTTTTAGAAAGTTGGCTCATGGTTTCCCAAGGCCCATGCCATTTCTGCTTTAAAAATTTGGGTGATTTACCAATATAGCCCCCAAGCTGATATGGGCCCCCAAGAATCAGTACAGTCCCCCCCGCCAGTTGAATTTGCACCGATTTATTCGGTGGGGGATGATATCATCTGGGGCTATATTAGTATTTTAAAATACCAGTATAGCCCCCCCCCCCCCGCCAGTACTTTTATGGGATCATTCTGGTAACGTAGGTAATTTATCAATATAGTCCCCCATCCCATACCATTATAATCCCCCCTGGGAAATAAGCGAAAACCCCCCCCCCATCATACCGAAATAGTCCCCGTCGTATCAGGGGGATTCTACTGGTCATTCCTTGGGGATGTTTTATTGGTATTTCTTGGGGGGGGGGGGTCACATTGTACTTATGCCAAAATTCGTTTTGAAAAATGTTTTATAGCACAAATTAGCACAGCGCCAAGATTTTTTTCGGTCGTGGACGTCTTTAACGGACCACAGTTTCGCAAAGTCAGTCTCCAGAACCCTGTGCATTGCTTGAGTAATAGTAAACAGGAACTTTGCCGCGTTTTTTGGTCTCAAATTCAGGTGGTTAGAGCCCTTTTATGTTCTCGAATCATGTCATCGTCAGACGACTGCCCTCGCGAAAGTGCGCTCCATTAAAAACGTCTTGACAATATACCAAATTATGCGAAATAGCATTTTTGAAAAAAACAATTTCAGGCAGAGAGTGTGTAAGCGAGGAGACGCAGAGTTGCCACGCAGCACCCCGTGACAGTTTAGGAGTCTCTAGCCCCTCTAGCTAAATGTATCTCTTTAACACTATATTCTTTTTTTTATTCCAGAACAATCACGAAGAGATGACATTGAATCTCTCGGCTACGTGTTCATGTACTTTAACCGCGGAACTCTGCCATGGCAAGGCTTGAAAGCGGTAACGAAGCGGCAAAAGTATGAGCTGATATCGGAGAAAAAGTGTTCAACGCGAGTGGAAGACTTGTGCGCCGGGTTTCCGGAAGCGTTTGCGCAATATCTCAACTATTGTCGAAGCCTTGGATTTGAAGAGCAACCTGATTACGGGTATTTGAGGAATCTTTTCCGCACACTTTTTCATCGCCAAGGATTTTGCTACGACTATGTGTTTGATTGGAATACATACAAGTGAGTCGCATTATTGTGTGAAGAATTTCAAACTGTTTTTCTTCTGGTGTTCAGAGATATCGTGCTTTTTTTCTTCAAAAAATAGCCGTCAAAAATGAGCATATCCCCGCTATTTTCAGGAACTGAAAACGATTTTCCGGATAGCATGAGTCTCCCCTAATGCTCAAATGGCACCATTGGCAAAATCGCGGCGAAGGTAATAGAATTGTCGTTGTGCTGTAGATTTTTGTTCTGAAATGTGAATACCTTTTTTCCTCTAATTTAAGCGCATGTCCGCCTATTGTTTCATTTCATCCCAACTGCCGGGTATTTAGAAGTTCGCACACTAAACTTCGGTCGTCTCATGCCTGCTTGGTTATAAAGTGTTTTGCCGAGTTTCGTGTGAAAACCTCTAAATTCCCGGCAGTTGTGATGAAATGAAACAATAGAAGGGTATGCGCTTAAATTAGAGAAAATACGGTAAATGGAATACATTTTCTAAATGAGCATAATTTCGACAAATACAACTTTTGCATTTATTTGGAAATTTTCGAAAATCACTAGGTACTCTGAAAAACAGACGAAAAACGGTTTTAAATTTTACATGTTAGCAAAAATATTTTTTAAAAATCGAAAAAATTTTGACAAAATGTTTTGCAGGTTTCGTCGAAACTGATTTCATACTATTGTGATGTAATTTGCCCTTAACAAATTTTAAAAGGTAAGTGCTTATTTTAAATAATTTTGGGAACATTGGCACAGGTGAAATGCGATAGATGCATATAATGTCTGTATTTGAATCATATCCATTGGACGCTATATAATAACGTAAAAATTATATTATTGCGTAAAAATATAGTAGTTGTATAAATTTATACAAGTCTGCGACATTTGGCGACCTCGTCGCCGCTCTTTTTTTCACTTAAAAAAAAGTTTTTCTAGTAACGGCACTGAAATTTCGTCACCTTTGTGGCTAAATTAAGAAAACGTGTAAACGTTGATCAAGCGGAGCGGCCTTATTACGCATATAAAGCCTATTATATTCATAATTTCACGATATGATTCAAATACGGACACTATATGCATCCATCGAACGTTACCCGTGGGAGAATTTTTTTTCACCCTTCCAGTTTTTAAACTCAACGAAACATTTTTGATTTGAATTCAAAGGGTCGAATTTTACAAGTTTTGGGGGTTATTTTCGAAATTCCTATAGTTGGATTTTTTTTTAATTCTCCTAAAATAACTTGGGGATTCGAATTTTAAAAAATACAGTACCTGGCAATAATAGGGCCAGTTAAAATAAAATTTTTGAGCTAAAAGTTTGCACTTGACGACATACCATACTTTGCAGGCTCTTCAATGAAAATCTGAATACTCGATTTTAAATGAGAACCAGGTTTGAATTTACGGCGACATTAAATCTACGTTTTTTGCGGTGATCATATCCATTTTTAAATGTCTTACATGTTTTATCTGTTTTTATTTTTCCAATTTTTTGCGTGTTCCTGTCATCACCTGTCACTCATTTTCCTCGTCTTGATGTCACTTATTATTTTTTTTTGTCTAACTGATTACATTTTTGTTCATGTTATATGCACTATTAGATGTATTTTTGCTTTTAATTCCCGTCTCTGACTCTGACTCTTACGAGTTTGAATTTTTTCTCAGAATCAAAAATTATTACTTTTCATGTTAAATGTCAAAAAACGGTCTGTCAAAAGAGCACATTATTCGTTGACTAATGGAGTCAACGTTATAATTTGTAATTTTTTTTGTCAGATTTATCCTAAACTTTGTTTTGATAGGATATTTCAGTACTGCCTCTGTCCCTAATGAACTCTCATTTTCACTTTTTTTTTTCTCCAACTGTTTATAGAACTTTTTTTTAAACCTATTACTACGTTGTATAGACTTGGAAGCCGGTCGCACTGTTTTGAATTTCACTTACTTGGTACTCTACGCACATTCAAGTTCACGACCGTATTTCAAATCCGTACGGCTGAGTAATACACTTATTTGTATATTTTTTTTTTCATTTTTCATTTTTTTAAATTGAATTAGGTAAAGTACATAATGCAATAATGTGTGTGTGATTCTATTGATTTAAAATATTACAGTTGCGCCATGTGTCGTATTTTTTTCCATCGTCGCATGCGCGGGTATAGCAGAATGTTGCTTTTATTACACGTTTTGTATTTGTTTGTTGCTATGTGATATTCAATTTTTATACTTCTTCTTGTTGTGAAAATTGAACATGAAGATTTGAAATGTTGAGCAATTAAAATTAAATTAAAAATAAAAACTACACAAAAAATGAGGGGAGAAGACTATTCAAATTTAAAAATACATATGTAGCAAGAAAGTGTATGGATTTAAATAGAGGGATAGTAGTTAATATTGTATAAAACGGCGCCAACTGTTTGGGGAAACATCGAAGTCGTGCCAAATTTTACACGGGAAGTACACGAAGTCGAGGTTTCCTAGGTCAGCGCGCCCGGTTTTATAGGCCGACCGCTCTTATAGAAAAGTTTTTTTTTGATAAATTATTTACAATGCTGCACGCCTCCCCCGTCGTCCAATGCGCCAACAAGTTCGTCGGATATTGAAATTATTTTTTCACTCGAAAATCTACTTTTTGAGAAATTCAAATCATTAGTTGATTGTTCAGGATGACACCATCATTTTAATCCAAAAAAGAGGCCTTTTTGTCAGAAAATGACCGTACCTTTTGGTTTTAAAAATGCGCCAGATGGAAACAATTTTGAAAGGCTGGGGTGCCGCACGGCGTGCTAGGCCCTACGTAAAGGAATTCGCACCTTTTAGCATGTGTCTGTGTCTCGACAGGGCGTTCTGCCAAGTCTAGCAAAACGCGTGCAAAAATGGAGACACCGACTAGCGAGAATTGGCGCTCGAAAATTTTTTTTGATCTCAAAAAAGTTTTCTAAAACATAGTCCCCAACATGCCGTGTGCCGTGAAAAAAAAATGAAACTGCTGGCCGCCGGTTTCCTAGGCTGCGACTTCGTGTACTACCCGTGGTCTTCTATTTTTTTCCCAAAAAGTTTGCACCTCCTTTAATAGAGATCCGAGCTGGAGACATTTAATTTTTAAGGATACATCTTAATGCTAGCCACTATTTCGACAGCAGTCCTATTCAGAGAAGAGCTTTTGTTTGCAAGATGAATGGCAGATGGAAATAAATGACAGCCAAGAAAGTCTTTAACATCTCTCCAAATTTGCGCCTGCTTCCGAGCACTATTGGCAATTATCTGGTTGGTGCGGACACGAGAGTAACGATCGAAAGTTTCACCAAGTGCATCTTCAATCACTTCCAACAACGCTTCACGTTCCTCTATCTGAAGGAAGATAGATATTTGAAAGTGTTTAGAATTGTAAGAATTGTGTACATCTTGCAAACTTGGCTGTATATCACTTTTTCTTCGAGAATTGATGACGATAGGAACGGAATCCGTTTGCGTTGAGCGGACGCAGTTTAGAAATTCAACACTAGCTGTTGATGTGTGCTTCTTACTCTGTAAATTTGGAAATTCTCATGAAACATGTATGCACGGAGTGCTGGCGACTGCCATCGCCATATAATTTACATTATTTGAAATAGGAGAGCGTGTAAGCGATGAGACGCAGCGCGTGGCGTGGCGTCGGCGGCAATAAAAAAGGGTTTGAAAAAAGGCAGTCGCCAGCGCCTTATTGAAGTTTTTAAAAATACCGTTTGCGTTGCCATATCTTTAGAACTTCTAGAGCTTGCCGATAACATTGAAGAGCTGGTATTTAGAATTGTGGACTTCATTGTGTTTTCAGGTCTTTCATCGATATCTTGAGCCGATTTGGATCTGAAATTGTACATATTTTAAGAAACAGGGATGGCAAATATTTTCACGATTTTTTTCTGTTTCTATCGCATTATCGATGGAATACAATACTAATTTCGACGCCACAGTACGTATATATCCAAACCTTGGTGGTAGAATCACATCCAAAGAACTATTTGTTGGTCTATTGATAATAACTCCATTTTGACGTTGGTCAAGAGATGCAAACGTTCTTTTAGGGCCTAAAATTTCGGTGATACAATGGGAACTTCTTTTTCATTCACGGTGCTCTGGCCGCAACGACTTTAGTGGCAATGCGCGCCGCTGTGCCGGTAGGCTGCTTGTCTGCGTCTCTTCGGCGCATAGCATTAAGTTATAGTCGGCGAATGCATCATCAGCCTCGCTCTACCGCACTTTTCAATTTTCAACAGTGTAGTGCGCCGATTTTGAAGCGAAAAATAAAAATTTTAAAACGGAAACTCGTCGTGGATACGTCATTTTCCGATGAAAAAAGGAATACAACTAAAATTCGAGTTAATCTTGCAAGTGCAACAGGTTTTACAGGAATTTTGCAGTAGAGCGAGGTTGATGATGTATTCGCCGACTATAATCGGAGCGCGTTTGACCATTTTGGCGGGAAGACAATACGAAACAACAGTCTTCGTGCACACTGCTTTCCTATTCGTATCCGATTTAACGTAGCCGAGTGGCTATGCAGCTAAATGCAGTCTATTGCAGAAAAATTCGATCATGCTTAGGCCAGAATTTTTTTCGGGAAAAAGCCCGCGAGTTTAAATTTTATTTTCCAGCGTTCCAGCCAACACTCAGTGTGATTCATTTTACCAGGGCTCAGATCCTTGTGTCCTCCAATAGACAACGAATCGGTGAATTTGATTCTCGAGTAGCCACCAGTTTTTACAGAGTTCTCCAATTCAGATGTCCATTTGTTTGTATTGGTTTTCGTTTTGGTCTTTAAACTTTCCTCAAGAAGTGAGGAATGCGTAGTCTCATTCTTGAATTTCGGAGGTTCTCGAATGTTGTTCAATTGGGGCAATGAAATTACTTTCTTCTTTTTTCGAAAACCTGGAAGTTTTATTTAAAAGTTAATTTTCTTTCTTCTTTTTTTATTTATTGCCGCGCGCTGTAATGTAATGTACACTAAAATCGTGGCGAGACCTTCGGTCATTATTGCCAGGTTCAAATGAACGAATCATTACAATTCAATTTTCTTGGCAATTCCTATCATCGGAAGCGAAGCGAAGCGCGAAAAGAAGAAAAAACTACGCCCGCTGTGATTATTACATAAATCGAACACAACCGAGTGGGTGTGGCTTTACGTGACCTTTGTACATAGACATATTGTGTTTCCAATCGACTTGCGCCATGAGAACGCGAAACTACGCCCACTTATTTGTGTGCGACCGCTCGAACACAGTAATATTTGAAGAGACGCAGACAGAACGGTGAATGCAGACTTGCGTTTTCATGTCGCAAGTCGATTGAAAACACAATATCGACGTATGCAAACCATTTTCTGTACCAGATCATACTGTAGACCAGAGGTGGGACACAAAAAAAAATTTTTGTCAAAAAAAAACAAAATAAAATTTCAAAAAAGGCGTATTTCTGCCAGTTAAATGGAAAATGTCTAAGTTTTCGTTACAAATTAAAATTTTTTGTCAATTCGGAACATATAACGATTAAGTTTTTTGTCAAAAACCGGAATTTTTGAGCTTTTTTTTTGAGCCAACAAAAAAAACAAAAAAAAAACGTTTTGCCCATGGCTCCCTATCAAGAAATTAAAAATAATTGTTTGTGTCGCGCGCATTATCACATAAAAAACAAAATGTCTTGTTCCACCCAAAAAAAATACTGAAAAAAAAACAATTTTTTTTTGGTCCCACCCCTGCTGCAGGCGGGATGATCATATTCAAAGTTAAAAAATTGCTCAGAAAGAGCTGGCGTTTGAGACCACTGCTGCGGGTTTCCAAAAAAAAGTGTATCAAAACAAACAAAAAATTTGATTTGAATTGCGAAATCAGGCTATGAGTAACAACGGATTATCTCTATCTATGTATGTACACTTGGCTCACGCATCACGCTGAAAAAAAAAAGAGCATGACGTGATGTATTGCTCATTCGTGCGTAGCAAGTCGGACCCGAATCCGAATGGCGAAATGGCGAAATGGCGCACTGAAATGAGCATCACTAAATCATGAATATCACCAACCTTTCTCCATTCCATTCTCGTTATCTTTGTTTTCATGGAGTATTCTGCAAGATAGTAAGTTTACAACAACAAAAACCGTCACAGACACAGAAATGCAATTCTGTATCTGTCTGATCAACGATCACCCACTGTTGTGCTGGATTGACAATAGAAGGAAGGTGTGTAGCTTCCTTCGTCAAATAGTCTTGGCTGACGTCACTCACCGGAATTGGTCTGCAGAAAGATAAATGAATAGATAGCAAAATATATGGAAGTTTTTATCTTCAATGAAAAACAGAGATTCTCCAAGGTCAACAAATATCTGAGTTTCACACTGTTCTTGCAAAAATTGCTTACTTTTGCATTTATTCGATTTTAAAAAGTGATAGATAATATAGGCTTGTACATATGAGAAGAAAATCTAAAAGGAAGGGTAATCACTTGAAAAAAAATTAAGCGGGTTGTTTACATGGGTCTGAATAAGAACTAATTCTTTTCATAATTGATCTAAACGTGGTTTTATACACAACGGATATCTCTGCTTCTACTTTTTGCATTTAAACTCACGTATGAAAATGTCGAAATCGATTTACACCCCTGACGCTTGGCTCATACTTTGCTCGAATCACAATATTTCCAATTGGTCTTCCAATTACCACAAGTTCCTGTTGCTCAATTGCCGCAATTCTTTCCTTGACTGACGTGCCGCGAGGGCGCGAGATAGGCATGATTACTGTAATTATTCGCTGAGGATGTTTTATGGATTGAAACAATAGAAAATGGTTTCAATAATTTGAAAAAAGGTCTAATCAAAAAGGAAGATCCTGAACAAAAAAAATAGTGGAATTAAAAAATGAGCGGAAAATATTTTTCTTCTCTTCCGAGATGAATTCTGCTGACAAACTTTTGCTTGTTGTTAGTTAGCACAGACAAAATAAAATAACTAAAGATTCCATAATCGCTTTCCCTCTGCTTTATCTAACTACTCAACTGCGCACATATTTATAGGAAGACACACCGCGGCTCTATGAGAGCGCGCGATATGTAAGAAGATTATAAAATATATTTTTTCTTTAACTCCTACTTGAAAATGTTTGGCCAAAAACGTTCTGCGATAATCTAATCTAATATCAACGTAAATGTACAATGTGACGTTTTGTTTCGCGTCTATACTTGTAAGCAGGAAAAGTTTAGAAATTGTAAATTTCAATTTTGATAATTTCTGACGTATGTATAACAAAGCGCTCAAAAATACCCACGTTTATCCCCGTTTATTCTTTCAATGAAATATTTTTTGTCTGGCTACCCCCCTTCCCATGAAAAATGACTATGGTCAATGGCAAGATTCCGAAGATAAACTTTATCTTTTTTTCAACTTTGCGCAATGAGATAGATAGATACACTAGGAGCTAAACAAAGTCATTTTCAAGGTCAGCAAACCAAATCACAAAACCCATAGAAACCGCCCACTAAAAAAGGTGTATTTAAAGGAAGTAAGTTGAATTCATAGGCATTATTTTCCAGTTCACATTACTGACTCAATATGTACGCAGTTCTTGGTCTTACCCTGTTCGTTGCCTCCACCCAGGCCTTCCTTTTCGGTCCAGGTGGACTTGGAGGACTTTTCGGACCTCCAGCAGGAGCATGCGACCCATGTGCGGCTGCTAGAGCTGCCCAATACTATCCACCACAACAGCCAGCTTACCAAGCTCCAGCCTATCAAGCTCCAGCCTACCCGGCTCCACGACCAATCTACTCTCAGCCAGCTCCAGTTAGCGAATTCAGATATTATGAACAAGTTGATGTTTTATTTCAGGTTTACCAGACCGCCCCAGCTTACCATCCTGAGCCAGCCCCAGTCCAATACCAGCAAGTTGTCGCCGAGCCAGTCGCCCAAGTTGGAGCTGGAGCCGGAGGATACGTTCAGCCACCACCACCACCACCACCAGCCTCGTACGTCACTGAGCCAAGAGTGTCCGGTGGATACAAAAAATTCTAAATCACTCCTAGTAGTTATTTTCATTTTTTTAATGCTCTGTTTCAACTCAGGATTGTCATTTTATGTGAACTTGAATGTTATGATTTTATAAATTTTTCTTTTGCGGAATTTCTATTCAAAACTATTGGAAAGCTATTATTAGTACAGATCGCTGTAAGTTCGCTCCATTCGCAGTGGGCTAGGCGTCCACGTTGGCGATGAGAGAGTGCGGAAAATTGAGAGAGCGTGGCCGATGTTTTTGCTCATGGACCCGCTAATGCATGCGCAGTTTACTGTGCGATTGGAGCGAATTTGCAGCGCTTCATACCGAGTATAATTAAAAAAAAACTGTTAGAAATGAATCGGTACGTTAGTTTACAAAAAATCTACATACATGAAATGAGCGAGTTTAAGATTTAAAGGGGTCGTTTTTCATTACACACTACGAAATTGGAAATTATGGCAGTTTAATCTTTCACTAGAAATTGAGCCACCAGCTAACTACCTCCGTCCGTTTCCGTGAAAATTTCGTTTTGGTTTGCGCGCTTCCGATGGATGACGTGAATTGTGTTGCTTTTTTTCTTCTCTTTTTAAGCCCTTTGTGTACCGTATTCCCTCTTATATAAGCGCACCTCTAATTGAAGCGCATTCACTGGCCGTGCATATTCCTTTTTAGTTTTGCGGACTTTCTTCTTTTTTTTCGGTTTTTCGCAGTTGTTCTTAAATATTTTCGTGTCTTGCTTTTTTTGTCAATACTGTCAGATGCTGAAGAATCGCCAAAAAAGAGAAGAAAAATTCGAATTTATCTTAATCACAGAAGCAAAACCTATAGACTACCACAGAAATATAGCTTGGGATCAGTTCAGAGCAAGGAAACGGCTGAGGGAATTTTCGGAAACTGTTTGGATTGCAACCCCGAACAGTTCTAAAAGTTTCTCCCAACAGTTACCTACTGTTCTCTGAACAGTTCCGAGCAATAGTTGAGTAAGAATGCAGTCGTTTCGTTTAATTAAAAAAACAGCGTTTCCGGTGCCGGCATGAAATTTTATGTTGACCGAAAATATGTGCAGAGACGGATTTCCAATATTGAAAAAATTAATGATAAGCTCAATTTTCTTCAAAAGTAAACGTTTGAAAAATAGAAGCGCATTCTCTAATTGAAGCGCACCTCTAATAGAAGCACATTTGGAGAAGAGGTTGAAAAATAGAGGCGCATGCGCTTAAATTAGAGGAAATACGGTAATTTAACTCTCTACAGAAGGCTTCATGAAAATCTAGCAGACGGCCACGCATTAGTACTCGGCAGCGGACGCGGACGCGGCCATTTGATCGAATTCGAGGAGATGAAGAGAAAAATACTGTTTGAAAGAATAATTTATAGTTTTTTCGCAGTTTTCTAGCACAAATTGTTTACGTAAATCAAAAGAAATTAGAAGTATTAAAAAAATATATTTTTTTGGTAGAAAATATCGAATTGCGCGTAATATGTAGTGTCAATACAGATTTTCGCGTGACGTAGCGAGACAGCGTGTCAAGTTATGCGTCAGCAATCACCGGGTCTCCACACGATTCAGCTCTTGTCGGAAACAGAAGGAGGAAACAATTTCTTGCAATTTTTTTTTTCATTTTGCTGGCGCACAACTTGCAGCAACTAGTCGCTACGTCACCAATCCATAATAGAATTTTAATTTTTCTTCCGAAAAACTTATGGACCTATTCAGCAGAGGAAAAAAACCGATTTTCGTTGTTTTTTTCCCTATGCAAAATTGAGGAAAAAAGACAAAAAACTACAGTAGTCGGAGGTTTTTTGACGTAAACAACTTATCGTGTCGAGACCGGTCGATGAAATAACTCTATGCGCCTTTAAATTTCAACCGAATTCCCATTGAAAATTAAAGGCGCATTGCATTTTTCACTGCCGGGTCTCGACGCGATGGGTTTTTTTCCTGGAAAACAACCTGCATAGGGAAAAAAACCGCGAAAATCGGTTTTTTTCCTGCGCTGAATAGGTCCATTAATATTATTGTTTTATTTAAGTTGTCGCGTTGCGGACCGATTTACGAGGCCCTGCTTTTTTTTGTTGTGATTTTCGCACTTTTTTTTTACTTTTTTTTCGCATTTTCTTAAGATCAAAAAGACGAGGTTTGTTGATTTGATTTACATTTGGGATTCATATTTTGATACCCTTACTCGGCAGAAACCCTATACAGTTTGCGGTCAGTTGCCAAACTGTCTGCGCGCAACCTAACAACAGTCTGATGAGAATTACTAGACAGCTGTTTGATTGCGCGCAGACAGTTCTCTGCCGGCACTTCCAAACAGTCTGCGCGCAGCTTATCAATTTCTGGCAGGCCGTTCGCTTTGCGGATAGTTTATACTGTCGGTATATTGGACTGAAAACAATCAATTTATTAGATAAAGAACATGCGCACCAGCAAAAACAAGTTCAAGTAAAAAAAAAACAGAAATTCCGAATAAAAAATTAATTTCGAAATCGGGTGAAGGCGGCGTTGGGCGAAAGGGCTACTGGTTTCGATCTGAAATAACATTTAATAGTAGTAAATTTTAAGAAATTTATACCGTAAAAACTCTAATAGAACGGCATGCCCTTCTATTGTTTCATTTCATCACAGCTGCCGGGTATTTAGAGGTTTGCACACCAAACTTCGCTCGTCTCATGCTTGCTTGATTAGAAAGTGTTTTGCCGAGTATGGTGTGCAAACATCTAAATACCAGGCAGTTGTGATGAAATGAAACAATAGAAGGGCATGCCGTCCTATTAGAGTTTTTTACGGTATGTAAGTACCAAACGTGCCTTATCGAAAAAAAATTTACGTTTTAAAGGAGGTGCCAACTTTTTAGGGAAACTGTTTTAAAATATATATATTATGGATTTTTGACGAAGCGACACGTTGCTGCAAGTTGGGTGCCAGAAAAATGAAAAAAAAATTGCAAACAATTGATTCCTCTCTCGACGCCAAGAGCTGAATCGTGGCGAAACCCAAGTTTTGCTGACGCATAACTATACGCTGTCTCGCTACGTCACGAATCCATAATAGTATTGCTTGGGGGATTTACGAATATCACATCGAAATCGCACATAACAATTTCTCAGATTTTTATGATTTTTACAAAAATAGAAGACCACGGGGAGTACACGAAGACCAACCCTGCCTTTTCGAAAGGTTTATTGTCTTCAGCAATAATTTTTTTTTTCATTTTTTCACAATTTTTTTGGTAAATTACTCTCAAATCGACCAAAATCACGCCAGGTAATAGGAAATATGGTGCTACTTTGGAATAGAACAATTCGGAATATAACTGTTCGGAATATAACTCGCTTTGGAATAGAACAATTTGAAATAGAACTGTTCGGAATATAACGCCAACTGGCAGCTGGCAGTCAATTGGCAGCTAATGAGCAGACGTTTGGGCGATAGCCCCATGCAAAAGGCAAATAGCGGGCGGTTCGCCCTAACGGCAATTCCATGAATAACACAACTTTGACGGATAACTCTTCCGGATCCTTCAAATTCACCCGCCATTCAAATTTTAATGTTTATTTTACTATTAGTAGTATTTTCCATGTCACCAGGCGCTGTTTAGGCTACTTTGGCAACCCAGTGGCAGTGGTTTCTATATCAGTGGCAGTGGTTTCTATATCGCTACAGTTCTATTCCGATCAGTTCCCTTCCGAACAGTTTTATTTCGTTGCAGTTCTATTTTGCTACAGTCTTATTTTAAAGTAGCACCGGAAGCATATGTTTCGTCCATTTCAAAAAAAGAGTTGGTTTCGTAGGCGACTTCGTGTACTCCTCGTGGTCTTCTATTTTATTGTAAAGATCATAAAAAATCAGATAACTTTTTTCCGATTTCTGGCACATTACCAAATGTTTGCACATATTTGTGGATAAATTTTTTCGCGACGCAGTAAAATCGGTAAGGCACACAGACAAAGCAAAAAGCATAAATAATATTACCTATAACTTAGTCGTCAACAGCTCCGCGGAGATTGATCGTCAAGGTGATGGGCTTGTACTCATCTCGAGCGGTTTCCAATGTCTTTGCATTTCTAGATAAAAAATAAACTTCATAATTATTGTTTTCAATCGAGTTCCGATAAAAGCGTTAAACTCCGCCCACTTTTTTCTACGCGAACATTACATTTTCGTGTATTTTGAATTTTTGTGTGAAAAAAGTGAGCGACGTTTCACGTGTTGATGTCGCAACTCAATTGAAAACACAAAGCAATGGCATAACGATTTCGCGACGAAGTGATACCTTGTGGTATATTATGGATTCGTGACGTAGCGAGACAGCGTGTCAAGTTATGCGTCAGCAATCGCCGAGTCTCACCACGATTCAGGTCTTGGCAGCGTGAGAGAAAATTATTTTTAGCAAATTTTTTTCAGTTGACTGGCGCACAACTTGCAGAAACCTGTCGCTACGTCACGAATCCATAATATATAAACGCGTGTTCATACAAAATAAATGAAGGAATACCGTAAAAACTGTAATAGAGGCACATCTATTTTCAACCTGCTATTTTTGGTGCGTCTCTATTACAGGGGCGCTTCTATTACAGTTTTTACGGTAGATGAAAAAATTGAAAAGTTTTTTATCTTAAAATTCACCATGAAGTGTCACTCCGTGGCAAATATAGCGAGAAAAGTTATGGGGCTATTCCAATGCAAATTGCATAAAAGTAATAACCACATTATAAACGAAAAAATATTAATAGCGAGCCATCGTAACCTAAATAAAGAAGAGCAAAGACAATTGTACATATTGGCATTAAAAATGAAAAATCGATAATTTCGATGAGGAATTTTATTGCATTTTTCAAATAGCAAACAACTTTTTTTTTCTATTCAAAAAAATCAACTAATCATGAGAAAAATACAATTATGATATTTGTCTCAAAAATGTGCAAAAAACTGGAAAATTGAATAATTTTCAAAGTTTACCCTAAAATGATCCATAAATTGGATTTTTTCGAGTACGACAGGTCGCGCAATCGATTTTATTGACAGCAACGTAATTTCAAATAGACGATAACAATTATATAGAAATTTAACCGCAACAAAAGAGAAATTAATAATGGGGTTATTCACAAAATCGGAAAAAAAGGAAGAAAACGGAAAAAAACTTCGGGAAAAATCGGAGAATGCTCCGATTGACCTGAAATTTCGGGAAAAATTGGAAAAAATTCTCGTGTACACGCTCACAAAATTTTGGACCGAAATATCGATTTTAAAAATTATCGATTTTTTTTCTGAAAATTTTTAAAATCGATATTTCGGTCCAAAATTTTGTGAGCGTGTACAGGAGAATTTTTTCCAATTTTTCCCGAAATTTCAGGTCAATCGGAGCATTCTCCGATTTTTCCCGAAGTTTTTTTCCGTTTTCTTCCTTTTTTTCCGGTTTTGTGAATAACCCCATAAAGAAAATGAGACGGAAACGCCACTACGAATAATCGATAAGTGACGCGAGCAGATGATTTCTCTCGACGCAAGCAACAGTCTACGGACAGTTCTCTCGTTTTCCCCCTCTTTGCGAGATATTGTGTGCTGACTGTTGTTGGAATGCTTTTAGACAGCTTCGACTCGTGTTCATTGCGTGCAGACAGTTCTATGAGCGCATGCTGCTCGCAGACTGTCTGGGGTTTCTGCCGAGTACCCAACAGGTAAAACCCGTACTTTTCTTGTACAAAGCTTGCGCGGCACAATTGCAAAGGGCGTGGCTTATTCCTCTATTAAAAAAAAACTTTTCCACGGTTTTTTTCAGGGTCTCGAAACACGGGAATGTTCTCAGGCAATTGAAAAAAAAATATTATGAGAAATTTTAGTAATATTGGCGAAGATTTACAAGAATGTTGTGAGGCACAATAATATTGCCAGAATTTCTTGTAATATATTGGATTTCTTGCAATATTACTGAGGCATCTTGTAATATTACTGAGTTTTCTTGTAATATTATTGAGTTTTCTTGTAATATTACTGCGTTTTCTTGCATTATTACCAGTGTGCCTTATCGACAAAGGTTCGACAAATTTGTCGATAAATTTGTCAAAGTTTTTCGTCGAAATTTATCGACAAAAAATCGACAAATTTGTCGATAAAAAATTTTGACAAATTTGTCGAAATTTTGTCGACAAAAATTCGACAAAAAATTTCGACAAAAATTCGACAAATTTGTCGACAAAATTTCGACAAAAAATTTCGACAAATTGTCGACAAAAAATTTCGACAAATTGGCTAAATAATGCAGCGCGCAATTTCGAAGTGTTGTTGTAGAACTGCAGAAGACATCAAATTTTACAATTCTATTTCGGATAGCTGTATTCCGGGCAGTTCCTTCGGGGGTGCTACGGTATAGAACTCGCACGGAGTAGAACCGCTATGGAATAGAACTCGCACGGAATAGAACTGCCACGGAATAGAACTGCTACGTTATAGAACTGAACGGAATAGAACTGCACGGAATAGAACTGCGCGGAATAGAACTGCACGGAATAGAACTCGTACGGAATAGAACTCGTACGAAATAGAACTGGTACGAAATAGAACTGGTACGAAATAGAACTGGTACGAAATAGAACTCGTAAGAAATAGAACTGGTACGAAATAGAACTGGTACGAAATAGAACTGGTACGAAATAGAACTGGTACGAAATAGAACTGGTACGAAATAGAACTGGTACGAAATAGAACTCGTACGAAATAGAACTCGTACGAAATAGAACTCGTACGAAATAGAACTGGTACGAAATCGAACCAGATAGCTGCCAGACAGCCGCCAGACAGCCGCCAGATAGCTGCCAGACAGCCGCCAAATAGCTGCCAGACAGCCGCCAAATAGCTGCCAAATAGCTGCCAGACAGCCGCCAGATAGCCGCCAGATAGCCGCCAGATAGCCGCCAAATAGCTGCCAAATAGCTGCCAAATAGCTGCCAAATACCTGCCAGCTAGCCGCCAAATAGCTGCCAAAAACCTGCCAGCTAGCCGCCAAATAGCCGCCAAATAGCCGCCAAATAGCCGCCAAATAGCCGCCAAATAGCCGCCAAATAGCCGCCAAATAGCTGCCAAATAGCTGCCAAATAGCTGCCAAATAGCTGCCAAATAGCTGCCAAATAGCTGCCAAATAGCTGCCAAATAGCTGCCAAATAGCTGCCAAATAGCCGCCAAATAGCCGCCAAATAGCTGCCAAATATCCGCCAAATAGCCGCCAAATAGCCGCCAAATAGCCGCCAAATAGCTGCCAAATAGCCGCCAAATAGCTGCCAAATAGCTGCCAAATAGCTGCCAAATAGCTGCCAAATAGCCGCCAAATAGCTGTCAAATAGCTGCCAAATAGCTGCCAAATAGCTGCCAAATAGCTGCCAAATAGCTGCCAAATACCTGCCAGCTAGCCGCCAAATAGCTGCCAAATAGCTGCCAAATAGCCGCCAAATAGCCGCCAAATAGCTGCCAAATAGCTGCCAAATAGCTGCCAAATAGCTGCCAAATAGCTGCCAAATAGCCGCCAAATAGCTGCCAAATAGCTGCCAAATAGCTGCCAAATAGCCGCCAAATAGCTGCCAAATAGCTGCCAAATAGCTGCCAAATACCTGCCAAATACCTGCCAGCTAGCCGCCAAATAGCTGCCAAATAGCCGCCAAATAGCCGCCAAATAGCCGCCAAATAGCTGCCAAATAGCTGCCAAATAGCTGCCAAATAGCTGCCAAATAGCTGCCAAATAGCTGCCAAATAGCTGCCAAATAGCTGCCAAATAGCTGCCAAATAGCCGCCAAATAGCCGCCAAATAGCCGCCAAATAGCCGCCAAATAGCCGCCAAATAGCTGCCAAATAGCTGCCAAATAGCTGCCAAATAGCTGCCAAATAGCTGCCAAATAGCTGCCAAATAGCTGCCAAATAGCTGCCAAATAGCCGCCAAATAGCCGCCAAATAGCTGCCAAATATCCGCCAAATAGCCGCCAAATAGCCGCCAAATAGCCGCCAAATAGCTGCCAAATAGCCGCCAAATAGCTGCCAAATAGCTGCCAAATAGCTGCCAAATAGCTGCCAAATAGCCGCCAAATAGCTGTCAAATAGCTGCCAAATAGCTGCCAAATAGCTGCCAAATAGCTGCCAAATAGCTGCCAAATAGCTGCCAAATACCTGCCAGCTAGCCGCCAAATAGCTGCCAAATAGCTGCCAAATAGCCGCCAAATAGCCGCCAAATAGCTGCCAAATAGCTGCCAAATAGCTGCCAAATAGCTGCCAAATAGCTGCCAAATAGCCGCCAAATAGCTGCCAAATAGCTGCCAAATAGCTGCCAAATAGCCGCCAAATAGCTGCCAAATAGCTGCCAAATAGCTGCCAAATACCTGCCAGCTAGCCGCCAAATAGCTGCCAAATAGCCGCCAAATAGCCGCCAAATAGCCGCCAAATAGCTGCCAAATAGCTGCCAAATAGCTGCCAAATAGCTGCCAAATAGCTGCCAAATAGCTGCCAAATAGCTGCCAAATAGCTGCCAAATAGCCGCCAAATAGCCGCCAAATAGCCGCCAAATAGCCGCCAAATAGCCGCCAAATAGCTGCCAAATAGCTGCCAAATAGCTGCCAAATAGCTGCCAAATAGCCGCCAAATAGCTGCCAAATAGCTGCCAAATAGCTGCCAAATAGCCGCCAAATAGCTGCCAAATAGCTGCCAAATAGCTGCCAAATACCTGCCAAATACCTGCCAGCTAGCCGCCAAATAGCTGCCAAATAGCCGCCAAATAGCCGCCAAATAGCCGCCAAATAGCTGCCAAATAGCTGCCAAATAGCTGCCAAATAGCTGCCAAATAGCTGCCAAATAGCTGCCAAATAGCTGCCAAATAGCTGCCAAATAGCTGCCAAATAGCTGCCAAATAGCCGCCAAATAGCCGCCAAATAGCCGCCAAATAGCCGCCAAATAGCTGCCAAATACCTGCCAGCTAGCCGCCAAATAGCTGCCAGGTAGCCGCCAAATAGCTGTCAAATAGCTGCCAAATAGCTGCCAAATAGCCGCCAAATAGCTGCCAAATAGCTGCCAAATAGCTGCCAAATAGCTGCCAAATAGCCGCCAAATAGCTGTCAAATAGCTGCCAAATAGCTGCCAAATAGCTGCCAAATAGCTGCCAAATAGCTGCCAAATACCTGCCAGCTAGCCGCCAAATAGCTGCCAAATAGCTGCCAAATAGCCGCCAAATAGCCGCCAAATAGCTGCCAAATAGCTGCCAAATAGCTGCCAAATAGCTGCCAAATAGCTGCCAAATAGCCGCCAAATAGCCGCCAAATAGCTGCCAAATAGCTGCCAAATAGCTGCCAAATAGCTGCCAAATAGCTGCCAAATAGCCGCCAAATAGCTGCCAAATAGCTGCCAAATAGCCGCCAAATAGCTGCCAAATAGCTGCCAAATAGCTGCCAAATACCTGCCAAATACCTGCCAGCTAGCCGCCAAATAGCTGCCAAATAGCCGCCAAATAGCCGCCAAATAGCCGCCAAATAGCTGCCAAATAGCTGCCAAATAGCTGCCAAATAGCTGCCAAATAGCTGCCAAATAGCTGCCAAATAGCTGCCAAATAGCTGCCAAATAGCCGCCAAATAGCCGCCAAATAGCCGCCAAATAGCCGCCAAATAGCCGCCAAATAGCTGCCAAATAGCTGCCAAATAGCTGCCAAATAGCTGCCAAATAGCCGCCAAATAGCTGCCAAATAGCTGCCAAATAGCTGCCAAATAGCCGCCAAATAGCTGCCAAATAGCTGCCAAATAGCTGCCAAATACCTGCCAAATACCTGCCAGCTAGCCGCCAAATAGCTGCCAAATAGCCGCCAAATAGCCGCCAAATAGCCGCCAAATAGCTGCCAAATAGCTGCCAAATAGCTGCCAAATAGCTGCCAAATAGCTGCCAAATAGCTGCCAAATAGCTGCCAAATAGCTGCCAAATAGCTGCCAAATAGCCGCCAAATAGCCGCCAAATAGCCGCCAAATAGCCGCCAAATAGCCGCCAAATAGCCGCCAAATAGCTGCCAAATACCTGCCAGCTAGCCGCCAAATAGCTGCCAGGTAGCTGTCTGGTAGCTGCCCTCTTGGAGAACGCAACCGGCTATACATAGTTTCTTGTACCGACAAATCACGGGTTCCGACGTTTGCTATCATTTGCATGAGATCGGCGCGGCAACCGATGTCGACTAGCAAGAAAATATATTTTGTCGAAATTTTTTGTCGTTTTTTGTCGAAAATTTTTTGTCGATTTTTTGTCGACAAATTTGTCGAATTTTTGTCGAAATTTTTTGTCGACAAATTTATCGACAAAAACGACAAATTCGAATTTTTGTCGATAAATTTGTCGACAAAATTTTGACAAATTCGACAAATTTTTTTGTCGATAATTTGTCAAAAAGGGCATTTGTCGACAAATTTTTTTTCGATAAGGCACACTGATTATTACTAAGTTATCTTGTAAAGTTTCGTGTTCTTATTATAATACTACCAAATTATCTTGGGATATCTTGGAGATTTTTAAAAATTTATTGAAGTAAAAAATCAAAATTCAATAAGTGGGTCATCGAAAAATGTCGGGAAGCAAGAAAATCATCCGATTTGCAGAATCCATAATTAAATTAAATTTCTTCTCTTCCAGAATTCGTTGACTTTGTTTGCATTTGTTGATTCGATGCTTCCATCCATTCATTGTTTTCCTCTGGTCTGCTTAACGATCCTTTGAGCAATTGTCTTTCCGCTCAACCAAATTCGGTTTTTGTCATTTCATTGAGTACCTTAAGCAATTTAAAATTAATATTGTCCATTCGCGAAGAAAGCAAGTGCGCTCCACTAAACTTAGTACTTAGTGGATTTCATTTTCGTCGCCAAATTATTTCAATTCACGTGTAAATTCAACGTGAAATGAAATAATTTGGCGACGAGAATGTAATCCACGAAGCACTTCTCAGGCATTTCATTTCTTGAATTATTAGAAAATTTAGGGATTTTAAACGAACGATTCAAGATTATATTGTGGCTTGATAAGAATCATAAAATACCTGATAATATCCGTAAAATATCTGGTCAGATTCGCATCGCCTAATATTACCCTTAAAATTTCTGATAATATCCGTAAATTTCCTAAAATAATTCGTGAATTTTCTGATAAGATCCGTAAATTTTCTAAATTTATTCGTAATTTTCCTGGCAAGATTTTGTCGTATCAACAATTATTGATTTTTCGAAACAACATGCAGATAAATTGCCATACAAATACGTTTTATTTAACGAAAAGTATCATAAAATAAAAAAATATAAATAGAATACAAAAATACAAATTATTGAGAACTCTATGCAGAAACTGAACGCGTCGTTTTCGATCTTTCCGCGTATTCCATTTTGTATGCCATTCCATTCCATTGTCTCCATCTCGCGGTCGCGCTGAAAATAATGCTTATGATTCAGAATTAAAAAACAATTCCTTACATCAAATATTCCAAGGAGACCTCGACGAGAGATCCACACGTCAAATCAAACAACAGTTTTGACCGAGTTCGCCAAAAAATCTTCGAGTGAAAAGGAATGTCGCTCGTGGCACGAAATAACCATTTAGGCCTAAAAATGCAAATATTTTCATAATTAAATGAAGAAGCGCTAACCTGCGACAGTTATCGATAGGTCATTGGTTCAAGACACAAATACGATGCACATGACTTCTGAAAAAATGTTATTGTTTTTAAAACTTCGTCACCTCACAAGCGGCGTGGACTTTCGTGAGCCTATTCAGCGATATGTCCACAGTAAGAAAACAATTACAAACAATTGGGAGAAAACCCGGAGAATGCTTCGATAAGCCTGGAACGGGAAAAATGTTAAAAATTTTGAACAGAGTTTTATTCCAATTGTTTGTCATTTTTCCCTTTTTTGGATACTTTTTTGACAAGCCCATAAAATTCGGCCCCGCTTCTTTCCTCAAATTTCAACCTTGTTGCAAAATTTCCACGGGCAAAATAAAGTAAAAGTAAAATCACCTGAAAATTGAGCAAAGAGGTGAAGCCTTAATTTAAAGGTATCGCGGATTGTGAAGTGGCACATTTTTTAAATCAATAATAAAAGAATATCGAATATTTAGTTGATAAAAAATTTAAATTAAAACAAACGAAAAAATAATTTAGGCCAGAAGAATGAAAAATGCTTTTACATTCAAACTCGTATGGCGACACGCGACGCAGCCCAACGCGCTGCGATCGGAGTAAAATAAGATCTGATCAGATCCGTAAATTTCCTGATAATATGCGCTTATTGCGAAATCGATACGAATCTTACAAGATCTGTTTAAGATTCCTAAATTTCCTGATATTTTCTAATTTTTCTAATTTTACTCGGGTCTCCTAATATTATTCCAATTTTTTCTGATATTTTCTAATTTTTCTAATAATTAAAGAAATGAAATGCCTGAGTTGTAAGTTTTGTGGAGCGCACTTGCTTTCTTCGCGAATGGACAATAGGGCTACTTACAAAATAGCAAAAAATTGTGGGAAAACTCGGAGAATTTTTCTATCGACCTGACACATTAAGAAAATAATGTGAAAAATAATCCTGGACATGCTCAGAAAATTTATGAACCGAAATATCGATTTTTAAAATTTTGAGAAAAAACGATATTTCTGTCCAAACTTTTCTGAGCCTGTCTGGAGGCCGTAAGCAAGAAACGTGAAACGATTTTTCTCGGAAAAAATGTTTCTTGTTTTTTCATGGGCATTTTTCTCATTTTGTTTCCCAGAAAACGGTTTTCCTAATGCCGCGTCCAAAGTTCAAAAAATTCCTGAAATCAGGAGTTTTTTGTAGTTCCAAGTTCCGAAAAATTTCCCAGAAATAACAGGCGGCCACAGTTGAAACCGGCGTTATCGTAGTTTCTTCGCTGCGAGACCTTTTATGTTTAAACTTGAATTTTCCCGTGTATTGTGTTTTCAATCGACTTGCGACATGAGAAAGCGAGACTCCGCCCACTTATTTGTGTGAGAAAGCGAGACTCCGCCCACTTACGCCGGTTTTAACTGTGACCGCATGTTATTTCTAGAAAATTTTTCGGAACTTTAGACTGCAAAAAACACCTGATTGCAGGAATTTTTTGAACTTTGGACGCAACATAACGTTTTCCACTTCCTTGCATATGACCTTGGGAATTTTTTAAACATTATTTTCTAAAGTTCCAGGCGAATCAGAGGCCATATGCAAGAAACTGGAAAACGATAGGAAAACCGTTTTCTGGAAAACGAAATTTGAAAAACGCTGATGTAAACATGGTGAGGGTGAGAGTGGCAAACGTTCATTTCCCACTGTTCATTTCCTACTTTTGTTCATTTGTCAGAATTGATCATTTCCTCTTGTGACCATATACCACTTTTTTCGATACTATCATTTCCTATCTTTTTCAAATTTTACGTCCCCACCGGTACCACAATCGCGCCATCGACGCTCCGTACTCTTTTAAGCATACTTCCACACAGCTCCATACGGTCGCAAATTTTTAAGGTTTCACACATGCTTCCGGCGCGTTGGCGCTGAAAAACAAGCATACTTCCCCCAAGCCCCTAATCTAGCGCGGGCAATTATTGTATTCCACTCAAAAAATATAATGGATTCGTGACGGAGTGACTTTTCACGTGAAGCTGGGAGACAAAAAATCTCTTCATTTTTTCGAATAAAAATGTGAAAAAGTTGTCACTCCGCCACGAATCCACTATATGTATACTCGGTATAAAACGCTGATAACTCTCCAATCGAACAAAGAATTTCGCATGCATTTGGAGTGAGGTTTAGAGAAATCAGAGCAAAACATCGGCCACGGCTCTCTCAATTTTCTGCACTCTCTCGTCGCCAACGTGGCCGCGACCACCACTGTGCGAAGGGAGCGCGTCTGCAGCGCTCCGTACTGAGAATATATTGAAACATAACATTTGAAAAAGGTGGGAAATGATACTATCGAAAAAGTGGCATATGATCACAGTAAGAAATTATCATTTGTGACAAATGAACAGTGGGACATGAATGTTTTTTTTTTCGAAAAACGGTTTTCCTCTCGTTTTCCAGTTTCTTGCATATGGCCTCAGAGCGTTCTCCGAGTTTTGCGAGAACGTTTGCTATTTTGTGAATAACCCTTTGATATTGTTTTTTCAATCGACTTGCGACATTAGAACGCGTGACTCCGCCCACTTTTTTTTTTGCGCGACCACGTAAACACAGTTTGATTCGAAGAGAATCAGAGAAAACATGTATTTTTATCTCTCGTTCTCATGCTGCAACTCGATTGAAAACACAATATTTAGTGGGAACTGATAAAAACGAAAAATAATTACCAAATGCCCGCGTTTTTTGGTGTCAATTGGCGAAAATCCATTAGCAAAAATGCAAAAAAGTTTCGAAACGTCCTAGTTTCGAAATGGCAGGTTTCGAAACGTCCCAGAGCCAATAAGTTGAGTGAGTGTGGCCACACGCGGATTTTTAGTTTCTGAAAAATAACTGGCGTTTGCAGAATTTTCACGTGAAACCGGCAAAAAATTGACTCGATAATAACACAGAAAAATAATGAATTGAAGGAAAACAGTAAAGTATTGTCCACTCGCGAAAAAAGCAAGTGCGCTCTACGAAACTTAATACTTCGTGTATTTCATTTTCGTCGCCAAATTATTTCATTTCACGTTGAATTTAAACGTGAATTGAAAAAATATGGCGACGAAAATTAAATCCACGAAGTACTATTTGTAAGTTTCGTGGAGCGCACTTGCTTTTTTCGCGAATGGGCAATATGTGAAAATCAATATCAACGAATACGTGGAAAAAAATCTTAAAATATAGGGAAAAACGGCAGAAATGCGCAGAACGCGATTGGAAAAATAGATTAATGAAAAAATCAATATTGCCCAATTTCTTGAATTATCTTGAAAAATCTTGTAATATTGCAAATTTCTCACAGAATCTTGGAATTTCTTGTAATATCTTACAAGATTTTTGAAATCTTACAATATCTTGTAATATCTCGTGTTTCTTGAAATATCTTGTCTAATATTGCGCTAGCAACATTGCTGACGCATTTTCCTGCCAAGACAAATGCGCCAGCCAAATATATTGTATAATCTTACAATATGACGATTTCTCAGAATATTACTAAAATTTCTCATAATATTTTTTTTCAATTGCCTGAGTTGGGTTATTTATTTACGATTGGGATTTATATATAAATATATTGTTTTCTTGTTGTAAATAATCCTGAATGTTATGAATAAAATATTCCGGAATAATTAAACGTTCTGCATTAAAATTCATGATAAAAAAGAAAACAAATGTCTGCACTTTGGCGTTACGGTGTTTGCACACTGTTTGTTTTTACGTTTTTACGAACACATTCCGATGGAGGCTATTTATTTCCGTTATTCAACGCGAATATTGTTGATTCATTAAATATTGGATGAATAGCAGCCAGTATAATCACTTTCTTTGTTTCAAATACCTTTAACCAAAATTGTCAAGCTTTCCTTCAATTATTATCAAAACCACACTTGTAGGCATTCGCGGAGCGTCACAATTTAAATGAGCGATGATGATGAGGAGCTGCAGCTTGCTATCGAATTGTCCAAGTGAGTCAGAAAATATTAGTCGCCAAACATTTCTATTTTCCAGAAAAACCTTCAGCGAAGAACAAAAGTTAAGATCAAATGACTGCGATCTGATTCGGTTTGAGTCACCTGACGAAAGTGCAAGACAGAAAAAGATTAGCATTATCAAGCAAATTTACGAGAGAAATGGACCACATTCTTCTGCAAATCCTGTGTGAGTTATTTTTTCAAACGGGAAAAATTCGCGCCAATATCTCAACATTTTAAACTTGTTTTCAGCCATCGCCCAAATTATACTGTGGCTCGCACTCATTCGGTGACCAACCCTTTGCCAGTTTTTACACCTCAGCCACATAATTTACTTCCTTCTTGGGAGATGTCCAAGTCAGTACCAATATCTCCGGCTCCTCTGGCCCCTCCTCCAATACCACCAAAACCAGATCAGTACAAGACTTCTCCAATGCCCAGTAAGTTCTATGAAAAGAGGTGCTGTTTCACAAATGCAATCCTATTTAGTGCTAATTAACCAAGGAGCTTTACCACCGCCACTTTTTCCGAGAAGGAATAAAAATGTGCCATCACCTGCGCAAAGTCCTACTTTGTTTCCAACTTCACCGGTATCTTCAACGCCTATTCGAAATTCTACGCCAGTGTCTGTTTTGACTGGTATGCATAGTATGTCGCGTGAGTTTCAGATTTTAAAAGTAAAAAGTTTCCCGGTAAAAAGCCAATTTTTCTGCATTTGGTCGTCGCGGTTTTGCACACAATTATTTTTTAATATAATTTTCTTTAAAAACATTTGAAAAAAAACTGATTGTCTGCAAACACCGCGACGATAAAATGCAGACAACATTTTTGAACTTTTGAACATGAAAAAAAATATTTTCTTTTTTTTCGTCGCAATTTTTTGGTTTGCACAGAATGCAAAAAATAATTTATCTTCATAATGATCTCTTTTTTTTTTCAGCAGTCCACCACTTTGATGCCAGTTGTTCATTTTCCTCCGAGTCTCTACCCATCCAACGTTCCAGACATGACCAGAGGTTAGAGTACCTTGATATTAATATTTTTCTTTTTAAAAAACTAATCATTCAGTGCGCAGTATCAACCGCTTACCCATCTTTACGTCCCCTACGTCATGCCAAACCTCAACTCTTCATACGGCGCTCTTCTGAATGGAGATCTTATTGATCTTAGTTGGAACACTCTGGATGAGTCAACAAATGCTAGTCTGGACGAGGTGAGTGTACATATTAGTGTGCGGAAAAACAAATCACTCCGCTTTTTTTTGAAATTAAAAAAAAAAGAAAATAAAGAAGTTAGACTGTTAGACAAAAACAAAAGACGCGTCATCGGTGGCGCGCGAAATAAATCACATACACTCCGTCCAATAATGATAGGACCCCCCTTGATTTTTGACGTTCTGGCTAAACTAAGAAAGTTATAAAAAATCTGTGAATGCCATTCGATTCAGAATCCAAAATAACCCCAGGGCCTAATTTTTCATGATTCTACCATGTTCCGTCCCCGCACACTACTAAAAAGTCACTTTTTTGACCGTCCAATAATGATAGGACCACCTGAGATTTTGAGTGGGTCGGTGATTTTTTCGAGCGGTTTGTACCTTAATCAGGATCGTGAAAGAAGTCGGAAAATCCTAAAATAAAATAGTCTTAAAAGTGCCCTACCAAGTTAGTCATTTGTTTATTAACTCATCATGGACCGAGCTCCACTCCACACTGTTGCTGAGCAAGCACAGAGTTTCGTGATGCACCAACTGGGATTTTCTCTTCATATGATTTCTCGTTATGTTCTGTCGAACAATCGTTCCATTTTTTGTGATTGTATTGTGCACAGTCTGCTTACAAACAGAAAGATTGAGCTCCGCACGAACGTCGTTGAGGCTCTTTGGAGAATTGGAGATGACCCGAATGATGTTCCGTTCATCGCGGGAGGTAACTTTTCTTTGTCTTCCAGTAGATTTCTTCTTGCCGTAGTAAAGGGGTTGTTCAAATAAGAGCGGATAGCGTTTCGACTCTTTTTCACATAACGAGAAAAGCATATGAAGAGAAGATCCCAGTTTGTGCATCACAAAACTCTGTGCTTGCTCAGCAACAGTGTGGAGTGGAATCGGCCCAGGATGAGATAATAAGCAAATGACTAACTTGGAAGATCACTTTTAAGACAATATTTTATTTTAGGATTTTTATCACTGTACCTGCACATCAGACTTCTTCCACGATCTTGATTACGGCACACAGGTTACCCAAATCACGGGTTTGGAATTCTTTGAATTGATCTCATTCAAAAAGTTGCGTTACACATGACACTAAATTACGGTCGAAACTCCATAATAGTGAACAATATAAGATGAAAAATTGTTAAAAACAAATAAAACATGAAAATAAAAACTTATTTTAGTGAAAACCGCTCGAAAAAATCACCGACTCAACCAAAATCTCAGGTGGTCCTATCATTATTGGACGGTCGAAAAAGTGACTTTTTAGTGGTGTGCGGGGACGGAACATGATGGGATCATGAAAAATTGGCCCCTGCGGTTATTTTGGATTCTGAATCGAATGGCATTCACAGATTTTTCATAACTTTCTTAGTTTTGCCAGAACGTCCAAAATCAAGGGGGGTCCTATCATTATTGGACGGAGTGTATATCATTTTCTCGTTCTAATCAGTCAGTCTGTGTTGATTCGATTCGATTCGATTCGCGCGCTCGATTTTTGCTGTCCTTCAAATTAAAAAAAAAAGAAGGTAACTTTGAATTAGTGTGTTTGCAGATAAGAAGAGAATTTGATCCACTCTTCTTGTCTTCGTTTGCAAATTCCAATGAAGCAATGCCATCTGATGATTCTCATGTATCGGAAATTATTGAAGGTTCGTCGTTTATCCATTAATTTTTTAAATGAGGTGCCGATTTTGATTTACGAATATCACTCTGAAATCGCACAAAAAATTTTTATGATTTAAAACAAAAAATAATAAATAAATTGAAGTCCACGGGGAGTACACGAAAGTCGTGGCCGTGGCCTACGAAACCTTTCACCTGAATTTTTATCTATCCGTTATGCAATTTTAACACGATCAAAAGCTGAGAAAAAATGGTGGAAAAATCGATGAAAATTCATTTCAAAATATGGCCGTGGAAGAGCTTTCTGTGCCAATTTCGGTGATTTTTTTCTGATTTTGGAAAATTAAAAAAAAAAATAGAAGTTCACGGGGAGTACACGAAAGTCGTGGCCATGGCCTAGGAAACCTCCCCAAAAAATGAGGAAGAAATGCGTTTGAATTTCCCGCCACCTCGTGTACTGCACGTGGTCCTTTTTTTGTAAAATTAATTTTGAACAATCGATGATAAAAACGGGGGAAATTGCAAACATTTCCTTTTGAATTATTAACCTGTGTCATATTATGTTTATAACACTCTTTTTGTATGTATAAGTGGCGTTCTGCCCTTCAGCACTAAATAAATAAATACTTTAAATTTCTGGGGAAACGGAAATTTCTAGAACCCGTGGCCGCTGGTTTCCTAGGCCACGGCCTCGGATTTCGTGTACTTCTCGTGGTCTTCAATTCGTGTACTCCTCGTGGTCTTCAAAATTTCAAAAAAAAAAAAAAAAATTTTTTTTTGAAATTTTAATGTGATATTCGTAAATCCCCCACCAAAGTTTCACTGTTTCAGAGTCGCAATGCATGGATGACACGAAACTTCAAAAACAATATGAATATCCAGAACAGTTTTTAGCATCATTAAACTTAACCCCTTGCCTCAATGCCATTGAAAGCCAATTGAGAAACATCTCACAGAGGCGATGGGTGAAATGCAGCAAGACTCCAGGATCTTTCATAGCACCGACGGTAGACTATATGACGACGGAGGCAAGCAGCGTCAAAGTTGTTATTTATAAAGATTGTGGGTTAGTTTTTTTTTTTTTTTTTTTAATTTGGTTGTTATTTATTTTTTTGGTATGAATTTTTAATTTTTTTAGTTGGAACAAGCAGAATCATATCAACAAACCTCTTACTTTTGAAATTGAAGAAACTATGGATATTGTCACCGCTCAAGCAGTTTCTTCGTTTGAATCATCCGATTTGCCAGAAGACAAAGAATATGGTTTAAAGGTAAGTATGGCGAAAGAAGTTTGGAAAGAAAGTATGTACATACTTTTGCGCCTCGCATCGCATTGGCATAATCTTTAAATTGTAGACAGTAGAACTCGTTTTGAATCTTGACTCCACTTTTTGCTTGTTTGTTTGCTTATGAATTAGTTTTTTTTCATTCTTTTCCTTTTTTTAAATTTTAAATTTAAATGTTTTCAGATATACGGCCTAAACCAATTTTTGTCAAAGGATAGCCAGTTGGGCTCGAATTTGTACACGGGGCATTGCTTGCTGCATGGTGAAGATGTGAAACTGGAATTGGAAGCATTGCAATCGAAGTCGGAAGAAGTTCGCGAAGAAGTGCTGAATTCATGGGACAAAATGAAGTGAGTTTCGGGGAATCTGTTTTAAAATGTACCACATTAAAAACGCACGAAAAAAAATGTGTTTCTCTGATTTTGTTAAAAATGATTTTTCAACAACAAAAAATGGAAAACCACTGGGAGTACACGAAGTCGCGGCCAGCGTATTTTTTCCCAAAATTTTTCTTTGTTTTGCTATTTCTTTCATTGCCGTTTGAATTTCAAAAGTAAGCAAACAACGCGTTGCTATTTTTTGTTTTCACAATACCTGACGCAATATTATTACTGCGTCGCAAAAACCAGACAGAGCCGCTCGTGCGTTGCGGATGTGGTCTCGCCGCGCCAATTGCGCGTATACGGTAGATCATCCTTATCACGGTCTCCCAGGAGGCTAATAATAAATAAGGCGCAAGTGTAAAGACGGAGTGTCGTTGCAGAGTAATACGGATCAATTCAAATCTTTTTGCATTCATTTTTCACGTTTTTTATTTGTGTTTTACATGAGAATACGAATATCATTTTGTTTATTCATAATTGCATTATTATATTAAAATATTAATGCAAAAAAATATTATCTAATGCATGTTTTGTCTTTACATATTTGAATAAAACACAAAAAAAAACATTTTTATTCTCATCATCCTTATAAATAATAATATTATTTATGTAACATTTCAGGCGACAATTTCCATGCAAAAAATAACGACGACGGAAAAAGTGGTCGCTGAACATCTCCAGACCAAATCGATCAACGAAGAAGCGCACGCAAATGATTTATTAAAAACAAAGAGAATCGGGGTTAGTTTGGCTGAACTGCATATGCTTCCCCGTAAAAACCTTGTTATTGGCACTCCAGCTCTGGTCGGCGAGAATGTGAAGAAGAAGAAGACGTTCGTGGGCGGAAGAAGTTCGTCCTTCGGCTCCGGTACATTTCGAAGACGGACAATTCGCAGCCAGCCGTTTCGCAGGACAGTGATTTGCCCAATCACAAAAATTTTTATAAAAAGGGCACAAACTAGGAAACAAAGTGTGCTGAAAAAAATAACGCTCGGAATTACCAATTGCTTCATTTTCGATGCACCGCTGTAAGACTTTTTAAAGATGATCTGAAACTCGTCGCGTAAGCTATATGCAAGTTTAACTTATTTTTCTTGTTCTTTCCGACAATTTTTGAACTTTTTATCCAAAAATGTAAATTATTGACAAGATATTGGAAATCCCGTGCCTGCCTTGCGATTGATTTCAGCCCATTTTATTTGCTAATTGATGGCTTTTTTGCCGCAAAATGTTATGTTTGTCATAGTAAAAAATAGGTTTACATATTTGATTTATTTGTTTTTATTCCACCATCTTGATCCATTTATTTTTGATCGTGTAAAATGAATAAAGTGATTGTAACCTTCTTACGTTTTTTTTCTTGCAAACAGAATTCAATAACTCGCAATCATGACTTACTTTACTCCTCGATATGTTCAACTTGTGGAGAATGGCCCGTTTGACGAATTTATTTTTAAGTTTTCCGAAATATTCGAAGAATAATTCCAAAAGATAACATTCGGATTCAAAATACGGAGAAAACGGGTGAGAGTAAAAAATGTATGCAGCTGACAGCCTCCTTTCCTTGATTTTTAGTTTCAGCGTTCTTCCTGAGCGATTGCCTACAACTAACATGCAAAAAAATTTCCAGGTTTTGCAAAAATATCGTGATCCACCGCAGCGCTTAAAAGTCTATCAACTCAGCCATTTCTGAAAATTATGAGCCCAGCGATCGATCAAAATGATCGCCATAAAATTCTGAACAATTGCTTGGGCTTTTCTTCGGCATTCCGTCGGCGATTTTCGAAAATTTGGAAATTTTAACGATTTCCTACTCTAATTTTCAAACTGTATCAACTCGTCGAATTTCGAACGATATGCGAAAAACTTGACATGAATAAGTTTCTAGTGAGCTACTAAATAAAAGCTTGGGCAGGAAAAAGCAGAATAATACGATTAATAGGTAAAAATCAGTAAAAATAATAGAATTTCATTTCAGTAGAAAATGAATAAAAGATTGATCGAGCGTAAATCCTCCCGAGAGCCGATTGCAAACATCGAACATTAGCCGCGTGGGAGACCGTGCTTATATATACTCGGTATAAAACGCTGAAAACTCGCTCCAAACAAACAAAAAATTTCACATGCATTTGGTGTGAGGTTTAGAGAAATCAGAGCGAAAAATCGGCCACGGCTCTCTCAATTTTCTCAACTCTCTAGTCGCCAACGTGGCCGCGTCCACCACTGTGCGAAGGGAGCGCGTCTGCAGCGCTCCGTACTGACAAGGAAGGTCAGTTTACCTTCCGGTTGAGAATTTTCTTAAAATTTAGGAGGGGGTAGTTTCGAACACGGAGAATCCATTTTTCATAGTCCCAACCTGCGCATTTTCCATATAATGGAGAACGAACGTCTGGAAGTTTGGAATCTGAAATTAACACATGAAATCTATGGTTTAACAGTGAAACGTGAGTGGATTTTCAACGCGAAGGTCACTGCCTTGTTCTCCCGTTGTTTTCATCGGTTCGGTGGTTCAGTGGTTGGGTGTTCAATTGATAATGGGAACGTGCTGGGTTCGGTCCCCGCCCCATTGGAAACTTTTTTTGTAATTTTTGACAAGATTCCAGATGACGTGATTGAAGTTTTTGAACACTTTCAAGAAGTTTTTAACAACATCCCCGGGCTTTGAGGCACTTCAAGAACTATTCAGCAAATTTTCGAGAAAAATTTTTTTTTGTGGAAATTCGAAATCTGCATCACCAATTGGGTGACAATTGTTGAAATTCAAATTTTTTTAAACTTTATTTTTAAATGTTCTGCTTACTCTCGTACAAAAATACGACACACATAAAAATTTATATCTACAGTTACATACAACCTAACTTCATAAAATTACATCATAACCTGCAGTTGAATGTTCTGTGCAAATTATGAAATATCGCTTGCTTACGGCTAATTGAAGGAAATTTTGAAAACCAGTTATGTGTCATTGTCTGAATTTTTCTTGTTCAATTTTATATCGAGCATTTTATAGAAAAAAAATTCAAAAAGTTTGGATTTCAAAAATTGTCACCCAATTGGTGATGCAAATTTCGAATTTCCACAAAAAAAAATTTTTCTCGAAAATTTGCTGAATAGTTCTTGAAGTGCCTCAAAGCCCCGGGGATGTTGTTAAAAACTTCTTGAAAGTGTTCAAAAGCTTCAATCACGTCATCTGGAATCTTGTCAAAAATTACAAAAAAAGTTTCCAATGGCGCGGGGACCGAACCCAGCACCTTCCCATTATCAATTGAACACCCAACCACTGAACCACCGAACCGATGAAAACAACGGGAGACAAAGGCAGTGACCTTCGCGTTGAAAATCCACTCACGTTTCACTGTTAAACCATAGATTTCATGTGTTAATTTCAGATTCCAAACTTCCAGACGTTCGTTCTCCATTATATGGAAAATGCGCAGGTTGGGACAATAAAAAATGGATTCTCCGTGTTCGAAACTACCCCCTCCTAAATTTTAAGAAAATTCTCAACCGGAGGGTAAACTGACCTTCCTTGTGAGAATATAAAATTCCGTTTGGGTTTGTAACTGAGGATCTTTGTGTGTCTGTGTCTGTGTCAAGGGCGCATGGCGGGGTCGAACTCAGCACCCGCGGCGAAATAAAAACTCGACGCGCAAGCCTGTAACCGCCTGCGCCACACGGGACACGCGGAGTGAACGCTCTCGGGGAGTTGATTTGTTCGCGGCAGCATACCGTTGCGTTCGTCTCTGGGTAGAGGACAAGGTCAAATAAGAAGCAGTTTAGAAATGAGAAAAAATCAAAAATAGTTTTTGATTAAGCCAGGCTTGTTGTTTACGAAGAAAAAACGAAAACAATGCAAAAACAGAACAAACTACCGTATTCGCGCTAGTCGCGGCGAGACCACAGCCGCAAGGCACGAACGCTCTGACTTGTTTTCGCGACGCAGTAATACCCGCCTTGTAAACAAAAAAATAGTAAAAAAAAAATGAACAAAAAACCGAATATTGCTAAAGACAACACATTTTTTTGAAAAGACTTTGTCGGCCGCCGGCCTAGGAAACCTCGTCTTCGTGTACTCCCCGTGGACTTCAATTTTTTTTGTTCGAAAATTTGGCAAAAATCAGATTTTTTGTACGATTTCAGTAAGTAAAATTTGCCAACTTCTCTAATTTTATTCATAATTGCAGAAGTCTCGTTCGATACTCAACCGTAGTTGACAAAGAAGACGTGGAGAACACCTTCACCCATCTAGCAGCAGAAATGTCAGCTTATGAAGACGCTTTTAATGATGGCTCCACACTGAAACGTAACCGTTTTTTTAATTATTTCCAGTTCTTTGGAGTAGTCTTGATAAGCTTTATTTTATTTTATTTCAGTTTCACAAACGTCTCAAAGGGTGAAACAAGTGGTGAAATTGCTTTGTAAATGCCTCCATGAAATTGTCCCAGAGAAACTGTTCATTGAGATGCAAAAATATTTAGCGGCAACGACGGATGCCCAGTTGGCTCGATGCCGTAATGATTTTCTTAGAGAAATTCGTTGTTTCCTCACACTATACTGCAAGTGTACTGTCAGCAACTACACACTACCACCTCTCAAAATGCATAAAAAGCGACAAGTTGAAGTGCTTAAGAATAATGATTTCCTGCAAATAATTTTAAACTCGGTGCACTCGATTCCAGAGACTTGGATTCGGGATTATTCCGAGTTTTATATGTCAGTTGACATGTATTATGGAACTCAAGTTCTTGATGGGTACAGCAACAAAATTGCAAAAACTGTGAAGACGGATCAGTTTTTCTCGAGAATTCCATTAGATTTATATGTATGTAACTATTACGTATTCCTGGAATGGTACCGTGATATCGCGTCAAATGGTGTACATTATGGTCTCGCCACGGACGGTGTTTGCAGACTTGTGGATGATTTACCCGTTGATATAATACAAATTGAATTTTTCCGTTTCGAAATTTTTCGACGACTAAATTTCGTTGTATCAACGAGTAAATCCACAAGTCTGCAAACACGGTCCGTGGCAAGACCACAATGTACACCATTTGACGTGCTATCACTATTCCTGGAATACGTAACTTTTTAAAACATATGTAAATATTTAGGCGAAATTCCACCGTAATTCTGTATGCGATTATCCCCGAGAAACTCGAATTGTCGTGTCGATAAGTGGAACGCTTCACAATAAAGGGCAATCTCAATCAAATAATTTATCGGATTGCGAGCAGGACACGGTTATGCTAGGATATTGCTCGGTGCCGTTGTACGATGAGAATTTGTAAGTCGTTTTTTTTTTTTACAAAAGGAAAACGTTGCTTGATTTTTTTACAGATTCATGCGCCAAGGACCACTCTTCTTACCACTGACACTGATGAAAAAGCATCCAATTCTCAAACCCTTTGGTCCATACCCTTACATCAAAGACGCACGCGATCCCATATTATTAATGAGCCTAAAGATCTGGGAAACGGATTTTTACTTCCCCAATGTGAATATTGAGATGCAGTGCATCCCCCAAGATTTTGCCTCACTGGATATTGAAACGCGAGAGTATATCATGGAAATGCTCGAGAATCAAGACCCCTCTCGGTTAGAGCAAGATGATCAAACTTTGCTTTGGCAGAAACGTTTACACCTCACGAATCAACCAGAAGCGCTCCCACTCGTGCTCTCATCTCTGCAAGATTGGAGCTATGAATATGTGAAGAGTGTTTATCAGATATTGGAAGAATGGGCGCCATTAAGACCTGAAATTGCTGTGCAACTTTTGCTTCCTCAATATCCAGATGAGAGGGTTCGAGCGTATGCAGTTCAGTCATTGGCTGCTGGATCTACAGATTTCTTATATAACACAATTCCAACATTTATCGAAGCGCTTCGATTTGAGCTCTATGAGAAATCGGCACTTGCGGAGTTTATTCTAGAACTTGCAATGGTCAGCTTAGACTTTACGTTTGAAATATACTGGTAAAACTCATGTTTTGAACAAAAATGATTTGAGATTTGTTTTAAGGCAACTACAACAACGTGTCGATCATTGTGTAGTAGATGATTTACCCTACGCAGTGCGATGCCAGAGTTTGCAAAAGAAGATTATCGATAATCACGAGTATCCGAACGTCAAAAATGACATAAAACGCCAGCATGATTTACTCAGCGAGTTGGATTCGATTCAAGACGAACTGAGATCAAAGTCAAATGAATCAGACGCTGAGAAACTGCATCGATTGAGATCGCGTCTTGGTCAACTGGACTCGCAGTTGCTCCAACACAGAGTCAGATTGCCAATTTGTCCAGCTTTTGATTGCACTGGAGTGCGGATTGAAGAATGCAGCATATTCAATTCGAATGCGAAACCTCTGAAAATTGTTTTCCGTGGAATTCACACAAATTACTCTATCATTCATAAAGTGAGAATTTGAGAATTGGAATTATACGTTTTTTTTTTCATTATTTGAGCATATTTTTTTTAGCGCGACGATGACATGCGACAAGATGCCTTTGTAATGAAAATGGTCAATGAAATGGACAGAATCTGGAAAACCAATGGCCTAGATTTGCGAATTATCACATTCCGCGTTATGCCCGTTGGCTATCGTCGTGGAATGGGAGAGCTGGTGCTCAATTGTGCCACCCTTTTAGAAATCCAAAAAGAAGACGGTTTGAGAGGCGTTCTCAATGATGAAGTATTACGAAAATGGCTGGTGAAGCATAACAGTGACGAGTTTGAATACAACAAGGCGCTGGAGAATTTCATTCGCTCGTGTGCAGGATGGTGCATAGTGACATATGTGCTTGGAATTGGAGATCGCCACAATGACAATATTCTTTTCACTAAAAATGGTCATGTATTTCATATTGACTTTGGCAAGTATATGGGCGACTGGCAAATGGCGGCAGGATTTAGACGGTAAAATTTAAATTGTTTAATGTCGGCGCAGAAATTGCACACGCTCTTTAATTTTTGGCGTATTTTTCAAACAAACAGAAAAATAGAAGACAACGGGGAGTACACGAAAGTCGTGGCCGCGGTTTCTAGAAATTTCAATTTTGACCAGAAATATTCATTTTTCTTGCAATTTCCCCCGTTTTTATATCCTCGATTTTTGAAAAAAAAATTATAAAAAAGAAAAATGCGTTTGAATTTCCCGCCACTTCGAGTACTCCCCATGTTCTTCTATTTTTTTTTGTTGAAAGTTTATAAAAAATCAGAACAATTTTTTTATTCGATTTTGATTTGATATTCGTAAATCCACAGAAAGTTGGCACCTCCTTTAAAGCGGTGGAGCGCATATGCATTATCTGCGGCTCTACAACATATGTTTCATTTTTGCCATTTTCAGAGACCGTGTTCCATTTGTTTTTACATCGGAAATGTTTTATGTGATAAATGGCGGAAAATCATCGACTCAAAACTATCAGCAATTTATTGATTATTGCTGCAAAGCGTTCAACTTTTTAAGAAGGAACAAAAACACTCTGACAAATCTTCTGAGAATAGTGAGCTTTTTTAGATTTTGAAATCACTTTTGTTTCCCACACAACTAAACATTTCAGATGGGTTGCTCTGATATTGCTGGTATAAATCTTGACTCAATCGCCTTTGTAGAGAAAAATTTGATGCTGGATCTGACGGAAACCGATGCAACGATACAATTTACTGAGCTGATTCAAAATTCCCTGAAAAGTACCTTTGTCCGATTGAACTTTGTAGCTCACACGTTTGCGCAGTTTATATCGTCCAGCTCGAGCTTTTCGAAACGAGACGAAAACAAGCTGAGCTTTGTGCCAGAGCTTTACAAGTATTATGACTGCCGTGTTTTTAACCCTGTTTTTGTTATTTTTCAGTGAGAAATCCGATGGCCGAATTTCTAAAGTTACCGTTTTGAAGTATGAGAAAAGATTTATACCGAACAAAATTTACGTGAGTGATCCACGCATGGGGTGCTGGGGATTCCCCTCGCGAAAGTTTTCTCCATTGAAAACCTCTTGACAGTGTGCCCAATCCCCCGTGTCCACGCACAATAAGTAAACAAATTATTTTTTTTTAGCTCTACAAAATTGAAGTTTGCCGCAGGAGCATATCGGTTCCCAGCTATATTTATAGATCATTTGCAGAATTTGACGAACTTCACGCGAAACTTCGAAAACGGTAATTCTAGTTTCAAAAAAAAAAAACAGTTTTAATGTTATGAATGAATACCTTCAGATTCCCATTTTTTGCTGTCTCTTTAAATGTGAGCTCAAATATGCGATCCAATGTGAGAGCGATTGCACAAAAGCGCATGATTGACGTTCAACGCTTTATTATTTTCTTGTTCCAACAAGTCGATGAAATTTGTCATGTAAGTTAATAGGTATTTATATATTTTTTATTTTTTAAATAAATAAGATAGTGAAAGTTTTTGAAAACTGTTTTCTTTCAGTGTGATTTGGTGTACACCTTCTTCCATTCCATTTTACGTGACAACAAATGTGATACGTATATTGATACTGCTGAATTAAGTCCAAACTGCCAGATCTTCCTCAAAATGCAATATAATAGCAGCAAAAAAGTGCTCAATGTGTTTATAGGTTGGTCATCTTTGGGGCTGCCCTCGCGAAAGTTCCCACGCGACGCAACCGCAGCACGTGGCGTCGGCGGCAAAAAAGAGCATTTGAATACTTTGTTAATCAGTGAAAGAAAAAAACATTAAAATTATAGGTCATGTAAAAAACTTGGCTCTTCTACAAACAGGCCAACCTCCGGACCCATATGTAAAAACTTATATTCGACCAGAACAACAATACTACTCGAAGCGAAAGACTCAGGTGGTTAGAGCTACTCAGCATCCAACGTTTAATAAAGAAGTATGTGAGCGAATATACCGTAAAAACTGTATTAGAAGCCCCCCCCCCTTCATCTTTTTTCGTGGGATCGTGTGTGTGTGTGGAGGGATTCTTTCTATTATACGGGGACCTCCTTTAATTCAAGAGGGCACTTCTATTTTTCGGGAGGTGGTTTGGGGGCCCTTCTAATACAGTTTTTACGATATATATAATTTTACAAAAGAAATGTTTCAGCTAACATATGAAAATATCGCTGCAAGTTTGCTTCCTAGCCGAGTTCTTGAAATTAGTATTTGGAACAATGGTGGAATATTGGATAACCATAAAATGTACATGGTGACTATACAACTTTCAAAAATTGTTATGCTTTCGGAGGATAGAAAATCGACGCGTATTCTTGAAGGCTGGTATCAATGTGATAAATATATTTAGTGACAATTTGATTTTTATTCCTCTGTGATAATTGTTTTCAGTTTTTAAATTAGATTGTTTTGTTTTTAATTATTTATTGAGAATAAGTTTGTATTTTTTGGTTTGAAATACATAAGGAATACTTTGTAATTTTTTTAAGTGGTTTTTTTGTCACGACAGCGTGTCAAGTTATGCGTCAGCAATTGTTGAGTCTCGCCACGAGAGGAAACAATTTCTTGCAAAAGTTTTTCATTTTGCTGGCGCACAACTTGCAACAACGAGTCGCTACGTCACGAATCCATAATATACGAACATCAATTTGCACTCCCGGGCGCGTTTGCTGATGACTCCCGTATTTAACTATTCCATGCAAGGGAAAACGACGGAAAATAATCCTAGACATGTTAGACTATTAATAAAAAATTCACATTCCGTTGATTGAGAAACGCTTGTTTTCTTTTTTCGGTTTTTTTGCACCTACACTTCGGGGAACATTACTTCTGCCAAAGATGTCAAATTTCTCGACCAATGAATTGCCAAGGCTACTTGACCTTTTAAGTAGATCGGGGAATGAGCTGCAGCGTCATTCAAACGCATGCTCCAGTTGCTTACTTCTATGAAAGTTTAAAAGAAACCTACAGCAAGTACAAGCGTTTATGAGTGACTTATGGCTTTGAAGTTTGGACCTTCAAAAAGACACTTGCAGAAGGAGTCAAAAATACTTATGGGTATCCCCCTCTATGATTAGAAGAGATCTCGAGTTACCATGGCAAGAAATTAAAAACCTCTTGGAAAACAATCGAATCGCCAAATCTGCCAACTACCTTTTGTATCAGAAGGGAAGTCAGAAGCTACTCAGTCAGTTTTCTGACGTTCTGACGTAATTAGCAGACTTTAAAACGATGTCTCGCTTTTAATCAAATAATGTTTTAGACTAATCGATCTTCATATAACATCTGAATCTAACTAAACAACTAGAATGTGCCCCCCCCCCCCCTCCCCCGGATCTCCCCGAAGGGAATCTGTAAAATCCCTATGTCTCCCTGGCTTTAACTAAGTGTTGACACCCACACCCTCAAGAGGACATTGAAGAAGTCAGAGATCTCTAAAAGAAGAGAAGATTATTATCTCTCAGTGAGCAGCGTCGAAGAGAAGTACACAGTAATTACCATAGGCTTACTGCAAAATAGGATAATTTGAGCGGGCTGTGCAGAAAAGAGCAAGAGCAATTACATATCTTTAGCGAAAACTCGAAAGGGTGCATAGAATAAATAACATCAGAATCAGGGAAAAAATAAATAACAGACCATTGCTCAATGTAAATCAAGCATGTTTCATGAAGCCATGGAGAGCGGATTGAGGACCAGAAAGAGAATAAATAGCTGCTATCATGAAAACAAAAAGTCAATTAAAAACAGGAAAATATACAGATTTATTTATTAACAGATGCGGATCGGATCGGATACACTGGAAAGATCCATAATCAAAGAAGCGTGACGTGTTTTTATATTAGAAACTATTGTCCTTGAAATGTAAAAAATAAATTAATAGGAAATATATTTTTTTTTCAAAAATTGCTTCTATTTCTATTCCAATGGAGATACTATTTTCATGTTTTCTACAAACTGTAGGTTGTAATGGATTTAATTAGCAATACTTTGTTTTTTTTTGTCTTCGTTGTTTTCTCGTTATTGCGGCAACGCTTTTACACTCTGCTTCTCTCAAAGTGTGACTTATACTTCACCTCACCTTTTTTATATCTAATCCGATAATCGTTGTCGGAATCAATAGCTATTTTTCTGTTTAAAAACCCCTTTTATGACCGACCCACTTTGAAAACGTTTAATGAATAAAACTTTGTTGCAGACTCAATTAAGGGTTTTTCTAAAATCTAATATCTAAAATCTCAAATGCAAAATCCATTTAGCTTGTAATTGAGACCTGTCCCGCAAAATTAATGAGATTTTCCAAAAGCACTGAATGACCTGATTTTTTATCACACATTTGTCCTTTCTCTTTTTCCATTCCTTCTATACAATAACCACAGCTTAGCTTGCCGGTTTATAATTACATTTTTTTGGAATATGAAGAAATTCAAAAATATTATTGATACTTTGCAGTTGCTCTAGGTTTCTTGAGTTTTCATGAAGTAATTTTTTAAAGTTCTGTTTTCCGACTTTTTAAACATCTATTTTTTAACGGAAAAGTTTCTAACCGAAAAAAATGGATAGAATGACGAAAATGAAAACTTAAAACTATTTTGTTCAATAGAGCGCATTTCCAACACATAATGAAGAAATTATGTATTTAAATATGATTGAATGCATTGCACTGATGCGACAATAGTACTTGTGAATCTATCGTAGCCGCCAAACAGACGAAAAGTGGCGGGTAGGAGAAGTAGGAGAAAAAGAAAGAGAAAAAAGGATGGAGTAGAGAAAAAAGAGCGATTGCGATTGGCGTAGCAGAAAGGAAAGTAACTGGTTATTTTGATTGTATATTCATTTATGTTTTACGTTTCTTCTTGCAATTTCGTATTCATATAACGTTTGACGGCCGGCCTGACTGGCCTGGCTGGATGGATGGATGGATAGCGTTTTATGTTTTTTTATTTTTATTTTGTATTTTAGTTACAGCAGAAAGCTGCAGTTTTTTATTTTATTTGTACGCCTTGTGCATGATAGAGTAGACAATAGACCAACCATATAATAAATATGTATGGATGAAATCCGAGTATTTATTTACTTCCGTCAAGTGTTCATTAAAATTTGCAAATTATGGAAGCTTTAGTTTGGTTTGGTTTGGTTTGGTCGAAGCTGTCTGGAGTCTGAACTTGACAGGTCTGCGTTGTATTATATATATAAATAGATATTTCTCTACATATTGTCGGCCCGACAAAATGGTCAAACGCGCTCCGCTGAACTCAACTATTGTGAAAACAAAAAAGTTGCAACGCGGTGTTTGCGTACTTTTAAAATTCAAACAAAAATGGGAACAAATCTCTTCATTTCCCATGCTATTTCTCTCATTGCCTTTTGAATTTTCAAAAGTACGCAAACACCGCGTTGCAACTTTTTTGTTTTCACAATATGCGATTTTCATTTTGGTCTGCAAATCATTTCAAAAAACTGAAATGAAATGAAATCATTTGGTAACCAAAATGAAATCCACGTAGTACTGAGTTCAGCGGAGCGCGTTTGACCATTTTGACGGGATGACAATAAATAATTTAACAAAATACTTCAGTTTTCACTTATTATGTACTAATAGAAGAGCAGGGTAAAAAGGTTTTTTCTCTTCTAATTTTACTTGACCTTTCTTTAGTTATGTAACTAGAAGTTTAAAAAGAAAAGCCCCAAACATATTGGCTCTAGATCCCATTTCGCTGAAGTTTCGCCTTTGTAGACTAGCATTCCGTTGATTGAGAAAAAATACGCTGACTGATTTTCTATTAGGGTTTGTTGCACATACACATTTCCTTTCTTTTTGTGTTTCTTCTGTGTAAGATTTTGTATGACGTTGTTCGGAAACATATTTTGTTGGTTTAGAACAAGAAAAAACAACAAAAATAATTTTTGATCCTTTTAAGATTTTTGCGATGAGGCGCAGCGTTTCCGCGCGACGCAACCGCAGCGCGTGGCGTCGGCGGCAAAAAATAATGCGTTTGAAAAAGCAGCAAAGAATAAATAATAAAGGATTCATTTAAAATTGATTTCAAGTTTTTTTTTCGTCAGTTCTTGTAGCTTCTATACATATTTAATACTTCTCAAACTGTCTGTCTACTGTATCCAGAAGGCCTAAATCTCCGTCTAGTCTAATGAAACCAAATCAAAAAGTCAGAATAATTAAAGTCAGAACAAACTTAGAGCATGCATCTCCTCAATTTAACAACTTTTTTGTGGAAATAAAATGTGTTGGCGACGAATTGTCTTTTGTTCCGGCGTTGTTTGCTTTTCGGGTTCCGTCATTCGCTCTGTTTAGCTGCAAGTTTCACATTCACCCTGCTACCTCTTCGCCTTTTATTGTTTGTTTTCTATATCAAATTGTATTATAATTGTTATATGAATAAAAACGCGCCTAATTTTTCGTGGGTACTTGAAATCCTTTATAAACATAGTATTAGTCGAAAGTTATGCATCAAAAAGTATATCGGTCAAGTGTTTCTTACCAGTATTCTCTGAATGACTGGTAAATATCTATTTGCCAACAGTACTTTTTTTCTAGACCTTTTTTCTCAACAACCGTCGCAGAAATTTTTTTAACCCTTTCTTTTCTCTACACTTTCATTCCTCGGTTTGCTTTTAAAAATTGCATACATATCAGTATCAAAGTTTTATGATTCCCGTGCGCAGGAACACTTTTTTAACATTTTTATTTCTCGGTATAAAATTATTTTTCGTTTTCGGAAAGCCCTTCACAATACATTTTTGAACCAACTAGAATTTTCAAACAAGCAATACCGGCTCGGTAGATTATGGAAGTCAGAAACGACGGTTTTCCCCTTCGAATTAAATATCGTTAAATTTCTTTAATAAAAAAGTAAATCGTTTTTTTTTCGCAAAATATGTTTTTATCTTTCTCTTTTTTCTAGAAATTGATATCAACGTTGTTTGATGTGATTGAGAGAGAATTTCCCAACACTAAACGAGCCCGCCATTCTCATTCTTTGATCCGATATTATTTTCTCAGCTTCTTTAACGTCTTTGGTGCCTTTGATGTTTTGTATCTGTCACAATACACCGTATTTGTTTCTTCTTTTGATCTACATCCATTTCTCGTACGTTCGATTATGGCAGGCATATCGTATCGTATCGTATCGTTTTGTATTATGTTGTATTTATTTAATTGATGGTGAAATTTGTTACAACTTGCTTCTTTTTTTCCTTTCTTTTACCAGCCGCTTATTACAAATGACATACTCGTTTCATACGCCTGTAAAATTCAGACTGTTGTATGTACATGACGTCGGAAAAACTAAAATAAAACAGTGACTAGGGAGATATGCGGTGTAACATAAGACGACTATTCATATTGGCACTTGGCGTTTTTGCGGCAACTTTGGTGATAATCTCATTTTCGAAGAACAGTTTTGAACGTGAGTTTTTTCTAAACTTTTTTACGATTGCATGAGTGAATTTTTTCTCGTAAATAGGCTCTGAAAATACTCATCGGTGCTCTATCGCATCCGGCGGCCGGGGCGACCCGCACGGAATCCTCGGCCACGAGGGCTATTCTTAATATGTGCGACAGAGTTCCGTTAGTTATTTTCTAAGCCTAAAGGGGGGGGGGGATCACTGGGGTCTGAGGAGGGAGTGAGTAAACGCGCCCGGACGAACACACGCAACGCATCCAAATGAGGCCCAAAAAATAAAAAAGGCGCGCGAAAAATTTCGCATTATCGGAGAGAAAAACCAACGCAAAATCGTAAAAATTACGAAATCCTATTCAAAATTATTTCGCGCGCCTTGATTTTTCTCTCCGATAATGCGAAATGTTTCGCGCGATTTTTTATTTTTTGGGCCACGGCGTGCTAGACCCTACGTAAGGGAATTCGCGCCATTTCACGTGTGTCTGTGTCTCGACAGTAGCGTTCTGCCAAGTCTAGCAAAAGGCGTGCAAAAATGGAGACACAGAGACGCGAGAATTGGCGGTCGAAAATTTGATCTGAAAAAATTTTTCTCGTAGTCCCGAACAGGCTTGGTCGGAGTCGGAAAACGGAAATTCCGATTTTCCGAATTTTCAGACTTTTTTCGGAAATTTTTTCCGACGGAAAATTTTCCGAATTTATTTTTCGGAAAAATTACCCGTCGGAAAATTTTCCGAATTAATTATCCGGAAAATGTTCCCGTCGGAAAAATTTCCGAAAATGATCGGGAAATTGCAGTTCTTTTAGGTGCCGCTTCTAAGTACCAAGAACTGCTCAAAACTGAATTTTTTGTGGATTTTCTTTGTTAATTTGTTGATTTTTTGTTGAATTTTTGGTTAATTTGTTGATTTTCGTATTTTTTTCAAAGAAATAAGATGAGCCAATTGTTATGGCGCGGCCATAAATGAAAAAAAGGTGGCCATAAATGCAGAAATTTCCTCCTTTTTTCTAAATTCAACTGTGCGATTTAGAAAAAAAGGAGGAAATTTCTGCATTTATGGCCACCTTTTTTTTCATTTATGGCCGCGCCATTAAGAATCTTTTTCGGAAAATAGAAAATTAAAAAAAATCCTGTTTTAGTTTCGAAAATCGGAAAAAATCGGATAGCCGATTTTCCGAAAAATAAAATCGGAAAAAATGTCGGATATCCGATTTTCCGAAAATTGAAGTCGGAAAAAATTTCGGGTATCCGATTTTCCGAAAAATTATTTCGGAAAAAAATTTCCTTTTCCGATTTTCCGAAAAGCATTTTCCGAACAAGCCTGGTCCCGAACACGCCGTGTGGGCCTCAATTGGATGCATTGCGTGTGTGCGTCCGGGCGCGCTTACTCACTCCCTCCTCATACCCCAGTGGGAAATATTAAAGTTCATGTATATCATGTTTTTCTATTGAAAGCTAAACATTTTGTTACACTGACTCAGTTCTGTTACAAGTGTAAATACTGCTGAATAAACACCGCAAATACAAAATAAAAAACAAAACAATGTGAAAAAAAAATGTGTACGTGACTAGTCTGGCCATGAGGTTATTTAGTTGTCGTATTATGGATTCGTGACGTAGCGAGACGGCGTGTCAAGAAGCGTCAGCAATCGCCTGGTCTCGCCACGATTCAGCTCTTGGGGGCGAGAGAGGAAATAATTGTTTAATTTTATTTTTATTTTGCTGAAAACTTGCAGCAACGTGTCGCTACGTTGCGAATCCAAAATAAATAAAATAAATTTTACTTGAAAAAAAATCCTGTGAATTATTGTGCAAACAAAACAAGTTCGGCACGGTGATTGCTCACTTTTGAGAATTCAAACGAAAAGGAAAAAATGAGACACTGACAAAACAGGGTAAGAAATGACAAAATCGAGGAAGATGCTCCGCCCCCTTTTGCAACTGCTGCGCGAGTTTTGTACTGAAAGGGTTGTAAAATTCAGGTAAAACAGCGCCACAGACTTGCTAAATAATTTCCCAGGTTTCGTGTTTTTCCCCGGTTTTGTCCGGGTTTCGAAGAAATAAATGTCATTGAAAATGAAGAGAAATTAAAAAGTACGCAAACACCGCGTCGCAATTTTTTGTTTATTGTGCACAATAATTTATTGACTATTTTCTATTTTTGGCCAAATTTTTTTGTCGTCGATTTTTGCGAAGAACGCAAAGAATATTAAATATGAAAGCAAAACATTGCAGCGCGGTGTTTACGTATTTTTAAAATTTAAGCCAAATTGAGACATTTTTTCATTCGCTATTATGAATTCGTGACGTAGCGACTCGTTGCTGAAAGTTGTGCTCCAGCAAAATGAAAAAAGCCAAGACCTTAATCGTGGCGAGACCCCACAATTTCTGACGCATAACTTGACATGCTGTCTCGCTACGTCACGAATCCATAATATTTACGCTATTTATTTCTTTCATTTTCGTTTGAATTTTCAAAGTACGCAAACACCGCGTTGCCATTTTTTTTTGTTTTCGCAATGTTACGCCCCAAAATCTCTTTTGCAAATAATAATGAAAAACTCAATTTAGGAGAATGGAAAAATGGACCACACTTAAGCGAAGGACGAGTAATTCCATCACATCCAGTCGAAACTTTTCCAGTTGGGCAAAAAGGTCTTCAAAACCAACCCAAGCCTCCGAGTCTCAGTAGGGACGACCATGCGGATCCCTTCAATTTTAGCTTCTCTTCAAACAAGTTGATTCTTCGGAAACTTCACGATTATGTTAAAAACGTTAATTTTGAGGAGATGAAGAAAAATGAATGCAAGAAAAATCTCACACTCTCAAAATATTGGGAAAATTCTCAACAGTAAGTTATTTAAAATCTTTTATCTTTTAAATACTCTATTCTAAATCCTTTTTTTCGCAGGAGATACGTACCAGAAGACGACAGCTGGGAAAAATTTTATTCAAACATTCGAAGCTGTTCTGTTTATTCTGATGATGCAATGGTGGACAAACTTCTGCACGACCTGAACACAATGCCCATCAAAAATGTACATATAATGGATGGCGGGACCCAAGTCAAATTCGTATTCACTTTTAAAAATGATAAACAAGCGGTTTTCAAACCAATGAGGTAAAATGAAGTAAGGAATCCAGGACTAGTCACTTTGTTTCAGATTTGGACGTGATTATGAATCCGATCCTAACCACTTCTATTTTAGTGATTTTGAAAGACATCATGCGGAAATTGCAACGTTTCATCTAGACAGGTTAGTACTTGAAAGGTGAATGTTTTCACTAAAAATTGTTTTTACAGAGTTTTGGGATTTCGACGAGCCATTCCAACTGTAGGCCGGGTACTAAACATGACCACTGAATTATTTGAAAAGGCTGAGAAAAAACTGAAAAAGACTTTCTTTTTCTCACCAGGTACAGACAGTGTTTTAGTTTTTATTTTATTGTTCTAAAATAATTTTTTTTAGCGAAAAATTTCTGTTTTGTCTCTCGATGCGATTATTATTGTGACACTACACATGCGATTTGTGGTTTTCCGGACATGAAAGAGGGAAGTGTGCAAGTATTTTTGCCTGACGAATCAGCAGTTCCTCGCAAGCACAACAGGAATCCATATAGAAGGTAACAACTCGCCCAAAAAAAACGTCAGAAGAAAGTGTTAAATTTCAGAACATATTCAAAGAAAAATCAAATAGCTGAATGGCAAAACAACATGAATTATTGTACTGATAAGGTTAAAACGAAACAGCAATATGCACATGGACGAAGATTACTTGATTTAGTTGATCTTCACGTCTTAGATTATCTTATAGGTACATATTTTTTGTTAAATTTGGTGTCTGCCTTTTTTCAAACGCGTTTTTTTTCCGCCCACACCACGCGTTGCGGTTGCGTTGCGTGGTAACTCTGTCTCTGTCTGCGTCTCGTCACGTTATCTGCCTGAGAAAAGAAATACTTTCCGAAAAAAGCGAATAAATTGGCACACCGCCAAGGCGGAGCATATTTTTTCGCAAAGGCAGTGCCAAAAGAAATGAAATATTTCAGGAAATCAGGATCGTCATCATTTTGAATCTTTCAACGTGTTTGATAACGTTCCATCCTACGCTATTCACCTTGATCACGGACGAGCTTTCGGACGGTCGGATTTTGACGATGATGACATTTTGCTTCCGCTTCGGCAGTGCTGCATAATTCGTCCTTCAACTTTTGAAACACTATTGAAATTCTACAGTGCTCCCAAATCGTTGACAACTGCTCTTCATGAGTCTATGTCCAAAGATCCAGCTCATCCGATTCTGGCTTACAAGCATTATCCAGCAATTGAAAGGCGATTAGCCAAAGGTGAGTTTCAAGTAAATGTAACTAAATAATAATTACTCCTGTTTCTCTTCAGTCATGACTTATATTCTGGAGTGTTTTGAAAGCCGGAAAGTTGAAGAAGTTTTGATTTCTGAATTCCACAATCTCGACGTGTCCGATTTAGAACAAAACGAAGAGGATCAAAGTGAAGAGCACCAAGAAAAAAACGACGTTAAAAAAACCGTATGATAAAACAACAATTAAGGGTGTTTATTCTGCATACATATTGGAATGCATGATGCATTTTTTGTTATTAATATAGCTTCTCATCGGGTTTTCATCTTCTTTCACTCTGGTTACTTTTTTATTGTTTGCAATTTAATTGGTTTTAATTGCATCCCCAAGAACGGTTTTTATCTGGTCAAAGAACATTTTTGAGGGTTATTTTTTTGTTAGGAATTTAGTTCAGAAAATTTTGTGATTTTTGTTTCATGTCTCTCAATTCACATATCTGTTGTTTTTTCTTTTAATTTTTAAAATAGTTGCATTTAAGACATTTATGCAGTTTTCTCTGTAAAATTTGAAATAAAAATGAAAACAATAGCTGAATCATTATCTTTCTCTAAAAGTTCCACCGGGGACTCATCGGAACTTAGGTCATACAAAACTAGGCCAACGGCGAAATAAGTATTTTATATTCTCAGTACGGAGCGCTGCAAACGCGCTCCCTTCGCACAGTGATGGACGCAGCCGCGTTTGCGACGAGAGAGTGCAGAAAATTGAGAGAGCCGTGGCCGATATTTTGCTCTGATTTCTCTAAACCTCACTCCAAATGCATGCGAAATTCTTTGTTCGATTGGAGCGAGTTATCAGCGTTTTATACCGAGTATACGTGGGAAGTTGAGAGACGAGACGCGAGACAAAATGCGGGTTAGTCCGCAGTGTATGGGGTCCGAGTACCAGCGGTGGAACTTCTAGAGATGGATCATATTTTCCCGAAACATCGGTACACGGCTTGCTGGAAACTACGTTTTTAAAAATATTTTTGGAAATGGATTTTAGCAGTCTCTGCGTCTCTACTTTTGCACGCACTCACCGTATTCCCTCTAATATAGGCGCATGCGCTTCTATTGTTTCATTTCTTCACAACTGCCGGGTATTTAGAGGTTTGCACACCAAACTCGCCAAAATACTTTCTAACCACGCAGGCACGCGACGACCGAAATTTGGTGTGTAAACCTCTAAATACTCAGCAGTTGTGATGAAATGAAACAATAGAAGCGCATGCGCCTATATTACTGCGTCGCGAAAACCTGTCAGAGCAGAGCGCGCGACGCTGCTGTGGCAAAGTGCGCGACGCTGCTGTGACTCTGCTGTGACTCGGCTGTGACCCTCACTTTTCGCGGCGAGACCACAGCGCTCCGCTCTGACTGCTTTTCGCGACGCAGTAATATTAAAGGAAATACGGTAGTTAAACTGGTGAGACGCAAATAAATGCGACAGAGCGCGTTTGCCTTTACGTAGGTGCTGTAGAGCGTGGAATTATTTTCTACAAACCATGAAACCATAGGCATCAGTTCACAAGGGCATAAACAGGGAGTCAGCAAACGTGCCCGAGCGCACAATTTCGAACTTTCAAAAATGAGGCTCAAAATTAATTTTAAAAAACGTGATTATTTTTTATTAAAACGCGAACATTTTGATTGAAAAAATCGCGTTTTTAATATTAATTTTGGACCTAATTTGAAAGCGTTGGAAGTTGTGCGTCCGGGCGCGTTTGCGGACTCCCATCTCATGCCACTGTGTCAGTTGACTTATGTGGCCGCAAGGCATTTATTTTTATTATTCACTGTAAGATCCGCGAGCTTTTCAAGAGCACGCTTTGTTGCTAGAAATAATTCCTAATTGCTGATAAATTATTCATCTGCAATATAGCGCGTTTCGGACAATGTCAACAATTGAATACGGCAGCAGCACTTCAAGAAGTTTTCCATTTCCTTTCCATTTCCATCCAAACAAACCCGTTTTAATCGTGCTTTTAATAAGTTAAACTTTTAAATGTTTCATTCATAAGAAACAAAATACTTTAATGTAAATTTTCTAACCGGAGCTCTTAATATTATACCAATATGGCACATAATCGGGATCAAAGTTATCAATATGATAAAAATCATGCTTCGGTTTATTCGCAATTCCAAGTTTGAAAAACGACCGTTTTCGCATTTCCTTCCTCATCGGTCCACATTGTCCAAAACTTGCTCGCGATTGACGCATCAAGAACAATTTTATTGTCTTTAGCAACCGTTTTGAAAGGTGATATTCCCGTTCTAGAATGTGCCAGATTAAAAAATAGATAAATAAACGTTTTGTTCTTACTGTAAACACTTGTGGATCAAATCCATTTCAACCGCATTTCCGAGACCTTTTCTGCGATGATCTTCGAAGACGTACTGGTTATTAAAGAAACCAGCTGGATCGATCATTTCAAAAGCGACTGGCTTTCCGTTGTAACGAACACATGACGAGGGTAATCTAATGAGCTTCGCCCTGAAAAATTTGCGTCATGTCGTGTACTTCAAGTTTAAACATGTTGGGCAGAATGTCGCCGAAAGAAATATGAAACTTTCGCATTCAGTTTAATTTTCGGGAAACTAAAACTAATTGCGGCGCATATAAACTAGACTTTTCAAAATGAATTTTATTATTTAGCAAAGAAGTCCTACATTGTTTGTTCGAGATCACCAGCACCGGCGTGTTTCCAAGTACTATTAACAATCTCGGCTTCCTCGATAGGATCGATCTGAAGAAATATATACATATTTGCAAGTAAATACCTCATAAAAATGGACTTACATCATCATAATAGTACCCTTGTGGTACGTTTGGCAAGGAAGAAGTTAGTGCAAATTTTTTCTGTTTTTCCGTCATGTAAAATAAGGAAAGTCTGAGATCATTATTGTTCCAGTTGGACGAAGAAAGACGCATTGCTACGGAATACTGAAATTAAATAATTATTGAAAGATTGGAATATAAGGACTGAAAGGCGCTCTATCGCTTTTGTTGAAATTGATTATTCGAAAAAATTGAAAATTAGGGAAAAAACGCCATGTACATATTCCAAAAAAAGCGACAGTGCACCGTTAGATATTTCTTAAATAATTCTTTTCACTGCTCTCTAATTTGTAAATTTACAATTGGAAATATGAACTGCGGAAGGTCTCGCCACGAAATTTCGTGGCGAGACCTTTACTTGAGAAATAATCTTGCCGCTTACAGTAAGCGGGTGCGCAAAAAATCTATGATCACGAATTCTGGGAACTCACTTTCATTTGTCAGAGCCTATTGTAACCGGCAAGAAATTTAAAAAAAAGTATTTTTTGAAAGCATAACAGCAGTTTTAACTAAATAGTTTAAGATCGTATCGTGTTATCTAGAATTAAACATTTGTATTGTGTGCTACTGAGCGAAATACAACTACGACGCTCCGATGTTCCGCATGTCTCGCAGCGACCTTTGGATCATCGGAACCACGGAGCGTCGTAACTGAATTTCGCTCGTGAGCTCATAACACTACTTAAAGTTTTTTCAAATCTCCTAGAAAAAATATGTCTAATCAAAGTGTAAACTAATTTTATATTATGTCTCAAATCGAGATGGGACATGAAAAAATTTTACGAAAATGACATTCAAATCGCACAAAAAATTAAATAATTCTCTGATTTTTAATGCATTAAAAAATAGAAGGCCACGGGGAGTACACGAATGCCGTGGCCGTGGCCTAGGAAACCCGCGCCCTGGCTTTTAGAAGTATTTATTTTTTATGCAATTTCCCCCGTTTTTAATATCGATTCTCTAATTTTTTTATTTATTTGCATGTCACAACTCGATTTAAGAGACAACAAGTCTATAATTGCAAGGTTAGGCAACTGAATCGCGGAAATCAAGACAATTCCTAGGACGGCAAACATTTAAAACGAAAGAAAAACATTTTAAATGTATTGCTTGCCGTCGTGTAACTCAAGCAGAGAATCAAACTTTTCTGAGCGGATTTTAAGATCTTTTAAAATTGTTTTTTAATAGAAGGGCTTTAAAGCTATTTTCTCCTAAGTTTGAAATTGCCTCATTGTCAGCAAAGCTTGACTCTCCACCTGAGCGAGTAAACCTGATTATAAGCTTAAGCGAACCATTTTTATGAGATGTTCCTCGGCGATCACCAGATGCGGTTGACGCTGGGCGCCGAATACACGAGTTCTGAGCATTGAACAACCGAAATCAGAATTCATTAATCTTAAACAGTTACTCACCGGAATTCTTGAATCAGCTCGACTAGCTCAATCCGATTCATGCTTGTTCCTGATACCTGAGCTAAAGCAAGTGTGGCTCTAAAAAGTATTCGAATATCTATACACAGTTTCAACGGTTGACCTACTTGATGAATTCATTGTTCTTAAACATGAAGAACATTTTCGGGTGCGACAGATTTGGGTAAACAAACACCCGCACTGGGCTCTCCGGAAAACTAAAAAAAATTTTTAGTGAATTATTAAATAAACATTATGGAATACGGTTTTCCTTACCTTTCTTCGAGTTGGGTGTGAATGGAGAATGGAAAATAAATTGCGCTGATATCGCGGGAGCATTGGGCTTGCGCACGGATCAAATTCTCTCGTGTCGTGATTTCAATCAGCGTGGCTTTCATTATGCAAAGAGTCACTGAAATTTGAAAAAAAAATTCTTAGGAATTGGGTAAAAGTAACAGAGCATCCAATATAAGAGCAAAACATTATTAATGTATTCTGGAAAGACTAGAAAAGGTGGCCTTTTGAAAAAAAATGACTGCTCGCCAAAAAGGAGAAAACGCAAATCCATAACTCAGAAAGGGGGTTATCTGAAGAGAGAACGACAGAGCTCAGGCTTCTCTGCCCGCCCTCCGCTTTTATGCAATCTTTAGAATACATCATAAGAGCAGCGTTGTGGAGAGTATCGCGCAAGCTAACGAAACAGCGTTCAAACTTTGGAGATTTTTGAATAGAAGTGAATTCAACTAGTAATAGTAGGCAATCCGCAGAGATATCCCCCATTCCTACGTTTCTCTTCTTGCTCTGTGTCTCATTTTTCTCGGACAAACTCAATGATCTTTGTAATGCTTTACGCGTTGTTCTCTGTCTCTGTCTTTTGCAGGGACAGCAGCCGAAAAACGTTTTAAAAATTGCATCTTTAAAAATGAAAGCTTAGTCTCTGGTATTATGACGTAAGCTGCGAAAACAAAAGTGTAGATTGTCAAAATACAGTTAAAATAAAACGTTTTTTCTTGCTCAAGAAACCAAAACAACTTGAAGGCTTTTCAAATAATTGTAAAAAAATAATGGTTTTATTCTGCACTTATCCCAACCAATATGTATTTATTTCAAACAAATTGTAGGGTTTCTAGCTCGAAAATTATTATTTGAAACCAAATGTGATGTGTTTCTGCAAATCCCAAAAAATGGACAAATAAGGAAAACACCTGGATAAACCTGAAAAAATTCGATTTTTCATCAACAACTGGCTAAAAACATCTGGATTTCACAGGAGAATTCGAAAACTTTCCAATCTCGTTAAATACAATTCAAAATCTCACGATTCAGGGCTCGAAAACCGGTGCCTTTTTAGGTGTTTTCAGACGTTTTTGGATTTTTTTTAAATAACAATCGTCTCTTTATGAGGAAAAGCGTAAACAGTGAAGCAAAAATTGTTATTGAAAGAATTTATTCCTAATATTAGACAGCATTTGTTATCGTTATCCTTTATGTGGCGCACAAAGTAAAAAAAAGCACGCGTGATTTTGCGAAACACGCGCACAAAGTGACGCGGGATTTGCGCGATTTTGAAACGTCATTTTTACAAAAAGATGCTATGTCCCTTTAAAATTCATACGGTACATGTTATTTTTTTAGTGGATTTTTAAAACCTTTTGTCGGCAAATTGACGTTTTCTGCGGTTTTAAAGATATTTTTCGATAAAGTAAATTAATTTAGCCCTAATTGAAAGGGTTTGCGTCACATAATCAGTGTTTTTTTTCTTGATCAAAATATCGGTTTTAAAAATTTTTAGACATTTTTTTTAAACTGATATTTCGGTTCAAAATTTTTTGAGAATTTCATGGCCGGGAGTATTTTTTTCACTTACTTATTGTGAAAACAAAAAAATTGCAACGCGGTGTTTGCGTACTTTTGAAATTCAAACGGCGTTGAAAGAAATATATCATGGGAAATGAAGAGATTTGTCCCCCTTTTCATTTGAATTTTATAAGTACGCAAACACCGCGTTGCAATTTTTTTGTTTTCACAATATTTACCAAAATTTCACGCCAATCGGAGCATTTTCCGAGTTTTCGCGCAGTTTTTTCCATTTCGAGAGAAATCCCATTATGGATTCGTGACGGAATCAGTTTCGAAAAAAACGTGAACTTTTGTGAATTATTCATAACAAAATTTTATTTGGGTTTGAAAATTCGAATGTCTTTTTAAAAGTAAAACATTCTCCAGGCAGCCAAACACGGCGTGTTCGTTATTTTTTCAGTCGCTTTCTAACACATGCACGGCGTGTTCGGGACTACGTTTCAGAAAAATGTTTCGAGATCAAATTTTCGAGCGCCAATTCTCGCGTCTCTGTGTCTCCATTTTTGCACACTTTTTTCTAGACTTGGCTAAATGCCATTGTCGAGACACAGGCACATGCGAAATGGCGCGAATTCCTTCACGTAGGGTCTAGCACGCCGTGACATGTTGCGGCAAATTGGCGCTTTATGCGGATTGAAAGATATTTTTCGATAAATTAAATTAATTTAACCCTTATTGCTTAAAATTTCAGGTGAATCGGATCATTTTCCGAGTTTTGGGCAGTTTTAGCCGTTTTTTTGCATTTCGTGCAAAACCCCATAACACAATGCTACAAAATTATTCAGAAAAATATAAAACAAAATGGACAAAAGTTTGAATTGCAGACATGACGGCAAAAAAATTTAGGTAAGTTTCTAGAGAATGGAAATTTACTTTAAATAAGAAAACAATAGTGATTACATGACGCAAACCCTTTCAAATAGTGCTAAATTAATTTACTTTATCGAAAAATATCTTTAAAACCGCAGAAAACGTCAATTTGCCGCAAAATGCTGAGAAAATCGACTGAAAATATAACAAGTACCGTAAGAATTTTAAAGGAACATAACATCTTTTTGTAAAAATGACGCTTCAAAATCGTGCAAATCTCGCGTCACTTTGTGCGCGTGTTTCGCAAATTCACGCGTGCTTTTTTTTACTTTGTGCGCAGCATTAGTGAAAATAATTAACAATATATTCAGAATTAAGAAGAGAATTTTCAAAAACAGATCCACAAGGGTCCACAGGACATATACAGTAATATGAAAACTTTTCAGATCTAAATGCAAAGTTTTGCTGCTTGTATGATCCGCAAAATCACTTTCCGTCCCTTTCTGTGTATGTCAAACCGTCCCGGTCGTCCAGATTCCCATATATGTTAACGGCTTGTGGAAAGTCCTCAAAAGGCTTCCTTCATGCCAATTTGTCCCTATGGAACCATGTCGCCAAATTAATGCCAAAGAGATTGCATCCGAAGGCTTTTGCTGCGCGCCTAGGCGCTATTCCTCTAGCCATCCTAACTCCCCCCTCCACTTGACCAACTGGACTATTGCTGGTCCGATCGGTCATTTTATTTTTATTTGCCCCGATCATTCTATTCGTATTTCATCATTTTCATGTATGTACATTTGAAAGCAAATAAATAAAATTTAAATTTAAAACCAACGAGGAAGTCCGGCTTCAATCCCATTTCTGCCAGCGTGGGTTTTAAATGCGAATATATTTAGTTCCAATATGAACTGACAATGTTATATTTTTATCTAGAGCTTGATTTGTAGGCACCAGATAGTTTGCCGTCCTCCTCTTCCAGAATGTTCATCGGCAAAATTTTCAAGAATTCCAGCGGTGCCACGATCTATTTATTGCAAAAAAAACAAAACAAAAAATTGCGACGTGGTGTTTGCGTACTTTTAAAATTCAAACGGCCATGAAATCAATGTTTTAAATAATTTTCGTTTGAATTTCATAATTACGCAAACACCGCGTTGCAATTTTTTGCTTTCACAATATTTACGGAGTGATTTAGGGAGAGCGTGACAAAACCGGGGAACACAAAACCGGGGAACGCAAAATCGGGGAAAAAATGTCAAAAACCGGTGAAGTTTGGCACTGTCACGCAAAATTGCGGACAAAGCGGAATTTCAAAATTCAGCGTGTCATTGTCTGAACATTTGAGACCCTGCACGGCGTGTTAGAGACTACGTTTCAGAAAACTTTTTTGAGATCAAATTTTCGAGCGCCAATTCTCGCGTCTCTGTGTCTCCATTTTTGCACACTTTTTGCTATGGACCTATGCACGAAATAAAAAAGGCCATTTAAATGAATTAATTTGACTTTTTTTTTCAAATGCACGAAAGCAAGAAAATTCAATTAAACTGAATAAATTTGAACGCAGAAAAACGTTCGTGTCGAGATCTCGTAAATCGACACAATTTATTAAAGGCGTACGCAATTTTTCAGTGGCAATATCAAGACACGAACGTTTTTCTGCGTTCAAATTTATTCAATTTAATTGAATTTTCTTGTTTTCGTGCATTGGAAAAAATTGTCAAATTAATTCATTTAAATGGCCTTTTTTATTTCGTGCATAGGTCCACTAGACTTGGCAGAATGCCACTGTCGAGAGACAGGCACATGCAAATAGGCGCGAATTCCTTTACGTAGGGCCTAGCACGCCGTGCCCTGACAAAACCGGGGAAAACCACGAAACTGGGGAAGACAAAACCAGGGAAGACAAAAGCGGGGAAAAAATGGACAAAACGGGGGAAAAGTTGCAAGTCTGCGGCGCACTTTTTCAACACTTCCAGTACAAAACATCATGCAGCAGTTGCAAAAAGGGGCGGAGCCTCTTCCCCGGTTTTGTCTTCCCTGGTTTTGTCTTCCCCGGTTTCGTGGTTTTCCCCGGTTTTGTCAGGGTCTCGAACATTTTCCGCAATTTGCGCGGAAAATCAGAGTCATCCGCAATTTTACGTGACAGTGTCGAATTCCCCGGTTTTTGACATTTTTCCCCGGTTTTGCATTCCTCGGTTTTGTGTTCCCCGGTTTCTCTTTTTCCCCCGTTTTGTCACGCTCTCGATTTAGGCCACGCCTCTAAAAGTTTTAATCTTGTTTTTTTTTTGTTGCAAAAGAAGGTGTGATTTTTTTTTGCTCATTTTTTTTCATTGCTCATCTTTATTGGGGCGACAGAACTTTCTTTTTTTTTTAATTCTGAAACTGAACAATACTAATGTAAATCGACAGCACTAACCGGGAGATCAGAATGTGCGCTCCACCAAATGTTGGCGCGAACTTTTATTTATACTCGGCGAATGCATCATCTGCCTCGCTCTACGGCACTTTTCAATTTTCAACAGTTTAGTGCGCCTTTTTTTAAGCGAAAAATTAAATTTTAACTGCAACTCGTCGTGGATACGTCATTTTCTGTGGAAAAGAAGTATAAAACTAGAATTCGAGTTAATCTTGCAAGTGCAACACGGTTTCACAGGATTTTTGCAGTAGAGCGAGGTTGATGATGTATTCGCCGACTATATTTTTAATTATTGACCATATTTATTTTTTGCTGAATCTGTCAACGCGAAAATGTGTCGAATTTTCTGGTATTTCGCAAGGATTCGTTGACCTTGCGCCTGTTTGAAATAATTTGTATCTTTTTGTAATTTGTTTTGAATTTCTGAACTCATTTATTTTAGAATCGCACATTTCACCGTACCAAAATTGAAAAATGCATTTTGTACACGTTTTTAACATAAAAAACGTTTATTTTTAGAATATAATTTTTTAAACACTATCGAAATCTTTAAAAACAAAGAAAATAAACGAAAAATATTGCAGGTGCATTTAAAAAATGGTAGTTCGCGCCAACATTGGGATGGAGCGCATTTTCTGATCTCCCGGTTACTGCTGTTGATTTACGTCAGCGTGTTCTCATGAAAAAACGTTCTGAGAAAGAATTACGTTCACAAAGTTTTTAAGTTTTGATTATTTAAATACGTTTTAATATAGTTTCAGTTTTCCCCAGCACTTCATTATCGATAGATGCTCATTTTATCATTGTAATAAAAACTTTATTTTTTATTAGAAACTTGTATTTAATCTGTATTTAATCTTCATTAAACAGTTGCAAACAAACGATTGTGCCAATCAATAATGGCTGACGCATATTTTGTTTGCGTACGTACTATACGTTTGCTGAACGGAAACATTTATGTATTTATTTAATTATTTAGTTCCAGAATTTCAGTAATCTCGTTTTTTATTCACTTTCATTCGTGAATTTCCAGTAGAAAATATTTTTATTTTCAGTTTTCTCATCATGTATCATATGCTACCTTATTCTCTTCGACCACAAGCGAATTTTACTCGAACTCAACACGGCGAATTTCAAAATATGGTAGAATCTTGCGTCAACAAAGTACATATTCGTTTTAATTCTTGTGTTCAAGTGAGTTAAGTTAATTTACAGATCCTTCGTGAAACAGAAATCGTTGGCGCAGATTCATTGAACGGCCGCAGATTGTTCAATTCGATTGACACCTTTTTTTCCTATGGGTAAGCGTACTTGAAATGACTAATAGATATTTAAACAGAACAATTTAAGGTTATTGACTGCTGATGGGACGTATTGGAGATGTATCCGGTGTTTTCTCCCACGAGTCGAACAAAAGATGTTGGTAGCCGAGTGTGGAAACGCAAACGATCGTTTTTTGTCGATTGGATGGTTGAAAACGTCTTTTAACAAAGGAACTCTTCATTTCATGTTGTTGGCTCTAAACAACCCGAGTAATAAGTAAGTATATGTATATTATGAAGTTCTTCAGAATTTTTCAGTATTTAGAAATTTTTTTAAAAATAAATTTAATTATTCAGGGCATACCTCGCAAGATTCTATCATATCAACGCATGTATTCGAAATTCGGGACTGCTAGAAGCAATTACACAATACATTGAACAACTTCAGCCTGTGCAGTTTGCTTTTTATGTAAAAACAAAAAATGTCTTCTTCAGTGATTTTACATATTTTTCAGAGTACGCGCCAACTTCGACCCGAACCCGCTCCAGCTGCTGTCATCGACACTGCTTCGGTTCAAATCTCTTCTCGTGCTGCTGCTCGTCAACGCAAACTGACAGAAAAAGAAGCATCAAGTGATACGGTTCCAAACATTCTACCAAAAGAAATCCCATCAATGTTAATTGATCAAGATGTGCTTCTTGATGAGATTGTTCGTAACCGGCACAATCGGCTGAGTACGGAAATGTACGAAGCACAGGCTACCAACGAGGACTACGTTTTGGCTGAACCACAAACTAATTCTAATAATGTTGAAAAATTGGAAGATGTGATGTCTAAGAAAATGTCGTGTGCTAACATGGAGTCAATGGATACTGATGGTTTGGAGAAAATTCTTGCCAGTGTAGAACTGGAACAAGAAGGTCAATCCACAAATAATGACTTGGCTGATGGAGAATATCAGTACGTATTTAATAGTAATTAATTATCAATTTTTTAAAAAATCACACAAAAAGATTTCAGAATGAGCCAAGGAGACGTTTTACACTTTGCCATCTATGTGTTTGAGAAATCATCTGAAAAAATTATCGAGTCGTTTAAGATTATAGAGGGATTCTACTCGGATGCTAGAAAACTACGTTACTTTGTGATGACGAACCACAATTTGTACATCTTTAAATATCGAGTTCACAGTGAGAATCCCACTCAAGGAAAGTCGACGAACATTTCTTCCAATGGATTTTTCATACCGCTGATTCGAATACCGCATGATCGAGTCAAGTCTATTAAAATCAGCATCGACAATTTGGCATTCATGTTGGAAGCAAACGAGTTGGGTTTTCTGCATTACGTTCAAAATGTTGAACAAGATGATCAGACGTGCTTTTCGTATTCCGGCTCTATAGCCAGTTTAGAGAGTGGAGCTCATATGATCAATTCTCTTATTAATGTAAGCAGAATGTTTGTAAAAGCTGAAAGTTGATAAAATCAATTTCAGGTAGTAGAATGTAGCAGTAGATCATTAGTCACTCAAACTGAAATCGACGATCATATTGGATATATGTGCACGCTGCAACCAAGCATTGAAAAGCAACTTGGAAGAGTGAGTGATTAATATACCGTTTTTTTTTTCGATTCTCCTGATTTTATACCGGGCAATTAGAGGCTGCCAGCTTGATTTTCAAAGTCTATTTTTTCAGGAAAAAAAACCAAAAATAGAACTTAAAAAATAGGCAAAAACTGGCCAACCTTTTGGGAAAAGTGGCTTGAAATAAAGTATGGGTTGGGAAATTTACGAATATCACATCGAAATCGCACATAAAAAATTTAATTATTTTTTTAAATTATTTTTACAACAAAAAAAAAAATAGAAGACCACGGGGAGTACACAAAGTTGCGGACTTGAAAACCGGCGGCCAGCATTTTTTTCCTTTTTGAAATGGAGAAAACCTATATTTCCGCTTACCTGGCGCAAATTTGGCTGATTTGTAAATAATTTATCAAAAAAATGGGAAAAAATAGAGGGATCAGATTTTCGAAAAAAAAGTGCTGGCCTAGAAAACCTCGACTTCGTGTACTCATCGCGGTCTTCTATTTTTTGTTGTAAACATCAGACAACATTTTTTGAGCGATTTCAATGTGATTCGTATATTTTTTTCAAAGTCCTTTTTTGCATGCCAGCTTATTAGAGGCTCCCGGGCAATTAGAGTAAATACAGTACATTTTTTTTATTTTCTTCTTCAAATTCAAATCATTTTGCAGGCTGTTGATGTTCGAGCAGCTTCTCTTTGTTTTTGGTACGAACAATCCTGTGAAGATCAGAAACAAGGCGCAAGTGAGATGTCGGGCTACCTTTTCAAAACAAATGTGAGCAACTGGATGAAAAGCACAAATGAAGCGGAGCAAAAGTTTTGCTTGATCAGCGGAAGCAGTTTCCTGGTCTTCAACGACTCGTCGTGTACAGAGGAGTGTTTATCCATTGATATTCCGTCCAGTAGCCTGGTAACTTCTGGTAGAGTTACTTTCCAACTTAAAGGAGCTCAAGGAAATTATGCATTCGAGTGCAGTTCACAAGAGGAATTTGCTAAATGGAAGGATAGCCTAGCTAGTGTCATTGAAAAGAAAGATGATCAACGTTTCATAGCGCCATGTCTTGCTGTGGTCACTGAGAGTTCAATTGCGCTGGTTCAGGAAGGCGAAAAGTTTTGGACTGACGGTTTTATCCGTCTCTTGAACGATTTAGACGCGAAACAATTGAAAAAAGTTATTATTGTGCCACCGAAAAAGAAAAACAGTGTTTCTGCTCTTCGATCCCCTGCTCTTTGTCTGGTTTCGGAGGATGGAACGTTGCACTATTTTTTCGTTCGCTTTGAAAAAGAATTGCACCGTTTGGCTGGAGTCATTCAAAACACTTTTGATGTCGTATGCGAGACTCTGGATGATGATCAAGTTTTGGAGGTACATAAATCAGTTTTGGAAAAATTGTAACACCAAATTAATTATTTTCAGCTTCCTGACCTGGAAAAGAACATTCAAAACACGTGCTGCTCAGTCAAAGATTTGTGGCCAAACTAATCGTTTTGTTCAACTTTTACTTACATTCTCAGATATACCGGGTTTTTTTTTCTTTTCGTTTTCCCCGTTTAGAACTTTAATCGGGTTGCTGATAATATGGGAAATAAAAAAAAAATATTGACAGTGCCACCACCAAGCCAAAGAAAAAACATTGTAAACATACATATTTTATGTGTCTAAAAATTGTTAGTGAAATGAACTGGTACATGAAGAATTTTAAAATTTTTATTTAAACTACAATTATAAAAAAAAAACTTAACATTTTGTATTTAATTTAAAACCCTTTTTTTTCAAATAAAACAAAATAACATTTTTCTACTGTTTCTTTTTTTTCAAAAATAAATCTAATCACTGCAATGAACTCAGATATGGGACCGAAGAAACGTTTCCATAGCTGGAAATGGAAATATTGCTGATAAGCTTTTTGACGGCAGCATCGACGTCAGCAGCAGAAACAGCGGCAATTCGGTCAATGTAATCTCCCTGGGTTTGGGAGAAAGCTTGAGCGGTCTTTTCGATGGCAAAGTTTTGTGAGCTTTCTCTGGCATTGAGAGTATTGTTGTAGGCTTGTTTTTTGAGGCCTAAAAAAGAGGTTCGGGGAAGAAAAATAACAAAACTTACTCTCCAAGTCTCCAACTTTGAACTGTTTCAAAGCTCCAATAACCGACGAAACGGATTTTTCTACGTCATTTCCATTTCCATCCGCCACCAAATAAACTCCCGCCAATCCGCTGTCGGAATGAACAGATTGGAAAACACTGGCTGATCCATTTTCGCCGAGGGCTTTACCAATGACACCGTTAGCACCGCTGTTAAACCTGGAATTTCATTAACTTACTTGTGAGTATTAGCTGCAGAATGTTTTTTTTTCATTTACATACCTCAATGGCGACGAGTTGCCCAAAGCGGCTAGTAGAACAGATTGGGTAGCCACGGCCTTCTCATCATTTCCGGCAGCGCCTTCTCCAGCAATGATAACGTGCGCGTACTTTGTCTCAGCTTCGCGACGGAACTCTCCAGCCTGTATGAGATATTAGGTGTATAACAAAATGCAATTAAAAAGACAAATTGTTATTATTTGCAGGCGAACAAGTTTTTTTGGTGAGGGAAAAACGACGATTTAACGCAAAAACCGGTAATTTTTTATCTATTTTCTTTCCGACAAAAAGTTTTTTTTTCTTTTTTCCCACTTTTTCAAGTTCTTCGCATTTTCAAGTTTTTTTGGTGCTTTATATAATCATGACGGCAAAAAATAGAAACATTGTTTCCACTCCATGTCTTCTCTTGGCTATTTCGGAGCAGGCATATGCCTGGTCGGAGTATTTTCCGCAATTTGCTCTATTGGGCATATTGTTCAAGATATTAACAATCTGCGAACTGAAGTTGAAGGACGCGTAGATGAATTCAAAGTTTTGGCCGATGACACCTGGAATCGTCTTCTTGTCCTCCAGTCACCTACTGGAGAATCAGCCAACCCAGTTCCATCAATGCTTCGCAAAAAGAGATTCGTGTACGCTGGAATGTGCAACTGTGACAGCAACTCACAGGGATGCCCTGCCGGACCACCTGGACCACCTGGACTTCCTGGTAAGCGAGGAGACGAAGGACATCCAGGAGATGGAGGAAGAAGTGGAGCCAGTGGAATTTCCCTTGCTGCTACTCACGATATTCCTGGAGGATGCATCAAGTGCCCAGAAGGACCAGCCGGACCACCAGGACCAGATGGAGAGATTGGACCAATTGGATTCACTGGAAACCAAGGACCAATCGGACCTCCAGGAGAGGATGGAAAGCAGGGACAGGAAGGTCAAGCAGGAGAAACAGGAGAAACAGGCCCGAATGGATACAATGGATCTGATGGACCAGATGGAGAGTCAGGATTATCTTACTTCCCTGGAACGCCAGGACAGCCAGGAGAGCCAGGATGGCTTGGAGAAGCAGGACTTCCAGGAAAGCACGGAAACCCAGGAACAGATGGAGAGGAAGGACCACAAGGAGCCCCTGGAACTCCTGGAACTCCAGGTCACGATGCATTCCCAGGAACTCAAGGACCCTCTGGAAAGCCAGGAGCACTAGGTAAAACCCTTATTTTTGTTTATTATTTAAAATTAATTTTGTTTCAGGAAAAGACGCAAACTACTGCCCTTGCCCAAGTCGCCAAGATGATCGTACTCCACCTTCTGACTCTCAGCGCCCTACCACAGCTTCCCCAACTCGCGTGCCATCCACTACTCGTACACCATTGAAGAGGGTCACTGCAGGAGCTCCAGCTCATGAACCAACGGTGACTGTGAGACCAGAGAGCCGCACTGCTAATCACAATGGACCAGCTGGACCAAATCACCCATCGTCTGATTACTCATCTCCAAACGAGCCAAGTCACACTTCTCCAAGCCTTCCATCCCCAAGCTATCCTTCCCCTAGCTACCCATCTCCAAACGAGCCAAGCCATCCAACTACTAGCGTTCCATCTCCAAGCTATCCTTCCCCAAGCTACCCATCTCCAAATGAGCCATATCATCCATCCCCAAGCGTTCCATCTCCAAGTTATCCTTCCCCAAGTTATCCTTCCCCAAGCTACCCATCTCCAAGTGAGCCAAATCACCCAACTAGTCCCCCATCTCCAAGCTATTCATACCCTAGCTACCCATCCCCAACACCACTAAGCTATCCAGCAGAGCCAGCAATTCCGGTTCCATCTAAGCCTGAACCAGAACAGCCAAACAATCAAGGGTATGAAGCCCCATCCCCACCTCAATATGGAACCTACCAAAGACGTTGGTAATTGTTAAATATTTAAATCGATTTGTTTTTTTTATGCTTCTCGAATATTTATATTTATGATAAAATAAAATATTGAATTCACCTCACCTTGTATGTATTTTTCGGGGCTGTCACAGCACTGCCATTGCGAATCGGCGAATAATTTTTACCGTAGAGTTCCACATCCTCATGTTTAGCATTCGTGGCGAAAATAACTGCGTTACCGGAAACAAAATGCTTGTTCTGCAAAGTGAACAAAAAGTTGCATGTGGATATTTTGATACACATACAGCAAATTGCGTAAGAGCATCAGAACTGATGGATCCTATCTTCGAGCATGGTGAGAAAATCGTATTTGCAAGTCCAGAGTTTCTATACGCTGCCTTGTGAATACCGTCTATAACAAAATCGAACTGAGTTCTGAAAGCGTTGTCGGCACGCATTGTTGGGTAAACCTGAAAATTTCAGTGATTATCGTAGATTAAGGGGTGCTGGTGACTGCCGTTTTTTCAAACGCTTGTTTTTGCCGCCGACACCACGCGATGCGGTTGCGTCGCGTAACATTTCAAAAATGTGAATTCAAGCGAACTTTCGAGAGGACAGTTGCCAGCACACCGTGCGTGTATGTATATACTTACGTCTTCCACTTCCCATGGCTTGAAACCTGGAACTGCAGCCGCTTGTCCCAGAATGGAAAGACCTGCAGAAATCTGATCTCGCGGAAGTGTAAGTGCAACTCCGAATACATCGCGAGTAGTGAACGACTTCTAAAGTTTTGAAAAATGATATTTTTGTCAATGAAATTTAGTTTTTGTAATTATTGTTTTGATTTACCAAAACAGCTCCAATAGCAGCAGATGTCCACACAATGCTACTGCCAAAATATTGTTGGGTATCCCGTCCGACAAAGTTGCGAATTGTGTGTGTGAGACCGGCCTGATTCGAATTTTCAAAGCGACTTCCTGCTTTGAATGCAAGAACCTTTCAAGAAAAAACAACTAAACGTCTTGAAAAAAAAAACAGCCAACTTACAAGCTGGGACACTGGTTTATTATCTTCGATAGTTGCTACAGTTAATCCATTTTCGAGTTTCGTTACAGTTTGATTAGACTTTAAAACGCTTGAAGATTTATGGATGCCTCGGACTGATTTAAGATTTCTGCTGAGCATTCTAGAACGAAAAAAATAGTGGAAATGGGAAGAAAACCACGAAAAACGAGAAAAAAGAAAGAAAAAAGAAATAGGCAGGATAAAAAAGAAGCGCACAAGAGTTGCGCCCGTCTGTGCCTTGCTGACGCGTTCGTATTAAGTTGCGCTTTTTTCGTTCTTGCGCATACATACATACATGTGTATGGGTGTTTAAGTGTGTGTGTGTGTGTGTGTGTGTGTGTGTGTGTGTGTGCAAAAACGTGAATGGAGCAGTAATAATTTTTACTTATTTATTGATTTATATATCTACAGAAATCCAAAAATTGCAAGAGTATTCAAGTATTTTGTGACAATACATGCAACACATGAATCGAGCTATTGTTTGATAGTCTAACCGATGATTTTCCACGAGGAATTGTTATTTTAAATTGTGAATTTGGTTTCTCCTGAATTTAAAAATAAAAATAAACATTTCCCACCCCAAAGTATTCAAAAACAATACCGAGTTTTTCAGCTTGACAACAAAAGCTCTACGTCGCTTATCAGAACGAATCGGGCGAGTATATTGGAAAAGAGAAAGAAGACGTTCCGAAGCAGACATTGACTGTTCTAACATCAATATCACCTGTGCCCACTGACGCTTCCACTCTTTCTCAGTTTCAGCGATTTTCTCATAAGTTCTTGTCATCATGGCTATGAGAAGGTTTAAAAGCATAACAGAGACTATTAACTCAAAAAGAATAAAGAAAACCTGAAAACAATGTACATGTTTATTTATAAAGCAAACAAAACCTCTAACCTTTGCTTGTGGGGCTATACTGCTTTTGCACTCGTTCAAATTTTTATATAGAGCTCCAAATTCGCCGACACTCATTATAAACATTCTCATTACTGCCTCCAAGCCATCTTCCATGATATTCTCAAATCTGAAGGTACAAGCGTTTTTTTTAATGTTTCTAAATAGATGGCTCTAACTTTTCAATGTATTCCGAATCTTTAGTTAGATTATTATTTTCTTGGAAATCGACTTCTGCTCTTTCACAGGATTTAAACATGATAAAAAACGCTGAAAATACATATATTTATGTAGCTAGATTTTTAAAATTTATAATTAACCTTGTGCAAATCCCATTAGAAAAATAGAGTATATCAGCATAAACCGAAGCATGTCTCGAACTATGATCTTATAAACCATTAAAACAAAAGGTCCAACGAATTTCAAGCTTCTAAAGTACATAAATTAAAACAAAATAATTTTCGTTTCATTTGAGACCTAACCTGCAATAAAACAGAAAATGCAACGTGCTCATAATAACAATGCAGACCACAATAAAATTTTCAATCACTAAAAATCTGTCATTTATATAGCACCCAAAACGAAGAGGAATGGTACAAAGGACTAAAAGCTGACAAAACTTATGAAGAACTTTTTCAGGAAACGCTTTCTGAAATATATGAGATTTTCAGCAAAAATATTGGTTCACTATTTACTATGGAAGTCCACCAGCGACTGAATCCAGTACGCTGCGCGTCTATGCAATCTCTAAATGTTCTTACAGCGACGGCTAGAAGGCACAGAGTTTCGCTAATCATACGAATCTGTCAAAAATAAAATAATAAGCATGAAAATATGTTGGTTTTTGGGTGTTTACGAGTTGCATAGGTCCAGAAGAGTAGTTCCAGAGATGGCAATGATCTGGTAGCTCTTCCCGGTGTATTGATCTTTCAATAGCAAGATACTCTCTCAGGCTTAAACCAGTGCTTAGAATATCCGAAAAGTTGGAGAAGTCTGTTTCGATAATGCTGTTTTCAACGTCGCGATTAGATTTCTGAATAATAATTAGTATAATGTGTTCATAATGAATTGGGAAATCACAGAATCAAGCTTCACGGGCTACCGATGAAGCGACGTGAGCCGCATGGTGCTGGCCCAAATCAAAACTTATTTGAATTAGAAAGGGTACTAATCAGAACCAGTACAATTTCGATCCGCCTTAATTGGAATTGAATCAAAGCTGGTGCGAATTCAAACTGGTAGAAACAAAGAGCGTTTGGCTTAACGTAGGGTCTAGCAGTGTGCCTTATCGACAAAGGTTCGACAAATTTGTCGATAAATTTGTCAAAGTTTTTCGTCGAAATTTATCGACAAAAAATCGACAAATTCGACAAATTTGTCGATAAAAAATTTTGACAAATTTGTCGAAATTTTGTCGACAAAAATTCGACAAAAAATTTCGACAAAAATTCGACAAATTTGTCGACAAAATTTCGACAAAAAATTTCGACAAATTGTCGACAAAAAATTTCGACAAATTGGCTAAATAATGCAGCGCGCAATTTCGAAGTGTTGTTGTAGAACTGCAGAAGACATCAAATTTTACAATTCTATTTCGGATAGCTGTATTCCGGGCAGTTCCTTCGGGGGTGCTACGATATAGAACTCGCACGGAGTAGAACTGCCACGGAATAGAACTGCACGGAATAGAACTCGTACGGAATAGAACTCGTACGAAATAGAACTCGTACGAAATAGAACTCGTACGAAATAGAACTCGTACGAAATAGAACTCGTACGAAATAGAACTGGTATAAAATCGAACCAGATAGCTGCCAGACAGCCGCCAAACAGCCGCCAAATAGCCGCCAAATAGCCGCCAAATAGCCGCTAAATAGCTGCCAAATAGCTGCCAAATAGCTGCCAAATAGCTGCCAAATAGCTGCCAAATAGCTGCCAAATAGCTGCCAAATAGCGGCCAAATAGCTGCCAAATAGCTGCCAAATAGCTGCCAAATAGCTGCCAAATAGCTGCCAGGTAGCTGCCAAATAGCTGCCAGGTAGCTGTCTGGTAGCTGCCCTCTTGGAGAACGCAACCGGCTATACATAGTTTCTTGTACCGACAAATCACGGGTCCGCGATCGCTATCATTTGCATGAGATCGGCGCGGCAACCGATGTCGACTAGCAAGAAAATATATTTTGTCGAAATTTTTTGTCGTTTTTTGTCGAAAATTTTTTGTCGATTTTTTGTCGACAAATTTGTCGAATTTTTGTCGAAATTTTTTGTCGATAAATTTATCGACAAAAACGATAAATTCGAATTTTTGTCGATAAATTTGTCGACAAAAATTTGACAAATTCGACAAATTTTTTGTCGATAATTTGTCAAAAAGGGCATTTGTCGACAAATTTTTTTTCGATAAGGCACACTGGGGTCTAGCACGCCGTGAGTTTTGATACATTTAGAATGCTGAGCAAGTTGATTCGGGCAATACAAGTTCAGACGCGGACTGGTTCCGGTTCGTATCAGTTCGAACTCGGGATGGTTTAATTCGGGGCAGCCCAGCCCCCCCTCTCGTTATCGGTAGAGCGCAAAAAGAAAAAGAATCCAGTCATCCAATAGATTAAACTCACCAGAATATGAGCATTTCGTGTCATAAACGCCAAATAAAACACAGTCAAAAAAAATATATATCCTGCTAATGACATGAAAAGTTGCTTTTTCCCAAATGTCTGCCATTTGCTTTCCAGAACTTCTTCAATCAGACCATCAAAAAATTCCAGGTGCTCTACTTTGTCCTCAAATTGTTTTCTGTAAACAAAAATGCCTAATATGAACTTACCCCATATACAACATTTGCAATCACTGAGTTGGGGTTCAGCGAGCCGTCAATTTCTTGTATAGTATCAACATCATTTAGAGGATATGCCTTGCAAACCACTGAACCATACCGCCAAGAAATATCCATATCGCATTCCAGTATAAGATCATAAATTTTTTTCTTGGCCAGTCTTGCTGCAAGAGCAAGAGGCGTGAGTTTCAAGTTGTTGCGAATGTGAAGATTTGCGCCAAGCTCCACTGCAAGCTTGAACATTTCAGGAAGGTCATGAATTACGGTCAAGTGTAGAACAGTATTCCCATTACTGTCCGGCATGTTGGGATCAGCTTTCATGGCTCGGAGCAATCGAAAACAATCGACTTGGTTCGTACAAGCCGCGAATGACAACGGATATTCGCCCCAGTACATTTGCCTGGAAAATTAGTCAAAATAAGTTGTCTAACTATTGTCGGCCAGCCTTAATGATCAAACGCGCTCCGTTGAACCCAGTACTTCGTGATTTTCATTTTGGTTTCCAAATTATTTCATTTCACGTTGAATTTACACGTGAAATGAAATAATTTGGCGACCAAAATGGAAATCACATAGCGTTTGACCACTTTGGCGGGCCGACAAAAAAAAATATAATAAAAACATTACCTACCCTGTATACTTTGTGTTTTGCACAAGATCGACCCATTCGTGTTCTAATGAATCGGTTCTAGATGCCTTTTGATCATCGGCGCAAAAGAATGAGCCATAACATCTGTGTACAGTAATTTATTTAGACAATAAAGAAAAAATAATAAAATTAGATTACAGTATTTACCTTTGATGAACATCGGCTCCTTTTCTGCACAGAAAATATACCATTTCCAAGTTTTCATTGACAATTGCTTGATGGAGTGGAGACAAACCTAATTTAATGTATTTACATATTTTTGTTTAAAAAAAATTGTAACCTGGCGAGAGGCGCGAATTTGAAAAATAGGACCCGCCTCCTTTTCTGCAATGGCTGCGCGCGCAATTTTATGCGTCGAATTTTTGTTTATTGGCCTGCAGTTTTTACCCAGAAAATTTTGTTAATTGTTCATTGAAAGTAAATTTTTTAATAATTTTTTAAAGTGGATATTTGTTAATAAAGTAACGAAAATACAACACAGAAAATCGCGCGCAGCCATTGCAGAGAACGAGATGAAGCTTACTTTTCAAATTCGCGCCTCTCGCCAGGTGACAACTGTTTTTTTAAGCTGCCATACCATAATATTCTTCAGATAGAAAAATGTCGTTAACAATTTTGGGAAACTTCAAAACCATTTGCTTCACAAGCTCGTTCATGTCCGCAGTATTCAAAAGCATACAGACGTGTAAAAGATTTTCACCAAGACGACCTCTTTGATCCATATTCCACACTAATTCGCGATATTTGAAACTTCGGCGTCCTTTTATTATTCCGCCGTCTAATACTTTTAAAGCTTTCAAAAAATCGCCAGAAGATAACGCATCTTGGTCAATGTGTTCCAAAATATTAGGACCACTTTTTCCACGTCCTTTTTTTCTACGTAAGGCTCCAAGCATTGCATTTCGCTGCTTATTTCTTATAGTCACAAGTTGGGATATTGGCACTAGTTTTCCTTTTCCTCCATTGTACAAGTACGATTTAACCTTAACTTTTAATTTAAAAAGAATAGTGAAACAGAATTCCTACTGCGGTATCCAAATACTCTTCCAAAATGCTAAAATCACCAGAAGACCTTGCATATTTAATCCATGGTGAGAGAATTCCACCACCTTGTTCGTCGACTAAGGAATAAAGCGTTGATGGCACATCCGAAGAGTTAAAAGACATTTTTTGCAACTTGAATAGTGTTTTTATTTGAATTGTGATTGTGTATGTGTGTGTGTGTGTGTCTTCTTAGTTGCAAACGGTTTAAAGTAAGCTTGCAATGTTAAACGTAAATTAGTTTTTAAGCCATTGACGCTCCTATTCTCATAGTATCAAATGGGGCAGCAATCAACATTTGTTTCCCAATTAACAAGAAATTTTGCAGAGTCCGACTAAACTACGAGAAGAATCATGTTATTCTAGTGTTCCAGAAGAACATTTTTTGGCAACTGCGTGCGTTCCATAAAGTACAAATGAAACGTCATTCCTGATAACTGAGTCAATACATGTGTGCATGATAGCATTGGAGACATTTCCAAGGAGGGAAATACTGTTTTATTTGCCTGAGAAAATGTTCAAACATGCAAGCTATGCTTCTTTCCATGGTAACGCAGTTCAGTTCAGTTCAGCTCAGCTCAGTTCAAATGCTTCTTTTCGTATTGACTGACATTTATGTTTGACTTCTTTAGTCCCGAAATTTCAAGTTTTATAGTGTATTTCATTAAAGCAAATTAGCACTTTCAAAATGATTTCAGAATTGAATGAAGGCGACGATCTTCGTGGTCGTATTCCTTCTCTTGATCCCACAACTCTACGCATATCAAAAGTACGCTTACGTCTCAGTTCTTTCATCAAATGATTTTCTGATACCAGCCAAAGTGTTAGGTGAGTTGACACTAGAATTTTCAAAATGCGGAAGAGAAAAAATATGACATTCCATGCGTTTAGCCTACCGCCTCAAGAAACTAAACTCTGCAATTCCATATGTGATAATTGTTACGCAGGATATACTAAAACAATCCGTTGACGAGCTCAGAGAACAAGGCGTCATTATTCATGAGGATACTAAAATTGATACACCATATTTGAAGACACACAAAGCAAGGAAGTACCAGGTAAAACAAAATATATCGTAAACTCTCTAATAGAACGGCCGGCCGTTCTATTTTTCACTACCCTCCTAGGAGGGCCGGTCTATTTTAGGGGGGCCGTTATGTTATAGGGTTAGGTTTACTTTTCAATGTCTTTAAATTTGTATTAAATTTTGAGGTTTTTCCATAAAAATGACACAAATGTATGACAAAACAAATTTAGACACCGGTCAATAAGTAACAATTGGAAAAATCTAACCAAATTATTGAAAAAAAGTGTTAAATTCATTGCTGTATGAGAGGGGCTGGTCTATTTTAGGGGGGGGGGGGGGGGGGGCGTTCTATTATGAGGGCCGTTCTATTAGAGAATTTACGGTAAATAAAAAGAAAAACATTTATTCAGTACACCAAAATTCGTCTATGGAAAATGACCGAGTTTGATGTCATAGTTCATCTGGATCTTGACGTCCTTCCGACTCGCGACATCTCAGAACTATTTGAATGCGGCTCATTCTGTGCAGTGTTTCGCCATTCGGATATGTTCAATTCAGGTGTTTTTGTATTGAAGACTAACAAAACGGTAACGAAAAAGAAATGAAAACTATTTGATTTTGTACATATCTTAAAATTACAGACATTCAATGAAATGCAGGAAAAAGTTGTTTCAACAGTGTCATACGATGGAGGTGATCAAGGATTTTTGAATTCCTTTTTCAATGACTTAAAGTATTCACCAATGTATGACTCAACAAGGAAGTCGTCGGATTGTGCCATTTACTCCATGAGGCGGTTATCTGCAAAATTCAACTATGATATTGGCATGTATTATTTGAACAATGGAAGGTTTTTAGTTGATCCAAACATAATTCACTATACAATGGGTCCCACAAAACCATGGTTTTGGTGGACTTATCCGCTTTTTGATCTCAATTGGATTTGGCTAGATGCGAGGTTTGTTTTTATCAGGGTTCGGGTTGGAAATGAGGTGTTCAATTTTTTCAGACAGGAAATGGAAAGAAATTTAAGAACTGAGTTTGATGTTTCTTTGCTATTGGCTGCGACAAACGCATTGGTTATTGTTTTTTTAGTTGCAGTTTACATGGTTAGTATGCTTCATTGAATAAATAGGTTAACCGAAAATTTAATTTTGAAGATCATCGATAGAATTGGAACCCGACATGTCTCCAAATATGTTAGCAACACAGAAACTCATTTGGCTTTTCATGGTTTATACTCTTTATCCTTATACTTTTCTTGGAAGCTAGCTTATGAAACAGCTTCTCCGATTCCGGCATGGATTTATTTTACGTCAAATATGGTAATTAATTTTCAACCAAAAAAATCTATTTATTTTTTGGTGTTTAGGCTTGGATAAACGCCATAAATGGAGCAATTTACACCCGGCTGCGAACATCGATTTCTATCAAATTAAAATCCATTCTTAAATGTGTAGTTTTTCTTTCATTATGCCAAGCATTATTCTGGATTTTCGTATCTCAAATTTCCACGTTCAGCACCAGAGTAATCGTGGCTTTTTTCTTATTTTTTACCCAACAGTTTCTGGTTGTCAATTTCTCCCGTTACGTGTTCACGCTTTGGAACTTGAACTGCTCAAAAAATTACAGGTATCAATGCCTACCTAATAACAACGATCTTACCGAATGATTTATGCATGACAACTTTGTTCTCATTTTTTAAACTCATCAGTGATATGTTTATGATCTTTTTATGATGCATTTGAAATTTTTAAAATAAATAATTAAAAAAAAATTAGCATCCATAAAATGAGAATCTGATTTTTACACGAAACATTTCTTACAACTAATTTTCAACTATGCAGGGTCATTTTATCAAACTACTGAAACAAAAAAGGTCACACAATGACTACCACTACATTAAACTTTCTATTACGTCTGCTTGTTGACCACAAGGTGGGGGGAGAAGCGGCTATTCAATGGGCGGTAGAGTTATTTTAACTGTAAGGTAAGGAAGGCATTGTAAAATTTGACCTACGCATTGTTGTTCAACTTTCGAGAAAATCGAGAGCTTTATTTTACTATTAAAAGGTTTTTTTTTGTTTTTGATTTCAGATGGAAAAATTTGAAGCAAAGCACGCTGAGTATGGATATCTACGGCTTACACTTATTGCTCTTTTAATTTCTGTGTTATCTGTTATATCAACTCTGCTAATTGCAAATTATATGTATCAAGGAAGCTACGATCATTTCGAAGCGCCTGGTGAGGTGAGTTACTTATTATATATTTTTAAATCTATGTATATCTTCATTGTAGACAACACCATCTGTAAAAAAACTTGTTGTGGTACCAAAGAAAGTGATTATATTCAAATTAGAAAATAGAAGTCTATGCTACATTTTACCATTTGAAATCTCAAAGGTAGGGTAGGGGTGTCGAAATCTATTTCGCGCTCCAACGATAAGGCTTGAAAAAATGCGGCCGGTTTTTTAAATAAATTTTTTTTAACAGAATGCCATGATTACGAAACAATCCTTTGTGAGGAAACAACTTTCCCAAAAAGCTTTTCTTAGCATTGGAAATGCAGAAGGAGTCAAATTTTGTACAGGAAAGACTGCGTACTTGCTTGAAAAATCATTTTCAAAGTTTCGATAATGCTATTGTGACAGACGGTTTTTATGTACAAAAGTTCATTGTGGTCGAGATTGGAAGTTTGGCGAATCAATCAGCAGCTTTAAGACATCTTTTTTTTTTTGCATTTCCATTTTCATCTTGTGTCGATAAGAATAAATTTTACTTTTCTCCAGTGTTTGCATTGATTCGAACTTGATTCGATATAAGGCCGGATAGGGTTTGTAATTTTTTTGCTACCGGTTTATGCCACGTGGAGCGGGTTTGAGCACTTTGAAAACTGACACAATCTTAATTTTACATACGGATATTCTGCTCGGGACGATAATGGAGACCTGTTAAGTACTCAGTGGATTTTTCGACGGCTATAAGCCTTTGCTTTCAAGGTGTATGCCAAATGCATGTAGCATAACCCCCGCAATCTCCGAAATCAATGGCCACATGGAAAACTCCTGCATTTACGAGATTCCCGCGCCTCCAAACGCGATCCGCCGGGGCTGGGCTGATTGTTGCTTTCACTTACTATTAGGCGTGAACTGTGCTCATGGCTAAATATCTGCCATAGTTTTTCAGCGGCTAATTACCATTTTCAAAGGCTTATAGCCATATAGCTGCCTAGATGAGACAAAAGTTACTTGAGCAGTTCTGCGTCTGTAAACAATAAAACAAAAATAAAGTAAACTGGAAAAATGCGCTGGGACAATTTTTAAATGCCCAGCCGATGACCATCCAAACGAATTATGCAATTAATTGATTCAACTTACTCACAAATTTTGGTATATACGGTGCAAGAGCTACTACCACACAGCACAACTTTCGATTTCCCAACAATAAGATGTGATGAGTATACTTAGGGACCGCAATGTGTTTTCTAAAACTGAAAGTTTCCGAATATTTTTGGTTGGAATGTGTTCTTTGGCTCAATATGAGTACGCTGTCAAATTTTTATCAAAAAATGTTCGGTAATTCTCGAGTTATACCGTCCCAAAGTAGCACTGTTTTCTCCCCAGATTTGCATGAGGCGGGCCGTCGAGACGCGAGAAAAGAGACGCCCGACACTGCGAGGGTGAGCGAGAGACAACACAAAATGGAGAGAGGCGAGGGGGACTGTATCCTCCACCGCTGCTTGTGCGATCAGCATTTTCAACCGAAAACTGTATTTTTTTGCACAGAAATCGACACGAAAAAAAAATCGGAGAGTTACCACGATATTAATTTCGACGGGGTTTTGTAGCAAATTTTACGCTGAATCCGAATATGAAAAAATTAGCCGCGTGCATTATAATTGCGACCTTCAAATCTGCGAAAAACTGAAGTTTTGGTCGAACAGGGATCATTCAAATGAACATAAAATTGCTCCAAGTGGATCTAGTGTTCTAAATTGTTGTATTTGAGCTCTAAGAGGGTTTATGTTTGTATTCCACAAATAAAAAACTAGGGTCATCGCTGAAATTTTTCGAGAATTTTCAGTTGAAGTTTGACGGGCTTTTAAAAAAATCGGAGAGTTATAGGACAAAAACAGATTTCATAAATGAATTCCCCACACCTTAAACTGTCTGAACACTAAAAATTAGCCGCGTGCCCCGGTAAACTCGACCACACGGGTCAAAAAAGTGAGTTCCATTTTCGTTTTCTCCTTTTTCTGAGAAAATGGTACATTTTCATGTAAAACAGACTTGTTCATTAGATTCAGCATGGCAGATTACATCTAAAAAGATAGTTTTGAGTATTATACTTTATTCGGGAGCCTCCTTACAGGCCTGTAAACATGCCCGCGCGAACTGAGGAGAAAAATCGTCTGACTCCGCCCACCCCTTTGCGCTCCCTAAGTATACTATATGAATGCCAAAAAGGAAATTAAACTTTCTTGAAACGTTCTTTTGATTTCTAACAGAATCAAACACACATTCTTAAAAGCAGTTTACGGTTTCTTTAGTTCACTTTGTTTAAATTGTGAATTTCCATAAAATAAATGTGTTTTGATAAATCAGAGCAACTGCACACGCAATTGTCTGCGTGTGCAGTTGTAACCGAACACCGAAGGAAGATATCATTCATGACAACGACAGATTTTCTTTCAGACGCAATTTTAATTTAACGTTTACAACTACTATGTACATTGGAAAATTGAAATCTAGTCATTGTGCCTGAATACAAATGTAGAATGCCAATTTATTTATTTATTTACAAACATTAATTTTTACTTTTTTTTCTTTTCTTTTATTATTAGCTCTACTTTTGTGGGTAAAACTTTTTAATATGTTTTAGTGACACTGGAAAGTGACTCTGAACTAGGCGGAAGCACTCTCTTTCTCAAAATAGTTGATAATTGTATTTGGAGGTCCATTGTGTAGGGTAGATGAGATACTCACCAAAATGAGTTTCACCGTGCAATTCAATGTTTAAACTTCTTCTCCTGTCATCTTAACTTCAATTGAATTTGCCTTGACTCAGTTACCGTATACCCTAATTTGTTGTTTTTGTTTCTCAATGAAAGGCACTTCTTCTTTTTTTTCCTTCATTTGGTAGTCCATAATTTTAGAGTCTTTGGTTTCAATTTTTGAAGAAAAACCATTTAAATTTAAAATTGTCATACTCATACTCATACTAGTAATACATAGTACAACCCAAATTTTTCTGAATCATTTTTTTTTCGATTGGTCATCTGCTGAATGTCCTAAATGGGTACTTCGGCAATCAAAAAAGAGCTTCAAAGGCTGCTAAAGCGTTAATGACTTCACAAAGTACTACATTTTGCATGTCCTAACAGAATAACATGAAGAACTGCTGCAGCTCCTTTTGGCGTATTTTCATTTGGAAGAATTTCGGAAGAATTTTTGGAAATGAGTAAAGGCTTTTCTTTAGGTCCTTCCTTCTTGCTAGCTTAGTTTTCATTGTATCTATGTGTACTTCTCTTGGTTTTTTATTTTTTTTATTTTAATTTTAGTTTTCATTTTTATAATCAGGTAAATCCAAAAATTATTATTTTTTTCTTTTTTTCTTTCTTTTTTATTAGTCTCAGCAATTTAAAGTTCGCATTAGAATATTTAAGAGGATTTTTTTGTTTATACAGGAACACCTTCTTTTCTTGTTGTTTTGTAACTTTTCAAAAAAAGCGTTTCCTGAAAATGTGGTGCAAAGATTTTTTAAAATTATATTGTCAGCCCGCCAAAATTGTCAAACGCGTTCCGCTGAACTCAACGCTATTCGATTTTCATTTTGGTCTCCAAATTATTTCAGTTCACGTGTAAATTCAACGTGAAATGAAATAATTTGGAGACCAAAATGAAAATCGAATAGCGTTGAGTCCAGTGGAGCGCGTTTGACCGTTTTGGCGGGCCGACAATAATATAAATTACATATAAATATATATTTATATAGACTACATTATTTCACTTTATATTTTTGTTTCGGTTTCGGTTTCGGTGTCTGCAAACCTTGGGGGCAAGAACCCATTTCACTACGTCAAGTCGAATTGGACGCAACCAGTCAGGAGGCGGATCCGAACAAGCCAACGGCATTTTATGGGGTTTTTTTAGTGAGCTAGGTTCAACAAACCTTATAATCTGTTCACCTTTATATGGCTTTTCAACCCACTTATTTGTACGTTCGATTTTAGAAGGGGTACTAAGTGGTTGGTGCAGACACACCACTTTTTTAATAGTGATTTTGCTTCTCATCAACACTTTACACTCGAGTACTCGGAAGTGTACACCTTTATCAGATTCTTCAATCTTCTTGATGAGAAAACGCTCCAAGTTCCTTTAAGTAATTAAAATGAATTCAAATGCTCCTTAGATCTATTCTACAAACACAATTGCATGAACATAGTTGTTTTCATGATACTTTTTATCCCTTGCGTGTCACCCTTCATAAGCGAATGAGCTTCTTAACCTATCTAGCTACAGCTATGTTTATTTTTTTTTTTTTGAAATTGTTTTGTTTTGTTTTCCCCCTAATGAAAAACCACTTCTAAAAATCTTAATAGCATAATTAAAGCTCATTTAAATGATAACTTACTCCCATTTATTCTGCTAGCAGGAACACATGATCGAGTAATGAAACTCAATAAATATAAACTAAATTTGAGCAAAAATCTTGCTAGTCACTTGGGATATGATGCTAAGTTGAGTTGCCAAACCCATCTCCTTCACCAACAGAATTATTAGTTGTTTGTTGTGTGTTTGATGAGACCCGTCGAATGGTTCCTACGACTGACTTACTCTTGATATGTTACAATTGACCCGCCGCTTTTTCATCTTCCACTGCATGCATTCTGATGTTTTTAGCTGCTTTGCGAGTTCGTTTTTTTTTTTTCAATAAATCCTTGCTTCTCTTCTCAGACGCACCAGCCAGTGTGCGGATCGGATCGTCTGCGAACGAGAACGAGAACGAGAGAGTGTGAGCCCAATGAAGTACCATAAATTTTTTCGGAGTGGTGGGGTGGGGGGTGGGGGGTACTTTTGTTGTCTTTGTGACATTTTTCTAAAGCACTGTAATATAACAGTTGTATTCCTGTCGTTGCTCTCCCATTCGTCATTTCTATATTTCACACTGCAAGAATCATTTTTCACACTCAATTGGCTATACTATGGCTCATCAATTGCAGAAGACGCTTTGCTTCTTCTTCTTCTTCTTCCTTCTCCTTCTTCTTGGTGTCATTCGAATTTGAAAAAAAGTGAAATGAAAGATGTGAGCTTGGGTTATGAACAAACCCTGCGCCAAAAAAGCATCGCAAGAGAACAGCGACGTATATGACTTCTTTTTGGTGACGAAATTGAGAAACTGGTTGGTAAGAGAGCTTCATTCTATTCCTTTTTCCTTTTCTTTGGCAAAAGTGTTTTCAAAAGAGCACACTTCTTCTTTTTTTGTTTTCAGTTTACTCATTCTCTGTTTAACTGATTCATTTCCACCCCTAGCGTCTTCCAATTCACTTTTTCCCACTATTTTGAGGAATACTAAAGACATCACATCTATTTTCGTAACTATGACAATTTAAGTCATTATTCAGACGTTATACGTAATTCATTTATACGTACAAGGCAATAGCTGTTTTCTTTTGTTTCATTTTATGGTGCTCTCGAAATTTCATGACTAAAACCGTTTACCTCTAATTGCTAGAGTTCTCATTTTCAGATACCAAGAGGCTCGATTGAGGAGCGATAGGCTGACACTGTAGTTTTGGAACGTTTGATTTGATCGGTACGTTTTTTAAAAGTTTGTTTGTTGCCGCTGTAACGATGCGTTTACTTTTTTGGAGCAGGGTGCAAAATATGTGTACAGGGGAGAGAGGCACAAGTAATATGACAGAAATTAATGCATTTGGTGAACGCCCCTAACTCGATGGCTATTAGCCGCTTTCAATAACTGGTAGCTATTTTGCCATTGGCACACGCCCCGAATTTGATGGCTACTATCCCTTTTCAATGGCTAAAAGTCGTTTTCCATGGCTATTAGCCATATACGCGCCAAAAATCTATGAGAATGCCCATAATTTGAAGAGAAGAGCTATCGAAAACGGCTAATAGCTATAGAACCCAGGACGTGCGCCAAACGTATATGACCAACGACACGAGTTCGATGGCTGTTAGCCGTTCTTAATGGCTATTAGCTAAACATTTCCTGATAGAGGTAGAACTATAAAATACGTATTTTGCTTCCCAATTTTCTCACCAGCTACAGTATTCGGTTGCTTTGTATGGAATCAGGGGCAAATGGTGTTTAAAACTTTCTAAAACTTATTCACGTGGTCTGGCGCGCCATGGGCTCTTTTATCTACCATTTCTAGATATCAAAAATGGCTAGAAAAAGAATTTTAGACAAATAGGGCTGTTTTCCCACAGCTCCTACTTCCACCCCAATCAAAATTTTTCCAAGACGGTCTGCGTCGTTGGAAGCTGTCATACTACTTATGCCTTTCAAAAAACATGGTTTTGAAAGGGCAGTTTGAACTTCAATTTGGTTTCTTTTGTTTTTAGTAATATAATGGTAATCAGGCATTTTTAAAAATCTTATCAGTGATTGAAATGCTTAACTTAAAATTAAAACATTTCTACTAAGCTTGTCATAGAAATTGGCAAGCGAAAGACAAGCAGAGTGGAAAGCTGGACAAATTCGACATGCTTTAATGGGGGGAAATGCTCTAGATAAAAATGTAGAAAGCGGCAAGTTTGGAAAACATTCTAGTAAAAGAAAAATAAAATTGAAGAAATTCGAAACCAAGTCACAAATAGCTCGCTTCATTTCGTTTGTTTTTGGCCATGCTAATTTACTCCTGAGACTATAACATTTTTCAGTATGAAATCCTTTCTCTCTCTCTCTTGTTTTTGTGCACTCATTTTTTGAACGATTTTAAAAATTCAAATTAACAGAAAGTTTGGAAATTTTAGATGGCAAGAGGTCTTTCACATAATCCTCAACTAGCATTTTATATTCGACAGAATGCATTTTTCAAGAAAAAAATGTTAATTTTTAAAAATTAAATAAGTTTTTGCCCATTGCCTTTGTTTTGCTCCAAGGCCAAGAAAATGGGGTTTGCAAATTAGTTTTTTTTTGCTCAAAAAATACTCAGGCTTCCCAAATATGTATATTAAAAGTACGTAGCATTGTCTGTTTTTTTTTCCTCATTTTCTCATTGCTATTCAAAAAAATATTTCATTATCTGCAGCAACTGGTGCTCAGTGAATTGTGAGATATTTAACTTGCTAAGAAAAATGTAGTAATTCTCTCTATTCACTCGTTTTATAGTTTGTTCACTTCTTGAAAACATCTCATAGAAAATGCAGAGGTTTTTTTTGTTGTTTTTTTTTTGGTTTGAAAGTCAAATATTTATATGTATACATTTTATTCTAGAGTAAAACTTTTTTCTGTTGTTTTTAAAATTATTATTTTTTTTTTAAATATATACGTATTTCCTTTTCTCATATTTCGATTGTTTTTCACTTGTGTTAATGGCTGAAATAATTTTTATATCTTGTGACCAAACAAAAAAAATATTTTTTTTCCAATTTTCACGGAAAAAAGTATTTCTCTGATATTCATTCAGTCAGCTTTCAAAGAAAAATACTAGAGAAAGATATTATTCTGCGGAAAGAAAGATATAACTTAGTTTTTCTTTCTCATCATACATACATACCTTTTAAGGTTTTCTATGTATGTAATGTGAAAAAACTAAAAAAAAACACTAGGAAAAATATAAAGAAAAGAAGTTTCCGCCACGCCACATGCAGCAAAAACAGCATTTGTTTTTCGGTTCGGTTATATTCTGTTTTATTGCATAACTTTAAGTAATTCTTTTTGAATAATAGATTTGTGGCTCTCACGTCAGTATGTCACAGAAATAAAAATTGATTTCTGCTGTTAAGACGATTTCCTGACAAACATCTGCTTGTTACTTGGATAATATTTATCTTTGACAAGGAACAGAATGTTGTCTAACAGCGACGCTGTTTTGCAGCCGCCCGGGTCCCTACGTTCAGCTGTGTGGACTTGGGAGCGCTTGAGCCCCCTTTGCTCCGCCTCTTTCTCAGCTTCAACTCTGCTTGGCAAAAATGAGACTACAGACGTCCACAAGCAACCAACCACTGCTTCTTATTTTATTTACTGTGACGATCATTTTTGATAATTAATATTATAATCACCTTCTCTTTGCCGTCAAACCATCACTTCTTTCGCTTTACAGTTATTTAATCCTTCATAGCAAATGAGTGAGGCATTTTGAACATATGTCACTGACCACTAGTCGATCTACACAATTCGTAATCTCGCCTACACGGAACCGTATTCCTAATTCATTGACTCTGTCGCTTGCCACTTTGAACAACAATCAGCTACTCGACTTGCCACCTCCCGCTTTGGAGCCACTGAAAGAAACTACTCCACTGACAAACGGTGGATCTGGGTGCAAAAAAATATCCGTGCCTGTGCCAGATTTAACCAGACGTCCACGCCAGACTATTCCTCCAACGTATTCTTCTTTTCCAGTAAGTTTTTGCTGTTTTTTGTCAATAAAAAAAAATGAAGAAATATAACCAAACTGGTGCTGAAAATTAGTAATTTGTTTTCATAATATGTATGCTAATGTATATCTATATTTCTTGAATAATTTATCTGTTTCTATAAAGTTAAGACTAATATTTAGAGATGTACATACATATTTACCAAAAACTTAATAATGTGCAAGTACTTGATCCAAATTCATTGTTAGATGAAAGGCGCTTTTGAAGAACAACGCAATGCAACGCAATGCTTTCTGAAAAATTCAAGGAAAAATAGGCTAGTAAGTGTACACGTAAAAGAAAAAATCGCGTTGGGTTTTAAATTTTCAAGCAAGTTCTTTGTATTGTCATGTTGGTGGGTGCGCTCTTCTCCAAAACTCTATTTTTCTGGGGTATTTTCACGTATTTCCTGCACGCATTTCTTAGCCCAGTTCTTCATAGACAGGCTCAAAACAAGGATATATGTATTTATTGTAACATTTCCTCGAGTAGTTTCCTTTAAAAGGGATAATAATTGAATATCCCAATGCCAGGCGAACCCTATTCATTGGTTTTGTTGCCAGCCATCTTTTTAGCTGATGTTTGGAAAAAAGAATTGAAGCAAAAAATGTATGCTGCCTCTCGGGTTCATTCATACTTTATGAAGTAAAAATATGAGCACATCAAACTGCTTAATTTGAACAAGACTATAGACTGGCTCACTAATAACAAACTCGGTTTTATTTTTAAAATGTTTCTTGGATTTTCAACTTTCCCATCCCATATTTTGAAGTGAACACAATGCAAAGAGCCACTGAAACATTATTTTGGCACAAAGCGTCCCCTCCGACATTTTGAAACCGCTTCAAAAATTCCCTGGAGAGCTAATAAATGTTGATACTAACCCGCTAATTCCAAAAAGCTTTGATTGATCGGAATAACAAAAATAAAAAACCACGACGGTCAAAAAATTAAGTAATTTCTAGTCGTCGTCCAAATGTGATTAAAAGGAATTTGTCACTCGTTTTAGAAACAATTTATTAATTTATCTTTGTTTCCGGTTCAAGTTGGAAAATATGATGCATCTAATTAAGTTTTTTTCACAATGAGATTATCTATACTTCTATTGAAATTCCATTCAACTTAACTCTTTTCAAAGTGCAGTTTGATTAGTTCTATTTTTTGTGCTTTTTCCGTGAAAGTAGATTTTTGATTACGTACAAAGGCTAGTCGTGAGAAAACTCGGATAACGTAGAAAATTAAAACCAACTTAGAAAGATGCTTTAACTTACTCGTGAGACTTCAAATTTCTTGTCAAGCAGCTAAATGATAATGTGTATGTGCAAGATTAACAACGCGGCGCTGATAATATCGTTCTGGATTCAGATTTATGCGCATATTTTGTGAGAGTTCGAACCTTTTTTTCTGGAATTTTCTTGATATTTTAAACAATTGAACATTAGAGTTTTTGATTAGAAGCCACGCGTAGCATGCAGCAAGTAGGACCACGTTTTTTTTAAGGGCACAAGAAAAGTTTTTGAATAGAAGGCAAACAATAGCAGTTTGGCAACAAGAGTGGAAACTTATGTTTTCTTCAAATTGACTTTGCAAAGTATGTGAGAAACTTTTGAAATATTTATAAAAATTGCCTTGTACTGATATTAAGTTACTTTTTTTCTTCAATTGAAAGCCAATATGAACTGCTATGTGGGTTGTTGATTCCAGTTCTGAGTCCCAATTACAGTCTGAAATTTCTTCAATAGAAAAGGTTAGTTTAAAAATGTAAAAATTACTAATAAAAACTCAACACGTAAGTTTCTGTTTTCTAGAAAACTAGAACTAGAATTCAATTCAATACAACCTTTCAGTTAAACCACGCAGATATGACTATTTATCCTAAAAGCGTCTGAAAGGAAGTTTTGCCAACGGCTGAAGTATTACCAAATTATTATCCATTGTACGGAAGTCCGCCTATTTACCTTTTTTGGCCACTTAGCTAGAAAAAAAAAATAAAAAAAGTGGGGATACTTTTTTTGGCACAGGGTAGTCCTATTCGAAAAATTGTATTCGACCAACAAGAGCATTTTTTTAAAAGTCAAGTCAATGAGAGCTACATATTTTTAACGAGAATATTGTTGTTTTTGAGCTGGCTTGTCAAATTCAAATTCAAATTCACATTCCTTGAGACAAATTGTCAATCCAGGCCAATCCCATGAAGCATTTTCAAAGAAAAGCAGAGAGAAAATTGTCAGATATGAATATTCATATTCAATTGTGTGTGTCAAGAGGGCACACTAATTGAGTTCTCTTTTTGGTTCGTCGTTTCCTCCACCATTGACTTTGAATTTTTAAACTTTCGTTTGTATACGTTTTCTTATTGTTTTAGTGTTTCAAAGCTTTGTTTTTTTCTGTTTTTCTTGGAAAAAAACATGTACAATTTTTTGTTAAAATATAATTTCCTAGGATTTTATAAATTGCAGAAATCAAAATTTGTAGAGCCAAAAGAAAAAATAGAAAAAATAGGAAAAAAAGAAAGAAAAAAACGTTTAAATTGGATTCTACACGGAACCTTTTCTTCTTTGTTTTTTTTTTCTTTTTTAAGTTTGACTTTTCGCATTTTATCACTCTAAAAAGCTCTTTTATATGACTGACTTTTGATTCAAAATTTTGTAATCCCTCAACTGCTTTATATTGTCCACTCAAACTTCCGTCTAAAGATGACGCGCTTTGTGTCAAAATATGTTTCGGAATGAAGACTCTTTTCTTTTATTTAATGCTTTCCAGGCTGCTCAATAAAAAACATTACCACATTTTTAAAAATTTATTTTATTTTTTATATATTTTTTCTGCCACTTTTTTATTGTAACTCTTGAAACTCCACTGTAAATTCTACGTTTTTAATTTTCTAGAAATGCAATAAAAACTGAAAACTCAATGGGCACTAACACTACCGCAAAAACAAATGTTTCGACCATCTAAGGTTTGTTGGGAAGAGCGTATTTATTTTTTCTTTTGGAGTTTTCCAATGAATACAATGTAATATGCAGATCATAGTCATAAGGCAGAAAATTCCACGATATCAGCATGTGTGAATGTCTAGTATTTGACACCTGCTGAAACAGAATTTCCTGAATTTCATATTTGTCTGAAAATGCGCAAAGTGACAAACACATAGTTCAAAGAAAAGTAATTTTAAGTAGTAATCCCTTCGCCAAGCGCGATGCACCGCCCCTTTCTAACCAAGCATTTTCCCCTGCTGTGGTTGTTTGGTGCTCTCACTGCCTGCTTAGTTTTTGACACCCTCTCCGTTTTCTCAACACCTCTACCAAACCAGAGCATTTTTCGGAAACTCGAATTTTTATTAAAAAGAACAACAAAAAACGAGCCCAACTTGGATCGGTTTGCACTTACATACTTCCTCCCCATCTGGTGCTTTTATTTTGTGCCAGTCCACCACTTTTCTACTCGCTACTAGTTATATTCGGAGCTGACTGAGATATAAATGAGACCCGGCTAAAAAATTGGAGAAACGCGGGAAATGCTCTGTGGTGGTGCCTGCTGAAATGCACGCCGGAAAAGCTTCCTGGCACAGGTTTGCTGCACGCCTTGGCAAGTATAAGGTACGTCGCTGGTTTCTAATTTTAAGGCGAAACCCAGATATTTTATTTATTTTATGTTTTTCTCCTTAAAATGTGCTGGTTTTTGTTGGCTCTGTATAATCTGATTTTAAAAACTCGGAAGGACTTTTTTCAAGGATCAGATAAACTATGTTTCCTTCCCTATTACGGGCTTTCAAAAGTAGGAAAAGGAAAAAAAAAAGAGCCCGAAACTTTTTTTTGTTGTTTAAATTCAAAACCCAACCCAGTCAGAATTAGCCTTGCGTGAAACAAAGAATGCTGCACAAACTCGACACCTGGCCACAATCCGTTGTGCAACTTTTGGGATTTCATTAATCATACACCTTGACGTAGTAAATTTATGTAACTTAATTGGTTTTTTTTTTCTACTTATTTTTTTCCAACTCCCTTCCTCCAGGTATGTACCTATGGAAAACTATTTTCAAATTTTACGATGGAATGAACAGTAAACAAAATTTTTCACTTTCACCCGAATTTTAAATGCTCTGTTTTCTTGTGGCAGCACAATCCAATCCAATCCCAAATTCATGGCTCTTCCAGGCTACAGCTTATTTGAGCTCGCCGACCGACTAGCATCACAAAATTACGGCCTTTTTAGAGAAAAAGGAGAGATTCAAAATACTAGTCAGTCAACGTATTGGATTACACTAAAAAGTATTAGTCCCCAAATTTCTTGGTTTGCTCGAAATTCTCGCTTTGTTTGTGTTCGATAAGTGCTTCAGAGAGGATTGTTTTATTCAGAATCAAAATTGAAAAGACTCCTGACAGTCGGATCACTACTAAAATTTGTTGCGTTTACTCTAATTTAGCTTGCAAATGCGGTAGCAATTATAGTCATTAACGTTTCAAACAATGATGCGTTAGATACCTACTTATGTACATTTTCTTTTAGAATTCTTAAAGGATTCTGGATTACTGAGGTGTACGCTTTGGAAAAACCGCAAAGATATGAACGTATGAAAAAAATGTACATGTAAAATCTGAAATTTTGAATCTTAAACTCAAAATTGAGTGGGAAAAGTTTGAAAAGGTTTACTGATATTCTAAAACAGGTTTGGGCTTTTAAACAAAGCCTTGACTACTTCCTAAAAGTTTATTTAAAAGGACTGTAATTTTTCTAAAGCGTAAAAATGGACTCAGCGCTTTGCTGTTGCAGTGAATTGCACACGGATGCATATAGTGTCCGTATTTTAATCATGTCGTGCATTTATGCCTATTTGACCGTAGAAGTATAATACATTTGCCTTTTCCGATTAACGTTCTCACGTTTTATCAATTTAGCCACAAATAGGGGGAGGGGGTACAAATTTCGAGTGATTTAGGCAAAAAAGAAAAAAAGGCGGCGACCAGGTCGCAAATGCCACAGGCTTGTATCTAGGCCTATTACAGTATTTCCTCTAATTTAAGCGCATGCCCGCCTATTGTTTCATTTCATCACAACTGACGGTTATTTAGAGGTTTGCACACCAAACTTCGGTCGTCTCCTTCCTGCTTGGTTAGAAAGTATTTTGCCGAGTTTGAAAATGTAAACCTCCAAATACCCGGCAGTTGTGATGAAATGAAATAATAAAAGGTCATGCGCTTGAATTAGAAGAAATACGGTATTATTTTTTCAATGCAAAAAAAAAGAAATTAACAGTAATGATATAGATCATAAGGACCACATAATTCAAATACGGACACTATATGCATCCATCGCATTTTCCCTGTGTGCCAAAGGAAAAAAGGCTAAACGGCTAGAAAAAACGAGGCATTACGAAATGCGAAGATACAAAGACAAACATATTGTTATCGGTAGGGCGCAAAAATATACAGGGCAAAATGTCGAAAAACCCACAAAAAAAAATTAAAAATTGAAGTTCAAACTGTCCTAAAAGCAATTATTCGTGGCGTCTCGCGTAGAACCTTCAACACCATGCTCCAAACAAGAAAACGTCTCGGATACACCGAGAAGACCAACAAATTCAGACGGATGTATGCTCGGCTCCTTCAACAACACTGAACCGCCACTCCTCTCGCGGATCATTGGCGTACCCGCACCCACGCCACCACGAGCGCCAACAACAGCTCTTGCTCTTCGAGTACCTCCAGCGTGTCCGGTCAAAAAAAAGCTACCAGACACTAGAAACAAATACCAGGAGACATCGCTAAGAGATAAAAAGACTGTAAATATCTTAAAGTATTTAATTTTTAGACACATACTAGATCACGGGGAATAAGAATCAACATCTATTATCATTAAAATCTAGCATTCTATGTACATACATACATACATAAAACTAAAACTAAAACTAAAACTTGAGCAGGAAACAAATCAAATTATTTAAATTCATTTCAGCGGACACCACTCGAAAAAGCGAGACATCTTGATAATCTCCCATCGTACCAGGTAGGTTCACTATACTTTATTCAAAATTGGAAAAAAAAATTTGCTTGGCGCTTTGTCTGGCGCTTAATTGAAATAACTTCTCAAAACAACCTTCTGATAGAAAAAGAGACAGCTCTCGAACCAACGTTATTTTATTTTGCAATGATGCTCACAATGTTAATGTAATTTTCGTCGGGCGCTTTTTACGAGTTCATTTCTTTCTCTTTTTTTCATAACGCGCTCTAATTAATGTATTGAAATGCTCTTTAATGTAATGCAATACGCTAAATACTCTCATGTAGTTTTTAACAAAACGTTTCAATGACGGGTGTAAGAATTAAATCTCATATCTTTTTTTTTTTTGAGAATCGAAAAGTTCTTGCCACGAGACTCGCTCAAGCTTACTTTTCCAACATTTCTTCAAAAATTAGACAAGTCAGGTGAATAATAATATTCTGCGAGTTGAATAAAACTCAAGTTCCGCAATTTCCTAAAGTGTCAGTTTGTGAAACGGGGGGAGCAGTAGAAGACATCATCTTTCCCCCATAATAGTATTTGGATGATCACTTAGACTCTTCTGTTACTGCGGCATAGAAGAAAACTACTTTCTGTTGAGCGCCGCTCAGCTTTTTTTCTCTTTTTTCTTTGACAACACTTTCGTATCAAACGCTGCAAGTTTGGTCTACATGTTCGTGTTTTTTTCGTTATCCCACTAAATGTTGTTTATAAAATTCGTCAAGATACTGAATATGTGAGCAATTTTTTTTTGCGCAACACCAATGTATCATACTAAACAAGGCAATACAAGGTATATCAAAAAGGTTAGTGAGCAAAATTTCTAACGTTTTACAAATTATAATAATTTATTTTTTACCATCCAACGAGAAAACACCATACGTGTTGTTGTTGTTGTTGTTGTAATAAGTATGCTAAAACCCCCTTCAAACCCAACCGATTCCCACCAAACTTTGGCCGCCTAATGCTCTTTTGGTTTAAAAATGTTTTGCCAAGTTTCGTGCAAATAGGCCAAGTACGAATGGTCACAAGAGGCTTTAAAATAATAAATATTTTTATTTCAAGGATTAAATGGCAATCTCAAAAAAATAAAAGAAAAATAAAAACAAGAAATGGTCTCTGTCAGTCAATGTTTGTTTGTATTTAAGCATAACCAAATTTCTGCTACTCTATTCATTTTTTTATATTCAATTTGCGAGAAAAAAAAACTAGTGGCAAACAAATTGAATTTGCAAATAAAAACTAAAAACTAAAAACAAAAAGAATAGATGGATATAGCACTTGACACAACACAATTATCTGTTATTTAAGGCCCAAAAACTATTAGACGGATCACATCAATTACGTATTGATTCCCATCACGTTGGAACAGCTGGCCACGGCGCAGGTAAACTTTTCAATGAGTATAAACATGAATAAATTGCGGTGTTGTAGGATCAGGACACGGACATAAAAAAGAGTTTGGGCCCGCAATGATTCTCTACTACTTGGCATCGGCGTTCCGAGCTCTTTACCCGCGTCTAGATGACGATTTTGTCGACAAGCTTAACTACTATTATACAACGACTATTTGTAAGAAAAAACAAACAAAAACAAGACACATTGGTGTTAATTTAACACAGAAAAACGTTTTGCAGTGGCCTCCTTCGCCCTTCTAGTCTCAGCCAAGCAGTATGTCGGATTCCCAATCCAGTGTTGGGTTCCAGCAACCTTCACGGATGCAATGGAGCAGTACACTGAAAATTACTGCTGGGTGCAGAATACATATTGGGTGCCTATGCAAGAAGATATTCCACGGGAAATCTACTCACGGCGAAACCGACAAATAGGATATTATCAATGGGTGCCGTTTATACTTGCTATTGAAGCCCTGTTATTCTATGTTCCGTGCATTCTATGGAGAGGACTTCTTTACTGGCATAGTGGTAAGTTTGTGCATATTTATATCACGTTTTCTGAGAACCTCATATAGGCATAGAGCCTAACTTTAAAAATTCTGGTACACGCTTTGCTGTATTTCACGGCGCGTGGCCCGCAACGTTATTGGCAACGCGCCCCGCTGAGTGGGGAGGCTGCTTGTCTGCGTCTCTTCGGCGTGGCATGCTGACCCAAAAAATATCCTCGCACACGGCGTGTTGGACGGAGCGTTGGAAAATAAAATTTAAACTGCGCGGGATTTTTTCTCGAAAAAAAATGCTCACCTCAGTGTGGTCGCATTTAGCTGCGCAGCGTTTTTCTGCGTTTAACTGATACGAAGAGGAACGAAAACTGATACGCAGACAAGCAGAGTGCGAGGATACTGTGGTTTTTGTAGCAAACTCTCGCCGGAGAGACGCAGACACTCGTCGGAGCGCGTTGCCAATAATGTAACCACGGCGTGTTGAAGAGTACATCGTGAAAATGCGCTCCACTGCTCACATAGATTTGAGGAAACGCGGTTGTTACAGATTTGAATCGGTTTAGATTTTCAAAAACGAGGCGCTGGCGGAACACGTTTTCTGCATAAAATAAATAGGGAAATATTGTTTAAATATTTAGAATCATGCAAAAGATATGAACCCATAAGAAAAAAATATATGAAAAATTGCTGCGGCGCCGCAGTAACGACGTTTTGAATACGCCATTTCGCGCTTTTTTTTCTCGAGTGACGTGGCAACTTTCCCGCGAAATTTAAATTTTAGTTTTCATGTACCTCTCAACACCCCGTGCGTAACGTTCCGGGCAGCACGCCGTGTCGCACTCTGTTTGAGATGAGTGGCTGTGTAGCTAAATGCAGCCTATGGTGGAAAAATGCTACCAGACTTACAATTAGGCCAGAATTTTTTTTCGGGAAATAATCCACTCAGTTTGAATGTTATTATTCAATGTTCTGTCTGACACGACGTTATCAAAATATTTCTATTTTAATTTGAACCAAAATTTTTATATTACTTTCCTGTAACAACGTTCAATGTTCGAGTCTCCCAAGCATTTCAAACTTTTCAGGCATCAATTTGCAAGGCCTGGTTCAGATGGCGTGCGACGCTCGTTTAATGGATTCCGAAGTGAAAACGCGAACTGTTTACACCATGGCTCGACACATGCAAGACGAAGTTCAACTCACAAACATTGACCGACAAGCTCACAGCAGAAGTTGTTTTTCCAATCTGCAAATGGGGGCCAATTGCGGGCGACATTGCGGATGCTATGTCACAATGCTATATATTGGAATTAAGGTAAGAGGTTGATATGAAAGAACTTTTGAGAAACATTTTTCATTAGGTTCTTTATTCGGCAAATGTTCTACTACAATTCTTTCTACTAAATCATCTACTTGGTTCTAACGATTTGGCATACGGATTTTCACTTCTTAAAGATCTCATGCATGAAATTGAATGGGAGCAAACTGGAATGTTTCCAAGAGTCACACTTTGTGATTTTGAGGTATAAAAGCAAAATTCTACAGTTAAAGTAACATTTTTTCAGGTCCGAGTTCTTGGTAATATTCATCGTCACACTGTGCAGTGTGTGTTAATGATAAACATGTTCAATGAGAAAATATTTTTATTCCTTTGGTTTTGGTTCCTGACTTGTGGAATAATCACAGTTTGCAACACCATGTATTGGATACTCATCATGTTTATCCCATCACAGGTTTGTACACTGTTTATAAACTTTTTTAAGCAGCGGGGCAGCTCGGCATAAAGATCCTTTTATTGAAGGGGATTTGCTACTTAATTTTTTAAAACAAAATAAAAGTGTTACTCGTTCAGGGAATGTCCTTTGTTCGAAAATACCTTCGCGTGCTGCCGGATCATCCAGCCAAGCCAATTGCAGACGATGTGACGCTCCGAAAGTTCACAAACAATTTTCTTAGGAAAGATGGTAGGAACATTTTCTTAACATTTTCAGCCTTACAATATACATAATTACAGGTGTTTTTATGCTGAGAATGATCTCAACTCACGCCGGAGAATTAATGAGCAGTGAGTTGATCCTCGCCCTTTGGCAAGACTTCAACAACGTCGATCGGAGTCCCACACAGTTTTGGGACGCAGAACATGGTCAAGGTGCAATAGATTAGAGATGAAAACATTTATTACGAATAGTCAAACGTTCAAGTCATTTGCGTTTGACTTTGTGTTTACAAAAACCTTTCTTCGATAGACCGGTACACAGTTGTCAAAACATTTGAAGATCCTCAGTTTTTATGTTCTAGAACTTTTCTCCTGTATGTTTCTTTCAGTTCAATTTTATTTAATCCATTTTTAAATTCCTTTTATGACTTATTTGCTGGCATTGTTCTATATGCACGTGTCTAATAATGTGACTTTTTATCAAAAGTTGTTTTTCTTTTCTTTTCTTTTCCCTTCTTTTTAATTTTTTTTTTGTTTTTAAATTCTTTCCTTCTGACATTCATCTCACTGTCCTAAAATTTTATTTGCATTTTTGGTTTAAAAACCTTTTGTAATCAATTAATTAAAAAAACTTTCACATCGGTTTCGTCAAATTGCGCTCATCATAATGTACTACCAAAGCAAAACCAACTATTAGACATCCGTTACTTTATTCTTATCAACGAAAACATTCGTAAACTGAACTTTCAACTGTCTGAGCTTATTTTGATTGCATAAACACAGTTATAATGATTAATTGTTTTTATATTCTTATTTATGTTCCATTCTACCTTTCATTCCATTTTAATAAACTTGTCATTGAAATATTGGAGTGAACAATCGTCGTTGAAAGAAAAGACGCAATTTTAACCGAAAATCTGGATTTTTAAAGTTTAAATATGTGCATTAGCAAGAATTCGGTCTGATTATTTATCAATTATGAATTTTGCATCAGAGCGGACTGACCATGTACCTTTTGGCACAGTTGGCAGCTGGAAGGAGGGGAGCATAACGGTTTCAAAATTGCTGTGAGCATTCCTTAATGCCATAGCAAACGCGATACATTAACTGTGCCCCACATCGTCTAGACAACCGACTGTCCCTAAAAGATGAAAATTGTGGTGAGACGCTGGGCGCATGCTTCGTGGCTATACTGTTTTTTAGATTTGCCAAACTGCACTTCCAGCCTGCCCGGATTCACCGTTTGCATGCTCCCAGAGAGGGCTAAAATTGGAAACAATTATTAGCCGCTGGTGCAACAGTCTGTGCCCACACCCCTCTTCTTCGAGCAGTCATCGATTCCGGAAGAGGCCGAGCGAGGGACATAGGACTGACATATACATAATTGTTTTTTTTTGTATCTAAAGATACTTTTTTTTGATTTTTTTGCAAATATCCGCCCCTAAATTTGTGCTACAGAGCACCATGCCCAGAGTTAAAATAAAAGCTATATATTTGAATTTATGTTTAAATTGTTCTCAATTTTGAAAAAACCAATCTCATTGATCTATTCTTCAGAGATGGTTCTGAGCAATATTCTTTCCTATGGTTACCATAATTATAAAACTCATTAATGCAAAAAACAGTGTCATTTAACATTGTTCTGGGTTCAATTACCTCTTGTTATTAGCACTGTTGACTCAGCCATAATTAGCCGTAGTAAATTGAACGTCAACAACCCAATGCTCTTACTTAGTTACTATTACATTTTATTCTGCCGTAGAGACTATTATTTCTCTTGCAATGCCAGGAATATTTATATTTTTGTATATATTATATATTCAGGCGCCTTTTATATTTATAGTGTAGCTTAAAAATAGAGCACATTTTCTTTATAATCTTTATGTTCTCACTGACTAGTTGTGATCAACTTCTATTTCATTCTAGATGTCGCAACAACTTCTTTTTTTTGACAACATCTTCTTGGTGCACTTCCGACAAAGCGTAGTTGATGCAAATGGTTTTATTTTGGTAGAAACGCAAGCTTTTTTGCAAAGCAACTCAACAGCTTGAGCTCTTTTTTTGATGTTCCTTGGTGAATAATAGGAATTCTAATAGATCTGCATTTTCATACTTCATCATAAAAATTCTCTGCTTGGTTTTTTTTCCATTCATTTTCCAAAAACAGCGACATCATCACGAAAGCAATATTCTTCAAACATCGTTAGGAATAAAAGCTTAATTTACAGCTAGTTATGTTTTATGGGTTGATTTTTGTTTTTATTATCCAATGCACATCATTTCGATTCTCGGACTACATGCCACCATTCGATCAAAGCCACCGTATTTATCAATTGTGTACAGATAAAAACGATCAAATATTTTTAGGACGAATACAAAATAGTGATGTAAGATACCCTTTTTTCATGTTAAATAAGCTCACATTAATTTTTTTCTTTTTCTTTTCAGATCAGCTTTTATTTGGAGAAATATATTCTTTGCTGGCCAGACTACGTTAGGTTTGTGCCTACAAGACATCATTCTATAGTCTGGTTTTTGAAAGCTTTAAGGTTGGTTTTTTAAGATTTTAAGATACATAAATGGTTGCTTTTCAGAGGCTGTGAAGTGAATCAGATTCTCAGCCATCACAGTAGACCTAGAACCGACTTCCGGCGCACATTTCATTACGAGTTTTTAAAATACTCGTATGCTATGGTAAATCAATATAAAAAGTAAAAAATAAATATAAAAAGTTGCACTTGATTGTAGATTTGTGAAAGAGGAAAATTAATACCACAGTCGGAGCATTTCTTTTTATATGCCTACTCAGAATTGTTCAACACGTTGTATCAAATAAATAACAAAGATCGACAGTAAGAAACTCTAATTTTCAATAATCCATGGCTTTCCAAACTTAAGATTGGTTTGTGATCGTATCAGCGACGTGTATGCTGATTTATATGGAAGGTGCTACGTTCCACATGTTGAAAAACGGCAGACAAAAATTAAAGAGAGGTGCAATGGAGTTGCGGCTCCTCTACTGAAGTTTCAAGATTTTTTTCTCCGTTTTTCGAGAAGTTGGTTACATTTTTACTATTAAAGTGTTTGTGTTTTTTTTAAGATTGTAGCGATTTTCGGAGTTTTATACTACTCAACAAATCCGATAGTGTTCGCACGATGGGCTTTGCTCTCACAAAAGACGTCACATATATGAACCTTCTAAGTTCTAACCTTGTCTCCAATATTCACAGTGATTCAGAATTGCCATCGCTTGTGTTAAAGGTGATTAAGTTAATTTGAACTTTATTCACGAGAAAAAAAACTGTTTTTTTTGTTTTTTCCAATTCATGCGATGTTAAAATATGTTTTAAAAACACAGGGGATTTTCCTACGATTTAGCATTGATAGTGAAGAGACGCAGAAGGTGAGGAGGTCATGGAACAGAGGGGGGGCAGTCTCTGCGTCTCTTCATTATCAACGCTATATCGTGGGAAATCCCGTTTCTCTACCTGCGTTTTTTAAAACATATTTCAACATCGTCAAACAGTTTTTTATTTGTTATTATCTCCAATCCCTGAGAGTGATAATTGAAGACTCGACTGTTGCTGCAACATTTCTCATTGGCTGCAATCAAACTGTGGAGTCAGCTTGAAACTGTTCGAAAGTTTGTTTTTTTAATATTTATTTTAAACATAATTCTTCTTATGTACAGATGCCGTTATGCTACAAAAACGAATTACACGGAGACAAATAGTAATGAAACGGAGGAAGAGAGACTTGTGAAATTAAGCAGTTTAATTACACATAACTGTTGCCCTTCTAATAATATTCACATTTGCGATTTGAACAATGAAAGGAAGTATCAGTAAGTGATAAGCTAACCTTGTTGTCTGCGTTTCTTTCTAACTTTTCAATTCCTCTTTTTCCATTAAAAAATGGTTTCCGTAGAGCGCAAACGCAATCTTCACGGTGGGCTAGCCGGAACGTTATTGGCAATGTGCTCCGCTGATTGTGGGTGGGGAGGCTGCTTGTCTGCGTCTCGTCAGCCAGAATCGCTACAAAATAACAATATCCTCGCACTCTGCGTCTCCTCCCTCTACATAACAGTTTAACACAGAGCAGCCTACGGTAGAAAAATTCGACAATTAGGCCAGAATTTTTTTTTCGGGAAACAACCCGCGCAGTTTAAATTTTATTCCCCAACGTTCCGTCCAACACGCCGTGCTTTTCAGAAAAATGGCAAAGCACGCAAGTTTTGGATTTCGAATTGAAGCTGGACTTTTAGCAGCAATCTTTTTCAACACTGTCTTTCTATCATTCTTATTGTCCAAGACGTACTTTAAGCTCTCTACAGCTACTATTCTTTTTGTCCTAAATATCATGGGATCCAATATAGCATTTATGCTTTCCTTTTTGTTCTTTTTCGTGGATCTCCTTTATCAAGATCGATATGGACCTATTAACGAAGATGTGAGTCAAGCTAACGAACTATATTTAAAAATAATTTTTTGTTTTAGTATATGGAAAAATCACCGGAGCTGATAATTGCCGAAACGTTACAAACACATTTGTTCGCTCACAACGAATTTAAGAAGCATTTAGTGCAAGAAACTTTGTATTCACTAGCACAAAATGGTTCTCTCACCGGACTGATACATTTATTGGTTTTAGTTCTGGTAATTATCTTTCCTTTTTGTTAGCAAGCGTTGATGTCTGTCTGTATTTATTTATCAGTGCGAGATTTTGCGTGTACAGCGTTTTCCGGTTAAGTCAGAAGGGTAGTGTCATCGTCGAAAACGTTCAAGCAGTGTTTAGTTTAATCACGACCTATAGGGGCCTCATACAAAACAAACCAATTGTAAACAAATATAATTTCAGGTGGTCATCAATCGGTCCATGTCAGGAAAGTCGATTCACTTGTCCAAAATCTCAGTCGTCTCAGTTTTTGCCTTTGTCTGGGTGTTTCTAATCGCTTCTCACGTTTTGTTTTCTATTATGCAGGTAAATAAAATCACAAAAAAGCCAAACAATTAACACATTTTAGATGAGCGCAATCAATAATCTTGATGCATTATTCTCAAATTTATCCAAAGGAAAAATAAATTTGTCATGCAATGCGTGGGTTTTCATTTATTGTTTAATGATTGTCCGAAGCTTTCTTTCAGATCAATGAAGTCAGGATACGAAGAAATAGCTTCACATTGCGATAGAACTGCAGTGTTCCATGCTTTTGGAGTTTATTTGTTACGAGTAATTGCTACAACTTCACAGGGGGAGGGTGAAATCTCGCCCGGACGCACAATCGCGACGCGGTTTCATTTCGACTCGTCGTGGATATGCGTCCGCGCGCCTTTTCTCACTCCCGCCTCATGCCCCTACGCTACATTTATTTATTATTTTCTTGCAGGGCCACACATTATTTACAATTCTTTTCCTCTCTGCTTCAATAATTATTTTCGTTATTACGGTTACATATCACATTAAAGTGCGGCGACAGCACGATATTATTCGCAATGAACTCAGGTACGGTAGCTGCCTACACAACTTTTCAAAACATATAAAACTGTTTACAGAACTCAATCACCACATCAAAGAAGGGAACGTCTCTTCCACACGTTGATTTTATCAATTTTCACCTTTTTTCTATCTGTACTAGGTCAGACATATATTGAAATTGCCGTTTTCTGGGTAGACGAACGTGAAGATATAGCGCAATTGTCGAAATGGTTTCGAAACTTGATTTTATAAAAAAAATATCTCAACTTCAGGTACCATGTGGCCAGGATCTTAGCGTTCATCGATCCTGTCCTTAATCCTCTAATTGTGGTTCTTCGAACTCCTGCGCTTCGACGGCAACTTAGGTCACAGTGGACCACCATTCGTTCTCGAGCTTCCTCGCGAACACGTTCTGGTCATGAACATCGGGCGAGAAAAGAATCAAGTGTCAAGTTCCGTAGAATTAAAAATAGTCTTCACATTATTATTATTTTCTACAGGCGCAATCGGTCAAGTGCGAAACTCAATAAGAATGCAGAGCTAATGATGTCTTTGATGTCAATTGATCGACCTGTTAGTTTATTTTTTTATGAAATTTGTCTGAAAATTATTATTAATTATTTATATTTAGATCACAAGGACCTGTTCTTTAAGAAGAAGTCAGGATTCTCAAACGCATAACTCAGTGGTTTGATCCGAATGTGTTCAGTCATAACCAAATAATTTTTATTAACTTAATGATTTTATATAATTCATACCAAGCTACATTTTCACCAAAGCCGGTTTGTGACGACAACATTGAATTATTTTACCATTTTGTTGCGTTAACTCTCTGCTGCTTATTCCTAGTTCTAGCAAAAATTGTTTTATTTACAGTTGTCTTTTTCTCACGGATGTTAAAGTCAAAAAATGTCAATTTGATTTTTATAGGGTGTGAAACTGCAGGTAAAGTGTCTCCCAGCAGACCAATACAGGTCAATTCTTCTGAATCCAGGACAAGAACAGGCTATCCGACCAGATGACGGCGGCAAGGATTGAGAAATGGGAGGAGGAGGAGAAGGAGGTGGTATGGGGGGAGACCGGCCGATTTCGCTACAGGCACTTCTTGTGGAGACAAAAAGACACGAAAAGCCCCGCCCTTAGCCTGTCAAATTTTCCTTATCTCGATCTGGACTTTTCCCTTCTATTCTCATTGTGGCTTCATCAAAAGCGACTAGCCATTTGTGACTGTTTCTTTGTGCCGTCCTTAATTTTTTCGACAATTCCAATTCCACCCGTCTACTTTCAGCTGCTTCATATTAAGGTACAATCAAGGATATTTGATTCAAAATGAGATCTGTCAGCATATTAATGCTACTCATGCAAGGTATTGTTTTCATGATAAAGCACCTTAAGGGTTTTTGGTTATGATTGTATCAGTTTTACATTAGTTTCATTTTAATTTTTGACTCAAACAATTAGTCAGTCATCAAGCTTGATGAACACATCCCAAAAATTACTATCAATGAAAGACGATTAAAAAAAGAAGAAAAAATTGTTGAAAAATGAAAGCTCTGGCAACATATGTCTAAGAACGATGTCCGATTTTTGAGATACCCGTAAAACTTTCCCCTACATCCGTTCTCGTAAAACGAGAACATCGCCTATTTATTGCTTCTTGTCATTGGCGCAATTTATAGCACATTTGTCATGAATCGTGAAATTCGTCAACTTTCGTTTCCGTTCGGGAGGTAATAAAATGAAAATGATTATTAGCTAGATCACATTAAATCTTTTTATTTCATCTTGTCAAATTTGAAGAAAAAAAACGATCTGATCGGATCTGCCTTTTCTCCGCTTGATTTCTCTTTCTCATTGGCAATACCGGATTTTTCACTCACATTACATTCCGGATAGCTATGAAGAAACGAGAATTCTTTGAAATCAAAGAAAAAAGTTTAATGGGGTAAATATAAATAATTCAGGAACGCTAGCATGTTTTCCTACTTCTCAACGATCGTACCAGTATGGAGCTCCAACTCAGCAGTTTGCGTCGGTGAGTCAAAAAAATTCATATGGAATACACGAATGACGGGGTGCATGATACATATTCTCATATAATCATATATCTGTTCCATGTAGTTATACTAAGTGTGGATGCTTGCTATTGTATTTTTATATATTAATTTATAAGCAGTATAGTTTTTTGCTGGCTGTTTGCTTTTTGGTCCAGGTGTTTCAGTCAACACTACCATCAGTCGTCAAATTGCATGTCTGTGTCGTTTAACCATTGTTTCTTTTGTACAGTGCACACCACAATGCTGCGGTTGTTCTCAGGCACAGCAACCAGTAGCTCCACAACCAGCCGCAGCTGCTGCACGAGTAGCTGCAGCAGGAAAGACGCCGATCCACGCGATTGATGTGCAAGGAAGCTCAGTTGAAAGTAAGCTGTGTATTTTATTCCATTCACTATTTTTAACTCTTTTTTGTAAATATTGAAACAAAAATGGCAACAACAATATTATGATCTTTAAATGATTATCGGATAATATGTACATATACAAAGTTCCAAAAAATCTAACCGGACTTAGATACATACATACATCTCAAGAAATGGTTGACATCGTAGAAAACTGCCCGCCAAGTGAAAGTGATTGGTGCGTTGAAAGAAATTACCGACGTCAGCGAAAGAAATAAAAGTGAATGAGATCAAAAGAATGAGAGATAAATAAATAGCGAGATTTGTTTTGTTCGCCAGAATAAAAAAAACAATATGTTTGTTTATTGATACATAAATATTAACAAAATATTTACAGGTCTACTGGGACAAAAAGTTTCCGTAACCGAATTCACAGCCGACGGATACAACGCCGAAGGCGGTGGCCCAGTGCAATCAGGTTTGTTCGGATTTGGATTTGCTTTTTTCGACCCCATTCTTGTTTTTATCATACAAATCGCAAAGCAGCATATCTAGTGATCACTAAACAAAATGTAGTTTCAAAGAAAAATAATTTGCGATTAAAATTCAAACACGGCGTGATATTCACGGAAAGTCACATTAATGCCCTACTGACCTCACAAAAAGAAGATGAAGAAAGACACTTTTTCATTGGAATGTGGACAAGGATAAACTAACCTTGATTTTTCAGGAAACGCTCTCACTTGTAACTTTGATGGAAAACCATGCTGCTGGGCTAACATTCCGTCGCCAGACGACCAGCTAGACTGGCAAATTGCTAGTGGAGTTCCAGTTCAACTTCAAAATAGAGGGGTTCCTCAGAACGGTAAAATATAATGGGATGACTTGAAAGTGAACGTTATTTGCAGAAGGAAGCTATTTGATTGCTTATGCAAAGTCTGCTGCTCCGTCAGATGAGGCTCAGTTTGCATCTTGCTCAATCGGATGCACTTCTAGCGATATTGTTATCAGAGCAAAACACTGGCAGTCTGAAAGTGTTCTTCTACAAGTCTGTCTTCGTGAATCCTTCCCAACAAATGCTGAGCGTAATCCATTGATCAACTGTCAAGAGTTTCCATTTATTGATGGAATGGGCACCACTGAAGTTATTTTACCTAAAACCTCTCTTGTCGACGTAAGTGTAAAAACATGACCATTTTAACTCTATTGTTCAGATTGTGTTTGTTGCATCAAACTTTATTGGAGATCAGGGCGACGTTGCAATCATTGACGACATTGAGGTGTCCTACGATAGAAATGGGGCCGAATGCCAGAATGAATTCCAAGAAGGAAGTGATGGAGAAAATAATGAAGAATTGACTAATCGGCTAAGCGGAAACCAGGAATCGAAAACCAAGAGAAAGGAACTTTTCGGAAAGCCTGTTCCAGAAGGAAAGGTTCTTTCCGCTTCTGAAAGATTCGGTTCTGGTGGATTCAAAGGAGGAGAAAAGGCTTTTGGAGGACCAGGATCTAAATTTGGTGGATCCTTCGAAAGTGCTTCGCATGGCAATGCTGCTGTGGGAACTTCACACACTGAAGAGACAGTGTTCGCTAGCGTAAAAACGTAATACCTTTAATCAGTTTATTTCCTTATTTTTTTTTAATTCAGCGCCAAATTGCCGTCAGGTCATGCCGTTGCAAAAGGAGCTAAAACAGCTGATTTCTCTGAAGTTGTTTGTAATGCTACTAAGTGTGATTTTGAAGCCGGTATCCAGCCACATTGTAGATAATATTTTCCAAAAAATAATTCAGAAAACGCATGCGGATATAGCGACGCTCATACTACTCAATCCATTCGCGGATTAACTACTAAGTTCAACGTCGTTTCTGGTCAATTCATGAATAGAGTAACAGGCATTAAGGAAAGCACTGAAGGCGAATTCTATGCTGCAACATTCCTGTTCCCCCGCGAAATGGCCGGTTTGGAGGCAACTGTCCAACCATTCACTGAACAGTCACGTATAAGATTCCATTATTACGAGGGAACGCATGGTGTGCAACTCAAGGGATGCTGCTCTACTATTGAAAACTGCCCATTCAGTTCTGATAAGTTTGTTACGGTAGCTGATCGGGCTTGGAAAACCGCTGCTTTCAAATGTCCAAAGGGAACAGACAAGGTGCGAAAAAATGTGATTATTTAACAAAATTCGATGTTTCAGGTGATTTTCATTTGTGAAAACACAAGGACCAACCAAGGTGCATGTGCTGTTGATGGAATTGGACTAGTTGAGAACAATGGTTCACTTAAGACTGCTAAACCACTTTGCTAAACTATAAATTTGTGTGTATAGTATGTCAAAATCACTGGGATTTATCCATGCCATATCAAAGTCTCCAATCAAACTGCGAAAGCAGCTGTTATTTTCATTTATCGACTTTAAAATTATGTAAAACTAATATTTGACCAAAATAATGACTTTTTATAACTACTTATAAAACTAATAATAATTTATTCGCTTGATTGTTGCCAGAATTTGTTGCTTGCTCATTTGTTGTATTTTAAATAAATGTGGTAGATTCTTAAAAGTTACATAAAATAATAAAAACTGACGAAAATAGACTGCACTAACCGGGAGATCAGTAAGTGCGCTCCACCAAATGTTGGCGCGAACTACTTTTTTTTAAAATTATCGACAATATTTATTTTTCGCGGCGCACATATTTAGCCCAAACCAGCCACATTTTCGTTCGATTTTTGTTCCTTACATAGTTTTAGCTTTTTTTCTGAACGCATATTTTATTTTTTTTTTAGAATCCTACATTTCACCGTTGAATTATTGAAAAATCGATTCTTTCAGTGACGCGCTTCATTTTGTATCAAGTTTTCACACGAAAAACTGTTTTTTTTTTCGATATAATTACTTTAAAGACTATCGAAATCTTCAAAAGCAAGGAAAATTTACGAAAAATTGCTTTACATTTTAAAATATTATATATTTCGCGCCAATCCGAGGAGCGCACTTACTGATGTCCAGGCTAGTGTTGTCGATTTACTTTAGCGTATTTAAATAATAAATAAAATTAGCAAACAAATAACACTTTCAACTGAATATTTGGCGGGAATTTTTTGGCGTTTGAAATAATGCGCAAATGTCGACATAACGGCCAAACTTGTTGTTTTTTTTCCTAAATTTGTTTTTTCTGGTAGCTAGCTAGCCCCTTGGTAAAATTGTAATGAAAACTACCAAGGAAACAGTTAAGAGTTGAGACGCCAGTCAATAAATTGTTAGAAATAGTGTGCAAATAGTGGAGGGACGAGAAATGAGTCACCACACCCGCTCTTCCTTCCCAATGCTGCCGTAGCACAACTTGGTACTTGTATGCATTTTATTTTACTCGCTTAATAATTTGTTTAGCTTGAAGTTTCATAGAAAATTTGCTTGTTTTTTTTTCTTCCAGAAACGCACGCCACCGCTCAAATGCATTTTGACTCTCATGGTTCCGATGATGTAAACGTGAAAAGAATGGTTAAAAAATTAATTCCTACGCAAATTCAGGATGTGGTGAGTTTTTATTTATTTTAATTTTTTTCAAACGGAAAAAATTTTCCGCCAAATTTTGGCGCGAATTTTTTTTGGCGTTTGAAAAAAATTTGTAAAAAACACCGTTAAAATCAATTTGTTGAAGATCGCAACAGCAATTTTCCTGCTTTTCCTACCTTTCGGAATTCTTCTCCACTTTTTATACGTTATGCCCACATGGTATCCGATAATGGGAGAAGCCTGGGTAATAAGAGTCGTCCCTATCTGCCTATTAGCCTTCAATGTTTATTCAAATTGGTTTTTTATGATGAAAATTGGTCCTAATGGTAGAAATTCAATTTTGCCAAACGTCGTCAAACCCGGGTTCAAGTGAGTTGAAATTAAAAAAAATTTTTATTGCTGAAATGTTCTGGAATTTTATAGGTATTGTCATTCATGCCAAGGAAATTCTCCACCAAGAGCTTATCATTGTCCCGGTAAGTTGAAAATTAGCTAGAAAATAAATTTTACGGATTTTTCAATTAAAAAAGTACATGTCTAGTCCAATACACATTCGTTACCACCTCCCACCACTTTCACCTCACCCTTCTACCGGATGGCATCGCATCGTCCCGCGCGCAGAAAATTTATTACATTGTATATATATATGTGGGGGTCAACGGGTAATCCGGTAACAGAGTATGTTGCTGGTTACTCATTAAATTAGCCACAATCGATTCCCAATGAATGTCAATCAGCTATCACTTTTACCTCCCTCCTTCGCTCTGATATCACTTTTGGCACCCACTTGTTATCACATTGTCCTTCGACGGGGAATTGTTAAATATTAAAGATTAAAGATGTTTGAAAAAAGAAAGAATAAGAAAAGCATCACGATACAAAGAACTTCGGCCATAGAAAACTAGGCCAACCGAAACAAAACACGGGGAAAGTTGAGAGACGCGAGACGAGACGCCGGCCGCAGTGCACGCGTTGCAGTAGGGCGTACTAGAGATGGGATATAAATATAAATACCAACACATTTTGTATATTCATAATACTGCTTTCAGTATGTGACGTTTGTGTCTTTCGTCGAGATCATCATTGCTCATTTGGAGGGATTTGCATTGGACATTTCAACCAAAGGTAAATATAATGGATTCGTGACGTTGCGAGACAGCGTGCCAAGTTATGCGTCAGCAATCGCTGTGTCTCGCCACGATTCAGCTCTTGGCGGCGAGAGAGGAAACAATTTCTTGCAATTTTTTAATCTTGCCGCTGCACAACTTGCAGATTAAACAAACTCTACACAAGATTTTGCAGATATTTTGTTGCTGCAATCGCAAATTTGTTGGTAATGGTCACCCCTCTAGTGACCTATGGCTGGAATCTTCTTGAATTGAAGCTGGAAAACGGAGTGTCGTTCGGAAACTTGTGGCAAGTCATGTTCCCACATCTCGCCTGGATTTCTGGATTCATCACCATTTATCAATTTCTCCATGTCCTCTTGTTCGTCTTGACTTTCACAGTGGCACTTTTCGTCTTTTATTTAGTGGCGGCTCAAGCTTTTTGTCTGTATAATGGGCAAACGAGAATCGAGTATTTAATGGTGAGAACGCTACCTGTCTGGTTCATTAAAATTTATGTGTTCATGCTTTTAGGATGTTCATGCGTTTCAACTTGGAATCGCGGAAAATCTACGACAGTCTTTGGGAACACGATGGCCATTAATAATATTTTCCTGTTTCATACCAAGTCCGCTTCCATCCTCCGACGGACAAAGCTTTGTGACTCGAGAAATGTTCAATATCCACACCAAAGATCTTTAAATTGGAAAAAATACACATTTTTCCATAATTCTTCAAATCTACGGTGTAAATTCATACATACATACATACATACATACATGCTTCCATCGTGTAATAAATAATAAGACTTTTCCATGTTTAATTTTACTCAACAACGAAAAAGAGACGCTTATCTTAATGAAACGAAAAGATAAAAAAGAGTTTATGATAAGAGGGTAACATTTAACATTTACATTATACTTTCTATCAACTCTGTTTCTTAACTAGGATGAAAGGTTTTTTTTTTTTGGTACAAATCTATGTGAATACTCTTTCAGAAATCTTGCTTTTAATTGTTTGTTTACTAAACGTGGTCACATCACAAAATCCTGAAGGAAGGGATGAAAAGTACACCTACAAGCAGCTTTGTCTTGTAGATGACAAACCTCAAGTTCTAGATGGTATTTTAATTAATTTTCTTTTTTTTCTTGAGTTAATACAAAATAGAGTTTAAGGTTTTGACTGTCGCTACCAAGTTGCCGTTGCGAGATGGCAAAACGCGGTAAATACCACTGGGTGAGACTTATTTTTTTATTTTCAAAAATAAAATAAAGACCGTATTTGTTTGTAGATGGACATTCTTGGAAGTGGAGACTAAAAACAACTACTGTCCACAACTTCAAGCATATTCTGCAGGTTATTTGGAGGGAATCCTTTCCAAAACAGTTCTTTCCTACCACTTGCAAAATGCCCAGGAAGACTATTGCAAAAACTTTACTGGATATTGCTCGCGACTCTCAGATTTTCTTACTGAGAACCAAAAGTGGATTCAGAGCAGTTTAGAAACAGTCGGAGCTGATGATATTTACTGGGGAGCTGTTAATAGAACCTACCATCAGCTTTCCGGACTTATTGATGCCTATGAAGGTCGTACTTTCAACCCTAGAATTACTTATGAACTTCACCCAATCCTCTATCTTAACTTGAATGGAGACTTCTACGACTTGGAGAAGAAATTGAACAAAACTAGAGATCCAGCGTTTGATCAGACTGGTGGAAAATGCTCTGGTTTGATTAAAGTTGCTCCAGGAAACAGTGATTTGTTCATTTCCCAAGTTACTATGTCTGGCTTCCAAAACATGTTGAGAGTTATCAAGCTTTATAAATTCGGATACGGTAAAAAACTGACTGAAATTAATACATTTTGTATGCTTTTTTTTAGACCGTCAGTATTATCCAGGTTATGCATCTTCCTTCTCTTCGTATCCAGGTCTTTTGTATTCTTCAGATGATTTTGCTTTGCAATCTTCTGGACTGGTTTGGAAGAATTTTTATTTTCTAAAATATAATGATCTCTCGCTTTAGGCTGTTATCGAAACTACGATAAGCGTTTTCAACACTTCCCTTTTCGAAAACACTAAACCTGTTGGACAGCTTCCAACTTGGGTTCGCGCAATTGTTTCCAATCAGCTTAGCAGAAACGCCAGAGAATGGTGCAAAATTTATTCTTTGTACAACTCTGGAACTTACAACAACCAGTGGGCTGTTTTGGATTACAACCAATTCAAGCCAAACCAACCACTGCCAAAGTATGGACTTTTCTATGTGCTGGAACAGATGCCGTAAGGAGATTGCAAAAAAATAATCCGAATCAACGAAAATGTTTCAGAGGAAAGATTGTGTATTCTGACTTGACCTGGTTCATTGAAAAGTACTCCTATTTCCCATCCTACAACATTCCATTCTTCAAGGAAATTACCGAAATTTCTGGATTCATTGGACAAGCTGAAAAACTTGGAGACTGGTTCAAGTGGGGAGCTTCTCCACGTGCTAAGATTTTCGACCGCGACCATGTAAATGTTCATGATCTCGACTCTCTTGGTGCTCTCATGAGGTTTCACATTTCTTTGCTGTGCAAATATAATAATTTTTAAAGGTACAATGATTACACACACGACGAATTTTCCAAGTGCAAGTGCAACCCACCGTATTCGGCCGAGGCAGGAATTTCTGCACGAGGAGATTTGAACCCTGCAAATGGAACTTACGAGTTTCCAGGACAGGGACATGTTAACCATGGAGCTCTTGATTACAAGGTTGGATAAATAAAATCTCAGTTTCTTTTTTTCAGAAAACATTGTATTTTCCAGGGAACGAATGTTGCTTTGATGAAGAAACTGCAATTTGTGTCGCAAGGTGGTCCAACTTGGGGAAAAGTTCCATCGTTCAAGTGGAGCGAATTTGATTTTGTAATAATTACATACTTTAACTTTTTTGTTGAAAAAATGTACATATATTTAAAATTACAGAAGGACAAGGTTAAGCACGTCGGACACCCGGACGAATGGAAGTTCAACCCTCTGATCCATACGTGGGAAACTGATATTCAAGCTTAGATGCTTTTTTGTTGTTTTAAATTAGTAATTCTGTTGACTAGTCTTAATATAATTGTTGAAGTGTGTTTTTTTAAATAAAGTTACAAAAAATTTAATTTTTGTAAGCAAGGACAAAAAAAACCTAATTTTAACTTGAAAAATGTTGAATTATTGTTTACTTACAGCGTAATTCGAAAAAAAAAGAAGAATCATTGATGAATGTAAATACACGAAGCTAAAGTGTTCATTTGTTTGTGCTCAACTCTTTAGATGTTGCCTGATGTTAGTTTTTAACAAGTACGGTGGCACGGAAAGTAAGACTCAATTTACTTTCTAAAAAATTTGTAAAATTGTTGACACACATTTTATAAGTACCGCCTTTGTTATTTGAGCACTATCACTCTAATCCCCCGCTTTGTCTGCAATTTTAAATTGAACTTATTTATCTGGGCCGCAGCTTTAACCAGTATGAATCGACCATCAGGTACGTTTTTTTTCACGTAAGTACATAAATTTAAAAAACATGAATTTTAAAGTTGGCTTGAACGCATTTATTAAGAAACACATTCTTAATTGACTGGTGTGCTGTTGTGCTGTTGAGCTGATGTTTAAATTTGTTTTTTCGCATCCCTTTTATTTCTCAGCTATGCAAATTAGGGTTAATTTTACCGTTGCCGGCCGGCTAAAGAGGCTCTGGTATCAAAAGCGGTAATTTAAGAATTTTTTGCTGTCTATATCCGAGAAGTACAGCGACAGACGGAAGACTTACACAGTTCCAGCTTAACCATGTTTATAATGAGCTTTCTTGTCCATCTGATCTGAACGCAAAAGTGCCTTCTTCAGGTGTTTTATTGGTCTGGCGTAGATATCTCTGGGTGCTGGTTAACTCTTAAGTATTGTCGGTGAATACATCATCAACCTCGCTCTAATGAAAAAACCGTGTTGCACTTGCAAGATTAACTCGAATTCTAGTCGTATTCCTTTTTTTCAACGGAAAATGACGTATCCGCAATGAGTTTCAGTTAAAATTTGATTTTTCGCTTCAAAAAAGGCGCACTACACTGTTGAAAATTGAAAAGTGCCGTAGAGCGAGGCTGATGATGCATTCGCCGAGTATAGCAGTTCCTAAAAGAGGGGACCGTCCGCTCCTCACCTAGCGGAGTTCATGCCGGGACACGTCTTTTTTTTCTGCAAGAACAAGTAAACAAGGAAAAACAAGGTAAAAATTATTAGGAGAGTGGCCTGTAAATCATTCTTTAAACCGAACCGGAAGTCTGCAAACGCGCTCGGACGCATACTTAGGATTTATTTAATTAGGTTTTAGGATTGTGCAAATATGTGCTTAAAACCAAAACCTTTGCAGGATTCGATCTAGAATCTAAAGATGAAACATCTAGAGTCCCACAGAATATGGAGGAGCGGTTGTTTGTGTATATTGTTTTGGTGAGTAAGTTTATTTAAATATGTTTTTTATGGCAATCAATTATTTTTTTTAATTCGAATTTTTTCTCATTGCTGAGTGGAAATTAAATTTGTTTGTCGTCTTTTCTAAATTTAAGATATAAGAATTTTAAACCTAATTTTAGAATTTCTATTTTTGAAGTGGTTTCTAAATATTACCTTCTGAAATTATTCAGCAACATACACCAGAATATCTATTGTTTTTTCAATCGACTTGCGACATGAGAACGCGAAACTCCGCCCACTTATTTGTGCGCGAACACGGGAACACAGTGATATTTGAAGAGACGCAGACAGAACGGTGAATGCAGACTTGCGTTTTCATGTCGCAAGTCAATTGAAAACACAATAATTCCATTAATAACGATAACAAGAAAACTGTCGACAATATTTCAGGCAATTGGTTTGGCATTTAGCGGATATACAATCTACTTGATGTACAAAAGTGTCACCATCAGTGAACACTAGTTAAGATAATTTTAATTAAATTGGTCATTTAGCGGGTGTGAAATTTTTATTTCAATAAAACGTTTTGAACAACTTGAGAGTATCAGAAAATGAATGATGATGATGATGAAGTTAATGCCGGTTTTGAAGAAACCTAGGGAATATCATAATAATAGTCGTCATGATTCCTCATCACAGATGTTGCCAAATTGGTTGCCTCTTCATTTATAATGCTACCTTCTTTTATGTCTTCTTTACCTGTTATGATTTTGACACCACATAAAACAGCTGATTTTTGTGGACGGGAGAGGAAAAATCTAAAAATTTGACGTTTGTTAAATTGAATATTAGCGATATAACAATTACTTTGAATTTCCTGATTGCTGATTTGCCAATGCAAACTTGTATTCTCCCAAAGCCACCATACAGCAGCTGCAAATTTTTTTAAATACAAAAATTCTGTTTAAGTTTGAAAAACCTGAATAACAGAGCAAACAGCAGAACAATCAAAATCCCAGATATTATAAGATATTGTGGTTGCATAAGATCACAGTCACAACGGAGTGCAACTAGATACCGAACAAACTTCACCACAAAAAAGGCCACCAATAAAAAGATGCTTAAGATCGTCAATCCCAGCAATAAAAACAATAGAAGATAGCAAATTGAACGACTTAGAATACCTGAAAAAAAACAGATTAAAGGTTGGAGATATTTTTGAGCCAGCCAGCCTACTTAGAAAATAAACCATTCTCGAAAAATAGTATCCTACCGCAATTAAAACTTGCGATAAGTTGTTGTTCTTTTTCCTTGACGTTTTACTAGATGATTTGATTTTGATTTTTGATTTTGGTTTATCTTCATTTTCAGTTTTGCCAATTGGTTTGCTTGTATTTTCATTAACGCATTCGATAGTGCTATTCTAAAAAAAATAAACTTTTTCCTTTTGTTGATCAAGTTTTAATTGTTTTACGCTGAAAGAAGAATCCATTTCTGTCTCTGGCTCGCTATCTTCCATGTCAACCACTATTCTTTTTATCTAAAAAATAGGTTTTTATTTATGTAGATCTCTAGTATTTCTATAATGACAAGTACCTGATGTCTCAATTTTCTTGTGGTCGGACGCAACTGAGGATCTTTCACAAACATTAAATCGACAATGCTTTGCACGCATCTTGATGAGGAGGGCACCAAAACTTCCGAGTTGTACGGTAACTGTTTCTCATCAACATTTTTTGCATATCCCAATAATACTTGTGGAATTTCATTAATATGCCCAAAATATTCAAAATGTGGAGGAAGTTTCAACAACATCTCTATGAATGTACAACCCAGAGCCCTTAAAAATAATTGTACAAATAAAAGAAATAAAAAATGAATTTAAAAATTGCATACCAAATGTCAGCTGGCAATTCGTACGCCCTTCTGTTTCCAGGGCCCAATTGGCTGCTTAAAACTTCAGGTGCTACGTACAAAAGAGTTGCCCGAAAGTCCAAAGTAATTTCTGATGCCACAGCAATTCCAAACCCATCAATAGCCAAATCTCGAACAAGGCCGAAGTTGCCCAGTTTGATGCTGTCGTCAGCTGTGATTAAAAGATTTGCAGCTTTCAAATCACGGTGAATAACTGGAGGGTTCAAAGTGTGCAAATAATGAAGAGCTTCCACGGTCTAAGCAAAGAGGCTAAAATTATTATGCAATTCAAAACCTTACATCCATCAAATACTTCACGGCAGTGTCTTCTGTTAGTGTTTCTCTCATTAATCGGTCTTTTACAGATCCTCGTGATAAGTATTCCGACATTACGTACAATTGCTTGCTATAAATAAATAGTTTTAACTTTTTTTTTTAATTTTTAACGAAAGTTACGCGTCGGCATAGATTCCTATAAAGTTTACAATTCTATTATTATTGTTTGTAACCGTATGCAAATGGCGAAATTCCGCAATGAAATTATCGAGCCGCTGCAAATGGCACAATTAAAATCGTCTAATTTTTTTGAAGTACGTTTGAAAGCTTCTGTTCGTCCTGAGTCCAATGATCGAAAATTTCCATATTTACTTTTTTTGCAGTTTCACATTGTTGTGTAGTACTGTTAATATATTTACAAACCTAAAAAAAGAGTAAAAGTTGGTTTTTTTTGGCTGCAAGTTTCTGAACGATTATCGTATGTACATGTTTACTATGTTTACCCGACATGCTGGTTTGTTTTTAGATCCATGTCTAGACTGTATTGAACCTAGAGCAAGCTGCTACTTTGAGCATCTTTGTAAGTTTTCGGCAACTCCATACATCCTAAAGCCCGTGTCAAAAATTAAAAATTCTGATAGAGGGTGTATGTAATTCTATTTTTTCTGAAGGGCGCTATGGGTGCCACCCTATTTTAGGCGCCGTTCTAATACAGGTTTTATGATAGTTCTTCCTTTTCAGTTTCAGACCATCGCATTTTTTTTCATCAGCTTCATTCCGTCTTAGAGTCCAAACAAATATTTTGAATAGCTTCACTGTCAGCTCAATGACTTCTCAGTCAGCTCAATGACCAGTCCTTACCGGGAATTCAAAATCATTCTGATATGAAAAATTCCCATCATATTTTCGTCAATAACGCAATGATAAGAAATTGTGGAAAAGAAAAAGGACAAATTGAAAAACAAAAAAATTTTTCATAAATCACGGGCATCATATTGACCGGATCTTTGGGTCGCAGAGTCGTTGGGCTCGTTGGAAACGCTTTCTCTATGGTTGGCAAATTGTGTACAAAAAGAGTAGTCGTAACCAAATAGCAAACGTACCCAACGAATCTGGGAACGAAAACGGTGGTGCTACGGTTTAGAACTCGCACGGAATAGAACCGCCTGAAATTGAGCTGTACCGACACAGAACCGCACGAACTGCTCGAAGAATTTATTCGTTGCACATTGTGAGCCCCTTTGTTTTATTTCGGGCAGTTGTTTTTTCAGTACAGTTCCATTTCAGCCGGTTCTATTCCGTAGTACCCCGACCAAAACCTGGGACCCATTGTGTATATTTAGTTTAAAAAAAAATAAAATATGCTGATCAGTTTTTAGAAATACACACATTAGTTAAGTGACTGCTAGGAAATTAAAGACATGTTTGAATTGAAATTTGAAAAAAAAAAACAAAACATTCCTACCGTTCCAAACCGTCCATTCCCGAGATCTTCTAAGTGCTTGTAGCATTCCATACTTTTGATCCTAATTGGATCGTTTAGATCAAGTCGATTGTCCAGCCATTGCAAAAGCCTGACGCTCAAACTCAATTTTCCCTGACATAACTGAAGTGAAAAGTTTGTAACGCGTTTTACGGTACCTCAAAAACATTTCTAGTGTAATGTTTTGGCATTCCCAGACTAATTGAACTGAGAAAATTGAAATAAAATTCTGCAGCAAGTTAGTTGATTACAAAATTATTGCAGGAGTAGAAAAACAATAGTTTTGCTGCCAACGTCTAACGACGTTTTTTTTTGTGCGGGGTATTGATAAGCGAAAATTGATTCCGTCACAATTGCTCTCTCAGGTAATCATAGTGCAAAATATATGTTGGGTAAATTAAAGCCACGTTATTCTTATTCCTGATGGGGCAAGTTTTGTTTATCAGTTTAAAAGGATTAATTATGTACGTTCAGCAAAATTTTATATTAGATTTATAGCGTTCGCTTTTCTTTCTTTCTTTCTTTCTTTTTTGGAAACTAAATACATATTTTAATAGGCGAATTATTATTATTAGTTTTTTTTAATTTTCATGTTTGCTTTGCTCTCTGCTTTTCAAGGTTTGGTTCATCCAAAGTTGTAATGTTTTTTTTTTGTTTTACGGTTTTTATTTATATGTACATTATATTAATCCGTATTATGGATTCGTGACGTAGCGACACGTTGCTGCAAGTTGTGCGCCAACCAAATAAAAAAAAATTGTTTCCTTCCTCACAAGAGCTGAATCGTGGCGAGACACAACATTTGCTGACGCATAACTTGATACGCTGTCTCGCTACGTCACGAATCCATAATACTGTTTTTTATTTATTTATATACAATAAAACAAATATATAGAACAATACGTAAACTTTTAAAACCCTAAACCTTCCAAAAAAGTTACGGTTTCTTAGAAATGGAGTGTAAATTGATGTTCACAGGTTCAATAGGAATTCCCTTGACGTAACGCACTGATTTTAATCGGTGGTCATTATCTGCTCGTGCAAACTTTGAAGCCTCGACCAGATAGTTTCCTAGGAAAGTTTCGTTTTCCGCGACTTGTAATTTAAGAGCTTTAAGAGGCAGTGAAGTTGTAGATCCATTGTTTGCCAGTGTAATAAGAATTGGTCCTACAACACATGTAAACTATAGATTTTTAAAATGCTTTTTTAAAGTTATTTACTTTCTGAATTGTTCTTCGTTGTTCTCGCAGTAGTTGAAACGTTTCTTTTTGGAACTAATGTTGAACCAGTCGTAGTAAAAACTGATGATTTTGGAGGAAGTGTTATATTGAGATCCAATTCTGCTTTTAAGACACTTTCAGAATGATTTCCACTTGATTGAGCTATTGAATTATTTTTATAGGTTATGCTCATTTCTGGAACATGTTTGGAAGTAGGTGAAGAAGCTTCTTTGGGGCGCAATGTAGTATTGAAGATTATTTCTGTAAGAAAAATGATACATATTTAAATAAATAAATAACAAAGATCACCTTGCACCGTTATACTTTCAATAGGTTTGCTAGAACTCGTTGATGAGATGTTGCAATACTTTTCGTCACTACCATCATCGCAGTCTTTGTTTCCATCGCATCGCAGAGCCTCATCTAGGTAAGTTTCAGACCTTTCGCATTTAAAATGGTTTTCCTGGAAAAAACAGCTTTATTAGATGCTAATGTCAGGCAGAGAACGTGTATACAACGTGCTTATAAGCAATGAGACGCAGCGTTGCCACGCGACGCAACCGCAGCGCGTGCCGTCGGCGCCAAAAATGATGCGTTTGAGAAAAGGCAGTCGACAGCACTCCGTGCACCATTCACACACACACAGACACACACACACAAACACACACGTACCGAAGTTTCACGATCATTTTTCCGCTGTGTTTCATATGTGTCTAATAAGGACTCAGATTGACGAAACCAGTGAACAGAGGTGCAGTTCAACTCGTCTTCTCCCTTGTCGCAATCCTGTTTCAAAATGTGGGAAAATGATCAATGACGATACTGAATAAAAATATATACCGGATGCCCATCACAAAGCCATTCATGAGGAATGCATCTCGTTAAACCTTGTTTCTCGCATTCAGGTTGATTCCCAAAGCACGACGAATTGCCTGAACACTAATTTAATTTTTTTCTGAATGCCTAACTTCTCAAACTGTTCAAATGTTTGTCACACGCGTTATGAAGTTCGTCGGATCCATCGAGGCAATCGCGTGCACCATCACACAGCCAGTTTCTTGTTATGCATTTACCGTCGGCGCATTGAAATTGATCTTGGGCACAAGTTACGGCTTAAGAATGGAGAAATTAATTTTTCTTGCTATTTCTGAACGCCATCACGGGGTGCTGGCAGCATTTCAAATTATGCGAATTTATATTTTTGCAATTCATTTTTCAGGCAGAGAACGTGTAAGCCATGAGACGCAGAGTTGCCACGCAACGCAACCGCAGCGCGTGGCGTCGGCGGCAAAAAAATGCGTTTGAAAAATGGCAGTCGACAGAACAGCTGAACAAGGGCACAAGGGCACATCTCAATCCTATTTAATTTTACTGTCTAAACGCAGCTAACACAAAAAATAAGACAAGGACTGGACCATATATTTTTAAAAATTGACAACAAAAAAACCTACTTGCATAACTTGTACATTGCATGCAAGCAATCAACAACACGATAACCATGAATTTATCTTCCAAGATGTATACAGAGAATGAAAATAGTTTTGGTCGCGAACTGCAAGGCTCCATTCGTATTGTTGAGAAACGTTAAACACTTGTTGCCAGGCGCCCGTTTTCTCGCAAGTTGTACGTTTTTCGGCAGAACGTATAGATGGGAATAAGCATAATTGAACAGCAAATGTTTTTTTTTTGCCAATACTCTTTGCAAATCCGTTGCACGGGGAAAATGAACTGAGCACTGTTGGTTGAGATACGACGGGGTGCCGGCGACTCTTTTTTTCAAATGAATTTTTTGCCGCCGGCGCCACGCGCTGCGGTTGCGTCGCGTGGCAACTGGCATACACACTTTCTGGTTGAAAAATTGCTTTCAATTTTTAGAATTTAGGGAGCAGGGTCATTGTTCCTCCTTATTTCGGAGGAATACTGTAGGTCACCGCTTTATTGTAAAAACAAAAAAAATTGCAACGCGGTGTTTGCGTATTTTTGAAATTCAAACGGCAATGAAAGGAATAGCATGTGAAATGAAGAGATTTGTTCCCCTTTCATTTGAATTTTAAAAGTACGCAACACAACACACCGCGTTGCAATTTTTTTGTTTTACCAATATTTGTTTAAAAAAATACTTTTTTTTGTTTTATGATAAATAATTATTTTCCTTGGAAATTTTCTGCTTGCATAAAGACCATAGTTATCTTTAGATGTTGAAATAAATACGTATTTAATTGGTTTATGAACACATTTCCAATTCTGACATCGAACGAATGCAATATAAACAACACTCCAATGTACCGACAGCGCTGAGTTTAGCACGTATCTAACCACGCATGTACTACTGATGTGATGCGTTGTTGAATTATTCGCTGTTAAATAAATCTATTTATTATTTATTTTATTTCATTTTCAATATATTTGAAACTGCTATTTTATCGAAATGGACGAGATTAGACAAGCTGCAGTGGCCCAAATGATGGTATTTATTAATTACCACGGAAATTAAAAAAAAAAAACGATTTTTTTGCAGGACGTAACAAATTGTACAGAAAATGTTGCTTTAGATTTTTTGACTCGAACGAATTATGACGTTGAAATTGCTGTCCGTCATTTTTTCGAGGTATGTGTGGCGTTTCGCAACATTTCGATTTTTTATTGCTTTGATTTCAGGGTACAATTCCTGAAGCGCTTCCTAGAACTCCAAGTTCAAGTGGTTCTTTGTCAACGCCATCGCATTCTTTAGTAAATTCGGAAAGTTCACCAGAAATCGATCGACCGCAAGCTGTACTTCCAAGGTATGTGGAGAAATTTTAAATAATCAGCGGTCACTTTTTTGCCCGTTAAAGTGTTTTGCTTTTTTTTTTTTGCAAAATAATTCGGTTTGCCAATTACGTAATTTTAAAAATTGTTTTTGTGCCTAAGCACCGATTTCACAATTTTTAAAGCATAAATTTCGGAAAAAATCTTCAATTTTGGCATTAAAGCAAACATGTCAATTTCTGGTTGAAATAAACTTTGAAATAATAACCAAATGAATTTAAAAGTGTAAACAAGTTCTATTGTCCGCCCAAATTGGTCAAACGCGCTCCACCGAACTCAACTCTACGCGATTTTTATTTTGGTCTCTAAATTATTTCATTTCACGTTGAATTTATACGTGAAATGAAATAATTTGAAGACCAAAATGAAAATTGTGGAGTTCAGCGGAGCGCGTTTGACCATTTTGTCGGGCCGACAATATTTTTTTCTTTATTTTTTTTAATGTGTTACGGTCGCACTCATTTTAACTGTTTCATAAAATGCGCTTTCGAAGTTTATGAGCAGCTGCTTACACAAGAGTGATATTACTTATTTTTATTTTTAGATATCATTCAGTCCTACAATTGTTTGCCCAGTTTATAACTCTTCCAGTCCGGCTACCACTGATATTGATCAACATAGTGTACGACTACTTTTTTGGTAATTTCATTTATTTCCTCCAAAAGAAAGGAAACGAATTTTCAAGGTTCACAACCCGTTCTATATGCTCATGTTTCTGATTATATCAAAAAGGAATATCCAGAATATAAGGAAGCTATGGACAACGTGTTTTACAGAAGCCAATTGCAAAGTGTAGGTTATTCAAATAATTGTTTTTATGAACAAGTGATTTTATTCAGCAAAAATTGATATTAACAAGAAGCGAATATGGAATTAAACTTTTGCCAGGGTTAAAATTGTTGGGAAAACAAAAAATTACGCCACGGTGTTTGCGTACTTTTGTAGTAAATTAAAAATTTACACACAAAAATGAAAGAAATATTATGGATTTGTGACGTAGCGACACGTTGGTGCAAGTGTGCACCAGCAAAAGGAAAAAATTGTTTCCTCTGACGCCGCCAAGAGCTGAATCGTGGCGAGACCCAACAATTGCTCTCGCATAACTTGATACGCTGTCTCGCTACGTCACGAATCCATAATAGCGTAAAGGGATTTTTTTGTTAACTTTCTAACATTCGCAAACACCGTGGTGTCGTGTCGCAATTTTTGTTAATATTGTTTTTTTAAGGGCAGAAATCAGTTTTTCATTTAAAAGAAAAAGGAATAACTACCACTTAATTACAATAATTTACTGCATTTGAGAATTAGCCTAACTCAGATTCCTTCACTTGTTCGATTGAAAAATGTTAGTGGGCATCGCCATAAATGTCTCCATTTTTTACCGACAAAAGACGTACATTCATTGTGAAAACAAAAAAAATGGCAACGCGGTGTTTGCGTACTTTTAAAATTCAAACACAAATGGGAACAAATCTTTTCATTTGCCATGCTATTTCTTTCATTGCCGTTTGAATTTCAAAAGTACGCCAACACCGCGTTGCAATTTTTTTGTTTTCACAATATTTGCTTTAATTTAAATTTGATACTCCACCAACCACTAGCGGTTAAAAGCTGGTATACATGAAAGTGACCAATAATCCAAGGGGGCAATAGGTTAGTGGTGTGGTGCCAAAGTATCTTTGGCATTCTTTGTTGTCAGAAATCAAAGTTGAGCTTTTTGGCTTTTTTTCTTGCGCTGGCGCTGACCATTCACATATTCCGCCAATTTTATTGACAAATCCAGCTCCGAAATTCCGAAAGAATCTACGTTTTTCAAAAAATTTTTGAAAGCAGATTCGCGTCTCTGCGTCTCCATTTTTTGCACACGTTAAAATATTAGGTTGGCAAGAAAGTTTTTGTTATGTTTTGTTTTTGTCCATATTGTGAAAACAAAAAAAGTGCAACGCGGTGTTTGCGTACTTTTAAAATTCAAACCAAGATGGGAACAAATCTCTTCATTTCCTATGCTATTTATTTCATTGCCGTTTGAATTTCAAAAGTACGCAAACACCGCGTTGCATTTTTTTTGTTTTCACAATAGCTCGTGAGATCCCGACAAAAACAAAAAGGTTATTTTACTGGGTATACAAGATACCTACCTTGTTGACAAAAGCATCAACTTTTCTCTACTGCTTCTCTCTCTTAAACCCCATGGACGGTTCATCGCCGTCTGGTGCAAGTTTATAACAGACGTGCCGTGGGCCGGCCGGGCCGGACCAATGGTGAATTTTTGTCGGCCCGATCAGCCCGGAAATTTTATAATACGTGAAATGAAGAGAAAATATCTGCTCAAAAATAAAAAAATGTAATCACAACAAACGAATTTTACGTGAAACTGTGAGACAAAAAAATATCTTCATTTTTTTTCCTGATATTTGTTTATTTTTTCGAATAAAAACGTGATAAAAATTGTCACTTTGCCACGAATCCATTATAACAACGAAATTACTTCGGATATTTGTTTTCAATTGAAAAAAACGAAAAAAAAAACCGAAATAAAAATTGATCGGGCCGGCCGGCCCGAATTTCGACATGTCTGGTTTATAAGGTCGAAGCCCCTCATGAAAATACAATTCGCATATTGTTTGGAAAATTCGAGAACAAGGAATTTTCCCTTGACGATGCTTCCCGCTTTGGGCAGTCTGTATGTTGGTCTGTTTATGGCGTGAACCACTTCTGCACGAAGGCAAAACTATCACTACTCTGTCCAACTGCAAAAGGTCAGAGCCCAGCTCAATCTCTCCCCGCTCAAAGGACACAGCGTGCACTACCTCCACGATAACACCAGCTCCTACTGATTATCATTTGTTCTTGGACATGCAACAATTCCTTGATTTAAAAACAACAAGTGATGTCGAAAATTGGCTTGTGTCATATTTTGCATCAAAAAAGCCAAAGTTTTGGAGGACAGATGGCATACTGTTGTCGATAAGGAAGGCAAATACTATTGATCGTTTGATTTCTCCTTCTTTGAATACAAACTTTTTCAAAACATAACAAAAGCTTTCTTGCCTACCTAATACCTATACTTGACAGAACGCTCTGCACTGTGGAGACGCAGAGAATTCGATAGAGCGCGTTCTCCCTTACGTAGGGTCTTGAGATGTCCCCTGGGAGTATTGGCTTTAAAAAAAGGACTACCAAAAACACAAATAAAACAAAATCTCTCCTATTTAGCTACGTAATGACATTCAAACAAATGGCTGGAAATGGCTAGTCGCTTATATTCACGACCCCAAAGGAAATCAAGATTTTTTCAAATATCTCTTTAATTCAAATTTGCCTGAGCAGATCAGAACTCGTGGAGGGGTGTTCTTTGGAAGTATTATGGCATCTGAGGATGCAATAAGACGTATGTTATTTTTTCGTGAATATCTTTGCATTATTTCAATTCAGTGCGACCAGATCGAACATTCGGCAGATCAAGAAAACCGTGCATTATCATTTTTGTCATTCGAGGAAACACGCTTACAAGGGTATGTGTGTTTGACAAGAAAAAAAGAACGGCATTTTTTTTGTACACTTTCTTTTTCTTTAGAAATTATATATAGACGATCTGTCAAATTCTGAAGTGGTTGCCACTAACATTGACTTGGCGCTGATCGATTTGATAGCTGACGAGAATGAACGTGAAGCTAATGAAAGAACTCAAAATGAGTCTCGTCGGTTAATGGAAGAGCAGAACCGTCAATACCAACAGAGTTTGCAACGAGACATGGAGAGAATTGCGAAAACTCGGTCTGAGGAGGAGGCTGCTAGGAAAATACAAGAAAATGAGAAACGAAAAATGTTAGAGTCTGAACAACGATTAGCGGTAATAAAAAATAATTTTGTGAAATTTTATTCAAATTCAATTGCTTATTTATTCCAGAAAGTGAACGACTACAGACGTACTTTACAAGAAAACAGTTCAGACGCCGTGGGTCCTTGTGAACTCCTTATTCGCTTCCCGACCGGCAAAAAAGTTGTCAAGTTCAATGAAGATGATAGTTTGGAGAAACTTTTCGAAGAAGCGTTGAAATCTGAATTGTGTCCAATATTTTTCCAAATGCATCAAAATTTCCCAAAGAAGGCTGTTCCGTGTTTGCCAACGTGGTACTTTGAAATTTTGGAGTTGGAGGAACTCGAGCCAAAGCAGGATTGCCTTTCAAAAAATGCCACATTCCGAGAAGCAGAGATTACACATGGAACGATGATTTATATTGATAATTTATAGGCTTATCTGTAAAAGTGTAACCGTTCTTTTTTTTTTCATTTTTAATGCATGACTTTTATTTACAAAGTAGTGAAGCAATATAAAAAAATGATCAAATTTTTGCAGGTTTTCTTTTTTTTTGAAACTTATTTATGCACGTTCTATAATTTTCGGGCAAAATTGTACAATAAATGATTCCAGATGTTAAGAATTTAATTTTTTAACTTACACAAGATACTCAGGAAATTTTTGGCGAGGATTGCCACGGAAAATGGCTAATAGCCGTCGAAAAGGTTAATAGCGGTTGATAATGGGTAGTAGCCGACGGATTTGGCTATTAGCCGTCGAAAAGAGCTATTAGCCATTATGGGGTATGGAGATGTCCAGAATTTGATATAGAAAAACGTTTGAAAAGAATACCCATTGAAAACAGCTAATAGCCATCGAATTTGGAGCAAACGCCAAATGCATATGGCACACGTCCCGAAATCGATGGCTAATAGCCTATTTCAATGGCTCTTAGCTAACAATTTTCTTTATTAAAAAGGAAAATGATCTGCACATTTGCTTTTTTTGCGTTTAATCTTTTAACACTGTTTTGCTGATTGTTTATGTGATGCAAACCAGGTACAGTATACGTATATATATATACACATCAGCCATTGGCGCGCGCAGATGATGAAATTACGTGTAGATTTGAAGAAATGGTACGGACAGAGAAAAGAACACTGATTGCGCTGACCCCCCTAAAGAACGATCTATTCCACGCAAGAGGAACTTGAGTGTACCCAGAAATGTATTGTTTTTTGTAAAGGAGGGAAATTGATTTATAACGAAGATTATATTATGATAATCGAGAGAAAAATGCACCTGAAAATCTATAAATTTTAAGTTGGAAATGGATCGGCCTACGCAGATGAATTTTCCTGTATTGCATTAAAATTCAAAAATATTTAGGTTTGCATAGAAAGAAAATGCCAGGAAAATCCAATAATAACAATATTAAACCATACTACTAAACAAACAAAACATTTAAATATATTATAAATTACAACAACAACATAAACAATAAAAATGAAAGGATCAACTTAAAATCAATGTCCAAATAACTATCATTATCAAATTCAATCAATAATAAAAAAGAAGAAATTGACCGGGAAAGCCCCAATGTCAATCGTAAAACTCCGCCCATTGTAAACCTTCGTCGCCTTTGTATATAAGGCAACACTGACCAAGACACATCCCATTGATTCCAAGAGGAGAAAACCTCCGGAATTGTTCTACATTGTTTTTTTCTGCATCCATCTCCAATTTTTCAAACAAATCGTCCCAACTTTATGGATTTTAACTTGTATTCCGGACTATGCTGATTTCTCAACAAAGCGAGTTGATTTTTGCTACACTGTCGTCTGTTTCCCTAACAAACGGTAATAAAAATTATCTTTCCAGAAACTTGGCTTTTGCATCATTAATTGTTTTTCTTTTAGAAATTCCTTCTTACAAGCCAGCTATTCTGTCTTTCCCAGCCGATTGGATTAGTACTTCGGTTATCTGCTTCGGACTCTGCGAGCTGAGCATTCGTGTGGCGACTGCAGCGCCCTTCTAATGTAAATGAATAATATTGTTTAATTTTAACTTTGTTTCTAAACAATTTCTAATGCAGATGTCGTCATTTCCAATGATGAGTACGGTTCATCATTGTCGCAATCATCGTCAATCAGTTGAGAGCGTTCGGGTATTTTTAAAAACTGTACATAATTCAAGTATATAACTCTTTGTTTCAGTCCGATGAAAATTTGAAACTTCAACAGCCACCTCTTCTGATCACTCCGAAAGTCAACGGGACAACTTTAAGGAGCCAGAACTCTAACGGCTCTCAGACAATGTTACCTCAATGCACTGTAGTCAACGCTACAGTAACTGCGCCAGTCAGTAATTTAACAGTAATCGCCGACAAACCAATTTGGAGACCTGTTGTTGGTAATTTTTATTTTCCCGCTTTAGATAATTTTTTAAACTTTCAGGCATTTTTTGGAAAGACAACCTCATTAAAAACATTCCAATCATTTTTCCCAATCAAAATTAACCTCTACTGCTATCATAGTTCGTTCTAATTCATAGTTTTTATAGTTATTTTTTCATGAATTCTAACAAAAACTTTGATTTGTTAAATAAATACAATTTGAAATGGATTTGGCTCCGATTGACTTATGCTTTGTGAACATTAACATGAACAGGAAATGCGCTTGGACACTTTTTGAAATTTCTTCTCCTTTAGTTTCAATTTTTTATACACATTTTTGTTATTCTGCATTTTCTATTTTCTATCATAATGAGAGATTATGAATAATTTGACTGCATCCCGTTCTGAGCCGAATTTACCTAATTCAAAGAAACTATCATCAAGCAAAACTCCAACGCTACTAAAAAAGGACGCGAACCGCTACAAAAAAGTAATTTTTCTTTCCTCTTTGATACACTAGAAAGAAATAAGTTTATCTTCTTCATAGATATCTGCTATACAACCGAGAGAAAATAACGAAGATAACGATAAGGACGAATGTAAAATTTTTTTAAAGTCGGATATTGCAATCAAATTGAAGTTCTACGACTCAAACTGGTTTCATGTACATAACTGTCAAATATAAATCACCACAACATGTAAACTTTGTACTTTAAGATCGTAGCTCAAAAGTCTCCAGAAACATTTATTGACAGTAAACAGTATGACCAATATGCACGATCTAAATGAGATTGAATCGTTGTGTGGCTATGATCAAGGCACTTTTGCTTCCGGAAAAACTGTGATAATATTAGAAAATGGAAGTGTGAAATACATAGATTTAAACCTGGAGTTTCCTAGTATGGTAACGATGAATATATCTGGACGGGCAACGGCAATGTCTGTTTCAAATGATTTTTCAATTTTGGCAATAGCTATTGAAGACAACAAAAATGCGAAAATTTCTATATTTTCATTAGATGCATCTATTGAAGAGGAGAAAACGACGTATGGTGCTCAATACTTACCTTCAGAAATTTGCATATCTCAAGCTGCTGAGGTAGATATTTATTTATTTATTTTCAATATTTTAAGTACCGTTTATGTTTGGTAGAGTCGATAAAACCGGCTGCCAACAGTAAAAACTTGAAATTTAGTAAGCGAGCAGCCTGTGAATAAAACCAATAATTCTGGGGTACAATTGGAGGGAAAACTATTATATATTCTTAAAAAAAAAATTATTTTCCGGAAATGTTTGGTTTCCTAGCACTCAATCCTATTCTAACGAGACTTCTATTATACAAAAATTATTTATTGGGCTCTTCGCCGTCGAGTTTCGATGGAAAAGGAGAGAGTAGCAAATGATCCCATCAAATAGCAAATGAGCGCCTGACCGACTTGTACCCCCGGATTATAACATAATAAAAATTGGATACCGAAATTTCCCACCAGAATATGAACAGAAGGTTTTAGCATGTAATGTCGGTCTAAATAATTAAGCAGAAATAGAAAAAATTCCAGATTGTAGCTGGTTTGTCAGTTCTCGAAGAACAAGTTCACGTGCAAACTTTTGACGTCAAAGATGGAACACGTAACTGTGTTGGTAATATAATGACAGAAACAGATGCAAAAAAGTGGCAACTATCGTTTTGTCCAGCTGACGAAGGCGTGCTCTGTGCTCTTGGTGGAAACTTTGCATACCTGCTCAGAGCAAGTTCTGGGGATATCGAAAACTTTTCCAGCATTGCTCTACAGGATGTTATTTGCCATGATTGGGCAAACGATGTTAACATTTTATTTGGAAGCAGATTAGGATATCTGCACATATATCGCGAAACCATTCTTTTAGATGTGGTGAACATTAAGACATTGGCGGAAAAGTGAGTTTAAGAATGTTGGAAGGGTGGACTAAGCTTTTTTTAGTGAATTGAAAAACTCTGCAAATCTAGAAATTATATCCGTTCGCAGCACGAGTTCGAAGTTTACCTGTCAAACGAACACTGGTGTTATATTACTTTTTGATTCTAATTCAGAAAGTGGCCCACAATGGAACTCATGCAGAACATTTATTGTAAGCAATTTAATGATCATTCTTAAATTGTTTTGAAGCAAACTTAGATCTTAGATTTCAGATATCCGATTTCGAGTTAAGACCATATCATTTTTTATCATTTGATTTTACAAACGAAATTTTACTCTATGACTGTGGAAACACGTTGAGAACCATTTCAATCCAAAATCTTTCAAAATCTAACTCATTTTCTGGAGATGTTGTCAGCTTTCGTCACTGCGTTGAAGTAATTTGTATTCGAGCAAATGACAAATTAATTGTCACATTAGATGCAAAAGGTTATTTTGCAGTCTTTTCAAAGTTTACAAAGTAAATTGAGCTCATTAATATGTATGTACATAAATAAATATTTAGTCGTTTCCTTAATTCAAGTTGCATACCTGATGCAATTCATTTCACCATTCCCGCAAATACACACGAAATACTAGTTGTCACTAAAAAAAGAGTGGAAATGTTCCTTATCATGCTGAATGGATTGAAATATTGCGAGACAATTCTTGAGAAGAAAATAATTTTGGTACAGTTTCTACAAAAAATAGTCAGTCACACGACAATTAATTTTTTCTTTTTTTGCGGGCAGCAGACTCATATGACATGACAACGTTAGCGCTATTATATGAAACCGGATTTATTGTTTTTCGGACAGCGGACCGATCAATTTTGATGACTGATGAAACAACTGAACAAAAAGTTTAACAATTCAGTTATTTCATGAAAGTTTTATTTTAGGACACAAAGCAAATTATTTTTTCAAAAGACAATAAGTTTCTGATTTTCTTAACTAAAAGTGACAGCATTTATTGCGTTGACCTCTCAAGCAAAAAGATTTTATGGAATGTGGATTACAAGTTGCATTTCTTTCAATCACTAGGATATTCCAATTCAACACTTCTTTTGCTCAATCAGAAGTTTATAATAACCAGAATAATCCATGGAAAAGTTTTAAAACATCTTATAAGATAGCGAGACGTTTGTTTTTAACTTTAGGAACTTCCAAATGTGAACATGCACGCTTCCGAAATTGGATACTCTATCACGTCAGAACTAATTGAAGGTGTAAATCAGGAGTTGGAATGAATGTAAAAAAAATTTTAAGGGCATAAAAACTTCATTTTCATCACGACGGACAGCGGGGAATTGTTATGCACCGCTAATTCAACATTAGATGAACCATTCCTCGTTAAAACCAAAATTGAGCATTTTCAAATAACTATAGTTAAGAGATAAATGCATACATTTATGTTTCAACAGTTCAACCTTTTTTAACAGATACGCTCTTTTGATGACACACTTTTTATTGGCTACAAAAATGGAAATGTGGGCATTTTGAAGTTGGAAGAATCTTCGAAGCCGTTAGGTGAACATGAACATATGGATGTCATCTTGTGCAATTACAATGAAGTTATCAACTTGGTACTTTTCGGTTTTGCTAGTGTTTCATATTTCTGTTTGGTCAAAATAAGAGTTTACTAAGAAAATAGGCAACCACGCCCTTATAGGATTGTGAGTGGGTGTGGCTTCGGGTGACCTTAGCATTTTATTTAAAGGCTGGTCTATCATGAAATTTTTTAACGAGAAATTAGTCTGTAACCCCCCAGAAATGTGGTTTTCTTGATGTTAACAGTGAGTAAGCGGTGGCGGAAAAGTCTATGAACTTGCCCCCTCTGATTTTTCAACTTTTTTTTTAGAAATCACTGCTGCGTGACATAAACACGGAAAGAAACTTGATAAAAGAAAATACAGAAAACTTTTTGAACTTTTACATGACTAAAACAAACGATGAACTGCAACAAATAAAAGAAGACTGTGACACACGAATCAAAAAATTCAAAGAAAAAATCAAAGTATGGTTTTCATTTGAAATGAATGTACATACATATTAAAATAATATTTTAGACTTTCGAAAAAAACTTTGAAGAATCGGAAGTGATAAAAAAGAAAACAATATCAGATCTGAAAGATTTATATGAGAATGAAACCACACAACAAAGAACAAAATACGAAACAATGATTGAAGACCAGATTAGAAAATCATTTCGACAACTTAAAGAGAAGGAGGCAGAAGTATGTACATAAATTAAAAAATTACAAATCAGTTTATAATCAGGTTTTCAGATGCAATTAATCCGTGAAACTTCTGATAAAAAGAACACGGCAACAATACAATCCTTCCGCGAAACTGAGAATCTTTTGAAATCGCAGATGGAAAAGTTGTTGAATGAAATTAAAAACGTATGTATTACATGCATAAATAAGTTTTCTGGATTCTCCCAAATTCAATTTACTTTTCAGAACAAAAACAAAATTGATGAGCTACAAATTACAATTGGGAACAAAGAAAAGAATACAGCTGTGTTAATGGATGAAAACGAAACCCGGATTAAAATTTTAAAGGAAAAACGTGATGCTGACTCCGAACTTTTGATCTCAGAAATTTGGTCATTGAAAGCTGTTGTGAGTTTGTTGAAGAAAATTATATTTGTGTTAATTTTGCCACGTTTAGTGCGTTCAAATTAACCAGCAAAAACAGACAATCGAGGAAGAAAATGCAAGGACAAGTTCTATATTGAAAGTAGCTAAACAAAAAATGCAGAGCATGCAAGAAAATAACCAAGAACTTCATGATGAAATTCAGAATGTGGGTTTGTATGATTTTGTAAAGCACGGCGTGCTGACCGGAACATTATTGGCAACGCGCTCCGCTGAGTGGGGAGGCTGTAGGTCTGCGTCTCTTCGGCGTGACATGCTATCCTAAAACAACAATATCCTCGCACTCTGCTTCTCTGCGTCTCTTCTTCATATCAGTTTAACGTAGATTGAATGCAGCCTAGGGTAGAAAAATGCGACAAAGGTTACAATTAGGCCAGAATTATTTTTTCGGGAAAAACCTCCCACGCCGTGAACTGGATAATCTAAAAAAGATAATTCTCAGCTAAAAACTGTCATCGAAAACCTGCGAGCAAGGGAATTTGAGAGCAACAAAACGCACCAGAAAATAAAACAAGCTATGCTACTTCAAAAAAAGAAGTACAGTGAAACACTGTTCCAGGTAATATACTTCCTTCCCTGTTTTTGTGACTTTCTCTTTTCTTTTTTTTTTAGAACCATCGTTGGAAACGTCGAATGCAAGATCTTGAAGCCCGAATTGAACAACTCGCTGGAAGCGTCTATAATCCAAGACGTTTGGAGCATTTGGTTCTCAATTTACTTGCAAGGTCTCAACACATTGATTTGGACAAACGATACACCACTCCACTATGAACATTTTTGGTTTATTTTGAAGTGTTGTTTATGTACTTAAGATCAATTTAAATAAAGATATATAAATATATCTTTTCAACGATATATAAATATATTCTTTTCAAACACCCTTTGTATTTGACAACATTTTGTTTGGAGCATCTACAGTTAAGGCAAGCGCGCCCCGCCTCACCCCGCCCTATCGCATTTGTCTGCGTCTCCACATTGTCAAGTTTAGAGACGCAGAAACGTGAGAAAAGAGCGCCAAAACGCGCCGAGGGACCTATTCGAGTGTCGGAAAAGCTACTTATAAGGTTGAGAAACCTGCTAGAAAAGTGAGACACGTCGAGATAGTCTTGAACTGTTTATGTAAACATATCAGATGATATTGTGTTTTCAAACGAGTTGCATCATGAAAACAAGAGTCGGCTATCCCTTTTTTGTCTGCGTCTCTTCAAATAGCACTGTGTTTGCGTGACCGCGAACAAATAGGTGGGCGGGGCTTCGTTTTCTCATGCTGAAATTATATAGATTGAAAAGACAATATTTATGATCAGCCATCATTTTGTCCACCAACTCAAAACCGAGCTATTAAAAGATTTTCCTCAACAGATTCGAGTTCCGGTGCCAGGTATTCATGCCACGGTAAGCGCACAGCGGCGCAATGAATCATATTTCCTTGGAAGCTGTTGAAAAGAAACCGTATTTGCATTCAGAATACTAATTTGAAAGACCGATTATATACTTTTTTACAAATACAAGTTTTTATTTGCTTTTGAATGTCCATTTCATTGTAACTTTTTCTCGCCGTAAATCCATGAACAAAGTTTTTTTAAATGAAACCCCAACTATTCAAATTTGTATTTTTCCTATTTTTTCACGTAGTCTTTCTAGTCAATGCAGGTACTGTAACTGTAACTTTGAAAAAAACCATTCTAAAATATTTTTCAGAAAACTGCCCAACAAGTCAATTAATTGATGCGGCATTGTTCAGTAATGATGTTCCAAAACTACGAAGTGACTGCAAAGAGTTTAAAAATAAAATTTAAAACATAATTTTTTGTAGAAATGCTAGGAGGCCACACGGACATTGATATAGTCTTTCCATTTTTTAAAGAAGGTTCTATTCTAGGAAATTCAGTTATTCAGTGCACGTGCGATTTAGAGTGTCATGATTTTGATTCATTTTTTACACGATCTTGCAGGTATTTAAAGATCATTATTATGTGCATACATGTATATTTTAAATAAGATGGCGCAACGAGAAGAATGGATGCAATGGAATAAATGACGAACTTGACTGGATAAGAATGCGTGGAGCTTGGGGTGGCCCGGGAGAGGGTGTTTTTATGACTAAGGATAAACCAGGTAACGTTCTGAAATTACATAAAAGTATAGTCTTGTTTTCAGACGGGTTCTTTCTTTTTGTGGGAGTTCAAAGAAAAATACCAGAAAATTACTCTGCAATGCTAGTTAGCAATCCTATTGCATGCCAGGAAGGAGATGGAAAAATTCGATTCCGACATTGGACGTCTCCTGGTGTCAAAGTGAGAGTTTGCATACGGTATTTCTCCTTCTTTTGCCATTTTAACGATCTGTTCAAACGGTGCACTTTTTTAGACCTCCCTCGATGGGTAAGAGATATTCTTGGTGCAGCAATCCAGTTAAACGGAAAAATGATAAACCTGCTACTGTTATTATACCAGGGAGCATTCTTTACATGTTTGAGGTAAATAACGGTGATGATTGTCGGTTTGACTATATACAAAAAGCCCCTTAAAATGTGTTTCAGATTATAATTGAAGCTTATGGCTTTGACTTCAACGCATTTGGCGTACAAGGAGGAGCTGCAGCAATTGACGATATTTCCTACAACACAACTAATATTTTTCAATGCCGCATGAGTACGCTTCTGTTTTTTTTTTTTAATAATCTATGTTTTTGTAATACAGTCCCTCATAGACCCCGCCTGCTCAACGTTACCCAACAAGTGTGCAGTTCCGTAAATTGTGACTTTGAAACAGGCAATTGCATTAAAAAACTAGGAAGACGTTGGCACACTTCGGACATTGCAATTGGGTCCAATAAAACGGGAATGATCAGTTTGCTTGGTTAGTTAATCTAAAAAAGTTTAGCATTTTAATAAAAAGCTTTCAGTCGTCCGCGCGCTGTTTCTCGGCAGTGTCCATCTGGTCTCGCAGAGATAGAAAAAAGATCACGGCAGCTAATAAGGCGTAGAGAAAAATACAAATCAGTTCAGCATGATAAAGCGAAGATAGAAAAGTCCCTAAACTAGCCTATTTACTAACTTAAGATTATTGTACATCGCAGAATGCAAAAATCTCAGGGGGCATAACAAAACTTCACGTGTTGGACAATACTATTTATAGAACATTTTATGTTTTGAGTTTACATATTGTTTTTTCAATCGACTTGCGACATGAGAACGCGTGACTCCGCCCACTTTTTTTTCGCGCGACCACGCAAACACAGTTCGATTCGAAGAGAAACAGAGAAAACATGTCTTTTTTCTCTCGTTCTCATGCTGCAACTCGATTGAAAACACAATATATGTACATAATAACAAATGAAACTCAGAAGGAACATTTGGCTACGCACAGGGACCTGGAGAAGCAACGCTTTCAGTCGGAAAACTGCTCATTCCCCGTACCTATGGAATTCAATTTTGTTTCCATCCCCTTTCGGTCGGAACTGTGTTGACGGTAGTACTAGAACCGGAAAAATCTGACAATAAACTTATGTAAGTTTTTAAAAATTTATTGTGAATTAGAAACAGTTAACACACAGCCTGTTCAACTACACATCTATGGATTCGTTTTCGAGCATCTGGCAATGCAAACGTGTATTTCTATCAGTTAATGGGACGGTAAGTGTAGTAAACATATTTTCTTGCTAAAAATAAGGGAGATGTTGGAACTAATTTTACACGATACACGCCCACTAAGGTTTTTGAAACAAAAAATGCAAATGCGCTCTATAGATAACTGTACTCAATCTATTTCGAAACAACTTGGTTTCGAGCGTTGCACAGAGTGCTGGCGACTGCTTTTTTTTGGGGTTATTCTCGAAACCAGCAAAAAAAGCCAAAAATAGAAAAAACCAGCAAAAAATTCAGCGAAAATTCGGAGAATGCTTCGATTGATCTGAAACTTTGGGAAATCATTAAGAAGATACTTCCGGTCATTCCCTGAAAATTTCAGACCAAAATATCGATTTTGAACATTTTCAGAAATAAAAATCGATAATTTTTAAAATCAATATTTCAGTCTGAAATTTTCAGGGAATGTCCGAGAGTGTTTTTTGAATGATCTCTCAAAGTTTCAGACTGATCGGAGCATTCTCCGAATTTTCGCTGAATTTTTTGCTGGTTTTTCTATTTTTTGCTTTTTTTGCTGGTTTCAAGAACAACCCCATTTCAAACGATTTTTTTGCCGCCGAAAATAGAATTGCTACAAAAAAGAACTGGAAAAAATAGAACTGAGCGAAATAGAAATGCTACGAAATAGAGCGGCTACAAAATAGAAATGAGCGGAATAGAAATGCTAAAAAATAGAAATTTTTGGGCGATGGAGCGCGTTTGCATCATTTTTTCAATTTCTCAGTTTTTCGCCGTTTATGAATTTTTTTTTCTGAAACTGCATTGATTTTATACCTTTCTTCATTTTCGATGTTGTTAAGTGCGTCAAATATCTGAAAAGTACTGAAAAATCCTATAATAATCGGAAAATTCGAAGAATAATGCAAACGCGCTCCATCGCACCGATTTCTATTTCGCTCACTTCTATTTTTTCACATTTCTATTTCGCGCTGTTCTATTCCGCGCATTTCTATTTTGTTGCCGTTCTATTTTTTTCAGTTATTTTTTGTAGCAATTATATTTTGTAGCATTTCTATTTCGCCTATTTCTATTCTGTCGTACCCTCGCTGCGATTGCGCCGCGTGACAACGCTGCGCCTCATCGCTCACACGATCTCTGTCTAAAAAATTCATTTCGAACAATGTGAATTCTCATAAATTAAGTACATTTTCGCTAGGGCAGAGGCCAGCACCCCGCGCACACCCACTCACGCGTTTACAACCAAAAAACATTTCTGAAATTTAAAAAATCAAAACTGTTGAGAAAACAAAAAATTGCTACACGGTGTTTGCGTACTTTGCAGCACAGTGTCTGCGTACTCTTCATTTGCTGTGAAGTTTCTTTTATTTTCGTTAGAATATTTAAAAGTACGCAAAAACCGTGCCGCAACTTTATGGTTTCCAATACCGCACGGCGTGTTCTGGACTACGTTTCAGAAAAAATGTTTGAGATCAAATTTTCGAGCGCCAATTCTCGCGTCTCCGTGTCTCCACTTTTGCACACTTTTTGCTAGACTTGGCAGAACGCCACTGTCGAGACACAGACACATGCGAAAAGGCGCGAATTTCTTTACGTAGGGTCTAGCATGCCATGTACCGCGTTTCGTGCCAATTTTTCTGCGCCATTGAGTTTGAGCTTTTCTGCAAATCGTGTCGAGACATCTTGGCCAAGTAAATGCATGCATCTTTTAGGCGAGTACTCCGAGTGGACAAGATTACAAATGAGTTCAGTTCGAAAATATTCAAATATTTAACTCTTGTCCACTCGGACTACACTCCTTAAAGGCGCAGGCATTTATTTGGTCACGAAGTATCGACACGATTTTCAGATTTTTTGTTGTTTCGCATTGAATTAAAATGACATAAAACTAATGAATGTGCCTATTATTCCTTTAAGATCAACTTCATCGTGAAAAACCTGCATTCTAAAGAATCCTATTTCGGATTAGATCAAATTGAACTATTCGATCCAACTACAAACACGAAGGCTTGCGAACAATAAAAGTTATAAATATCTGTTTAATAAGTTTTATTTGTTAATTTTGTAATTTTCACAGTGAATTTTATCGAGGCGACTGTTCAAACATGGAAAAAATTAAAATTCTGATGATGATTAATTTTCTTCAAAAGCCACTAAAACATGTATTTATTTATTTATTTGTTATTATTTAAATATGTATTTTTTTAGCTGCAGCCATGAAAATAAATTTTAAAAAAATGTCCCATGCTATTTTTTAAAATTATTTATTCATTGCCATGCATGGTTCAAATTAAAGGGTTTGAACCCATCAGTATTTTTTTAATGTATTATTCATATACATATTTTGGCGAATAAAATATCAAATGCAATGCCAAAAATCTATGAGAATTGTTCAACAATATTTGATCATTCAAAAGTAAAAAAAAATCGTTAGCAATAGAGCGCACTTGCTTCGAAATCAGCTGACTAGTTGTTTAACGATTTTAAAGTTTCACAGCATTGCTTACTCTGTTTGACTCATTTATTCTGGTTGCAATTTTCACGTTATGTCAAATGAAAAACAATGTCTGTTATGGAAGTTTGCTTTTATTCTGTACTTTTGTATTCACAATTGTCAAGCTCAATACGTACTGGATGTGGTGAGATTTATTTTTTTGTTGGAAATTGTTGATTATTGGAAGTTTTAAGATAAAAATGGCCTCTTTTGGCGAAAAAGAGCTGGTACATAAATGTGCTGCAACTGGTGGAAACTTTGGAAAAGATGTGTCTGATTTCATTTTATCAGAAGAAAATCTTGGATGCGCTGTTCAAGTTCAACCAGTCGATGCATGTGAGCCTATTACGGTTTGTTTTTATTTTTATTGTTTAAATTGTTTGTTTTATTTATATCAAATTCTGATTCAGGTAGCTCATAATCATACTCCAAGCTGTTATAACTTGTTTGCGATGGTGTCACGTAGCAGTAAAGCTCATCCGTGCAATTTTTCCCATCAGGTACCGGGAACTTCAGCTAGAAATGAATGAATGGAACAACTCCTGAATAATTCCAGGCTTACATGGTTCAATACTCGCCGTACCCATTTCGTCTGGCAATCTTTTACAATTATCCGGAACAGGATCCGATTTCCATGAATGGTGCTGATATGAGTGATCAGGTTACAATTCCAGTTATTATGATCACGAATGATTGTAAAGAAGAAATTCTGCGGAAATTTACGGGTGCAAAGTGAGCTGGTTTTATTTGTATTTGTATTTTTCTTTTTCTTTATTCAAAAAGTTTAACACGCATTAACCGCACGGGGTACTGGCGACTGCTCTCGCAAAAGTTCGCTTCATTGAAAAATATTTGGAAGTGCGCCAAATTATGCGAATTCACATGTTTTGAAATGAATTTTTCACGCAGAGATCGTGTAACCGATGAGACGCAGCGTTGTCACGCGACGCGACCGCAGCGCGTGGCGTCGGCGGCAAAACAAAGCGTTTGAAAAACGGCAGACGCCAGCACCCCGTTGCAAGTGAAAAGCAAAATTTTGTTTTTATTTTTCAGTGTTCGTCTCCAAATACGAATTGATCCAGAATATTACGAATTATTTCGTTATCTAATACCATTTTTGGTGGTTATTGTATTTTGCTTCGCCCTTTTCCTCATAACTCTGGTATGCTCAAATTTAAGTTTATTTATTTACACATTTTATTTCTTCAGTGCGTTCGAGGATGTTTCGAAAGAAGAAAGCTGAACAAAAGAAGACTGTCAAAGCGAAATCTTAAAAAAATACCAGTCAAGAAGTATAGAATGGGCGACGATCCTGATACATGTGCCATTTGCCTGGAAAGCTTTTCTCATGGAGAAAAATTGCGTCATTTGCCATGCCGGCACGGTGAGTTGGAAACATTTTTGGTGAATTGAGTTAATATTAAACAATTAAATTACAGTTTTTCATTGCAAATGCATTGATGTGTGGTTAACTCAAACACGGAAAGTCTGCCCTCTTTGCAAGCGAAAAATCCGTTCGGATTCGGACAGTGAGTGCTCGCTCAACGATTCAGGGGAGAGCTCTCAAATTCAAGTATGTTACACGATTGTTGCTGATTTATATACAAACTTGAAAAATTATTTTCAGAATGAAGATCGCCGTCTTTTTCCGAGCAGTTTAGACCATATGCTTGAAGAATCGCCTGCAACGACAGATATGAGCCGATTAGGTGACATGTGGAGCTCCCAGGAAGCACTAGTGGATCACGATATTGTGGTATGTAGCTTTCTGAAAATTTTTATGGTCAGCAAAAAAATAAATTTAGTTAGTGGAATCCACGAGGCAATCGGTGACTAGCTTCTTTCGAAACACACTTCGAAAATTGCGAAAAAGCGGAAGAAATGTAGACGCAGTGAGTTTTCCTTTCTATCGTATTTAGGTATTTTCCAAACATTGCAGGAAAATGGATCTGGATTGGAAAGTAATTCTCATTCAAGTGGTCAGCAAGCTCAAAGCATTGAAGATGATATATTACTGGAACAAGAATTGTTTGTTAAATATCCTGAACCATACATATTTTTTAAAACATCTGAATTTTCAGACCTTCTTTCACGCGTGAAGACGATCCTACACCTTCAACAACCACAGAAGTTACTAACATTGTACAACTGGACTAACTTGCGATCAGGGGTGGGACAAAAAAAAATTTTCCACAAAAAAAAAAAAAAATTTTTTTGTCCTCAAAAAAATTACCAAAAAAAAAAAAAACTTTTTTTGTCCCCAAAAAAAGTTACCAAAAAAAAAAAAAACTTTTTTTGTCCACCAAAAAAATTACCAAAAAAAAAAAAATTTTTTTTTGCTCTCAAAAAAATTAACAAAAAAACAAAAAAAAATTCCAAAAAAAGTACGTATTTCTGTCATTTAAAAATAAATTTTCCAAGTTTTTGTTGAAAATTAGAGGTTTTTGTCAATTCGGAGCATATACTGAATAAGTTTTTGCCCAAAAACCGGAACTTTCTTTCGCCTCCGTGATTTTTTTTTAATTTTTTTGCCTGCGGCGCATCATCAAAAAAAAAAAAAATATTTTTTGGTCTCACTCTTACCATCGAAAAAAAAATCAAAAATTTTTTGGTCTCACTTTCACCATCGAAAAAAAAATCAAAAAATTTTTTGTCTTATCCACATCCTCAAAAAAAAAACAAAAAATTTTTTGTCTCATCCAAAAAAAAACCCGAAAAAACAAAAAAAATCGAAAAAAAAATTTTTTTTTTGGTCCCACCCCTGCTTGCGATGCTAAACCTGTCCGCCTCAAACATATACATAATAGTTTTTTCTTTTCATCCGCGTTTTGCTATTGGTAACAATCTGCAGTTTTGCCGCCCGGGTCCAAATTATCAACTGAGTACCGATGTATGCATTTTTTGTTTCTAAAAGGAAGACAAAATTGGTTTGAAGCTCATTTTATCGCGGATAAATATTTGGTACCTCAGCTGTAACCTCTATAGTAAACTCTAAATACCTACCCCAAATTTAGTCGTGTAAACTTTTCACGGGTGCCCAAACAAAAAAAATTCGCAAAATATTGAAGACGTCTTTCGTCGCTGCGCTGAAGCGATGTAAGGTGTTTAATGATGAACTGATTTTTTTTATTTTGTTCATTTTGCTGTAAATTTTCTTGTAAAAACTCTTTCTATAAGATCAATAAATTGTGAGAACTGATGACGACTATGTGCAGATCTTATCACATACATTCAAAAATCAATATATGACATGTATTTAAAATTGAAATATCATTTATTTATACGTAGGTACCGCAACATGTTTGAAAAACATTCGAATCCTGAAAAACTACTGATTTCATTGTATTCTACGTCTCAATATTAGAACATTCCCAAATTTTCATCGCAAAATTCTCGCTAGTTCCCGAGTTACAATTCAACGTGAAATTTAATAATTTGGAGATGAAAATGAAATCCACGAAGTACTACGTTTCGTGGAGCGCACTTGCTTTTTTCGCGAATGGACAATATTTATACGGCTTGAAATATAATTTATTCATCTGGCTTTTGATTGTCGTCATCTGGGATTGGCTCTTCGGAATTTTCTCCCCTCCTGATCGGAGTCGCTCTTCTCTCTCACAATCAGCGATTCTCTCTCTATCTCTCTCTCCTGCTTCTGGATTTGGCACTATATTTGTTATTTTCGTATCCTTCTATAGTCGGCGAATACATCATCAACCTCGCTCTACTGCAAAATTCCTGTAAAACCGTGTTGAACTTGCAAGATTAACTCGAATTCTAGTTGTATTCCTTTTTTCAACGGAAAATGACGTATCCACGACGAATTGCAGTTAACATTTGATTTTTCGCTTCAAAACAGGGGGTACAACAGAATAGAAATAGGCGAAACAGAAATGCTACAAAATAGAATTGCTACAAAAAAGAACTGGAAAAAATAGAACGGCTACAAAATAGAAATGAGCGGAATAGAACAGCGCGAAATAGAAATGTGACAAAATAGAAATGGGCGAAATAGAAATCGGTGCGATAGAGCGCGTTTGCATTATTCTTCGAATTTTCCGAATATTATAGGATTTTTCAGTAATTTTCCACTGGGGTATGAGGAGGGAGTGAGTAAGCGCGCCCGGACGCACACACGCAGCGCATCCAAATAAGGCCCAAAAAATTAAAAAATCGCGCGAAAATTTCGCATTATCGGAGAGAAAAATCAACGCGCGCGAAATAATTTTGCATAGGATTTTGTAATTTTCACGATTTTTCGTTGGTTTCCCTCTCCGATAATGCGAAATTTTTCGCGCGCTTTTTAATTTTTTTGGGCCTCATTTGGATGCGTTGCGTGTGTGCGTACGGGCGCGTTTACTCACTCCCTCCTCAGACCCCAGTGATTTTCAGATATTTTACGCACTTAACAACATCGAAAATGAAGAAAGGTATAAAATCAATGCAGTTTCAGAAAAAAAAATGGAAAATCGGCGAAAAACTGAGCAATTGAAAAAATAATGCAAACGCGCTCCATCGCCAAAATTTGTTCTATTTTGTAGCATTTCTATTTCGCTCATTTCTATTTTGTAGCCGTTCTATTTCGTAGCATTTCTATTTCGCTCAGTTCTATTTTTTCCAGTTCTTTTTTGTAGCAATTCTATTTTGTAGCATTTCTATTTCGCCTATTTCTATTCTGTCGTACCCACCAAAACAGGCGCACTACACTGTTGAAAATTGAAAAGTGCCGTAGAGCGAGGCTGATGATGCATTCGCCGAGTATAGTTTCTGCAATTTAACCCGATTCAATTCAAATCTGAAGTATCCGTCTTGGTATAACGAAGATCCATCTGATCATCTTCCACAGTATTTCTTCAAGAGACCAGAAAGGGCGATGGAGGACCATGACCCGCCTTGAAAATTCAAATTTGTGGTATTCTGGAGTTTGAGCACATGCCTGGGCAATGAAGAACGGATTGAATAAGCATCTAAATAGGTAAGTACTCAGAAAAGTTTTGGATAATAGCCATTGAAAACGGCTAATAGCCACCGAGTCGGGGCGTGTGCCATATGTATTTGGCACACGCCCCATATTCCATGGCTATTAGCCGTTTTCCATGGCTATTATCCGTTTCCGTCGGCTTTCATTTTAAAAATTTTTTCTATTTCAAATTTCGGAAATTTTGTGCCTGGAAAAAGTCGCAAAATCGTTGAGTAAGCGCAAAGATTGTTTCCCTCAATTGTTGCATGTCAACATTCTATAGCGGTGCCAACCATAATGGCTAATAGCCCTTTTCGGTGGCTAATAGCCATATTCGACGGCTGATAGTCATAATGGCTAATAGCCGAATTCGTCGACTAGTTTTCATTATCGCCCGTTATTGAAAATTTGAAAACTGCTAAACCACAGCCCAACCTGTTACTGTGTTTTCAATCGACTTGCGACATGAGAACGCGAGACTCCGCCCACTTATTTGTGCGCGACCACGCGAACACAGTGATATTTGAAGAGACGGAGACAGAACGGCACAAATAAGTGGGCGGAGTCTCGCGTCTTCATGTCGCAATTCGATTGAAAACACAAAATATCAAGAAACGTTATTATCTTGCCGGCTACGCTACAGTATGCTCTTACAATTCATAGAGGCGAAGACATCTCAAGAAGACACGAACCTAAAAAGTTTAAAAACAGTTTTATGATCTTGAAAATTTACAAACAGGAAAAAGGCGCCTACACCACGAACAACAAAAACTAGCAAAGTTGATAATTCAGAAGATCGCTGCAAACAAGAAAATTCATAAAAGAGCAACTAAGTTCTATAAGAGAGCAGTAAAAAGCAAGACAAATTTTAGAGCATACGCGCCGTATTAGCCTGCCAAGAAAATATCACAATTATCATCGAAACCAGTAAAAACTTCAAAAAACGGCAGCTTTTTTGCTACGGTCAATAGCGGGCGATACTAGCCGCCAGGCATGGCTATTAGCCATACGTGTTTGGGCCGTTTTCAAGAAGCACGATATTTAGATCTTGAAAATATGGAGTTTTTTTAAGAAAAAACGGCTAATAGCCATCGAATACGGCATTCGGCAAAAACCACAAATTTAATGGCTATTAGCCAAAAATTTAATGATCAAAATCTCAAATTCGACGGAAAATAACAAAGCAAAGACGCTGGCAATGCGGTTAGAAAAAAAAATGTTATGAAGGACAATAATAATTTGGCTATTTAAGCGATTTTCAAAATACATATATTCTAGAAAATTTTGTAACACCACTTTTGCCTTGATTACGATCCAGAGACTTCTCTGAGCTCTGTGCCACAATGTCTTGTGGTCAGAGTGTCATTGGCGTTGCGGCAATTGACAACAAGAAGCAGTCGGAATCCCGCCTCTCGCTACCATAACACTGGTCGTATTCTTTCTGTATGACTCCATTCAAATGTCGAATCAGTGTTATTTGCCAAACTTTCCCTGTGATCTTGCAACTTCTTTTGTTCCTGCAGAACTTAAAACGTTTAATCCGAATAAACACTTGTCCTTATACAACAATATTGGAGGTGAAGAGGAGAAACAAGACTATTCCCATGGTTTTTCGGATAGAGAGAGTGGGTTATTTTATTCTTGTTGTTACGGGAATTTCTTTATTAGGAGGGGGGTGGGGGGAGGCATCTCTAATTCAGAATTTAAATTCAAATGTTTTTCAAAATTTTCTCATTTTCGTGAATATTTTTAATGATTTTTTCGGGATTTTCGAAAAACAGATAAGCTTTAAAAATTATAAGAAAAATTACATGTCCTTCTAGTAGAGGTGCATAATTAAATTTGCTGGGTCAATTTTTTTAAATAACAATTTTCAGCCTTGAAAAGTGACACGTATTACGAACACGTAAGTCGATCAACATCCGCTGCTAATATTGGAGGCCCAGGTAAACATTTTATGAAGTATTTTTTTTTATAATTCAATGTATATGTACATATGTGGACTACAAATGTTAAAACCCTGTAATAGATCGGCGCCTGTAATAGAAAGGTACCCTAAAGTAGAATTGGATTCAAATGTTTTTTTTTCTCTCAAAACGTTTATTTTACCAGTTTGTCTATTTTTTGTGATTAATTTTAATTGTGCCTTCTTTTTGAAAAATCGTTACATTCAAAAATAAAGCTGCCCTCTAGAATAGAACCTCCCCCCCCCCCCCCCCCCCCCCCGCCCTAACAAGGGAACTCATTTTACATAAGCGTTGAGATTTTTCTGAAAATTGGTGGGCTGTTACTTCACATCATTGGCTATTGCGTCCCGCAAAAATTAGCTGCCCGTATGCAGAAACAGGCTGAAAATTTCATTTTGAAAATTATGACCCAAATTCATATTTTCATTCTTTATCACTAGTCTTATCAGATATCCTTATTGCCTCGCCGCCATCAGTTTTGCTCTCTTTTGTAACCTGCCTCTTGAAAGACTGTCGATGTGGAATTCGTAGCCGAGTGGTGGGAGGCGGTGTTACAAAGTGGGTGGTCTATAGTTCGAACCCCTTTGTGGACAAAGTGTTTTTGCTTGTCGTTTGAAAGACTCACAAAAATCCTACAAGTTTATGGAATTAAAACTTGGCGAAAATATTTAAAAAGGAAGTCCGAAAAATGGCTAAATAATTTTCACTTTTTTAAAAATTTCTATCGTGTTTTCAATCGAGATGAGTCATCAAAACGTGAAATCTCGCCTACTTTTTTCACGCGAACATTAAACTTTAGTACATTTTGAATTATTGCGTGAAAAAAAGTGGGCGAGGTTACAAGTGTTGTTGTCGCAACTCGATTGAAAACACAATATTGTTCATTCGTGAAGCAAACAAGTATTCATTTTGGTTTCCAAATAATTTAACTTCATGTGTAAATTCAACGTGAAATGAAATAGTTTGGCGACAAAAATGAAAATCATAAAGTACTGATTGTGAGTTTTGTAGCCGTTTCCCACATGCATTTGGCTATTCCCCATTTCCATTTGAATTTTAAAAGTACGCAAACACCGCGTTGCAACTTTTTTGTTTTCACAATATGGCATGCCGATGCCGAGATTTTTCAGATGATCTTCGAATTCCTGGTTCTTCAAATGTGAATCCAGATGATTCATAACGTAGTAAGTTGACGGAAATTCGGCATGATGATAACAGTAAAAAGCAAGTAAAATTACAATTAGATAGAAATTAAAAAAAAAAAGTGAAAATTATTTATCCATTTTGCGGACTTCCTTTTTAAAGGTTTTCGCCAAGTTTTAATTCCATAAACTTGTAGGATTTTTGTGAGTCTTTCAAACGACAAGCAAAAACACTTTGTCCACAAAGGGGTTCGAACTATAGACCACCCACTTTGTAACACCGCCTCCCACCACTCGGCTACGAATTCCACATCGACAGTCTTTCAAGAGGCAGGTTACAAAAAAGAGCAAAACTGATGGCGGCGAGGCAATAAGGATATCTGATAAGACTAGTGATAAAGAATGAAAATAAGAATTTGGGTCATAATTTTCAAAATGAAATTTTCAGCCTGTTTCTGCATACGGGCAGCTAATTTTTGCGGGACGCAATAGCCAATGGTGTGAAGTAACAGCCCACCAATTTTCAGAAAAATCTCAACGCTTATGTAAAATGAGTTCCCTTGTAAGAGGGTAGTAAAAAATAAGACAGCCAGTCGCTCGCTCTATTACAGGTTTTACGGTAATTCACAGACACAATTCTACGAAATTTTCAAAATTATATTCTTAAAAAAAACTTTTTACAGATGCAAAAAATGATGATATGCAGAATAGAAACATGCGACACTTTTCGGGAAGAAGACGATTTCGTACAAACTTTACAGAGCATCAGTCAATGTTTCTAGAAGACTCTTTCAAAGAATCGCATTACCCTGATCATAAAACAAAGAAGAATATGGCAAAATACTTGAACATCCCAGAAGATCGAATTACGGTAAACTTTCTTTCCTTAAGTTATGTACAATTCTATAGTTTATCAACCATTGTAGCAGGATCAAACTACCGTAGCCCTCCCTCCCTCCCTCCCTCCCTCTTTTCCTCGTTGTGATTGAGCCTATGGCGTGTGTATCTGAATTAGACCACATGTGGCCAACTCTCGAGTTGCAATTTACGAGCAAATATATGTCTCAGTTATTGCAGTTTAAAATTGAATGAGAACCAATCAAAACAAAGTAGAAAAAACTTTTGCTTGTCTTGTTTTTGTTAGACTTGCCTTATTGTTATGTTGTTATGTTAGGCTAAAGTTACATTTGAAGATTTCACTCTATTTAAAACGCACATGCTTTAGATACTACGAATAACAGTGATTTCAAATTGATATTTCCAGGTTTGGTTTCAAAATCGAAGAGCAAAATGGCGACGGAAAGAGAACAAAAAAGATCGCAGCAAAAGCGAAACATTGAGCAATTTCGACACTTTTAATTACAGCTGTTGTCCTTCTCAAACCACGGAGAGTTGTGACTCGTTTTCTAACATTTCAGAATCGTATGACTGTCAGAGGGTAAGTAGAAACGTAGATGAGCAATAGCTTTGTTTTAAAATTATGTATGTACCTCCATATTTAGGAAGATTTCAATAGAAATGATGACAAATCACGATCAAGTGATATAACTTTCGACTACTATAATTTCCAAAATCACTAATTTGCACCTGTTTTTTAATAATTAAAATTATTACAATACTTTGATTTCTGTAATTTCAGACCGGCAATAAAAAATATTTTAATTTTTACTTGTTTTAAAAGTTCACGGTGTGCTGTCCAGAACGTTATTGGCAACGCGCTCCGCTGAGTGGGGAGGCGGTTTGTCTGCGTCTCTTCGGAGAGAGTCGGTACAAAACAACAGTATTCTCTGCGTCTCCTCTTCAGTTTAACGCAGATGAGGGTCTGTGAAGCTAAATACAGCCTATGGTAGAAAAATGCGCAGTTTATGTAAATATTATTTTCCAACGTTCCGTCCAACACGCCGTGAAGACTGCGCGCAACAAGAAATGAATAAAAAAACAAATTTATATGAGATCTTATAATAATAATAATAATATAGAGTAAATATAAAAATTATATTAACTATGTAAGTAGTTTTTTCAAAAAATTTCCTCGTTTTTAATTAAGGTTTGTTGAACTGTAGTAGATGTGACGAATCTTGGTAATTTGAAAACACCCGTAAATGTTTAGAGTACCGGACAAATTGATTGCATATTTGGATTTTCTGAACCCCAAAAGTTCTTTAAATCTATGGTTTTTGATACTAAATTCCCGAGGTTCAGAAAAACGAAAAAATGCACAAAATTTGGTACAATGACATATTTGGGAATACAATAAAATCCTACTTATTGTCAGCATAACTTATGCTTGAAAAGGTAAATATAAATTAGGGATTTGCAGTAAAAGTGTATGCTCCTTTGCCGGTTTTCTTCTGAAAAATGTTCCGCTTATTTGTCGATTAAATTAAATACCTGTTCGTTATTTTCAATGTTGTCGTTTTTGTTTTTGGCAGATTCATTAAGCTCTTCCATCGGAACACCATTTTTGGAAGGCACGTTTCTATTTTCAGGGACATATGTTCTTTCTGTTTCAAACCGTTGTCTAGACCTAAAAAGTACGCTTTATAACTTATAATGTCTCAAATAAATGTTTCACAAACGTACTTTACAAACTCGAATGGAACTTTTGAAATTTGCCGCTTCAATGCTCCTTGAATTTCACTGTTCAAAAAGCAATACAACACAGCAATGAATATACCCTGAAAGTTCAAAAAATGTGAAATTATTTTAAAAAATTACATGACTTACCTGACTATGTTGTAAAATTGCTGATCCTAGCATGTAACCTGGACTTGGGTGCTCTGGTTCGTAAAAAAGAGGAATGTTAGAAACACCCAACAGCGGGACTAACAGTAGTGTTGCTTTTATAGTCCTCCTGAACAGTTATTTCATTAATTTTTCAAAAACTACACTTATTTCTTTTATTTACCATATTTTTTTAGACTCGGCAGAATTTTCTGTTCTTAACTTTTGCACAAGAATAACCACGATCATTAAAAGGAATATTAAATTCATCTAAAGATTAAAAAAATTAATTCCACTGTTTTCTGAATGATTTTTTACAATCAAAGCTGATCCCATTGTTCCTGCGAGTATCCAAAGATGATTTCCTTGCGCATACGGTACCCAACAAAAAGAACTTGGAAGTTGATTCGATTTGTACTGATGAACAATAGTCCAGGCTGTAACCACTACGAATGGAATACCCCAGCCACATGCCAAGTAAAATATCCATGGTGCATCATTGTGACGCATTGCAAACACTGTGAAGCGGCTGTACAAAAATGCGCCTTCTATTAGCATCCACATGACTGACGCTACTTGGAAATAGATTACGAACCAGAGAATTGTTTTACAAATCCATTCCTGTAATAAATAGGTATGTACAATACGATTTTAGGGTGAAAGAAAAAAATTAAGTATTAACCAATTCCCAAAGTGGCTGCGGATGAAATCTGGTGCAATCCTGAAAAAGATTGGTAGACTGAACAATGGTCCAAACAGCCAGCACAGCGAATCGAAAAACGAATGCCGTTGCTAGATTTTTGTGAATTGATAATCTGCGACACTGAAACAATTGAAAAATGTATATAAACAATCCTTGGCCCCTGTCTTACCTGTATCGAATCAAACATTGAAAATAATATAATTGCAGCCACTAGAAGTATAACTGACACTATCGATAAGGTTAAAGAAACCGAAATTACTAAATCGCGTAGAAATTCAGGGCACTGAAGAAATTGTGAACAAACAATTTAATTTATTTATGCAAACTAACAACTCTACAAAACCCTTGTAAACACTGAGCATATTCCTCCACAACTTTGATGCACATTGAATAGTTTGAGTCTTGCCAGACTCCAAAATCGTTGCAACTTCTGGACACCATGTACTTATCTGGAATAGTTTATTACTACCAGTTGTCTTCGTATTTAAATTTTTTTAGCTGTCTAGCTTCTTTTTTTCCTTACAAGGCACGCAGATGAAATGCGGTGGATGCATATAGTACCCGTATTTAAATCACATCGTGTACATTAAATTCGGGTTTTTCGATTAACGTTTTCACGTTTCACTAGTTTAGACACAATGGTCTCGGAAGTTCCGTTACTAGAAAAAACGCGAAATACTGAAGGATTGTATATATAATTATTATATTGTTATTTTAATGCGAAAAATAAAAAAAAGAAAATTATATAGCGTCCATGATTCAAATACAGACACTATACATCCCCCGCAATTTCACCTGTGTACCTGTGCATCGTATTACTTATCATTGGCTGCTTGCATTTCAAGAAAACACCCACACAGATTTTTCCACTGAAAGCTCAGCGTGGGTGTAGCTTGATTTGTATTCTACGAAAAATGCTGATGTTTTTTTTTTGAACAGACAATAGAAGACTGGACTTGAAAATTCTCAGAAAAGGTTCAAGTTACTCGAGTTTGCATATAAAAAACTCTTTTTGTTAGAAAAGAAGTACAGAGTGGAAACCTTTAAACGCATTGTCTGTTCTGAGAAACGTTTTTGTTATTTAATTGTAATAAAGACAAAAAAAGAAAAAAATTAAACCCAAAATAAATTAAAAGCGCCAAAAATAGAGCAACAAAGAGCCTCAGCTGATGTTTATCCATTCTAAGAAAGTCCAATTTTCTTCTCAATGTTTTCTAGCTAATAAATTATTCAAAGGGGTTTTCATTAAAAGTTATTATGCCAAATACACTGGTGAAGCGCCACGGGCCCGCTGCGGGCCCGCCAGCGGACCGCTGACAGCTAAAAGAGTACACGCGTGGTGCACGCAGCGGGCCCGTGGCGGGCCCGCCAGCGGTTCGCTAGCTGCTACATCGCGGGGTGACTACCTTCTTGCTTTTTTCTTTATTTGATATTTTCTCATGAAAACTAACACAGTTCGTGTTTCTATCAATATTTATTGAAAAAAATATATATATATAAAAAATTCAATACAGCAATTATTTATATTATTCCAAAATTCGTCGTTGTCGTTGTCCCGCTCATCTCAGCATTGATTGTCCTCATCAAGATGTGGCACGTGTCTGAAAATTCAGTAAATTTTGTTGTGTAAGATATTCGGCCTCCCGGAGGATGATAACTTCATAATTTCTTTTTATATTTTTATTAGGCAAAGCGCTCTAATTTTTATGACACAACTTCCGTTCAATTCAATGTCTTTGCTTATTCATTTGAAGTTCAAACTTAACAATGTATAATTTTTTTCAACGGACATTTAAAAATATACGTTTTTACTTGAGGAAACGCGAGCGAAAACCACTATCACATGGGCATGAGCCAGCAAACGTGAAAAATTTTACAAACAAAGCCAAAATAGTGTCAGTTTTTATATCATTTAACTTGGGGCCTCCTTTGTATGAATTTTCAGTTAAGCGTCGGGCGCGTTTGCTCTCTGCCGGCGCATGAGTCTGTGCTCCATGGCCGTTACAATCAATTCTTTTTTTTCAAGTATTTTCACTGTTGCACAAGCTATAGCCACTGAGAACCGTCTAGTTATTATAAATCAGCAGAAAACGTCGTTCAAAACACCTGAATTGTTCAGAGCTTGGAACAATCTTTTCTAACGCGAGAACGCTAGTATCGGTTCTCAAAATTATAAAATATAATTTCTTAATGCTCGACAGAATTAAAGGCAAAAATATTACTCAAAACTCATATTTTTGTTTCATTTTAACTAGGCAATTCTCGGCGGCTTTCCCTGGTGTAACGGTGAAAAGACCCCAAGTGCCTTCAGTATGCTACACTTCAAACTTAACCGATTTGTATCAAACTTCGGCAGCCTTGTTCCACTTTGTTTTAAAAATGTTTTGCCAAGTTTGATGCAAATCGGTCCAGTAGTAGCTGAAAACACGCACACGAAACCTCACACGGACACAGGTGCAAAAGACATGAATAAACACATTTTTTGCTTTATTTTTTGTTGTAAAAAATAAAATTTCGAACGAGCAGAACCGAAATCACGGTCTACAAGTCACAGAGGTGTTTTTGCTCGTAACAAAGCACGCCTAAATTTATTCGACGATGCTTTTTTAAAAACTTTTTTCCAAAAATTCTGCACTTTTGCTTTTGTATTGTATTTAGTTGTGCAAAAAGAGGACTCATACATTATTCTGCTAATAATTGCAATTGCTTAAAAATATATTGAACTTTTTATCAATAAAAAAGAGTACAAACGGAGCTAGAATTCATTCAGCGATGGTTTTTAAAACATTATTTCAAAATAAATTTATGTTCTCTGAATGTTAGCAATTTTTTGTGCGAGTTATTTATTTTTTTTGTAAAAAAGATAGGTAAAATTTATAAATCTTTAGCCTATTCAATAGGAAAAAATCGATATTTTTCGAAGCGGCGTGCCGCATCTATTCAAAATCATTGTTAGGGCATAACCAATTTAGATCCGCTCGTAAATTTTATTTCTTTTCTTTCTTTAGAACGTTTTTTTTTATTTTTGACAGTAAAAATAATAAAAGAAAATAAAATCTTACCGACGTCGGCGGTGTCAAATGTCCATTGTCCCGCTGGCACCTGAAACAAAAAAAATTGAAAAAGGTATTGGTCATATTCAAACCAAATTAATAAAGATTTAAAAGAAAGAAAAATGATTTTAAAAACGGCAGGAAAACATACAAAATTGGAGTTTTTTGGCAAAAATCGTTCAAAAATGTTAAGCTCCGCCCACTTTGCAATATGGGCACAACATTTGGCAACCATGCTGTGCGCCTCTTGTGTGACGAATGACTGGTCAGTATTTTCCGCTTCCGTTGTTATTTTTGGAACATTTTTGATTAAAGATCACACATGAGTATGAAATCACGGAAAACAACAGAAAAAATAAAGAAAAATCACACGTAATCGCCTTAAAATTGGCATATTGAGCGATGTTAGCCTGCTCTCAACTCATTTTCGACGTCAATCCGCAGTCACCGATTGTCATCGTTATTAAATCGGTGATTGCAGTATAATAGGCTGCCAAGCCTGCTGCGCCGACGTCTACTGTCTATTGATAGTGGATTTAGGGGGCTTGGAAAAACAAAGCACGCTAAAAGGCGATAAAGGTCTCTTTAGCAACCGATACTACACGCCGTAGCAACATTTTTTATTGGAAGAACTATAAGAATTAGAAAACGCAGAAAATCTCTCGATCACGCAACGTGAATTGCAGACTTTCCCGCATTTCGTCGCGTCGCTCAATTTCCCAAAGAACGAAACTCGTAGGTTTTCTAATACCGCCTACTTTTGCCTACATCTGTTTTATTTGAATTTTCGGATAAATTAAAGATTTCTTGAATTAGAATAAAATTGCGTAAACAAATATTAAAACAAACGAAACGTTTATGCGACTTCTACGCAACTTATCCGCGGTCGGTCAAGTCCAATTCTTTAAACAAAGTCTACTAAATATCTCATCATGAGCGATATAATTCACATAAAACCAGGAAAAAAACATTTAGAAACATTCTGGAGACAAAAATTTTACCATCGTCAGCTAACCGCTGGCGGGCCCGCGGCGGGCCCGCAGCGGGTCCGCCAGCGCATCACCAATAAATGTCAGCATTTTTGATCAAAAACTCAACTAACTAGTGTCCTATGCGCAATTTTACATGGTTTAAAATAACCACAATTCATTTATAAACCAATTGGAAACAAAAAATTTTCAACATGTCAGTCACCTACCAAATATCATAGCCGCCGCGGGCCCGCCAGCGGCCAGCGAGGGCACCCAAGCGCTGGCGGGCCCGCTGCGGGCCCGTGGCGGGCCCGTAGCGTCTGCGGAGCCGCCGCGGGCCCGCGCGCGGTTCACCAGTGTAGGTTTTAGAATCCGTGTTAACATACCTTTTATGCTCGCGCATTCTGGAATAGAAGTGCAATATTTGAATGGGCAATCCCGTGTCATCTGTTCACCATAATGAGCGTTTGTCCAGCACAAAGATTTATCAAAATCCACCGAACACCCACTGAAAATTTTGAATTGATATTAGCCAATAATATGTGAATGAATTACCCCCTATTATAGGAATCATTTTGACTTTTAAGAGCTTCACACGTTGCATATTCAGTTCTTATAATACTTGTCATTTAGAAAATACCTGAAAAACGATTTAAATTATTGCAAGTTGCTGTGCTTTGGTGTTAAAATGCTCAGTTGAATCTTCAAGTAAATGCAAGATTGCGGCCGGCCTCGCACAACCGACGATAATAGAAATGCAATGAAAAGAAAAAAAAATTAATTAACGTGGCCGCCACCTTGCGTTTATTTTTTTTTTTTTCATATTCGCGTGAAAGCTGGAGCAAGCATTACATTAAATAAGCATTTCTTTTCTAAATCATACCGTATAGAGCAGAAATTTAAAATTTAAGAAATAATGAAAATAATGATGCCAAAAAATTTATTTTTATCTTGCTACTTGGTAGAAACAGGAAGAAAAAAAGAAGAAAATAGAGTTAGGTCGTTGAAAAAAACTTAAAAGTATTTTCAAGTAGTTAAGAAGAAAGGATTACACGCCTCACTGGCAGATCTTGATTCATGAGTTTCTTTTTTTATAAAAGCACAAAACGAAACGCTTTTGGTCATGAAAAGGCGTTTGAAATATGTGAAGAAGTATTTTTAGTGCTGGCTATTTTTCGAAGATTGTTGCAATTTGGGTTTCATAATCTCGAAATTGTTTTCGAACAGTTGTGTTCAAACTAGAAATAGGAACAATAAAGTGCTTAGTTCTCAGAAAGGAAGATGTCTCTGGGAGAAGAGAAACATAATAAACATTGTTCGAAAACTTGGAACTCTAATTACAATTTTCGAAACTTGAAGTGTTGTGCATGTAACACATCTAATTGCAAAATTTTTCCCAAGTTTTGATGAAGATTAAACTGTTGATGTATATATATATTTAACTGCGTGCTAGCTTGGATTCCACTAAGCGTAAATCTTTGATTAAGAAAGTATTATCTTGCTTTTTTTAGAACTGTGAATTCCTTTTTTTTGCATACATAACTTTTGTTGGTTTTCTGAAAACGTTTAAAAAAATCTAGAATTCCATATTGAATTAGGGAATATTTCATTTGAAATTTTGATAGATAGACCTTAAATTTTATCCAAAATATCGCAAAAAAACTTGAAAACTCACATGTCATTTTTGACTCAATCACCAAGAGCTAACGCTAATAAAAAACATTACACACATGATTACATGACAAATTTCTTTGAATGAGAAGATCATGACAAATGAAAAACATTTAAAAGACAAAAAGTTCGACCAGACTATGTTTTTAAAAATAACACTCTATTCTGAGTTATCGCGAAGACGGAGGAGCAAGACAATAATGATACATATGAGATAGGATGAGTGAGAAGTATATGAGCAAGTTTTGAGGAAAAAAATTATTGTCGTAAACAGATAGAGGTGCAATGCAAAACATATTTTTATAAGAGATAGGCTAAATCAAAATACAACGAAATTAAATCTAAAATTCAATTATTATAGAATCTAGACCTTTTTCACGGAAAAATTAACCAGTATGTGTTTTCCAGATACTAGTTAAAGCGATTAAAAATCTAAAATTTTCTGATACTTTTTATATAATATATTCATTGCAAAGAAAAATAGAATTCAACAAAATATATTGCTTCTTTGTATTTTTCTAAAAATGTTGTGTGCGTCTGCAGTTAAACAAAGAAAGAACCTAAAGCTAACGGAAGTAGCTTTCTGAAAAATAAAAAAGCTCTTTCAGTTATACCTAGAGCAGAAGTGGGACCTTTAAATACTATAGGCCGCGATCAAAGTAACCTATTCTCGGATAATTTTTTGAGTGTGTGTGAGGTTTGAGAAATAAATGTAAACGTTTTTTCTTCTTTTTCACTCTATCATGTCTTTTTCACAGAATATTTTGCGACAACGGACGTGTAGTTGTTGTCCTTCTTCTTCTTTTTCTTATTCCTCTTCTTTTCCTTCTTTTTCTTCGTAAAGCGTCTTCTTTTCCTATTTTCCTATTCTCTAGAACTGCACGACAATAAAAGTAATTTCAATTGAAAAGCAGGAGCAACCACAGAAAACAAGATAATATCAGAACCGTAGTTAAAAGAGGTTCTGAGCAAACGTTAAAAAATAAAGATTTAATTACATCGTAAACTGTTGAAGGTCTTGCTTTTAGATGTATTTTTATTTTTGATTAGAAGTGTGGATGGATTCTCTTTTACGCAGAAGCCAATTGACCAAAAAACAACAATTTTTGAGCACGAACAACACCTAATAAATCAAAGGAATGCATGCATACGGCGAATCACGTAATGAAAGTGAAAGTGCTTTAGGTATGTATGTAAATATGCTACTAAAATTGGAAGTAATAAAATTTCTGTGAACAGGACACTCTTCTAAGTGGAAACAGCACTTTATGTAAAATAATTGAGCAATTCTACTTTTAATAATAAAATGAAACTGTTAAATAATACAAATGTTAATGTGGCATTCAGCTGTATGACACATTCAAATCTGATCTGAACAGGACAAAAATAATCGGTTTCATTCACTTTATAATTACTAATTGGAGGTTTGAGTTAATTATATAACTTGATTCAAGTTATGACGCAGCCTTTAAGCCGGTAAATAATTTTTTGTGGTCTTTGAAGCTTAAAAATCTTTGGACAATTGGACCTACCAGATAAAACAATTTACAATTCTCTATGAGTGTTTGTTTCAAGCAAGAGATAGTTTAATAAGCAAGAAGTTGAAAGTATCTCAATTACAAAAAGTGAGCAGTAAGCACTAGTTCATAAAAATAGAGCCGAATTTAGGCGATGCGAATTCCCTTGGGATAAATATCCAAACTTTGTTTTACTGGATTTTAACTAGCTCGATTTCTTTTTTGTGTTGAACTATTCGACAACTGCTGTTGTTCTAAAATAAATTGACGAAAAATGCAACACAAGAGTTATTATTGTTCTAAAAATACATGGCTTTCACCTCAGAAGCAGCGTGAACCTTTTTTCGCCCAAATTTCATCTTTTGAATGTTTGTCGTTCTCACATAACGTAGAAGTAAAAGCATATGTAATTTGGCAAAGGGAGTGAGGGGAGGAGCCTAATTTTAAATTTCAGGTCGCTGGCGAATGTAACTTTTTAAAACAAAAGTAATGTCAAAGTATGCTTTTTCTTGGAAGCAAGAACACCAAAAAAAAATTACATACGTTATTTATTTTTCAGAAATTCTTAAAAACAATGACAGGTACGTAAAACAAAGATACTATAGCCTGGGTAAAGATATTTTTAGATGTCGCGAAATTTCTGCAGTTTAATCGAAAGAATTTTGATGTACGTGACACCAGTTGAGTGACGAGGAGAAAACGTGTGTTAAATAATATACGATTGGTAGCTTCATCACTAATTCCTCCAGTCAAGTTCCGGCCGTTTTGAACAACAAAGTTAACCAAAAAGTAGAATAGAGATTTGACTTTTTGCTAACTGTAGCCAGCAAAAAGAAGAAAAAAACGTGAAAAATATTAAAGAAGGTTTTATTTAAAAAATTTCATAACAAAAACACAAAAACAAGGGAAAAAATGTTCCAGAAAACTTGTTAAAAAAATAGTATCCGAGCTATCAATCCTGAAAACCCCCATGAGAAAAAAAAGGCGAGGTCACGGCTTTCTCGCGGTGCCTAAACATTCAATCTCTTTTCGAAATTCGTGTAACGAATATAATTGAATAACACTAGCGCGTTGCTAAACTTGAACTGCACACATTCAGGGCAATACTCCAATCAAAGAACAAAGCTGATGCGCAAAAACATGATTTTGTCAATGCTCGAGCCTAACAACTACTAAATACAATCTTCTCGATGAGGATTCGCTTAATCCTGGAGAATTAATTTGTTTTAATTGTAACTAAGAAAGTGAAAAATACATTTGTTTTAGTTAAGAAGCCTGATTTGGAGCTTCCTGACTCCGGATCATATCTCTCAACTTCTTCTGTGATCGATCGAGCTTGCGGTGATCATGATACGTGAGAATCTTATTAGATAGTACACGGGATACTGGGGACTGTACTCGCGAAAATGTGCGTGCCAAATTATGCGAATTCACTTTTTTTAAATGATTTTTTCAGGCAGAGATCGTGTAAGCGATTTTGCCACGCGACGCAACCGCAGCGCGTGGCGTCGGCGGCAAAAAATGCGTTTGAAAAAAGGCAGTCACCAGAACCCCGGGATAGTATACTCGGTATAAAACGCTGATAACTCGCTCCAATCGAACAAAAAATTTCACATGCATTTGGAGTGAGGTTTAGAGAAATCAGAGCAAAACATCGGCCACGGCTCTCTCAATTTTCCGCACTCTCTCGTCGCCAACGTGACCGCGTCCACCACTGTGCGAAGGGAGCGCGTTTGCAGCGCTTCGTACTAAGAATAGAAGCAATTAATTGTTTACAGTCTTTGTTTGTACATTTCTTTATTGCAGAATTTATAAAAATAAAACATCTTGATCATTTTTCATATTCTCGGTAAACGCCTGCAACTGTTACGCAGACTTTGGCAACTTTTACGCAGCTCTTACGCAACTGTTAATTTACGCGCTATGGGTTTCTGCTAAAGATCTGCTCAAAAGCTGCGCAACTGAGGGGCTACTACTGCTTTCACTTTGCTTTTCGTTCCTTTTCTCTTTTCTATTAGAAAATAAAACATACTTTTATAATTATTATTTTTATTTAAAAAAAGAAATAGCATTTAATACACTTTATTGTCATCTCAACAACAAAAGAGCCGTGAAGGGCATGAGTGTCGGCGGTGGCTGGAAGGCGACCTGTGAGAATGTCACGGCGGAGTTGGAGGAAGACGTAGTATCGTGCGTGATCGTCGACAATAGTGGTGGGTGTTGTCGGGTAGAATTTGACCTCGAAAGAGAACTCCTAGGGAAGGTCTGTAAAGTTTGTTTTGGGCTTTTAAATCAACTGGGAATCATCAGAAAACCAAAAAAAAAAGCAACCAACTTCTCAATTGCTTTAATATCTTCTTATCATTATACAACCAGTGTCTGATGCCTTCCTCTTTGTCGTAGAAGCAGAAAGAAAAGTATTCGCGTTCTTCGATCGACAAGTCGCTCGTCACCTGACGGAACAATGCTTCACCCTCGGAGCCGCGCTGAACGATATATATTTTTTATTTTTGTTATTTTAAGCTTTACGCCCGTCCAAACAACTTACGCTAACCTCAAACGCCTTGTAAACTCCAACTGGCAGGCGAACTCGTGCAGCCTGCATTTTGGGATCTCTCGCGAGTGTTGACTGGACACCGGTGGCGTGACGGGTGGTGGATGGTGTTGTTGGTCGACGGGTTCTCTGTCTTTACCCATTTGCTCTGGAAATTAGGAATTTATTTGGCGCTCTGCGGGAAAGAGAGAGAGAGAGAGATAGAAGTTAGACGGTTATAGAAAACGCGGCGCGTCATCGGTGGCGCGCGGGTGCATTTCAATCGCAAAAATGCTCAATAGCGCACTGAAATATTGATTTCCGACCGAAACTTGAGCATTTTTGACATAATTTATACCCAAAAATTGTTTTTTCACTTTTTTTTTGTTGTTCACGCGTTGAATATGCGTTTATGAGCATTTATCAATGCACGGTAAGTTCAGCGGCAATGCGCCGGAAGCATGTGTGACACTTCCGCATATTTGAAAAGTATCACACATGCTTCCGGCGCGTTGCCGCTGAACTTTCCGGACAAAAAATCAATGCAGAATGAGATTAATATATGAAATAAATCAGAAACCGATGCGAAACCGCACAAAAAAAACGAAAAAAAAAAGTTTTTTTGGGTTGAGCAAAACACGAACCCGCGACATTTGGATTTTTAATCACGCGCACTACCAACTGAGCCACAGAGGACAGAAATTTCTGCAGAACAGAGTGCTTATAAATGAATGAGAAAGAGTGAAACGTGAGAAAGAGTGGCGACGAGCCAGTAGGCTTGTATCTATTTAAATATTCGCGCAAAAATGATTTTCTTATTATTTATTAATCAAAATTTCTTTTTTTTTTTCCTCGAAAATATTTTTTGAAATAAATAAATTAACCTTCCACGTTACCGAAAAACATAAAAATGTGAAAACAAAAAGACGCAAAACGCGTTTTTATTTGAAAAAAGGGAAGAAAAAAAAAATTATTTTGCGCTCTATAATGTGAAATTCGTGACGAGAATGTCTTTTTTCATCTATTAATCTACCACGGAGTAAAATAATGATAGAAAAATTGCAAAAAAAAGCAAAATACCGACGAAAAAACGGAAAAAAACAAGCAGAGAACAGACGGGCGGTGCCAATGATTTTGTGTCGCCAGGTGCGGCGCGTGTCGCGTTTAAGATCTGCGTAACATCTGCAGCCACTTTAAGATCTGCTCAACAGGTGTTGCAACCTTCAATGTCTGCATAACATCTGCTACTGGGTTTAAAGGCTGTTTAAAATCTGAAAGGAGCTCTAAGTCATGCGCAAAAGCTGATATTGCTTCTTAGATCTGCGTAACAGTTGCAGGCGTTTACCGAGTTCAGCAACCAAGCACGAGCGAAATCCAGTGACGACGCTCCGATGTTCCGCAGGTCTCGCAGTGAAAAAAAACAGAGGGCTTTTATTTCGACAGAACACGTGCTCTTTGTCTTAAACTGGAATCAGTCTACGTTGTTTATTTATTTAATATTTAGAAATAGCTTATTTACATTATATCGATTTTTTCGTTTTTTAAACGTAACCTTTCATTTAAATAAAATAAGCATCTTATTTAATATTTACAAATTTTCTTTCAACTACTTAATTATTCGTATGCAGTTCTAAAAAGCCGCAAGTTTTTACCAAGATGGACGGCCCATTTTGCGTGTTTGCCAGCCATTAAAACTGACGGTGTTTGCGGACCGTTGCCAATCCAACTCGTTGGACACATTTATTTTATCAATGTTCCCAACGACAACAATATGACATTTGGCTCGTCAGAAATTCGACAACGAAAAGGGATATCAAGAATTGTCGAAAACTTTGACATTTTTGAAAAAGTTGTTGAAAATGTTAAAGAAGAGAAAAAAGTGTCGTCGGGTGCAAGTGAGTTTATTTATTTATTTTTAAATTTATTTAAAATGGATAATTTTTTTTGCAGTATCTGTATTTTGCTTCATTATAATCTTTGCCTTATTTTGTTCGGAAACGTATTCATTTGCATACAGCAGGAAACTTGATTACCGGTTTACACTGGATACAGAATCTGAGGAGTAAGTATTTAAATATTTTTTAAAGGTTTTTAAATCGATTATTTAAGAATGCCTTTGCTCGATATGGACATAATTATAGCAACACCGTGCAATATTCTTCAAGTTGTAAGCACTTCTGAACAAAATACTTCGGATATGGATGGTCTTCTAAAACGATCGATTCAGAAAAGTCCAACCAGGTGAATTTGGCAAACAATCATTTCCCACTGTTCTTTCCCTACGTTTCTTTATTTCCTACCTTTTTCAAAATTTCTCACCAGAATATATTTAAAAAATGGGACACGGATAATTTTCGGCCAATATACGAGTATATTATTATTGGAAAAAGGTAGGAAATTAACAAACGTAGCAAAAGAACAGTGGGAAATGATCGTTTGCCGGTGAATTTTTATATAAAATTGACTCCCAAAGGGGGTTAAAGTGATTCAATCAATATGTTTACAATTAAAATAAGCGGATTCCAGATTTGAATTCACGGACGAGGAGCAAATGTACTGGACCGTACTTCGACATGCGCATAATCGTTTCAATCAAAACGGGAAACGTGCTTTAGAAGAGGTTAAAAAATGTTTCTTCTAATTTTACTTATTCACGGGGTGTTGAAGAGTACATAAAGAAAAAGCGCTCCACTGCTCACGCAGGTTTGAGGAAACGCGGTTGTTACCTTTCCCGCGAAATTTAAATTATTTAAATTTCCATGTACCTCTCAACACCCCGTGGTTATTGATCCTTTTTTAGTTGGAATATGTGGACGACGACATTGAAACACATTTGGAAAACTTGGCGAACGAAAAACAAGAAGCAGAGGCAGAACACCTCAAAAAATTACGGATGGAGCAAAACAAAAATAAACCGAAAGGAACAGGGCAAATTGTAAATCGGATTAATTATATATAGTACTTAATTATACATTTTTTACAGATGTTTCTAGTCAGCAATGGAATGGGAATGTTTCAATTGCTCGCCGACACCAACGTGGATGGCGCTGAAGGTGTCTTTCATCCCTCTTGACATCACAATAAACCATATTTGTAGGAGATGCTTGCAGACTTCATGGCAAGTTTCGAGTGCGCAAGGGGCAAGAGGAGAAAATCGTCATGTCAATTAACAATCCACTGATTATGTTTGGACAACATGACAATCAATCTGGAAATATTTCCCATAGAATTGAAAAGTTTAACTTTGGCCCTCGGATTCCTGGGCTTGTCACACCGCTTGCTGGAGCTGAGCATATCAGTGCTTCAGGTATTCACTCTTAGTATATAAATTAAACCTTAATTTTTTGTTGTAGGTCAAGATATTTATAGGTATTTTATCAAAGTAGTACCGACTAAAGTTTATGGGTATTTTGGCTATACAATGTCCTATCAATACTCGGTCACTTTTTTGGTTAGTTTAAAGTTTAATTCAGACTAGTCGCACGGGGTGCTGGCGACTGCCTTTTTTCAAACGCATTTTTCGCCGCCGACGCCACGCGATGCGGTTGCGTCGCGTAGCAACTCTATGTCTCATTGCTTACACGCTCTCTGCCACTGCCATGCACCGTGTACTCGCTAAATTCTCGTTTTTTTAAAGAAAAAGAAACTGAAAGATGGAGAACATTCGCACGGAGGAATTCTTTTTGAATACGAATTTTCTGCAAATGTTATTGAAATTCGAAGATCGTCTGTGTAAGTAGTTTCTAGTATAATCAGTTTTGAAAGTACATTTTTAAGAACTCTTATCTCCTACCTTACCCGTATATGCTCAATCTTGGGAGGAGTTTATGCAACAAGCACTATAGTGAACAACATTGTCCAATTCGTGTTTTCTTTCCTTTACCAAGACAATGACGGCTTGAAAGTTGTCCAAAAAAGTTGTGATTCGTTTGAAGATAGTTTACTAGTTGAACCGATTTCTTCTTATGCAGTTAAAACTAACATGAGCGTTCATTAAGGGTAATTATATATTATTTAATTATAATATATTGAAACAAGAAGGGTTGCTTTAATATTACTATTTTCTGATTGTATTTATATGTACGCCAATAAAGAATGTTTGATAAATGTTGCATGATAACAATATATATCTTATGCAACTTTTTGATCATTCATTTAATCGGGAATTATTTTTTCTTTGTTGTATTGTATAATTTATTCTGGTCATTTATTTTACCATTGTTTTGTATGTTTGTTTGTTGTTGTTTTAAACGTGCGCGTGCTAATTTTGGAAAAAAAAAAGATTTGAAAAGTCCATATTGTTTTTTTGCTTTGCTTTACTTGTTGGCAAAAAAGTCAATAACTTAATTATATATTTTCCAATTTTATTTATTTTTGTCTAAATATTTAAAACAATTAATTTATAGGGATATTTAGGTCCATTCAAAAACCATGGGTAGCCAGACAAATCAAAACTTCTCGTAAGTTTGTTTTTTTTAAATTAAAATTGGCGACTGCCCTGCGCTCCATTGAAAACATCTTGGCGGTATGTCAAATTATGCGAATTCAAATTTTTGAAATGAATTTTTCCGCCACACACACTCGACGCAACCGCAGCGCGTGTGTGTGGCGGCAAAAAAAAAGTTTGAAAAAAAGGCAGTCGCCAACACCCCGTGCATACATAAACAAGTTAGCTTATTTGAGATACTTGCCAAAAATTCTCAATGGTGGACTTGCTGGAATAATCGGAGTGTCATGTGTATTTCCTATTGATCTGGTAAAAACACGTCTTCAAAATCAAGCTGTCGGCGCTGATGGCAAGCTTCAATACTCTGGAATGTTTGCTAATTTTTGTTTTGTATTGTCTAAAACTTAGATTTGAAGAGTCGACTGCGCCAAAAAAACATGGTCAGAAGGTGGAGCCACGAGTTTAGCCAAGATGCGTGGAATGTACAGTGGATCGGCTGTGAACATTTTGCTGATTACACCAGAAAAAGCCATAAAGCTAGTTGCAAACGACTTTTTCCGGGGGAAGCTCATAAAGGAAGGTGAAAAACAACTTTCTGTTCAAAGAGGTATGCTGGCTGGTGGTCTAGCGGGAATGTTTCAAATCTCTGTAACAACGCCAATGGAACTTTTGAAAATTCAAATGCAAGACCAAGGAAGGACGCTACGTGAGATTTTATTTTGTTTTAAGTATTTTCTAACCATCTGAACTTATTTAGAGAAAAACCAAAAAAGGTTGTCAGCAACTGAATTAACAATGAAATTGATTCGAGAAAATGGTATCGGTGGACTTTACAAAGGACTCAGTTCAACTCTTGCTCGAGATGTCACTTTTTCCGTGATATATTTCCCGTTATTTGCTTACCTTGATTCATTGGCTCCCAGGAAGAAGGATGGAAGCGGTGACGCTGTTTTTTATGGATCTTTTCTAGCTGGTCTATCTTCTGGCGCTTTGTCATCGTTCTGTGTAACCCCACTTGATGGTAAGTATATTTTACCACTTCATTGGAAATAAGGGGAAATAAAATTATCTTATAGGCATTTCTCATAATCTGTATATTATTATGAGAAGGAGCATGTAGATTATATACTTTTTCTCAGAAGGGTGGGTCTTTGCTTACTTTGCGGATGTAGATCACATTAGGACTCTATATATATATGAGCCAACTGAATCCTGGGGAAAGGGAAGAAATGGGGAGTTGTTTACAGCAAGGACCGCGTCTTTTTTCTTCCTCTTGTTCTTCTTCTTCATCTGTTTAGGCGAGAAAACAAAGTGCAAAGACTTTCACGAAAATAGATGCATTTATTTGTTCAAAAACAATTTTGGAAGTAAATAATATAGTGGATTCGTGGCGGAGTGACAATTTTTTCACGTTTTTATTCAAAAAAATGAAGAAATAACTGAAGAAATTAAGAGATTTTTTGTCTCCCAGTTTCACGTAAATTGTCACTCCGTCACGAATCCATTATAAAACCAGGGAAAATTCAATTTTCAAAAGTCGCTCTAAGCTGGGAGGGTTTCTGTTAACTGTAGTTGTTAAGTACTTGAAAAAACTAACATAAACTCAAAGTTTTGATATGAAAGAAGATTTTTCAGTTATCAAAACGAGAATGCAAACAATGAACAAAGGAGCAAACGAAGTGGTTTACAAAAACATTGCAGATGCATTTGTGTAGGTTGTTTTTAATTGAAAGTCAACAATTTAATTTGATTTAAACGCAAATTTCCTAATTAAATAATTTATATGCTCTATCGCGTTTTTCTTCATAAATTAAAGTCAAAGGAAGGTCTCGAAATAGCTGAAGAAATTCGGCTACGACGCTCCGATGTTCCGCACTCAGGCAACTCATTTCTTGCTATAATAGGAACATTTGGAACTATAAACTAGTAATTTATAGATATTTGGCGACCTCTTCAAATTCCCAAAACTTCTGCTCAAATCCCAAAAATTTCTGCCAAGATACGCATCTCTGTACAGATTCCAGGAATTGTTCGAATCTGTCAAGATCCATTTATAGTTTATAAATTTATATGAGATTTGTATTTCATAACAAGATCTGAATTTTCTGGACAAGCTCCAAAATTTCCTATCTAGATTTGGATTTCCTATTATAGTAATGGGGTTATTCACAAAACCGGAAAAAAAAGGAAGAAAACGGAAAAAAAACTTCGGGAAAAATAGGAGAATGCTCCGATTGACCTGAAATTTTGGGAAAAATTGGAAAAAATTATCCTGTACACGCTCACAAAATTTTGGACCGAAATATCGATTTTAAAAATTATCGATTTTTTTTCTGAAAATTTTTAAAATCGATATTTCGGTCCAAAATTTTGTGAGTGTGTTCAGGATAATTTTTCACAAAATTTCAGGTCAATCGGAGCATTCTCCGATTTTTCCCGAAGTTTTTTTTCCGTTTTCTTCCTTTTTTTCCGGTTTTGTGAATAACCCCATAAGAAATGAGTTGCCTGAGCAGGTCTCGTAACGAAACGTTGCACGAGACCTGCGAAACATTGAAGCGTCGTAACTGAATTTCGCTCGCAAAGAAAAGTCTACACAGCTCTTATCTCACCTGGCATTCGCCTAGGAAATTCAAAGCATTTAACGAGTCAGCTCAGCAAAAACCCACAACTTTTACGCAAACTTTGAAGTTTTGCAACTGTCACACAAACCATCCACAATGAACGCGCAACTTTTGAGAATCTCGCAAGGTTTACACAATAATTCAGTGAAATTTCGTGAACAGTGCTAACTTTATGCAATCCTTACACAGACTTTACGCAGCTCTCGCACTGTCAGGGATGAGAAGTAGCAGTAACTTTGAGCTAGACTTGCGGGTTTTTGCTGAGAGTTTAGCACTATTGGACACAGCGGAAATTAAGGGTACCGTAATCAATACAAAGAGTTTTAGCGCGCTGTATGATCTATAGAGCGCAGATTACGCGCGCACGGGGTGCTGGTGACTGCCTTGTTTTCCAAACGCGTTTTTTGCCGCCGAAGCCACGAGCTACGGATGCGTCGCGTGAGAACTCTGCGTGTCATCGCAGCACCCCGAGCGCTGAAAGCAAAAATAACATGAAATATTTACCGTATTATGCTTTTTCAGAACCATTCTCAAAAACGAAGGACCTAAATCTCTTTTCAAAGGAGCCGCTTGCCGTATGATGGTCATGGCGCCATTGTTTGGAATTGCACAGACCGTTTACTACATTGGCGTGGCTGAAAATCTTCTCGGAATTCAAAAGACGAAACATGTTTAAAATATCATTGAATAGACTTCTTAACTTTGTTATGTACTTTGAAACATTTTTTACCTTTCAATTTATGTATTTCTCCAGTTGTCAGTATTTCATAAAATTTAATGCATCCAGTATTGTGTAAATGTTTTTTTTGGTGCCAGTTTTCTGGATTTAAAGAAATTTTCTACAGACTAGAATTCAAAATTCTGCTTCTCTGCGTATAGCTAAACGTGACATAACGCTCTGCCCTGTGGAGACGCAGAGAATGAAATGCGATAGGGCGCGTGTGCAGGTCGGGCATATAAGTATATCATCAGCTGAAAACTAACAGTTTTCATATATCATCAGCTGAAAACTAACAGTTTTCAAATGAGGGAGTTGAGTTCCGCCATCCGCTTCCTTCTTTCTGCCTTCCGTAAAAATCGAGTACTACCAGACCCCAGACCTGTTTAGAGCTTCGAAATTATCAATATTGGATCTACAGAGAGCTAAATTAAGAAGCTCTGCGCCAAATGATTGCTTCCATTTTGTGTTTTTACCGGTTGTGAAAAGCCAAAACAATGTTTCAAAAGATACATTTCTAAAAAACACACAAGACCATTTCTCATACCGTCAAAATTCAAGTTAGCCTTATTTTGCGCGAATGCATAATTACATAATATTTCATTTCCGATGGCAAACCCTCTGACTATTGTGTTTCTAACCATGAGTGCCCAATTAATTTTCTTGAAAATGGAATCTCAACAATTATCTAGACTCTCTCTCTACAAAAAAAAAGAACTTGCCGTGAAACATGAACTTTCAATGAGACTAGAAACTTTCACATGTTTTTTGTTATTGCACTGAATGAAATACGGTGAACATGCTTTCATTTATCAATTAACCGCGTGGGTTCCCATGTTCAAGTAGTCCTTCATAGTAGATGCCCTTTTTGAAAAGAGTCGAAAAGACAAAACTAGTGAACGATAGCAAAATGTCAGTTCGGACGGACGTACCCCAAACAAAAAACACTAGCAATCCAACATAGATGACAAGGTCACAGGCATTCTTAGAATGCCTACTCCGAAGCTAATTTTTTTTCCGAAATTTCTGAACTTTCCCATCCCAAACTCCCATTTAACGTTTCATGTTTCTCTTTGCCTTTTTTTTGGTCATTTAATTTTATATTTATTTTGTTTTTTTTTTGTTCTAACACCTTTAGAAAAGTGTCGATAATACATATTTACATAGCTAATTAGATTCCAAAACAATAGTTTAATTAAAAGGGCTCTGTTCTCTCATGTGGCATATTAATTAATTGCATTCCTTATTCTAAGTCAAACAACCTTCCTTACCGGTTATCCTGTAAGCCCCTCTATGCGTGATCAAAGTGACCTGAATAAATCACGAATTTTTCGATCCACTTGAAACACTATTGTGCCACCACTCGATCTTATTTAGTGCTATTCTCTAGCCATACCACGACAATGTTTCAATGTAGTGTGATAAAACTGTATATAATTCTTACGGTGAGTTTAATTAATTTTGAACAAAAAAAAACACTTGATGATATTCAGGTTTTTCAAAAATGGTTCACGAGAGCTGATCAAATAGACAATGGCTTAGTTGGCAAGATTTGTTTTTTTTTTTCTTTTGAGTTGAATTCACTTAGGAGACTTTCAGAAGATCCTTCTATTAAATGTGGCAGTGAGAACGTGTTGGTACAAATCAAAACTAACGGAGCTTTTGAAGGACACATGTACATGAAGGGGCATTACAAGTAAATACATTCTCTTGGCATATTTCTGGGAAATGTGTGCCTTGATATTGTCAGGGCTGCGCCCATTTTTTAAAACTCAGTTTTTCCCTACAAAACAGCTAGGTTGCAGCTATCTGGCAAATTTTCATTTTCTATGTCTAATACAGTGTTTAATTATTACCAAATAGAACTCTTCAAAAAAAGTTGTTGCGCGAAATCAAACTCTATAACCCGCCACGCGACGTTCTAGAGTCTGTATAAAGGCAAACGCGCCCTACCGCATTCTCTGCGTCTCCACAGCGGCAACATGCGAGTCTAGCTATAGTCGGCGAACACATCATCAACCTCGCTCTACTGCAAAACTCCTGTAAAACAGTGTTGCACTTGCAAGATTAACTCGAATTCTAGTTGCATTCCTTTTTTTCAACGGAAAATGGCGTATCCACGACGAATTGCAGTTAAAATTTGATTTTTCGCTTCAAAAAAGGTGCACTAAACTGTTGAAAATTGAAAAGTGCCGTAGAGCGAGGCTGATGATGCATTCGCTGAGTATAAACGCGCGAATGAAATCGAAAATGTGGTCCCGAACACGCCGTTGCGCTATGGAATGATATTTCATCAAGGGAAAAATAAAAAAAAAGATTAGTTAATTTCAGTATGAAAAACTGCCGATCGGATGCAACACTTGACACAAGAGCCAATCTAACAATATCTTATTCTTCGTGCAATGTAGTCAAGCAGCGATCTGTAAGTTCCTCTAGTACCCTTTCCGAAGCGGGTCTTATACTCGGTATAAAGCTCTGCAAACTCGCTTCAATCGAAAAATGAATTTAGCATGAATTTGGAGTGAGATTCAGAGAAATCAGAGTGAAACATCGGCCACGCTCTTTCAATTTTCTGCACTCTCTCTTTGCCAACGTGGCCGCGTCCTTCACTCTGCGAAGGGAGCGGTTTGCAGCGGTCCGCACAGAGAATACCAGAAAAGTATAACGAAAATCACTGAAAATTTACACAAAACGGAACAACTGTCATTCAGAAGTCTAGATAACAAAATTTCAGAGCAATCCAAAAGGAATCATGATGACAGCAATAATAATCGTCTCGTTTCACCCAATGTTCATCACAAAAATTGATAGGTCATATAAAATTCAATGTTTCTACGCGGAATCTTCTACAGTTGTGACAAAACAATTGAATGTAGAGTACGTTGCGTACATGAGTGTTTCAAATTAATTGTTTTTTTCAGTATTGCAAAACAGCAGGAAAAAAATATTCTAGTCATTGTCGGCGATGAAGACACGCCACAGGTGGAAAACATGAAAAATGAAAAAGGAAAAATTCTGAGAAAGTAGGGGAATGATGTGTTTCTTTGAATTCATTCTTTTTGCAAATTTTTTTTTGAAAAGAAGACACCCTCAAAAGCTGAAAAACCGGGTTGACAAAACAAAATAGCGTATATTGTTGGCTGGTCTCGACGGTCAAACGCGCTCCGCTGAACTTATAGTTAGTACTTTGTGATTTTCATGTTGGTATCAAAATTATTTCATTTCACGTAGAATCTATACAAGAATGAAATAATTTAGAAACCAAAATGAAAATCACGCAGTACTAACTATGAGGGCGCCCGGGGGGCTCGCGACTGCCTTTTTTTTCAAACGCTTTATTTTGCCGCTGACGTCACGCGATGCGGTTGCGTCGCGTGGCAACGCTTTTTCTCATCGATTAAACGCTCTCTGCCTGAAAAATTAATGCGATTTTGCATAATTTGACAATACGAAAATCCAATATTCAGCCCACCTGTCAAAAAAATTGACTATAACGTGCATTTGCCAACCTGTCATTATAAAGTTTATAACGAAGCCAGAAATGAGGAAGTGAAGTTCGTCACAGTTGGACAGCTTGTTTATCATGAATGGTCATGCAGTTCTGGAGACTCTAATGGTAACTTACTATATTTCGTAATGGATACTCGTGTATAAGGCCGCTGTGAAGGCAGGTTGCATTCGAGACGCGGGTTTTAAACTAATCCTTGTGTATAAAGTCGTTATGAGATAAGTATTTACGGAGAGACAATAACAAGAGGTTAGGCGAGCCACCAGACTTAATTATACACAATAGATTAGGGTAGCATGTTTTAAATTGTGAAACACCAGTTCAAAACACACCATTTTTAGAAGAGTCACCATTTTGCGTAACCGTTCATTCTTGCAACGTGAACGATGAAACGGGAAAAGAAGTTCAACTAATTGACGAGAATGGATGCGCCGTAGATAAGTATTTGATAAATAATTTAGAATATACCAATGCGCTAAGCGGAGGGCAGTTTTCCCAAGTAAGCTGAATTGCTAGAAAGCTGCTTTAATCTTACCATATTCAGGTTTTCAAATTCGCGGATCAACCTTCCGTGTTTTTCCAGTGTAAAATTCGCATTGACTTGAAAAACGAAGAGAAAAAGTGTATCAGATCTTCTGATCATTGTCCGGTCACGCTTCGCGGAAAGCGTTCAATAAAGTCAAATGAGGACAATTTTGATGTGATTTCTCAGACGATGACAGTGCTGGATATCAATGAACAATTAAGTAAGTTGTTTTTATTTTTTAAAGCATTGCGATCGAGTCAATTTGTAATTCCAGAAACCAACAAACAAACATCAACGAATATTTTCTCAAAATTATTCTTGGCGTCTGACGTGTGTGTCTCATTTTCAACAGCATCTGGGCTGCTTGCTCTTATTTTAATGACTGTGCTTGTTTGTCTTATTTTCTCAATCCTCCTGTGTTATCGACATCAAACTGTTAAATTGAAGTTTTCTCATTGAAGGAGATAAAAATGTTGAAAATGTAAATACGTACATAAATAGTCGATAATAAAACATTTAAAAACAAGAGAAGCTGAAGCTTTAAATGTTTGGCGCTGGTTCATCCTATTGATAGGCTCTTCGCGGATTTGTTTCATGAAAAGCAAAGCCAGAAAGGAAAACAAATTTAAACACATATTGTGTTTTCAATCGACTTGCGACATGAGAACGCGAGACTCCGCCCACTTATTTGTGCGCTACCTGTCTGCGTCTCTTCAAATATCACTGTCTTCGCGTGGTCGCGCACAGAAAAGTGGGCGGAGTCTCGCGTTCTCATGTCGCAAGTCGATTGAAAACACAATAGCCCCATAACCGGATGCAGATTCCTGGGTTCAACGACTGCCAGTTTTCAAACGCCCGATTAAATAAGATTTAAATTTTACAAAATTTACAATGTTCATTATGAAAATTCAAATAAAAGAAGAGCTAAAAAAGTTACAGTCACTGTTGTTGGCAAAATACAAACTGTGTTTGTCCGATCTTAAATCCGCATACATTCTATAAAATAGCTTATGACCAGTAGCTGCTGAATTCTTTAGTATCCAGGAAAAAATGTATTCCTTTCTGTAAAACTCTTCGTTACTCTATTATAAGCATTTAATGCATACCTTTCGCTATTAAGCAACTGTTTTTCCGTAATTTTATCCACCTGACACAAAACTGCAAGAGCCCTACCAATCGGCTCTTGTGGTTTGACGATATAATCCGTTTCAGTCAACCCGGAATTCTCCCAAATATTCGCAACAGTTTTGTTGACCAAACTTTTAACAGCTTTACGTATATCCTCGTTTGATGGTAATGGCGGTTCCATTGATTCTCTCTGAAGGATGTGCCATTTTTAAGACTAAAAAATAGCGGAAAAGGGGAATTTTTTTTAAACATTCGTCTAATTATACAAAAAACTCACTGCCTTTTCAAACAAATGAATGAGATAGATTTTCATGTTGTGGATTATCTCACTTTGACAGCAATAATTTGAAATCGTGTTGTAATCAGCCATCACAATATTTTGAGTTGCATTTGCCAAAGTTTTTGCTATTTTTACTTTCTGTGCCTTTTTATCTTCCAGTGTTTCATAAGCACTCTCAATTTCTGCCATTCGTTCCAGTGTCGCCGCGAAAACCGTGGGCTTGATCCATTGACGCACAGTTTCCAAGGTGGCGTTTTCAAACTGCTCGAAAGTCTGAAAAGCGTGATAGTTATGACACAAAAATGAGACCAATTGTTTAAAACTGCCTGTACCTCTTCAGCAATTTTTGTATAGTTGAAAATTCGTTTCTGATTCACTGCCGGAACTGGTTTTGTGTTATCCCAACTTCTGAGCCACACATTATTTGGAATGAGCATTCGTTCCGAAATGGTTTCCGTTTTTTCATTATAATCTTTCGGAGAGTGCCACCTTAGGAAATCAGCAAATACAGCGCTTGGATTGGCTGCTTTAAAAGACTGCATGTCACTCAAAATCAACTCCATTTGCTCATTAACGCGTGCTTCTTCTTCTAATGAAAACAAGTGACTATTGCGCTGGTCGATCATTTCATCTGTGAGTGGGCACGGATCTTGCGTTATTGGTAAATACATTGGCAGTTCTGGATCTCCAATTAGCATCATGCTTGATTTTTCTCGACGCCCCATGACGTCGGATTCACATATTTCGTTTTTTCGGAATGTTTCGCTGGCATCGAAAAACTCGTCTGAAATAAATATTGGATTGAATTTTTAGCTCAATTTTTAATGAAGAGGCATCTTTTCTCATTTAACAAATTAATTTTATACCGCAGGGAAATTCTGCCAGCTAATTTCTACGGTATTCGGAAGACCTGATCTGGGGCTATACACAAGAAACTGAAAGACAGGAAAACCGTTTCCCACATTTCTTTGGCCTCTGATCTGCCCGGGACAGCTAAAGCGCAGCAAATATGCATAAAATGAGCAGCTAGTGAGCAATTTGTCGCGCGAAAAAAAATCAACTTTCCCAGAGATCAGACTACATTTTTAAATAAATAAATATTCAAACCATTTTTATCCATATGTGCGCAATCCAGAATCGCATGTCTCTTTTTCCGGGCATTAATGCACAACTGTATCATTTGCATTTTTTGTGAAAATCCGCATAACGTATGATCTATTCCATTGGGAACAATTCTGTAAACATTGAGCTAAATAAAACCAAACTGTTTCCTAAACTCACTCCACGTCTTCCATGTTTTCATATTTTTTGCGCAGCTGCAATAAAAATTCTATCCACAACTGTGGTTCCGCATGCGGCTCCGATCTCATATACACTCTGACATTGGCTAAAGCAACAGCGAGTCGCCAGGTTGTGGTATCCTTTTTTGCGCATTTATAAGGTGCCAAAAAGTCGTTTGATGAACTAATATTAGGGCAATTAAAGAGATTTTCCAAGTCTTCATCAATCTTAATATCGTTGTGTGACGCATCCTTTGAATATACATTGGAGTCATTCATCAATTGTAACTCATCGGAAAAATGATCGTTTGAGAAATGGCCTTGGAATATAAAGTCTACCCAAGCTTGAATAATTGCCTGGAATGTTAAAGAAGATATTGTGAAAACAAAAAAATTGCAACGCGGTGTTTGCGTACTTTTAAAATTCAAATGAAAATGGGAACAAATCTCTTCATTTGCCATGCTATTTCTCTCATTGCCGTTTGAATTTCAAAAGTACGCAAACACCGCGTTGCTATTTTTTTGTTTTCACAATATTAAGCAACAATCTGAGAATAGAAAAAACTACAAAAACAATACATACCGGCGCAACAGGACCGGTGGTTCCTTCCCTATCAGATTGATGCGAATTTCCGAAACGAACATCAGATGCAGAGTTTACTGTCAATTTTTGAAAAGCGTTTGTTGTTGTTTGTTGAACATAGTGTTTTTCAAGAATATCACCACAAGTGATATCTGTTTTTATTTGTTTTCGTTTATTATCCGAGTAAACACCGAGAATTTCATCTGAAAAACTATAAATGTAATAAAAACATTTATTTTTTATTAGAATTACCAAAAACGCCAAAAATATTTTTTGACGGGTTTATTTTGACAGACCAGTAAGAAGCGTAGTTGACATCAAAATCCGAATAGTTGTGATTTTCCGTAAGAGAATTTTCTCGAAAACCTTTCCATGTGGCCACAATTTGAATAGTGTCACTGGAATGTGAAATCTTCATTTTTATAGAAATTTTTTCTTACAATGGCAAAGTGTCTACCAATCCATTAGCAAGTCGAGTGAAACTATCCGTAGTGTACAATCGGTGATACTTGCTTTTTCGTAGCTAAAAATTAAGAAAAATATAACATTTGTTACGTATTCCTGGAATGGTACTATGATACTGCGTCAAATAGTGTACATTGTGGTCTTGCCACGGACTGTGTTTGCGGACTTGTGGATTTACGCGTTGATACAAATTTGAATTTTTCTATTTCGAAAATTTGAAAATTCCTTGTTTTTGTTATTATTTGTGCTGTTTGATTTTTTAAACTCTATCGAACGTGAAAATTTTTTCCGGGCTACACGGCATGCTGGCACCTACCTCAGTGCAAACGCGCCCCAATCACACTAAACGTTTGATGAAACACTGTGACCCGCGTGTTAAGAGAAAATTCTCTCGCGGCTCTGCCAACACTGCTGCTGTATCAAATGTTTTTAAAAAAATAAGGGTTATCTGCGGGAAAAAAACATGTTTTTTATTTTGTTTTCGCGGAACGTACGCAGCGAATTGAACGTTAAAAAAAATGAGACTGAAACGTAGATGCCAGCATGCCGTGGGCTATTATTTAACATGTTTACTTCAACATGCGAATCCTGAAAAATTTCGCATTTCATAGGGTTAAAAACAATTAAAAACGGAATTTATTCGTCGAAAAATTTCAAAACAGAAAAATTCAAATTTGTATCAACGCGTAAATCCACAAGTCCGCAAACACCGTCGTGGCGAGATCCGCATGCGCGCCCCTTCACGCAACCTCAAATCGAGGAACACATAATAGTAACGAACCTTACCTTCACTATATGCGTAAATCTCGAGCATATACGGACATCATCGTGAAAAGCAGAACTTCCTGCTCCCAAATGCTCCTTGAAAATGAGCAGCAAGTCGTGCAAATTACAGTGTCTCTTGTTTATGTTTCGAAGTACTGACGACTAATTAAACAATTAAAGATTCAGTATAGAGCACTAGTTCTCACCGTAAAATTTATGCATTCGTTTCCATCTGACGCGTAGCCTTGAATAAAATCTAACGTTTTTTCTTTAATGTAGCAGAAGACTGGGATTTCACTGAAATTAATTATTAGATATATTCATTGATATGTATGTATACCATCCTGTCATATGTATAACTGTTTTAATTTCTCCAACTATAATATTGTATTGACTTTCATCCGTAAAATTGTCTGAATCGTCGCTTGAAGAAATTAATATGCACTCTCGAACTCCAAACTGAGAAAATTTGCAGATTCTAATTGTAAGAGAAGTTAATTAAAACCCACCTTAACTGTGAGATCATCGTGGCTCAAAAACACATCTTCATGGAATTGCATTTCTTTTGTAGCGGTGAAGGGAACGACTATTGATTCATCAATTTCGGGATTTTTATTTTCACCTTCATTTTCATCGTCGGGGTGATTGAATACGTGTTCACTGCTACTGTTGGCCTAAATGTGATTTTAAACATTTCAGAGGGATAAAACCACTTTATGGGGTGCTGGCGACTGCCCTCACGAAAGTGCGCTCCATTGAAAAAAAAAGCAATCGCCAGCACCCCGTGCAACTTTAAACACTCACGACTGGTTGTAATAACTCAATTTGAACTGTTCTGGTTCCAACTTTCACAAAATTCGTTGCGGTCACAACCATTTTGTATTTTACATCATTCTGTAATCATTTTTAATTGGGTTTTAAAATATATTTCATTATCCAATCACAAACCGGAAGAAACGGACGTCGTCCAAAGCTGACATGTTTTTGTAGAATTGATTCAAATGCCGCGCCGAAGCTCTCCATATCGGTTACATTTGTGAAATCGTTTATTTCGAAAACGGTATTTTCATCCATTCTGGTGAATGCAGGAATACTGGAATAATTTATTAAAACAAAAAAAACAAATACATTTTGTGGGAAAAATAAAAAAAGCGACAATGAGCAATGGCCACACTCCTTTTGCAACAGCCGCGCACTTGTATTTTTGCTCATTTTTGATTGAAATTTTTTATTTTTGCAAAGGAGCGCCTTTTTTCTTTGTGCATTTTTAATTACTGAACACAAATCGTTGATTTGTGTTTGTGAAGCTGCAATAAAATGCCACAATTTAACATTATTGTGAAAACAAAAAAATTGCAACGCGGTGTTTGCGTACTTTTAAAATTCAAATGAAAAGGGGAACAAATCTCTTCATTTGCCTTGATATTTCTCTTATTGCCGTTTGAATTTCAAAAGTACGCAAACACCGCGTTGCCATTTTTTTGTTTTCACAATAAATGCAAAGAAATTGTCAAAAATCGACAAAAAAAACGTTCATTTTTTTTTAATTTTCAAGCTTTTTCATGCAACAAAAAAAAAATAATAACATCTTTTTCGCGTTTACCTTGCCACTGTAAATTGCAATTGTCACTCCGTGGCGAATGCGTAATATTAATTAACGGGTCATGTAGCCGGTCAACGAAACGAGAATAAACATGATTTTTTCAAAAAATGTAAATATAACTGTTCGTTGGAAACAAATACTTCTTTGTAAATAAAAACAAAAAAATTTTAAAGGCTTGATGTTCAAATTTTATTACACAAAGTTGGGCAAATGAAGAAAAAGGACAATTATGTTTTTCGTGATAGTAGTCAGTGAAATAATACATTTTGAAGCTGTTTATTTCATTTTTACTGGCTAAATTCTGATCTATTTCAATGCAATTTAAATTTTTAAAAACACTCGATTAATCATCGTCGTCTTCATCGGTGGGCACGAAGATTTCATTCTCCTCCAAATAAGATGCACCTTTGTGAGCAATCAACGCGCCGACGTAAAAAGAGCTACTGCATACCAATAATAACTGAAAATGAGTTGAAAAGCTGTGTTTAAAAAAAGAAAATGAAAAAAGTAGTACCTTTAAAATTCCAGCCCGATTAGAAAACGGTCGTTGGCCTATGTTTCCTGAAGCATTTGCAGAAAGACTTGCAGCATATTGACCATTTTGAAGATAGGTTGTTGTATAGTTCAGAACTGCTCTAATGAACCTATGAACGCCTATCTTCGGGGGCATACCTTTAACAATTCAATTATTGCTTAACTTCAAGCTCCAAAAGCTTATGTATTGATTTTTTTTTATAGAGGACATCCAACACCTGTTTCGAGTTTTATGCTTTTTCTTAGCACGTTTTTAACAAAAACTCGTATCTTTCGGCTGATCGCGAAAAAAAATAAATTATATACGTTTATTTATTACTGCGTCGCGAAAAGCAGTCAGAGCGGAGCGCTGTGGTCTCGCCGCGAAAAGTGGTGGTCACAGCCGAGTCACAGCAGAGTCACAGCAGCGTCGCGCACCTTGCCACAGCAGCGTCGCGCGCTCTGCTCTGACAGGTTTTCGCGACGCAGTAATATGTCTTTTAATTTAAAGTGTTTTATTTATACTCGGTACAAGGCGCTCCATTAGCAGAGTGGAGAGAGTGTAGAAAATTGAGAGCGTGGCAAAATGCGCGATCTGAGCGAATTTGCAGCGCATATAAAAATTACCGGAAAAGAAAATAAATAAATACATAGATATTTATTGATAATGGGGAAAATAACTAATTATGTACGTCAGAAAATGAACGGCAGGGACCCTCCAAATCAAAAGTAATGATGATATGAAGAATTACATGTATATTCTACTCCAAAAGAAACGTCAAAATTTCTTTATAATTATGCGCAGATGATAAACATTATACAAAACAAGTGAACTCGAAATAAAAACAATCAAGATGATTATTGAATGCTGCAGTCTTTCTTTTTATTCTGTGGCGGCGGATAATAAGCATTCTGCCCGTCTCCAGCATTAGAGTAAGCATTTCCCTGATTAGAATTGAAGCCAGGCTGATTAGAGCCAGCACCGTAATTGTCGTTCTGAGGTTGAGAATATCCCGCTTGGTAGCCAGCGTTCCCATAGTTCGATTGGTTTGGATTATACTCTGGGTATGGTGGGGCTTGGCGAGGTCCTGAAAAATGAACTTCCAATAAATGTATCGTAGTCTCAGAAATCATATTTTCAACTCAATTTCAATGCTTTGTTTTTTTGTTAACGTAAGCACTTGCGTGAAAATTTTGGATTTTTAATTTTCGCGCCATCTCGCATTTTTCCTTTATATACTAGGGCATCAAATGCGCAAATAACAAACAAAAAAAAAAGAAAAGCAAAGTTTTTATGCAAAAAAAATGCATTCGAATAAATTATGGCAAATTAAATTAAATATATAATTATGCACAGGTAGTTAGTTAAAATTTGATTACTGGGATTATTTACAAAAAACGATTGTTATACATACCTGCATTCGAAGCGGGATTATTATACGGTGCGGGAAAATTTTTAGATTGCCCATCATCTAGAGTGGGATAGGCCGGTGGTGCAGGATTAAACGAAGAATATGGAGGAGGATGTCCCGCTTTCTCAAGTCCAGACACGCGAAGAATACGAAGATGCGTTCCATTTGGCGGCATTCCAGGAAGCGGTTGGTCAAAATCTCCCCAAACGTAAATGTTGCCAGAGTTGCAAGCGGTGAGTCGAGGTTCGATTAAAGGGCACGGCATTTGAGAAGGAATTTGTCTCCATTGGAACGAATTTGTGTCAAGAATCCAGTAATCTAGAAGACGTTCAAAGTTTCCGTGACCTCTGTCCACTTCTCCACCAGCCATGAGGATTGCGTCTGGAAAACAAAAATAAATACATTTTCTTGTAATGGAAAAAGTACTAACGGGTAATGGAATCAAAACCGCATTGTTTTCTCGGTATTGGCATTCCACGCGATGGGTCTGGGCTACAGTTTTGAGAGGTGATCTGAAAAATTGATACATATTCTATGTTTTAAATCTATATACAAACATGTTCCGGGCGACTCAGGTTCAAAAGATGAATTCTGGTATTATCGAAATGGCCGTCTGGTGTGGCTGAAAGGAATACAATATTCCCATTGTTCAAAAATCCATCGTAGAAATGGGTAAGATCCGCTCCGGGTACTGAGAAATGAGCCACTGGTGATTGTGGCGATTCCGACATGCAGTCAATCCTCCAAACCTGGAAAAGTTGGATACAAAATTGAAGAGACTAAAGAAAATACCCTACCTGAAGTCCTGGATTAGCCATAACTACAATTTCCGGAAGATCATCGCGCATTGAGCAGATATATTCGCCATCAATAACAATAGCTGATGTAATTAAAGATCGAACATTGGCAATAGACAGCCCGTCGTGAGCAAGGTCCACTCGTGAAACGTTCAGACGACATTGGCCGTAAATTTCTTCTTCCGTGACAAGAACAAAAGAAGAACCACCTTGTGGAGAAGGGCATTTCAAGGCAAACAAGAACTTCATTTTTCCTGTAATTTATAAAATTTTAAGCAGTAGGAATAAAAAAACAAGTAAATAACAGCCAAAAAATTACCCGGATTGTGAATAGCAATTTCGCCGGCGAAGCAACGATACTGAATATCAAAAATAATAAGACCAGGATATCCTTTCCTTTGTCCACTAGTTCCACTCTGTTCGTCTGCTTGCGGATCATATAAAAAGTATAGTTTCGAGCCATCAATCGACTCTTGAACATCTTGAAACACGGCCATTCGCCATTTTCCATACTGCGAATCAAGTTGGTGCGGTTGTTGGCCCCACGCAACGGTGATGTCTTCGCTGTTTACTTGCATAATCTAAACAATCAGAGACTTTAATTTTATACAGATCACTGAAGATGAAGGTAAATATTTAAAAATGAAAGGATGATTAATATTTTAAATATTTATAGCAACTTTTGATTGCGAAATAAACGATTCGCAAACAAAACTTGTTTATTTACGGAATGTTTGCGGCTGTGGGTCATGTCCATGTGTTGTTTCGTTGGGGCGCGCTTGCAAGAACCACCCCTCCCCTTTTAATAGCGGTTATAAATACCAGTTTTCTCGTGTTTTTCGGCCTTTGCACGCTCAAATTCGGCTAGAGACCAATAGAAGCGAAAATAAATAAATAGATAGGATAGATGAGAACAGAAGAAAGACTGTTGAGGAAATAAGCAAAAAAAAAGTTGAAAAAAATTATACGCCTTTTTATTGTTTTTTGAAAACACCAAGTATGAAGAAGAAAACATAAACATAAATAATGTACAATTGTGAAAATTATGCCATGAAAATTTATTTATTTGTCATTCATAGAGAGGCTGGAGTAAATCGACAGCACTAGCCGGGAAGGCAGCAAGTGCGCTCGATCGAATTTTGGCGCGAACCACAATTTTGAAATTATGGAGCATTTTTCGTAATTTTTTTTCGACTAGTTTGTATTTACGAGCCGTTAATTGCCATGCTTGTCGAGTGTGTGTGATAATTTGTCGCCATATTTCATGTTTTTTAGCAGTCAGTTCGCACCGATTCGATGGAGCGCAAGTACTGATCTCCAGGTTAGTGATGTCGATTTAAGTCAGCGACCACCGAGGTTGCGGGTAAATAACGCCGTTAAAATTTTGAAAAAGCAACGAAAAAAGAAATAATAAAAGTGCAAAACAAGCGCGCCCGAGACCCGCAGCAGTATTAATTATCAGGTCCCGTGTATGGACGCAGTGCGTAAATCGCAAGTTTGACTGCTTTCGCACACTCTCCGGCTTTTGGAACGTACAATCTGAAAGAAAATAGGCACCGTTTTTTGAACATCAAAGTCTTCAAACTTGTGAACCGCCGTAATTTTGGCCAAACCATTCATTTCGTATCCCAGTTTGAATGTTAAAAGTTCAGGAACACTCTTACGACTTGTGACGGCTACAATTGTAGACAATGCGTGTCGAGCTTTAGTTGTAACATATCCTTTTTTATCCAGAACATCGTGAAGGACATACAAATGAGTCCTGGTTAGTGCGATATGTCCGTTAATATTCTGATCTCGAAATATTTCTTTACATTCAAAAGTTTCCGTAAACTCTTTCGATAAAAGGATCTTAAAATGTTGTATTTAATAAAAATTTAAAACTTTTAAAATAAAAACATACCTCTTCCTTTAAATTCTCATCAACTGCTGCACTTTCCGAGTCATCATCGCTGTGCTCATCAATTGTGAACACCGATTGTTGTCTGTATCTTTTTTCATGTCGCTGCTCGGAACTCACGTGCGTTACGCTCTTTTCTGGAGTCTCGTTTTCAATAGGAAACACCACAGCTTCAACTCGTTCTTTCATTCTACTGGACGTTGAGCTCATTGCTGATTTAACTTTTGAGATTAGACTCTGGAATATATAATGATAAATGGTGATACTGCGTCAAATGGTGTACATTGCGGTCTCGCCACGGACGGTGTTTGCGGACTTGTGGATTTACGCAAAAATATGCCATGCCGATAAAACGCGCTCCGCTGAACTTATAGTTAGTACTTCGTGATTCTTTGTATAAATTCTACTTGAAATAAAATAATTAAGTTCAGCGGAGCGCGTTAGAGGGTCGGAAATATTTCAACTTTCAACACAACTCACCCATTTCGGAGTAACTTTTTCCTTATTGCAAAGTTTGCAAGACACTTCAGAATGCATTGAAATAAGCTCCCATCGATTCGATCGAGCAATAGAATCATGCATCACTATAACCCAGAAAACTTTTTTATTTTTCCCAATTTTTCTTACATTTGAAGCCTCCTTCAATAAAAGAGACGTGAGCTTTACTCTTTTGCACTAACATTGCTACCAGCATATTCGTATATTTATCTTGCTCATCTGTTCCATATCCAAGGATAGTATAATGATCTTCCGGGCGGCGTGATGCTTTATAATTTTCTAAACTGTTCAAGGCGATTGCAAACTTTTCTGGCTCGTCAACCATCTGAAAAATAAAAAAAAAATGCTTGTACTTTTAAAAACTATTTTATCTTACTGCGCCGCAGTCAAGATTAAATGAAGAAACATAATGACCTGAGTCGAAATCGGAATCAGATCTTGTGTCAATAATGAAGAAATTCACAGCTCCACTTGAAATCTGCAACATAAATAATAATTGTTTTTTGTTGGCTTGTGTTTTCAGAATACCTCCTCTTTAGAAGTTAAATCAATTCCAAGAATAGGCAGACATAAAAGTTCTTTCAAGCGAACACTATTTGATTCTTCATCAAAATTTATTCCAAATATTAAATGATGAAAGCTTCTTCGAACACTTTCCGGTGTGTTTTTAGCATAATACAGAGCTAGTTGGAAGAAGTCAGTGACATCTTCGGGACTTAGTTGCGTTCCATTTCTTTCTAAGATTTCCAACGCTTTTTCCCTATAACAAAAAGGGTAATTAATTTTTTGTTATACTCGGTATAAAACGCTGAAAACTCGCTCCAATCGAACAAAGAATTTCGCATGCATTTGGAGTGAGGTTTAGAGAAACCAGAGCAAAACATCGGCCACTGCTCTCTCGATTTTCTGAACTCTCTCGTCGCCAACATGGCCGCGTCCACCACTGTGCGAAGGGAGCGCGTTTGCAGCGCTCCGTACTGAGAATAATATTACGAATTTCTGGAATAGTACCGTGATACGGCGTCAAATGGTGTACATTGCGGTTTCGCCACGGACGGTGTTTGCGGATTTATGGATGACTTACGCGCAAATTTGAATGTTTAAATTTTTTGTCGTATTCTCAGTACGGAGCGCTGCAAACGCGCTCCATTCGCACAGTGGTGGACGCGGCCACGTTGGCGACGAGAGAGTGCAGAAAATTGAGAGAGCCGTGGCCGATGTTTTGCTCAGAATTCTCTAAACCTCACTCCAAATGCATGCAAAATTCTGTTTGATTGGATCGAGTTATCAGCGTTTTATACCGAGTATATATGTTTTCCATATAGTGAAAAAAAATTAATAACGAAAAATTCAAATTTCTATCAGCGCGTAAATCCACAAGTCTGCAAACACCGTCCGTGGTGAGATCACAATGCACACCATTTGACGCGCTATCAATGGTAATAATTCCTTCAACTCTACTCACTTTTCGTTTTTCTCCAGTTGTAATAATTCTTCTTTTGAATTGATGAGAAAGACAATTGCCAGGTAGAAAACTAGAAATGGGTCACCCTGAAAATATTAAATATGAAAAATGATGTTTACTTGACAAAAAAAACATAAAATAAAAATTCGAATATCTTCTACAAGTAAATATGCGACACGCTGCTCATAAACTTTAGCCAATTTTCCCGCAAAATGTCTCGAAGCGAATTATATGACACAGTTGAAAGGAGTACGACCGTAACCCATTTGAAAAAAATCTTGTTTATCTCACAAATTTCAACTGTGTCATAAAATTCGCATCGAGACATTTTGCGGGAAAATTGGCTAAAGTTTATGAGCAGCTGCTATTATGGACCTATTCACTTCAATTAAAATGAATTTTTATGTCACATTTATTCAATGCATTACATCATATTAATTAATTAATCTGAATTTTTCTGAACCATTGAGTTTGAGTTTTTCTGAAAATCGCGCCTAGCCATCCTGGTCAAATAAGTGAACTTATTGACAAATAAATGCATGCGCCTTTAAACATTTACTCCGAGTACACAAAAATGATGACAAAAGATGGATTTTTTGACCAGGATGGATAGGCGCGATTTTCACAAAAACTCAAACTCAATGGTTCAGGAAAATTCAGATTAATTAATTAATATGTTGTAATGCATTGAATAAATGTGACATAAAAATTCATTTTAATTCAAATGAATAGGTCCATTATGGATTCGTGAATGAGCGACAAAACGCGGTGAGTTGTGGGGGCAAAAGTTGGCTGGTCTTGCCACGATTTTGACCGACTACGGTTAGCGCGAAAAATATTTTTTCTTCTTTTGTTTTTAATAAAAACGCGATTTTTTGCCTTTTGACTAGCATTTTTTTCACTATTAAAATTTTTTGTGTTACCTGGAATGGGTAATTTCGTTTCAAAAACACATTTTGTTGAGAAAAAAACTATGAAAATGCGTTTTATATTTAAAAAAAAAAAGAATAAAAAAATATATTTTCGCGCTAACCGTAGTCTGTCAAAATCGTGGTGAGACCAGCCATCTTTTGCCCCACAATTCACCGCGTTTTATCGCTAATTCACGAATCCATAATAAATAGTTGAATTTTAAAAAAGTACGCAAACACCGTGTCGCAATTTTTTTTCTACTGTAAAGGAATTAGCTAACCTGTTCAATATACAGCGTCCATAATTCTAGGCATGCCTCCGTTGAAAGACTGCTAGAAAAAAGAGTTCCAAACCAGGATTTGGAATATAATGCCGGATAACAATGTAAAGAGTCCAGATAGTTACTGAAAAAGGTAATTGTGCAAGATATTCGACAATAAAAAAGAAACGAAACCTCAATTGTGGATCGTGATATTGTAGAAGAAGATGAAAAAGGTTGTACAATTCCGACTGAGGGCGCAAATCTTTTGGTATATATTTGGTGGTAAACGCGAAAAAGACGTTGAACTCGTGGGTTTGTGGAATATTGAGAAGCATTATATTTTCAAGGATCTGCAATAAACTGTATTGTACATGTTGTTAAATAACACATAGTCGCTGCAACACAGCAGGTAAAAACTGCGGAACATCGGAGCGTCGTAAGCTGCGTTTGTTCGTGAGCAGATAAATTTTATACATGAAATCGCCAGCGGCCTTTCTCGGCCTCGTGTACTCCCTTTGAACCTCTATCTTTTTCTTTTCTTTTACTAAAATTCCTTTTAAAATCAGCGATTTTTTTTCGATTTTAAGGTGATATTGTCCATTCGTGAAGAAAGCAAGTGCGCTCCACGAAACTTAGTACTTCGTGGATTTCATTTTTGTCGCCAAATTATTTCATTAAACGTTGAATTTACACGTGAATTGAAATAATTTGGAGACGAAAATGAAATCCACGAAGTACTAAGTTTTGTGGGACGCACTTGCTTTCTTCGCGAATGGACAATAAATAATGAAAAAACTCACTTTAACCCAGCCAATATTTTTGATATAATCAGTCCCCCGATTTTTGCAATAAAGTGTTAAAAATGATTCCAATTCGGGCACACTACGCGTATTTTTTAACACATTTGCAAGTTTTCGACAATCGTTACGAAGAGCGCATTGATTGTTCAGATTGTACAACTGATCCCAATTATCTAACGGATTCGGGGTATTGGTGACTCCTAGAAGACGCTGAAAAGGGAATTTTTATATTTATGTTTATTTAGATTCAAAAATAATTTATACCGTCCAGCGAGATATTCGTTCCTCTTCATTTACACTTAAAGTATTGACTTCAGAGGCCAAAATGTTTGTGTCGATTTCCCTGAAAATGTTAAATACTTTAAAGAATGGAAACAAATTATTTTAAACTTGCCAGTCGTCGCCTAATGAACTTGAACTTTTATTTTGTGACAATTCGTCTTTGCTCATTCTGCTACTTAAAATATTTTGAAAAGTTTCGGAATATATTTAAAAAAAAAAGCTGATATTTAAATAAATTGATTGCCAACAAAAACTAAAAACAACGACACTCCGAAATAACGCGCAGCTCTTTGTTTAGCGAATATTAATTTCGTCACTAGTGCCATGTTTGTGCACGTTTCTGCCTTATCGATTTTCTAGATGAAGCATATATATACATGTCTCTCTTGTTTCGTGCTCTTTTCTAAACGCTTTAAAAATATGTATCTATTTAAACATTCTATTTAAGGTAATTTTATTTCAACGCCAAAAATGGGGGCAGCAGCATCGGGAGTGAGCACTCAAATGCAAGCCGAGCATGATCCAAATGCGTCCTTTCCATGGTAAACTAATTTTAGCCTAAAACTGAGTATTTAAAAAAAAAATTTCCAAAAATTCAACAAAAAAAATTTTTCAGGTGGGTGCGATTTTTGGCGAAAGGTGTAGCGATTCTCGGAGGTGTATTGTCATTGTTCTTCGGTGTTCTGGGATTGATAACACTATCTGCAACTTGCATGATCGCAATTCTTCTTCAAATGTTGGTTTTTCAACAAAAAATTGTTTTTTCAAAAAATTTTAATTGTTCATGTTTCAGGACTTCGGGCGCTCTTATAATTGCTCTAGAAGCACCATTCTGTTGTCAATTTGTCGATTTCATTGAGAAAATTTCCCGCTTCAGCGAGTCGCGTCAACTTTGGCACAAAGCTGTCATTTATGGAATGTGAGTATATTGGAGTCGCTCTGTCGCACAACTGAAAAAAGTTACAAAAGAAGGCCTAAAAAATTTCTTTCAGTATGGGACTTGTGCCAATTTTCCTGTGCATTGAACTAAACACAATCTTGGGAAGTGGAACAATTTTTGCATCTGGAGTAATTTACGGTTTCATGGCTCTTGGCAAAAAAGCAGACCGTAGCAACATGATGGCCGCAGGTGATCCTGCCTGGAGCCCACAAGTCAATCAATCCAATATACCGTAATCAGTATTCAGCGATTCCTCTTTCTTTGAAACAAAATGTGAATTTTTCATCTTAATTATTTATTTTTCCATGTGCTTTATTCTGGCGTTTAATTTATGATATCTTTTTTTATTGCATTAAATAGTTTGAGTTTCATTCTCAAAAATCTCGTTATTTTTCGAAATACGAGTTTATGTATGTAAAAATTTAATTATATACTGTATTTATTTGCAAAAATTGGCATTTGATCTGTTATTTCACCGTGTGATTTTATAACCCACTTGTATGCGAAAGCCTCGTCAATGAGTATGGCACAATAAGTTTTGGTGCGTCCAAAAAAGCAGAAAAAAGTGAAAATAGATGAAAAGTGGATCTCCAGAAATGCTTATTTTACTACGTTTTCTATTGTCTACATGTGAAATCAATTTAGCTGGAACGACCGCACTGATTTCACGTCGACACAATAGCAAAAATTGGCTTTTTTGGATACACAGTTTTCTTCCATTTTTTTCCTGTTTCTGCTTTTTTGGACGCACCATTATGATAAAGATATTTTTGTAGCAAAAACATTAAAAATGATAGTTTGTTCTAGCAAATTTGAAAAAAAAAAAACCATATTTTTGGGTCGAAAATTTTGACAACTGAAATTTTTTTGAAAATTTTGAATGTTTTAAAACTGACTAAATCCATGGGGGTGAAATTACTAAATCCATGGGGGTGAAACCTGAAATTAAGCTGTACCGGAGCCACTCGCGCCTTTTTTTAAGCGGAAAATCAAATTTTAACTGCAACTCGTCGTGGATACGTCATTTCCCGTTGAAAAAAAAAGGAATGCAACTAGAATTCGAGTTAATCTTGCAAGTGCAACACGGTTTTACAAGAATTTTGCAGTAGAGCGAGGTTGACACGGGGTCGCCGAGGGAACATCGAGAAAGCGCGCTCTACCAGACTACCTTAACCTGCCAGATTGAATATTGGCATCATGCCAAAATCGTGTTTTATATTGATTTTTGCCCTATTTTTTGTTGTAAAATGGCACACTGCACCTTGCATGGGGAGACTAGATTCAAAATTCAGAGGAAATGGGCAATAGAGCGCACTTGCACCGCGTCTTCCTGCGTCTCTTATCTCGGCACACTCTCTCGTTCACCTTTTTTTAAATAGATAATTAAAATCCATTTTTCAGCATTTTCTCGTTCCCTTTTTTCAAAAATTGCTCTGTTGAATGGAAGTAAAATTTTTTAGAATGTTTTTAAAACAAAGTTTAACAAAATTGGCCAATAATTACTTGTACGCTGTCAATTTTTTGTTTTTCTTTCTTTTTTGCCGACATTTTTAGCCATAGTTTTGAATGTTTGTGTTGAAATCTTTTTTTCGAGTCTTTGTTCGTTCTGGAATACGGGATTCGACAAAAATTTCTAATTTTCAAAAACGTTTTGGCAATTCAATCAACAATGAAAAGGAAAAAATATTGAATTTGTAAGTGATTTTAGCGATTTACATAAGAAAAATAATTGATATATCAGTTTTCAAGTTAAGCACAAAAAAAAGGAATGGGATAAAGTACTCGTCGCACAATTTTTCGTAAGTTTTGCATTGTAATTGTACAATTATGGTCTCTCGCCAAACCAAAGGCTGGTTTACGTTGAATGGCACGTAAAACTGTAAATTTCAGACAAAATAAATAAGAATTAAAGGGGAAAAATAGAAAATATGACATTTCGGATAAAAAAATGCCTGCGAAAATGGAAGAACAACTAAAAATCGATAGAGTGCACGGAAGAAGCGACCAATTTTCGAAAAATTTGATTTAAAAACACTCTAAAAAAAATTTGCTACCTTTTAACAGAGAGATCTTTCCAAAAATGAAACGAGAAGATACTTTAAAATGCATTTTAATGCTCTGAAAAACAAATTTTCAAAAAAAGTGAGCGAGAGAGTGTGTCGAGATACGAGACGCAAACGCGGTGCAGGCGCGCTCTATTGACCAATTTCTCTGGTTTTTGAAGCGGGTCTCCCAATGCAAGGCGCAGTGTGGCATTATAAAAGTTTTTATTTATTTTATTACTTTTCTAATTCACTTTTATAATCGCTGAACGGAGAGAACAAAAAACATTTAAAAAATTGTTTTTATCAGAATAAAGACATTTTAGAATAGGATCGCCTTTTCCACATTTGGTTGCTTTTTGACCATTCGTCGTCCAGGCAAGCGTTGCACACGTCGTCGAGCTCATAGCCGTTTGGTCCCATCAGTTTGCAGAACTTTCGCGGCTGAAAATATAGAATTCAATGTTTCATTTTTTGTGTATATAAATACGCTCGAATTTGCGTTTTTAATCGAAAAAATGAGGAATTGAAGAAATAGAGAGATGTTTCGTCTTTCAGTTTTACGTGAAATGTCACTCCGTCATCGCAAAAAAAAACGTTCTTAATGTTTTACTTTTTTTTAGAAACCTGATCAATGACACAAGCTAAAATTTTTCCTCCGAATGTTTTTATGTAATGATTTTTTTTTCTTCGAATTTTTGGTAATTAAACTTTTTTCTTACCTCTCACAATCGTCCTCCAATCGAAGACAACTTTCTTTTGGCTGAAGGCGGAATCTGCTGGCAGATGTGGCGTCGACGGTCTTGGTCTTCTGGCACTTGGCTGACATTCCTTCATACGCGTGGAAATTCTTGAGAGCTTCGATTTTATGTTCTTGCGTGGGGCATTACTGAAAAATACTGAGATTGAATAAGTTCTAAGAATCAGAATAGGCTTACCTCTGACAGTGCGCCAAAAGATCATTAATGGAGCTTGTATTTGAAAGACTCCGTGAGCTGGGTTGATGTTACAACGCTTGCGGAAGAAGCTCATGTAGCTGATGACCTAAAATAATCTTAATTATATCAAATTTATATGTCGCAAAAGCAGAAAGAGTTATTCATGATGGAAATATTAACAACAAATTAACGTGCTATTTTTGCGTATAAGTGGACAAAACAGCACATTAATTCAATTTGGAAACAAAAACGTCAAAAAATAGTGAAAAATCTATTCATGCGGTTTGAAATGTTTAAAAAACAGACAGACAAAAACAAAGTTTTCCCATGATACAGAATTGATAGTGGAGAGAAAGAGAGACTTTCCTCACCCTCTCACCTTCCGCGTCTCTTCTTTATCAATGCTATATCATGGGAAAACTGTTTTTTTTTTTGTGATAAAAAAAAAAACATATTTAAACATCGATGAATTGGAAAAAATTAAAAAAAAAAACTAAAACCTATAAAAAGAAATAAATTGAAAACAGAGTTGAAAAAGAAAATAATTAAAAAACACACACAAAACAACAGAATTGAACGGCGCCGATTTCACTGTGTATCGCGTACGTGGATGAGTCGCTACGCATTTATTTGACCGCATTCGCGGGGCGGTCAAGATCATTTCAGCGATGTTCCTTCGGCGACCCCGTGGGTTGATGATGTATTCGCCGACTATGTTTCGTTGTACATTGGAGGCCCTGAGTTCTATTTCGTGCAGTTCTTTTTTTAGTACAGTTCCATTTCAGCCGGTTCTATTCCGCGCAGCACGGCACCCCAGCCTTCAAAAACTGTTTCTAATGTGGAAACGAAAAAATTGCAACGCGGTGTTTGCGTACTTTTGAAATTCGAATGGCAATGAAAGAAATAGGAAGGCAAATGAAGAGAGTTGTTCCCGTTTTCGTTTGAATTTTTAAATTACGCAAACATCGCGTTGCAATTTTTTTGTTTTCACAATACCTGGCGCATTTTTAAAACCCTAAGGCTCGGTCATTTTTTGACCAAATGGCCTCGTTTTTGAATTAAAATGATTATGTCATCCTGAATAATCAGATAATGATTCGAATTTCTCAAAAAAGTAAATTTTCGAGTGAAAAAATAATTTCATTATCCGACGAACTTGTTGGCGCATTGGAAGACGGGGGAGGCGTGCGCAGTTCTATTCCGTGCGAGTTATATATCATATTATTGTTTTAAAAAATTTGTCACCTGGCGAGAGGCGCGAACTTGAAAAATAGGCTCCGCCCCCTCGCCAAGATTTTTCTGCAATGGCTGCACCTCCGTTTGCAAGCGCGCCGCGCGCGATTTTCTGCTTGGAATTTTTGTTTATTTTTTCCGCCAAACCTTCTCGGTAAATGCCTGCAACTGTTACGCAGACTTTGGCAACTTTTACGCAGCTCTTACGCAACTGTTAATTTACGCGCTATGGGTTTCTGCTAAAGATCTGCTCAAAAGCTGCGCAACTAAGGGGCTACTACTGCTTTCACTTTGCTTTTCGTTCCTTTTCTCTTTTCTATTAGTAAATAAAACATACTTTTATAATTATTATTTTTATTTAAAAAAAGAAATAGAATTTAATACACATTATTGTCATCTCAACAACAAAAGAGCCGTGAAGGGCATGAGTGTCGGCGGTGGCTGGAAGGTGAGAATGTCACGGCGGAGTTGGAGGAAGACGTAGTATCGTGCGTGATCGTCGACAATAGTGGTGGGTGTGGTCGGGTAGAATTTGGCCTCGAAAGATAACTCCTAGGGAAGGTCTGTAAAGTTTGTTTTGGGCTTTTAAATCAACTAGGAATCATCAGAAAACCAAAAAAAAAGCAACCAACTTTTCAATTGCTTTAATATCTTCTTATCATTATACAACCAGTGTCTGATGCCTTCCTCTTTGTCGTAGAAGCAGTGAGAAAAGTACTAGCGTTCTTCGATCGACAAGTCGCTCGTCACCTGACGGAACAATGCTTCACCCTCGGAGCCGCGCTGAACGATATATTTTTTATTTTTGTTATTTTAACACTGGGGTTTGAGGAGGGAGTGAGTAAACGCGCCCGGACGCACATACGCAACGCATCCAAATGAGGCCCAAAAAATAAAAACAGCGCGCGAAAAATTTCGCATTATCGGTGAGAAAAACCAACGCAAAATCGTGAAAATTACGAAATCCTATCCAAAATTATTTCGCGCGCGTTGATTTTTCTCTCCGATAATGCAAAATTTTTCGCGCGATTTTTTATTTTTTTGGGCCTCAATTGGATGCGTTGCGTGTGTGCGTCCGGGCGCGCTTACTCACTCCCTCCTCATACCCCAGTGATTTTAAGCTTTACGCCCGTCCAAACAACTTACGTTAACCTCAAACTCCTTGTAAACTCCAACTGGTAGGCAAACTCGTGCCGCCTGCATTTTGGAATTTCTCGGGTGTTGACTGGGCGCCGGTGACGTGGCGGGTGGTGGATGGTGTTGTTGGTCGACGGGTTCTCTGTCTTTACCCTTTTGCTCTGGAAATTAGGAATTTAATTGGCGCTCTGCGGGAAAGAGAGAGAGCGAGAGAGAGAGAGAGAAGCTAGACGGTTATAGAAAACGCGGCACGTCATCGGTGGCGCGCGGGTTCATTTGAATCGCAAAAATGCTCAAGAGCCCACTGAAATATTGATTTCCGTCCAAAACTTGAGAATTTTTTACATAATTTATCAAAATTTCAGGTCAATTGGAGAAAAAATTGTTTTTCACTAATTGTTTTTGTTGTTCACGCTTTGAATATGCGTTTCTGAGCATTTATCAATGCACGGTAAGTTCAGCGGCAATGCGCCGGAAGCATGTGTGACACTTTTCAAAAGGGCGACCGGAGGGAGCTGGGCGGAAGCGTGCTTATTGTGAAAACAAAAAAATTGCAACGCGGTGTTTGCGTACTATTGAAATTCAAATGAAAATGGGAACAAATCTCTTCATTTCCCGTGCTATTTCTTTCATTGCCGTTTGAATTTCAAAAGTACGCAAACACCGCGTTGCGATTTTTTTGTTTTCACAATAGCGGGGGGATTTTTTTGTAATTAAAAGTCTAAATGTGATTCTAAAAAGATAAGAAAAGGTTACTGGGAGCCGATTAAACACTGAAAAAGCCTTTAGACTTTAAATCACAAAAAATTCCGTCACAAAGCAAGCTTCCACCCAGCTCCCTCCGGTCACATATTTGAAAAGTATCACACATGCTTCCATGAACTTTCCGGACAAAAAATAAATGCAGAATGAGATTAATATATGAAACAAATCAAAAGCGATGCGAAACCGCACAAAAAACGAAAAATAAAGAAGTTTTTTTGAGTTGGGCAAAACACGGACCCGCGACATTTGGATTTGTAATCACGCGCACTACCAACTGAGCCACAAAGGACAGAAATCCCAGCAGAACAGAGTGCTTACAAATGAATGATGAAGAGCGAAACAAGAGAAAAAGAGTGGCGACGAAGCCAATAGGCTTGTATCTATTTAAATATTCGCGCAAAAAACATTTTCTTATTATTTATTAATCACATTTTCTTTTTTTTTCCTCGAAAATATTTTTTGAAAATAAATTAACCTTCCACGTTACCGAAAAACATAAATGTGAAAACAAAAAGACGCAAAACGCGTTTTTATTTGAAAAAAAATTATTTTGCGCTATAATGGATTCGTGGCGGAGTGACAATCACGTTTTTATTCGAAAAAATGAAGAAATAACTGAAGAAATTAAGAGATGTTTCGTCTCACAGTTTCACGTGAAATGTCACTCCGTCACGAATCCATTATATATAATGTGGAATTCGTGACGAGAATGTCTTTTTTCATCTTTTAATTTACCACGGAGTAAAAAAATGATTAAAAATTGCAAAAAAAAAGAAAAATACCGACGAAAAAACGGAAAAAAACAAGCAGAAAACAGACGGGCGGTGCCAATGATTTTGTGTCGCCAGGTGCGGCGCGTGTCGCGTTTAAGATCTGCGTAACATCTGCAGCCTTTTTAAGATCTGCTTAACAGGTGTTGCAGCCTTCAATGTCTGCATAACATCTGCTACTGGGTTTAAAGGCTGTTTAAAATCTGAAAGGAGCTCTAAGTCATGCGCAAAAGCTGCTATAGCCTCTTAGATCTGCGTAACAGTTACAGGCGTTTACCGAGTTCACAAAAAATACATAGTTAAACGTATTTTCCATATTTTTGCGAGGAATTTTTGCTTTATTTATTTGTTTCGAATTTTTATAAAATTATTGTTTTTCAATGATTTTTTTTTGAATTTTTTCTGTACCTATGCAGACGAATTTTGCTGCCATTGTATTTCATAGGTTCATAAAAATAATAAATCAAGCCAAATTCTGTCATTTTTCAACAATTTCAGACCTCTGATCAAACAAAACACATAGAATTCATCGAAGATTTATTTTTTATCCTGGAAAAAAAGTTTACAGACAATATCAGCAGATTATGGATCCTGCCGAGCGATCATCGCCTACCTGTCCCCCAAAACCTTCATTTCAGAAAGGTACTGGAAAAATTTGATTAAATATTAAAAATTAAATTTAAATAAATAAAAAAATTAAAACACGTAGAATTCATTTCCAAATGAAGCAATCGTCGTCATCCAAGCGTGTTCAGGTCAGGCCGGGGCAAATTGAAGGATTGACGTCTCTGAAAAATATCCAAACATATGAGGTTGAAACGAAAGAAAAATCCACGCGATGCGCAGATGAGCGAAAGCCAGCATATGAAAATATACTGTCGCTTTTAAAAAAGGTTACAAAAAAACTTATAATTGATTCGTGACGGAGTGACATTTCACGTGAAACTGTGAGACGAAAATTCTCTTGATTTCTTCAATTTTTTCTTAATTTTTTCGAATAAAAACGTGAAAAAAATTGTCACTCCGCCACGAATCCATTATACCATTTTCTCATAAAATAAAAACTCACAGGAGGATCGCGATTTTCTGGAAATAGGGAGAGCTGTCGCCTCTCTCGATGCCACCGACATTCCCAAAGGACCAGAAAATTCTGCCGCATTTATTCATTTCTCGTCGGCAGTTTTTGCGCATTATTTGGCGATGATCTGGGTCATCTGCAAAATATTATTATTGTCATAAAAAAGTTTAAAAATATTAACAATTAAAACTCACACATTTTTAAATCGATAGCCAGGCAAATAATAAACAATACCTGGAAAATCTGAAAAAGAATGCCAGAAAATCGTTTTCCAGCAAAAAAATTGTTTATTTCATAAATTAACAAATTGTTAAAAATGACAAAATTAGTTTTAATATGTATTTTTGTAAAAGTTTGGCGGAAAAAATGAAAAACAATGAGAGAAAATTCCACGCGGAAAATCGCGCGCGGCGCAATTGCAAACGGAGCTGCAGCCATTGCAGAAAAATCTTGGCGAGGGGGCGGAGCCTATTTTTCAAGTTCGCGCCTCTCGCCAGGTGACAAATTTTTTAAAACAATAATAGTACCCCGATGTGCGTAGATCGGATCGTGTTAGAAATGTTTTCGAACCTTGCCCCCTTGTGCTCCCGGCCGCAATCCCTACAGTTACAGAATACTACCAGCTTCCTCTCGAGACCCCTCGAAAAAGAGAAGACCATAGCCTGGGAGCCATAGCCTTTACATAATCGAACCGAAAATTTTTATTTTTTAGCGCTGATTAGCTCTCCCATTCCCTACACTTCTGATCATCTTTTAGGAACCTGTATAATTTTTAAAATTATTTTTAGCCAACCCTATTCAGCAACGTTTAAAGATAACTTTCTAGACTTTATTGCAAACGGTATGCGAGCACTCTCGATTTTTGACCCATTCCGCCATCTTACAATTCGAAAATGTTATATTGAATAAATGCCATGGACACATATTCTGGTAAATTTCAGTTTTGTCGGCTAGGAATCTAAAGAGAAATTCAATATTTTAGCCAGAATACCGAGTTATCAGGATTTTTATTATCAATCAATGGATAGGCACATATTATCCTACGTTGGAAGTACATAAATGTACAAAATTTGGCTGACCCTATTTGAAATGAGACCATTCCGAATTAAATTATTTTGAAAAAATAAAGTGGCGACCTACAGTATCCCGAAAAACACGTTAACATATTTTTTAAATCTAGAACTTACTCACCGCAAATACTGTATTATAAGCCTATGGGCTTCTATTTTTGAAAGGGCTCTTTAGGGTGGGCTTCTATTACAGGGTGGGCTTCCATTTTTCAACCCTGCTTTTTAAACTCCCATACAAACCGAGACGTTTCAAACCGGAAACTGCAATCTGTCGTCGCGGGTTTGCACACAAATTACCTTTTTTTTCTTTTTTTTTGCTCGAATCGGTTTTTCGTGGGAAAAAGCTCGAGAACGAACAGAACTACAGAACTACATCGACGACAGATTGTGGATCGCGGGTTTGTAACGTCTGAATTTGAAATGTCCAGGAGACCCTTTTTCATCCCCATTGTTAAAAAACTGTGGAAATTTACAAAAACTTTCATATTTAGCCTTAAACTCTGAGTCATAAGTTCTAATTCAAGAACACCAACAATAGAAAATATATGTTTGTTAACTTTAATAACAATTATTATTTTCTTAATCCAATGGTGTGTCTCTTGAACCACAAAACCGTAGCTCAGCTTTACTTATGCCGTTGGTCATTTCTGGTTTTTTAAAAAAATGTTCAGTGCAACTCAAAATTTTAGTAATTTTAAATCCGTAAATATATCGTCTTATGGAATCCGTATATAAAAGAATTTCACGCCCATCCCTGGTGGCGCTTTTGAAGGGTGGGCTTCTATTTTTCGAACGGGTTTGGAGGTGGGCTTGTATTACAGGGTGGGCTTCTAATACAGATGGGCTTATAATACAGTATTTACGGTACTTTCTTACTTATTTCAGTTTCTTAAATTCTTGTTCACAGATAATAAGGAGGAAATACGGAAAAAATGGTTCGAGACAATGTTTGTTTTACACCACCATTGTATGTAAACATTAATCAGAATCCAATTGGATAGAAAAACAACAATATTCAATGTGAGAAAATATGCAGTGAAAAACCCCTGCGCAGTGATATTTCGAACAAGCCTCGTTTAAACAATGTCATGTTTTGCTTTTGACACTTTTCCCGGCTCGCACGATCCGGATCTGGCAATATCGTTTGATATAAAACGAAGCCGTTAGGGGAAATATCATTGTGAAAATTAAACATGCAATTCGTTGTCTACTCTTTAATAAATATTTGTATTTTTTTAACTGTTTTGGCAGAGGTATTTTATGAAGTCTAAAGAAACAAATTATTCTCGTTTAATTCAGGCTAGCTGGTCTCCAACCATCCATAGATTTAAGAGGCACTGTGGAAATTATGGCTGCGGTAGGCCACTTTGTCAAGAGTGTCCAAGCTGTTGTGGAGGAGGCCCACAAAATTTCAATCCGGTGTTTAATATTAACTTTGTCAGTTTTAAGTTTTAGAAGCAACCAAAAAAAAAACTTATAACGTTTTTAGAACTGCTGCTCTTCTCCACGTCCATCTCCATCGTGCTGTCCCATGGCTCCAGTTCCGCAACCTGCCCCTTGTTGCGGCCCCCCTCCAGCTCCTGTACCCCCACCATGCTGCCCACCACCAGCTCCACAACCACAATCTCCTATTGTGTGCTGTAAAAGTGCCCCAGTCCCAGAAAACCCATGTTGTCAGGCCGTAGCAGAAAACATTCCATCTATGCCGTCTGCACCATCTTGCTGCATTGCCTCCCCGGAACCAGCTAACCCCTGCTGCCAGCCTTCCCCAAAACCAGTCCCATGTACTTGTTCTGCTCCAAGACCGGTACCTTGCAGATGTGGAGCTCCTTCCATCTCATTTAGTTGTCCAAACTGTGATGCTCCGCCACCAAGGTATGTACTTTTGTTTTATTTTTGTTTGTTAATTTGTTTAATTCGTAATGTTTTTTTTTCATTTTCAGATGTTCCCCAATGTCCCCAATGGGCTGTTCCATGAGGCGAATGAGAAGAGATGTTCATCAACACATTCTCAAACATCTTCATTCCGCGTTTTGATTTCCTATTTTAAATGTTTTTATATTTAGAAATTATATATTAAAAATATAAAATATGCAATACATAGTCTATTTAGAAAATAAAGTTTTAAATTCCCAAATGCACTAAACATGGAATCAGCAAGTCGTGAATCTGCAATTTAGGTGCGAATCACAAATATGTCTCCCAAAGGATGAATTAGTTTTCAAATTACCATATTTACGAAAAGACCAATTATAGAATTTTTCTACATCTGGTGGATAACTATTCCTTCCCAATATGTTTTCATTCAAAAAGTAGGGGTGCGCTACGGAGTCAAAACAAAAGAAAGTAGAGAATGAAATTCAGATATGGATAGTGTTGCTCTATTAGATTTTCCTTTATTTTCCCATCTCTTGTTTGCGTTGAATACTCATTGGAGTCAACTCAATTATTTGAGAATGCTCTTTCTAAAATAAGAAATTGAATCAGACAATGTAGAAAATAATAAAACTACAGTAACTCGATCCTACGGTGAATTGATACTTGAAAGGAGGCCGCCACCGCTAAGCTAAAGCTAATGAATACGCATTGTTTCGAACAAAAAGAACTCGGTTGGGTGTACCGATAACTAATTATATGTGGTCAGCAATAAGATTTATCAGAACACCTAAAAGTAATAGCTGTGTATGTACCAGTGATGCACGGAAATTCCGTTTCCGCTTCCGTTTCCGCTTTTTTAGCCTCTTCCGTTTCCGTTTCCGTATTCCGCAAATAAAAATTTTTATTTCCGTTTCCGTTTCCGCTTCCGTAATTTTTGGCATTTTTCCGCAAATCACGGAAATGTTTTTCAATATTAAAAAATGAAAAAATTTGCTGTTTTTTTGGATAAAATTCCTGATTTTTTCACTTGAAAGTACAATTGGGATAATTATAATAAGACTCCCCCATGAAATAACAATAAAACATCCCCAAGGAAAGGCTGTAAAGTCCTCCCAAGGACAATATAAAAATTGATATGATGTATTGAAAAAATTGATATGATGTAACTTTATTGATATTATGGGGAACTATTTTCATACGGAGGGGCCAGAATGACCGCCTGCCCAAAAGTACTGGTACTTGTATTTTCGTATATCAGAATATACCCCCAGAAAGTATAATCCCCCACCGAGTAAATCTGTGCAAAGTCAACTGACGGGGAGGCTGATATCAGCAAGGGGTGGGGCTAAACAGGTAAATCACCGTAAAAGTTTTTTGCTCAATAGTATTTTTCATAATGAAAGTATGTTTTTAATGACAACTGTTTTCAAAAAATACTTTTAAACAATTTCAAAATAATATGGAGACTTGTATTGCAAAATTTTTATAAATCTCCATTTCCGTTTCCGTTTCCGCCTTCCGCGGAAAACCGAAAAATTTTCCGTTTCCGTTTCCGTTTTCCGCGGAAAATTTTTCTTCTTTCCGTTTCCGTTTCCGCTTTCCGCATTTTTCAAATTTCATTTCCGTGCATCACTGGTATGTACATATGTGTATTACCTGTTGCAAAAAAAAAGAAAATAAATAACTATTTGCAATCTAATAGATGTAATGAAACAAAATTTAAATAATTTTTTCTCATAAATATGAGTCGATTTGTTTCAAACTGATAATAATTTCTTTGAGCATCCTTGAAAAAAAAACTTCCAAAGGCTTGGTTACCCGAGACCCGTGAATTACCGCACCCTCTGCAGACAGCTGGCAGCTGCAACCCATCACTTTTTAATTTCGAAGACCAACCTTCTATACTTTAACATTGTCAATTATAAGGCGCACATCATTCGTTTATGGAGGATTCTATGAGCATTTACTACAACGGATAAGCACACCACTTATTATGGTCTTCCTGATTGAAAACTTGAAGCCAATGAATGACTGACGTTATGTGCTTGCTTGCCTTTGAAATGGGAAAATTGAGCAAAAATACTTTTGCTTGAAGCACAGTGTGTAAAATATTAATCAAGTTATAATAACACTCATGAATCCAAACAATAAATATCCCCATCAAAGAGTAACCTAGTAAATTCAGTAGATTGGAACTGAGGACATCTGTCATCAATTCATCTCACGGCACGCTATATCATCTTCTGGTCGCGCATTGGCTTCCCGCAAAATTCAAGCTTGGTCTCAGTTATTATCCTTAACCTAGTTTTACGAGCACATCCCAATTGCTCTGTTATCTAGCTAGATTGCGTCATAAAATGATGGTGGACGATAGGATGTGCGGAATAAGACCTGCTTTTCTATTCCAATTACACTCTGCGCGATGTGTACCAACTACGGTAGATATGTATGCCTTTGTGTGCCCGATGAGTAAGTATGGAGAAATCATAAAAGGCAATGGGGAGAAGCTTCCATAGTCAAATGAATATGAATATGAATCAAGAACGTGCTTCAAATTTTAGCTTTGGATTCGTGTTACATACTCGAGCAGACCTACTAAACATATCAGGTGCTGACCGACCGCAATCAAAGTAATGAGCAAACAATTTACCTTCCTTTTTGAGAATTCACAATATAATATACGGACCTGGTCCACTTTTCAATTCATAGCAGATTCTCACAGTTATCCTATTCCGTTTAGATCTTGAATTTATTTGCGAATTTTTGATTAACGACATCCACCACATCCAAGCTAATATTTAACCGTTGATAGAGAAAACAAAGAAGTCTATTACCGATTCTCAAAATTCACACATCTCGAATAGAAGGAAGGCAAAACAATTTTCAAGGCAAACATTATTTCGAAAACGCGAATCCAAATTCAATCACCTTGCGTTATGCATACCGATTTCAGGCAAGAAAGTATCCACTTGGGAATACCAGTCATGACTAAATCGCCGTTTTCGGTGATGTAATAAACAATATCCATTATTACATGGTACAAGACTGGTGTCAAAACATTTGGATCAAATTAACTGTATTTTGTTTCAATAAAACAATTACATAAATCAAGTCAGTCAACAGGGATATTTTCGTTTGTTATACGTATTTTAGCTTTCCTTAGAAATTTATGCATTACGATGACACTCAATTTATTTCAATCTTCCATGAAGCACATCACTGTGGGATGTCGTTTAAAAATGCATAGCGCAGGGAGGTGATATGTCGCCGAAGGCTGACAGAATGAAGCAATCCGGTTCATGAAATTAAAATACTTGCTGATTGCTCAAGAATCTTAAATGCTTCGTGAAATCGTCAAGTACATGCGTGCTTTTGGTGCACGTGCATACCAATTACGGTACAACAACGGAATACAAATTTTGGACATTTTGAAAGAATAAGCGTTGTTGCTCTAAAAAACAGTGTCAATTTTCAATTCCTTAATGTTACAAGGATGCATTATAAAATAGTTCCAATCCACAAAGCAACAAACGGTTACATATTCTTTTAAAGTTAATAATTTTCTTTTCGCAAATGTCTATAGAGTGAGTGACATGAGCAAAAACTGAAAGCTTTGATGACGGAACAATTATGTCACTGTTTTATGCTTGAACAGCACGCAAATCGTGTCAGATTATTAAAACTAGCATAATAGATTGAGCATAGCCTGACTTGAATCCTCCCTTCACCCATCTACAAATATTCTGACGAGCCTCAAATGCGCACCCTTTAGTGGGCGGGGCGATCCAATAACAGAAGTCCAAGCAACATAAGAGGCCAGTCGCGGGTCAAAAAGAGGATCACTTTTGAGATGTGTTCAACATTTCAGATTGTGACTTTTTCAAGCATTTTCGTCGAATTATTTTGTTAACGTTTTAACTTGAATTTTGAATCCGATTTGTAAGGTGGGTGCGTTGGGATGTTCCTATTTATTTATTATTTATATGCTCACTTTCACACTACATTGCGCACATCACAAAACCATAAGAGAAAAAGTACCCTATTCACAAAAGCTACTAAGGTTCTTAGCTTTCCATTCATTAAGACTTAACTTTCTTCCGCACCAAATTAGCGCTGATTTCAAACTTTGAATCCCATTGGGCTCTTGTAACTTTTCTTTGTTTTTTTTTTTGGTTTTTTGTCTTTGCTTTTGACCAACTTGTTGTTATTTTAAGTCGCCACTATTTTTAATTTTTCAGGTATAAGGTTAGTGATATTTAAATAATTCGTTCAAAGTTATGAACACGGAACATGTAACAAAAGTATACTCTGTGGAATCTTTGCTGTCAAATAACGAAAAATCTAGCGTTTCTCCAATAGGTAAAAAAAAATTGTTAGCTTGATATCTATAAATGCGGAAAGTTTTAGAAAGTATAGAAGATCGAAATGATCTGATTTTGTCTGACGAAATGATGACTTCATGGCAGAGAATGGTTGCTACCGTGTCAATTCAACAAAAGCTTCTTATGATACAACAACGTAAATTTAATTATTTATTTTATTTATATGTTTAAAGTTTTCTAAAAGAATATATCATACAGCTCGCCAAACACCTGTGAACATCCTTGGAAATTTACCATTTGGATTTATGAACGCTCCAGCTTTCTGGCAGCAGTATCTGAGAAATTTCACAGTTAACATGGCTTCGACAAATCATGATATGCCTTTAGGTTCGTCTAAACAAAGGACATTTTTTTATCATTATAGCAGTTTCTTTTGTAGAAAATCATGAATCCCCACCTCCATATAATGAAATTAATTCTTATAACTGTCTGAAGTGTTCGAAAGTTTTTACAAACATGAATGCTCTTGAGGTAAGGTGAATCTTTTAAAAATAAATTCTGATTTAATGGTTACAGCAACATCAACAAATCCACAATAATGACAAGCAGTTTGAATGTAAGCAGTGCGGTAAAACTTTTAAACGGTGGGGACAAGTTATTTCTTATTTTGGTATCCAAAAATTTCAGATCTTCAACATTGTCCACCCACCTTTTGATTCACTCTGACACAAGGCCATACCCATGTGAATACTGTGGAAAACGATTTCATCAAAAATCAGATATGAAGAAGCATACGTACATACATACAGGTGGGTTTTGGTTCCAAAAAAGTTATAGTTTAGTAATGTAATAGGGCTATTAGGAATTTAAAATTAATTGCCAATCGCAATCGTAGCCTTTCTTCATAGAAATGCTCATCCCATGATTGATGAGAGTGAATGACTACTCTACCGCTCATGAAATCAAATTTTAAAACTCAAAATAGTGTTCTTAGCTATTTTGAACTTGGCCTTGCCCTTTTGAATGGCTATTAGCCGCATACGGGTGCTGCCTTTTTTTCAAACGCATTTTTTTTGCCGCCGACGCCACGCGCTGCGATTTCGCATAATTTGGCACACTGCCAAGATTTTATTAATGGAGCGCACTTTCGCGTTTGGGGACACCACCATTCGATGCTCGGGCAACCCCATTCGCCACAGGGGTTGTGATGAAAATATGTACAGTGGCGGACTAAAGGGGTCGTGTTAAACAACAGCCAGCGCAGGATGACGCAACAGGCTTGCAAATTATGAAATGAAGAAGCAGCTTCCTATTAATATTGTTCCAGGAGAAAAACCGCATAAATGCACCGTTTGTGGAAAAGCATTCAGTCAGTCATCAAACTTGATAACCCACACTAGAAAGCATACAGGATTTAAGGTAACGCTAAACTCATTAATTAAAATTTCAATTAAACAAAATTATTCAGCCATTTGCATGTGATGTTTGTGGACGCACATTTCAGCGAAAAGTAGACCGTCGTCGCCATCGAGAAAGCCATCATCCGGGCCACCCGGAAGAATGTGGTTAGTTGTTCAAACCAAATTTTAGCCAATCATGTCGGCATTGTATTTCTCTACCGTAAGTCATCACTGTGACAATTGCAGTGTCTGCTTCTCAAATTTCGATAGATCTCTCTCCGAAAAGATACATGACACCCACAACCAGGAGTGGGTATCTTGATTCTTCCGAAGAAATCCTCAATTCATTCGGGTTTGTTTAGAAGAAATACGGTAACCTGTCAATAATCACATATCCTCAGATTACCCGTGGAACTAATTAGTTTCAAATCCGATTTTCTCGAGGAAACGGAAGGTGACGAAGAAAAAGTGCTAAACCTAAGCGTTTCGTAAATTTTAAATGTTGAAGTTATGTACATACATACATAACTTATCAACAATTAAAAAAAACAACTCATTTGTACCTTCGACACTTTCGATCTCTGACCTAATCCGAACTCTTCTCAATGTATTTGATTGAAAGTATATGGAATGATTTTGATCTTTTTGCGTATGAACATTATGTTGTAACATATCTTTACCTTTTTTTTTGTTTACAACCAAAACGTTTTTGCTTCAGCTTTTTATTATTTGAATACATATGTATTTTGATAAATATTTAATATGTATTTACTTCCAATAAAGTTTTTTTCTTTTCTTTTACATGATTATTTGTTATAAATACGTCTGGATAACAAGCTCAGATTTCAGAAAAATGAATTTACCAAAAATTGTTACAAAAAAATCCAACGAAGTTTCTTGAACGTAGCCAAGAAAATTAGTTCATTTTGTCGGACGACAAGAGTAACCTAATCCCAAAAGCCCTCAAATATGACGTTGAGGGATTTTCTAACTCAGGCAGTGCAAGTAATTAGTTTGTCAGAAAGGCAAAATCGGTGAGGGGTAGAATTTTGTAATTTTCCAAAAAAAAAATTTAATTTTTAATTTTTTTAAAACGATTTTTTTTTAATATTGAAAAATTGATATTGTTGTAGCGAGTTGCTTAAGTTTATCAGCCGCCAAGAGAAATAAGCCGAGCAATAATTGCCATCCAATTTCAGTGCGCAGGCTGTTGGTCACAGTTGCCGGCTGCCAGCTTCACATGAATGAGTAATAATTTAAATAAGTTATTAAGCTTTCTCGTTGTTGCAAAACCTTCTCAAAATTGTGAAAATCTGCTAATAAAAGTAAATGCCCTTTTGTAAAAAAAAAAAAAATTATATGCATACAAACAAAGAGTTTTGCACTGATAACTTCTTTTTTTTTGATAAGAAACCTAATTAATTTATTGCAGAACTGTTTCGTTGATTAAAAACTTTTGATAACGAAAAACACAATTTTTAAGGCTCGGACGTGGCTGAAGCTGTGAAAACTCGAAGGATCGTCGCTATCAGCAAGAAGCGAATGGAGTAGTGAGCATGGTTGAGAGTCGAGAGTTTATAGTCAGTCCACCCAAAAAGAGTGGAAAAATGAGGAAAGCTGTTTTATGCATTGTATGGACATATTTATGTGTCCGACTGAGGCCTCTCATTGTCAGAAGTTTGCTTTTTTGAAAATCCCAAGTGCCTAGGTGATTGTTAGTAGAGCAGTATTGTCTAAATTTCGTTGTAAAACGCTCGCCAAATATTTTTTAAAAACACAGAGACAGACACGTCCGAGACTAGTTTCCATGGATTGGACTGTTAGAACCCAAATAAATATGAACCTGCTTTTTGGGTTACTGTAGAACATTAAATCGATAAAATAGGTTATGAATTTAAAGCTTCCAGTTGAAAGGCTAACTTTCCAATTCCATTTTTTGTGTTTTTAATCCTTTCTCTTATTTCCACATTTCTAAGTTTGTTGAAAAGCTTAACGCCCCGCCCACATACTTTCGGAACTTGCACCTGCGCATGAGAGAAAGAACAAAACGACTCCACACCGCAGCTCATCATGTTTAAATGTTTCAAATCTCGCTGTTTTCTTGCTGAATACAGTGAGCAATGGCGCTGAAAATCGGTAAGTCCACATTCCTCAGATGGTTCAACTAAAAGTAATAAAAAACGCAGAGAGGCGTAATAATCACAGCTCTGTAAATACCAAACAAGAATTTTTAATGGAAATTGCAGAATAAATCACTCGACAATTGTCAAGTACTAGCTATGAAGCAGCGCAAAACTACTGGAACACCTGAGTTGTGAGAAACGCATCAAAAGCGGTCCGGAATTCAATTTGTTTGCAGACTTTCTGTAAACATTTCACAATCAGTAAATAAAAGTCCAATAAAAACAACTGCACATAGCTTATCTTCAAAAATTGCACAATTTTTATGCGCGTTTAACGCGACCAATGTTTACAGTTTATTATTGTTTTCCAAAAATAAATTGTCAGTTTGCGGGAAGCGCAAAAATGAAATTGATACCCTTCCCCTTTGCCTGAATTTAACGTGTTTTCTTTTATCACATATTTTGCACGAAGTGACATTTCTCTGTAAAATGTAGGTCAAACAGGAAAACATTTGCGCGAATAGTGTTTTTTCTATAATTCGCACAGCTGGAAGTGATGGTACCATATTTGTTGCGTACCATGGCTTTCTATGTTCAAAACCATTGTCAGCAGTTTGACACTAGCCAATTTTAAACTGCGACATTATTTACGCACTGTACCAATTGAACCTGCGCAACAGGCTTTTATATTATAAATCTTTGGCAATAAGCGAAACTTCTTTGAACAGGCACCACAGTGTGTGGTCTAGCCACCATAATGTGTGGTCCACAGTGTGTGGTCCACAATACCATGGTCATTGCAGCTGCCACAAAGCAAACGCGCTCTATCGCACTCTTGCATTTGAAAAGAACACCGAACGATCGAACGAGCACTTGATGTAGGTACCACGTGCTTTCACTTTTGTTTTTTTTTTTGCAAATTCACCAATTATTTAGAATAATATAATTTTTAATTGAATTTCGTCATATTATATATTGTCATTTCAGTGACATATCCGAAAAGTTCAACAGTTTGACAGAATATAGAAAGATAGAAAGATAGACACAAAATTTACATCATATGTCGGTGAATGACATTATCAGTTGTGGTAATCACTTCTCTAGAGATAATATAGTGTTTGCTCAAAATTCAGATAGTCTTCGTTTTCTGTTATGAAAAAAAATTGTGTTGAAAAGTTTGGTTGCATATATAAATATATATCCGTTGTGTTTGTATATATTATAAATTGATTGTTTTTTTCTTTTCAGATGCCCTCTGATGAAGAGGAAGTTTGTCTCGAACAGTCAGGAACGGGAGTTTACGAAAATGTTGTTTTTTCAAAAGAGTAAGTGAATTTAGAGGCCGTATTCATGAACGTTTACCATGCGGTGAATGAGAACGGTAAATGATTCGCCTTGCCGTAAATAACATTTGCAATAGCCACAAAGACAATCACGGACTATGTATAGCGTTATTTATCTAGTGAGAACTTCGAAAATTTAGTTTAACTCTCGGAAAATAATCTACCGTTTCCATTTACCGTACGGTAAACGTTCATGAATACGGCCTTAGGATTTTGATAGCTTATTTTTTGTAGGATGTCAACCCTGAGAATAGAAAATTCCACAAATAATTACCTTGTTTTAGCGCTCGAACAAGTCGCTACACTAACGACAGAAACAAGAGGAAGAGTTTAAACCGTTACTCTGCAGCTGTGCAAAATTTGATACCAGTGAGAAACACAAAAAAGTGAGTTTTTTCTATTTTCTTATCCTAAACGATTTTTTAAAATTTAACTTATAAAAAAAATTTAGAAACAGTGGAAATGGTGGTAGCCGCATCGACGATGCTGGGCTTTTTTCATTTGTCACCTATTCTTGGGTTTTTCCATATTTATTTCAAGCAGTCAGAGGAAAACTGAATCGAGATCAAATCTGGGGATGCAGTTTTTACGATAGTTGTGGTTTAAATTTGGCAAGGCATGGAAACTTTTGTCAAGAAAAATAACTTTTGTTTTTTCTACAGGTTGGAGGTTTTATGGGAAGAGGAAAAAAAGGCGAATCCAAATAATTGCTCCTTCTTCAAAGTCATATATCGGTAAATTCAATTCGAAAATAAAGTGCACATCACATCAGATCAAATATAAACGCAAAAGTTCAGATTCATAAGCACCCGACTCTGGTTTTCATGTGGAGTGTTTTTCTTCTGTCTTATTTTTGGCTTCATTGGTCCAACCTGCTTCATAAGACGGCTTATAGCGTTTGCAGAAAATCCAGCACGTGACGAAGAAAATAATATCAATTATGCTTATGGAATCTCTCTGGTAGCTGCGATAAGCGTTGTCGAGTTCGCAAGAGTTATATCATACGGTGCAACGTGGGCGGTTTCTTATAGGTAGGCATAAAAAACACGGGGTGCTGGTGACTGCCCTCGTGAAGGTGCGATTCATTAAAAAATATTGGCAGTGTGCCAAATTATGAGAAAGCGTGGCGTTGGCGGCAAAAAAGATGCGTTTTAAAAAATAGGCAGTCGCCAGCACCCCGTGAAAAATAAAGTTTGAAAGAACATCTGAGTATTTTTGCAGAACTGGAATCCGCGTCCGAGGAGCCGTTCTGTCTCTTCTTTACAAAACAGTTTTGAACTCAAAAGACTTGTGCGGAAAAACTGCACCAGATGTGATCAACATTTTTGCTAACGATGGTCAACGATTGTTCGATGCTGTAACTTTTGCTCCATTGGTTCTCGTTGGCCCACTTGTCCTTGTTGGCGGAATAGGATATCTGCTTCTGGTTATTGGCCGATGGTCCTTGCTCGGTATATTAGTGTTCTTCATATTCGATGTCATTCAGGTAGCTTTACAATTCACAACTTAAAAATCTTTCAATATATATTTTTTTTCAGTTTTGTCTCGGAAAGTCCATGGTTGCTTGCAGAAACCTTGCCATTGTTAAAACGGAAAAAAGAATCAGTCTCATGGGAGAAATTATAAAATACATCAGAATTATTAAAATTAATGGATGGGAAGACGTTTTCAGCAAGAAAATTAACGGTATGCTTTTCTTTTCTTTTTTTTAACTGTACAGATTTCCGAATTTTCAGAATTCCGACAAGAGGAAAAAGTTCAAATCCGAAAATCTGGCTACGCTCAATCACTTGCAATCGCTTGTGGACCTGTGGTCCCTGTCGTTGCTGCTATTTTGACATTCCTAGGCGTGGTTCTCGCTGGAAATGATCTTTTGGCATCGGATGCTTTCTCAGCTATAACTGTCTACTTTGTGATGTTGTTTGGAATCCGGATGATCCCATATGGTTCGAGATATTTGGCAGAAGCTGTGGTGGCTATCAAACGTATTCAGACGTATTTATTGGTAGGTATTTACTGATGGAATTGCCCTTGAAAAACATTTATAGCTAGAGCAATACTCAATCCATCCAGTTAATCTTCCTGATGACGTCTTGCTCATTTCCAAGGAGGCTTCCTACACACATCGGCCAACAAAAAATACGAGTAGGTTCAATTTACATTTTTTCTCCACTGGTGGTTGGAGATTCAAATTTGTACAAGCTTCCTTGTTTTTTTTTCAGCTGCCGAGTCAACAAAAGAAGAGGATAAATTGAACGAAGAGACTAAATCGTTTTCTTTTGCGCTTGAAAATCTCAAGGTTCTCCGAGGTGAACACATCGCCGTGATAGGAAGTGTGGGAAGTGGAAAATCATCTTTGGTGAAGGCGATTTCTGGACACGTATGTTCCCTTATTTTCTTTTCTTTCTCCATTAATAATTCCACTAATTAAAGATGTTCACCGAAGATGAAGATATAACTGTAGACCGTAACCAGACAGTATTTGTTCCTCAAATACCGTGGATCTTCAATGGGTCGATTCAAGAAAACATTCTTTTCGGTGAAAAAATGAACGCGGAACGATATTATAAAGCTGTAAACGGTTGCCAACTCACAGAAGATTTGACAACGTTCCCAACTGGAGATCGAACTGAGGTGGGAGAGAGAGGTGCCACATTGTCAGGCGGACAAAAAACACGAATTTCGCTGGCTAGAGGAGTTTTTCTGATGAAAAATTTGTATTTACTTGACGATGTTCTGGCGAGCCTGGACAAAAAGGTTGCCACGAAAATTTACGAAGAAGTTATTCAAAAACTGCTCAAGAAGAAAACATTGTTAATGGTCACTAACAATATGAACGTATGTTATGCTTCTCGTATTAACTGTTAAAATTTTTTTTTAATTGTAGATTGTACCAGACTTTGATCGCGTTCTGTTCATAGAAGCTGGCCGGATTGTTGCCGATGGACAACACAGCGATTTGATGAATACAAACGAGAACTACAAGCAATTTGTTACCTCTTGCCAGGCCCAGCAAAACTCTGATAAACTAGCTTTGCATGATATTAACAGTCCAGAGAAGTCTAATGAAATCGGTGACGTTTTTTCGGAGGGCGGAGATAATTTGCAAGTAAATCACGTAATCAACGAAGAAGAAGACATGGAAAACAGCACGATATCATTGAAAATTTACATGTAGGTTTTTAATAATAATTGTCCTGCTTTCAATAATACAGAAAAAAGTTTTTAAACGAGGTGTCGCACAAAAAAAAAATGAGACCCTGACAAAACCGAGGAAAACGACGAAACCGGGGAAGACAAAACCAGGGAAGACGAAACCGGGGAAAAAATGGACAAAACCGGGGAAGAGGCTCCGCACCCTTTTGCAACTGCTGCACGATGTTTTGTACTGGAAGTGTTGTAAAAGTGCGCCACAGACTTGCAAATTTTCCCAGATTTTGTCTTTTTTTTCCCCCGGTTTTGTCTTCCCCGGTTTCGTGGTTTTCCCCACTGAGAGTACACGAAGTCGCGGCCTAGGAAACCGGCGGCGAGCAATTTTTTTTGCGATAGTTTTATTTTTTGAAATGGACAAAACCGCTATTTCCGCTTAACTGGCGTAATTTTGTTGATTTTTGAATTATTTATTTAAAAAATAGAAAACAAATGAAGAAAATAAAGAAAAATACCGATTATTGCTGAATACGCGGTCGGTCGCCTGCAAACCTCCACTTCGTGTACTCCCCGTGGACTTCTATTTTTTTTTTGTTGTAAAATTTGGCAAAAGACAGAGAAATTTATGCGATTTCGATGTGATATTCGTAAATTGTTGGCACCTCCTTTAACAAATTGACGAGGTGTAGAAGGGTTTTGTTTAAAAATTCAAATTAACAAACGAAACATCTAATTAAACAGGCAATACGTAAATGCTGCTGGACGTTGGCCAATCTGGGTATTCCTTATAATTGGATTCCTCATAAACGTTGTCGCCAGTATTTTTTCCACTTATTGGCTCTCTCGATGGCTCAAAAAAGGACACGATGAAACGGTATTTTCACAATTTTTATGTTTTTTATCATTCATACAACTCTCATTTTTTCAGATACTCCAGGTAAACAATACCAATTACCTGCAAGCAAATGAGAGTTTGGCTGAAAGTCCACTGACAGGATTTTATGCTTCTGTTTATCTGGTTTCGCTGGTAATCCTCACAATCTCCGGGCTTTTCAAGGCTTGCGTGTTTGTTAAAGTACGTATTAACCAGTGAGACAAAAAAAAAACAATTAACGTGTTTAAGGTATCTTTAACGGCCGCCACTCGACTTCACGATAAAATGTTCAAGTCTTTGATTCGCGGAGCAACTTCCTTTTTCGACTCTACTCCAACTGGAAGAATTTTGAACAGATTTTCAAAGGATATGGATGAAAGTAAGAATAGCACGGGGGGGAGGGGGGGGGGGGAGCTGGTGAAAATATTGGAGTGTGCCAAATTTTGCTAATTCACATTTTTTAAAATGAATTGTGTCAGCGTTGTCACGCGACGCAACCGCAGCGCGTGGCGTCGGCGGCAATAGAAAGCGTTTAAAAAAAAACGCGTCACCAGCACCTTTAAACTAAAATAAACAATCCAAATGAATTACTCTTCCTTTTTTCAGTTGACGTCAAATTACCTTTTACCGCAGAAGTGTTCCTGCAGAATATGATCACTTGTATTGGATTTTTGATTGTGATTATTTCAGTTTTCCCGCTCTTCCTGGTATTTAAACGAGCCGGTTTATTCATTTAATTTTCTTTTTCTTTTATTTCAGGCGTTTGCGATACCATTATTTGTCATTTTTGTAGTATTCGTGTCATGCTTCAGAGCAGGAATCAGAAAGTGAGCTATTTTCAATTTTTTTCCATCAAAATCACATTTTCTTGCAGTTTGAAACGATCCGAGCATATATCACGATCCCCTCTGTTTGATCATGTAACATCGAGTTTGGAGGGAATGACTACAATCCATTCGCTTCAACAAAGCCAGAGATACTTGGAAATTCTGAAGAAACACCTCGACTCGAACAGTGGTGCTATTTTTATGTTTCAATCTGCTATGAGATGGCTAGCTGTTTGGTTGGATCTTTTGGTGGTAGTAATGACGGCGATTGTGGCTTTATTAACAGTCACATTAACTGGAACGGTTTCTCCGGCTGATGCAGGAATGGCTATTGCATTTGCAGTGCAAATGAGTGGAATCTTCCAGTTTGCAGTGAGAACGCAAACGGAATTGGAGGCAAAGATGACGAGTGTGGAGAGAGTGTCGTATTATGCGGAAGTGAGTAGTTTTTTTAAAATAAAATGTGTACAAACCTGTTAAACTGCGTTTTCAGAATATTCCATCCGATGGAGATTGGACTGCTAGACGTGGGGTTGACATTTCATCGTCTTGGCCTTCGAATGGACAAATTAACTTCTCAGAAGTCAAAATGCGATACAGACCCGAATGTCCTCTTGCACTAGATGACATTAGCTTTGAAATTAAGGCGGGAGAGAAAATTGGAATTATTGGTCGAACTGGATCAGGAAAGTCGTCAATCGGAAATCTCATTTGTCGACTTTATCCAGTCACATCTGGCACTATTTTCATAGATGGCGTTGACATTAGCACTGTAGGATTGAGCCAGCTCCGACGTGCCATATCCGCAATTTCCCAAGACCCATCTTTGTTTTCTGGCACTGTTCGTTTTAACATGGATCCGTGCAATGAATATTCTGATTCGCAAATTTGGCAAGCGCTCGAACAGTGTTATTTGAAAGATTTGGTTCAATCGCTTGAAAGCAAGTTGGAGTCTGAAGTTAGCCATGGTGGAGACAACTTTTCTGTGGGAGAACGACAACTGTTTTGCTTGGCTCGTGCACTGTTGACAATGTCGAAAATTATTATTCTAGATGAGGCCACAGCTTCTATTGATCCGGCTACTGACAAACTTATTCAAACTGTAAGTTGATGGTTGAAAAAAAAAACATTTTTCATAAAATGATCGTTTCGAATTTTATCATTTTTAATTTTTTTTAAATCTAAATTTTCTGATAGATATCACGTGGAAAAATTAAATGCGGTGAAGGATGCATACAGTGTCCGTATTTGAATCTTATCGTGCAGAAGGACGACATGATTCAAATAGGAACACTGTATTCATCCTCCACCGCATTTCACCTCTGCATCTGATACAAATAAAAATAATTTCCAATCACAGGTTATCAAATCAGTTTTCGCTGACGCAACTGTATTGATCATTGCTCATCGTCTAGACAGTGTGGTAAACATGGATCGCATCATGATGCTTCACAGTGGAAAAGTTGTCCAATTTACGACGCCAGAAGAGCTGTTAAGAACAAATTGGTCGCTGGACAAGCTGGAAGATAATGGTTTGTCCAATGTTCCACATTCTTACTTATAAAGAACATTTTTTATAGGCGACGATGAAAGCTCGGCAGTACTGGTGGATGATAACAGTGATAGTTCGATAGTGAAAATTTCGAAACAAAGTTCACAAGAAAGTAGCAGCGAGTCAGATGAAATTGTCAAAATTGGAAGTGACGGCGCAAGCAATTCCAATAAGGATGACACGTCGGCCAGCAATGATGAAAATGTTGAGAAAGAAGTTGAGGACGAAGCAGAAGTCTTAAGTGATACTAGTGAAGGAAAGAATTAAAAGGTGCGCATTGCCAATCACTAAAATGCTTCACCGTGGGTGTTGAAAGGGAATTTGGCACTTTTTACCTGTTTTATTTGAAATTTTCATTAGCAAATTTCCTCTGAACATCCCGTGAGCTCAATACAAGATTCTCATTGACTTTCTTTTGAAAAAAACGAATTATTGGCTATGCTAATTTATATATAATATCCTAACAAAGTGCTAATACAATTTTGAAATTATTCTAGAAAAACGAAATTCACCACATGACACATCTTTTTAAAATCCGTTTTATGTTAATAAGCTCCCGCCATTTCATATGACTCACAATATTTTGTTTAAAAATATAATCTTGTCTGATTTTACGTTGTTTTGCGACAATTTTCGATTCGCTGTTTTTGTCGAAATTTTTCTTGATTCTTTGGTTGCGTGTATTCTTTTCTTTTTTATTCTTTTCTTTTTATTTTGTTAAGCTTTTCTCATAGTGAGCTAAATAAAAAAATTTGAACATTTTAGATTTTTCAAAAATTTCAGATGTCAAAATTTTCGAACAAAAAATTTTTTTTTTTTTAGTTTTCAAAATAAAGTATTTGAACTAAAAGTATGATTTTAGTTGAATCTTGGTTCATCGGACAATTTTCAGTTAAGTTATTTACAACACTTTGAGTATCAATGTCCCATGGGCAAGCCAACTTTGACGCTGACTTCTAAAAATTTTTATAAAAAGGTTTGGTTGCTGGCTGCTATATCCATTTAGTTTATAAATACATATGTTATTTACAAAAATTACAATATTTACAACACAAAAAAGAAATCAAATAATGATGAAAATTGCGATCTACTTGTATTGACCATAATTGAATTTTGAAAATTGTCTTTAAAATGCATACAAACAAGTGAGTAAATGAGAAGTTTACAGAAAAAAAATAATAAAAACTCGTATTGTTTAAGTAAATATTATATCCATAATTTGCCTTATCCCTCATCTTCAAAAGTTGAATGGTTAGTTAAAATTCAACTGAAATGGATGAATAAAACACCTGTATCAAAAAGTGAACGACTAATTTAAAATTTGAATGGTACATTTAAGAAAAAGACAATCGTATAATTATAATGTGTTTTTTTTTAATTAGATAGAAATAGAAACCCATGAATAAAATATATTCATTGCGTTTTAATTACACGCGGTCTCCAGTTTCAGATGTGACTGATTCACTTTCCTTTATTACAGTCAGTTTTTCAATTAGCGTATCGGGTTGAACTCCACGTTGAATTGAATCTCTACTGAAAATTAGTTTTTAGCAAAACAAACAATAAATTAATTAAAAACCCTGATTTCAAAGAGCTGTTTCGCGAATTGTCAAATTTTTTGTTTTCCTCTCCAGGTTTAACCTTTTTTTCACTGCTTTTGTGAGCATCTCGTATTGTAGAGTTTTTTGTTGATCTAAAAAACATTTTTAAAAGAATAAGAAGTTGTTTAATTTCTTTTGATTGTCCTCACCGGGTATACATTGAGAGAGGAGTAGTCGGTTGACCTTTCACCCGTGCAGGCTTTGTTATTTTTTTGCACATTATCACGTGCGCACAAATACTGCGAATGTCCGGATTGATGAGGCAATAAAAATAGAAATTCATAGCGAACTTTGTGAATTCTAACAAGTTGACCACTGCTCGAAATATCTGAATAAACAAATGTTTTGCTATCAAAGTACAAAAAGATTTAATAACCTGGAATCCAACATTATTGTTTTTTGTGTCTGCAACAAGAATTGTTAACGGTGCAGCTGGAATTGTGCAAATGAAGAAAACAATAACTATTGCAAACAGTAGAATGAACAATCGTTTTTCTTCTTTTTCACTTTTTTCGAATATGAACTTCTTTTGCGAGTTTGCTAATCTTTCCATCCTATCGCGTTTTGTGTTTCTGAACAGAACGGTTTTAATTATCAGAATTCCACATTTTACTGTGCTTGCTGGAAAGAAAACAGGGTGCTGGCGACTGCCTTTTTTCAAACGCCTTTTTTTGCCGCCGACGACACGCGCTGCGGTTGCGTCGCGCCGCGTCACAACGCTGCGTCTCATCGTTTCAAAAATGTTCTTTGCGATTACAGTCGCCAGCAACCCGTGGAAACGCAGAAAATGTTCCTTTTACCTACCTATACGTTACAAGTATTTTGACATTCAAAAAAGCCACTAGGAAGAAAGGAAATACACGCGAAATAAGCTCTCTTGCTGTTTCATATATAACGAACCAATCAGGTCGTTTTGCATCGCAGACAACATATGGACAAACATGGGCTGAGAATTCCTTAAAGATAAAAATTAATTAATAGTTTAGCGCCGAAACTTTAATACCTGAGGAATAACTGTCGAAATGTCATGAACATTTTTCTTCACGGCCCATGGTGCATATATACAGAAATTGAACATGTACGCCAATGCAAAAAGAATGTAGCATATTTTTCGAGATCTGTATATAATAATCTTTTGAGCCGAAATGGCATAACATCTGGTCTGCACAGAAAAGTAATTTGACGGAATAGAACCGCTTTATTTCATTATGTATTCATTATAGCTACGGATTACGAAGCGCTGCAAATTCGCTCTATTCGTAAAGTAGATTTGACGAGGCGGCCACGTTGGCGACGAGAGAGTGCAGAAAATTGAGAGAACGTAGTCGATTTGTTGCTCTCTTTTCTCTGAATCTCACTCAAAATGCCTCCGTACTTCACTGTGCGATTGGAGCGAATTTGCAGTGTTCTATTCGGTATTTCGTGCGGTTCTATTACGTCCAAGTTCTATTTTAGTTCTATTCGTCTTGGAAAAATCGTAGCAGTTCTGGTCAAAATTTAAGTCAATGTAAAGGCTTTTGAAAAATTGTTGATTTGACTTTTTGCATCATAATTTTTGGTTATTTACACTGTGAAATGTTCCAATAATTATAAAGCTTACCGCAAACCGTAAGCAAATGGTTTACAAACCGCCATATACTGTGAAAGTGTCAGGAAAACCACCACCCAAACGGAAGAGCCCATTAAAGCATTCGCCTGAAGTTTACAACAATTAAAATTAATTATGTTAAATACAATGACGAGAATTAAAAAAAAGAAGGTGTTTTTGTTACCAGTGGAAATCCAATATGTGCATAAAAGAATGCAGATAGTTTGGAGCACGCACGAATATCAAGCAGCCACATAATCATTGGTATCACAGAAAATTGAGTAAGCTTAAAAACGATTATTAACAATATAATGTTTTGTAATATTTTGGTCGGCCCTACTAGATCGGTCATGGCGAGTAACGCAAGGTAGGTGTAAATAATTGAAGTTTTTCGTAGAAGGGGATGTGTAAGGGTGACCACTGTAAGCACATCCCCAACAATTCCAAATATGATTATGAATGGGGCAATGTAGGCGTAGGTGATCTGAAAGTTGCATTTTTTCATTTTATGCGAGTTGGTTGAATCTGTTTACTCAAAAATTTTGTTCAACATGGGACCTTGAAGTACAAAAGTTCAAGAAACCTATTTTGAGACAATTCAATTAAACCCAAGAGAAACAGACACCCATTGAGTTTTTCAACAGGAATTTTGTTTTCAAAAAAAAAAAAAACTACGAGATTCAAAAAATTGTTTTATATGTATTTATTTTATTTTGGGCATGATTCTACTACAAGCTAACCTTATTTATGTTTGAAGTGGCTTCTTCCTTTGAAGAATGATTTAATAATGTTGTAAAATCTATGCTCTCATTCTTGCGTAAAAACTGACAGAGCTGATGTGACATTGCCATCCCGCCAGTTTTCTGAAAGTTTGGCTAGATAAATGTTTTACAGAGGTAATTGAGAAGAAAAAAGAACAGTAACGGAAGATCAGAAAGGTAGGAAAAGATGTGGGAATTGCTCCTTTACCATCCATAAGTCATCAGCATGGCTTTTTAAAATAAAATGAATGTATGTAAATCAAAAATTTATTGCAATAAACCAAAGATACACAACAAAATAAGACCCTGTGAATGAATGAAATAAAGGGGTTAATGATGATTCTAAGATTAGTGCAACATACGTTTCCAGTCTACATGTATTTGTAAAAAAAAATGCTCGTGTTGGCAATCTTGAATTTCGCCGTTATAACATGCAAGAAGACATAAAAACTTAAATATAAATGCAGATTTTTTAATATCATGAGCTGAAGTGTGTGATTCTCAAGAGTCAGATTCAAGTGTCTTTTGTTACCCAGTTCGCGATGTCACAGAACCCAGCTATGTACCGGTACAAGTGCCCCCTATTTTTCGCCTTCATTTTTTTGAAATCGGGGTGGGTGTGAAGATTGAACTGACACCAAGAGACTTATTTTGTTGGTCCGAACATAATTAACAACAAAAAAATGCAGTTTCTATGCAGCTCCAAAAAACTTAAAGAATACTATATGGAAAAATAAAATTCAAGGTTTTACCTAAAAGTATTTTTAATGATACTTAAAACATGCTAATAAAATAATAAATTCAGCAGATAAAACAACAAGAATTATCAACATTTGACGTTTTTTTTAATTCGAGAAAAAAAGAAAGTAGACGCTAAAACTGAACATAAAAGGAAAAGCTGAAAAGGATTGGTCTTTACCAAAAAAAAACCTACAGTAAATGATATCCAAAGTTTAAAAAATTATTGATAAAACAAAAACACACAAATTTGAACTTTAATTATCCATCCCATCAGATCTGTTTTGCAAGAACAGTGAAAATTTCCAGAAGGAAGCATTGATGTGAAGAGAATCGAGTAGTTCTTTGTTCTTCAAAAACTGTAACAAAGTTGTAATACTCAAAGACCTGTTTTTTCATTCTCTTGACATCAATTATGCAGTTGAGGATATTTGATTACAAAAGCTTTTTAGCAAGTTAGAACAGTTACGTAATTGGAAGGAAATTAAAAATTCTTTGTTCTAGCGCATAATTGGGATTGGGATTGAGATTGAGATTGCAAGAGCTATCCAAGTTACTGATTAATTGAGGAATTACACGAAAATAGATTTATAAAACAAAACAAAAAGAAAAAAGAAAGAAGTGAAAATACGTTTTGTGTCCGTCCGAAAGGAAGAAACAGAAAAAAAAGAATTGCGTGAAAATTGTATGGGAGCTTCGCTTGAACGATCATCTAAACTTGATTTGAAATCAAATTGAGAGCGAGCAAAAAAAATAGCATGAAGTAGTGAATACAATTCTTTTAGGAAACTGTATATTCAATCTCTGTGAATCTATTGAAATAATACTGCTGCAAATATGAAAAATGTTCAAATGACTTTAATAATAGGAAATGAAAATGTCTGGGAAAAGATTTTTCCAACCAAAAATTCTGTATATGCATCACGTTTAATCGCAAACAAATAAGCACTAAAAATTGTGAAACGAGTGTTATTCAGAAAAAGTGTATTGAATTGAAAGCGAAGAAAAAAACGATCTGATATGCTAAGCTTTCTCGATTTGCAACAAGATATGCATTACATTATAACAAGACATTGCCAAAAAAATTAAATATTGCTTTTGAAGTGTATTCAAAGTTTGGGCATCAGTTCCTCCAGCCTTCAGGAGCTTCACGACGGATCCAAGACTACCTGTAAAAAATTGAAAATCCTTTTTTTTTTTTGGGTTTTTTCATTTATTTTAATTCGTTGACTACAAAACATGCCAGAGCGATTCAAATTTTATTTTGCATCACAAAATGCAATGCACCGATTTTCACCTCTGAGTGTCCTTGTTTTTCTTATCACTCGTTTGTCTAATCGTCTAAGCTTTCTTTTTTTAGCATTCCCGCGTCACCCATCTGTGGAGCGAGAAAGCGAAATACCTAGATTTAAATGAGTTGTTTCTTCTTTTTTTTTTTTGGAGAACGTCTAATAGAAAACCCTTTATCTTTGTTTTTACCTCATCTAAATCCAAACAAACTATTAGTCCCTTCAATGACTGCGATATAAATATATTTATTACACAATTTACGTTACAGAAATCTATTGTTCTCGTCAGTTATGAACATATTTGCTTGATTGACGTCTTAAATATGTACCCTACTGTGTACAAAAAAAAGAAAAAGAAGTGGAAAGCTAGAACAAACAAACGTTATCGTATCAATGGAGCGCAATTGGGAAGGGCTGTAACATCAATTTTTACTGAAGTACTTTTTTGTTGTTTAAATTGTTTATTTTGTTCTCCAGGGTTTCAAACGCATCAGGAACTAGGAGAAGCCATACATTTTACCGATTGAACCAAATTTTTTCATCCACGGCCACATCGCGATTAATAATAGCAAAGATTGACCCAAGATGGTCTAGCTCGGACATGGCGCAAAAGGTGAACGATCACGATTTAAAAAATGTATTCTAAAGTTGAACGCGTTTCAGATGGAGGTTGCCATCCATCCAAACCGAAAAATAAAGCTTATACTACTTTCTGCTTGAGCTGCTTCAGAAATCTGATATTTTACAATTTGTGTAAATAAAAATAGTTCGAAAAAGTTAGTTTTGAAAACTTTGCTTTTATAAAATAATAGTATTCTATGTATTTAATGTGACAGTGTTTTAATTCTTCCAGAAAAAACGCCTTAACCTTAATTTGTTAACATCGAGAAGAAAGAAAAAGCGTAATTATTTATGTTTTCTTAGCGGCTAAAGCTTTTGTTTATTAATTTTGAAAACAGTTTTGTATTATTATTACACAATAAAATTGCCTTGTTTTGTTTTTGTTGTTTTTTTTTTTTGAAAACAACTATTGAGGCATGTGATTTTTCATTTTTCATCTTCAGCTCTACATTTTTGAAAAGTTTGAAAAAAAATATATCATAAACTTGTGTCATCTTTCTTATATAGAATTTTTTTTATTATATCTCATTTATTAGATACCTGTTCTGCCCTGTTTTTTTTTTCAAATTCTTTTTAAACTTTCTCTCAGTTTTTTTCTTTTCAAATACCCGTTTCATTGTTAACAATATGATGGTCTTCTATTCTTGTGGTTTTTGTATGATTTTTAGAGAAGGGCTTATTCAATAACCAACAAAAAATCATTAGATTAAAGCGTTTTCATGTAAAAACTGTTTTACTTTGTGATTAAGTGATTTACCGTTTTTCTATGCCACCATTAGAGTTCAGACCAATATATTTTACACTTACATACATCTGCAACGATACATTTTTCATGTCGTAATCTCGTTTCAGTTGACAAAATTTTATCACGCACTAAATGACAGGTTTGTTTATAGAGAATGTTTTCCGAGTACTCTAGTGTCCTTCTCTTCTTGTAACCTAAGTTAACTCTGTGTTTGCATACGCACTCGTTTTTGTTTTTTGTGTTAAACTGATTGGTATCATATTGCTGTTGACATTTCCACTTCAAACCATACCAAAATTTACAGTATACTAGGCATTCTGCCCGAGTTTTAACACGCTGTTCCATGACAATTGCCAAGGTTATAATCATTGTAGCGTTTACTATCCATATTTCTAGATGTGGTTACCAACAATCCATTGTACATTTTGACTTAAAAGGTAATTTTTTGTCGAATAACATCCATTAATCTTGATTTTAAAGGAGCTCCTCCTAAAATAAACTACTTCAAACAATTGCTCACTATGGTGGCAAGCATGGGCGCTACAGGAGTCCTTGTTGAGTGGGAGGTGGGTGATATATACATTTTTCTATCTACTAATTAAGTACTCTAAATTAAGGACATGTTTCCGTTCACTGGTGAGCTGTCAAACATTGTCAATAGAAATGCTTACACAGAAGAAGAAGTTATTAGCATACTAGAGCAGTAAGAACACTCAAAGTATACATACATATTAATACACCCTATAAGCTTTTTAGCGCTCGAACAATAGGGTTGGAAGTTATACCACTTGTTCAAACTTTAGCCCATATGGAATGGATCTTAAAAACTGAAGAATACGAACACTTACGAGAAGATCCAAAGTATCCTATGGTGGCTTGTATAGGCAATCCGCAAAGTTTATCTTTGATACTTGATTCTGTTAACCAGGTAGTAATTTTATGCTGAATTTGTAATAATACTTGTTTTTTTCAGTTAATGAACGTTCATTCTAAGTTTAACACCGCTAATATTCATATTGGCGCCGACGAAGCATTCCAAATAGGAATTTGTGATGCTGATAAAGTAGTCCTACCAGATAAATATCGAAATGATACTTTGCGCATGGTGTTTGACCATTTGAGGACTATATCTCTAAATGTGACAAATCAGTTCCCGGGGACCAAGGTTTTTAATATTTGTTTTGCACAGAAATATATAAGCAAGTTTTAGGTACTTATGTGGTACGATGAATTTAAAAATTCGCCAGTGGGAGTTATTAAAGAATTTGAGCTTGACAAACTAACAGTGCCAGTTGTGTGGAAGTATACGTCAAATTTAGACGAGGACTTGCCATTGGATATGTGGAAAAACTTGTCAAATTCATTTAAAGAAGTTTGGGGAGGAAGCGCTTTTAAAGGTGAACTACCAAGACCTCAGACTTACGAAATTCGAAATTCAGGTGCTGATGGAGCAAGCCGCTATTGGAACAGATTGAAACCGTATATTTTAAACAACAAAGCATGGTACCTGCAAAATGAAAAATACAAAGAGATGTTTGTCACTTTTGATTCTATTATTATTACTGGATGGCAGAGGTGAGAATTAAGAATTTTAAAAATTCACTGTTTAGTGGTTTAGATACGATCACTTTGCTTCGCTTTGTGAACTCTGGCCAACTTCAATGGTTTCATTAGCATTAAACTTGATCGTTCTAACGAAATTTCATATTGACTGTAAAAAATTGACTGTAATATCTGAAGTTAAATTTTTTTTTCAGCGGAGGCTACTAAACAAGTTGTGCAAAGTTTAAGCTGCCCAACATCCACCACTCTTGATCAATTGCTAGCTGGTACAGAAAAATGCCGATATCCTGGATATAAAGCCAGGGATGCGATTCGTGATTTTATTCAATTGAAAACGTTCTTTGAAAATTCCACATGGGTTCATAACAGAGAGAACGGCTGGCTGCAACCATCGCACATGAGATTGGCAGCGAGTAATCCTTATTATATTGATGCAGTTGGTAAATCTTATGAGAGAACACTAAAAAAGCTTGACTCAATTATTCTAAACTTGCGGTCGGCATTTGATGAGATTTTTTATCCAGATGTGGTGGATGAATTTTTGGAAGACTATGTATGGCCGTTCTACTCGGACATAAAAGAAAGGTAAGTCAGAGCTGTATAAAAATGTGTTATGGTTTTAAATATTACAGAAAAGCTTCAATTGATACAATTGACACGAAGAGAACTTATCGGCCGCGACCATGGTTTCCTTTGTAAATTTCGCTTAAAGTGTTTTAAATGTTTTAAAAGTACTAGTGCTTTAATTCTTCTCCATGTCTTGCCGTTTTTTATTTAAATATTAAATGTTTCAACAAAAAACAACTTATTGATACATACCACAAAAGATGAACGGCGTGCTAACCAGAACTTCATTGGCAATGCGCTCCGCTGAGTGGGGAGGCTACTTGTCTGCGTCTCTTCGGCGAGAGTCGCTGCAGTTTGCTATACTCGGTATAAAACGCTGAAAACTCGCTCCAAACGGACAAAAAATTTCGCATGCATTTGGATTGAGGTTTAGAGAAATCAGAGCAAAACATCGGCAACGGCTCTCTCAATTTTCTGAACTCTCTCGTCGCCAACGTGGCCGCGTCCACCACTGTGCGAAGGGAGCACGTTTGCAGCGCTCGGTACTGAGAATACAACAACAACATTATCATCTGATTTTGTGCGTCCGTTTTGACGCAACCGATTGGCTACTCGGTAAAACTGGGCAACTGTTCAGCAACAGTTGAGACATTTACAACAGTTGAGCAGAAGTTCGAGGGCTGAACAACAGTTTGTCCACAGATGGGCGACTATTGATCATCTTTTCAAGAAAACTTCCTTTCTACAACTGTTGATCAACAGAAAACAAGGAAAAATAAGGTGCCAAACAACACCATACAACTGTCTGGCAACTGTCTGGCAACACTTGGGCAGCCGTAGCTCTTCAGGCGGATGACAGTTGCCCAGTTTTACCGAGTATGTAGCTAAATGCAGCCTGTGGTAGAAAATATACGATCACGCTTACAAGCGCAGTTCAAATTTTATTTTCCAATGTTTCGTTCAACACGCCGTTTGATGTATAAGAGAAGAAAAAAACGTATTATTCAATAATAAGTATTATTTATGAGTGGTCCAGGTTAACAATGAGTAGAAAAAGTTAAAATCATAAGCAATTCAGCAAATTAAATAGAAAGTTGTGAAAAGAAGAATTGAAACGTCTCAAACACATCCTTTCTTACCGATCTTATCCAATTCAATTTGTTTTTTTGTTGCGCGCAAAATTCTGGGCAGCATTTCGCAGTTTTTTGGAAAAATAAATCGTCGTTGTCACTTTAGAACGAATAAAGCAAGTTGATTCGGTAAAAAACCACGCACGCGAAGAGCCAACGTAAAGGAAAATGCGCCCTATCGCTTGTCTGCGTCTCCAGAGAAGCGTTCGCGAGAAATAGCGCGCGAAAATTCGCGTTTGAACTATCGAATGCGGTTATAAAATGTTTCTGTTTATGATGCATAAAATAAATTATTTATTCTGTTTATCAAGAGAAATTTGGAAACGTGTATGATATCCTTCACCTTTATCAGCTATAAAATCAGCTTCTTGGGCAGTTTCCATTGTAGTGATAATGTGTTTTTCTTGCATTCCATGTGAGTTGACAATATTATTCGAATGATAGGTGTCAGTTACTTGACTGTTCAAAGTAGTACTTTTGACTGGCTTTACTGTAGTTTGAAGAAAATCGTTGTCAATTGGAGAAGCAGAAGTAATCTGACGGCTTAAAACACGTGACTTTTTCTGAGATGATTCACGGCTTCGCAAACTCCTCGATTGAATTTTTTTGCGCTTCTCATGTTCGTTTTCGCTTTCGCTTTCGTTTACGTTTTGCTTTTTGTTTTGCTTTTTGTTGATAGGCAAATCTTGTGATGAATGGTTCTCTGGAAATACATAATTAAATTAAATTATACAAATTTCGAAATGTGTACATAATCTTACCAATCATATTAAACTGCACAGACCACGTGTTTAACAAAATGCTATCATGAGTAAAATTTTTATACGAAGCGTGACCGTTTTCTCCAGGAATTTTTGCAGTTATCTAAAAATTAAAAATTTACGTGTACATATAAAGGGTGAACGTAATTGTGTTTTCAATCAAGTTGCGACATGAGAACGCGAAACTCCGCCCACTTATTTGTGCGCGACCACGACGCAAGGCACAGTGGTATTTGAAGAGACGCAGACAAAAAAGGGATAGAGGGATAACCGACTCATGTTTTCATTATGCAACTCGTTTGAAAACACGAAAACAATAGTCAAATCGCACCTTATTGCATATTTTGTAGCCAATCCATTTATCGAACTCGGTGTATACTGAATACACATACGTTCCTTCATAATGGTTTTTTTCATTTATATCCTGTAAAAGTTCTTATCTTGTCAAAAACTAACTCTCTTAAGTTTTCTAAAAACTGTTACCATTAAATATACGCTTTCCGTTGGACATAGTCCAGAATATAATCCAATTGATTTGCTACATATTGGAATGATTGGTAATGCTCCTATAATGCAGCCTGGGAAAGAGACACCAGCTATCTTTAAATAGGACGGATACTTTAAAAATTTTTAATTGTTGGAACCTGCAAAGAAATGCCATGATTCGGGCCAGCAATGCCGACAAAGGTATCGATGTAGTCTGTGAGAGGCATGCCAATATTTTCTTTGGTGTCGACGCAGATGCCTTTAAAAATAAATTAATTTTAAAAGAGTTTTCAATCGAGTTACATCATGAAAAATCAGTCTGCTATCCCTTTTTGTCTACGTCTCTTAAAATAGCACTGTGTTTGCGTGGTCACGCACAAATAAGGGGGCGGAGTTTCGCGTTCTCATGTCGCAACTCGTTGAAAAAAAACTATAAAAAATGAGACACTAGAAAAATGATAATAAGCAGATAATCAAACCTCCAAGAATGGCTTTTCTGGCTATAGGCACACCAAGGGAATAAGCAATGACGTCAACATTTCGAAGTGTATAGTACCGTACTGCTAAAAGCAATGTTCGTATCTGCCACAGATTTAAAGTTTTGACAAATCACTATTGAAAGTAATGTAATTAATTACCTGCTTCACATAGCTACATTTAAGAGAATACTCTGCCCAAGACACTGGGTTGTTCTTCGCTCCAGATGCGTACGTTGTCGAGTAAAGTTCGCCATCCGAATAGCCCTGTTTTCTATAAATTTCTGCAAGCGACTGCATTTTTCCTTCAGCAATGTCAGAAACTCCGTGAACGAATATAACTGGATCTCGATTGATCTCTTCATCTTCAACAGTCCTTCCTCCAAATGAACCACCTGGTCCCAAATCTTTTCTTTAAATAATTTCAAGTTTTTAATAATTTCTCAAATTAAACGGACAAACCGTTCAAGAATGTCAAGGAAACTCTTTCCGTAGTTTTCCACTATAAAATTGGCAAAGTGTTTATTGAATTCAGCATTTATTTGTAACGAAAACGAAACAAATAATAAATTAAAACAGTAGAAAAACATAAGATTCATCTGTCAAATGAATAAAGTAATTTAATTTGAACACTATTGACCTCAAAAAAGAAAAAGATGTTCAATCATTCGTAAAAACATTGTCAACTTTACATCTTACATCCATTCGCAGACCCAGATCCAAATAAGCATGGAAAACAATAACAAAAAAAATCTAACTCGTGGAATCCTTGTTTTTAAAACAAATTTAATTCCAAATTTTTACATATTGTCTGTCAATTTGAAAGAAAAGAAAGAAAAAACGTCTATCTTCGAAACATTACGGTTTGCTTGTTGTCAAGAGTGTAATATTGTTTTGCTCTAACCAATCTTCAACGTCTAACGGAGGAGATGGATTTGCAGCCCATTGTGGGAACAAATGTAAGTTAAATACAAAGCCAGCCCAAAGCAACATGTTCATCATTGAAAGAACTACGCATCCGATGGTTACAAGCAATCCAGATGAAAACTGAAAACATCGTTTATGATTCTGTTTGTTTGTTCAGTTTTTGTTGTTTCTAACCATATCAAACACTTTTAGATAGCCTGATGAAAAAACAATGGCATTTGGAGGAGTGGCAACCGGTAAAAGGAAAGCAAAGGATGCAGAGATGGTGACAGGAAGCATAAAGTTCAGTGGGTCGATTTTGAGCGATCTGAACGTATTACATAGTGCATAGGGCAAATTCGGTATTTATGTATTTATGTATGTTTGTACCTTGCTAGTTCTGCAACGATAGGTATGAAAATTGATGCAATAACTGTATTAGAGCACACGTTCGTCAGTGTCACGCTAATGATGATACAAATTAACATGATCACATTATGATTGAACACATCCAAATTTCGCATTATAGCTCCAATATCATGTGAGAGACCAGATTCCTGGAAACTTGAGTGTTTGAAAAATTAAAAAAAAAAAACAACCTTTACACCTGCGGCAAGAGCAAAACCTCCACCGAGCAAGAAAAGAACACTCCAAGGGAAACGATCTTGTACCGTTCCCCAATCCAGTAAACCGCTGCTGACTTTACGGGATTTGTCTGAAAAACAGGAACAATTTAGATACAAGTGGAAAATTAAATTTGAGTAGATCTATTCACCTTTAAAACGCGGTAGTTTCTCTGGTAATGTGAATAGAAGCATTACAATGAACATGGCACTTGTAGCATCAGAAACGAATCTGAAATGTACACTAACTAGAAATTTAACTTCTGGAGAGAGACGACTTACTCAGATTCGAACATTTCACCCCATCCTGGAACTACTTGCGGTTCTCTAAGGATCCAAAGTAACAGCAATAAAGCGAAACAAAAAACAACACTAATTTCGGCGAATGATAAAGCATTCAGTTCGTTATACTTTTGTTGCAACTTTCTGGTCACAATGATTGATCCCTTTGGAGCCCCACGCAAGTAGAACAAATAGAGAACTCCCCTTAAATTCAAATTAAAATCAGAAGAGCAAAATTGCCAAAAAAAGAAAAAGAAAAAATGGTACCAGCAGTAAATAAGACAGCAGAAAACCATTGGAAATGCGAAAATAAGCCATGACAAAAAATTGACTCCAGTTTCAGCTCCAGGGAAAAGTCTGAATTAATTTTTTTTTGCTGAAGCGACAAAATAGCGGAATCACTCGTTCAGTTGTCCAACCAAAACCAAATTTGACGCCGTTCCTGTTATTGTGGCCGCCCCGCCGATATTGGCAGAGAAACATACACTCAGCATCAGACCTTTTGCCATTTTTTGTTCGCGAGGGGACATTGCGGTGGAAATATCCCTATAAAACGAGCATAAATATGTACTAATAAGCAAGTATAAAAATGTCTCACTCTCTGTTAATTTCTATGTTTTCATTTGGAAGAGACAATCTGCGCATACCAACACTGTGCTTCCTGCTGTTACTTTGGTGCACCTCGTTCAAGGCAACCAAGTCTTCCATCCTGTGATTGGATACAAGTTCGATAATAACACTCTGCACAATTGGTACCATTAGGGCGGTAGTAGCAGTGTTTGAAATCCACATGCTGAATACAAATAAAAAATACAATAATGAAAACATTATATCAAATGTAGAATATTAAAGTTTTACAAACTAACCTAAGAAATCCAGTAACGCCCATAAAACCTGCCATCACTCGAGCCGGCTCTGATCCCACAGTTTTCAACACAAAAAGTGCGATTCTCGCGTGTAGTTCACATTTTTCGACGGCTAGAGCAACCATTAATCCACCCATAAACAAAAAACATGTATCCGGAAGGTATGCTCTTGCCACTTCTTCTGAACGCATAATTCCAAAGAGTGGAAATGCTACCATAGGAATAAATGCGGTTATTGCTAAAGGTAACGCTTCGAAAACCCAATAGGAGCCCATGATTGAGACGCAATATAAACACTTTGCTTGTAACTGAAGAACAGTACCAATTATTAAAAAAATTTAATTGTTTTATCTGTTTCAACTTACAGCGTGATCACCATTTATGAGAAGTAAAGGTAGGAAAAAAAGCAAAGCACCCCAAATCACACAAGATTGTTTATAGGTGGATATGAGCAGTGTAATATCCCGTTTGCGAGCCATTCTAAAATTTGATTTAAAAACTGTCTATGGTCTTGAATGGGTAGACAGGCAGACAGACAGACAAAAAACTGTAAAGCTCGCTCTCAATGATGAAATTCTAACGGCAACTTAAAAGTTTGTTGCCATATGGATAACTAATAAGTGTAATGATACTGTTCTTGATTGCAACCCCACACACACTGATCAGAACGATTGACAGTGATTAATTGATATTCGTATAAAATTTGACAGATTTTTTGCAGTACTCTTCTGGCATAGTGTGTTAAATCATAAATTTATGACATCAGTTTTATTGCCGTTTAAGGAGCTGTAAAACACGCGCATTTTTAGATATTGCATCTTTTTATTGTTTTTTTAATGTATTTTTTACTGTGTGATTTTCAAAAATAGAACGCATAAAAATCCAGTTTTAAAAATTGTTTCAATTTTCACCACAGAACGGCGTAGCAGTAGTTTGAATCAGTTTTTTTTGAATTATCATTACAGTTTTCTTTGGTCAAATGAAGCCACGCCCACTAAGATTTTTGCTTCTCTTTTTTTTACAGAGATGAAAATTAAAGAAATAAAAAATCCGAATCAATAAGATAATACAAACATTTTTCAAATTTACATTTTATTAAAATAAATTAAATTAAATTAACATTTATACACGCATTGTTTGTTTGATATTCAGATAGTTTGTAGCTCAATGTGCTTCAGATGACATTTCCATTCGAAAGAATTCAACAGGGAAAAATGATAGGAAAACAGGAATAAAAAATAAACCGTGACACGCTCCAATAAACATAGTTAACCAAATGGTTTTGAAAAATGTTAGAATAATGTAAGCATCCACTGTATATAGAATGGATATTCCCGCAATTGTAGAAGAAGCTCCCTTAACAAAATATTTATAATAAAACTTTTTAAATTATTAGAAACCTGGAAGATTGGCCAACCAAGGGTTTTTAAAGCACCAATGACACGATCCTTTGTATCCCCTTGCGAAGTCACAAAGGCATAAATTATGTGAGCAGAAAGATCGACGGCAAAACCAATACTCATTATAATTGAAATCATACTGACTGCGTCCAAGTTTACACCCCAGAGAGTCATGAATCCAAAAACACCAATGTTAATGGAAACAATAGAGCAGAAAATAACGAATCCGGAGGGAAGACTTGGGACAAGCATGATAGAAACAATAGTCATGCAGAGCAGGGAAATGGCTACATTTTGAATTGTGGCAGGTAGGATAATGAGGTACTGATCGGCAAATGGAAAGGCCTGCAAAAATAAGTTTAGCGTCTCGTTTATTACCAAAAATTGGGTGTTTTTAGAATACCTCATGATAAATGGTAATGTTGAATGGTTGACGATCTGCAATTTCCCTCAACAATTTGGCGGCTTGCTTGTGATCGTTTGGTTCTACAAAATCTTTCATGGCTACCTGAAATTTCAATTAAAAATCTTAATATAGAATACCTAAAACACACGTCAAACAAAAAAAATTTCTTACCTGAAATCGAAAAGCCTCAATAGTTCGACTAGTTTCATTTATTCGTATATTGCTATTCCATTGGGTGGAACCGCCCGTGTTTTTAATCCACGAATAGAGTTTCGCATCCCATAGTTTTGCGGAACCGTCAACGTCCACGTTCAAATCATTCAAATAGTTTAAATATTCCAGCATGAAAAACACAGTTCCTTCACGACCCAACGTATATGTAGTGTTTTCAAATGCTTCTACCACGTTTAACACTTTTTCTCTTAAATTGAATCATGAAAACAAAGCAAAAGAATTGATAAAGACGTACCTTTCTGCTAGTTGTGTTAAGTCGGGCGGATTAAGAATTGCGACATGTAACTGAGGTCCGATTTTCAAAAAATGTTTGATATCGGCGAAATATTTTGCTATGTAGTGATCGTTTGTCACCAGATTACCGGGATTCAACCCTTCGCGAAAGTTGAAACAACCTGTAAGTTCTCGTTGCTTCATCGGCTTAGATGGAATCCCCAAATAGTTTTTTTTTTTAATTGCTTACCGTATTTACTTTATTAGAAAGGCAGTGCCGAATTCCGCCGAATACTTTTTCCTCGGTTTGTAATTAATTTTTTTTCAAAAAGTTTTCATTTAAATATCAAGAAGAGCATGGCCTTTTAATAAAGTAAAAACGAAACAAAAGTACTTTTGTCAGTAATATATATTATCAATTAAATATTCTTGCCGGCTACAGTAAGCAGTGGCGCGAAAAATCGAGGCTCCGCCCCATCATGTCTTTTCAACTGAATTCAACTGAATTTAACTGAACGTAGATCAAAAATGTGACTTGTTATGTCTGCGTCTATTATAAAACTTTCGCGGGCGCATGTGGTAGCCGGAAAGAATATTGAATTGATAATATAAACTTATCGACTCACCAAAAAGCGAAACACCTATATAAATGCAAAAAATGACACAAGCAAAAATGCGAACACTGTTCGACAAGATGAACGGTCCGTATAAGTTTTCGAAGAAATCAACAACTCTATCCGTTCTTTGACCACTTTCCTCAGTTTTCACAGTTTTCTGTTGTTGGCCATCTTTCCATGCCAGTTTGTGCGAATTTGTTTTTCTTGAATTCAGACTATCCGTTTTTTGCGACCAAGATAATCCATTTGAGTTTATTGGAAAATGAAGAGGTGTTGATGATCGAGCAAAGCTGAAATTCGTCGTTTTTTATTCTATTTTTAAAGTTTAAAGAAGTTACCTTTTTATTTTTTGAAGTTTTGCATCCGCATTCTCATTCATCTCGGAAATATTCACCGAATGAAACAATTTGTTTAGAAAAATGCAGTGCCGGTTTTCGTGCTCCTTGTCACCCAAAATAGCCATCGCGCCACAGAAAAACGTTAGCTGGAAAAAGGTTAGCAATACATTTAAAAAAGCAAATCACCCCACCCCCGCTTCAAAAAATTAAAAATACCTGATAGAAATAACTGAAAGCCACTGAAACAAATGCGTAAACACAGAAGAACTGGATACCCGGTAAATCAGTTATACAACCTTAAAAAACGCTTTTATTTCTATTGACGGAATTGTTCCGCGCAAACAATCCATTCCCACTAATTTTTTTAACTGCACCTGGAGTGCTGGACGAGAAGTTGGCTTGATAGTAAGCGTGGTCGCATTTTTTAGCTGCATGGTCACTCGAGGGTACGACAGAATAGAAATAGGCGAATTAGAAATGCTACAAAATAGAATTGCTACAAAAAAGAACTGGAAAAAATAGAACTGAGCGAAATAGAAATGCTACGAAATAGAACGGCTACAAAATAGAAATGAGCAAAATATAATTGCTACAAAATAGAACTCGTTGGGCGATGGAGCGCGTTCGCATTAATTTTTCAATTTCTCAGTTTCTCGCCAATTATGCATTTTTTTTTCTGAAACTGCATTGATATTATACATTTCTTCATTTTAGCTGTTGTTAAGTGCGTAAAATATCTGAAAATTACTGAAAAAAAACCTATAATAATCGGAAAATTCGAAGAATTATGCAAACGCGCTCCATCGCACCGAGTTCTATTTCGCTCATTTCTATTTTGTCACATTTCTATTTCGCGCTGTTCTTTTCCCCTCATTTCTATTTTGTAGCCGTTCTATTTTTTCCAGTTCTTTTTTGTGGCAATTCTATTTTGTAGCATTTCTATTTCGCCCTCTATTCTGTCGTACCCTCGGCCACTCGGCTACGTTAAAACGATACGAAAAGGAGATGCAGAGAAGCAGAATGCGAGGATGCTGTTGTTTGTGTCAGCAAGCCAGCGCCTCTCGCCGTTGAGATTCAGACAAGCAGCCTCCCCACTCACAACACCACCACTCACGTCAGTGGAGCGCATTGCCAATAACGTTCCGGCCAGAACGCCGTGTTGCGCAATAATAATAACAAAAATAAACAATACCTATTGCAAACGACATAATATCCGTAATGTTGGTTATAGTTACAGCAACTCCCGCGTGGGACAACGTTTTTGACATTCTTTCTGGAACGGTCAGCGCATTACTGGTTTGATCCCAACATGCGTTCATCAAAAACATGTCGTCGATTCCAATTGCTGAAATTCAAAAAAAATATATTTAACGAGATATACATAGAACCTCAATACCTATAATTAGAAAAGGAATTATTGTATTAATTACATTGTACCGGACATTGATGATGAATAAAAATCCAAATGCGCTAATTATAGATAGAACGGTGGTAAACATTCCTTCAACATAATTTTTAGTTTTTATAACTTTTTTTAAAACAACCTGCGCAGGCGAGCCATGGCTTACTACAGATCCAATCAACTTTCAGAGCAGAACTTTGTTTCAACCGGAATGAGGATAAAATAGCGTAGAGAGCAAGGACAATGAAGCTGAACACGAAATTTGGCAAAAATGTTTTGGCATTTTCATCCAAGCCATCCTGAGTGAATTAAGAATTTTAGTAAATTGTATTTTTTGATTTTTCACGGCGTGTTGGAAGGAACGTTGGAAAATAAAATTTAAACTGCGCGGTTTTTTTAGCGTGGTCGCATGACGCATGACAGAGAAGCAGAGTGCGAGGATATTGTTGTTTTGTAGCGAATCTCGCCGAAGAGACGCAGACAAGCAGCCTCTCCACTCAGCGGGGCGCGTTGCCAATAACGTTCTGGGCAACACGCCGTGTTTTAAAAAATCTTACCTCAAGTGATTGATAATGCGCAAATGAAAAAGATATTATATTGGAAGTGTAGACGTTTTTGAGAAAATCTTCAACGGCGTAAGAAAATTGTGAAGAATATTTTTCGACCATCTTTTGATCTTGTTTCAGAAAATAAAACAACTGTGTCAGCTTCGCATCAGCAAGTGTTTTATTTTCATAAATACTGACGTCGCCAAAAATGCTTCCCAGATAGACAGGTGTATCCTGAAAACTTTGTTAAATAATTCTTGAGTGAAATTAGATTAATTTTAGTCCTAATTGCCAAATACTATGATTTCATTTATTTTTGTCACAATTATGAATTGCACTATCATATTCTCAAACCTTGGAACCACCTCTTGGATAATTCAAGTTCAAAACTTGATTCACATCTTTTCGATGAAGAAATAATTGAATATGTTCATTCGAGCCACAAACCCAGTCATAATTAAGACATAAATCCTGCATTTAAAAAAATTATAGACAAAACGTACTAAATCCTTCCTACCTGATAAGTCAAGTTATACATTAGGTTCTCAGTTGGAACTGTAATGTTGTTCATTATCCATTTGTTTAATATCTTAAAAGAGCGTTGATCGATTTCTTACTTATCGTTAATAAATATGAATACCTCAATTTCTTTTAGAACATCTTCTCTTATTACAGATCCTCCATCTTTAGATCGTATCAAAATATTGATGAACCTTTTTGTCTCAAATGACTTTCCGGGTAAAAATTTGTTTTCTTTTAAAGGCCAGTTTTCATTAAAAGTTTGAATTTCTTTCTTCCATCTGAAAAAAAAATCGAGACGTTGTTTTTTTACTTGTATTCCTTGAAAACCTGGCATCTGAGGGAGTAAACACATATGCTGGATCATCAACTCGTAAATTGTTAATTTTGATAAAACCAAGGGAGCAAGCTAACGTGAGAAACAAAGGACCAACAAAAATGTACCATTTCCAGCGATAAGCAAAAGGTCCATACCATTCAAACGCATGTCTGACATAATGCTCGATTTGGCATATATTCATGGGGTACCTGAGTAGTATAAAAATGTTTTTAATTAAAAATTTAGAATATAGAAAAAAGAGATCGAAAAGCTTTGTCTACAACAAGTTGCGGCAAAAGTTGCAAATACTTGCACGAACTCATTGGTATGCGCGGCTTGATCCGGATCAGAAGTTGACCGGTCTGCTTTACAGGCATCAAAAACGCGGAACGGAAAAACCAGTACTGTAAACAAACGGAAACAAATGTGAATTCAAAGTCTTTCAAGCACGTCGGATTTCGGAAATCAGATTTCGAATTTATTTCGTTTGATTCAGAGTTTCTGTGCTATTGTAAAACTAATAAAAAGAAGAAAAAGAAGAACAGGAAGAAGACAAAAGATTATGCATGTTTGTTCCGTAAAGCAAAGAAACAATTGCTAGGCGAATTCAATTGATTTCTAGGAATCAGTGAAGTGGTGGCAATTGAAAAGTTCAAACAGATGAACTAAATATCCAGGAATCAATAAAAGAAGAACGACATAACAGACGATCTAATCTTTTCCAAAAGTATGCTTTGACCCCAATTGACAAATTGAATAGGCTTTCGTACACCCATCAATTGAACTGTTTATTTTTTTTTTCATTTTAAAAGCTTGCTTTTTTATAGGAAATAACAGTATTGGCTTACTTTTTGATTACCAAAGTAATATATTTTTTTAACATTGTGGCTTATCCAGAAAAGAACGTTAATGATCTGATATCATAAGTAATTAAGACGCGAAGTTTATTTTTATATTTAGTTCGATTGTGGTACTGTACGGGTTTGGCTCTCATTTTTTTGGAATGGGGCAAACGAGTCCACACTGATTCCAAAGCTGGTACAAGTCAAGTACCGTTGCACTCAGAAAATCAAGGAAAAACGTGATTTGATAATAGGGAAAGAAGAGTGTATGGTAATTGATTTATGCAGATTTCTGTTATAATTAATTTACGTTTGACCCACCCATCAACACTTCTGTAAAGTTGCCGGAACAGAACTTGACCGGTGGACTTGACACTAATCGTAAAAGCTTTTGTATCACTGTGGCGGTTTGCATACAGGGTAATGAATAATTATCGGCCCAATGACTTCTTGAAAACAATCGAAAAGATGCGGATTTTGAGACTGACGTTTTTTGAAGAATTTACCACAGTTAGATAACCAGAGGAAAACATGAAACATGGCGAGAGGTTGATCATTTACTATGATAAATTTCCGCCAGAAGCTCTGATTTCTATGTACCCTATAAAGTTTTAATATACTTGTTCAACGAAAATTCAAATTTACCAGTCATTCTCAGGACTACAACAAGGCTCCTCCATGACGCAACGAAATTGCGCTTCTATGATGACGTATAATTATATGCCGACAATACATTTTGGCGCCTGTTGGTCAATTTACCTGCTTTGGTTGTTCATATGCACTAGAGTGTTTTTTGTTTTTCATTTTGTTGATTTACACCTCGCTCTGTTTTTTAACTCCGAAAACCGTCTGCATTGTTGGAAACACGTTAGAAAACCAGCACAGAAGCTAAAATCAACGTAATGAAAATTGCGAAGAATAGAGTTACTTGGACTCGAAAACATCCCGGAATCTTCACCATGTCCTGGACTGATATCTTTGAACAAGTTAGGGTGGGGATTGCTATTAGAGGCCGGCCGAAAAGAAGGTTTTTTTTACAATCAATTGAATGCGTAGTATCTCGGCTATCTCCTTGCCACACAACTAAAACACAGCTGGCGACTGCCTTTGTTTTCAAACGCATGTTTTTGCCGCCAACGCCACGCGCTGCGGTTGCGTCGTGTGGCAACGCTGCGTCTCATCACTTACACGCTCTCTGTCGAAACAATGAATGCGATTTCGCATAATTTGGCACATGAGGGCAGCACCACATGGTTCACGTGGCTTGCAAGTTGGGAAAATTTTTAAAAAATAGTCCACAAACAATAAAAATATAAAAATTGCCAAACTTGAGAAAGAGAGTAAAACTGGCATCGACATCCAACAATATCCTCACGAATTTGCGCAACGCAACGCAATCCGCGTGGGATGGAATGGGATGCGGCAGGTAGTAGAAACTGGCTGGCAACATTACCGTAATTGTAGACAATCGACCAACACACGAATTATGTATAGCACTAGCAAGCTACGTTCAGGAATTTCATTTTCACAACTGGTATTTCAAAGCTAATGACTAACTATGTATTTTTTATTTATTTATTTAAAATCATTGCAAAGAACTATAGTTACGGAAACTGCGTTTTTCAGTTTGAATCTGAAGAAATTGAATAAACATTTTTTTAACACATTGTGTGATGTTTTTTGCTAATAAGTGTTTTTTTTTTCAAAAAGAATTTTCTAACCCTCAATTGTGTTTTCAATGGAGTTGCAACATGAAAACGCGAAACCCCGCCCACTTATTTGTGCGCGACCACTCAAGCACAGTGTTATTTGAAGAGATGCAGACGAAAAAGGGATAGAGGGATAGCCGACTAACTTTTTCATGATACAACTTTTTTGAAAACGGAACATTAAAAAACAAAACATGAAACATGTGAACAGAGCATCTAGTGCATTTAAAAAAACCCATGAATGTGATGAATGTTTATTTCAACAGTTGCTTGGTAGAAAATGCCAACATTACAAATAATTTAGAGCAGAACCATTGTCGTTCCTCAGTCATCCAAATCTTATAAATTCGTTTTTTCGTTTTTCCACTAAAAATAAACATTAGTGACGTCTATGCAAAGTGTTAATGACTGAACTCACTGTTAAGATCATCGTTTTGAAGTTCCGGGTCCGATCTTCCAAAACGAATGAACTCATTCTTTCGCTTTCCAAATCGAATAAACTCGTTTTTCCGTTTTTCGATCCTGAGAAAACAACGTTTAAATTTTTAAATCCCTCCACTTACTCATTCGCGCGTTTTCCAAATCGAATAAACTCATTTTTCCGTTTATTCATGACTGGAGTAACTTGGTCGGGAAAAACTGTATCCGCCTTCTGCATGACATCTTGCAACGTGTTTTGAACGGCTGTCATCTCGGCCTATAAAGAAAAAAAGTGGGTAAAGCAACTTCCAGCAATGTTTTTTTTCTTAACCTCAAGCAGGCAAATCCGAATTCCTAGTTCCTTCTCTGCATCGTTAAAATATGTAAAGTTGCATTTAGCATGGACCGAAATTAACAGTACAAAAATAGAAAAAAACACTCTGAGGAGCATTTTCCACTTAAAAATGTCGCTGCCTAGAAGTTTCCCAGTTTTATAGTGCCGCTTCACTCAACCGTTTTCTCATTACTTGCTCCGCCTATTGGACCGGACCACGCCTATATTCTGAAACGAGCTAACCCAGGAAGTTTTCTTAGAGTGGATCTCTTTGGCGGCTATGCAATGAGGAATAATGAGAATACAATGAATTCATGTTATAGAAAAATTGTCTGAAAGACTGTTCTATGTACAGTCAACAGTCAAAGCGTGTTATCGTCGAAATTCGGAGTTGAGAATCTCAAGAATCTACTTTTTGAGAAATGGGACAGTTCGTTTTTTTGCTATCAGCGTGCCATCGTATCCCTGGATAATAATAATTGTTGTTTTTATAAAATATTTACTGTACAACTTTTTGAGACAAAAAAATATCTGAACAGAACTTTGGCCTATTTAACTTTAATTACAAATGTTTAAATTGTTGTTTTTTTTTAAATTTTTTTTACACTACACTGTCAATTTATTTATATTTGAAACCTAGAGAGAAACTCTTCTATCTCATTAATAATTCATGAAAACCAAGTTTCCTGCTTCCTGTGTACTTGAAAAAAATGATTTCACTAGCGTATACGTCGTTAATCAGTGCATACTTATTCATCTTGACAGCTACTACGGTGAATATTGCGTGTATTACTTGAACCCACACAGTGGAAACTTTTTTTTTAATGTTTGTGGATGGGAACTTCCAGGAAATGAAAGCCGGGCTTATTATCAGAAAAAAAATAACGTCAGTGAAAGTTGTGCAAATTGGCTTCTCTTGTTCCATAAGGCACGGTGTGCTGATCGAAACATTATTGGCAATGCGCTCTGCTGATTGTGAGTCAGGATGCTGCTTGTCTGTGTCTCTGCTGACTCAAAAAAAAACAGTATCCTCGCACTATGCTTCTCTGCGTCTCCTCTTTGTATCAGTTTAATGAGTCACAGAGGGGCTGTGCAATGCAGCCTATGGTAGAAAAATGCGACTAATTCCAACAATTTCCTCCATATATTGTTGACTCTCTTCCAATTATTCATTTGAAAAAAGTTACTTTATTTTCAAGTGATGAGAACACTGATTAATTGCATTGTTATGGCTCCATTTACTGAGCCTATTCAACCGGAAAAACAATATTATATGCATGGTTTTGAGAGTATTCCCAATTCATTGCAAATTCTTTGGATAGTTCTACACTTGCTTTGGGAGCCTTTCTAGCACCTAGAGTTTGGAACGGAGCGGTAAAAATTGGCGACGACAATGATAAGCACGAAGTACTAAGTTCTGTGGAGCGCACTCGCTTTTCTCACGAACGGTCAATAAAAATGGTTTTTGAAATTAAAATTGTCCAAAAATAATGGCTGTTTGATAGAGGGATCGGGTTTCAAAAAGAAATTTCATCGTACTCCTTCCTTATTTCACATTTTTAATCCAAACCAAACCTGCCAGGCTATTAGCCAGAGCACATCGAATGAAAAATCTCTGCGGGCATGAGTTTGACATTTTTTTTTAGATTGTATTGGTTTAAAAAAAGGATTTATATATATATTGTCGAACCGCCAAAATGATCAAACGCGCACCGCTGAACTCAACGCTATTCGTTTTTCATTTTGGTCTCCAAATTATTTCATTTCACGTGTAAATTCAACGTGAAATGAAATTATTTGGAAACCAAAATGAAAATCGCATAGCGTTGAGTTCAGCGGAGCGCGTTTGACCATTTTGGCGGGCCAACAATATAATTTTAAACAGCAAAGAAAAAATGTATTTATTACATTATTTTGATTCAAATTTTAAATTAAAATAACACACACATATAAAATAAAACAAAGCCCAATAATTGAATGATTTAACAATAAGTATGACCAATCAATAAAATTAAAAAACAATTAATTATAATACTTAAATCACGGTGTTTAGCACTTGTTGGTTCAATTTTCAATGGAAATTAAATATTTAATACAAAAATTCGAATGAGCATGGTTTGACGTGGGTATTATCGTTCTAGGGATTAAAATTGAATAAATATGGTTTTTTGTTGCGTAAAATGTTAATGAAACTGACAAGAACTTTGGCAGATTAATAATGACAGTGAATAATAAATAATGCGTAGATTACCTATCTAAAAAAAGCCGGTAAAACAGATCACGGAAGAAAAAAAAACGATCGATAAATTAATAAAGAAAAAGAAAGAAATAGAAAAGACAATGGGAGAAGACCGGATTAGCTTAAATAATTGAAACAGATAAAACATGTTACCAAAAAATAGAACGTTTTTAACGTAAACATGCTCCCGGCATTGCACAAGTTTCCATCGCATGTACAAACTTCAAGATTTCCTTCACCGCTGGTAATTTTGGTGCAATCGGAACGGATTTGATCTTTTGCATTAGGAATGCAACTCCGCCACACATGATTTAGACCTATAAACATAGTGTATTGATTTAGAATTAAAAAAAAGAAAAGAAAAGTGTACCATTTTTGGTTTGAAATATCATTTTCATGCAAACTCCTCGAGAACATTCACTGCTTTTGACGCCATCGCGAAGAGCAAGATCCACCTGAATAAAAAGTGGAATTGAATTTTTCACGCAGAGCTTGTAAGCGGCGAGACGCAAATTGAGAGACGACGTTGTCACGCAACGCAACCGCAACGCGGGGCGTCGGCGGCAAAACGCTTTTCAAAAAATGGCATACCTCAAAATAATCAATGCATTTTTGACTGAATGGAACATATCGAACATTTTCTAGCCACCTGAGCCAGTTCGGGTCCGAAACTTCACTAAGCATGGCGTTTGCATCAATTGTCGTACATGTATAGCAACGGACGTCTTGAGATTTTGCAACTGAAATAATTTTTTAAATTTTAATTAGGAAACACTTGAATGAACCCTGCTTGACCGCGTGAGCCTACCATCTTTACGTACAACATTTACGTTATAAAAATGGATGCCCAGTCGCCATATGGCAGCGTCAGAAGGCTTTGTCGTACTAATGGGGCAACAATATTTCCCAACAATAAAAAATCAATGATTTAATCTCACCTAGAAATAAATTGAAAACACTTGCCAGCACCCCAATTGCGGGAAACTTCATTTTCAAAAAAAAAAACTTCTTCGAGCTGTGGCGTTGCAGTAGAATAGGACAATCGGAAAACGGAACAAAAATTATTAAGAAAAACTATTTTTAAAAATAAATTGCACAAAAAAAAAGAATCCTGGTCACTCTATATTTGACCGTTGAAATCATATAGTGCGTGCGCAGGAAGAATAGGGGAAAAGAAAAGTGACTTGACAGATAAACTTAGTAAGCCGCAAACAACGGTTATTGACTCCTGTCTATACCATCTACTAAGTAAACATCGGGAAATTTAAGAACACTCGATGAAGAGGACTCGGAAACGAACCTGTATTCAAAAAATAAGAGTCTAATTTTAACAAGAAAAACATAACAGGGAAATAAAACTTTTACAATTATGACTGTAAGACATCTCTGGTAAAGAGATAAGTTTTTTTTTTGAGCAGTTTGCAAACTTTTTCAATCTCTCTGACCTTTTTTTGACTGTTCTTCTCGGAAACTTTTAAAAGTAGAGCATAGGAAACTTATTTTTTGCAATGTATTGCAAATTCGCCCCAGCAGACTACGTATCTTAAAATGGTTTTTGCATTTGTCTCTAATTTAAGCGCATTCCCTTCTACTGTTTCATTTCATCACAACTTCCAGGTATTTAGAGGTTTGCACACCAAACTTCGGTCGTCTCATGCCTGCTTGGTTAGAAAGTGTTTTGCCGAGTTTCGTGAACAAAGCTCTAAATACCCGGCAATTGTGATGAAATGAAACAATAGAAGGGCATGCGCGTAAATTAGAGGAAATACGGTATTCGGACAAATAAAACAGTTTTTTTTGGTTTTGAACATTTTTTATGTTTCTTCTTTCAAATGTGGTTTTGATGTTAGTTTTCGCGTTGGAACACACACATATAGCTGTTCCTTGACCACGCGATGTTCCTCGGCCACGGCCGTGTCGCCTAGCAGCGATAGGAGAAAGAGAATAGCAGCTGAAGAGACATAGAGAGAACCTCTGTTTTATTGAGTTATTGATCGATGTTAACCACTTCGAAGTTCATTTTTCACCCCAATGGAGTGCGATTCTATCTATGGAACAGAAGTTCCAAATCAAATTGCATGGCAAGTCTCCAGGACGGGTTGAATCGGACAACTGGTGAAGGAAGATTGCTGAAAATTAACCTTTAAAAAACCATTCACCGAAACAGGATCGAACTGGTGAACATTAGATTTCACAGGTCAAACGCGGTAGATGCATATAGTGTCCGTATTCGAATCATATCGTCCAAATGTTCTATTGGACGCGACACTATATTCATCCACCGCATTTTACCTGCGTGTGAGCTATCAAAGCACGATAATGACGCAAAGCAATTTTAATGGAAAGGAAACTAACGGAAAATATTGTCGGCCCGCCAAAATGGTCAAACGCGTTCCGCTTAACTCCTGCGATTTTCATTTTGGTTTCCAAATTATTTCATTTCACGTTGAATTTATAGGTTAAATGAAAAATTTTGGAGACCAGAATGAAAATCGCATAGCGTTGAGCTCAGCGGAGCGGGCCGACAATATGTATATTTATAGGAAGGGCCAACTTTTCGGGGAAAACTGTTTGAAAATGTGGTTATAGGTGGAAAAAATAAATAAAACTTGTGCATATTTACGCTTACCTGTTGCCTGCAATATCTGCCTTTCTACGAATAATTAATTAAAAAATTAGTGAAAAATAAGAAGTAGAAACATATATTTTCTAGAAGACGAGGTCGGCCGCCGGCCTAGGAAGCCCCGACTTCGTGTTCTCCCCGTGGTCTTCTATTCTTTTTTAGTTTGTCGATTGCCATCGAAATTCTTTTGTTCAATTGTAGTGTGCTATCCGTGAGAACTGACAGAACAGGACATTTCAAAACAGTTTTCCCAAAAAGTGGGTATTGAGTTATTTATTTACTAGAATATCGGCACAACACTGGAAAAAAAGATATCCTTATTTTCTTCCCTATCACAATTTATTCGTGTTTTGTCAAGCAAAAGATGATAACTCTGAAAATTCTGTTTAACTTGGTTCAAGTGTCTTAAAACTTGTTTTTTCAGTGATAAGTAGATGGGCTTCAAAGAGCTATGTATCAAAAACTTAAGCCAACACAAATGATCGCCGTTTTTAATCATTTTTTTCCTTTTTAAAACTTTAAACTGAAAAAGGAAGATTTGCCTTTAAAAAAAATGTTACGGAAGATTACGGTATGTTAATAATTTCGTCATTGCGATTTAACTACGTATCATACTGGGAGTAGCTAACAGATAAGTAGAGCACCACTTCTTCTTCAAAATGGAAGTTATGTATGTTTTACTCCCTGTTTCATTCAACAAAAAACTTGGTGAGTTGTCTGGTTGTTTCCCCAGATTCCAAGCCTACATATAAATGTAAGTGAAGTATGTATATGAAATAGTAAATAACACTGATTTAGTCTTGACATATGGAGAACTTATTATAATGAGCAATATTGCGTTTACAATTATGTGACAATTTCCGGTATACTGACTTCTTCTTCTTCTTCTTCTTCTTTTTCTTCTTATAAGATAAACAAAACCGATCAAATGTACTGCACAATATTGTGCACATCCGCTGTCTCAAGCAATGCGCAACGGCTGTGCACTACTCGCCTATTCTCCAATCAGATTCGTGGCCACGCCCACTACAGAAAGAGCTAGCTTTGCTTTTATGATTGACACTCTTTTTGTTAAAAAGTTTAAGCATACAAAATTTTATATTTTATTGTACTAAAATGCTGCTAGGCAATCTACATGTTCTGTCGAATGGCCGAATTGAACGAGAAAGAAAACCTAAATGCGCTAGGTTTGAAAGATTTTAATTTATTTTATTTTTAGAGCTTTACAGGTGCAGAAATCACGGTCTTGTCAGTTGGTTGAAGGGACATAAACGTCATTGTAAATATAAGTAAGATTTTTTTTATATATTTTTGTTCACCGGTATGCAAAGTACCGTATTGAAAACTGTTAATGTATCAATAAGTTTAATCAATATCCAAGGCAAAATACAGTCTGAAAAATAAAGAATCAACTTATAAATATAGATTGTGCCTTTATTCTAGAAGTGTTTTAAATACCGGGGACTCTCTAATTTTTTTAAGCCCCTTCGAAGATTTAGTGGTGTTTTATTGCAGATTTTATTTGCGGCTTTATATCAGAGAGAACGGACTTATAGTTGGATTCTTTAGACAAGAACTGAAGTAGCAGACTTAGCTAACTACTTGTTGCGCCACAGTGCTACAATCAGCGCTAATCCTCCTTCTGCACAGAATCAAAATAAATCCAACTATGCGCCATTATTTACAGTATTTGATAGAGAATAGCCATTTTCAACTGGACACAGCCCAACGTCTCTAATTTTCTGCCAGCCTCTAATAGGCGGGCATGCGAGCAGGGATTTGGAACAGACAGCTAGCCTCTAATTTCCCGGCATTAGAATCTTATGTTTTTTACTGGGTATTTTTCAAAGCTGTAAATCGGTAGTGGGAGCTTTGAAATTTTTAGAAAGTCAAGATAGACTCATATTGACTTCAATACGCACGAATCTGATTAGAAAATTGTATAGCATTTTGATAGAATAGCCAGCAGCTCTTCAGACGTTTCCAGAAAAATGTTCCTCTTCCTTGAAATGTTCTAGGTTTTTTGATTTTGTACAATTTGAAATATTAGGCATATTAATTGCCAGATTTTTCTTATTTTTTATGTTCTATTTTTTTCTGTGGAATTATGATTTGAAAATGAGGCCGGCAGCCTCTAATTTACTGGCAGACTCAAAATTCCCGGCATCAAGTCAGGAGGTCTCAAAATGGGGGTGCTACGGTATAGAACTCGCACGGAATAGAACTTCGCGGAATAGAACCTCTTGAAATGAAACTGTACTAAAAAAGCAACTGCACGAAATAGAATTCAGGGCCTCACAATGTACAACGAAATAATTCTACGAGTTGTTCGAGCGGTTCTGGGTCGGTCCAGTTCCATTTCAGCCGGTTCTATTCTGCGCAGTTATATTCCGTAGCAGTTCTACTCCGTGCGAGTTCTCTACCGTAGCACCCCCCTCAAAATAGGCCGTCATGCAGGGTAACTACAGAGAATACGGTAGCTGCCAATATTCGCCATATCCGCGCCAAGTTCCCTGTATATGTATATAGGTATCTATATAAAACCTATGTATTTTCACCTATGTCACAATATTTGCATTTTTTTAGAATTTTTTAAACAGATTATACGGAGTCTTACGTAAACGTTACTTCCCAAACTGTGAAGAAAAAACAATATTCATTCGCAATCTTTATACACTTTCCGTTCCAAATGCTAATTACACTTGTAAATTAAATTTCACACTTTTCTCTCTCTCTCTGTATGCTCATCTTTAGTGCATATTAATTGTCTTCAATAGCAATACGATACCAATCCGACGTTTATACAAACATATGCCTCTTCTCTGTTTAAACGCATTTAAAACAGATTTTACCCTTTTGTTGGCAAACCAACCGAGATGGAAACGAAACGAAACACTTCACACTTAACAGCGAGAAAGGTGTCGTAAATAACGATTTATCACTTGAGCTGTTATATTCCCAGCTTGCGAACCCACTTAACCGTCTAGGTATATTTCTTCGTTGTTTGTATGTGAGATTACCGTAGTTTGTTGCGAAGTGCGTGAATGTTTCGCAGGAGAATGATAAACCGGCGGTTTAACTTGTGTCTGCCTTCTATTGTTAACCCTGATTTCAATATTCGGGGCCACGAAATTCAATGGGCGGGCTCTAGAGCATACTGTAATCGGCTGCTTAAAAAAAATTGAAAGTTGAAAATAATGCTGGGAGAAATCTAAAGAAAACGTTAGGCAGTTTTTTGGTTAAAAAATGAAATTTTCAGAGAATGCTTGTGCGAAAAATGCAACTTAATAGCCGAGCGACAACGTGTCATGGCAGCTCAAGTGGCTTTGAAACGGAGACAGGCTACAGAAGACGCAATAGCTCTAGGTCTAAGGTAAGAATGGTTTTGATTTTGTTTTGGGTACAGTAGGCCATACACATACACATTAAAGCTCCAGAAGATATCGACAGATCATGTTTTTGAAATCCTAGCCCCACCCATGTTACAGAACATATAAAATTGAGACGACCAATAGGCCAAGCGACGTATTCATTTCCAAATTTCAGAGTAGTTGCTGGCCAGGCAATCGACCGACTTCCACAAGGACCTGTTTGGAAGACAAACGAAGAAGCGGAAGAGGATGACACTCAAGAAATTTCGGTCGAAAACTGCTCAGACATATCAGACAATCCTACAGTTCCAATCCCAGAAGAGATCGACCAGATGAAGAGCAAAAATAAAGCAAACGTACAATTGTCCTGTTTTTCAGAAATGGAACTTTTGAGAATTTTATTCGAAGAACAAGACATGCATACTTTGCAACGAGTTCTTGAAATTTGCAACGGAAACGTTCTAAAAGCAATCGAACATTTTGCCAATATTCGACAAAATCAGAACATTGCAAGGATGAGCTTTATGGCCTCACGGATTGACAAAAAGTTTTGCGACGCTTCCAAGGAGACTAGTCCTCGACCCCAATCAAAGTCAGCCTTCTTCATTGAATCCTTGCTACAGGTAAAATATTAATTTAGAAAAATTGTTAAGAAAAACATTTTTTGTATGATTTCAGCAACCCTTTCATCCTATCTTTCCATTTGGTGAGCAATCGATTTTCCATGCCACTTCAAATTCCACACCAACTTCATCTTCTTTTAAATAGAAACAACTTTATAATTTTATTTTTGTTTGTGCAAAATGTTCCAGACAAGAAGTCATGAAATTTATTCAATGTTTTGTCAGTTTGCCTTTTTTTATGGACTGCAGTGTACAAGGGGGAAAGGGGTCACGACCAGGCTTTCTCGGAAATTTCCGAAAAGTCGGAAATTACCGATTCCGGTTCCGAGGCAGTTTCACTTTCAAAAAAAATTTCCGATTCCGTTCCGAGGCCAAATGATTTCCGAAAATAATTCCGTTCCCGTCGAAAATAATTTTTTCCCCATGTCGGAAAAAAACTGGTTTTTTCTGTCAAAATTTGGTAAGAAAAATCGTTTTTTTTTTTTGAAAAAATTCGGCCATGTCCGTGACACAAATTTCCAATTTAAAACTCTAGTTTACGTATCTTTCCTCAATTTTTTAAATCGTTTTTTTGGATAATTTAAGATTTTATGGACCTTTTCATGTTCATTTCCGATATTTCCAATCGGAACGAGCATTTGAAATTTCGAAATTCCTCCGGAAATCAGGGAATAAAAATGAAAATTTCGGAATTCCGTCGGAAAATCGGAAGAGAAAATTACAAAATCGTAAATTTCCGACGGAACTTGGGAGAAAAATATATATTTCCAAGAAATCCTGGTCGCGACATCTCTATGCCCAGCTTACATCAGCTTGATATGGACCAGATAATCCAGCAGCAGCTAAATGAATAATATAATACTTATTGATCCAGGAGAATAACCCTTCCCGTGTAATCCTGGTTTGTTTTGATTTTGACCCAACTTTCACTGAAATGTCTAGTAGACAGAAATTTCTTATAATTTTATTTATCTATGCGTAGATATCTGGGCGTTTGTCACGCTTACGCAACTAGATAAAGTGAGCAAATAAAAATTTGTCTCCAAGTTTGTTCAGATGGTCAGCGATTTATGTACGTTCTGTGTCATTTCTGATCAACCTAAAAAATTATCTACTGTGGGATCTTTTAACATGGGAAAATTTAAAGATCACAACTAAATACCCTGAAAGTTTTACTGGACCGTCGTCTCGTCTCGTCTCTCGTCTCTCAATTTTCCACGCGTTTCGCCGTGCACCTTTAAACTTTCGTGGCGAGCGACCGGTAATTTGAAACGTTGAAAGGAAATGTTTTTTATATGAATTTAAAAATGATACTGTAACATTAAACAGAATTTAATCCCGTGTTAGTGGAGTATCCGCATTCTTCGTGTCTTGCGCCTCCTGATTTTTGGGTATTTTGAAATCCCTTGATACAATTTTCTCAGGGAAATTAAGTTCTAAACAGCCCAGTTCCAAAAGCAGTACCCCAGTTTTCTTAGCTTCTTTTGAGCATCGTGAATAAAAACCGTTGGATATACAGTACTGGCCATAAAGAATGCGACAACTGGTTTTTTGACGATAACTTCTTGGAAAGTTAACTTTTTGACCTGAATTTTTTACTGTATATGCAATGGAACCTCACAAAAACTTGCGTACTTGCGAATTGCATCATTCTGCAAAAAAAAAATTTTTTTTTTAATTTTTTAAATTTTTCTCATTTTTGCACTTTTTTCGTTTATTTCAGTTTTTTGTATAAAGTTGAATGAAAATTAATTGGGAGTAGTTCTAATTAGTTTTTTATTGTTTTTCCGCTATGGTCAGACCATTTGGGAAGAAAAATTTCACTGTGGACGTTCGAAAAAGCATCGTACGTGGACATGAACTAGGCGCGCATCCGAAAATACTCGCAACTCAGTTTGGTTGTTCTTCCAGCCAAATTTACCGTATTTTGAAGTATAACCGTGATGATGTAAGGTTTCAATTAGCTTTCTAAACTAATTTCGACTATTCAGGATGGTGTAGTTCATCGTCAATCTCCAGGAAGACCCCGAACCACTTCCAGAGCTATGGATCGAAATATCTTGCGCGCGTGCCGAGAAGATCCTAGACGCACATCTACGGATATTCAAGTTTCCGTGACGTCTCCAAATGAGCCGGTGCCATCGAGAAGGACTATTAGAAGACGTCTGCAAGTTTCTGGACTGCACGGACGAAGACCAGTCAAAAAACCACTTGTTAGTCTAAAAAACCGGAAAGCTCGCGTTGAATGGGCTAAACAGCACTTGTCCTGGGGACCTCGAGAGTGGGCTAATCACATCTGGAGCGACGAATCAAAGTTCAATCTGTTCGGTACTGATGGTATTCAATGGATTCGACATCCTATTGGCTCCAGATATGCTCCTCAGTACCAATGTTCGACGGTAAAACATGGAGGTGGATCTGTGATGGTTTGGGGATGCTTCTCCGACACTTCCATGGGTCCATTGAAGAGAATTGTTGGAACCATGGACCGATATGTGTACGAAGACATCCTGGAGAACACAATGCGACCATGGGCAAGAGCAAATTTGGGCCGATTGTGGGTGTTTCAACAGGATAATGACTCGAAGCATACTTAGGGTCATGTCGCCAATTGGCTACGACGTCGCCGTGTGGATCTCCTGGAATGGCCAAGTCAGTCTCCGGACTTGAATCCCATCGAACATATGTGGGAGGAGCGAGAACGACGTCTCAAAGTAGTCCGAGCCTCCAATGCCAACCAGAAATTCGCTCAACTCTAAGCTGCTTGGAAGAGTATCCCGATGACTGTGGTTCAGACGCTCCTGGATTCGATGCCACGTAGATGCCAGGCTGTTATTGATGCCAAATGATACCCAACCAAGTATTAAAACACTTGTTATAGTTACCTTCCTTTTGTTTTTGACCTTCGGTGATTCTAGAGCTTATTTTTATAGATCTCCAAAAATGTCAATTTTCATGAATTTTCGAAAAAATTGAATAAAAAAATAATTTTCAGCAGAATTTTAAAATCAACTTGACAGAAAGGTTTCTGATAGTGCTGAAAAAATCTCACAAAAAATTTGGGTCAAAAAGTTAACATTCCAAGAGGTTATCGTCAAAAAACTAGTTGTCGCATTCTTTATGGCCAGTACTGTAAAACATTTTTATTACAAGTCGTCAATCTTCGCGAATTGTTGATTTCTGTGCTTTGACAAAAAAGAAACAAGCAGCAATAGACGAACAACTTAAAATTAAGAGATGCCATGGTAAAAATATAAAGGAACTGTAGAAAAATGAGAGGCTAGCAGCCAAAGACTGAAAATTAACATTTTATGAATTATCCTTTTTCTACTAACAAACCTGGAAGAATTTGAACACTGCAAACGCGTTTGCTGTCTCATTTTTATATAAACTTCCAATTATAACATAAATCTGTGTTTGCCAAAATGCATCGGAAATACCAAGTAAACACGATATGATCAGCACAATGGGTAATGCAGGATTTAAAATAGTAGCAGCATCTGTTGACTGCGTAGTTGAATCATAAGGCAATGACACAAATATTAAAGCAAATGCTATTAAATGACAGAATAATGCAAAAACAATAATAGAAGAGCTCTTGATTTGCCACTTTTTAGTCAATGGACCAGTCACAGCTCCTCCCAGAATTTGCCCAAATCCAATAGAAAGAACACTGATTGGAACAACATATTTTGTAATATTTTTTAAGGCTAAAGTCGATGATAAACATGAAGTGAATACTCCTTAAAGCATTTAATAAATTATAAGAGCGTTACTTAATTGTTATACCTGTGTAGAAAGCCATTTCCAGACCAGTAAAAACAAAAACACACGACAGACAGAGCATCCTCGGGGAGAACATCAATGTAAAAAACTGTTTCAATTGTTTTAATGATGATGGGGGTGATGCTTCGTTTGGAATGGGGTCAGGAAGAAGATGTTGCTCGTCATCTCTAACACTGACAACACCAACTTGCTCTTCTAAAAGTGTTTTAATAGTTTGTTCATTTGAACAGGTCATGCTTTTCTGCTATTTGTGCATTTCTAAATATGCACGTCTGCGAATACTGTTTTGAAGCCCGCTCAATTTTCTTTTTTTCCCGCGATTTTCACGCAGCCACTGCCGCCGTTCGTTGTGACGCGCTGCGTAAGCGTCGCGTGGTAACGCTGTCTCTTAGTCTGCGTCTCTCTTACACACTCTCTGCCTGAAAAATGCCTTTTGCGTAAATTGGAACACCGCCAAGATTGTGTTAACGCAGTGCATTTGCAGCCAACTCAGAATACATTAAAACATTTAAAACCTACCTGATGAATTAGTGGTACTAGGAAGCAACAGAAGTATGACAATTCCCAAAGCTGTCGCTGACGCAAAAACAATATAAATAAAGTCGAATGAATTTGAAAGCTCTCTGAAATTAAAATTTCAACACTTTGAACCCAGAAACTATTCATACTCGGAGTGCAAAACGTATAATAGAAATATAGCTCCAGTGACTAGAGATGATTGCAACATTGCCCACATAATTCCAGAGTTAGTCTGTAGTCTATCCTTCTTGGAAACTTTTACTAGATAAACACCGTTTCCAGCCCATAGTACTGAAATCAGTTGTTTTATTTTTATGTTTTAATTAATCAACAAACATGCAGCACTAATTCCAAGAACAGCCGAGGCAAAGAACAACAAGTAAACGTTGAGATGAAGAAACGTTAGCATAAAAAATAAATATCCACTTGCACCGATCACCTTGAATTTTGATAATAATTGAATTTTTTAAAGAAATTGATTAAAACCTGTGACCATTTAGAATTCAACTTTTCCACTATTGACGGAACAAACAGATTGAACAATGTGAAGAAAAAATAAATTATTGAAAGACTATAGAATCCACTGTTCTCCGTAATTCCTGTTTCGGGATGTTTTTTAGCTTTTTCCCGGAGGATGGCTACCTGTAAGATTTGTTATTCTTATACATACATTAGGCTATTTATTGGCAATCTATCAATATACTAATATTTTCTTATTTTTGCTCTTAGGCCACATATTGATCAAAAAGTAGTAAATGATCAAAGGTAGTAAATGATCCCAGCGAAATAAACGCTTGCCCTATTTATTTATCTTTCTTTCCTTTCTTTTTTTTTGTTCTCATAACACTACTTTTCTTAGGAATTAGACATTTAGTTAAAACATTCTTTGTTTTATATGTATTTACTATTTTTCTACAAAAAAATTCATTATTAAATTTGATTGAATCATCAAGATTATTAAAAACAAACTTCTATAAATCCTTGCGAATTGAATGCTGAAAATATCAAAGCAAAACTTGTTCCAAGTTGCAAAACAGTGAATAAATCATTCCTCATGTTTTTTAGTAAATATGCAACGTTAAATCCAAAAATGTTCGAGCGCAACGAACGCCAATAAACGGAAAGAAAAGGCGGGGTTTATATTGCAAGAGTCTCGCATCTAGTTGTGTTTACTTGCGTATCGGGGTCACTTTGAAAAATATTTGATAAACATTCATTTGAAGCGTAAATATCAAAAATTAGTTGTTCAGTTCACGTTTCTTTTGGTTTTTTTGTGGTTAAGAGCACTTACAGCGCGGTTTGGCCTTTTGCCTGTTGTTTTTTTAGAGGCGATGAACACACATTTTTATTATAATCACGATGATGATGATGGTTAATGCGTGCATATAAAGAAAAGACAATGCGAAATTGTTTAAAAATCATAAGTATCCATGTAGCTTTCAGGCAGTGCATCGTCATTCAGTGTTTCCAAAAAAATTAACTTATTTTTTCCTCTGAAATTCGTTTTAATAAAACCAGAAAACCATTCCATTATATTGTCGGCACGCAGAAATTGCACACTTGCCCCGCCGAGGTCACATCTGCGTGTATTTGTTTTCTCAATGTCTCGTTTCTCTAACGCCTCTTATTTCGTTTTTAAGACGCTATTTCTCTATTTAGAGCAGGGGCAGGCTGCTTTTCGACAATAAACGTGAAGGAGGTCCGATTCCAAACTGGGTTAGACGGAACTAATGCGAAAAGTGTTGCTTTTTGATAAGAATGAACTACAGGCTGCCTACCGCGAGGATGCTATTTATTTATCCGAAACGCGTTCACATGCATAATTTTGAGAATGAAGCCTCTTCTTTTTTCAAACGCATTTTTTGCCGCCGACGCGTCGCCTGTACCGCTCCATTTTCGAACGTTTTTATTGAAAAAAACGCCCAGGCAATTCCAATTGTATTCGAAAACATTCCATCAAACATTTTGTGCACCAGGCAGTTTCGTTCTTCTACGAGTGATAAAAAATCCAAGGGGGCATCGAAATCAGGGATCATCTTGGGGTATCGTTATTGGTGAGCCAACGATCTAATGGGGTGGGGGCCATTTTGGTGGCTTCATAATCTCAGCAGGCTCTTATTCCCATGAGGCAGGTTGATCGTACTGAGGAAATTTTCACAAAAATATGTATATTGTCGGCCCGCCAAAATGGTCAAACGGGCTCCGCTGAACTCAACGCTATGCGATTTTCATTTTGGTTTCCAAATTGATTCATTTCACGTTTAATTTACACGTGAAATGAAATAATTTGGAGAAAAAAAATTGAACCGTTGAGTTCAGCGGAGCGCGTTTGACCATTTTGGCGGGCCGACAATACATGAAAACATTTCTTGTATAGAAAAAATGAACGATAACAAGCTAATTTTAAGAAAATAATAACTCTGGATAATTTTCAACATTTAAATAGCGCGCGGTGCGACGTGCACATGAGGTGTGCAACAGGGCGCACTTGCAGCGGCTAATAAAACGTAATAACGATTTACGTTAGAGTGTATGATCATGGTTTAATCCGATCCTTGTGGTGCTTCCTGATCACAGGGGATCTTATTGCAAGGGGAACTTAAATAATTTTAGGGGGCATCTGCTTCTAAAAAGTTTAGTCTTCAAAAATTACCACGATCGATAGCCCCATGGATTATCGGCTATTGAATGACCACTGTTTTCAGAGACGGTTCAGTTTATATTTTTTTTAAATTTTCAGCATTGTTTTCCTTCCAGTGTTGATGATGTCTATTCAACAAATGTGAAATTGATATTGAGCAAAACACTTGTTTTAACAAAAATAAAAACTTACACACCAAAAAATGAGATCAAACATTCAGTATTCATATTTTACATCTTCACTATCAACAGGAATTAACAAAAAACTGTTATAAAGCTAATTTCAATGCCGGAGAGAAATAAAATACCAGTTTTGAAGAAAAAAAACATAATTTGAACACTGTCTTAACATAAAAGGGAAGTGTGTCGATGACCGAGAGCACTAAACCTCGTCGATGGAAATAACGTTGTCATGATCCTGAACGCTGAAGAATTCAAAAAGAGATTAAAAATTTCAAGTTTGAAATTTACCGATGTCTTGTGCACTTTTGTATGCCTTTTTCGTTCATCGCTTCGCGCAAACTTCCGGCCGCAAATATCACACGAAAAAGGTTTCTCTCCAGTGTGCGTCCTAACATGAGTTGTTAAATGGTCAGATCTTGAAAACGCTCGCATGCATATTCGGCACTGAAATAATAATATATTTACATAAAAATAAGCAATACGAAACATACTTGGAACGGTTTTTGGCCCGTATGAATACGAATATGCCTTGTTAATTCATCACTACGAGAAAATCTTCTATCACACCCGTCTCTTGGACATTTGTATGGCCGATCTTGTAATGGCATTTTAACAGTCTGGAACCACTTAATTTAGATTTATTAAAGGGATGAGAGGGTATTCATGGGTTTAGATAGTTTACCTTCATTTTCTGGCAACCAATGTTTTTCAATTCTTCAGAGGTAGATGAAAATTCAAAAGTTCCAAAATCAGCCTCTGGAAAAAAAGGTATTTAAAAAAACTAATATCTTAAGAAAACCTGAAAAATTGAAAGTGTAGTCGTCCATCGGCTCAGTTTTTGGTTCAAACGGAACAACGTTGGAATTTCTGAAAACGGTCCAAATTATTATAACCTAATAAATTAAAAATAAGAAAAAAACATACGCAAACGAAGAACTTGTTGAATGCGTTGGGAACGTTGAAGTGAACGAATCTTTCTCCGATAAAGCCGGCAACGATAAATGCTCAGCGTTTCCAGTTAAACTCGATGAAGTGTTCGCTCTTTGAACACGAGGAATTACTGTCGAAGGTCTAGAGTTTGATTGGTGTTCCGTTTGTATACAAGATCCAAGATGAGATGGTTCGCTAGTTTTTCTTGGAAGAGATGTGACATTCAGCTCATTTGTGTATGATTCCACGTCATTCTTTACACTTCTTTTCAATTGGGCAGGCTTAAAATATGTTTTATCTTTCTTATATAGAAAATTTTAGATTAGTCTGTGTGTTTGTTTGTGTGTCTCACACACGAGTTTGCAGTCGACAAAACTCGATCTCGCGACCTCTAGATTGACATTCAAACATGCTAACCACTATACCAGAAGGGTCACGAGAAATCGAGAGAAAAAGGGAAAAGAAATGATTACCATTTCTATTTAAAAAAAAAAACAAAAATTAATAAAAATAAACATTTGACGAAGGCGACTTAGTCGCCACAAGCTGCAAGCTTGTCATCACAGAAAATAGATACGCTTGAAAATTCGCTTTCAAACTATTTTGCAAGAAAAGACAACAAGAAAACATGAAAAACACGATGTACCATTAAATTTGACCTACTCTATCAGTTTAAACCCAAAAATCTCAAAAAATCGCCAAAAATGTGAATGCATGAATGTCCTGAGTTGAGAAAAAGGTTAGAGATATTGTGACATGGTTTTTGCGTACTTTTGAAAATGAAAAAGCGATCTATTTTTTGAATGCGTGAAAAAACCGGAGAAAAACACGAAATCGGGGAACGCAAACACGGGAAAATTTTAAAAAACCGGGGAAAACTTTGCAAGTCTGCGGCGCAGTTTTTCCAAAAATTTACCACCCTTTCAGTGCAAAACTCGTGCAGCAGTTGCAAAAGGGGGCGGAGCATCTCCCTCGGTTTTTCAATTTTTTCCCTGCTTTCGCGTTTTCCCCAGTTTTGCCATTCTCTCATATTTTTTCGTCTTCATTTTCGAAAGTACGCAATCACCGTGTCGCAATTTTAGTCTCGACAATAAACGTTCGAGCACATTGATGCTAAATATGATTTTTCTCCTCCCTCTCTCTCTCTATTTTTTTCAAATCTAGTTTATTATTATTGATCTCATTCTTGGCCAGCTTAAGTTTTAACGTCAAATGTTTGACGTTGCACTTACCTTTATAAAATCTGCCTGATCAATGTCAAACGCGGAACTTTTGGTTTCTACAAGTTCTGGCAGACCCGAAGAAGTACTCTTATTTGTGAGAGTTTGCAAAAAATGTTCAACCATTGGCGAAAACTGGAACATTGAAGCCGATAAGCCTGGAAGCTTTGCATTATGCTAGTAAACCAACAATAAAACACTTACCAGGAGAGTCGACACCACACGCACCGTTAGTCGACGTAATAGTCTCGAGCTCTTTGAGCTTTAACTGAGTTGGCTTAGACATTGGTGCTTCATTTGCTCCATTCTTGTCAAAACTGTAGTGTAATGAAGGTTTCACATTTTTTGTTTCATTATTAAGTATTGTGCTGTCGTTACTATTTTGAAGTAATTCTTTGTCGTTCGCTGTTCGCATACTCAGTTGACTAACAAAAAGTGGTTCATGGTCCCCGAAAAATGTTTGATCGGTTTGTGGGGTGAATCCTGAGAATCCGTTAACTTTTGGCGTACCATCAATACTCAGCGGTGTGTGTCGGGGAGAGTTCACTGTTGGTGTCTGAAAAAAATTCTTGGTTTTATTTAATTGACATTCAGCGCAGGAAAAAAAAACAGTTTTTCGTTGTTTTTCCCTATGCACGTTTTTTAGCAGGAAAATCCCATCGCATCGAGACCCGCCGTTAAAAAATGCAATTCGCATTTAATTTTCAATGAGGGTTTCGGCTGAAATTTAAAGGCGCATCGAACTATTTCATCGGCCGGTCTCGACACGACTAGTTGTTTACTTCAAAAAACATTCGACTACTGTGGTTTTTTGGCGTTTTTCCTCAATTCTGCATAGGGAAAAAATGTTTTTTTTTTCTGCGTTTTTTTTTCACCAATCATTGTCAATGCAAGTGCACCTCACCGCTAACGTATTTAAATTTTTTAGTTTCAGCACATCCTGCAATGGCGGAAAGGCCGTTTTATTGTTTTTAATGAATATATTTACGCGAATTTCTGTGTCATTTTAATTCAATTCAGACTTTAAAAAGGACAGAAAAATTCGTGAGTTAAAAAACGGAACAAAACTCGTGCCGCACACTTGCAAAGGGCGGGTGTTTGTCGGTTTTGTGTTTGTCAGTTTTTTAAGATTAATCTTTTTCTAGTTTTGTCTTCTCCGATTTACTATTTTTTGTCTTTTTTTGTCAGTTTTTAAAGGCGCATTAGTTTATTGGCGTTCTAGACAATACGTGAAGGCGAACGCGCCCTATCGCTTCCTCTGCGTCTCCCCCAAAGGCGTTCTGCCCACAATAGCTAAACGCGTGCAAAAATGAAGATGCAGAAACGCGAGAAATGCCACAAGTAAGTTCGCTTTCAAAAAAATATTCAAAAACGTAGTCGCGAACCCCTCCGTTTCTGCAATAGCTGCGCGCTCCAATTTGAAATCGCGGCGCGCGTAATTTTATGCGTCGAATGTTTTTTTATTGCCTGTCAATTGGCAAAATTCATGTCGAGGCGCCGAGACTAATCGTGAGTTGTTCCAGTTTTTTGAAAAAGGATGAGCAGTTGCTGAGACGAGAGTAATAAGTGGATATTTGTTAATAAAGTAACGAAATTTCAACGAATAATATCGCACGCGCCGTGATTGCAAATTGGTGCGTGCAGCCATTGCAGAAAAGGAGGCGAAGCCTATTTTTTTGTTGGTTTAAAATTTTTTGTTTCCTTTTGTCTTTTTTTCTGAATTATACTGACGCATATTATTTATTTTTTACGCGAAGAATAGGCAATTACATATTTCATCGTTTAAAAATTGAGACAGTGCACGGAGTGCTGGCGACTGCCCTCGCGAAAGTGCGTTCCATTAAAGCAATCTTGGCAGTGGTCCAAAGTATGCCAATTCAAATTTCTTGAAATTAATTTTTTCAGACAGCGCGTGTAAGCGATGAGACGCAGCGTTGCTACGCGACGCAACCGCAGCGCGTGGCGTCGGCGGCAAAGAAATGCGTTCGAATAAAAGGTAGTCGCCAGCAGCCCGTCACAGTGTGAGTTTTCAAAGCAGTTTCGATAAATTTGTCGATAAAATTATCGAAAATATTTTTGACAATATTACCGAACATTTTTCGATATTAGTTCGACGATTTTCGAAATGTCTGGGTAAAAAACGTGCCAAGTTATTTCGGAGCGTCGTTGCGTCTATTTCTCTTCCCTATTCGAATAACAACATTTCAATTTCGAAATTTTTCGAAATTGAGCCAAATCCTTTCGGCTCTCACTTTTTTTTCTCGTTCAAGAAAAACTTAGCTGTTTCAGATAGCTGTGGAAGGTGGACACGACTAAATTACGATAATGTATGGATGAGAGCTGGGACAAAATTTCAACGAACATTGAATCAGGTGAGGTTTTAAGAATTTGTAAAAATTGTTTTGTAATATTTTTGCGTCTCTGCGTCTCCATTTTTGCACGCTTTTACCTAAACTTGCCAGAGCGCTCTGCACTACGGAAACGCAGAGAATGCGATAGAGCGCGTCGTGAAACTCTCTTATTTATGGCTTTAGCATGTAAATTAGAATTGGCTCAGTTTTTTTTTTCGAATATTAGAAACTCACTTTAAGTATATCATTCATTGTTGGTGTTTTCAAACAGTCATTGTCAGCAAACGTCAAAATAGGTTTGTTCAAAGAAGGAGGCTTTAAATGATTTGAATGGGAATGCCTATTTATTTTTGAAGGTGGTCCATGTAGAGCCATTACTGTGGATCTGAATTGAATAAAAAAATATTAAGGAAACAAAAAACAATAGGAAATCAGGGAACAAGAAAAGAAAGGTAGAAGTTCATTCTGAGCAAACGAATGGATTTGTTTTAGATATATTGTGGATTTGTTTTTAGATATATTGCACGCCAAAATGTGGCGTTGAGTTTAGCGGAGCGCGTTTGACCATTTTGGCGGGCCGACAATATGTAGAACTTCAGAAAAGGGCAAAATTGAAGAGGGTGGGATCATTTCATAACATTTTTGTGAAAACAAAATGAAAATGAGCGAGACTTGCTACTTTTTTGGCTCACAAATCACCGCAAAGTGCCACTGCGTGACTAAATCGGCTAACACGGCCGCTTATTTTGAAAATCCCCTATCTAGATGTCAAAAATTTTATGTCTGTGGGCTTAATTTTCCTAAAATAAAATAAAAAATGTATTTTTTTTGCTTTGCCTTAATTAAATAATGAAACATGGAAATTATTATAACTAGTGTGGAACCGCCAAAATGGTCAAACGCGCTCCGCTGAACTCAACGCTAGGCGATTTTCATTTTGGTTTCCAAATTATTTCATTTCACGTGTAAATTCAACGTGAAATGAAATAATTTGGAAATCAAAATTAAAATCGCAGAGCGTTGAGTTCAGCCGAGCGCGTTTGACCATTTTAGCAGGTGGAGAATAAAAATTAGTGCACTTTAAAAATGCAGAAACCTTTTTTAAGCTTAAAAAATTCAATTTTCTAATCTATTTTTTCCCAACGCCTTGCGTCATCGGTGAGTGAGCGAGCGCAAAATCAATATTTTTGAGCCGAGAATAAAAAAAAGTGTAAATAAATATGGTTTAATATTTTAGTATTAACGGTTTATAATATTTTTATTGATCATCTCTAGAAACGTGGGTTGTAACAACGTAACAATAAATATTTAAAATAGCGCCGCTTCTAAAACAAATAGGTTAAATAAAATGACGTCAATTGAGCTTTGCAAACAAACAATCAAAAAATTTAGGGGCACGTTTAAGAGCTAAAAACCATTACGTTTTTTAATAATAGATTAGAAAACATCAAATATTTTTTCTATGTGGGATATGGTATAATTAAACTTTAGAGAACCTCGACTTCAGTAAAGATAAAATTAAGACTTGGATTTAGATTTAGGGTTAACAACAATTTTTAATTTTAAAATAAAATGCCATTAATAAATTTGCACAATTGAATTTTGAAAAAAATGCAATTGCATGCATAGCGAAAAATTTCCAGAGTTTAGAATAACAAATGAAACTAAGTTTTTCAAAGCACAAACACGCGCGTTTAATCGCTCTCGCTCTCGTGTCGCCTCTTTTCTCTGTTTCGCACACAGCGCTCATTCCGACGCTCAATATCACGTTCAGACACAGACAAACAGAAAGAGAGCGGCGTATACTCACTTTTTTCCTCCTCCTCTTCTTCTTCTTCTTCTTCCTGAGAGCAGAGCACCAAGCGGACAGACAGTGTCGCAAAATATTTAAAAGCAAAGCTCAGTTTTTTGACGAATTATGAAATATTTAAAAAAAGAGTTTGAGTGTTTTGTTGCAACAAAAAAAACCTGAGAAATTGAATATCCGATTTATCCACGAAACGTCTCCGGAGCATTTTTGACACAGTACTACCGTAACCCATTAAAAAAGTTTAAAAGTTAAAAAAAAAACACGAAAAACAAGATTTTTCAAATAGGTTATGGTGGCACTCATTTCAACTGTGTCGAAAAAATGCTTCGAGACCTTTCGTGGGAAATTGGCTATTTTCAAATTTCATGCAAACAATCCGCGAAAAATTGTGGGACAAAAGTTAGCTGGCCTCGCGACAATTTCGACAGGCTATGATATGATCTAAGATTGGCGCCAAAAAAAAAGTATTATTTTTCATGAATTTTCCCGGCAAAATGTAACAAATGGTAGTCAAAAGAGAAAAAAAAACGAACCTTTTTCAAAAAATAAATGAATAAGCGATATGATCACTGAAGTATCCATAAAATCAGTTTATTTTTTATTTGTTAAGGGAGGGGTCAACTATATATTTACTTGCGAAAAAATATTTTAAATGTCATTGGTAGAATGTTTATTTACGACCTGTAGCATTAAAATAACGCCCTTTTTATTGAGTTTTGGGGGTTTTAAATACTAATCACAAAAAATTAAGACCGAGAGGAGTACATGGGGAAGAGGCAACTTTAAATTTTACTGTCATTCTCAAAGATTAAAAATTGCATTTTAAACAAAAAAAATACAAAAAAATATATTTTTAAATAGAAAACATAAGAAACTGTTTTTCATAACAATCGTGATTGAGATTGAGACCAACTGCTTGTATTAATCTCGCCTCAGCTAATGCACGTCCTTTTTCAAAAAATGGGAAAACGCCACGAATTTGCCAAATTTGAATAAATGCCACAGTATGAGAGAGTGTGAGAAAGAGGGAAGGATGAATAAGGGTGAGCAATGTGGTCTCTCGTTTTCGCTCACTCTCTCTGTCTCCCTTCGAATGTGTTACGGTCGCACTTGATTCAACTGTGTTATTTTTTTCATTTTTTGAAAAATGATATGCATTATGGACCTATTCATAGGATTCGTTTTTTGACATTTTTAAACATTGTTTGACATTTTTTACATCTATAAATAGGAAAAAAAAACAGAAGCAAACAAAAAAATTTCTTTTTTGTTTTCTTTTCCTCCTAGGAATAGGTCCATTAGCTGAGGCGAGAGTAATACTTCAAATTTTCTGAAAACTTCACAATTTGTATTTCTTCATTCGATTTTATTCAGCTGCGAACGAATGAATTACAGAGTACATTTGACCATCACCAACGGTTAGATTTTTGACAAATTTAGACTAAAAGTTCACTATATATAGGTTATGCCGCAAAATTTATGTTAAAACAGACTTCATGAATATAAATTACATTACACAGGAATCAATCAAAATATGAGTCTTCTTACATTAGTATGACCGCTGAATTCACAATAATTAAAAAGGGTTAGCAAATGGATTAGCCTGCGGCAGAACTCCACGGGGAGCCATAGATGGTACTGGGGGAGCTTGGCCTTGAGCAGCACGCATTTCGTTCAATGTTGGAGATTTTCGTTGTTGGGCAGCAAATGGATTTGCCGATGGGACACCAGTTAAGAATGGGTTACCGCCTGAAAATGAACAGTTTTTACGTTTCGTTTCGCGAACCATTTTTTTTTAATTTAAGAATAGTGTTTCTACAAACCTGGCTGACTTGGCGCCGTACTTCCTAACAAATTGTCCAAGTTTACAAGATTTGAGTTTTCACCGAGGAAGTTTTCCGGAGTTTTTCTCATACTGTTGCCTGTGTTTGTCGTGTTCGCAGAACTCGTTGATGACAGCAACTAAAACTCATTGTTAAATAAATATATTGTTGCATCCTGTTAAGTAACGCTTACATCACCCACGAGAAGATCCATTGAGTTATTGCCGAGAGCTGTCGGAGTAGCCACAGTAGCAGGGCGGTCCCAGGCGGCAAAGGGATCAGCGGCAACAGCTGGAGCTGGAGCTGGAGCTTGAGAAACGGGCGCTGCCGACCAAGGGTCATTAGCCGACACTGTATTCAAAAACAAGCTATCGCTTTTTGGTTCAGCCGCAAGGGTATTGGTTGCTTGTGGAACGCCCCATGGATCCACCATTCCCATATTGTTCCAAGATGCTGACGACGTCGGTTCATTTCCACTAACAAGCTCACCAACACCCAACGAAAGGAGATCGTCCAGAGCAGACTGAGTTAATTGACCGCTGCTAACCGTTCCTTGTTTTGTTGTCGCTAAACGATCAGCTAACTAAAATTAAGCACATTTTAAATTAAAGTTACTAACATGCCTTTTGAGACTCCTCCAACGCCATCTGCAAACGTGCTTCATCACTTTTTCGCATTTCGTCTTGTTTTTCGCATTCTTCACGAGAAAGAGCAAGAGCAATTTGAAGCTGCATTTCTTCTTCTGTAGCTGTAGATGGACGAGCGTCTTCATACTCAGCATCTAAACAGAAGGAAAGTAACATTTTTTTTGTTACTGTGATTCATCGAAATTTACATACCAAGAGAAGGATCAGCGATTTGTCTATTACGGCGACTCTCAGCTCCTACGGGACCAGAGTTGTTCTGCTTGAACTTGTTTCTGGTTAGAATAAAACGAGTTCGCTCGTTTTTCAAACGTTCATCATCAGAGAGAAGCGAGGTTATTTGTTTGGCCTTTTCTCGGATATTGAGCCCTTGGTCTCTGTTATCCTCGACATGCTGGAAATCTTTCAATGTTTCAATGGTGAACACGTTCTCACGACATTGCTGAGCGACCTAAAAAAGGAAATTATATTCTTCTTTATAACAATTTAAGCAAACTTTTTCATGGCCACATTTGATGAGGAAATCGAGCAGTACCAGGCTTTTGTACACGTGTCTCCAGTTTTTGCCGGAGTCATTCAACCGTTTCCAAACGATCGACATGATTTCCGTGAAAGCCATTGGATTGTGAGTCAAGTCGGCAATTTCGGACATCAACGCTGTTGACGGACCCCACGGATCATTGCTGGTTGCCTCTCGAACTTTTACTTGCGCGTCAGAAAAGTTATAAGCAACGTTCTTCACTTGACGACGAATAGTAGAAATTGACATCGCTCCCTGCAAACTATGGTTATTTGTTTCGCGACTGCGATTTTTTGACGATTCTAGCGGAAAATTTGCATGGATTATAATAGACGCAGGAATCATACGAATTCGAGCGTCACAGAATACTGTAACCGGAAAAAAAACGGTCAAAACACAAGGACATATGAGAGATGTAGAGACACTGGGTGCTGCCTTTTTTCAAACGCATTTTTTTGCCGCCGACGCCACGCGGTGCGGTTGCATCGCGTGGCAGCGCTGCGTCTTATCGCTTACACCAAAAATTCATTACAAAAAATGCGATTTCGCATAATTTGCCAAGATTTTTTAATGGAGCGCAGTTTCGCGAGCAGTGTAGAGTGTCTCATTTTTTGCTGACTGCAGTAGGCTCAAAAAGTGTCTAGTGCAGAGATCACAAGAAATTGTATTTGCCGGGCAAATAGCCGACAAACCCTTTCTTCCGGCAAACAAGATTTACGCATACGGCTTCAGCTAAAAAGTCGATAAAGTGGAAGTGGTTACGGATTAGTTAGGTAATTTTCGAAGTATGGCACAATGCACATGTATGTCATTTAGAAGAAAGTGTATTATTTAAATTTCAAGTTTAACATAAGGCAAAAAACTTTGGTTAGCTTAATTTCGAGTTCTATGGTGAACCGCTGGGCTATTGTGAAATCAGATAAAACGTGAACACTCATTGGATGATGATAAACATAAATGGATATTGAAAGAATGAGTGTGTGTGTGTGTGAGTGTGAGTGTATGTATGAGTGTGTGAGTGTGAGTGTACACATGTGTGTTGGAGTATGAGTGTGAGTGCGACTATGAGCGTGAGTTTAAGTGTGTGTGCGTAAAAATTAGTGTGAGTGTTATTCTGAGTGTGAGCGTTTGTTTGAGTGGATGAGTGATTGTGAGTGTGTGGGTGAGTGTGAGCGTGAGCGTTGAGTGTGGGTGTGAGTGTGAGTGCGCGATGTGTGCGTTGGGTTGGCGACAAAGTTTTTCAAACGCGAAAAATTTCGCGCCAAATACAAATCAAATACGCAGCCAAATTGTAACACCTGTGGAGGCACAGCATAAAATTCTAAGGGGCACTTTTGTATTTTTGGCATTTGCGAGGCAGCGGTTCAAAATTATTTTATTGTAAATCCTGCTTCAATGACTACCTCGGTAGGCTACTCATCCAAAACAACGAGCTGAAGACGCCGAGCTAGCAACATGGGCTGCATTCAACAACATCAAGAACGCCCCAGATTAGTCTGTGTGTTTGTTTGTGTGTCTCACACACGAGTTTGCATTCAACAAAACTCGATTCCGCGACCTCTAGATTGACATTCAAAAACATGTTACACAGGTGAAATGCGGTGGATGCATATAGTGTCCGTATTTGAATCATATCATGCATTTATGTAAATTAGGATCTATATATTTAATAAATCCGCGTCGTTTGATTATCGTTTACACATTTTACTAATTCAGCCACAAAAATCACGAAATTTGGAAGAGCTGAAGTACAAAATTCAGTGTCGTTACAAGAAAAAAAACTTGTAAGAAAAGTGAATAAAAAAACAGCGGCAAAGTCGCCAAATGTCGCAGGCTTGTGTATACACATTAAATTTATTTATTCTAATGCAAAAAATAAATAAAAAGTTATTATATACCCTCCAATGGACCAAAAGGACGAAATAATTAAAATACGGACACTATATGCACCCATCGCATTTCACCTGTGTAACCAGTTTACCACAGGCGTCACGTGAACTTGAGGGAGTTAGCGAAAAATAAATGATTGCTATTACTAGAAACAAAAATAAATTTTTGACGTAGGCGACTTATTCGCCACAAGCGGCAGGCTTGTATTTAATAAAAACTTGACCGGATGCTCGACGCTAAAAATATTGGTGTGCAAACAAACAAACAAACAATCTGTACGTTTTTTTGTTTTGCGAAAAGTTGATAATAATCAACATCAAAATTAAATAATAAAGCAGACAGAAAAAATTTACATTAAAAATTATTCATATGTTACAGTAAGTATTGAAACTAAAACACCGCAATGAATGAAAACGGCTAAAAGGGCGTGCCCTTTTCTAATGTTTGCTTCTCTGAAAAGTGTCCACGATAGGATGACTAACAATTAAAAATGTATCTTTGTCAATGATGAAATAATTTTATTTCAATAAAATTAAATATCCTATTTATTAAGTAAATATTTATTTGCGATTTTAAAGTTTATTAGTTGGATAATCTGATTTTTCATTTTCTCTGTTGATCATCATACCATGCGCTCTAGGTACCTGGAAATGAAATTAAACGTTTTTTTGTTGCTTTGCTTCATCACAAAACCTGTTGTTGATTGAATCCAGTTTGAGAGTCGAATTGCGTTCTAGAACTATGACCAGAATTTTTAAAGTAGTGTGAGTTGCTGTCTTCCTTCGGTTGAATTGTATTGTCGTTTTTCCTGAAAAAGGAGACGCTAATAAATGTAATTTTGAAATGAAAATTGAATATCCCGCCCTCATTTTTTTGCGCGCAAAGTTCATGTAGTACATAGGTTGGGTTACTGTGTTTTCAAAAGTACGCAGACACCGCGTCGATTTTTTTTTGTTTTTCCAAACCGTATGATATTCTTAAAGCGAAAAAACAAGGAAAAATAGACCGTATTTTTTTGTCCAGTATGGTCCTCGTCAGCCGCTCAACGATGAACATGTTAAAATTCGAAAATGCTCGTTACGACATTAATTATTCAATAATGTGATCTTTTTGGCTCAAACTGTTTTGTCTTAACCGTTCATAATTTGGTTAAATTAATCTTCTTTTTATTATTCTTTGTTACAAATTTGGCACGAGTTGCTGTTTTTTCTCATTGCCCAATATTGCTATCCGTTATCCGTAGAGCGCAATACGAAAAATGGAAAAGATTTTCCATAAATTTTGAAAACATGGAAAAAGGTAATAAAATATTGTGAGTGTTGTAATAGCATGCCATTTATTATATTTATTACCGTTGTATATCTGAATACATCTGTTGCTGTGGAATCTGCTGTGTGCCATATTGAAAAGCTGGCATGTTATAATAGTTTGATTGAAATGAAGAATAGTATCGCTTATTCGGATCTGTTTCCAGTGCATCAGTTTCATCAAATGAGGACGTCGTAGATATAACGTTCGTTGAAGTTGTGGGCGCTTGTGGCAATATGTTGCGAACAGAACCACTCTCGGAAAAACCTGGGTCAGCAGATTGACCACTGCCTTGACTAGATATTGCCTGGTTTGCCAGGAGTTGTTGACTAGATATACCAATTGAATGTTTGTGACTAGGCTGAAAATACATATAAACACATAAATGATTTGAAATGACTGGAAACCAAACAAACCTGTTGTGAAAAAACTCGCTCTTCCTTTTGTTTCAAAAACGGATGCCTCACAACATAATATGGCGAAATTCTTTGCTTGGGATCAAATTGGAGCATCCTTTTGATCAAATCTTTAAACTTGCTGTAGTCTTCCACAGAATGACCAGGTTCGCCAAGTCGGCGCCCGCCCGGTCCACCAGACGTTACACCAAGAATTTCATGCAATTTTCTTGCTCCGGGTGCTTTATATGTATGACGATATCCATCTCTAGTTTTCTTGCAATAATATGTTCCATCGTCCGTTTTGTCAAAGTATTTATGCGTTTTTGGTCCAATATCAAGCATTTCTTTTGGTGGCATTCCTAGAACTTCCACAATCTTCATCATTTGATCGACTTCAGATGAGCCGGCAAAAAGTGGTTCTCCAGTGTGCATTTCAACTAAAATACATCCCAGGGACCACATGTCGATTTTAGTATCGTACGCAATCCCTAGTAGAACTTCAGGCGACCGGTAAAATCTTGATTGAATATATTGGTAAATTCGATGTCCTGTCTGGCATGACGACCCAAAGTCAATAACTCGTATTTGAGATCGTTTGGCATTCACTAGTAAAACGTTTTCAGGCTTCAGATCACAGTGAATTATTGAAAGTTCTGGGGAAGATAAAAATAATAGCGTTTTCCCCAATTGTTGAGCAAATTTGCGGGCCAAATTCAATGAAACTCCTCGGAAACTCGTATTTTTCAAAAGATCGTACAAATTGTAAGACAACAGTTCAAATACCAGGCATAAATGAGCACGATGAACAAAGTGTCCTTTTAATGAAACTGTAAAAAAATAATATTTAATTTGGTGCCTTCTGAAACGATTTACTTACCAATGTTATATTTATTATCTTTGTCATGTGAATTTGTTAGTTCGAGCAGATGAATTTCAATTTGGGCTTGATCAAAAAATGTCTTCTTATTTTTTATAATTTTGATGGCCACTTCCTCTTTATTCACGGTATCATATGCTTTTGTAACTTGGCCAAACGATCCTTTTCCGACCGGAGTGTCACTCAGAATAACATATCTGCCATGAAACAGTTATTTAGAGAAAAGCACAACTCATTTGATTACCTTTTATCAAAAATTTCCCCGTTTTTCAAAATATAGTCATAGTTCTGGTCATCGTATCCACTATTGTATGGCCCACCACGGCTACTTTGTTGTCGCTGCTGTTGTTGTAGTTCATTTTCAGTTCTCATTGCTATAACCATAGTAGACGTTGGTGGGGCATTCGTATCTAACAATGGAGGGCTGAAAATTATTTTTTGGGAATTGCTAATTCAACAAGTCTACAGGTGAAATGCGGTGGATGCATATAGTGTCCGTATTTGAATCATATTGTGGTTATGATCCAATGGACGCTATAAAATTGTTTTTTTTTAAAATATTTTTCGCATTAAAAGAAAGATGCACGGGCATGCACGATATTATTCAAATACGGACCCTATATGCATCCATCGCATTTCACCTGTGCCCTTCTATTTAACACGCTTTTTGTTTTAGTTTAGAGATGTAAATTTTCAAAAAGAAATTTTCACGTCCATCAGGCTTTAGCTCCTATAAATGGAAATTTCCTAATTTTAGAAATATACTGTTTTCTGAGCAACAGCTGTGATGAGAATGTCTAATGCGAAATCTTAAAAATATATGGTAACTAACATCTTTAAGTTTTATCGCTCTTTGACTGCTTTTTCGTTTACTCAAAAAACAAATTAAACATAACATTTCGAAACCCATGTTTTTTAAATAAACTAATAAAATTGCTAATTGTAAGAAAAACTCACGCTTTCTGGTGCATTTCTTGATTAACATAGTTTTGCTTGTCAGTACCCGAAAGTAACATCTGTAATTATTTTTCTTTTTTATATTCGTTTTTACTACAACTATATTGTGTTTTCAATCGACTTGCGACATGAGAACGCGAGACTCCGCCCACTTATTTGTGCGCTACCTGTCTGCGTCTCTTCAAATATCACTGTGTTCGCGTGGTCGCCCGCAAAAAAGTGGGCGGAGTCTCGCGTTCTCATGTCGCAAGTCGATTGAAAACACAATAATACCGTGTTATGCAATGCAAACGAGTCTGCTAAAATGCCAGACCCATCCATTGTAGCTTTGAAATCCCCATCTTGACTTTTGTGCCGATCGGCCCGCCGGATTTGTTTGCGAAGATAAAACGACTAAATCATGGGTTATAAAAGTCGATAAATTTAATTAATTGACTCACCTCATTAATCGATTTATATGTTTTTATGAGGTCGCTTGTCAGCTTTCGGACCGGAGCATCTTGTGGGATTCGGAAACGTGGCACTGTTTCTAAACTTACAGATGTTTTTTTTTAATTTTATTTAACTGTTTTATAACTTACTTTCGTATTGCATTCCTGTTGATACGGAGTTTGAAGGAACTGCTGCCTCAGCTTGGAATAAAGCGATGTTTCTCTGAAAAAAAGGAACATTGGATGGATGGATGGACAAAAAAATAATAATAACAACAACAAGTACCTTTTTAGCAGCGTACTTTTCGGGTGGCATTCCTGGTGTTAGCGCAGCTTCAGACCGTGTCATAGAAGAGCGATGTTTTTTAGGTCGAACAATAGATTCCTGAAATTGTTTAATGTTGACAAATAATTTCGTAACCGTTGAATTTTGTGGGAAAGAAAGATAAAGTATGATTGCATTTAAATTGGTTGAAAAGTAAGGTTAAAGAAGCTCTCTCAGAGCACCAATTATACAACAACGCTGTGAGCGTTTGCACCGACACATAAACGAAAATGTCAATATCTCACAATGTGTGTAAAGAATCAGTGTAAAGTAGGCAGTGATGCGTTAAGTTTTTGTGATGTTCATCATAGCTTTGAACTTTTCATTTATTAATAATGTATTCGCGATTAAATTGTTTCGCTGTTTTTTTATTATTTCAAAATCCTTTGGCCGTGATTACTAATTTTTTTTTTTGCGACAAAAAACATTTTTTTTTTATTTGTATGTTTTAGGTGGCGAATTGCGAGAAACCACGAGTTGCTATAAGTTGGAGATGAACAGATAAGCAAGTATTCATTTATCTACAACGGAAATCAACTTATCCCTTCTTGCACGGACCTATTTCGACAGACCAAAAAAAAAACAATAAAAGCAATTAACTACAAGAAAATAAATACAAGCATTGTCTTTTTTTTTCTTTTTCAAAAATTAGTACCTAAATAACGATGCTCAACAGCCCGGCGAAATATCTCGAAGCACAAATTTATTGAGACAGTTGAAATGACTGCGACAGTAACTATTAAAAATGTAAGCAAGTTCAAAAAAATAACGAAAACAAGAGAAAAGAAATGAAAACAATAGGGATTGTTTAAATTTTTAAATAGGTTACGGTCGCACTCATTTCAACTGTGTCGAAAAATGGGCTTTGAGACCTTTCGTGGGAAAATTGGCAAATTTCCAAGTTTATGAGCAGCTCCTGTACATAATTTCTAAAGTTTCTGAACGGCTACAGTAAGAAATGGAAAACCACGCCCCCAAAATTTTATCAAATGAAAAGATTTTCAGCTTAATGTAAGTGGCAAGAAAATTTTGACGATAATATTATCCTGAGCAAATGAATAAAAGTTTTTGAACCTTAATATCAATACAAAACAATTCTCACCTCTTGTGGACAAAAAGCATGTAAACTATTTTTGATCAATGCAATTGGCGGTTGGGGATAGCGTAAAGTTGAAGTTGCATGTGCCGGCCGATGTGGTGTAGGATCTTCACAAAATTGTTGAGCAATAATTGGCTCATGCGAAAGCTGTTGTTTTTGATTGATTTGGTCATTTACATGAATATCTGTCATTTGAAAATCTTCATTCATATGCTTCCCATCGCTAATGTTATTCGAAGGAGCAACCATCAAAGCTGGTGTGAGAAGGTTGGCGTTTACGTTTGCAAAACTGGAAGATACTTGTTGGTTCCATTTTTGTGACTCCAAACCGTTCGGAGCTTGCATATCTATCTGTATCTTTATCTATAAATATAAACGACAAATTAGAAAGATAACAAATAGTTTTAGAATATAAAATTCCTAAACGATAAAGATTTACGGTAGCTATAAATTGGTAAATTTGAACATGTTATTAAAAAAAAGTTATTTTTGAATATAAATAGAAAGATGCGCTAGTGTTTGAGAAGATGAATGAGCGTAGAAAAGAGAATGGTGAGCGGAGAGGGGATAGACGAGGCGCACACACATCGCTTGTCTCACACAGGTGGAGAATGAGTAGTGGTCACTCGAGTCCAACGGTAGTATACTAAAATCTCATGTAAATACAGGTAATATCTTGATAGTGAATTAAATGGTAGCATTGATTTCTTTCTTCTTTTTGAAAATCTGATTTGCATCTGAAAATCTAGAAAAAACTAGTTTCTGAAAAAATATAATTAGACCTATTTTAAAAAGATAAAAAATAAATTTTGAAACTTCTAAACTACGATATATTGGGGAAACAAAAATAATGGTCCGCCGGTTTCCGTTATCTGCGTTTCAAAAAAAAAACAGTTATTCCGTCTTCCGTCTTCCGCTTTTTTTTTCTTAATTTGGTAAATAAATGTCAAATTTTTCTCCAACTGTCGATATTTAAATAAACATTTATTGAAAATTATGTACATATTTACAAATCATAAGCATCTATTAAATTTTTATATCAATTGGAGACAAACAAGAGCAGAGATGTTACATAATTCTTTGGGATTTATCAAGTTCAATCGAACGGCGTGTTGAGCTGTTTTACATAGTTCAATTTCTAACGTAGAGGTGGAAAATAAAATATTAGTCAAAATATTATATTTTGCATTTCTGGAACGAGTGAGAGAATCTATGTTGCTGTTTAATGACCCGTCTACATCGGCATAGTCTTGATGCAAGGTTTTTATCTGAAAATTTTTACGTTGAAATATGAAACGCCGCCCACTTTTTTGCCCGCGAATTTTAAACGCGCAAAAAAGTGGGCGGGGTTTCAACTTCATTGAGAACAGAATTTGAAATTAAAAAAAAACCTACTTTAGACAAAATATTGGTAGCTGACGTTTTAAGTTTGGTGATGCTACCAAAATGAACAAAGGGATTTTTTCTGAATAACAATTTTGCGAAATTATATTTAATGTGTTCTAAATAAACCTTGTGTTGAATTGAATTATTCTCAGTTGATTTTTCAAATCAAAATTATGCTTTACCAAAACTTTTCTTGTATTAATTACTTTCTGGTAAGAATCAACCCGTTCGTTGCACTTACTGGTGTTCTGTAAATATGTAAACATAGGCAAAACATTTGTGTAATTCCTTTTATCATTTTAACTCACCAGAAAATCAAAGACGTTGATGAATTCACTCAAAATTACAACACGTTCCTTTTGAAATTTAGTTTTGAGGCCGGATACAAAATCGTTTTCAAGATGTGTCATTTCTAGGGATAAATCATCGGCAAAAGAATTCTTATAGTCTAAAACATAATCGAAATTTTGAAAAACATTGTCAGTTTAACTTCGGTGTCGTTCAGCTTCCACAATCAAACGTTTACAGTATTCTTCCAATTTTAATTGACACCGATTCAGAAAACTGTGAGCTTCTTTTCGGATGTCGCGAATTTTTTTCAAATCCGTTGAATCCTTAATGTACATAAATATTTACATAGAGTTGGATTTCAAACAATTTGTTAATGGACCCATTCATTCGAATTAAAAAGCATTTTTATGTATTTTTATATTTTCAATTCAAATTAATAGATCCATAAGTAAAATGAGAAAAATTGTACGTACTTGCAAAACTTTGTCCCGGCCCGTAAAATGACCCGGTGGGCCCAATTTAAAGTGTTTTTCCTCACTAATAAGCATAACTTAAAAAATTATACTTAAGAGGGACCGTATGCTGCCAATATAGGAACATATTGTGAAAACAAAAAAATTGCAACGCGGTGTTTGCGTACTTTTAAAATTCAAATGGAATAGGGAACAAATCTCTTCATTTCCCATGCTGTTTCTCTCATTTCCATTTGAATTTCAAAAGTACGCAAACACCGCGTTGCTATTTTTTTGTTTTCACAATATTTTGAAAAAAATAAAACAAACAAACCGTACCTCAAGAATATCATGTTTTAATTGACTACAATTTTGTTCCCATTCACACCAATCTTTCTTTAATATTTCGCTATTTTTGTTAAAATCATATTCGCGAATTCTGGTTTGAAAGTCTGAAATGAAGAATTTGTTTTCTTAATTTAGATCGGCTCATTTTTTCAATTATATAAGGTTGGCAAGAAACATTCCGAAAAATTTTAGGGTACAATGACCCAGTTTCTGTACGGTCTCTTTGCTTTGAGTGGCATATTTGCTAAGTTGGTACCAAAACGTGGCCTTAAGCAAAGAGAAATAAATTAAATACTTACCAGTCAATTGGACAACATAAGGCTCAAATATATTCTCGTTTTTAAGGCTTATAAATTTATTAATAATTTTTTGATTCTGAAGCAGCAGAGCAGATTGGTAGGAAGAGGCCAAGGTCTCAAGCCGCGATTGGCTCTCAGTTATCTTGTGAATTAATTTTTCAACTCGCTGAAAAACAGATACAATTAAACAATTCTTTTTTTCAGATTGTGCATAGCTGACAACTGTCGCTTAAACCAGAAATGATAAATTTTATTTACAACACGGGATGTGTTTAGAACGTTAACGGTATTAGCATCTTGGAAGAAATTTGCCTTTTATGCCACGTAATTACCCAGAATTAAAAATATTGAAGCAAAAGCTTAAGACACATAGAAGGGGCAACAAATAAAAAATAATCTTGTGTTATCATGATGAAGTGTACCAGTCTAAAACCCTGAAAAAGACTCACATATTGTATGTTGTGCTCGTCAAAGTAAAGTTCAAAGGAATTTTCAATCATTATTAAATGAAATCTTTGCTTTCCTTACTCAGCTTTCGCTTACACTCAACGAAGCGAACTAAATAGGTGTTTGCCAAAAATAGAGCAGAGAAAAGCACGGGTCATTGCGCTGTAGGCTTGGAGTTAAAATCTGGGTTCTAAATGCAAAATGAGTATAATTTTTTATCTGAAAATTTCAAAGACGGCAATTTGTTCCATTGCTCCAGAAAGCTGGAGGTCCTTGTCATTTATATCTTGGAAGCTTTGGAAGAAGAGCCGGTGACAAATCTGCATGATTTTTTAGTTTTAGTTCAGGCCTCTACAATACACACACCTCGATAAAAAGTGGCACTGTGCATATTAGGTTTTCAATGAGTATTTAATGCTTGTTTTTTATTGGTTTTCCTTTTTTTGTCGTTTTTTTAAATTATCTTTATTTGCAAATTTACTGATTTCTAACATATTCCTTTAGCGAAATATTAATTCCGAGACTGCAGGGTGTTCAGACCGCATGTTCTACAATCTAATGTAAGCGGCAAACCGAGACAGTAGACCTTAAAAAAATTAATTGCCTTCCAGTTTGGAGAAATTGTTGAAGTAAAATGTATGTATTTTTTATGTTGCTTTCCATTATTTAAATACAAAATAAAACAATACATAGAATGGCAGAAACAAAGTTTTCAAATCAAAAAAAGATTTATTATTATAATGTTAAAATTACAAATAATAAATCCAAGATAACACTTAAACCAATTTTTAAAAAACAATAAACACATGCACCATTCCAAACAATTTATTGCTGTATTTAAAATATGTATTTCACGGAGAAGTCATAGTAGAAAAAATCTTTCTCAAAGAAATGCAGTAATCGATAAGAGGAACTCGTGATGTCACAAAATTGAATAAAAATATCAAAGACCAAGCGGAGAGAGAAAAGAACGAAAGCAGAAAGGCAGCCCAAACACCCGACGCAAAACGCTCTTCTCCACTTTATCATCATCATTGATTGCATACAGTCGCGTTTTCGACCCATTTGATTTTAATTTGTTCAAACCAAAAAAGAAACCAGCATGAGCTTAAATTTTCGTTCGAACGTGATATATTCATCACATCAGCAACAGTTCATGGACAACGAACCTTCTTACACAACTCCAACTTGTACAGTAAGTGTTTTTGTTTTTACAAACTATTTATTTACTAAAGTCATTTTTTTTTTCAGGAAACCCCATGCTGTGTTTGTTGGACCTAATTATGCTAGCCCCCGCCAAAATGGGTATAATCAGACTTTTTATCAAACTGAATCTAACTCTCAATTAAAATTTCAAACTGAATTCTCTCATCATTATACTTTGTACTCGGATCAATTATACTCTCCACCACCACCTATCAATAATTTTGCTCCTATCTATAATGACTATAATACTAATGCATCTGCTTATGCTCCTTCATTTTCATTTTCTAACCTCGAACAACGCTCGGAGAATCAAGAAACAGTTAGCCCAAGCGTTCCTTTGCAAGACCAAGTGAGTCCTAGTAATTCAAACCTTGAAAATTATAAGTTTACAGAAAACCATTCTAGAGGAGATTGTTCGTGAATGCAATGAGATCGAAAGACGTTCAACATCCAGCGATTCACCAACATCTTCCTGGTCATTTGACGAACTAGATACTCTTGATTCACAATACAATTTTTCTCATAAAACACCAGAAAAAAAGGAACGAAAAAAAGCTCAGAATCGCCTCGCTGCTACTAGATACCGAGAAAAGAAACGTCGTGAAAAAGAAGAAGCAATGTCATGCATCGAAGGCCTCACTGTTAAAAACGATCAACTGAAAGATAAAGTAAGTTTTTAATTTTTTATTTATTTTTCAAATGTTTCTATTGCAGGTAACTGAACTTGAATTGGAAGTTCGTTTCTTCAAAAAGTTTATGTTGGAGATGGGAATGCATAACTTAGAAGCCAATAACAGCTCTATGAAAAATTAACTTTTTTTGTCATTAATTTTATGGGACAGTGAAATAAAAATATCCATCTAAGCTTATCGTGCTTGCAAACACCTAATTATTTTCTTGTGTCTTTTGACATTGTGTGGTTGACCAAAGAGAGAGATAGAGAAGGAGTACTGTTTATTGTGAAAACAAAAATATTGCAACGCGGTGTTTGCGTACTTTTGAAATTCAAATGAAAATGGGAACAAATATCTTCATTTCCCATGCTATTTCTCTCATTGCCGTTTGAATTTCAAAAGTACGCAAACACCGCGTTGCAATTTTTTTGTTTTCACAATATTAGAAAAGGCAGGTGCTCGCAGGACACCTATTCAATTGACGGGGATTCTCAACCACCTCGCCCGTACAGTTTTTTACTGTTTTTATTCTAATAGAAATCGGCCAAACCCTGGAAGTTGAAATCGGTTGAGCACACTTATCCGAACCATACCAGGATGACTTTTTATAACATACTATTGTCGGCCCGCCAAAATGGTCAAACGCGCTGCGCTGAACTCAACGCTATCAGATTTTCATTTTGTTTTCCAAATTATTTCATTTCACGTATAAATTCAACGTGAAATGAAATTATTTGGACACCAAAATGAAAATTGCATAGCGTTGAGTTCAGCGGAGCGCGTTTGATCATTTTGGCGGTTCGACAATAGGCAAAAACACTGAACAGTCTAACGAGAGTTGTTAGACTGTTTGGCGCAATCTCTGCGCGTTGCACTCTTTTTTCGCAATAACGGTTGTATTCCACTAAACAATCTGAAAGCAGATGTTCCTAAAACAACAGTCTAAAAACAGTTGTTGCAAAAGAGTGCGCTAATCGCATAGATTTTTGTCTGCCTTGCGCCAAACAGTCTACCAACTCTCGTTAGACTGTTCAGTATTTTTGCCGAGTAGTGCTGCACGGCGTGTTCGGGACTACGTTCTTTTTAGATCAAATTTCCGAGCATCTCTGTGCCTCCATTTTTGCACGCTTTGGCTAGATTTGGCAGAACGCCACTGTCGAGACACAGACACGTGCGGAAAGGCGCGAATCTTCCTTTGCGTAGGGTCTAGCATACCGTGTACTGTTGAAATGACTGCGTGATATCAGCGCATGAGACAATTCTTGAAGTTGGAGAGATGCTTAGAATGCTTGCCAATCTTTGCCCAATCCTTGCTCTTTACTATTATTAAGCGCTGAAGTTTGTCAGTATGTGTGTGAGATTTCATGTCACCAACTTTTTCTCCTACCTCTACTGGACCGATTTGCACCAAACTTGGCTAAGCATTATGAAACACAAGGGGCATGAGGCGGCCGAAGTTTTTTTTTAGAATCGAACCATTTTGATTGGTAGCATACTGTATGCACTTTGCATTTTCTGTGTTCCCAGCTCTTCACACGTGTGGCTTATCGGTCTTCTTTTTTTAAAAGTCGCGTCCGCAAGTACTCCACCAGCGCGGTTGATTGGTGTGCACCTGTGGTCAAGTGGGTAATTTACCAGTATAGCCCCCCCCCCCTGATATGACCCCCCCTCCCCCAAGGACCACCATAGTCCCCCCGTCACTTGATTTTGCCCGATTTAGCTTTTCCATGTCTGGTGGGTCGCATCCGGCAATTTCGAACATGTTGCTAACCGCTCTCTGTAGCCTCGTCGTGTCTGACTCCTTGAAAGTCCATGTCTCGCATCCATAAGTCATCGCAGGGATGACAGTGGTTGAGAGTAATCTCTTTCTTATCTTCTGAGGAGATTGTAAGACTTCTCTTCGAATGGCGTTGAAAGCAGCCCATCCCGCGCGAATCCTTCTAGCGACTTCTTCAGTGAGAGATCCGTCGTCCGCAACCGTTCTTCCCAGATATTTGACCGTTTGAGAGCTATCGATCCTCGTGTTGAGAATATTGATGTCTGATCTTGTGACGTATTTATTCATCAATATTTGCGTCTTGGACGGATTTATATTGAGGCCGTACTTGGGACATCCCATTGCAATCCGATTTGCTCTATCTTCTGCTCCTTTTACTGAGCTTGCGAATAAAAGAACATCGTCTGCGAATTCCAAACGGTGAATTGATTCTCCATTGATGTCAATTCCGGTCTTGTCATCCTCACAAGGTGTCTCAGAGAATTATCGGCGTGAAGTCGGCCTGAAATGAGCAATTTGCCGCCGAAATCGGCAAATTGCCGCCGGGCAGGAAGTCGGCAGCTAAAAATGCATAACCCGGCGTGATGTCGGCACGAACTCGGCAAGTTGCCGACTTCCGGCCGCGGGCAGGAAGTCGGCAGCTAAAATTGCATAACCCGGCGTGAAGTCGGCCTGAAATGAGCAATTTGCCGCTGAAATCGGCAAATTGCCGGCGGGCAGGAAGTCGGCAGCTAAAAATGCATAACCCGGCGTGATGTCGGCACGAACTCGGCAAGTTGCCGACTTCCGGCCGCGGGCAGGAAGTCGGCAGCTAAAATTGCATAACCCGGCGTGAAGTCGGCCTGAAATGAGCAACTTGTCGCTGAAATCGGCAAATTGCCGGCGGGCAGGAAGTCGGCAGCTAAAAATGCATGACCCGGCGTGATGTCGGCACGAACTCGGCAAGTTGCCGACTTGCCGCCCGCGGCAACTTGCCGATTCAGGCGTCAAATTGCCGACATATGGGGTATTACTGACTAAGGCTTCCATTCGGACGAAAAAAAAAGCGGACGAATTTCGTCCGCTGTTCCGTGAAGTGTCGGGCCACAAGAGAAGGTATACCCGCCGTCAACGCTGGTGTTGCAAGGGACTGGGTTAAAGAATTCTGAACGGTGGGTGGGGAACTCTGGAGGAAGACTCCGTGGCACGGTGCCACAGAGCTCACCGGCTATTTTTGGTTATGGGTATACATGGTGCTCGTTGAGCATCTTGAGTGAAATCAGTAAAAATGGAAATTTCAGGTAGTCTAAAAAAGCTGAAAATCTTTAAAAAAAACGGCAAATTGCCGTTAAAGGCGGCAAATTGCCGCGAAAATCGGCAAATTGCTGCCCCTATGCGGCAATTTGCCGCCGCGATCGGCAAATTGCCTCCCCTCGGCGGCAATTTGCCGCCTAAATCGGCGCGTCTGCCCACAGGAGGCGGCCAGGCCGCCGATTTCGACGGCAAATTGCCGCCGAGGGGCGGCAAATTGCCGATAATTCTCTGAGGTTGGGTCTAGCTCATCCAAGATCGCCTGAAGAGCCAGCGCGAAGAGTAGTGGAGACGACGAATCTCCTTGACGTACTCCTCTTTTGATCTTGAACTTCATCTTCTTGTTCAGAACGTTTAGCTCCCCAATCGCCGAGGAGTTTGAGTTTTTTAAGGCCCGAATCACATTTCTTCCGATTTGAAGATTGTTCAGGACTTCGGATATTTTCGTCCAATTAACGCTGTCGAAGGCACAAGTGAAAATCAGGAAAACCGCTACGAGCGGAATCTTGAATTCGGTGCACTTTTCCCACATCTGCGCGACGACTTGAATGTTGTCTGCGCATCCTCTTCAACGTCTGAATCCTGCTTGTGATTCTTCAAGGTAATCCTCGCTTTTGGCGGTGATCCTTCTCGTAAGGATTTTTGTGAAGAGTTTTGAGACGATTGAAGACAACGCAACCGGACGATAATCTTTCACTTTCTTCGGTTTCGTGGTCTTGGGAAGGAGAGAAATCTTCACCGTTTTCCAGTCTTCCGGGGTTCTTCCGTTCGCGAGAACTTGATTCAGTGCAGCTGTGAGATGAGGAGCTATGCTCTCAATTCCAGCTTTAGTTGTAGCATTGTAATCTGATCCGGTCCTGGCGAAATGTTCGTCTTTGAGGTGACTATTGCGTGTTCGACCTCATGTTGGAGAATTTCCGGCTTATCTGGATGGGTGTATCTGGATCGTGGCTCTCGCGTCGTCGCTGCGTACAGATTGGAGAAGTGAGTGAGAACTAGCTTCCTGATCTCGGGACGATTGTATGTCGTTGATCCATCCGGCCGTTCTGAATTCGTGAACGGGGAGGACTTGAGTGTCAGTGCTCGCTTCGTTTTCTTCAAGCTTCTTCCTTTCACCGCGGCTTCGAGACTTTTGATTTCTCGCCATTTGTCCAAATCATTTTCCAGAGATCTGCGGACTTCCTTATGGTACGTCCAAAGTAGAAAAAAAGCGCAAAAAAAGACGAAAAGAGGCGTCCAAAGTAACTTTGTTTTTGCGTCTTTTTCTTTGTTGTTCACCGCCAAACAAGCAAAAAATTAATTGTAAACATGTTTACAAGTGCGCGCTTTTTTTTACTTTGAACGTACCATTATTGATTTTCGCTAGATCCGCGTTCTTCGTCTGTGCGGCGTGTATCACCTGGAAGTGGGACAACATCAGATTCTTCGTTGCTTTGGAAATCCTGCTGAGTTGATGAGTTGCATGCGTAGCTGTGCTGGCAGCGCTCCTTATCGACTCCGTGAGTTCTTCATAGCATGTTGGTGGATTTTCCGTGAGCATTTCGGTGATTGTATTCTTGAATCTGACGGGGTCCCATGATCTTTCGCCACCAGCCCGCTTGGACTTCCTCGACTTTTCCTTCTTCGCGGTTGAGCGGAATCTAGCGCGCAAAAGACGGTGGTCACTGCAGTTGAGATAATCACAGTATACTTCGCAGTCTACTGCAATTTCTCGCCTGTTCGTGAGAATGAAGTCGATTTTGTTCTTCGTTTTGCCGTTCGGACTGATCCATATCCACTTCCTGTTGGGCCGTTTGGGGTAGATCGTGTTGAGTATTGAAACTCTGCTGGAGAATGCGAAGTTCACCAGCCGATCACCGTTATCACTTCTTTGACCAGTTCCGTGTCCACCCACAAATGGAAGATCGTCTGAAGAGCATCCCACAACGGCGTTGAAGTCTCCGCAGATGATGATCGACGAGTCCCACTTCGATAGCCGTGTGTATACTTTCTTCAGATGCTTGTAGAACTTATCCGACTGGGTCTCATTGGCGGCCGAGGTGGGTGCATAGACGTTGATGACGTGGAGATGAGATCCATGAAAATCGAACGACGCCGTACTAATACGGTCCGACTATCTCCTTGTTTCCACAAGACATTCGAGCCAATCTTTGTGAATCCAAAAGGCAAGTCCGCCTTCGCGAGCTTCTCGTCTCTTGCAGATCAGTTCGGCTCCGCTTGGCATTATCCATTCGCCTTTTTTTTTCTTTGTCTCTTGTAGGGCAATCACCTTGCAGCCGCTATTGACAGCTAGCAAGTCGAATGCCTCGGCCTTGGATTGATCGGATATCGATCTTACGTTAAGAGAGCCGATGTGGAAGTCGTTGCCTTTCCTTCTGTTCTTGGGGCCGTATGACGCTTCAGTAATTTCCGTATCCGTGGTGGTCCTTCCAAACTTCCAAACATTTTCTTTCGACCAAGACAACTCGGCAAGCACCGTGGCCGAGCTGGTGAATTCCTGGACGGGTCCTTTCTATTCTTTTGATTCAGCTTTTTAGTAAGTTTAGGTTTGTACTTCAGAAGGCTTACTAGGCCGGCGTGAAGCCCCTTCTTCACGAGTATCGGACACTACCGTGGCGAAGAGTGGATTTTGGCTACTGTGCCTAACAGTGGTGTCCAATTTCCCCTGTCGTAGGAGCACAGCATTGCCCAGTTTGCACCGCGAGGAGGTATCCAACAAGCAAACCAACTTCTTTATTTCTCTTGCGAATTTGGTTATTTTTCCATATCAATATCGCCCCCGTCATATCAGAATAACCCCCATCATATCAGAATAGCCCCCCCCCCCCCGCTGTATCAGAATATCCTACATATAACAGAATAGCAACAAAACAATCAAAATTCGAGCGAAGTCGAATTACACCAAATCACTTGCTTCAAAAAACCACTTAAAAAAAAGAAAAAATACTCGAAAACGACAGAAAATATGAAAAATGATGATAATTCGGCATCCTCTACACGAACTACATATTTCAATTCAGTGGAGCGCGTTCGCATCTGCGGGGGCTATAGCCTCCTTTTCCAGCGGGGGTTTTACTGGTATTTCATGGGGGGGGGGTTATACTGTACTTATACCATCAAGTGGATAAGCGACTTGGCTGAGAATCTTAATTTGGTTTTGTAGGCCGGGGACCAATACCTTTCTTATCTTTATAGTTTTTTTGTTAGGAATTTCGTTTTTTTTCATATCTTTCAGTTCTCCAACTTTTTGGGAGACAAATGGAAATCTTAAATTTTCAAATGAAAACCATCCTTTTCTTTCATCTAACAGTTTTGAACCCTGCTGGGTCCGGGTCGCACTGACATCTTTGCTGTTTTGACAACATTTAGGGGCTTTTCCCGATTTTATTATTTTTTGTTGTAACCATGAAACCAGTGTTCTACTTGCCCCTGTAACCAAATATATTAACAGTGGCCAAGTTTGCGTAAATCAGAGGCCATATGCAAGAAACAGGAAAACCGTTTTCCTGTATATAAACTCCAGAAAACGCACATTTTTGGTTTTCATGATGGGGTTTAGAGAAGAAGAATTTCTTTCGGAAAACGGTTTCCCTGTTGTTTTCCACTGTTTTGTTGGTTTCCCTGTTTTTCCTCAGGTAAAACTTTTCTGCTATATTAATGAGAAGTTAGTAAATTTCTCGGCTAAAACTAAATTTTAGAACAATTTCACAAAAATAAGATGTTTCATTAAAATTTTTTGAAAATAAAACTCAAATAACTTTGGCCGCCTCATACGCCTTGAATTTGATAACGTTCCACCAAGTTGAGTTCAAAGCAGTGCGGTAGGTACTGAGAGAAAAGATCGGAGGAAATCAAGACAAATATCAGCGCTTAATAGTAATGGTCAAGAGAATAAGCGGGATTGTGAATTTTGTTTTTTAGTCCGGGAATCAATACATTTATTATCTGTCTTGGGGATTTTGTTAGATTTTTTGTGTGTGTTTTCCGTATATTACTTAAACCATATTTTTCTATTATATATCATACACATGTGGAATTGATGCTGGAAACGAAATACGGGATAAAAATTTTCATGAAAACAGAGAAATAGGCTATTCGAAAGAAAAACGGAATGGAATTTGTAGAACGAGTGATTCCTCTGACTATTGAGAAACGAAACGGGCTTAAAAAAATGAGACTGTTGAATAATACTAGAAGAATCTTTCCTGAAAACCGAGGGAAAGCACTAAATTGGGAAATTCAAAACCGTGAAAGTTTCGTCAGTTTACGTTTTGTTTTTGTACGGTTTTGGAAAACAATTTTTAAAATAATTTGCAAGAGAGTCAGGGAAAAATGGTGGAAACGAGAAAGAAGTCTGAAATTCCCGCCACTTTGCTAATTTTCCTGTAAAACTTTTTAAAAATTGAGGGAGACTCACGCGTCCCCAATCACACCCAGAAGGTTTTGATTAGCATGTTGCCTGTACCATTGAATTCGGAATGGCGTGAAGCTCTTTCGTTAATTATGGGATGCTCCTGAAGACCATTCTTCTTTTTTTATGGCTTTTGGTCCTGGTTCTTTTTCCCTTTTGAAAGTTTTTGTGTTGTCACGAAATGCTTGAAAATACAAAAAAAACATATAACACAAATAATTGAAGTCTTACACAGTCCCCCTATGAAATAAGAACCCAAATTTTGTTTAAAAAAGAACAAAAACCAATTGTAGAAAATGCGTTTTATATAAAAGCTGTTCAAAGTTCTTTCCTAAACGTTGAATTGGCGCTATCGGTTTTTAAAAACAGGAAATAGTGGGATATGTTTGACATCAAAAGCCGAGTAATTATCATTTGAGCGCGTTGTTTCCGCAAAAGTTTCCCCGACATTACTTCCAGATCGAGGAAAAAATTCGAATCTTCTTTCTGCATTAACAGCACTTGTTTCTATTCTGCGTTCACATTGAAAACGGGAAGATCTACTGAAAAAATAATTTTTATATTTAACGTTGGAACATGTCTAGATTTCGTATCCGCGGCGTTTTCTCAGCTTACACACGGGATGCTGGCGACTGCCCTCGCAAAAGTTCGATCTGAATTTAATTTTTCAGGCAGAGAGCGTGTAAGCGATAAGACGCAGCATTGCCACGCGACGCAACCGCAGTGCGTGGCGTCGGCGGCAAAGAGCGTTTGAAAAAAATCAGTCGCCAGCACCCCGTGTAAACGCAAGCAGACTTTGAAAAATGATTGAATTATATAAAATCCGACTTACGGTAAGAACATTTGTTTAAATGTTTGTCGGAAACTGCTAGACATGAAACAATAAATGCCAAAATTGATAGGATAAGTTGCCTAGTAAAAAAATTAATATGAAAATCATTCAAAATAAAACTCACAATTACAACCATGTTGCTTGTAATGAGGAAAACAGCTGGAAAAGTTCCTTCTAATATTGGCAATCTAATTGAAAAAGTTTCGCAAACACAAAGTAAAGCCATAAAAATAGCTTGTGGCATATTGACTATCTGTAAACGGTCAGTCTAACAAATGAAAATTATGTTCCCTATATGTTGGCGCACGTCACGAATTCGATGGCTATTAGCCATTTTCGATTACTTTCCTTTTCAATTCCTTTCGAATTTTTAATTCTAAACATTCTTAGAGAATTTTTGGCCCGTATATGACGGGCATTATGTGGCTAATAGCCATAGAAAAGAGATAGTAGCCGTTGAAAAACGCTAGTAGCCATCGCATTTGGGGCATGCGTCGAATGAAAAATGGCGAATAGCCATTGAAATTTCCTGAGCAGTGATGAAACAAGCACAAAATAGGTTTCTGCACCCAAAAAATACTGACAAAGTAAAAAACTTACCAGAAATATAGACACGATGGCTACGAGCATCAGACTTGTAGAATTACTATCCCTTTGACGTGCTGCTTCTTCTGACCGTTTTTCTCTGAACACAACATTTTAAAAATTTTAGAACCTGCAGGATCAAAAAACCTTAATAAGCGCAATTTTCTTTTCTGAGCCTTCCGTATGCTTTTGATAAGAAAGGCATTCAATATAACTAATAAAAAACCAGGTAGCATTATAAATCCCAGAGCTCGTGTCCAAAAATAAATATTAAAAAATGCCGTTTGTCCCATTGAAGATAGTAAAGATGTTTGAACCATCACACAGCTACTAAAATTTATTATTTACAATTTACTGCAATGTTCCAACCTGGTGAACGACCAAGCGTTTTGAACAAAAACCCATCCATCGACGATATCGTATTCATAATCAAATGACTTTGGGAGACCGCAAAGCATGGAAACAATCTGGATATTTAAAAAAATTACAAACACACAGCTCTCAACTCTTCAGAACATCAAGAAAATTAGAAAATTGATTTTTTGTAATTTTTTTCATAGCTAGGTATTACTCTCGTCTCAGCTAATGCACATCCTTTTTCAAAAAATGGAAAAAATAACACAGTTAAATCAAGTGCAACCGTAACACATTCAAAGAAAGAGAGTAAGCGAAAATAAGATTTCTTTCTCACACTCTCTCATATTGTGGCATTTATTCAAATTTGGCAAATTCGTGTCGAGACACCGAGATTAATCGTGAGTTTTTCCAATAAAAAAAAAAAGGATGTGCATCAGCTGAGACGAGAGTAATATGCATCCTGGAGTCCAGAGATTTTTACAGTAAGATCAAAACATAAACAAGAATCTTGGCTGCCGACTTTTTAAAAAACCACTTACAATTATAATCACAGTGATAAGACGCACATTTTTCACACTACAAGATGATCTTGAATGTATTGGATAAGTAATTGAAATGTACCTGTAAAACATGCCTAGGATATTGTCTATCTAATCCCTGGGAAGCTCACAGTCGGCAAACTGCTATCTACCCAAGAATGGAACTATTTACCTTTGTCCAGCCAATAGAACTGTCAACCACATTGCTATATTATGAAATACAGGTGGAAATGCATCCATGCTATACTTCTGAAAGTAGCACCACCATAGTTCAACACGATAGATCTTTTTGAAGTTTCTGGAAACTTCGCAAGTTTATTTGGTTTTTTAACTGCCTTTTTATAGTTCCTAGTAAAGAAAATGATAGATCAGGATGTCACACTCATTGGGTTCTAGTAAATAGGGCCTAACCTTGTAAAGACCTACAAACTCTTACCCCATTGTGAAGAAAAAAACTGTCCATGGAAGAGGAACAAGACCAACAAGAAGTTCAGCAATCGCCATGTACTTTAATACAACATTTGTCGGTGTCACCATATGTTTTTTTGAAAGGACCAGTGCAACAGCTGCATTTGATAAAACAGCTAATAAAACTAAAACCGGAAAAATCTGTAGAATTAATTTTTAAAACCCCCAAGTTGGATCAATTAAACTTTTCCATAAACTATGCTTTCCAATTGTTCATTATGCGTCAATGGTAAGAAATATTTATCCCGGACACATTTTTTCAAACACCCATCGTAGTAGGCATTGAAATCTGCGAAAATAGTTCTATATTTGTCAAAAACAGTTGTTTATCACCTTGTTTGAGGCATTGATCAGCTTGTCGTTGAATGTCAGAGTTATTTGGAAAGGTACCCAAATTTTCACAGCAATCAACATAGTCGTTCATGCCGGTGGACCGGGCGTCCAGATTCTTCTACCCAGCTCACTTTCAAATCTTGTGGGCTTATTATAATGTCAATAATACTAAAACAGGGATTTTAGGGTTTTCCAAAATTTACAAAAATTTTAGGTAATGTTGAACTAGGCTTTTTTGATATAAGTTTAAAAAAATGCCAATCCACGAGCCTTTTTCTCACGGAATTTTTACACGAATTCAACCAGCTACGTGGCTATTAGCCGCTTTTCAAAAAGTCGATTAATTAGCGAAAATGATTGATAGGTGATTGGCGCAAGTTTGGCGGCGATTCAATGTACAGAAAAATGCATTATTAGTGGGGGTACTACGGTTTAGAACTAGCACAGAATAGAACTGCAACGGAATAGAACTGCGCGGAGTAAAACCGCCTGAAATTGAGCTGTACCGACCCAGAACCGCTCGAACAACTCGAAGAATTATTTCGTTGTACAATGTGAGGCCCTGAGTTCTATTTCCTGCAATTGTTTTTACAGTACAGCTGCATTTCCGGTTTTATTCCGCGTAGTTCTATTCCGTAGCAGTTCTAGTACCCCCAAAGACAAGCTGGAAAACAAAAAAAAAAGAAAATTTCAAAAAAAAAAATGGTATTACGGCAGCAAAGCGCAAAAAGGAAAAGAAAATAAGAATGGAGCCGTTGTGAATAAAAAACGAAAATACTACGTCTCTATCAGGGGTGGGACCCAAAAAAAAATTGTTTTGTCAAAAAAACTAAAATAAAATTTCAAAAAGGCGTATTTCTGCCAGTTAAATGGAAAATGTTTAAGTTTTCGTTACAAATTAAAGTTTTTTGTCAATTCGGAACATATACCGATTAGGGTTTTGTTAAGAACTGGAATTTTTTTGAGCTTTTTTTTGAGCCAACAAAAAAAAACAAAAAAACGTTCTGCCCACGGCTCCCTATTAAAAAAATAATAATAAATTGTTTGTCTCGCGCGCATTATCAAATAAAAAAAAACAAAATGTTTTGTTCCACCCAAAAAAATACCTGAAAAAACAAAAAAAAATTGAAAAACAATTTTTTTTGGTCCCACCCCTGGTCTCTATAGACTGTGATTCTCAAAGTTGACGGTCTTGAGAACTGTGAAAAAATGCTCCGCCTAATTTTTAGCGCTAAAGTGCAATTCGAAAAGGGGAAAAGTGAAGGCAACGGCGGGCAAGAAAATGTAAATTGAAGACAAATTATTTTCCTATGGAAATTAGAAATAGAAATTAGTTTACTGAAGAAATTCAATTTCATGCTGGAAGCACAAAAAAATAAATAGGAAGTATACAAAACCTCTAAATTATAAATGTTTATTTATTTATTTACCTGGCATCATTTTTTCAGGTTTGTCTTTCTTTTTTTTTTTGGAAAACAAAACAGCTCACTAACATGTATTAAATTTAATAGTCAGAAAATGGTATTAGATATATTTTTCCGAAAAGTATCGACAACAGCTGAAAGTAAGGCTTCCTTCTTTTCTTATTTGCCAAACTCACAAATGAAAAAACTGAGCGGATTATCCTGAATGGCAGTGTGCCATACTTTTTCTAAAGAAACAAAATTTTAGCAAGGAGATCCAAACTACTTGAGGCTAAATTGAAAATGTCCAAGATTGAAATGAAAATGAGAACGGAGGAAAGGAAAACTCATAAATTTCTAGATTTTGGATTATTTGTATAGGAAATTCGAAAGCACTATTAAAGAATATGATATCAGCCTATGCACATGATATGCACAAGAAGATATCAAGTCCTTTAAAAAAGCTTATCGGTACAAATGCATCCAAATACGAGGATTTTAATCTGCTTTTAGTAGTCTGTGTATTTTTTGAAATATGCACATCTTTCACTGATTATTGAATACGCAAATTTTCTTAATTACTTTGAAATTAGTGGAGAATTGATAATCTCAAATTTTGGTAAAACTTGGCTCGTGACTTGGCTCGACTTTATTCTGGTAGAATATATGAAAATGTAGAGCATTCTGAACGTGTAGAAGACGTTTGAAACAAACCCGCGAAGCAATTGACAGGGCCACGAAAATAAATAAAAATTTCATAAAATCACGCATGTGGTCGTGTCACTTCACGATTAATTCCAATTTCAGAATTCAATTCGTGTCACCGACCTCTTTGACTCTTTTTCAGCGCATTGTATATTTATTTATCTTTTAATTTTCCAGTGACCTCGCAAGGTGCAACATGGCACCAAAGAAAATGTCATTTATAAAAGGAAAAAAACTGTGTTTTATAAATAAAAGGGAACAAAATAAAAATGGAGAAAGAATCGAAGAAAAACAAAATTTTTTTTTAATCGAATTCAAGAAATACATGAAACTGAACGCTTTTGCTAAACTTCTAAACTTCAAACGCGCGGAGAGAAAAAAAAAGTTTAATGGAAAACATTTTTTGCATATCCGAAGTTTTCATAACCTCTTGTCCTCAATTTCACCTTTGCTAGAACATTGTTTGAACTTTTATGAAAGCTATTTTCAAGGGATGTGGCGTCAATTTTCTTTCCAGCTCTGCTGTGCCACTTTGTCTGTAAAGAGGGACGACTGTTTTCCATAAAGTCCCCAATATCTGTTGCGGACAGAGTGACATTGTGCGGCAAATTACGAGCCAACCAGCTGGCGAGTCTTCCCTTGGTCTTGTTTTGGATGATTTACGATTGGCGGAAATCGTTTTTGTGTTCTGCAATGTTTTAGAAATACTCTTTGAAACTGTCATCATGGCAACACAAATAACATAAATGATTTTATTTATTTAACACACCTTGAACACACCACACCTACAACGCCACCGGCAGCACAAAGTGGCTCCTTCTAAGGTAAAGTTTCTCGTCTAGAAACTCAATGTTTTGAACAAAAAATTCCTTGCTTCATTATTCATTAACTCCAACTGATTGTAGATATACATTTTTTTGATTCCATTTTTTTTAAATTACAAATTGTTCACTTCAGAAATAATAAAGTGTGGAATAAAGACGTGTAAATATTCCTTCAGCTCAGAAAATGTATAGCCATCGAATTGGGCCGTGTCGTATGCATTTGGCGCACGCCCCGAATTCAATTGATATTCGCCACTTTTCATTTGCCGCACGCTTCTAATGCTAGCTGTTTTCCATGGCTATTTGCCACATAGCTGCCAATGTCCGCCATTTACGCGGTAAAAATTCTCTGTGAGTACGGCCCATTGTTTCCACAGCCAACACTGCCCATTCTTTTGTGGGATTTTTCGTTTCTCTGCAATTGAATTGGTACACTGGTGAAGCGCCACGGGCCCGCGGCGGGCCCGTGGCGGGCCCGCCAGCGGACCGCTGACAGCTAAAAGAGTACACGCGTGGTGCACGCAGCGGGCCCGTGGCGGGCCCGCCAGCGGCTCGCTAGCTGCTACATCGCGGGGGTGATTCCCTTCTTGCTTTTTTCTTTATTTTATATTTTCTAATCAAAACTAACACTGTTTCTAGTTTTATCGATCTTTATTGAAAAAATAAAAAAAATTAATACAAAAATTATTTTTATTATCACAATATTCGTCGCTTTCGTTGTCCCACTCATCTAATCGCCGACCATCCACATCCACATCCCATTGTTGCACGTATCTGAAAATTCAGTAAATTTTGCTGTGTAAGAAATGCGGCGGTTAGTGCGGCATCCCGAAGGATGATAATTTATTTCTAAATTTTTACTAGGCAAAGCGATCTAATTGGAATGAGACAAATTCTGTTCAATTCTATTTTTTCTTAATCATTTGAAATTCAAAATTTAAAAATATATAATTATTTGCAACGGACATTGAAAAATATACGTTTTGGCTCGAGGAAACGCAAGCAAAAATCACTATCACAGGGGCATGAGCCGGGAGCCATCAAACGTGAGAATTCTTACAAATATAGCCCAAATAGTGTTATTTTTTATGTCATTTAATTTTGGGCCTTCTTTGTATGAATATTCAGTTATGAGTCGGCGCGTCTGCTCTCTGCCGGCTCATGATTCTCTGCTCCATGACCGTTAAAATCAATTCCTTTTTTCGAGTATATTCACTGATCATAAATGATCTCGTTTATTCATGAAAAGAAAATATTTTTTTTTCAATGCTTGACAACATTTAATGCAGAAATATTACTCAAAACTCATATTTTCTATTGTTACTAGAAAATTTTCGGTGGATTTCTCCGGTGGAACGGTAAAAACACCCCAATTGCCTTCACTGTGCTACACTTAAAACTTAACCGATTTGTGCCAAACATCGGCAGCCTTGTGTCACTTGGGTTTAAAAATGTTTCGCCAAGTCTGATGCAAATCGGTCCAATAGGCGCTGAGAAAACGCTTCACACACACGAAATCTCACACGGACACAGATACAACAGACAGGAATAAAAACCTTTGTTTTTAATTTACTCTTATTGTAAAAAATACAATTTTGAACAAGCCCAATTGAAATCATGGTGTCAAATAGTTGTTTTTTCGTAACAAAGACGCCTTAATTTATTTGACAATTCATATTTTTTCTTTTTTTTTCCAAAAATTCTGCACTTTTGCATTGTTGAACAAAACAATTGCAAAACTTTCTATTAGATATTTAAAGTTTTATCAATAAAAAAGGGTAAAAACGGCGCTAGAGTTCATTCAGCGATGGTTTTTTAAAACTTTATTCCAAAATGTTTTACTTGTGCGAGTTACTCCTTTTTTAAGTCAAAAAGAGAGGTAAACCTTTAACCTACTCGATAGGAAAAAATCTATATTTTTCGAAGCGGCGTGCCGCATCCATTCAAAATTATTTTTAGGGCATAACCTATTTAAATTCGCTCGTAAATTTCATTTCTTTTCTTTCTTTGGGACTTTTTTTTTAAATTTTTAACAGTAAAAAGGAAAAAAAAAAGAAAATCTTACCAACGTCGGGGGTGTCGAATTTCCATTGTCATGTTGGCACCTGAAAAAAAAATTTATTGGGCATATGTGAGCAAAATTAATTAAGAATTAAAAGAAATAAAAATGCTAAAAAACGGCAATAAAACATAGAAAATTGAAGATTTTTTGAAAAAAATCATTAAAAAATTTTTAGCTCCGCCCACTTTGCAACCTGGGCATAAGATTTGGCAACTATGCTGCGCGCCTCTTGTATCACGAATAACTGGTCTGTATTTTTTGCTTCCGTTGTTATTTTTGAATTATTTCTGATTAAAGGCCAAAAATGAGTATAAAATCACTGAAACGAACAGAAAAAAAAAAGAAAAATCACACGTGATCGCCTTAAAACTGGCATATTGAGCGATGTTAGCCTGCGCTCAACTCATTTTCGACGTCAATCCGCTGTCACCAATTGTCATCGTTATTAAAGCGGTAATAGCAGTATTATAGGATGTCAAGCCTGCTGCGCCAACGTGAACTGGCTATTGATAGTGCATTTAGAGGGCTTGGAAAAAACAAGGCTCGCTAAAATGCGATAAAGGTCCTTTTAGCATTCGATACTACACGGGTTTTAAAAGAACTATGATAATTTTTTAATAGAACTGTAATAATTAGAAAACGCAGAAAATTGTGAAAATCTACGTAATTGCTAATTGAGGCGTAAATTAAAGGCTGCTAAACTATTGTTTGCAGATACTGTAAAATTTGTTACTGAAAGTGCACTTCTATTAGAGCAAATACTTTGTTTATAAATGCGAATCATTCACAAGACATACATTTAATTCACGTCATGTAAGAATGCATTTGCAAAGTTGAACAAAGAACGACACTCGAACGTTTTCGAATATCGCCTACTATTGGCTACATCTGTTTTATTTGAATTTTCGTATAAATTAAACACTTCTCAAATTAGAGTAACATTTCTTCGACAAGTACGAAAACAAACAAAACGTTTATGCAACTTTTCCGCAACTTATCCGCCGTCGGTCATGTCCAATTCTTCAAACAAAGTCTACTGAAAAAGCTTTGTGAGCGAAATTATTCCCATAAAACTAGGAAAAAACATTGATAAATCTTCTTGAGACTGTTTACCATCCTCCGCCCATCCGCTCGTCAGCTAACCGCTGGCGGGCCCGTCGCGGGCCCGCAGCGGGCCCGCCAGCGCTTTGAAAATGAATGCCAGTATTTTCGATCAAAAACTCAACTAACTAATGTCCTATGCGCAATTTTACATGGTTTAAAATAACTATAATTCATTTATAAACCCATTGGAAACAAAAATTTTTCAACCTGTCAGTCACCTACCAAATATCATAGCCGCCGCGGGCCCGCCAGCGGCCAGCGCTTGGGTGCTCTCGCTGGCCGCTGGCGGGCCCGCGGCGGCTATGATATTTGGTAGCTGACTGACAGGTGGAAAATTTTTTGTTTCCAATGGGTTTATAAATGAATTATAGTTATTTTAAATAAAGTAAAAATGCGCATAGGACACTAATTAGTTGAGTTTTTGATCGAAAATGCTGATATTCAGTAGTGATGCGCTGGCGGGCCCGCTACGGGCCCGCGGCGGGCCCGCCAGCGTCCGACTGACGAACGGGTGGGCGGAGGATGGTAAACTGTCTCAAGAAGGTATATAAATATTTTTTTTCCTAGTTTTATGTGAATAATAACGAGTACAAAGATTTTTTAGTAGACTTTGTTCTAATTGTAAGAATTGGACATGACCGACCGCGGATAAGTTGCAGAAAATTTTCATTAACGTTTCGTTTGTTTTGATATTTGTTGAAAACGTTTTGTTCTAATTTAAGAAGTGTTTATTAGGTTTTCAAACAATTTGCATCATGAAAACAAAAATCAGCAAACACCGTAAAAATAAGTGGGCGGAGTTTCATGTTCTCATGTGGCAAATTCATTGAAAACAAAATTATTTATACAAAATTCAAACAAACAGATGAAGGCATTCAAAAAAAAACTACGAGTTTCGTTCGCTTGAATGTAATTCATTTTTTGTGAATAATTCACATCTATAAACACTGTATTTTCTCTAAAAAAAAGTGCAGCTTCAGTAACGAAGCTTACAGTACCTGCTAAACATAATGTAGCAGCCTTTATTAAAAATTCAGCATACATTAGCAATTACGTAGATATTCCGGCTTCTTGCAATGGTTGTATAATGGATTCATAGCGGAGGGACAATTTTTTACGTTTTTAAATATTCGAAAAAATGAAGAAGTAACTGAAGAAATTAAGAGATTTTTAGTCTCCCGGTTTCACGTGAAATTTCACTCCGCCACGAATCTATTATATGTGTTTTCCATCGATTATAGTTTTTATATACTCAGCGAATGCATCATCAGCCTCGCTCTACGGCACTTTTCAATTTTCAACAGTGTAGTGCGCCTATTTTGAAGCGAAAAATCAAAGTTTAACTGCAATTCGTCGTGGATACGTCATTTTCCGTTGAAAATAAGTATAAAAACTTTGATTCGAGCTAATCTTGCAAGTGCAACACCGTTTTACAGGAGTTTTGCAGTAGAGCGAGGTTGATGATGTATTAAGTGGTAAGAGAGCCTTTATCGCCTTATCCTTATCGCGTTCCTTTATTAACAAGTCTCTTAAATGCTGTCCAGTATACGTCAGCGTAGCAGGCTTGAAATTCTATAATACTGAAATTACCGTTTTAATAACGTTGACAATCGGGTACTGCGGATTGACGTTGACAATGAGTTCAGCGCAGGCTAACATCGCTCAATCTGCCTATTTTAAAGCGATTACGTGTAAATTAATTTTTTTTAATGTTAAGTTTTGTGATTTTATACTCATTTTTTGATTATTCATCAACAATATTAACGTAAAAAGTCAGTATTACCCAGTTTTCGTGAAACAAATGGCGCGCAGCATTATTGCAAAACTATGTGCCGCAGATTGCAAAGTGGGCGGGGCTTGACTTTTTAAATATTTTTTTGTCAAACAACTTCAATTTTACGTGTTTTTCTGCCGTTTTTTATCATTATTTTTCATTTTTAATTAATTTTTTGTGTTTTCAGGGGAAAAACGAATCAAAATGGCAACATTTTGCGGTCGGCGGAGGATAAAATCCGCCTGAAAAACGAGGAAGTTTGTAAAGTACGTTTTATGGGTTTTTTTTTGTTGAGATACTCAGGTATCGAGTCAAACTTTTCTAATCGCATTTCAAACCTTTTCAAACCTTTTCAAGACAAACGTCGCTCGTCAAACTTTTCTGAGCGCTATTCAAACTTTTTCAAACTTTTGTTGCCGGCACAAGTTGGAAATCTTTTTTAAACTTTTTCAAACCTTTTCAAACCTCGCTTGCGGCCGTATACGGTTTACAAATTGTCGTCAGTTCCGCAGTTTGGGAACTGCGTACTAAATGAGAGTGTGCAAAAATAAGAGAGGGCAGACTCTTTTAACGCGTGCGCGCGTTTTCATATTTTCGAAAATTATTTTGCGCAGTTTTTTCTTAATTTTTTTTTCTATTTTCTCATCTCATAATTTTTATTTTCCCGGAAAAATTAAAAATACTCCAAATTACTCAAAACGTTGCTTAAAATACCCGATCTTCGGGCGATTTTAGGCAATTGTTGTTTCTTTTTGTTGAAAATTTTGAGTCTTTGATTTTTCTCATCTTTATCTTTATTAAGCGTTGATAAATATTTGTAAGTATTGTGTTTTCAATCGAGTTGCGACACCAAAACGTGAAACCTTGCTCACTTTTTTCACGCAAACATTAAAAATGCACTAAAATTTAATGTTCGCTTGAAAAAAGTGGGCGGAGTTTGACCTCCTGACGTCGTAACTCGATTGGGAACACAATATTGTGGTTTTAATCGAGTTGCGACATCAAACCGTAAAACCTCGCCCATTTTTTTCATGCGAAAATTCAAAATGTACTAAAATTTGATATTCACGTGAAAAAGGTGGGTGTTTCTTGTTTTCATGATGAAACTCTATTGAAAACACAATACTAAATGAACTTAGCGTTTTTAAGGTTCCGCGACATCTTAAAACCAGGCATCTCGTAACCAGACATCTTGAAACCGGGCATATCGATATCGCGTTAACAGTGGAGGTGAAAAGTGAAAAGGTGAGTATTTTTTTTCCAGAATTATTTTAAAAAATAAGCAAAAAGTGCACAAACGCCAGTTCGTCACAAAAACATTGTTTCCCAAGAATTAAATTACTTTTTAGAATATTACAAGCGAACAAAAATTCAAAATATTCCCTTTTCAATATAAAAAATTAGGTAAAATTCAATTTTAAATTGATTATGGGCCTGCGCAGAGGAACTTTTCCTGACCTGCGTTGAAAAGTATCCAGGAAGAAATGACAGGAAAGTTCATCTGCATAGGCCCATAATCATTTTAAAATTGAAATTTTGCTTAATTTTTTTGTATTGAAAAAATAATATTGATTTTTTACTCCCTTTATTGTTCTAAAAAGTAATTTATTTGTAGAAAAAAACTGATAAGGTAATTTTCAAACTATAATTCCGTTTCCAAATTAAAAAAACATGGAATTTTTTCACAATATCACAGCAAAAAAGAGGTTTGCCACTAAATACATTTTTTACCACAATTGCGCGTAATAGTATAGTCGGCGAATACATCATCAACCTCGCTCTACTGCAAAATTCCTGTAAAACAGTGTTGCACATGCAAGATTAACTCGAATTCTAGTTTATATACTTCTTTTTAACGAAAAATTACGTATCCACGACGAATTGCAGGTAAAATAAAAACTGAAAAGTACCGTAGAGCGAGGCTGATGATGCATTCGCCGAGTATACATCCGTGTGAGATTTGCGGAGTAAATCGTTTTCTGAGATCGGATAAGTTTGAAATGTAGCACACTGTTAGAACTTAAAGTGTTTCCATCACTGGACTGTATAAAAATTCTGATTTCAGAAATTGTTTAAAAACTTTGTACGTAGCATTAAAAATTGGAGAAAAAAATGTATTATTTACAGGGCTCCTCAACATCGGCTGGTGGCGTCTTCTTCAACGGAACAAAACAACAACCGAGCACAAGGAAGCATCAGGCAACATCCGCCGAAATTACTTTGCGAATTTTTTTGTCTTATATCTTACTGCCTTTATACGTATATTTTTTTGTTACCGGAATAAAGTTTGAAATACAGTGAAAGGCGTCAATCAATAATGCTGATTCAGCAGCCATCATTAGCCTGCGCAGCAGGCTTTTTGAGAAACAAAATCGGAACAATTTTAGAATTTCAAACTTTTAAACTTTTTCAACCCTTTTCATGCCGTCCTCAAACTTTTTCAAGCCATACTTAATCGTTTTGAAGCATTGCTTATTTGTTACATGAAAAGGTTTGAAAAAGTTTGAAAAGGGATCAGAAAAGTTTGACTCGCGATACCTGAGTATTTATTATTTTCAGGTGGTAAAGACGCCAGGCTGCCATGGAAAAAATCGAATTCATCTGGCCAATCGGTATGTTTTGAAAAGTTTTAGTCTTGTTGAAATTGGCGAAAAAAGAGCAAAATAAACTGTATTACATATGTTGAAAACAAAAAATTGCAACGCGGTGTTTGCGTAATATCGTGTCAACCTAGCAAATTAAATGAAGAAAGATAATTAGCGAGCCGATTTTTTATTTAGACCTTTGTTTCCCAGAAAAGTACAGAAAACTGAAAATGGAAGCGAAAATCCGTTATTTTTTGCTCGACTGCAATACCTTTATGCTGCTCACAAAGTAAAAAAAAGCACGCGTGAATTTGCGAAACACGCGCACAAAGTGATGCGAGATTTGCGCGATTTTGAAGCGTCATTTTTACAAAAAGATGTTATGTCCCTTTAAAAATCTTACGGTAAATTTTATTTTTTCAGTCGATTTTCTCAACATTTTGCGGCAAATTGACGTTTTCTGCGGTTTTAAAGATATTTTTCGATAAAGTAAATTAATTTAGCATTAATTGAAAGGGTTTGCGCACGGAGTAATGGCGACTGCCTTTTTTTCAAACGACTTTTTTTGGCGCGGGAACACGCGCGACGCTCTCGTCTTCTCCGTCTCGTCTCTTTTTTCGCTCGTCTTCTCCGTCTCGTCTCTTTTCTAAATGTTTGCATTGGCACATTGCCCAAAATTTTTTCCGTCGAATGCGGCGCGTGCGCGTGCGCGTGTTATCAATGGAGCACGTTTGCACCAGGTCACTCGCCATTACTCCGTGTTTGCGTCATGTAATCACTATTTTTTCTTATTTAAAGTAAATTTCCATTGTCTAGAAACTTACCTAAATTTTTTTGCCTGCAATTCACTTTCGCCCATTTTGTTTTATATTTTTCTGAATAATTTTGTAGCATTGTGTTATGGGGTTATGCACGAAATGCAAAAAACGGCTAAAACTGCGAAAAACTCGGAAAATTCTCCGATTGACCTGAAATTTTAACCAATACGGGTTAAATTAATTTAATTTATCGAAAAATATCTTTCAATCCGCATAAAGCGCCAATTTGCCGCAACATGTGTTAATAAGCGACTGAAAAATTAACGAACACGCCGTGTTTGGCTGCCTGGAGAATGTTTTACTTTTAAAAAGACATTCGAATTTTCAAACCCAAATAAAATTTTGTTACGAAGTATTCACAAAAAGCGATACCTGAGTTCACGTTTTTTTTTCGAAACTGATTCGGTCACGAATCCATAATGGGATTTCTCACGAAATGGAAAAACTGCGCGAAAACTCGGAAAATGCTCCGATTGGCGTGAAATTTTGGTAAATAAGTAAGTAAAAAAAATACTCCCGGCCATGAAATGCTCAAAAAATTTTGAACCGAAATATCAGTAAAAAAAAACATTTCTAAAAACTTTTAAAACCACATATTTTGGTCAAGAAAAAACAGTGATTACGTGACGCAAACCCTTTCGATTAAGGCTAAATTAATTTACTTTATCCAAAAATATTTTTTAAACCGCTGAAAACGTCAATTTGCGGCAAAATGTGTAAAAAATCCACTGAAAATATAACAAATACCGTACGAATTTTAAAGGGACATAACATCTATTTGTAAAAATGACGCTTCAAAATCGCGCAAATCCCGCGTCACTTTTTGCGCGTGTTTCGCAAAATCATGCGTGCTTTTTTTTACTTTGTGCGCCACATTAACAAATTTCCTAAAGCCGGTAGCGCACCGATTTGAACCAACTTTAAAAAATGTAGTAAATTAAACGAAGAACAATATTTATTGAGCCGATTTTTCATTTGGCTTTCATTTTCAAATAGATCCAGGATTTCTTACATGGAAGAGAACATTTCTCAAAATGGCGATAGGATCCGAATCGGTACGTAGTGGAAAAAAAGCCGATTGGCACGAAACTTGCCCAAAAATTTTCAAAGCCACAGGGCTTGGAGCGACCGAGTTCTGGTGCGAAATATTTAGGTGCTTTTTGCGCAGATCAAATTTGGAAAAATGCTTATGAAGAAAGGAACTGAATGAAATGGGAATGACACAAAATAACGCTATATTTCTTTTTAACAACGATATTCCCTAAAAATATAGAAAATGTTAGAAGCTCAGTTAAACCGCGTACCATTTCAAGTGATTCTAAGAAGTCCATTATATGCAACTATCGGTCTTCCTTGACTTATTTGACATTCTACGGCTTAAAAAGAGTTGAAAAAAATTTAAAAAGAGTTATTTTCAACTGTTTTGGAAACTTTTTAATGTACTTTTTAAAATAACATGAAACTCTACGCCATTTACTTGTGGAAATAAAGTTTTTAAAAACTCCGGGATGCCGTATTTAGCGCCAGCTCTCACATAATAAACTTATTCAATTTTCAGACACGTGCGACATCTCGATTCGGACGATCGACGATGAGATGATTCGGGCAACGTCATCGAAGAACTTTGTGATAATCTAATAATTTTTTAAATTTTTCTTTTCTGTTTTTCAATAAACTGTCTTATTAATAACATCAGTGTTAGTTTCTAATAGAAAATATCAAATAAAGAAAAAAAGCAAGAAAGGGGTCACCCACGCGATGTAGCAGGTAGCGAACCGCTGGCGGGCCCGCCACGGGCCCGCTGCGTGCACCACGCGTGTACTCTTTTAGCTGTCAGCGGTGCGCTGGCGGGCCCGCGGCGGGCCCGCTGCGGGCCCGTGGCGCTTCACCAGTGAGTGTATTTAAAACACGTAATAATCGAACATTGCGGGTTGGAGTTTTTCTTGTTCTATTTTCCTTTGGATAACCAATGGACATTCCATTCGAAATCAAAAAATACCTGAAATTAACGCTAACGATGAAACTTTCTTAGTTCTTCTTACACTGTTAGCTTCTTCTTTTTTTAACCGTTATGAAAATTGTTGGTTTCATTTATTTTCAGCTATGTACATATATATGTTCATAGATTCGATTACGCCCCTCAATTCCTTGGGGCCTTGGGGTCGATGAAAAATCCAGATAAGGATGTGCCTTGCTTTTGGGTCTCTGTGTCTCATCAAGTAGCCTCCGAAAACAAAAGTTTGGATGCGGGCTGCGCATAGCAGTGAAGCCCACTACCCAGTTGTTCATTTGACGAGCTTAAGTCTTGAAGTCCGCGTGAAAGTCATGCTTGTTGAATAAATTTATGTATGTACACTTCAAAAGCTTACCTGAATGATGGGAATAAACAACAAAAGTCGGATATATACATTTGTTTAAGGTTTATTTTAGTTGTTTAATTAACGGCGCAGGTGCAGGAAACCTTAAGGCCTTAAGAGGCGTGATTTCATGGTACTTCTAACTCCAGATTTCTTCTCACGGTTTCCTATTGTAAAAACAAAAAAGTTACAACGCGGTATTTACGTACTTTTAAAATTCAAACGAAAAAGGGAACAAATCTCTTCATTTCCCATGTTATTTCATTCATTGCCGTTTGAATTTCAAAAGTACGCAAACACCGCGTTGCAATTTTTTTGTTTTCACAATAGATGTTGCGAGATGTTGCAGCACAGTTTTCGACATTTTTCCCCACATTTTCTGGTTTAAGAAGCTGAAACAAAACGATGTTTTTTATGTGACCCCACTCCCCTTTCGGAGGTTTTCATTTCGAAGGTTTTTTTTCAATTAATCTGAACTCAAAAAAGTATTTATTGGAAGGAAATTTTGATGCCAAAAGTTCAGAATTTGTAAAACAACATTGATTGATTTTGAAATATTGAGATGCAAGGACGAGCACTATGATGATTTGAATAGAGAAGCTTTTAATTAAATTTTTTTTGTTCTGAAGAAAACGTGTTGGATATATCACAATGAAATTATTGAGAAAATATTCAGTTTCCATGTAAAATTATCATAAGAAAAACTTGAATTATATAATGGAAACGTGGCGGAGTCTTACGTGAATTGTCACGAATCCATTATATACATATTATATTACAAAGATTTTTAATTAGTTTACAGTGGTTTTCTACTTGTTTAAGTTAATCGAGAAGACGATTGAAGAGTTGCCGTGAATGGAGTCACCGATCCGAACGAAGCGAAACCTGATTTAAAATAGTTTTTGTTACTTGTTTATAGTTTTTATGAGCAAAAGTTACTAGCTTTTAGTCAGAAAATTGAAAAGTTGGCCTTTTTTTTTAGTTTGCGCGTTATTTTCGCACATAGCTTCCAAAAAAAAAACAGTTTTACATAGTCATTAAGAGATTAAATATGTATTTGACCCCAGCTGCCAGCAGGAAAGGCCAAATGGATCACACATAACTGCTTACCAGTTTGCGAGTTCAAGAAACTTGTAGCAGGATTTGCATTCACTCCAGGGTAAGACGTCTGATAAACTGCAGTTGAGAGCGTTTGGGGCCCAGTTCCGTATGTAAGTGCAGACCGTGGAGAAGTATGTGTTCTAGCGACATAATCAGAAGTAGTGTCAAACTGTGTGTGATAGTATGAGCTCAATGAGTCAGAAGTCGTTCTGTAAGAAGATCATATGTTACAGAATGGTTCAATTTAACTCTAACCGATTATAAAGAGCTTCAGCCAATTCAGCAGCTCTTTTTAATATTTGGTCTTTTGGTAGTCGTTCTGGATCTCCAGGATATTTTGGTAGCAATTTCTGGAGACGTTGAAAACCGTACTCAATGCTGGGTTCAGTGAGGGCTATAAATTAAACAAAGGTACCGCTACCTACAGACAGTTTTGACCAACCTATATACGAAAATCGAAGCGGAGAACCTCTGCTGAATGTTTTTGATTTAAATTGAAGGGTCACGTCGACGGTACCGCTTGAATGTCTCGGAGGAGTTGTTACCCTCATTGCGTGAGGCGATATTATTTGAATGGCCTGGAAAATAATGCATTTAACAAAAATCTGTCTCCACTACCTCTCCCCAGCTAGGTGTTGTCGATCCAAATGCTACTTGTAGACCTTCGAAAAAATTTTCGCCAATCAACACAACTTGGGTTCCTCCCTGCATCCAACCCTCACTTGGGCACAAAGCTTTGATCACTGGGACAGTGGATGGCAGTTCAGCCGATTCGGAATATTCGGAATCTGAAAGGTTGAGAGGGATTTTTCATAATTTATTATCTTCTGATCTGGATCCGAGTATAGACCGTTTTAATATCGGTGTTAAACTAAAAACAGTTTGTCAAAAATCCCTGTATACAATAGGCGCAAATCAAAATGAAAATTGAACAAAATCTACGCGTTATTGTGTTTTCAATCGAGTTTCGACATGAGAACCCGAAACCCCGCCCACTTATTTGTGCGCGACAACGCTAACACAGTGCTATCGGAAGAGATACAGACAACAAAGAAGAGATACAGACAACAAGGGATAGCCGACTCATCTTTTTATGATTAAACTCGTTTGAAAACACAGTAATTTTGAGGGGGAACAGATTCTTTACAGTACAAAAATACCGCGCAAAATTTTCAAATTTGGAGCTCTTTGCACCGGTAGAGGATTTACTTGGTAAAGTTTTAAAACCCGACTGAGAGCTCAGACATTGTTTTGAGACGTTGGAAAGTTTTGGATCATGAAAAGACACGTTTTTGAGACTTTCTGAGCCCGTGTGCATGAATCGAAAAGCGAACTGATGGTTTTAGTAACAAAAATTCTTACAAACACCTTTAGACCTCCCGCCAAAGCCCCAGGCAGAGATTTGAAATATTAATTAACTTTTTTACGTTATAAAACGTTTTAAAGCCATCCAAAAAGTACAACGAAGGCTTCAACTATCGGCCAGAGCATTTTAATTATATTGTTGCTCTTCAAGCTTGAGCAGATGATATCGTTAAACAGAATCTTTTGAAATCAAGATAACGATATGCCATTGTGCTTCTGTCGAAAGGTTACGACCAACTGAATGCATAAATTGCGCACTTATCGCCTAAAGATGGCATTTATCGAGGTGACAGCAATTGACAGCTGCTTTCTCGTTTTTGCACGTGGCTTATCGTCAGAGAGAATCATAACACTACACTTAATTTGGATTTCCTTTCCGGAATTTTTAATTCAACAATAATTAACACTTTTTAAAACTTTCAACGAAAAAAAAATCAAATTTAGAAACAGAAAAAGAAACAGATTACAACTAACCGTCGGAAGCATCAGTGCGCTTAGTTCTTCTGCCATGTTTCGAGTTATTGTGAACAAACATGTTATCCGACACAGCTAGCAGAGGACCGTCAATTCGAGCTGTTGAACTTAGAACCACCTAAAAAATTTCAATTTTGCCTATTAGTCTCTGTTTTGCGTTGAATCCTCCTAACAAGGAAACGGTGATAACATATTGAAAATTGGCTGATGTTTATGAATTATCCTTATGGGTTTGCGGGTCATTTTACAGCACAATAGAAAAGATATACAATAAGACCGACACAATCTGTTGGTTCTATTCACATTTTTTGCATAAATGACACATCTGAATTAAGTAGCACCACCTGTTTAGTAAGAACCGTTTGACTGTTCGATTGTTTATATTGTCTTTATCAATCATTTGGTTTCAATGATCAGACTCACCTGAAAGCGTCGCATATCTCTTGGGTTTCCGGCATTTTTCAAACAGTTTTGATTGCACTTTAGAAAAAACTTGAGAAAAAATCTGAAAAACACGTTGTTTTCATAAATATAGTAAGTTGTAGAAAATGTATATTTTCTTCTAAACTGCATTACATACATATCTTTTTAACTATTGCAAAACTGCCCGCATCCTCAAGATACTTATGTGAGCCGAACAAGAGTATTATTCTCCCAAGAAAAGTAGCAATTACTCGATTACCATGTAGTTTTGAAGCAATTGGATTGAAACGCGAACACGTTAATTTAGTTGAGTAGAGTGTTAGTAATTACTTGGAGCGCTCAGAAAGAGTGTATGATACATATCGTGTTTTCTCTGAGCCATGCATGCCTTTAGAAAGTAAAAGGCGGCTGGCGTAAATTTTCAGTTCAACTACTGTAGTTTAAATCATATAGAACCAATTTAGAAAATAGAAATGCTTCAAACACGCTCATTCCGCCAACAACTTCATTTACGTTTTACGGCATTTTCTCGCAGTTTCATGGTGCAACGCAACTGGGTTGCTGCCATCCAGCTGCTCATAAAATGAACAAGCTACTCTTTATTTTTGTGCCATGAAGTTTAACCAAATGGCTAATAATCTTCCAACTAACCTATCGATGATAACAGGATCACTGGGTGTTTCGTTGCGATTTCCACAACTTTTCTTTTCGCAGCATCGACTGCACATTACTTCATGGGTTAGAAGAACTCTGCACATTTCGGGATTTTTATCTTGTCCTTCGTATGTGATGGCCTTAATGATATTTTCGAAAGGAGCTGAAGCTGGTCTTTTTATTTGTTTTTGTTTTTTTTTTCATTGTGGGGCTAAACTTAATCGAAACTGATAGTCTTTGGTAATTCCGAAAAACAAAAAAAAAGCTATGAAACTATATATGACCGAAAGCACAGTTTCCACTAAGATTACCTTTTAGAAAGCTTATTTAAAAATATTATTTAAAAAAATAACGATTCTCACTTGTTTAGTCACGCTGTCAATAAGACGAACAAACAGATCCTGCTCAGCTCGAAGACCTTAACAACAATCCTGAGGTTACAGCTTATGAATCGTATTCTTACCATTTTGAAACATCAGACTAAGACGGTAATGAATTCCATTCCTTGTGTCCTGTCCATCTATTTCTTTTTCTTTTTCGACAAATCCTGCGAATTGAGTCCGTTCAATTTCAATAGGTTGATTGGTTCGGTCATATAAGGCAATAACAAAATGGAAAAAATTTGACTTGCGGAGATTGTTAGGAGGGTTTTTTTCAAAATGAGCTCGGTGAATTTGAACACTGAAAAAAAGTAATGTTTCGTTTATGTTAAAATGGAGAAGCAGTATATTCAAATATTATTTGTTCAAATATTATAAAAAACATATACCTACACTTTTAATAAAGAAGTGAAACGAGTTTTCAGAGTTAAATGTTTGAAACTATACGATTTCATTTCAATTTATTTTTCTTTCCTTTTTATACTTTTTGACAAAATTTACCTTCCTGAAGAAGCATCGAGAAGAGATGATTGCCACGACGTTCGCTGGTTCTCTTCTTTTACAGACCTGAGTAAGGTATTCGAGTCAGGAAAGAACATTTGCACAGCCAGCGGCCCCTCGGGAACCGGCCTCATTAGACACAGATCCGCATGCCTAGTCTGCAATGCGATTTGGCCACGCCCACTACTCTAAAAGGCCAATGGGGGAAGCGGCACCCACAGTAATCGCCTAGAAATTGTTGACAACCCGCTGCCTTTTTGGGATTTCAACAATCCAGAAAAAGAGTTGATGAACTGAAATTCGAAGCATGACACAGTTTATAATAATTTTGTATTTTTTTGTGCATGCGTTACATAATAGCTTCAATGCCCTGAAGAAAAAGAGCGTCTCAGAGGCAATTCATTTATAATGTTTCACTTTTTCGTGGTTTTGCTAATTGTAAGTTTCGAACAAATGGTAATTTTGAAAACTTCCTAGCTCACTGCTTTTGATTATTACAATTTCTCTTTCCCAGGTGCTTGCATTGTGCTCTAAAGGATTCGTGGCAAAGTGACACTCGAATTCACGTTTTTATTTAAAAAAAAAACTAAAAAAAATAACATCTTCCAGTTTCACGTGAAATGCCACTCCGTCACGTAAAATATAAAAACAAATGCCCTTCAATAAAAAATTTAAATAAATAAATTTGGTGGTTATTCCCAAAATGATTAACATTCTACGTGTAACTCATAATTTTCTGAATATCTAGATATCATTTTGTTCAATCAAAAGTCATTGAATTTTGGAACGAAACATATTCTCCTTGTTGAATACAAAATCATCTTTGAAAACTTCCAATACATTCCATAAATTTTGCGTTTTGCCACTTTTTACGACATCAGCCAACATTGTGATGTGGATGCTATGCTCAAGTCTTGTCTGATTCTGTCATATATGTAAATGGTTCAAACCCGACAAGGCAGCTGCAAACCAAACTCGGAAAGTCAAAAATATGCTAATATCACTGAACATTGTTGTATGGCAGAACTGACCTCCCTTGTTCCGACTATCAGTCTCTAGAAATCTTTTTGTGTGCTTGTAACATTTTAATTTATCTCTCCGAGAAAATCACATTATTCACAGCAGCTGGATGCTATTTTGAAGTCTGTTGCGGGAAAGGAAGGAGATATAACTGTCGGAAAGGACTTGACAGATTATTTAACATTATTCTTCAATGTTTTTGACAACGTCTGATTTCCGGTTTCACATACTTTAGATGGAGCACCTTATCACCCATTTACCTTTAAGGGGGAGGGGCGTGAGGAGCTGTTCCATTTTTTAATTTTTTTTAAACAGAAAAGTTCCTTCTGAGGCAAAATTGAAATCAAAATCGAAATGACCAAAACGTGATATGATAAACTTTATCTACCTGGAAGTACATATTAGTTTTTTTCTTTTTTCCCACTATAAAATTTAAGAACCTAAAGCTTTGACTAAAAATAAAAAAATCTAGGAGAAAAAACCAGTTACAACACTATAAATTTGAAAAAAATGTAGTTTTTATTGTAAACTCGCTTCATCTTCAATTATTCAAAAATGCTGCTGGACAAGTTTAGAAACGGGTTTACCTTGCCATAAATCCAGCATTACAGAGAAATTCTAGAGCTGATGAAGTCATCGTAAAATAATACGAATTACCAACGTTTTTTCAAAAAAAAAGATGACTGCTAATCAATCCTTCCCCAGGGTACGTTGTTATGCTGTTACTAGGCCCCTCAATTAGATTGAAATCAGTAGGATGTGTTGTTGATTAAAGTGGGTAATGTCTTTAAAACAACTTACTGGTGAATGTGAAGATTCAAAAGAGGATTGTAGGGTTCCTCATAAAAATTCATCGTGTTAACTCGAAGTTGAGCTGTTAAACTCATACCACAGTTTCCTCGACCAGTTGAGCAAGGCAAGATACAAAATCAAACTGAAAATTGTAACCCATAACACGGTAGAACATCTCCACAGATCAGATTTAAACAACAAAAAAGAGATTGAATCAAACACAAACAATTTATTTCATGATGGTCCGGAACGGATTAGTCTGGGACTTTTTCCGGTGATAAAGGAAATTCTTTTGGCACGCACGACCAATATTAGAGGAAAAATTTACAGAAAATGGTTGTATAAGACACAGAAAAGCCAAGTGGAAGATTTCATCAATCATCCGGGATGCGAAGCTCCACGCTTTGTCTTCTTTTGTGCATACTTTTCAATCTCCAAAGATAGAGACATTTGAGGTCAGACATAACAGTGAAAAACATCAGCAGTCCTTGAAAAAGCTCTCTATCCCGGCAAGTTTACAATCTGTAATTGTTATGAAAATAGTAGATGGAAAAAAAATCAAGTTACCTACAGTACTTGGAAAGTGGTAATTATACAAAAGTGTCTCTAAACGAGAGTTTGTTAGACGTTTGGTTCAAATGAATGCTGTGCTTGCTCAATGAAAAAGATAAAATGCATTAAACAACACCTACAGTGATCTTCACAAATCTCCACAAAGAAGTGCATCATGCCAAATACCGGACTTAGTCTAGAATTGTCTATTTCTCATTTAATTTTTTTTTTTCATTCAAATTTTTTTAAAATTACTTTTTTTGTCTAATTTCAATTTGAAATTCCGATTCAGACCGTTTCCTACAAGAAAACTCTTCAGATCTGGCCAAAATTACTGTACTGACTAAACACTTGCTCTGTGCAAAGCTGGCAGACGGCTGCTCTCTCGTGCGGCTTGGGATTTGTTACCGCGATGTTCTTTCCTAGAACGGAGCTGCATCGACGACGAGTCAGAGTATTCCAACCGACCATCCTCAATTTCTGAACTTTTTGGCCATTTTAAAGTTTGTTTTAAATTTTGAGGGCAACACAACATCTCACACGCTCAATCGCTCAATCGCACCTCAGCGTCTAGCTGTTTCTCACCTTCCCTTCCACAGCGTCTTTGTCAGGCCTGCAAGTCTCATGACTCACACAGGTGAAATGTGGTGAATGCATATAGTGTCCATATTTAAATCATATTGTGCATTTATGCCTATTAGACTCTAGATATTCAAATGAGGTCAAAAAAATTTGAAAAAAGGGCGCGTTTTCTCACTCCCGCCTCATGCCCCAGGGATCAAAGCGAGGATACCATTAAGAATCCATCGGAATCGATAAAATTGAATTTTTTATTGAGAATATTAAATTTTTCCCCTTTCCGCTTTCCGCTTCCCGTTTTGAGTAAAATTACAGTCAGAAAATCAAGATTTTTGCCAAATTATGTTATTTACTCCAGCAGGTGACACGAATGCAAATTTGTCCATGTCTCACATCCATTTCAACTGTCTCCGGTCGTGGTGAGTGAGTAGAAAAGTTTGCATATTCTTAACCCCAGCTGTCACCAATTCCCATCCTCACATCTGCCTATCCCAAGTAACCGTTTTTGGGTCTTTTTATGAGTTTTACACACAATTTTGCCCCTTAAATTGTTAAAAATCAGGAATTTACAAAAGATAAAAATTTAGATGAATTAGAACGAATACTTGTTTTTTTAAACCTTTTTGTTGAAATCTGTTTATGATGTACGTATTTTTTTTGTTTTCAACGTAAACTATAAGAAGCTTATTATGAACAACAAACGGAAGAATCGGAAGAATCGGCCGATTGCCAAAGGATTACAACCTGACGCATCAAAAATCAACACTCCTTACCCAAGAATGTGCCTATTCGTAATAGGCTGATAAGAAACTTAAACCTTGGTTCGATTTTCCGAATAAGAAATTTCGGACAGAAAATCAAAGTAATTAAAACTGGCATCTTTCTCTCTCACAATCAAAAAAAATGCATTCCGTTCAATAAGCTCATTTTAATATCAATGAATGACGCAAGGCCCGGGGAATACAGAGGGGCTGCAGTGTAGTCCATCACCCAATCGGCATACGCGTGGAAATCGTAACTTTTGCAACATGCATCCTGACGTTATCATGGTCAAAGAAACCGCTTTCCGTTACTTCATGTTTTGAAGCCACTGCTTATCTCAATTTCTCTAATTGAGCAGAGAACGAAGCAGCTGGAGTTCAATAGTACCCAATGCAACTAAATACGCAATGTCACTTTACTCATGTTAAGTGTAGGTTTCGGGACGTCTTGCGGGTGGGTGTTCGCCGTTTGAGACACACTGAGCGTTTTGCACTTTGTTAGAGTAATGAGCCCACTATTTATTTCCCCTAATCAGATCATTTAGACATGCCAATTTGCAATGAGGAGAGAGAGAGAGAGAGAGGAATAATACTCATGTTCACGCTGCGCCTCTTGTCAAAGTTCTGTAACTTTTTCACGGACCGTCTTAAACTATTTGGTGGTCCTGAGTGGGGTTCGTGAAGGCAATGGGTAGATTTGTAGCCAGGAAAAGAAAATAAAGAGAAAATTAATTCCAGGCGCGCATTTCACGGCCAAAAACACGCTGCCGCCTTCGACAGAGCGCACTTACTGATCTTCCGATTAACTCTGCCGATTTACGTTAAATCTATTCTTCTAGCCCAAATGTATGTCTTGAAATTTCTTATCCGGAAGTCGGGAGTTGACAGTCGGGAGTCAGAAGTCGAAATTTCATTCAACTCTGCCACTCGCCCATTTATCATCATTTTTGTTACAGGTCAATTCGCTCTCGGTCTACTATTCAGCTGACACAGTTAAATTTTAATTACATTCACACAGTAAAACTATGGGGTGGAGCTTAATTTTTTTTTTGCTTCTGCGGCAAAGAAAAACTTTTTTTAACGATCATACATTTTCATGCGTCATCAGTTCAGCAAGGGTAAGGGAAACCATCGAAAAACATAACTAGGCCTGGAATAAAACTTCTCCCAAAAATTGCAGGTTGTAAGTAATTTAAAAAAAACGCACACACACATCAAAAATATGGATCGGCTTATATGCATGGATCAGTTTTTCCGTCCAAAACACGGCGTGGTGACCGGAACGTTATTGGCAACGCGCTCCGCTGAGAGGGACGCTGTTTGTCTGCGTCTCTTCGGCAAGAGCCTCGACAGGATCCTCGCACTCTGCTTCTCTGTGTCTCCTCTTCGTAGTAGTTTAACTGCGCAGCTAAACGAAGAAAATGGTAGAAAAATGCGACCACGAAGAATTTTTTTCAACGTTCTGTCCAACACTCCGTGTAGATCAGTTTTTGTTGTCCATCAAACACTAAATTTAGTAATTAAAAACTCATGGATTTCCTAAAATAAATAGCAATATCACAAAATCTGCAAAACTAAAGAAATAAACTTTTTTAAGTTCTCCTCTTTCTAATATTACGACTTGTTTTGTTTGATTGCATCAGGTACAACGAGAATTTTGAAGTACGAAAGTTGTGAACCCGTAAATTGTACGCTATAAAAACGTTATTCCTACTGATAGGAGCAATCATACGTGGTGGTGGTGCTGCTGCTACAAACGTTGATTTCCGAATGGGTATACAACAAATACTTTTTCTGTTAATATTTCTGATCTCATCTTCATGCGGACAGATCACATCCCGAGCAGCAAATGACAAAATAAGCTCGCTGCCTAGAACTATTTTTCAGGTACCTTTTTTGAAAAACGATTTTTTTTTCAAAAATTTAATTTTGACCTTTTCCAGGTCAAATTCAATCAGTACGCTGGGTATTTAAACTCAAATCCCCATAACAACGTTAACGATGTACACTACTGGTAAGGTTTTCCCTTCTTTATTTTTCTCGCATTGAAAATCTTTAGGTTCATTGAGTCTCAAATCACCCCCGAAACTGATCCTCTTCTGTTGTTCATCAATGGTGGACCTGGTTGCAGCTCAGTTTTCGGCCAGTTTCAAGAAATAGGTCCATTCCGCTTATCTGGCGATAGTCAAAATTTATATGAAAATGTATTTTCTTGGAACAAGGTCTTTAAAAATGTTGTAGGCAAACATCAAAGAGTTAATTTAGGTGTCAAATCTGTTAGCTATAGACGCTCCTGGAACGGGATATTCTTTTGGCGATATTACAAAATCAATTGATGACAGTTATGTTAGTGATGCACTTTTGAACGCACTCTTGGACTTTTTCACGGTCTATCCTCAATTGCTCAAAAATGATGTCTACATTGCCGGTGAAGGATATGGATCTTTTTTCGCTTCTTCCTTAGTAGAATCATTGCTTGTCAATAACACTCCGCGTCCTGATAAGCTGGCTTCACCTATTAAAATACGGGTAAATTTGAATTTTTGTTGTTTTTTTCTACCTGGTTTTTGAATAGGGACTTCTACTTGCAAACGGAGATTTGAGTGTTCGCCATCAATACAACAGCATAATTCCTTATTATTATACCCATGGCTTCGCAGGCAAAAAGTTTTCGTTTAAATAGTTTTGTATCTTTGTATCCATTCTAATTCAGACAATATGACCAATTGAAATCAGTTTGCTGCACCAATTTGTCAACTCTTGATTGTGATTTCTATAATAGTGGCGCTGCCTGCAAAACTGAAGCAGACAATGCCATCAAAAATTGGTCAAACAACATGTGTGATAAAGTCACGAAATTCCAAGATCATTTATTTTGGTTTTTAGGATAAACTCAGCTGATATTGATCAAGATTGTTATAGAAACCGAGCTTCTTTGCAGACCGCTTTCAAGCAATATGGAATAGAAGTAGGAAGAGTTGGGGTGGGGGAAGTTGTATTTTTCATTTAAATTGTTATAGTACTCAATTGGCAACTTTAATTCCACCGATTCTCTGAATGGATACCCCTGCACCGCCATTTCCACCACTAATGCTTATTTGAACTTGAAAGATGTACAAACTGCTTTACATGTCAGTCCTAACATAACAGGAACTTTTCAATCTTGCAGGTATGCATTTGTTATTATTTTTTAAGAACACAGTTTCAGGATAAGTGATTTGAAAAAAAGCATCAAAATCTGTTTAAAAATGTTGCCAGACGTTATCTACTCGACCCTAGGGACTGGAAGGGACACGGTGTGTTGGACGGACCGTTGGAAAATAAAATTTAAACTGCGCTGGCTTTTTTTCCCGAAAAAAATTCTGGCCTAATTGTAAGCATGGTCGCATTTTTCTACCATAGGCTGCATTTAGCTGCACAACCTCTCATCTGCGTTAAACTACTACGAAGAGGAGACGTAGAGAAGCAGAGTGCGAGGATCCTGTCGAGGCTCTCGCCGAAAAAACGCAGACAAGCAGCCTCCCCACTCAGCGGAGCGCATTGCCAATAACGTTCCGGCCAGAACACCGTGAGCCCGAGGTGGTTAAAATTAGCGACGTAGTCAGTATAAAACTATGAAAAATTAAATACAATCGGTTGCAGATAAAAGAACAAAAAAATTCTTGTATTTTTTTAGATCTGCCAATTTCTCAAACCTATCAACAGATTTGCAAATTCGCCTCGCTTCCATTTTGACAACAAAAAACTACTCTGTTAACAAGGCAAAAATCATGATCTACAACGGTGATCGTGATGTTCTGAGCAATTTCATTGGAGCTCAAAAGTTTGGAAGGGAGCTAGCAGCCTCATTGAAACTTAACCTGACAGAGGATCGTATTTGGAGGCATAATTATGATTCAGCAGCTTTTAAATGGATGGATGGTGGCGTTATCACCAGCTACAGCAGTGATTTCCATGTAGCGTCAATAAGGGTTAGTTTTCAATAAGGGAAGTTGTAGTTATTTTGTTTTAATTTGTTTAGGGCGGCGGACACTATCCACCACAAAACAGACCATCCCAGTCTCTTCAACTTTATCGAGACTTTGTATTAGACTTGTTTTTCAACAACTGTCTTAGTCGAGTCAATAAGGTTGCTGCACCTAGGTTAGCAAACTATACTCAAAGTGGTAGTTCGCGAAAGCAAACTGATAAGGTGAACATTGCTGGGTGTGACTCTTTCCAAATAATAAAAATGTTCTGCAGATAGATAATCTACCAGGACTGACATATCAATTAAATTTCAACCACTATTCGGGATATTTGAATGCCTCAGCGACGCACAAGTTTCACTACTGGTTCTTTGAATCACAGCAAAACCCAGAAGGAAGCCCTGTCATACTTTGGCTGAATGGCGGCCCTGGCAGTTCATCATTGCTCGGTCTGTTGACTGAAAATGGACCATTCCGCCCAAATCGAGATCAAGAAACGTTGTACGAGAACATATTTTCTTGGAACAAAGTGATTGATCTGAAAAGATAAAGAAAAATTAACATTTTACAGTTTTCAAACGTGCTCTATCTGGAAAGCCCGCATCAAATTGGATTTTCTTATTCGACAGTCAATAATGACAATGTGTACGGAGATGATTTAACAGCTGCAGATAACTACAATGCTCTTAAAGATTTCTTTATCAACATTTTCCCGGAGTATCAAAGCAATAGTTTTTATATCACTGGAGAGTCGTATGGAGGTGTTTACGCTTTAACACTTGCCAATCTTCTGATTAACAAAATTAGCACTGGCGACATTCACCTTAATTTCAAGGTAGGTTTTTTTTCTTTTATACTCGGTGTAAAACGCTGCAAACTCGCTTCGAACGAACAAGGAATTTCGCATACATTTGGAGTGAGATTCAACGAAATCAGAGTAAAACATCGACCATGCTCTCTCAATTTTTGTACACTCTCTCGTCTGCGCGGCCGTCTCTTTTGTTGTTCTAATGGAGCGAGATTGCACCGCTTTATACCGAGTATACCAGAACAGCCAAAAAAAAAATTTGTTAATTGTTGCAACATTCTGCCTGGCGTTAACGTGAAGATATATAAAGTTGACCTACTAAATTTTTGTGAAAATTACAAGTTTAATTAAATAACCATTAATATAAAATTTCCAGGGTATTGCAATTGGCAATGGAGCGTTAACAAACAAACAACAAGTAAACTCGGTCATTTTTCAACAGTACTCTTACGGATTGTTCGGCGAAACGTTTGTTGCTTTTATTTTTTACTTTAAATTGTTAGTTATTCAGTTAACAGAAACATTTTTCAGAGAGTATAACGAGCTAGTTTCAAAATGTTGCCCAAACGTCAATGATCCAACTCAATGCGATTTTTACACTCCATACATTCAAACTGATAATTTAGGAAGATATATTGCAGTTCCAAACGCAAATAACTGGTGCTCTACTCAGGTATGACTTTTGCCTGGAGAATTCTGATTGGAAGGGCTATTTTTTAAGATTCTGAAAGTTGTTGAAGTTTTGAATTCGCGGAATAATCCATACAATATTTATCAAGATTGCTATACTCAGCCTGGGGCATCAATTGGTGCTAAAAATAATGCGAACCAAGGAAACAATTTTGTAAACAATGCTGTTAGTTTTTCATTTCTTTATTCTCAAGCGGTGGGAACGTGGGTTTAACTGTAACCACTGAAATTAACACAAACACTGAAGAGTTATTTACCTCTTTTCAGAACCTTGTGAATACCGAGTCTTCTGATCCATTTGATGGATTCCCATGCTGGAGTACAAACGCAGCTACGAGTTTCTTAAACAGAGCGGATGTTCGCGAATCTCTGCATATTCCCGATTTTGTGCAGCAGTGGCAATCTCTCAAGTTTCTTTTCGACTTGTTTCAAGTTTGAAAAATATGTAATTTTCAGCCAAACGGTTAATGAGCAGTTGTACAATAGAAGCTACTTTGAATTGGATAATGTGCTTAAATCAATTATAAGCAGCTACTACTACACAGAAAATAAACTGAAAATTCTGATTTACAACGGTGATGCTGATTTGGTTCGTAATCACCTGGGCGATCAGTGGTTCATCGAGCAATTTGCCAATGCAACTAACTTGAAGGTGTGTTATAGAGATTTTTCTTTAAAGGGGGTGCCAACTTTCTGGGGAAAGTTTTTAAAAATATACTCTTGAGTGGGGAATTTCCGAATATTACATCGAAATCGCACAAAAAATTTTTTCTGATTTTTGGCAAATTTCACAGAAAAAAATAGAAGACCACGTGGAGTACACGATTTGGCGCGAAATTCAAAAGCAATTTTCTTTTTTAACATTTTTCTCCCGTCTTTTTCCAATATTTTTGCATTAATCTTGGGGATATAATGTACAAACATCATTTCGTGTTTTCAAATAGCAAATTAACGCGTTTTAATCACAAAATTGATGATAAAACAAATTCGGAACAAAAATTCACATACCTTTCATTTTAGCCCGTTTTCCTGTGACCATTTCTGCATTCTCTTTTTTCTGTACCTTTTATATTCGAGCAAAAAATTTCACCAGTATATATTCAAAACGTTGAATCGAACAACAGGCAAATATCGATTTTTCGATATTTATGACTAAAATGTGTTTTAGGGATTATCTAAAATTTCAATAAGCGATTAGATCATGTTTTATCGAAAATCGATGATAAAAACAAGGAAAATTACAAGAAAAATAAATATTTCTCGTGAAAATTGAATTTTCTAGAAGCCGCGTCCGCTTGTTTCCTAGGCCACGGCCACAATTTTTCGTGTACTCCACGTGGTTTTCTATTTTTTTTTAATTTGCCAAAAATCAGAAAAAAATTTTTCGTGCGATTTCAATGTGATATTCGTAAATCCCCCACCCAAGAGTATATTTTAAGCAACTTTCCCCAGAAAGTTGGCACCCCTTTAAATTCCAACTAAAGAATTGTTTTTTTCTAGACAAAAAGCAGTCGCCAATCTTGGAACTATGTGGTTGCGGGATCAAATAACTTGCCACAACTAGCCGGATATGTTAAAGTTAGTTTATTGTACTGAAAATCAGTAAAATCAAGAATTTAATATATTTATTTTGTATAAAACGTTTCAACTTTGCTCACGTTTTACTGTAAGAGTGACACTAAATTTATTTAATTATTTAAATATCAGTTCAACATTTTGAAAAACTATAATTTAATTTAATTTAAGACATTCGATTCCCAACTCACTCTCTTGACCGTTAAAGGAGCTGGTCATTTCGTGCCACAAGACCGCCCAGGACCAGCATTGCAGATCTTATACAATTTCATCAATGATTTGAACTACAACACAACTATACCATACAACCTGACTTCTCAACCATTGCTGCCAACTTATCGTGATGTTGCTGCTTGCAATGCGACAGTTTATCCCGCAGCCCAAACACTTCCCACGTTGCCACCACTACCGCCTCTTCCTCCTGGAGTTACCTTACCAAGTGGACAGTCTGCTACTAGTAATAGGAAGTTCGCTAAATTGACAAGTGAATATATGAACACCAATTTGAACGTTCCAACACAGTTGACAAAACTTGCTGCTGATGACATTATCACAAGTCTTCCCGGGTTAACGTTCAATGTTACTTATCGGATGTTTTCTGGATACTTGACACCAGATGAAGCACCTTTGAACCATTTATTCTATTGGTTTGTGGAATCTCAATCTGATCCTGTGGCGGATCCAGTCGTACTATGGCTCAATGGAGGGCCTGGATGTAGTTCATTGGGTGGATTTTTCACTGAGCTCGGTCCATTCCACCCCAACGATGACGGAGGTCAAACTTTGTATGAAAACGTATTTTCTTGGAATAAGGTTTGTAATTTTAATTCAATATTCATGCTTGTTTTGTTGGCTATCAGCCGACTACGTTGGTTATTATCAATTCAATGATCTTGCCGGCTACAGTAAGCAGTGGCGCGAAACATCGAGGCTCCGCCCCATCAGGTCTTTTCAACTCAATTCAACTGAATTCAACTGAACGTAGATCAAAAAATGTGAGCGGGTGTGTCGCCGCAGACATGTGTCGCTATATCTGCGTCTCACGGCACCCCAGCCTTCCATGGTCTCTACCCGGTGCATTTTTAAAACCCTAAGGCTCGGTCATTTTTTGACAAAACGCCTCGTTTTTGGATTAAAATGATGGTTTCATTCTGAATAATCAGACAATGATTCGAATTTCTCAAAAAAGTAAATTTTCGAGTGAAAAAATAATTTCATTATCCGACCAACTTGGTGGCGCGACGGGGGAGGCGTGCGTCTATTATAAAACTTTCGCGGGCGCATGTGGTAGCCGGCAAGATTATTGAATTGATAATATTTTCTCCAACTACTCCTACTTTTCCAATTCTGGACATTACGTGCCTTGAAAACGCCGCATAGGGACCGGCTGAATCAAACATTCCCTTCCTATATTGGTTGGATCCCTATAATGGTTCGATCCAAACACTTTATTCGCATCAGTGCCAACAAACGGAATTTTTGTTGGCGGCAACTAATGGCTAATAGCCACATATTTAAAATAAATGAGAATTTTTGTAATACATACACGACACTAAAAACTTGAAAATTTTCAGAAAGCTAATGTAATTTTCTTGGAAGCACCTGTCGGAGTAGGATTTTCTTACACGGAAGATCCAAATTATTACTTGAGTGACGACACGGTTAGAATATAAAACATCATATGTATTATTGTTAGTAAATCAGCAAAGTTTAGACGGCTGTTCAAAATGGCTTGGCCATAAAAACTTTCTTCGAAAAGAAATTCCCTCAATACGCAAGCAATGAATTTTTCGTCACTGGAGAATCTTACGGTGGAGTATATTGCCCAACTTTAACACTTAATCTTATCCAACAAATTGACGCCGGAAAATTAAAGCTGAACTTTAAGGTACATATTTTTCATTTATTGTTGAAGGTTTTTAACACCATTTTAGGGAACCGCCGTTGGAAACGGAATTTTGAGCGAGTACTTGCAAACAAACTCAGAAATCATTCTTCAATATGGTCGAGGCTTCAATGGCTTGAAGTCAGAATTTATATTTGAACGTGTTTAAAAAATATATATATTAACAAATTTAGTGAATGGAACAGTTTGAAAGCTTCCTGTAACATAACAACCCAAAACCCAATTTACTTTGACTATCAAGGGGCTCCAGATGGCTCTGATTGTGCAAATGCCGTCAATGCCAACCAAGACAAATTTTACGACTACGACGAAATAAAGTTAGAATCAATTTTCCAATTTTTTAAACAAAATTTAACCTGTTTTTTTTTCAGTGGCGACGTATACAACATATATCAAGATTGTTATTACTATGATAGTAATTATCATTGGCAAACTCCAACAAGTCAAACCAAAGCTCGAACTGTGCGAGAAAAAGCTCATCGATCATTGATGAATCGGAAAAAGAACTTTGCATCCAAATATAAAAACACCGGTTCAAATAACTGGTACGGATCAACCGATGCATTCAGAGGATTGAACTGTTTCGGAGGCGATGCTCTTGGCGTTTATTTATCACGACCTGAAGTTCAAACGGCTATACATGCGAGACAAACGGATCTCTGGGAAGATTGTGCTTCTCGCAGTCATTTCAAGTATCATGAACAAGAAAAATACTATGATATGCAGAACACAATTAATGCTATAATGGATTCACTGTGGTATTCAAATAATAACATGAGACTGATGTTTTACAACGGTGACTTGGATACTATCTGCCAGTTTCTCGGTGACGAATGGCTTATTGAAAAATTAGTCCAATGGAGAAATTTGACCGTTTGGACCGTTAAGAATTAATTTTTCTAAATGTACTTCTTCAGGTTCTCTCTGAACGCCAACCTTGGTTTTATCAATACAAACAAAATAGCCCCGCAACGATCGCTGGATTCGTAAAATCTTGGGATCAAAATTTGGTTCAATTGACAGTGAAAGGCTCTGGCCACTTTGTTCCTGCTGATCGTCCTGCTCAAGCGTTGCAAATGTTAACAAACTTTTTGAGCAACCAGAAGAACTACAGCGTTTCTGCGAATGTGAGTTTACCCTTATAGTTTTTCGGTTATGGATCCATGCTGTAAGCATCTGCTTAGAACATTTTCCGTCTTGAAGTTCGCCATGGTAAAAACCCAAATCCCAACATTTCAAGATTGTCATACATGCATACAATTACCATTTTCAGATTGACGTAACTCCAAAACCCCTTTTAAATGTTTTCCAATTTTCACAAAACTGCACTACGGACCAAACGGACCGAGTAATCAATTTGCCAGGACTGCCAAATGACATACAGTTCAAACAATACTCGGGATTCTTGGATGGGCTACTCGGACACAAGTTACATTACTGGTAATTGAAAATACTGTAATCACACATTCAATATACATGATTCATTAGGCTGGTTGAATCAGAGAAAAATCCAGAAAATGCTCCTCTTCTCCTCTGGCTCAATGGTGGCCCTGGATCTAGTTCTCTTATGGGGCTATTTGAGGAGAATGGGCCATTCCGAATTTCTAAGGATGGAAACACGCTCTTGCGTAATCCCTATTCGTGGAATAAAGTTTGAGTACTTTAAAAGTTAACTTTAATGTCATTTCATTCAGTTTGCTAACGTGTTGTACTTGGAATCTCCAATTGGAGTAGGGTTCTCGTATGCGGCGAATAATACAAACACGGCTTACAATGATAACAATGTTATTTTGCTATATTTGAAACGAAATTTGATAATTTTTCTTTTCCAGACAGCTCAAGAAAACTACGCAGCATTGAAAAACTTTTTCAAATCGTATCCGAAATATGCAGCATCAGATTTTTACACAACAGGCGAATCCTACGCTGGTGTGTATTTGCCCGCTCTGTCAGCTCTATTAGTACAAGGAATTAAGTCGGGCGATATTAATATCAACTACAAGGCAAGTTTAATGAATATGTACATAATTCAAATTAAAAATCTGGATTTTAGGGAATATCGATTGGAAACGGAGTGATCGATAAAAAAACTGATTTGGATTCTCAGCTACACTATCAATATTACCATGGTGGCATTCCATTTTCGTAAAATTTTATAAAAAATTTAGATAGCAAAATTTTCAAAGTATAATACTTTTGCAGAGTTTATCAGCAAGCCCTTAGCTTGTGCTGTAGTGGAGATGAGTTCAACTGTAAATTTAGCCATCGAATGACTGTATTTAATAATTCAATTCCTTGGGGCAATTTGAGTGATCCATGCTACGTGTTTGTAAGTTAATATTGACTAATTAACTTTTTATTGTATGTTCAAAATGTAATTAATTTAAACTTTTCAGATAGTTACCGAAGGTGCCAATCTTCTCCTAAACTCTTTCGACCCTTACAACATATATCAGCAATGTTGGACCCTCTCGTACAACGCAACAACTCCTAGAACTCCTTATGGAGAAACATGGGTGAGGCTTGGCTTTCATGGCGTGTTGGACGGAACGTTGGAAAATAAAAGTAATACTGTGCGGGTTAATCTCTCATCTGCACGACACTGATACGAAGACGAGACGCAGATTGCAGTTCTCGCCGAAGAGACGCTGACAATCAGCCTCCTAACTCAGAGGAGCGCATTGCCAAAAACGTTCCGGCCAGCACCGTGGGCTTTGTCATTTTAAAAACACGATTCAAAAACCTTTTAAAAAAATTTCAGACCGGAATAAACTATGAATCAACAGATTCTTTGAACGGATATCCTTGCTACATGGACTCTGCACTGGAAACCTATTTGAACAGGTTGAATGTGAGAAAAGCTCTGAACATTCCAGACTCTGTTCCAAAATGGACTGTCAATAAGTAAATATTAAATTATTTATTTGTTGCCTTCAAATCTACTTTTTCAGCAATATTATAAATGCGTATACTCAACAAGTTGACAGCATTGTGCCGAATCTTCAAATTATCACGGCAAAGTATGTAGTTCTTGATGATTTTTTATTGCAAATTTATGTTTCAATTATTTATTATATTTTTAGCGCTCCTGCAAATTTCAAAATACTGCTTTATAATGGTGATGTTGATACAATGGTGAACTGGTTGGGCGCAGAAGTGTTTACGTCTAGCAATTTTGAAAACTTAGGATTTAAAGTCAGTTTTTTTTAGGATTGTAAAATTTGATTTGTTTTTTTGTTAAGTTGTCAAAGAACCGACAGCAATGGACATATCAAATTGATGGAACGTATGAACCTACCGTGGCTGGATATTTGACGTCGTATTCTGGCACTTCTGTCAATATCGATGTGCTCACAGTAAAGGTGGGAAGCTTGATTATCCTTTTCGCGCCTTTAATGTCGGTAAAACATGAAAATATTATGATTTTAAACAAGTAAAAATCTAAAAACCCCGCCCATTTTTTTGAACTTGATTGCGCAATGTATTTCCGTGTTGTTTGAAATATGGCGTACAAATTATTCCGCTTATTGTATTTTCAATCGACTTGCGACATGAAAACGCTAATCTGCATTCACCCTTCTGTCTGCGCCTCTTCAAATATCACTGTGTTCGCGTTCGCGCAAAAAAAAGTGGGCGGAGTTTAGCTTTATCATGTCGCAAATCCCTTGAAAACACAATGCCTATACCTAATTTTTTATTTTTTCAGGGATCGGGTCACTTCGTTCCCCTTGATCGTCCTCAACAAGCTCTACAAATGATTTATAATTTTGTCTCTTCAAAGGATTACAGTACTCCTTATGAAACAGAACCTCCTATACTAACAACGACGACAACAACTTCTCCGACAAACTCTTCGACAAGCTCACCGTCCGCAAACGCCACGACATCTGGTTCTGTTTCGAGCACCGCTACACCACTTGTGACCACAACTAAATCATCCGTTCAACATTGTATGAGTTATTTACTTTTGGTTTATGTTAGCATTTTTTTAATTATTCGTCACTAATTGTTTTCCTATAAAAAACTTTTTTCATTTTCAAGTTTTTCTGTTGTCACATTCTTCTATTCACACAAAAATGTACGCTGGTTGAAGTGTAGACACACTTTTGACCACGCCCCAAGCTATTGAATGCTCGACTAAATGCTCTACAACAATCAAAACTCAACGTAAAAGGTTTGTGGGTTGCTATTATCTTCCTTCACGAAATAACTTTTGATGTAAATCTTTGTTTATTCATTTTGCGTTTAGAACTGTGAAAGTTCTACAATGCGTGATACCTTTAAACTATTCATATTGTTTTCTTTTTTACTCAATTCAGCGATTTGCCATTGTGAAAATAAAGTAGGTATGAGCCGATAGACAGGCAAAATATTCATTTTTATGTTAGACGACAAGAAATATTTTCTTATGGTCGGTAAAGCATCAGCAACGTTATTTTTCTGGATTTCTATTTGGAACGATTCACATCCCTGTTGCTGAAATTTGGAATGACGGTAATTTGAAAAAGAAAAAATAAGTACAATCTTGGTTTTTTCCAAGGCTATTTTGGATTTTTCTGCTTCACAGTCGTTTTTATCTGTGCCCACGGAATGCTGGTGACTGCCCTCGCGAAAGTTCGCCCTATTGAAAAAATTAGAATTGTGCCAAATTATGCGAATTCCACTATTTTTCAATGCATTTTTCAGGCAGAGAGCGTGTAAGCGATTGCCACGCGACTCAACCACAGCGCGTGGCGTCGGCGGAAAAAAAACGTTTGAAAAAAATGACCAGTTGGCCAGGGCTTTAAAATACAAGATTACAATTAAAATTTCAAGGAATGAGGAGTTTTTAAAAAGAAAAAAAACCCATGTTTTGCAGTCAGTGATCGTGTTCATGAAGCTCTTCTCATGGCTGACACTGTTCTTCTCGAAGTGGACTTCCACAATGAATCTGCAATTCAACAGTTATCTTCTTGCAAAAACCTCCCAAGTGGTCAAACCGCTCGGGATTATTTACCATTAAGTCTTTATGAAAAAATTGATAAATGTTTGTTGATGATCAAAAGCCCCACTACAGTTTTGATTACAGTTATGGATTTGTTTCACATCAATTTATTAAAGGAGCTGCAAACCCAGAACTATTATGACCCAAAAAACCTAATACAAGCTGAAAAAATCTTTAATGATTATGCAGGTGACAAAAATTAATAACAATGATAATAATAATAATAATAATAATAATAAACTTTAGGAAACTGGTGGAAAAAGCGGTCTGTGTGGCTTCTATTTTTTCTGCATCAAATGCGCAACAACATGATCAAACAAGGTTCTGGCATTTTCTTTGACTGGTATATTGCTCTCAAAGCTGCAGAAGAAAGAAAAACCATAATTTCTATAGAAACTTCGACAGAGCAGTGCAATCCGCTTTGGTCTGTATCTGAAGATGAGGTTTGCGAATCTTTTTAATTTTAGGGGTTGAGTTGAAGTAAATACTATTCATATGCATTTTTTTAATTATACCCTTTGCAAGCAAGTCCATTAGGAAAATATTAACTTTGTACTTCACCTATATCGTTCTGTTTTGAGTGGTCCTAGCTCTTGACAATAGAAACAATGCAAACAATGTGAACGACAATAGTGTGCCTTTATTAATAAAACAATAGCCCATGAACAATGGGAGTAGCGTGACAGACTAATTCAGTGGATATTTCACACATCCTTGGCGTGCTAGACACAACGTAAAAGCAAACGTGCCCTATCGCATTCTCTGCGTCTCCACAGTGATGCTCTGTCAAGTTTAGCTATTTTCGGCACGCCAAGATGGTCAAACGCGCTCCACTGAACTCAACGCTATGCGATTTTCAATTTGGTCTTCAAATTATATAATTTCACGTATAAATTCAACGTGAAATTAAATAGTTTGGAAACCAATATGAAAATCGCATGGCGTTGAGTTCAGTGGAGCGCATTTGACCATTTTGGCGGGCAAATTAAGCGAGTGCAAAAATAGAGACATAGAGAGGCGAGAAATGATCGGTTTCTTTTTTAAAGATTGTGTATGGTATAGAAGCATCATTGAAAGAACTTGAAGCATTACACGCAGAACGGTCAACTTTGTTGTGGAACTCAACAAGTAGGGAGAATGAACTTGTTAAACATTATAAATGTGGTACACTCGAGGACAAATTTTTTAACAAGAAAGAGATTCCGACTGAAATGGTTCACAACATTGAGGAATTCAGAGCCGCTAACGTAAGTTTTAAGAGCATGTTTCCGACGGGAGCACGGCTACACGGCGTGCTAGACCCTACGTAAAGAAATTCACGCCTTTTCGCGTGTGTCTGTGTCTCGACAGTGGCATTCTGCCAAGCCTAGCAAAAAGTGCGCAAAAATGGAGACACAGAGATGCGAGAATTGGCGCTCGAAAATTTGATCTCAAAAAATTTATCTGAAACGTAGTCCTCAACACGCCGTGGGCTACTGCCCTCGTGAAAGTTTGCTCCATTGAAAAAATATTGTAAGCGATGAGACGCAGCGTTGCCACGCGACGCAACCGCAGCGCGTGGCGTCGGCGGCAAAGAAAGAGTTTGAAAAAAAACAGTCGCCGGCACCACGTGAGAGTCAAGATGCTTCTTTGTTTCTTCCCTTTAAAATTGAAAACTTTCTCATTGCTTCCAGATCAGGGAGAAACTCAACTATGATATATTCACTCAGCGCAACTATCGGATGGCAAGACGAATGGACGAAGTTTTCCGTCAGAAAAGTAATCATATAGTATTTGTTGCTATTGGAGCAGGGCATTTCTTCGGCGATAACAGCGTTTTGCGGCATCTGCAGAGAAAAGGATATATCGTTCAGCAGATTGGCGAGAATGACAAAATGTATTTGGTTTTTTTTTTTCAATTGAATATCGGCAATATCAATCTTTCTTTTCAGCTCAATCACAAATGTACATCATCGAGCAAAGCCAAAATTCAAACGTGTATGGAAAAAAGAGCTAGAGTTGAATAAAAATCCAGCTGTTTTTGAAGCTGAAATAACGCTACAAAATAATGTGATCTCAAGGTTTCGATTTTTCACTTCTATAATGTTGTTGTTTTTCTTAACGTAAAGTTTGAATTAAAACACGGGGTGCTGGCTACCGTTTTTTTTCAAACACATTTTTTGCCGCGTACTCCACGCGCTGCGGTTGCGTCGCCTGACAACGCTTCGTCTGACGGTCTCTTCCTGAAAAATTAGCCAGCACCCGTGTAAAAAAAAACATACAATTGAATTGCGATTTGTATTTAGTTATTTGTTTATTATCTTGCCAAACAAAATTATCTAATAACGTATCCACAATAAAAAAAATAATCGTCATATTTTTGTACGAACTATTTGCTCAATTCAAATTGATTCCAAGAATGCAGTGGCCATGGATGTTCCAAGCTTTGCCGGCGAATCAGTAACCTGAAAAAAACAATTTTTAATTGAACATTTTTGAAGCAATATCTAAAGCAATAACACTTACAACAACACCCGCTTCTCTCAGTGCGTTGATTTTGTCGGCAGCAGTTCCTTTTCCTCCAGAAATGATAGCACCAGCATGACCCATTCGTCTACCTGGCGGGGCAGTTACACCAGCAATAAACGATACGACCGGCTTTCTTCCTTTGCCAGAATTGTTGTCCTTCAAAAATTTGGCAGCTTCTTCTTCTGCAGAGCCACCGATCTCACCAATCAGAATAATTCCTAAAAATGCAAACTTTCATTTTTGTTAAATGTTACTATTTTTGCTAACCTTTTGTTTCTGGGTCTTCGAGGAAGACATTCAAGCAGTCAATGAAATTGGTTCCATTGAATGGATCTCCACCGATTCCGACGCACAAAGTTTGTCCGAATCCTACTTGAGTAGTTTGATGTACAGCTTCATAGGTCAGAGTTCCGGAACGAGAAACAATGCCGACACATCCCTATAAAAAATGTTTATAGTTCAGGTGGATAAAGAAGTTTATTTTTTCAAAATAGTGATTTTTTATCGTGAATTTTATGTTTCTCTCTGCTTTCGAAGAACGGCAATTTTTGAAATTTTATTTTTTAAAAATGCTAAAATTTTTGGCGCACGGGGTGTTGAAAAGTACATCATGAAAATGTGCTGCGCTGCTCAGGCAGATTTGAGGAAACGCGGTTGTTACAGACTTGAAATGGTTGAATTTTCGCTGGCGGAATACGTTTTCTGCATGAAATAAACAGGAAATATTTTTTCTCGCATTTTTTCCTCTCAACACCACATGGCCCGTTCTAGTATTTATAATCGTTAATTATTGAAAAAAAAGAAGAAAACTCACTCGTTTGTGAATATGCCCTGGCATAATTCCAATTTTACATTGATCGGCAGAAATTATTCCTGGACAGTTTGGGCCCACAAGTCTAGTCTTATTCTGCTTAACCAAGCGCGATTTTACTCGCACCATATCATGCTGTGGAATTCCTTCCGTAATGCAGACGACAAGAGGAATTTCCGCATCTATTGCTTCTTCAATCGCATTTGCAGCGGCACTTGCTGGGACGTAGATAACTGAAGCATCGGCCCCAGTCTTATTTCTGGCCTCAGTGACGTTTTTGAAAACTGGAAGTCCAAGATGTGTCGAGCCGGCTTTATTGGCATTCACTCCACCCACAACATTTGTATTATATTCAAGCATCTGCTTGCCGTGAAAGGTACCCTGAAATTGTAAATTGAGAAAAAAAATTTAAAACTGAGTTGCAGACCTGTTTTCCAGTAAAACCTTGCACAATAACCTTTGTATTTTTGTTAATCTTTAAGTTATTGTAAGTGTTGCTGTAGAAGCGTAGCATTCCTGAAGAAAAAAAAAACAAATAAACAGTCTAATATAATAAAAAGGTGAAAAAATTACCTATCCGAAGATTCTTCGCATTGTTCATCAATTGTGAGTTCATTATTTTCGTCGTAACTAAATACATTTTTAATTTAAATTATTCGGGGCTTTGAGTGTATTTTGAAGAAGCGTTCGAGAGAAAAGCAGCTAGACTTTAAAATCGCCAAATTTTCCACAAAATGTCTCGGAGCGCATTTTTCGACACAGGTGAAATGAGTGCGACCGTAACCCATTTAAAAATGTGTATTTATATATTGCGAAAACAAAAAAAATTCAACGTGGTGTTTGCGTATTTTTTAAATTCAAACGTCACAGAAAAAATAGCATAGCAAATGAAGAGATTCGTTCACATTTTCGTTTTAATTTCAAAAGTACGCAAACAATATTGTTTTTCGTGATTTTTCGAACTTATTTACATTTAAAATGGGTTACGGTCGCACTTAATTCAACTGTGTCAAAAATGCGCTCCAAGATATTTCGTGGGAAAATGAGCAACTTTTGAGAGTAATATTTTCAATTTAATCCAATGAAAACATGCATTTCAATAAATTAAACTTGCAAATAGCGCAGTTTTATTTTAAAAAGTAACGCTAAAAGAGAAAAAAAATGCAAAACGAAAAAGCTGTTATTTATAAGTTCTCTAAAACCAGCGAAAAAGAGTGTAATTCTAAATATAATAGCTCCAAAAGTTCCTAGATGAAAAGAATTAAACAAACTTTTTCGGTAGACAATTTCAGAGAACAACAATATCGGAGCTTACTTCCATGTTACACTAAACAAGACACTATGAAAAAGACAAACGCAGAGAAAAATACAACATACGCAGCGAATTGTTCGTTGAGCACTAAATGTGACTGACTACTTATCGCAATTTATTCACAAAAGAACTCAACTAAATGCAAGGGAAATTGATTCATTTTTTGTTTTGAACCAATAACTATTCAAAGACATATTAATTTCTCAAATATTACATCAAAAAAGGTTATTAAAAATTGACCGACAAGAAAACTGAATCTGGAACCAACTTTTCCAGTTTTTTGTCATAACATAATGAACTGAAATCTTTACAGAAATAAATATTTACATGGGTTCATAAATGATTATACTTCCTGCACAGTGGAAAGGATAAACCACACACACTCTATTTTCTGCGTCTTTACCCTTTCCATCGGTCAATTTCCCGTCATTTTAAATAAATAAATACATTGTTGCGCACGGGAATAAGAAAAAAAAATCTAATAAATTTTTAATGAACACTATCATGAAAACAAAAAAGTTGCAACGCGGTGTTTGCGTACTTTTAAAAATCAAACAAAAATTGGAAAATTTATCTTCATTTGCCGTTTTAATTTGCAAAAGTACGCAACACCACATTGCAATTTTATTGTTTTCCTATTTAATACTGCTAATCGCCTGAATATTATTCACATGTGCGCAGAAAGCATAACATCAGTCGTGCATTGAATAACATGCACACGCACATTTCTTTATTTAATACATGTGTTTTTGGGGAAAATCTAATATATTTGAATATTTACATCCTCTGTAAATTTTAAAATGTGTTTATTATTTTAAGAAAAATGCTTAATTCGTGGGTTTGAAACATAATTCTTGTTTTGGTCTTTTCGTATTCAGAGAATTTCTAATGGATTTGCCATAGCTATGGCAAATCCATTAGAAATGGCTCCTAAAATAATCTATGATGGAAACGAAGTCGTGAGCAAAAAGATTAACTAACTATGTAAAGATAGCATTACATCGGCTTATTTCTCCTATATGTTTATTACTAGTTGCTCCCATTCCCATTATTTAGGCTCTCATGCTCTTATTGGTCAAAATATGCAAAACATTTCGATTTTTTCAGAATGATGCTAAACATTTTTGAATTTGATGACGCAAATAAATTCTACATAATAGTCTTAACATCAGTATTGGTAATTTTATTTCTGTTTAGTGTTTCATTTATTTTCCTTTCAGGGAGGATCTATAATTGGGTGGCTACTAAATGTATTGGTTTCGAGATTATTTGTTTTGAAAACTGAAAATAATCATCAGAAACAACAGAAACGGCACACGGTATGCTAACCTAGAGAAACAGCTTTATTACTCTCGTCTCATCAGGTGCTCATAAACTTTGAAAATAGCCAATTTTTCAACGAAATATCTCGAAACACAAATTTATTGACAAAGTTGAAATGATTGCGGTCGTAACCCATTAAAAATTACCAAAAACAAACGCAAAAATGAAAACAATAGGACTTGTTTACATTTTAAATGGGTTACGGTCACACTCATTTGAAATGTGTCGTTGGAAAATTCCTTTCGTGGGAAAATTGGCTATTTTCTAAGTTTATGAGCAGCTGCTGAGACGAGAGTAATATGAGTTTTATGTGTGAGAAATTACGGAAACCGGTAAAAAACAGTGATGGACGAGTAAGTTATATTTTCAGAGTTCACCGTTTGGAATCAACGCTTATGGAAGTCCCAAAACCGCCGAATGTAATAGTTTTACATCTCTCCCTCTTTTTTAACAATTATTTCTTTCTGACAGGTGATCATGATCATCAAAACGCGGAAAAAGCTGAAGAAAATGTGGAAGTCGATGGCTCGGAAGAACAAGATAGTGATGATCATAATGAAAAAATATCAAGTCGCTCGAATCCTGATAGTCTAAACTCAACTCTTGGGAAATTTCATGGAAAATTAGCCACTGCTCAATTAAAAGCAATATCACAGCAAATATCATCGGAAATGAGCAAAGAAGAAATCGAACAGGTATGCCAATGAGGCTACCCCGAATCAGAACTGTCCCAAATCAGAACTGTCCTGAATCAGAACCGTGTCCTGAATCAGAACTGTTCGTATCAGAACTGTCATAAATCAGAACTGCCCTGAATCAGAACTGTTCGAATCAGAACTGTCCTGTATAAGAACTGTCCTTTATCAGAACTGCCCCAAAGCAGAACTGTCCCGAATCAGAACTGTCATAAATCAGAACTGTCCCGATTCAGAACTGTTCGTATCAGAACTGTCCCGTATCAGAACTGTTCGTATCAGAACTGCCCCAAATCAGAACTATTCAATAAGCATGCTTACGGCCTAATATGTTGTTTTTTCATGATAAAACAAATTTTATTTAAAGATAGTTCTGATTTGGGGCAGTTCTGATACGAACAGTTCTGATTCGGGACAGTTCTGATACGAACAGTTCTGCTTCGGGACAGTTCTGATTCGGGACAGTTCTGATACAGGACAGTTCTGATTCAGGGCAGTTCTGAAACGAACAGTTCTGCTTAGGGACAGTTCTGATTCCGGACAGTTCTGATTTATGACAGTTCTGATACGAACAGTTCTGATTCAGGACACGGTTCTGATTCGGGACAGTTCTGATTCGGGGTAGCCTCATGCCAATAACTATGGTATTATTGTTTTAAAAAATTTGTCACCTGGCAAGAGGCGCGAATTTGAAAATAGGTTCCGCCCCCTCGCCGAGATTTTTCTGCAGTGGCTGCACCTCCGTTTGCAATCGCGCCGCGCGCGATTTTCTGTGTGGAATTTTCGTTCACTGTTGTTCATTTCTTCCGCCAAAGCTTTACAAAAAAACAAATATTTAAACTAATTTTGTCATTTTTAATAATTTGTTACTTCTGAAAAACAAAAAAAAACTTAATAATTATGAAATAAACAATTTCCTTCGCTGGAAAACGATTTTCTGGCATTCTTTTTCAGATTTTTCAGATTTTCCAGGTATTGTTTATTATTTGCCGATATAAAAGTGTGTGAGTTTTAATTTTTAATATTTTTAAATTTGTTTATAATAATAATATTTTGCAGATGCCTATTTTTTAAAAATCGCGCCTCTTGCCAGGTGACAAATTTTTTAAAACAATAATACACAGGGTGATGTGCGAAAGTGCGCTGCATTGAAAAAATCTTGACAGTGTGCCAAATTATGCGAATTCACATTTTATTGAAATGAATTTTGCAGGCGGGGAGCGTGTAAGGGACGAGACGCAGCATTGCCACGCGACGCAACCGCAGCGCGTGGCGTCGGCGGCAAAAAATGCGTTTGAAAAAAGGCAGTCGCCAGCACCCCGTGCATCGGAGAGTCGTAACTGAGTTTCGCTCATAAATACATATTTAATGACAAGCGGACATTCGGATACACGCACGGACACCCCAATCTGAGTTTTTATATATAAGAAAGATATGAGAGTTGAGGTTAATACATACAAAGTCTGAAGATGAGGTTGAACTGAGAAAAATGATGAAAAAAAATAAACGCGTTTGACCGTCCTCGTGGGTCGACAATAAATCTATAATTTCAGGAAACCCAAATAAAAGAAGATCAAATCGCTTCTATAATGAAACTTATGATGCAAAATCAAGAAAAGTTTGGAATGAGCAGCGATGACATAAAAGAACAGTTGAATCTCTATAATTTTTAATTTATTCTGTCCAAATATTGTGAAAAAAAAATTGCAACGCGGTGTTTGCAGACTTTTGAAATTCAAACGGCAATGAAAGAAATAGAATGGGAAATGAAGAAATTTGTTCCCATTTTCGTTTGAATTTTAAAAGTACGCAAACACCGCGTTGCAATTTTTTTGTTTTCACAATAATTAAGAATTTAAAAACTAGTTCTTTAAAACTTTTCACGGTCATAAATATTGAGTGAACGATAAAGTAAAAATCGGAGTTCTACTTAAATAGGCAGATAAAGCGACATGATACAACGCGAAAATTTTTTTTCAAACAGTTTATTTAATTTTAATCACATTTGTTGATATGTATATAAATAACTTTAAAATAATAGACATCTCTTTGTACACTTCCACAACGTTTCACTATTTCAAAGTTGATTGCCTCAAACGAGATGGGAGACGTCGTTGAGGACCGCGGCTTCGATTCTGAATAAAATCTCCTTTTCAGGTAGCTAAAACTTTTACAAACTTTGAGTATTTCATTGGTGTTAGGGTCAGACTGCTCTTCAGAGATGTTTGTACTTGAGAAGTTGGGCGATTTTTTAATTTCGTTTGTTGCATTGTTCGTTGCACGACCCGACAAATTAGACCCTACAGTAAAAAGATCTGTTTCCGAATCGCTGTCACTAAATAAAGATTTTTTGATTGGTTTTGCCGCATCCTTCTTTTTATCCAATGTGTTGTTTGAATGAGCAACGTGATTGTCGACAGTGCTCTAAATGAATTATTAATTTTTTTTTTAATATTTTATTTCTGCTGCTGTTCAGCCTTGCGTTTGCTGATATTTATTCTCGGATACCATATTTCCTCTAATATAGGCGCATGCGCGGGTACATTCCATTATAGCCCCCCGAAACATTTCATTATACCCCCCCTGGCATAAACGTTGGTAAACCCCCCCACCCATATCAATATATGCCCCCAACATGGAAGGTGGTGGAGCGGGGGGGGGGGGGGGTATAAAAATTTTTATCTTGGCTGAGTATCAAATGCAAGAAGCCAAATTGTGGAGTAAACAACGAGATTTTTTATCGATTTTCTTCCGTTTTCTTTTAATTTTTGTTAGATTTTCGAGTTTTTTCCTTCTTTTCTTTTAATATTTTGTCGTTCACGCTTTGAATATGCGTTTTTAAGCATTTATTGATGGCCGGGAAGTTCAGCGGCAACGCGCCGGAAGCATGTGTGACACTTTTCAAATTGGCGACCGGAGGGAGCTGGGCGGAAGCTTGCTTTGCGGGTTGATTTTTTGGGATTAAAAGCTTAAAGGTGAGCATAAAAGTATAGGAAAAGGTTACAGGGGGCCGATTAAACACTGAAGGATCCTAGCAAACTTCCACCCAGCTCCCTCCGGTCTCATTAAGCCCGCCGCCATTTCAATATAAACCCCCACCAGTGGTGGGGGGTTATAAAATTTTTTGAAATAAATGAGTATCAAACGTAAGAAACGAAACTGAGCGATGAAAATCTCATCCCTAATCAAAATCAGACGTAGGATTCAACTAGGAGAGATTTTGGACATTTCAATAAAGCACCCCACCATTTCAATAAGCCCACCCACGTGGGGTGGTATAACAAAAAGGGCGTTTGGGGGTGTATAATATAATGATATGGGGGGCTATAATGAAAGATTACCAGGGAATTCAATATGACCCCCCAAAACAACGGTGGGGGGATATGTTAGAATCTAATATGTCCCCCCACCGAGATATTTCATTTTATGCCCCCACATTTATAACCCCCCACTTTCCAAGGTGGTGGGGGGGTATTCCAACTGGTGGGTGGTCTTAAATGGGTGGGGGGGTATAATGGAATTTTCCCGCATGCGCTTCTATTGTTTCATTTCATCACAACTGCCGGGTATTTAGAGGTTTGTACACCAAACTTCGGCCGTCTCATGCCTGCTTGGTTAGAAAGTGTTTTGCCGAGTTTGGTGTGCAAACCTCTAAATACCCGGCAGTTGTGATGAAATGAAACAATAGAAGCGCATGCGCCTATATTAGAGGAAATACGGTAAATCGTGAAATTCGGTAAAAAATTAGTAAGCGCGCGGGCGATGCAAAAAAGGATGTGGTCATTGCTTATCAGTTTTTTTTTCGACAACGCAATTTTTTAATGGACCTATTCAAAGTACTGTAGAAAAACGGAAAAAATGACAAAAAAACTGGGAGAAAACTCGCAAAATGCTCCGATTGGTCTGAAACTTTGGGAGAAACTGTAAAAAATGCTTCCGGACTTTCTCAGAAAATTTTGGACCGAAATATCGATTTAAAAAAATATTGATTCTTTTTCTGAAAATTTTCTAAAATCGATATTTCGGTCCAAAATTTTCTGAGAAAGTCCGGAAGCATTTTTGAAAGTTTCTCCCAAAATTTCAGCCCAATCGGAGCATTTTCCGAGTTTTCTCCCAGTTTTTTGTCATTTTTTTTCGATTTTCTACAGTACTTTGAATAGGTCCATAAATAATTTCTAAGCCAATTTTAAGCTTGAAAAAAAACTTACAATATCATGTGCAAGATTTTTAGGCAACTTTGATTGTTGTTTTGCCGCAGTGAAATTAGATTCAGTTTCTGATTCAGAGTCTGAACTGAATATCGATTTTTTGACTGGTTTCTTGTTTTGGTGGATAGGTTTTTCATCCGGAATAGACGGTTTCTCACTGAGTTTCTGTAACTTTTGCGTTATATTTAGAAAGTTGAATAAGGAGTTTCAAACCTGAATTTGGCCGTTTTTGTTTTTGTTTGTGTTTTCTTTTGAATCAACCACTTTTGAGACTTGTGCACGTTGTATTGATTCCAAGTTGGCCTTCATATTGTCTGGTAGTTTGTCTAGCACGTTGGTGATAGGAGGACTTTCTTCTGAATTTTGGAACAATTATGGACACTTATCGTAGCTTGATTGATCAACGCAGAAACTTTTAGGCCGCATAGCGATTTTTTCAAAAGCGAGTTGTCATTTCACGCGTTTAGCTAAACATGACAGCACGCCACTGTGGAGACGCAAAGAATACAATAGAGCGCATTTGCCTTTACGTAGTGTCTAGCATGCCGCAATTACGGGCGCAACAGCTCGCGCCTACGGTTAATATCAAGTACCTTTAGCTGGAATGACGTCCGAAGAATTCGTTGAACTTGAACAATCCTCAAGAATTTTCGGTGTAATATCTTCAATTTTCTGTTCTTCTTCATCTTCATCGTTCACCAAATTGCATATTTCATGTGAAGATTCTGATATGTTTTCTATGGAAGCGTTTTCCTCCTCCTCCTCCTTTTCATCAATTTTTTTATCACCGGATGCGCAATCAACCTGATTTGAATCATCGGCAATCTGGGGAGACATACCATTGCTCCAGTTTTCAAACCGAACAATGTTGAAGTTTACTGTTGAATCGTTTTCCAATTGTTCTTGAAGTACCATTACACTTTTCTGAATATTTTCAATCAAAATCATGAAAAAAATTTGGACGAAATGTTAGATTTCTCAAAAAACTATCGAATAATATTCGCAAAAATTATGACAGCCAGGTCTGGTTTAGCCATTTTATTGACAAATTTGTCAAAAAAAAGATTTCAACCAACATTTTGTTGAGAATCCATAACCGTTGCTTTAAACATATCCAAAAACACATCATTTTCAAAAATCGTTTTCTGATTCATCTGCAGATGTTCGGAACCAAATTTGTTGTCATTACCAGCAATCTGAAACAAAATTTTATTTAATTTTTAAGAGATGCAAACCTGTTTCACGGCCTTTTCACTCTTTTTGTTCAAGATTTTAGAGGCAGTTCTTGTAACTCGCAAAGAAACTAGTTCACATTGACGCTCTAAATCTTGCATTGCATCTCTAATCTGCTCTGTTTTCTTCTGGAGCCTCTCAAAAACCTTGTAAGTTTTATCCGTTATCTGAATTTTGAAATTTAGGTTGATAAAATATTCATATTTACCGCATAGTCAACTTTTAGGGAGCTTGAGCCCAAAAGTTGGATTTCCGTCATGTTATCGAGCGGTTTTCCTTGCCCTGCAAGAAAAATAGCATGAAATTATTATTACAAAAACGCGAGCCGGATAGAGGTGCATATTTATTTAGAAAAAATGGTTTTACCTCTAATTTCAACGACATGTACATAAATAGTAAAAATTATTTAACGTATTTTGAATGGATTACGGTCACATTCATATCAGCTGTGTCAGTCTTGCTAAATTTTATCTTGGAAGAGTTTGCATTTTCTAGGCCGCAGCTCGCTCTCTCACCAGCGACACGGTGTGTTGAAGCGTACAATTTTTCAAAAAAATAAAAAGTACGCAAATTTCCGTCACTTGCGCATTCAAATTATAACGTTACAGGTTTCTGTGCATGCGCCGCAACTTACGACAATTCAAAAAACATTTTCATTGAAAACTCATGAAACAATCATGTTAATTTAACGAAAAGTGCACTGGGGTCTGAGGAGGGAGTGAGTAAACGCGCCCGGACGCACACACGCAACGCATCCAAATGAGGCCCAAAAAATAAAAAAGGCGCGCGAAAAATTTCGCATTATCGGAGAGAAAAACCAACGCAAAATCGTGAAAATTACGAAATCCTATCCAAAAATATTTCGCGCGCGTTGATTTCTCTCTCCGATAATGCGAAATTTTTCGCGCGATTTTTTATTTTTTGGGCCTCAATTGGATGCGTTGCGTATGTGCGTCCGGGCGCGTTTACTCACTCCCTCCTGATACCCCAGTGAAAGTGCTTCTAATCGACTCATTAATTTTTTCTTATGCGGAAGAGTACAAAAAAGGTAGAAAAGACGTAAATTTATTGATTGATGCGATATTTCAAACACAGTGACCGTAATCATAAAAATTTCTTTCAATGAGTAGTGCGAGGGGGCGCATTTGCAGCGGTGCACCGTTAAACACACCGTGAGCGACGAAGCTAATATGTGTAAATTGACGGACAAAACAAAAAAGGTTAAAAATTGTAATTTAATAAACAGTTTAAACTATTTTCTGAATACACAAAAGATAAAACAATTTAAATCGATCAAAACAACTGCTTTTTTTTTTTGAAAACAACAGCGAATTTTAACCGAAAGGAGAGATAAGAGTGCTCTAGACAGTAAAAGGAATGTCCCGTCTGCAGCAAACGAATAAATAAATACGTTTTTGCTAATTTTTTGAGGAATAAATATTTAAATTCGCCGCAAAACTCTTGAAAATTTTTTTTTCAAAATTATTTAGTCACGCACAAATAAGCGTGCTATTTACTTTTCAAAGAACTTAATAGTTTGCAAATAAATCGTTTTTAAATATCGACTATTTATTCACTTGTTTAATTGCTCACCGCATGCACTTTTTTGCGCGTTAAGTTATCGATAGAGCTCACTTACAACCGGTCTGACCAAGTTTATTTACGGAGCGGCGTATATTTAATTTTCTCATTTTCTATATATTGAAAACTTATTATTTTATGTGTTTACAGCCTGAAAATGAAAATTTTCTGTAGTTTTCTGATTAAGATTGCATTCTGTAAATAGTTTACTAGAAACAAATTAGTAGGAAAAACTGCGCATATGGTTAGAAATTCGACGAGAATTATTATGGATTAGTGACGAAGCGACTCTTTGCTGCAAATTGTGCACCAGCAAATTGAAAACATTTTGCAAGAAATTGTTTCCTCTCTCGCCGCCAAGAGCTGAATCGTGGCGAGACCCGGCGATTGCTGGCGCATAACTTGATTGACACGCTGTCTCACTACGTCTGAATCCATAACACTGGGGTATGAGGAGGGAGTGAGTAAACGCGCCCGGACGCACACACACACGCAACGCATCCAAATGAGGCGCAAGAAATAAAAAAGGCGCGAATAATTTCACATTATCGGAAAGAAAAACCAAAGCAAAATCGTGAAAATTATGAAACTCTATTCAAAATTATTTCGCGATGGTTTTTCTCTCCGATAATGCGAAATTTTTCGCTCGCTTTTTATTTTTTGTGCCTCATTTGGATGCGCTGCGTGTGTGCGTCCGGGCGCGTTTACTCACTCGCTCCACTCCAGTGCCATATACTCAGCGAATGCATCATCAGCCTCGCTCTACGGCACTTTTCAATTTTCAACAGTGTAGGGCGCCTTTTTTTAAGCGAAAAATCAAATTTTAACTGCAATTGGTCGTGGATACGTCATTTTCCGTTGAAAATAAGTGTAAACACTAGAATTCGAGTTAATCTTGCAAGTGCAACACGGTTTTACAGGAGTTTTGCATTAGAGCGAGGTTGATGATGTATTCGCTGACTATAATACTACTAAATGAGCAGACGTAAATAAATTAATATTTTCGCGTCATTGTTTACTGTAACCGACAAGGAAGTTGAGATGACGTGGTCGCATGCTGTGTATTAAACTGCTGACAATGCGTAACATCGTGATAAGAGGGTTTCGGAACATTTTATCAAAGAAAATGCATGAGATAAAACTTCAAAACAAAAGAACAAGAACCTATTGTACTGACCTCTTTCCCACATTTTGATTAGCCACACAAAAGTTAACCGATAAGTGCATGTTAAGAGTTATCTCATTGATACAAAATATTTATAACACAATTTTAATTTTCGCCCTGAGTTAAGCACTTGTGTTAAATAATCAGAAAGCAAACACTGTAGTAATTGCTTCTATTCTGATATGAAAAACTAAATTTTGATCTGTGTTTGTTTGCCAAAATGGCTCCATTATTACTTCAACTTTTTTTAAAAAATACATTGATAAATATTAAGAGTTGACGTGCAAGCAATAAATATTCATTTCATGGAAACATATCAAGTTTATAAGAAACGATGGATCTACCTACTTGCTATAAGTATTATTAATTTTTCTAATGGAAATGTAAGTACATTTTATATACTCGCACGGTGTCCAGGATTTGAAAAGTGGGCGGAGCCGAGCAAACGTGCCCCACTGGATTTTTTCGCGCAAAATTCAAATTTTGATGCATTTTTTATGTTCTTCGGCAAAAAAAAGCATAAATTCTTAATTTTTCCCACGTGTGCTCCAACGGAATTATAGCTGAGGTCTTTAGAAATTTTTAAGCCTAAGAACGTCGAATTTGATTCAGCCACCATTTCGAAATCATCGTATTGAGTTTTTTGATGTTTTTGCAGGATAAATCTTTACAAAAATCGAAGTTTGGGCAATTTTATGGTATTAAAAGATACAATACATACATTTTACAAAGAAAAACAGGTTTTACTGAAAGAAAAATAATAAAATTAATTAAAAAATGCGAGAGTCGAAAAATGCGCAAGCACCAAAAGTTCGCCATGCAAGTTTGTTGGCGCGCCAGCAAATCAGGCTCCGCCCACATTTCAAATCCTGGACACTGCGACCCGGTATAAAACGCTGAAAACTCGCTCCAATCGAACAAAGAATTTCGCATGCATTTGGAGTGAGGTTTAGAGAAATCAGAGGAAAACATCGGCCACGGCTCTTTCAATTTTCTGCACTCTCTCGTCGCCAACGTGGCCGCGTCCACCACTGTGCGAAGGAAGCGCGTTTGCAGCGCTCCGTACTGAGAATATATTTTGAATGTTTTTCAAGTGATTTTTATTGTTTAAAAAAGTCTAAATCTTCGTGAGAGACGAAAAAAAAGTTATTGTGTTTTCAATCGACTTTCGACATTAAAACGCAAGTCTGCATTCACCGTTCTTTCTGCGTCTCTTCAAATATTATTGTTTTAAAAAAGTTGTCACCTGGCGAGAGGCGCGAATTCAAAAAATAGGCTCCGTCTTCTCGCCAAAATATTTTTGCAATTCTGCGCGCGCGATTTTATGCGTTGAATTTTTGTTACCTTACTAACAAATACCCACTTAAGAAAATTAAAAACTCAATTTGAATCAACAGTTCACAAAATTCGCTTCAAAATACCAATTTTTATACAGGTTTCCAGAAGAAATTGAAAGGCACTGGACAAAAATTCGACGCAGAAAATCGCGCGCACCGCGAATGCAAATTGGCGCGCGCAGAATTGCAGAAATGTTTCGGCGAGGAGGCGGAGCCTATTTTTTGAACTCGCGCCTCTCGCCAGGTGACAACTTTTTTAAAACAATAATAACACTGTGTTCGCGTGGTCGCGCACAAATAAGTGGGTGGAGTTTCGCGTTTTCATGTCGCAAGTCGTTGAAAACACAATAGGCATAATCTCTTTTCCGGAATTTTATCTTTTGAAAGTTTGACCTGCGTACAAAATGGGTTCATTCATAAAATTGTTGACAAAATACTACACACAATTGGTAGGGAATTCGAACAATGGTTCGATTGTCCTGAAGCATTGTGAAAAAAAAGATTAAGAATTTTTAACTGGCATGGCCTAATAATACCAAACTAAATACTATACTAGGTACGGGAGCTGCAAATGCGCTCCAATTGCAGAATGAATTGAGCGCGCATTAGAGGGACTTAGAGAGTGCAGACAGTAGCGAATGAAAAGCGCAACCGTCTGCACTCTCTCAGTCGCCACGGTGATTCTTTTACTACCGAGCACACTATTCTCGTCCACCGATTTGTTTTTTCTGTCGCGATTTTCTAAATGACTTCGGATCGAGAAGTTTTTTGTCACATTACTTCCTCTCATTATGGCGCATATTTAAAACCGGAATTGGTCTGATTTTTTACGTACAGTTTCAAATTCACGGCGATTCTTTTACTGCCGGCCACGCATTTCTAGTCCCCCGATTAGGTTTTTCTTGTCGCGATTTTGTAAATGACGTCTGATCAAAAAGTTGTCTGTCACGTTACTAGCTCTCATTAGGGCGCATATTTTAAACCGGAATTCGTTCGTTTTTATACGTACAATTTCAAATAAAACTGGTTTTCCGTGGTGGCCGAACTGATTTCGCAAATTTTTTTGCCGCATTTTGCAAAAAGGGGAGGGAACTCCGCCCACTTCATGTGATGAGAGAGTGAGAGAGTGCGAGGTGGAGAGGGGAAATACTTGCGATCGGGGGACTAGAAATGCGTGGCCGGTAGTAAAAGAATCACCGTGGTCGCGAACGTGGCGGCCTCTTCAATTTTTGCTAATGGAGCGCATTTGCAACGCAACGTACTATATTTTATTTTCCGTATATTTTCCGGGAGTGCGCACAGTCATATTGCAGGCAGGCTTTCTCGGAAATAAAAATTTATCTTCCGAGTTCCGTCGAAAATTTCCGATTTTTTAAATTTTCTCTTCCGATGTTCCGACGGAATTCCGAATTTTTATTTTTTTTCCGAACTTCCGTCGGAATTCCGATTTCCGATCGGAAAAATCGGAAATTAAAATGAATAGGCCATAAAATTTTAAATTATCCACAAAAAAGTTTAAAAAATTGTGAAAAGATACGTAGATTCGTGTTTTAAATTGGAAATTTGTGTCACGGACATGGTCAAAATTTAATTTTTTGCAAAAAAAAAAAAAACGATTCTTCGTACCAAATTTCGACAGAACGGAAAACGGAATTATTTTCGGAAATCATTTTGTCTCGGAACGGAATCGGTATTTTTTTCGAAAGTGAAACTGCTTTGGAACCGGAATGGGAAATTTCCGACGGAATTACGACTTTTCGGAAATTTCCGAGAAAGCCTGATTGCAGCCTCTTTGGGAACTTAATATTACAGACATGGATAACATATGCTGCCATTACATTTTACACAAACGATTATTACTCTTATGAAAACGCGGCTCTTTTTTTCAATACTATTTTCATGGTATTATCCATTCCTGTTGGATTCTTGGCTTGTTGGTGGATTGATAAATATGGACTTTGTTCTGCGGTAAGTAGTCTTTACTCTGCGCTGAACGCGCCCGGGCGCACATTTAAGACTCAAAATTTCGAACATTGTCCTTATGCGTCCGAGAGTGTTTGTTGACTCCCGATTCATGTCCCTGACAGAATCTACTGCTCTCAATACAGTGAAAAACTGTCAGTGTACGAAATCGCTTGATAAACACGGGGTTTTGGCGAATGTCCTCGCGAAAGTGCGCTCCATTTAAAAAAAATCTTAGCAGTGTGCCAAATTTTGCGATAACGCATATTTTAAAAAGAATTTTTCAGACAGAGAGCGTGTAAGTGATGAAAAGCAGCGTTGCCACGCCACGCAACCGCAGCGCGTGGCGTCGGCGGCAAAACATGCGTTTTTAAAAAATGTACACTTCATTCCGCAAACCCACTTGAAATGCAACAAGTTTCAGTATCACATTGGCACATGGGCGAATTTCTTAGGTAATGTTGTTCGTCTTGTTGCATCTGGATCTTTTGTTCATGAAACAGCTCGGTTAGTGCCTATTAATAACTTGCACAATGTAAAAATAATTAAAAATTTTACTGAAATTATTCTTGCACATATTTTAGGTTTCCAATAGCTCTAGCTGGACAAGCTACAGCCGCGTTTGCGCAACCATTCGTAATGTTTTTACCTACAAAATTGGCAGCGTATTGGTTTGCTGACAATGAACGAGCTATAGCGAACACTTTGTCCTCCATGTCAAATCCCATTGGAATTGCTGTTATGTATTCAATAGCGCCGGTATTTGTAAACAAAAACACTCCGGAAAACTTTTTCCAAATGGTAAAATTAGTGGGAATCCAAGCAACATAGAACAGCTCAAACTTTTAGAATATTGCTGTAACAGCAGTGGCTGCTATTCCAGTGGCTTTGTCAATTTTTATTAATAAATCACAACCACCGACACCTGCAACACCTTCAAAGGCAGAAAATGTCAAAACTCCGTCATTTTTGCAGGGCGTGAAATTGTGTTTCAAGTCCAAAACATTTACAGTGTTAGCCTTTTGCCTTGGTATGTTTTGTTGAACACCAGACACACTTTGCAAAAAGAGAATAATGGAAGAGTGGTTTGGTATTGTTTTTTCAATCGACTTACGACATGAGAACGCGTTACTCCGCCCACTTTTTTTCGCGCGACCACGCAAACACAGTTCGATTCGAAGAGAAGCTGAGAAAGCATGTCTTTTTTTTTCTCGTTCTCATGCTGCAACTCGATTGAAAACACAATATATTCCCTTTATTTCTTACTGTAACGGGTAAGGCCATTTATTTAAAGAGCAATAGAAAAGGGTAGCTTAGCATATCTTTTAAAAACTTAATAGTTCGAAATTAATTGGAACCTATTTACGTTGCACTTCACGTTTTTAATTAGGCGGTGGAGTCGGTTTGTTCAATGCTTTATATAACAACTTACAACCAGCTCTGTGTGTGAAAGGATACAATCAAACATTCAATGGGGGAATGGGAACTCTTTTAATCACATCGGGACTAGTCGGCTCGGCTATAAGTGGGCTGATTGTCGATAAATGGGGACAATTTGAAAAGGTTATTATTCTAAAATTCTTAATCAATTTATCATACATAAAAAAAGTTTAAAGGTTATGAAAGTTTCTTTCTGCTTGGCGGGAATAGCAGCGGCTTCACTGACAGTGTGTATAAACTACGAAAACGTTGAATGGTGGGTGATAATTTCAATTTGTGCTTTTGGAGCGTTTGGATTTTCCATTTATCCAATCGGACTGGAAATGGGAGTGGAGGCAACTTTTCCAGTCGCTGAAGCGACTTCTACAGGCTTAATAATTATGCTCGGCCAAATTCAAGGAGTTATATATGTTGTTATAACAAATCTGGCTGTTGGCAAACCAAACCCTCATGATCTTGCAGTGCAGACTTGTGTTGATTACAATGATCAGCTTTCAACAGTTCTTACTTGGAAATGTGGGAAATGGTAGCAGAGCAGAAATAATTAAAAATATATTTTCAGGGCCATTCATTATCTGGTTATCCTGTATATCAATCCTTATTATATTGTTTGTCGCCTTTTTCTGGCCAAAATACAAAAGGAGAAACTATGAGCAAGGAAAAATAACAGAAGATTGTACTTTTTAGCTGCATTTTTATTTTTGTATGTATTTATAATAATCAATAAAAAGCCTTTTCAAGATATTCTGTCAATTAAAAAAAATATAATTATCAGTCACTGAGAAACTCTTTTTCTTGTTTGGCATTATTTATCAATTTGTTTATGCTGTCAATTGACTTTTTGGCATCCAAGTACTCTTCGTCTCCCAAAACTCCTTTGCCAACATATTTCGCTTCTTTCGCGTAATTTTCGCAAATCTGAAAATGCCTCATTTTAGAAAATCACTGATTTGATACTCTGACTCAGCGGCAGGAAGCTTTTACCTACTTGGGCTATCAACTCATCATTTTCTGGGCAACCATTGCAATGTACAGACTAGCGATTTTGTGATTCGTGCGCAGTCGGCACGATCGGACACAGTTGAAATGAGTGTGACCGTAATCCATACAAAAATTTCAACGAATGAGTGAGAAAAAGATGCAACAAAACGACAAAAAAATGAGCAACAGACTCTCACTCTTTTTTTATCGATTACGGTCACATTCATTTGAGCTATGTATGGTCGCGTTGACTTTATTTTTCCTGCTCATTCTCCATGCAGGAAAATAACAAAAAATTATGGTTTGCATAGGGTTAAAAGGACAAAAACATTCACGTAAAATCCCATAATATGGCGCATACGCAGGGAATAGTCAAATATTACCTTAAATGAATCCTCATCGGCAACATCCAAATAACTTTTCACAAGTTTTGCGTAGCTAACATATACTTCCAGACCACCGGGTGCATTCTTATCCTTCCATATTTTCTTGGCAGCTAGAGAAATTTCATAGAAAATATCCTAAAAAAGATTATTCCAATCAACAAAAAATAAATGCATTATTTACTTTCAACCGAGACCAAGCATTACTCCTTTCTTCATCTCTTGCGCAGCGACTCAACTTACTGAATACTTCGTAAACAGCATCTGTATACAGTTCTAACCATTCCGCGGATTTTCTGAACAGCTAACGTACATATATATCACAGCGGGCTGACCGGAAGGTTATTGGCAACGCGCTCCGCTGAGTTGGGAGGTTTCTTGTCTGTGTCTCTTCGGTGAAAGTCGCTACAAAACAACAATATCCTCGCACTCTGCTTTTCTGCGTCTCCTTTTCGTATTAGCTAAATGTCGCATATGGTAGGGAAATGCGACCAAGCTTGTTAGGCCACAATATTTTTTTTTTTGAGAAAGAAATCCGCGCAGTTTAAATTTTATTTTCCAACGTTCCGGCCAACATGCCGTGACATATATTGATTAGACCTCATCACACATACGTTATTTTTAAATCTTCCAATAGTGGTAAACACGAGAAACAGGCACTTTTTTTGTCATCAAATGAACAGCTGCAAAAATAAAATATCCGTGGTTTTTTTGTTGGTATTGTGACAAAAAACCTAGTTAGCTTTTCACAGATGATGACGTTTATCGTTTTAATTTCCGAAAGACTGTATTCGATTCCACTTTCTGAGGTGAATCTGAAAAACGTTTTGTGGGATATTTTAGGCATATTATTTACGTCTCGATGGCATTTAATGCTTCCTCTAAATTTCCAGCGTCAACAAGCTCCATCGCCTTTTTAAATGCTTCATCTCGGTTATCAGACATTGAAAATCTGCAAAGAATGGTCCAAGGTAAAAAATATAAAGTAAAATAAAATAAAATAAACAAAAATAAAAACAGAGATATATGATGCTCAAGAAACACATCTGGGTTACTAGGTGTTTCTCAGAACAAGATCAGTGTAATTATTTCTCTCGGTTGGCAAAGAAATGGGTTGAAGTAGGAAGAGAAATATTGAAGAGAGTCGGAAATGCAGAAAAAACACCTAAAAGTCATGAAGAAGCTCAAAAATTAGGTGTAACGCTAATGTAAGTAGGAAAATAAAAATAAATAAACAAGATTTTAAGAGACTGTGACTCTAAAGAAAAGTTCACAATTTAAAAAGCAAGCACAACTTTTTTGTGAATAAAAGAAAAACACTAAATATAAATAAATAATATTCGTGAACCTTATAATATTCATGAACTCACAATGAGAACCAATTTACTGTTTCGTTAAAACAATTTTCTTTCACGTTAAACAATGAAGAAGCAAAGACGAGAGAAAACATTTCAATTTGATCTGAGGGGCACAAAAGAGCGTAATGATCTCAAGCAAATGACTCGTCTTCACATGATTCGTCTTGGATTTCGGATCCGTATCGGAAAACAATGAATGCATGTGTAAAAGTATTACGCTTTTTCACTTTTTTATTCAACTTTCTTTTTTGGGTAAGAATGACTAGAATTGTTTCTATTATTAACTTCAAATTCAGTTGACAGGAGTTATTGTCTTTGGCCTAGGAATATGGCTGCTTTTCGATCCATCTGTGAACTTTTTCTTCGCATCGCACTCTACTCATTCAGGTATACCGTATACGCGGCAGGAGGTGCAGAATAAAAACACAAATCTTTAAAGGTTACTTTGGTTACATAGAAAGAATTCTGGTGTTAACAGGAGTTATTGTCATGCTGGTTGGATATTTTGGATGCATTGGAGCCTGGAAAATCAACCAGTGTGCATTATCCTTTGTAGGTTTTGTTTAAAACAATTTCTCAACAAATAACGTTTAGTTTTCAATAATATTGACGCTGCTTATTGTGTTGGAATTGGCTTCCGCTATACTACTTGTTCAAAAGCAGGAGCACGTGAAACATTATGTGGAGAGCAGCATGTACGATACTATTCAAAATCGGTACAATTCTGAGTCGGCATTTAAAAACGCATTTGATAAAATTCAAGAAGAGGTCAGGCATGTTTAAAAAATGGTTTTTATTGCTCGGATTCAGACCAGCTATGCATCTAGAAATGGCGCAAGTACCAAAATTCCCTCAGAAAAACTTTCATGGAAATTGCCAAAAAAAAGCCTATACTTTTTTAACGCGCGAGTTTAACCAATTTTACAAAATTCAGTTTAGTTTCAATGCTGTGGTGTGCGTATGTATACGGATTGGCTGAGCACAAACTGGGAAGCTGATGGATTGACTTCCTTGAACGTTGACAATAAATACTCGGCAAAGATAGAGCATGGAATAGGCTCATATGGAGTAATTGGAAAAAATGTTTACGGTAAGAAATGCGGACAGAGTTTAGCAATACTTTGTAATTAAACAACTTTTGCAGGCCCAGTCCCAGTTTCCTGTTGTAACAATCACGGAAAACTGCTGTATCACGAAAATTGTGGAACTTCATTTGTGCAAGCTCCACTTTCTACCTATGCACAGTTTTTGAACACAAGAGTAAGATATTTTATATACCGTGAAACCTGTATTAGAACGGTACGCTATCCTATCCGTTTTCCGAAAAATCTAAAAGTATCTTGCACGGGATGATGGCGATCAGGGCTCTCAAAACGGCCCCGCGGCCGGCTTTGCGAGCGTGAATGACAAAAAAGCCGCGGCCGGCCTTAAGGCCGAGTGTGATGAAACAACTCTCTATTTTTCGTGTTCTTTTTTTTCAAGATTTCTCGGAGATCAATAATTATGTGGAAGATCAGTGCAATTTTTCGATCTTTCACAGTACCCACGGTCCCCCAGCCGGCCGCGGCCAGCCGGATTTTTGACAGCCCTGATGGCGACTGCCTTTTTTTCAAACGCATTTTTGGCGCGAACGCCACGCGCTACGGTTGCGTCGCGTGTCAACGCTGCGTCTCATTATTTGTACGCTCTGTGGCTAAAAACTAATTTCAATAAATGCGATTTCGAATAAATTGGAACGCCGCCAAGATTTTTTTTAATGGATTCGCGGAAATCCAAACTATCCATTTTTTAGGGTTGCGTCGATGTGATGTATGACAGCGTTCACAAGTCACTTAACACTGTTGTTGCGATATGCGTACTTCTATGTGCTATACAAATCGTTGGAGTTGTCCTATCCGTGTTACTTTGTTGTTTTCCTAGTCATCACAAATAAAGAATATACCCAAATTAATTGCGTACAAGAAATTGTTGAATAAAAAAATTAAAAGTTTATAAAAAAGAATTATCAAGTGAATTATGTTTTAGACCACCAACAGGTACAATTAATTTTCCGTATCCAATAGCCATTTAGAGTATTCGAATACTCTAAAATTAAAAACTCGTACTTCTCATATATAATGCCAATTTTCAAATCTTTAAACACATTTCGGCGGATCAAGTGTTGTTTGGACGTTGCCGAATCGGAAGTCGCAGCAAATTCCGCAAATTTCTCTTTCCTCCACCACTACTTTCTCCATTCTCAGCTGCTTGAAGCACACCAACTTGCTGTGGAGTAAGTAAGCATAGTGATGACGCTACTGCTAACCCAGAAGTTCCATTTGGAGTCACGGTTTGGCCTCCAGTTGGCAAGCGGACAGCTAACGTGAAAATTCCCGCGCGATAGTTGCTACACGGTTCAATTGACAATGGTGTAGGACCACTCGCCGATGACAGCTGACTTAATATGCTCAACTCCATTTTTGTAGAAGCAAATGGACGAGATGCCATCTGAAAAGAAATATAAAACCAAAATAGATTAATAAATATTCTCTAACATGTTGAATTTCATCAATCCTTCTCTGATTTCTGCGATATGCTTCAATCCGAACTTTAATCATCCATAAGAGACCAGCTACCACCAGCAAAACGATGAAACATCTATGTATTAAAAATTCAAAAGAAAATAGAAAATTTTAAGACTTACGCTGCAAAAATCACAAAGAAAAGTACCCAGTTAATTGGGGGAGACTGGGCAAAACTAACAACGATTTGCACTGGTGTGGTAAAGTTGTAAACGCGTACCTAAAATGAAATGTTCATTTTGTGGCCTCCATAATTGCAACAAGGTATTTTTGCAATGGAACTGGTCATTTTAATAAACGTGAACACGTTCATTGCAAAAATAGCTTTACAGATATTTCTTGCTTACAAAAAAGGTGGTGTTTGAATCGGGACCAAATGGATATCCTTTATCAGACGCGACGTAAACACGGCGGAATCCTTTCGAGTCGCAAGCAGTATCTACCTGAAAATATTTGTTTCTAAGGAATGTTTTCATTATCGTTTTAATGTTTTTAAAAGCACGAAAACACCGTGTCACGAATATTTTTTGTTTTCCCAATAGCATCGAACAAGAATTTTCACTCACCATCATTGTTTGTGTACGCTCTGGTAAACCGTCAATATACGATGAAGTCATATTCAGAGCGACTAGAGCACTTGTGGAACTGCCAATTCGCTCGGAATCACAACTTATTTGAAATGTTACATCAGTATCTTTCTGCAAAACAGGCACAAAACAGTTTTCGCCAATTCTGAATATTAATCATACCTTATAAGGAACACTATAAAGAAAGATTTCACTCGTGTGGTTGTCTTTCTCATCCTTTTTTAACTTGAAAGTGAAAATGAAATCCACGGCAAGTTCATCTGAAAGGTCATTTGAGTTTCAAAAATAAAATAAAATTCTCACAGTAGCACGGCGTTCCATTCCTAGGATTTCCAATATATTTTGGTTCACATTTGTCGCAATGGTCTCCGGTGACGCCTTTTGTTCGGCAGTAGCATTGTCCCGTCTGTGAATCGCACATGTCCGCTTGTTTGTTGCAATCACAAACTAAGCAGTAAGGATATAAAAAATTATTAAAATGATAAAATCTACTCACGGTTGCATTCGCCACCATTTCTCGAGTCACCATAGTAGCCTGGTGCGCAGCGTTCGCAATGTGCTCCAATAGTGTTATTAAAACATTTTTTGCATTTTTCAACTGTGACAGGTGGAAATGATCCTACAGTTGTGACACAAGTCGAGTGACCATTACATTGACATGCTGAAATAGACGCTGTTTCGTTTCAAGTCCTTTTTTTTAAAGGAAATTTCTAGAAGGTGAACGCAATGAGCGGTGGAGTGGCCCAATTCAAAGGCACGAAAACAAACTCGGAGGCACATGTTCCCTGGGGACATCGGGGACCCTTGATAATGGCAAGGATCATGCTTTTTTATAGCTCGCATTAGGTTTTTATTCTTATTCCGCGATCCAACTTTAAAAAAAAAGTATTTAAGTCCCCTGGGATTATCGTCCAAAAACAAGCCAATAAAACTAACCGGGACAGTCAATAAAAAACCAAGTGCTTCCAGGAGGTTTAGCCACTATAGGTCCACCAGCAGTGCCTTTTGTGCATAGTCCTAATCCAGTTTTTGACTCATCGGCAAGCCATCCACAACCAGGATCCCGTTGACATTCGCCGCAAGTCTTGTGCTCTTCACAGACACTTGATTCTAAAATTTGTGATGAAATTAATTGTATTCTTGCAATTATTACGCATTCCTGGAATGGTGATAACGCGTTAAATAGTGTAAATTTCGGTCTCACCACGGACCGTGTTTGCAGACTTGTGGATTTACGGAAGGCATTGATTTTTTCAAAAACCGCCTACTCAGGTTTTTTCAACTGAATTCAACTGAACGCAGAACAAAAATGTGAGCGGGTGTGTCGTCTCGTTATGCCTGCGTCTATTATAAAACTTTCGCGGACGCATATGGTAGGGCGAATACTATTCCAGGATTATGTAATACGTTCAAATTGAAACAATAAAAACTCTAGAAACGGGAATTTTTGGACTGCAAAAAAAACTCTGATATCTCAATTTTTTAAACTTTGCATACAAAAACCCACCAGCTTGGCAAACTCGTTTCACCACATTTCCAGAGCCAGATGTCACCCACGAGTGACATTGACCGTATGCAAAAGACAGTGTGTACGCTTCAAGATTGATGCACATATTAGTGCTTGGACACCACATGCATTGATCATTATCGACACAAGTGCTACAATTGCTCCGTTCAGCGCACGGTGTTTCGCATTCAGACGAGTTGCGAAACAAAGATCGTCCAAATTGGGGATAGTGGGAAGTTGACAGAAATTTGTTACGCTCTTGTGAAACGGCTTTTGTTTCATACTCGTAAACTACGGCAACTGTAATTAGTAATTTATAATTAATAATACGAATACGTTAAAAAAAAACTAAATATTACTCAAATCTTCTTTGCTAACACATGGCTTATTTCTATCAACAGGGTACCAAGTACAGTGCGAATTCATACGACAGCTTCCGCAATTGTTTTCCATACTGCATGGCCGTAAAGATTTAAGGTCGTTTCTCTGAGGACACTTTTCCCAAGATGTCAACATTCCCTAGAAAGATAAAATACATTAATATGTAAATAATTAGCAAAACTAACCGGCCCATCAATGCATTCTTGCTCGTTCGGAAGACATTGCTCGGCAGATGAGCACCAACCACACCCAGACTTTGAAGCACACGAAACACAATCAAGTTGATCCTCACAAGTTTTAAGAGCTATCCTAAAGTTGATTTGTTTTGTAACAATAAAAATTTAAGTATTACGTGTACCGGAAATATTGCTATCGCGTCAAATTGTGTACATTGTGGTCTCGCCACGGACGGTGTTTGCAGACTTGTGGATTTACGCGTTGATACAAATTTGAATTTATCCGTTTCGAAATTTTTTCGACTTTTTCTTGGTTATTATTTGTGCCGTTTTATTTTTTTTTAACTGTGGAATTTGAAAAACGTTTCATATACGCGCAAATTTGAATTTTTATCGCATATTGAAAAAAAATGTTAAACACTAGCCCGGAAAAATGTTCAAATCCACAAAGTTAAAAAAAAATTGAAAACGAACAAGTAATAACAACAAAAAATAAATTTTTTCGTAACGGAAAAATTCAAATTTGGACGTAAATTCACCCATAAGTCTGCAAACACCGTCCGTGGCGAGACCGCATTGTGCACCATTTGACGCGGTATCACCATTCCAGAAATGCATACCTCAGCGGTGTGTTGCTACAATCGTTCATCAACTTTGGATTTGATGACTTTATCATATCAAGAAATGAAGTTTTGTAAGACACTTTTGGGTCAAATGGTTGGCACAGGCCGTCAACGAAAATGCATTTTATGCCATCATTAATCAGTCTGCACTCATCCGGTTTAGTAGCAAAGTGGCATTGAGCTTAAATAGAATTTAACAATTAAAACAAAATATTCTGTCTTGATGATACCTGAAGTAATTGTCCATACGTCGCTTAACATTTTACCATTAAATCCACCAATTAGATAGATTTTATCTTGAACTACTTGACTAGTGTGACCATACCGCTTTACTGCATTTGGAGCATCAGACATGTTCAGCCACTGCTTACAAGCTGAAAAAAAAACTTATCGAAATTGAAAAAAAAACACACACACACAAAGAACATACCGAGATCATAAGACATAATCTTATTTAAAAAGCACTCATTTTTGCTACCAGCTGTGGCATTAGCTCCTCTCCCACCAAAAACTATCATCAAGCCGTTATGGTAAACAGCCGAATGAAGATACATTTGAACTCCTGATTGAGGAAGATTTGTCCATTTTTGCGATTTTGTATCAAACATTATCAAACTATCAGTGACAGTGTTGTTTGCCATGCTTCCTCCATACACTAGAACTTCAATTGATCCCTGAAATATTATAAAGTTGTTTTTTTTTTCAAAAAAGAAAATTAAAGAAAACAAACCGTTTTAGTAACATGCTCAATAGATGAGTGTTTAAAACGACCAAACACATGATTAGAAGTATCAGCAACTCTCCATTCTTCGGTTTCTGGAGTACAAAAAAAATAATTTAGTTGTCCATTTATGAACATTTACCTATATTATAGACTTGAACGTGATGCATAAACCCGAAATAAGGATTGTAGCCAAAAAAGATGAACATATCCGACCCAATAATATGTGCTGTATGACCCGAAACCGCAAATGGAGCCCTCTGGAAACAAAAACAAAATTGATGCATTTCACCGGCTTAAACATGTTATTACTTACAATAGTAGAGTTGTTTTTATTGTTTATAATTGTCCACGTTTTAAGCGTTGTATCAAAAACCCAAAGTTCATTGGTAATACTGTGAGAAAAACCAGCTTCACTTTGTTTCTTGATAACACCTCCGAACATGAAGAGTTTGTTCTAAAATATAAAAATGCATAATAATTCCGGTTGGATGATGAGATTTTAACTTTAAAGTCTAAATCCAATTTTTTGTTAATATTAAATACCCCCTGCCCTTTAAACGTTGATCTTACCTTGTATCTTACGACCGTGTGATCAAATCGAGGCAAAGGTTCTTCATTTTTTGAAACAACGACGTTCCATTGCAAACTTGTCACATTAAACACTTCGATGAAATTAATTTTTTTGCTATTGTCAAAATAATCTCCGCCGATATTCCAAATTGCGTTATCGATTGTAAGAGAAGCATGTGAAGCTTTTCCATAGAGCAGACTTTCTGTTGGCCGAATAACATCCCAAACAGAGGATGTCACCGGTTTTTGGCAAAAAGTTCCATGCGACATTGATGAAGAACAATCACATTTATCATCGGAGCAAGTGCCTTGGTTACAAGGATTTTTGTTTGAATCCCCATCGCTCCTACATACTTCTTGTTCGCAATGTTGGCCTATAGTAAGAAAGAAGATTTTTTAAAAATACAATATTTATGAAGGTGAATGTGCGTGCCCCTTTGTCAATTAATATACAAAACAAATATGTGAACAACTTTCAGCGTTTTATTATATTACTCTCGTCTCAACAGCTGCTCCTAAACTGTGAAAATGGTTAATTTTCCCATGAAATATCTAAAAGCGCATTTTTCGACACAGTTGAAATGAGTGCGACCGTAACCCATGGCTATTTTCAAAGTTTTTGAGCAGCTGTTGAGACGAGAGTAATGTTTTTGATGGTGGTAATCACGATGTCACAATTTTCAATCACTTTTTATTTACCTGCGTAGCCATTTTCACAAACGCAATTACCATTTTCGCAGGAACCATGATTAGAACAATTATATGCGCACCTGTAAATAATAATATTCGATCGTTTTAAATATGTACATATCAATATAAAAAATTATTCATACCTGTTTGAAATGTACGAAACATTGAATCCGTCCATGTTCATTGCTAAATCGCTAAAAAAATACACGAGTGCTTTGCCGGAAGCAGCCGTGAATTCCTGCGCCTGCTGCTCTCCACTAAGTCCACATTTAAAATTAGTATTTATTGGCATCTTACCATAGAGCTGCAAGCTGTTTCCCGTAAATACTATCACCATCATATATGTACAAATAATCCCATCCACATTCTGTCAAAAAATTGTCAACTTTGATAGTTAGCGGATTTGACGAATTCTGAAAAAAATCATGTTCAAGTTTAACAAGAATGTACTTTTACACGGGATGCTGGCTTTTTTCAAACGCTATTTTTGCCGCCGACGCCACGCGCTGCGCCTGCGTCGCGTGGCAATGCTGCGTCTCATCGCTTACACTCTCTCTGCCTAAAAAAAATGCATTTCAAAAAATGTCAATTCGCATATTTTGACACCCTGCCAATATTTTTCAATGGAGCGAACTGCCAGCACCCCGTGCTTTTATGTTTCCTACGATCTCAGGTTCTATCAGCCACGTGCATTTGGAAGAAGAGCTGTAATCTAGAGGCCCATCCGAGATAAAATTGCTACTTTCCGTGAGTCTAAAATCGGGATATACATAGATATTTGTATTGCTAAAAACTCGCCTTATCCTTCCATTGCAGTGATCGCATTGGGAGCCGTACCATCCTTTTGAGCATATGCATGTTCTATTTAAGCACACTCCATTGAAACAAGGCTTTTCGCACGAAGACAACGACTGAAACAAAAACAAAAAATGAATTAAACCAACTCAGCGACGGTCAAACGCGCTTCAATTAACGATGAAATATCTAACTAGGAAAGTACTTTTTGGTACATTTTGGAAAATTCTGAAAAAAATCAGGGTAATACTAGATTTTTTGGTGAATTTTTTGAGATATTAAAAATCCGCAAAATGTTTTTAGAAAAGTTTTTATGAGCCGTCAAACTTTTTTCTATTGTTCGAGCACATTTTTACCTGTAAAATCCTACATTCCACACGATCGCCTTCATTACACCAGCCGAAAAGTCTACCAACACGCAGGTAGCTAAAATATGGCGATGGGTGGCGCAACTGGGTGCGCTGGGAGCAGTGATACAGGGAGGCTGAGGGTTCGCTCCCCAGACATAGTAATTTTTTTTTTTGCAATTTTTTGATGTGTATTTTTCGGAGCCGTAATACAGTCCAGAAATTTTTAAAAAATATTTCGAGTGTATTTTCTAGTACGCTTCGACCCAAGGAAGTGCCTAAAATTCAAAAAAAAAAAATTTTTTTTTCGTTTTTTTGGAAAAAAAATGCCATGCAATCGGTGGACAAAAATTCGAAAAAAGTTTGAAAAAAAAATTTTTTTTTTTTTGAGTTTAGGCCTTTAATTAGGATGAGGAGGACTATAAAATACACTCAAAATATTTTAAAAAAAATTCTGGACTGTATTACGGCTCCGAAAAATACAGATCAAAATTTTGCAAAAAAAATTTATTATGTTTGGGGAGCGAACCCACAGCCTCCTTGTATCAGCGCTCGGAGCGCACCCAGTTGCGCCACCCATCGACATTTTCAGCAACCTGCGTGTTGATAGACTTTTCAGCTGGTGTAGCGAAGGCGACCGTGTGGAATGTAGGATTTTACAGGTAAAAATGTGTTCGAAAAATAGAAAAAGTTTGACGGCTCATAAAAACTTTTCTGAAAACATTTTGCGGATTTTTAATAACTTAAAAAATTCACCAAAAAATCTAGTATTATCCTGATTTTTTTCAGAATTTTCCAAATTGTACCAAAAAGTACTTTCCTAGTAAGTTCAGCGGAGCGAGTTTGATCGTCATGGCGGGACAACAAAACCAAACATTATTTATGTATTTAGCCAGGACTGGTCGTGAAATTTATTTTTTTATAATCCGTAATTTTATTTTCTGTAAAACGTGAATTCTGTAAAACTATGAATAGCACTTTTCAGTATTCTTTACCACGTCACTAGGAGAAGGCAGAAACGTGGCTAAAGCACGTATTTTTTTAACGATATTTTTCTATTTAGCGGTGGGGCGGGCTGCGTTTCGGCAATATTTAAATAACATCGAGAATTTTCGCTGTTTTTTTCTTACAAAACTGAAAAAATATTTAATCGGAATCAGTAAAAAGATAACGGTTTTTCAAAACTTGTAAATCCCATCCCTGCTGTCGATCCAAAGAATGTCCCAAAATTAAAAAAAAAAAAAGAAAAGAAAATTACCTTTTCAAATTCAAAATTAGCAAAATTTGTAAGTGAGTTTGCTTCGAACGTGGTCAATATCAGAATGAAAACCGTCAAATGAAAGAAAGGGATCGAACCCTTTTGACCCCTCATTACGTGCTCATCGGTCTATAAAATCATTAAAATTAGAAGAAAGGAAATAATCAATAAGGTGAGAAGACATGTACAATCAAACATTTTGGATCGCAATTAACCGAATAAGTAGATCGATCGCACGCTTGCGCAGGGTAAAATAATGACAAAGAGAGAGTGTGAGAGAGCGTGAGAGAAAGAAATGGTGAGTGTAAATACATGAAGAAAATAAAAGTACCCTACACCACGTATTTGGGGATTTCATTTATTTATATGTATTTATTTTTAATACTTTTTATAATGTTCACATGTTTCTATTTATCCCACTATATTGAGATGTTAATCTAAATATGATGACTAGAAATGGGCTGCAAAAACTGAAATATTGATTTCCTTAATAATAAGTTAAATGTTGTATTTAATGGAACACTTTCTGTGATTCCTATTGAATTATTTTTTAGTTCATTCTTATTATTTTCAAATAACATCTTAATTCCACGCATTCCATTTCAAAATACTTAAAAACGACCTTTTTATCATTTTGAAATAAATATCAATATAAATTTGGTAAGAAACAGTGTTAAATAAAACGATGACCCAAATATTAACCGCAACCCTTTAAATAAGGACGAGCAACAACCGCACCACGTTTTGCAACCCCCGCGCACTCTTTGTTAAATAATTTTAATCCAAATTTTTTTTTATTTTTTAGAAATTTCTTAGATTGTAAGAGTCGATTATTGCGAAATATTTATAGTTGACCAGTTGCCAACCGTTCATCAGTGAAAATAAGATTAGAATCAATACGTTCATTTCGAATCACATTTTTAGGCAACACGTTTTTGTTTTCTGGTTTCAAAATGTTTAAAATACAGTTTAAATCTAATGAATCAATAAATCAATAAATCACCTCGTCGACAGAGTTTCTTTCTACATGAAAACATGAAAACTGGCCAATTTTTTTACGCGAAAAATCAGTTTTAGTGTATTTTTCGTAGCCGTGGTTCAAAATGTCTTATTTTGTCGGCCCGCCACGATGGTCAAACGCGCTCCACTAAACGTTGTACTTAGTTTTTTTTTTTATTTTTGTTTCATTTTTTGTATAAATTCTTTGTTTCTCTTGTTTTTCCTGGAAAAATAATTATTCGAGACTAAATTCGTAAAGTGTTCAAAATTTTGCCGGAGTCAAAAATAAAAATGTTTTCAATCCTTAGTTTTCAACCCGAAAACTACAAATTTTAATGAAATTTCTATCAGTCTTCAATAAAAACGGCTAATTTTCAATAATATCAGTGTTATTCTGGATAAAAAATGACTTTGGAATTTAAAAAAATGTACATTTTTGAATTTTGTGGAAATTTTTTTTTACAAAGCTTGACGAATTTGTGGTCAATTAATAATTTTGTTTGCAAAAAACAAAAGAAAAGAAACAAAGATTTTATAGACAAAATGAAGCAAAAACCGATGAATTGTTTAGATGTGAAAATCGAAAATTATTGAGTTCAGTGGAGCGCTTTTGACCGTCATGGCGGTCCGACAATAAATAGAAAATGTTATTGACATATTTGTCAAAATAGCAATATTTCGATAATTTAAAGACAACTATATAACACTATATAACACACACCTGATGCAAATGAATGATTCATTGTGTTTTATTTGTTTTAAAACATTTGTCGATAAGTCATGATTTAACGATCTTTCTCTTATTGCCGCTTTTGGTGTATAGTGTTCTGAAGATTGCTTCCTTCACATCCAAATCATGAAAAGGCGGGCTTTCTGTTTTTCTCTATTCCCTCTTTTTGTTGTCTCATGAGAAGCGGGTGAGCTTTTTTATTTTTCGTTTCCTCGTATCTATCACTTTCTCTTTTTTGGCTTAATACATTAAGAGTAGAATATTTAAAAACATTTTTAATTTCTCAAAGATTTTTTGAATCTAATTTGAGTGCGAGAATGTATTTAATGTTTATAATATTGTTTTGATAAATAGTTTTAAAATAATCTTGGCAAAATGCCAACTTTTTCTAAGTCGAGTTAAATATGCATTTTGAAATACATGTGAATTGAGTGGAAGTTTCGGGGACTTGCTCAGAAATCGATTTTTATTTCTATTACGAAATTATTTAGTATTTATCTGTCATGGTCATTGAGTCATTGAATAAACGCTTTATTGCTTTTTTTTTTTTGAAAATCAAATTCACATTTTGAAATGGTATAAACTTTTTTTGTTGTTGATGATTCACAGCAGAATAACTGGAAAAAAAATCAAAAAATTCCTTTATTTATGAAAATATTTAAATGTTACAATCAAATTAAATTAATTAGATTGTATTGATTCTGCTCTCATTATTATTTTCTTTTTTTCTGTTTATATCAAAAAATGTGGTACCCAACTATGAATATAATTATTTCTTTTGTGTATAGATTGTGGGAATTAAGCTTGCTAAATACTATCGGGTAGCGGATCTTGCCATGAATAAGCGAACGCGAAACATGCACAGGGGTATGAATCGGGAGTCAGCAAACGCGCCCGAGCGCACAACTTTGAGCTTTGCTTTGAAAAATGCCGCCTAAAATTGATAAAAACGTGAACATTTTTATTTAAAAAATCACTTTTTGCATGAAAATCTCCACGTTTTTGTATTAATTTTGAGCCTCATCCCGTTTGCTGACTCCCGCTTCATGCCTCTGTGTAACGTTGAATGAAAAACGCTTAAAATTCAGTTTTAAGTAAAAATTAAGAAAACATATGTAAATTTCTCTCAATTTTTTATTGCATCAGAATCAGAAGAACAAAAAACTTGTTTTGTTTAAATTGTCTTTCTATTTATGAAATTAAATTTTGATCGTCGTTATCGGGGTATTTCGTGTAGGAAACGTTTTAATTTTTGACATTTCAGAAATGTGCTAGCATGAGTGTGAACGGTACAGAGGGAAGCACTTTCATTCGTTCAGCTTCGGCTCAAGGCCTTGCTGGATTGTGCACTTGGGCGGCACTTTTGATAACAAGCCATCAAGTAAGTAGCTGATCCTTGAAAAAGTTCTCAATTTATAAATAAGATTTATCAACACCTGAGATGGTACTCGTGCCCGGCTGAACAACGTTGGATTGTTCGAATCTTGTTCATTGTACCGATTTATGCTTTTGACTCGTGGCTTTCACTCATTTTCTTCTCTGACAACGTTTACATTTACTTCAATTCCATTCGCGACTGCTATGAAGCGTTTGTCATTTATTCATTCCTTTCTCTCTGTTATGAGTACTTGGGCGGAGAAAGCAACATAATGGCTGAAATTCGCGGTAAACCGATTCGCCCGACTAACTATGCGACTTGCACATGCTGTTTGGCCGGAAAACAGTACACCATTGAGTTTCTTCGTTTTTGCAAACAAGTAAGGAAGTGCTCATATTGATCAAATTTTTAAAATCTATTCCAGGCAACGTTGCAATTTTGCTTTATCAAACCAATTATGGCAATTATTACACTTATGCTGACCACAATTGGAAAATATGAAGATGGTAACTGGAGTCTCGATCAAGGATATATTTACATTACTCTTGTCTACAATGTATCTATCTCACTTGCTCTTTATGGAATGTTTTTGTTTTATGCGGCAACGCGTGACCTGCTCAGTCCATACCGTCCGGTTCTTAAATTCTTGACTGTGAAGAGTGTCATTTTTCTGTCTTTCTGGCAAGGTTTGTTTGCGCAACCATAAAAAGTGAGCTAGAAATAATGATTTCAGGATTTCTGATTGCGATTCTCGGAGCGACATCAGTGATTGATCCAATTAATGACGCGAACGGAAATGAGCTAATTGGGCGCGGTACCGTTGCAGCCGGATGGCAAAACTTTTTCATCTGCATTGAAATGTTTTTCGCTGCTATCGCACTCAGATTTGCTTTTAATGTCTCCGCTTACGTTGACGTTCACAACGGTAATTTTCAAAGTGTTCCTTTTTTTAAAAGCTAATTTTAATCTTGACGTTCATATTTAGCATCAAATGCCAATGATGGTCGGCCAGTAACCCTGCAATCAATCAGCTCTTCTCTGAAAGAAACTATGAATCCCAAGGATATTATGCAAGATGCAATTCACAACTTCCATCCACAATATCAACAGTACACTCAGGTATAGTTATATTCAAGCAAAAACATGTAATTAATTTCATTTTTTCAGCATTCCAATACGCAACGACAGGTATGTTTTGCTTTGTTTTTTCAAATACATAAATAATGTCAAAGAAAAAATAACTATGAAGTTGTTGCCTTTTTTTCAAACGCTTTTTTGCCGCCGACGTCACGCGATGTGATCGCGTCGCGTGACAACGATGCGTCTCATCGTTTGCACGATCTCTGCCTGAAAAATGAATTTGCATAATTTGGCCCACTGCCAATATTTTTTTCAATGGAGCGATCAATAAATTGACGGTAGCGTGGGTCAACGACTCCGTTTTAGAAAAAAAACATCAAGTGCATTACCTATTTTTAGGGCTTAATTCAGGGCTAACTAAATTGTTTTTTCAGCAACAGCCAGGTAGTAGCAGTACAGAAGAACAAAGAATGACGAAAGGTGGTGGCGAAACAAATTATTCATCTATCGAAGGAACCCGAAATCGTGATGCATCAGTTCCTATTGTAACTTCTTCGGCCACCGGAAATCTTCTTGACGCCTGATTTTAAACTGAATCCAACTTGACTACTATTCACATGTAAGTTCTAGTAGAGTTTAAATGAATATTAATGCGCTAACAGAAGGTTTGCAATGTTTAATAGTCATAGAGCCAGGGATATTTTCCTTGAGATTTGTGTTAACAGGAACGTAAATCGTTCATTCCGCAAAACAAAAAAAAACATCATAAAGAAAACTCGATTTTTCATCGTAGGAAAAACTGATCGCTTAGACGTGATTGGATTGTATCCGGGAGTGGTTTTCTATGCTACACCGACGTCATTGGCCGCGTTCGCGTTCAGGGCTGACAGTGCAGTGTTGCCCATTTCGCAATAGACGGTGCCTTGATTGTATCACTCATCAGAATTGAAATTTAACATCTATGCGGCGGTACAAGTTGAATTCAAAAGTTATCATTGTGCATTAGAGCGCTTGCCGAATAACGTGCTTTCTTCAAATATTTGCAACAAAAATAAACCATTAAAATTTTTCAGAAGACAATGCTCCTGTTGTGAACTCCGTCATATCGCTCTTTCTTGCAAGAATCTCAATGATCCCTACATCAGAACTATGCCGATAATGTCTATACTTTTTTTTATTCATTCTATTTGATTATTGAGGTTCAGATAAAGCGTTTTGTTAATAACTGTATTTGTTGTTTTATAATGTTTGGCATCGAGATATTCAGAAATGCATATGGGGGAAGTGACTTGAAATGTGCATAGTCTTGAGTGGAGGATTTACGAATATCACATCAAAATAGCACAAATTTTGCCAAATTTTACAAAAAATATAAGTCCACGGGGAGTACACGAAACCGAGGTTTCCTACCACAAGGTTTTCTATGCCGGCGGTCGACCGTATTTTCTTCAGCAATAATCGGTATTTTTTCCAAGGTGTTTAAACGGGGAAGCCGAGAGAGCGCCTAAAAGAAGCATATAACTCGGAGGGTACAAAGGGGTACAAAATTCATTATTTCGGGTAATAAATTCACGGTTTTATACCTGAACGTCATTGTGCCTAAAAAGTATGGTACGTACCACTGAAATTATTCCCCCCCCCCCCCCCCAAATTGGGCATTTTGTACTCCCCGAACCCTCCGTATTATATGCCCCTAAAAGAGGCTTCGCAAATGTACGTCAAATTTTGTTTCATTCTTTTTATAGGTGCACAGGTACTTGGTAAAAATTCAATGAAAAATAAAAATTTACATACCAACAAGCCTCATCGCCAATTCATAAAGCTACTAGTTTAAGAAGAAAAGTTCGGGTTTTACGACTCTGCCCGAACCTCGTTACAAAGTTTTCAGTCAAAATTTATCAACATCAAAACTCCAAGACGCCCCGCCTCAGCTCAACTTCTTGTTAATATGATCCTTCATTTATTTTTTCAAGTTTTTCCTGGACACAGTAATATCACAGTAATATATTTGGATTTGACCGATGATGTCAAAGGCCATTCGGGCTAATCTTAAAAGAACATCAGTACACATAATACGTATTAAAGGTTGCATATCATTCAGATCAGACAGAAGTTGCCATAAAGATAAGAGAATAACTCGCGATACAGTAGGCGGTACGAGAAATGCCGGATTTACCGTCAGTAAGTTCTCATGATGTTCTGGCAGGCGCTGTTCTGCTGCTCATCGCTGTTCGCAGTTTGCCATGGGGTGAGCATTTTTTTTTGATAGACCTTTTATTATCCTATATATTTCAGAAAAGTTATTTTTCCGACTTTGCTAGTGGAAAAGGCCCGCTAAAACAAGCAGAAGCTGTTCGCTTCATCAACAAACTAAATATTCTGAACAAACTTCAAGCAGATATTTTGGACGTCAAACTGCCATTAAATGATGAAAACCAACATTCAAACAAATATTTTGACGAAATCGTTGGCAATAAACCAGAAGAAACTCCTTATTTATTTGAGGGAGACATGGTTCTCACGGATGATCAAATGGATATGATCATTAGAAATGTTCGAGACCAGTACTGGGCACGAAAATTCCAGACAAGTGAATTTTTATCAGCAATAAGAGGAAAAAGGTCAATGACTTCGGATTTGACTCTCAGATGGACTTTTCCCATACCGTTCTACATAAATACAGGAACTGGAGGTCTGACACAATATCTTGCTCAACTATTAATTGTATGTTTTAGCTAATAGCAACGCTATACTTGCTGGTGTCAAAAAATGGGAACAAGAGACATGCGCAAGGTTTACTCAACTCAACAGTCTACCAAGAAGCGGAAATGCACTGGAGTTTATATCGGGCAGTGGGTTAGTGATATAATTATTTTTTAAATCCGTTCGACAGGGTGGTTTAATCCCTGGAAACGTTGTTTGTTTTGCAACGTTTAAAAAAAGCGCATTTAATTGAAATAAGACATGAAAAGACAACAGTCTGTGTGAAATCAAGCAGAGAATATTGAGATAATTTTTATTAAGATGCTGGTCCTATATCGGTAAAATTGGCTCTTCCTCCCAGCAAGTTTCCATTGGCGTTGGCTGCACATCACTGGGAACAGTTTGTCATGAAATCGGTATGTATGTTTGGCACTCCAGAAAATGTTGGGATTATTTATCGGATTCCAGGAATTTTGTACGCGCTCCTCCAACCAAATACATTTAATTTACAGGTCATGCTCTAGGATTTTACCACGAACAAGCTCGTTATGATCGCGACGACTATGTTTCGATTCTCACCCAGAACATTCAGTCTAGTTACCTCAGTCAGTTTTCCAAACAATCATTTTCGAGCATGGTAGATTATGGTGTTGGATATGATTATGGATCCGTTATGCATTATGATCAACTCTCGTTTTCTTCAACTGGTGGAAACACGATTGCAACAACTGATCCTAATTATCAAGCCACAATTGGCCAAAGAGTTGCTCCATCCTTTGCAGACGTTAAGCGAATCAATCTGGCTTATTGCAATTGTAAATTTTCGTACTCATAAAAAACCAGAAACTATAAATTTAGCATCTTGCACAAGCCCACTCAACTGTGAAAATGGAGGCTACACCAACCCTAATGATTGCAGTAATTGCAAGTGTCCTCCTGGTTTTGGTGGGCAGTTGTGCAACACAGCTGGAAATAGCGATGCAGGTTGTGGAGCTGCTAATCTAGATGCAACAAATAATATTCAAAAAATATCTGCATCGGGTGCACTCACATGCAATTATGTTATTACGGTGGGTCTTAAGTCTAAGTAACACCACCCAGTACATTGATAGTCGTGGGATTTTTAATACGCCGAGGGAGAATCCAGACATTTACAAACATTTTTGTTTGTTTTTCAGGCCCCAACTGGTGCTAAAATCTACTTCCAAATGACAGGAGCTACATTTTCCCGATCCTCACCATGTACTACGAACTACTTGGAGATAAACTACCGCTCCGATTTCACAAGAGTTGGAGCACGTTTCTGCACATCCTATCCTACAATATCCTTGTCTGAAACTAACAAGCTTGTGGTGATATACAAGGGTGTGAGCGGATCGGCATTTTCACTGTCTTATCGATATGACCCCGTCAATCTTTCAACTACTACTCCACCAAACGTGCAAACTACTACTAAAAGTGTTGCGACATCCACTACAACTACAACAACACCGAAACCAACTTTGCCCCCTACAAGCTCTACGACTACAATAAAAACGCCGAATACGACACAGTCTTCAACCACTCAAACTACTACTTCTCAAACTACTACTACAACTTCTGTATGCTCTGCATGGTCGAACTGCTCTGCACAGTGCGGTGGTTGTGGAACACAGTCTAGAAGGTATTACATTTTTTCCTGTTTATCTTTATGGGGTTATTCAGGAGAAAAACTGTTTGTTTTTGTTGTTTTCCAATTCAAGCGATGTTAAAATATGTTTTAAAAAAAGAACATAGGTAGAGAAAAGGTTGATATAGCATTGTTAATCAAGAGACACAGAGACTACTCCTTTCCCTGACCTCCTCACCTTCTGCGTCTCTTCAAAATCAGTGCTTTATCATAGGAAAATATCGTTACTCTACATCAGTGTGCAGTGTCGACACGAGATCGACAATTTTGTCGACAAATTTATCGACAAATTTATCGACAAATTGTCGACATTTTATCGATAAAAATTTGTCGCAATTTTATCGACATTTTGTCGATAAAAAATTGGACATTTTGTCGACATTTTATCGACAAAAATTTCGACAAAATTTTATCGACATTTTGTCGATAAAAAATTGTCGATAAAATTTTGTCGATAAAATGTCGATAAAATTTTGTCGATAAATGAGTGTCGACAATAGTTGTTCCGACAATTTTATCGACAAATGAGGTTGAAATTTTCGCATACATTTAAATGTGATCATGCGGAATAATTTTTCAACAAAAAAAAGAAACAAAAAGACATTTTTTTTGTTTGCGTGATTCCATAAGAGATAGGATTATCCATCTATTTTTTGTCAATGTGTTCTGATGACGACAAGTTAAAGACCCACGGCGTGCTGGCCGGAACGTTATTGGCAATATTGGGTTCCGCTGAGTGTCTGCGTCTCTCCGGCGAGAGTTTGCTACAAAACAACAATATCCTCGCACCCTGCTACTCTGCGTCTCATATTCGTATAAATTTAACGCAGATGAGTGGCTGTGCAGCTAAATGCAGCCTACGGTAGAAAAATGGGTGCTATTGTGAAAACAAAAAAGTTGCAACGCGGTGTTTGCGTACTTTTGAAATTCAAATGGCAATGAGAGAAATAGCATGGAAAATGAAGAGAAATGTTCCCCTTTTCGTTTGAATTTTAAAAGTACGCAAACACCGCGTTGCAATTTTTTTGTTTTCACAATACCCCGGAATAAAACTCGTTTGAAATAGAAATGTTGCAATATAGAACTTTCTTCGGAATAGAACTGTTTTGAATAGAACCGTTTGGTATAGAACTGAAGCAAAATATAAGTTTAACTAAATAGAACTGTATCGAAATATAACTGTTTTGGAATAAAAATGTCCCGAAACAGAACTGTAGCAAAATAGAACTACCTGAAATGGAGCTGTACAGGAAAAACCGCTTCGCGGAATTGAACTCAATAACTCACCATCTACAACTGAATACTTGTTCGAGCTGCTCTAGCTTTCCTGGGTCACTACAGCTCCACTTCAGGCAGTTCTATTTTGCTACAGTTCTATTCTAAAACTGTTATATTTTGCTACAGTTCTGCTTTGGGACAGTTCTATTTAGCTTCAGTTCTATTTCACTACAGTTCTATTCCAAAACATTTATATTCCGAACAGTTTTATTTCGCTACAGTACTATTTTGCTACAGTTCTATTTCGAGCGAGTTCTATTCCGGACAGTTCTATTCCGGCCAGTTCTATTCCGGACAGTTCTATTCCGGCCAGTTCTATTCCGCGCAGTTCTATTCCGGCCAGTTCTATTCCGGCCAGTTCTATTCCGGACAGTTCTATTCCGCGCAGTTCTATACCGGCCAGTTCTATTCCGGCCAGTTCTATTCCGGACAGTTCTATTCCGCGCAGTTCTATTCCGCGCAGTTCTATTCCGCGCAGTTCTATTCCGGCCAGTTCTATTCCGGCCAGTTCTATTCCGGACAGTTCTATTCCGGACAGTTCTATTCCGCGCAGTTCTATTCCGCGCAGTTCTATACCGGACAGTTCTATTCCGGCCAGTTCTATTCCGGCCAGTTCTATTCCGGCCAGTTCTATTCCGTACAGTTCTATTCCGCGCAGTTCTATACCGGCCAGTTCTATTCCGGCCAGTTCTATTCCGGACAGTTCTATTCCGCGCAGTTCTATACCGGACAGTTCTATTCCGGACAGTTCTATTCCGGCCAGTTCTATTCCGGACAGTTCTATTCCGCGCAGTTCTATACCGGACAGTTCTATTCCGGACAGTTCTATTCCGGCCAGTTCTATTCCGGACAGTTCTATTCCGCGCAGTTCTATACCGGACAGTTCTATTCCGGACAGTTCTATTCCGGCCAGTTCTATTCCGGGCAGTTCTATTCCGGGTCATCTAGTGCCGAATAGCTGCCAAATAGCCGCCAAATGACTGCTAATTAGCTGCCAAATGACTGCCAGGTAGCTGCCAGATAGCTGCCAAGTCATGGGGACCAGTCTCCCCATGAAGGCTATACATACTTTCTATAGCCGACACCTCACGGGTATCGACGTAGGCTATGCTTTGTAGAAGAGGGGCGGGCCGTCTACCCGTATTATCAAAAATTTTCGATAATTATCGATAATGTCGAAAATTATCGAGGAATTCATCGAAACTGGTTTCGATAAAATTTCGATATTTTATTATCGAAAATTATCGAAAATGTTTCGATAATACTATCGAAAATAATTTCGATAATTTCCGATATTTTTTCGACACAAAATTTTCGATAATTTTTCGATAATTCCTCGATAATTATATCGAAAAATTTATCGAAGAATTTATCGAAACTGCTTCGAAAATCCACGGTTAAAAATATACATTTCACGCCCACCCCAAATAAATATACATTTTACTCCACGGCGTGCTAGAACCTACGTAAAGGCAAACGCGCTCTGTCGAATTTTTCTGCGTCTTGATAGTGGTCTGCTGCCAAGTTTAGCAAAGTGCGTGCAAAACGAGAGACACAGAGACTTGAGAGAGATGACCTCCGAGAATTCATTTCCAAAAATAATTGTAAAAACGTAGTCTCCAGCACGCCGTGTACTCCCTGGAATGCATTTTTTTTTGAAAACGATTCAACGACATTCCGAAATTACGAAGCGAGATATTTAGCGAGGAAATTTTATTGTCGGCGATTATCGACAAAATGTCGATAAAACACGACAAAATTTTGTCGATAAAATGTCGACAATTGTCGATAAATGTCGACATTTTATCGACAAATTATCGACAAAATTTTGTCGAATTTTGTCGATAATTTTGTCGATAACGGGTTTTGTCGATAATACGATGTCGACAACTACACTCTGCTCTACATATGGTTTTTTAAAAAATATTTCGACATCGCGTGAAAAACAAAAACAATTTTTTCTCGTGAATAACTTCATGCCACCTCTTTCTTTTTTTCCGAGAATAATAGCTTATGGCTTTTCAGATGCGGTAGTTACGTTGAAACTGTGTATTGCAACACTACTCCATGCACCGGTGGCTATTGTTGCAGACCATTCTTCTTTGTTACACAGTATTCCGTAGGATATTGTAAACGCCCATCTTTGGATAATTCTGAAAACAAATCGAACAGTTATGGAGCAACAGTACCTCCAAAAGGTGCAAGAAATTAAGCTATTAATTATAGCAGTTTTGCAATGTTAATTTTGTAAAATGAACTCATCTTTTTGTCCAATTTTCAGGGCGAAAAAGTGTGGCCTAACTATTTTTTTAACAATGGTAATAAATAAATATTTATGTATGTATGTATTCTCCTGATTATTTTGTGCGAAACCGGCTGCGCAGGCCTGTACTGGCTAGCTGGCACCTCTAAAAATTTTCGCGCATTTTTTTAAATTTACAGTAGAGTGAACAAGATGCTCGTCATCATTGACTCTGGAAGTTGCATACATTGCTCAATAACGCGCCTCCTAAATTGTTGTTCTCTTGTTTCTTCGTTCCCAGAGAATATGTTTTTCTGTTTCATCTCTACGAAAAAGGAAGTACTTCGCAATATTCATTGAATAAGTAGCTTTTAACGTGTAGGTTAGGTCGTTTCGTCAACGCTCAAATACAATATCCCAATACAACTTAAGAGTGTAATAATGCACCAGTGAGTATGAGCTCATGAACAATACTAACTAAGATTTAAGCAGTTAATAGTAGTATTTTCGGCTTCCTGGCCCGTATTCCTTTTCACGCGATATCGAGCTGCATCCTTGAGCTGCGGAAATGTCGTTGAAATCGGGCCGTCAATCCCAATCTTATGAAATCTAAATCATCCGCCAGCACTCATTCTTTTCTGTCTTACGTCAAAAAATGCATGCTGAAAATGTATTTCTGAATTAGAAAAAAACAAACATACCTTTCCTTGTTTCCTTAAAAACTTACAGACTTGTTATAAAACCTCCTTTTCGAAAGAATACTCCGTTTTTTGACGAAGAATTTACAGCTCCACGTGTTACTTCGATATTAAATTCCAAGTATGACCGACATAACATACCTGACGCCTGGATTCCATGATTTTAACGTTGATCGTTAGATTTGGATTATTCCGAAAATGATCGGCAATCTTTGCTTCTGATTATTTTCCCCGGGTGGGTGGGTTGGGAAACTCGTCAAACACGTAGAATGCCGATCGATTTTCGAAAATCTCTATCGACGCTTTTTCCATGGCGCGCGCGGCGGGACCTTCGAGACTGGAAATGCCGTGCGCCTTTAAATCGATTGCACACGCGTGTCCTTTTTCTCCGTTCTTCAACGAAAAACATAATATTCTCTTGTTTCTTCGTTCCCAGAGAATATGTTTTTCTGTTTCATCTCTACGAAAAAGGAAGTACTTCGCAATATTCATTGAATAAGTAGCTTTTAACGTGTAGGTTAGGCTAGAATAATTCAAAGCCTGGGGACTGTTGGATATGAGCACCACAATGGAATCTAACTGAACAACTTTAGATCCCTGCCTTGCGGTGCTTCGAGTGATTTTTCGCTTCTTGATCTTTAGTCTCATTTTTCTTGTTTCGTAAACTGAGACTTCTGATTTCCGATATCCAACTTTCGGAAAAGGTTTCACTCTGAGGTACGATTAGAGTTTTTCACAGTCCAAAAATGCTCTTCGAACACAAAAACAAGGTTTGCAACACAACAACAACAACAACTTGAATAAATTCGCAAGCCATAATTGTTTTACCCTTTGCAAACGACGATGATTTCGAATCCTCCCATTCCGACTCACTATACTTAGTGGTTGAGCTTTAGTTAAAAAGCGTATTCACTTCAACTATGTCCATGAAGTATATCTTAATTGTCGAGCTAACGTCGCCGGCGACAACTTTGGTGCCAGATCTTACCATACTTTATACGGCCCAGGACCGTTGGAGGCAGCCTCCGTATACTTTTCTTATCAACTCAGCACACCACGTGACCTTTCTTTCCTCAGTCCTACGGACTTCTCTGCTGATCAGATTGGATTCTCATTCGAATCTTACTAACAATTTATCTGGCACACAGAATAATTTTCCACACGATGCCAGGCATCGGAAAAATTGCATACGGCCCAGGACCGTCGGAGGCACCCTCCATATACTTTCCTTATCAACTCAGCACACCACGTGGCCTTTCTTTCCTCAGTCCTACGGACTTCTCTGGTGATCAGATTGGATTCTCATTCGAATCTTGCTAACAATTTATCTGGCACCCAGAATAATTCTCCACACGATGCCAGGCACCGGAAAAATTTCATACGGCCCAGGACCGTCGGAGGCACCCTCCATATACTTTCCTTATGAACTCAGCACACCACGTGGCCTTTCTTTCCTCAGTCCTACGGACTTCTCTGGTGATCAGATTGGATTCTCATTCGAATCTTACTAACAATTTATCTGGCACCCAGAATAATTTTCCACACGATGCCAGGCACCGGATTTTTTTTTTTTTTTTTTTTTTTTTTTTTTTTTTTTTTTTTTTTTAAATTGAGACGGACGTGTAACAAATCATTTCCGCGTCCTTTGATTATCTCTTGCAAGCAGTCCTCCTTCGAAATCAAAACATACATGAACTATCACAATCACAAAGCCTTCGACAGTGTTAAAACACAAGCAATATGGGAGAGCTTGAAAAGTCGAGGCGTTCAGCCTGCCTATATTTCTCTACAGCAACAGTGCTACACCAACTGCACAACCACTATCACACCATTCCACAAGGAAGTAGAAATTCCGATCACAAGAGGTGTTAGCCAAGGAAGCCCCATCTCTGTGAACTTTTTCTCAGCCTGCCTGGAGAGCGTCTTCAACAAGCTGACATGGCAGAATTTGAAAAAGGCGACGATCAATTGCGCAGAATACGAACCAATGGCCAAAATCTCACGCACCTGAGATTCGCTGACGACATCGCTCTGGTCGCCAGAAACCCCAGGACGGCAATCCAAATGATTCAAGAATTGATCGAGATGTGTGGAAAAGTAGGCCTCCGAATGAATACTAACAAGACCAAAGTCATAAGGAATGTATTTGCCAGCAAAAGCCCGGTCAACATAACGCACAAAAACGTGACTACTCGCATCGAAGCGGTAAATGAGTACGTCTACCTCGGCTACCCGACCAAAATTACGAATTGGAGCTGAAACTTCACCGAAGAAGCCGAGCAGCATGGGCTGCATTCCACAACATCAAGAACACCCCAGATTTTCTGTCTTGCCCGCCAATCCGAGCTCAACTCTTCGATTCCATTGTTCTACCGGCTCTCGTGTATGGCTCTGAAGTTGGACCTTTACAAGGGCACTTTCTGAAAGAGTCAGAGTGACCCACGCAGAATTAGAAAGACGATTAGTCGGAATCTCATTATCGGAACAACGTCCGAGAAATCTGCACAGGAAAGATATCCGAGCACAATTGGATGTTTGAGATCCCCTACTAGTCATCAAGAAAAAGAAACTTGGATGGGCCGGACACACAATGCGAAGAAACTATGGCAGATGGAAGAGCGACCACACCAGATGATCGAAGAACTGATTGACTAAAGTAAGTCAGTAAGTACGAATCGAATCCTCTCAAAAGATAGAATGCGTGGGTCGACGGATAACTCAATACTGTTTATAGAATTTCTTGACAATGTCATTCTATAATAAGTAAGTTTATTTTAAATCTCAAATTGCGGCTCTTTCCATTTTATTTTATTTATTTATTTATTTTTAATTAATTTATTTATTTATTTTATTAATATTATTTATTTATTTATTTATTATTTTTTTTTTTTTCAATAAAATTTTAATACTCCCTAATTGTAAAACCGAAAAAAAAAATTGAATGAACAAAAATGAGGAAGCAAAAATTCACTATTGCACGGGTAACGAACCTCATACCGTCTGCATTGAAAACCAGCGCTTTACCTAATGCGCCAGCCGACCGCGTTTGCCACTTTTCGTAGGGCCATATACAAATGCGCCACTCAGAGCGCTTGAACTAAAAAAATTAGGAACAATTCGTGGGTTCATAAAAATTCTGTTAGGGCCGCTAAGTTTAAGTTATTTTCTGAAATACCTCTTTCTTTCGATTTGTCCAAGACCTACTCCTGCTTGCAAGCATTGGCCACTTTCCAGTTGAAAACTTTCTGTCTCCTTGACAGAAAGTTAGGGGTTTTCCCGATGCCTCCGTGTTTTTCTCTCCATTGAACCTTAAAATTTTAAAGCCAGAAAGAAAAAAAAAAAAAAAAAAAAAAGGAAAAGAAAGAAAGAAACATTTTTTGAAAATAAGCGAAAAACAAAAGATTTTGGTTATAAATACTAATGTTCGCAACAAGAAGAATAACACTAGAAAGCGGAAAACACTGAATATCAGAAAAATGTGCATTCCAAAATGAATAATTCTTTTAAAAATATTTACAAACAAAAACAAAAACGAAAACAATTCAAAAAACCAGACGAAACGACCTCGTCAAACACGTAGAATGCCGATCGATTTTCGAAAATCTCTATCGACGCTTTTTCCATGGCGCGCGCGGCGGGACCTTCGAGACTGGAAATGCCGTGCGCCTTTAAATCGATTGCACACGCGTGTCCTTTTTCTCCGTTCTTCAACGAAAAACATAATATTTTGTTTTACTTTCATTGGTAACGAACGAGAGGCTCTCAAAAAGACGGCTGGCAGATACACAAGAGCACAGAAACACACACACAGATCTCATGGCATTCAAATAAGAAGGATGATAATATAATTTTCAATAAATATAAACACATTTCAATTCAAAAATACGATACATTTGCTCTAAAGTTGATTTGTCTAACATTCAATCAAATCTAGATATCCTTGCAATCAAGCGCCAAATTGAATTTGATCATTTTGAAATTCTCTCTTGTTATTCATAACTTCCTTCTTCCATATGCCAAAGTGTGTACTTGAAATTTTTGGATGTACATACATACATAAATATTCTTTTTTATTTTGTAGATGGAATAAACTGGAGCAAATAAAAGAACATATCAATTCATTAAACGGACAAGAGCCCAAGTTTTCTATAATGCTAATGGATATCAAACAAACTTAATGCACGGACGAATACAGCAAATAATGGAACATTTTATCAGAATCGTTCATCTTGTTTCCTTATTTCTATTTCCTTGTGACTTTTCTTATTTAATAAAATATGTATATTCAACAAACTATTATAGATGAACAATACAAAAAACAGCAAATAGATTACGGTAACACCCATTGCAGATAAGTGATGTTTGAATTTGAGAATTTCAATACTAGGGACGCGAGAGTAATACGTGGATAATTAAAAGTAACTTGTAGATAATTAATTAATTAGCTTCAACTTTAAAAACCAAAGTATTCCTAGAACGCAGTTAAGGTTATTCTTGCACAAAACACATACCACAAAAATAAACAATTTTATCTTCAAAAACCTCAAAAATTTCCGAATAACTATAGGGTCCTACGGGAATATAGCAAATTGAATAAACACCAAATGCATTAATTGGCTTTGAATTAGAAACGCTTATCCGATTAACAGTTTCATCCTTTTTGATTAGCTAGTAAGTAGTAGTGTTCTAAAGTGGGTTTAGCACTATTCCGACGAGTGGCAAGATGCTAAACGAAGTTATCGCGAATTTACATTGTAGAAAGGAACCATTTCGCATTGGGTCTCAAAAAAAAATATTTTTTGGCTTGTTAATAACATGTAGTTTTGCGAATTTTCAAAGCTAAAGTGTGAAATCACAGATTTCATTTATCACTGTTTTTTAAGTGACTTGAATATACCTTAGCTCTTCTAATATAGCAAAAAATATACTTACTTCAAAAAACAAAGACTGCTTGCATTAAAAGCTTCTGAATCCTCGGAACATTCTTTTTGAAAGTTCCTAGATTTAACAAAAAAGAAGTGGTAATAAACTATAATAGATAATTCTTTATAACTATCAAATTAACAAATTAGCAAACCTTTTAAACAAAAATGAAATGAGAGAAATGAATTTTCATGGCTGCAAAGCATTACAAACTTGTCTAGCTTCTCAATTCGTTGCTCTTTTCATTTACAGTATGCCTTGGTGCTTGACTCCGCCTGCTTTCTTGCATTTATTTGCGCTTTGCTTCTTTCTCGACTATTGTGACGCCCGCATACATATTATGACCATTTTTTTCTTACAAAATCAGTCTTAATGTTTGTTTATTTGTATACATTTTTTTAAAATTTAAGACAATGAACTCTTGCTTGTGCTCTACGTTTTTTTGTCCTGCGGTCAATGAGAAAACAAGTTTCGAAGAAGACGCAGAATCTGTTTCATCGGGATTAAGCCCACCACCTTCTCCAGTTATTACCAAGAGTTCGCTTGCTCATGTTAAGCGACCAATGAATGCTTTTATGGTATGGAGTCGTGGCCAACGTCGGAAAATGGCTCAGGTACAAGATAAAAAGTGAAGTGGTTATGATTGTCATATTAATTCATTTTAGGATAATCCGAAATTACACAATTCTGAAATTAGTAAACGATTAGGTGCAGAATGGAAGCAGCTTACCGAGCAGGAAAAACGACCATTCATTGACGAAGCAAAACGCCTACGGTCTTTGCATATGAAAGTATTATTTCTAAAATGCTTAAAAATTTTATTGAAGTTCTTCAGGAATACCCGGATTACAAATATAGGCCACGGAGAAGGCCTAAAACATCTGTCAAACAGCAACCTCAGATTGAAATTTCAATTCCATCTTCACTGTCCCAGCCCACAGTATGGTGTTCATTTTTAGGACTATGTAATGTAAAAAGTTTCAAACTTCAGACTCTATCGCAATATTATTCTTCGTTTCTAACATCCCCCGTCATAAACACAAGTTCTTGTACTTCCTACAACATGATGGCCGTTTATGCTCGACAAGCAGCAGCGGTAGCCGCTGCAAGCCAAGCATCGCTATCCTATGCTTCTAACTCATCTACAAGTTCATTTTCTTCATAGAGTAAGTTTTCAAAGTTGAATTTAAACAAAATTAGATTTTTTATTAACATTTGTATAAATATCTTGCAAAAAATAATATTAGAACAACAATTATTTCACATTTGCATCCGGAAACGCGAAAATTCATAACCAAAAGAAAAGCGATGAGGTGTGAAGGTTTAGCTAAATGTGTAGATTTGACGCTAATTTTTGTTTTATTGGGCAACAGCAAACTTCCTGTTGCATAAAAATAAAATGAAACATTTCACAATTTTGTATGATTTTAAAAAGTTTAGCGGTTAAAGTCTTATGTGAAAGTTGTTGACATTCCGTTTGCTCCTCGTGTATGCATTATGGATTCGAGACGACGAAGAGTCTATTCCGAATTGGTGACAATGGATGTGACTCATAAGTTATTAGCGCTATTCGAATGTATTTAACTAAAAATAATGCAGAACACGTCAGTTATGTTTAGAACAAGTTGTCGACAAATGTGGAGCAACGAGACGCTCGGAACGTTTTTTTTTTTTTTTTAATTTTTGGACTTTCAGAAAAAAGTGAACCTTTTGAAAAATCGAAAACTGCATGTTGCAACACTGCACTGTTGAAATGAGAATGAAAGAAGGCGGAAACAAAAATTAGGAAAAATTGGATGGTTTCCCAGTTTTTTTCCAACAATCATCACATGCCCATTAGCTGCCCATTAGCTGCCTACTTGCTGCTCCTCAGATGCCCATCAAATGCCTCGGGTAGATATGTCGAATATATTCGTTTTGCCGGGCAAATTGCATACTAGCTACCCTTCAGCTGCCCACTACCTGCCCACTAGCTGCCTACTTGCTGCTCTGTGCAGACCTTTCGAATACTGTCATTTCGACGAGCAAATTGCATACTAGCTACATTTTAGCTGCTTATTAGCTGTTTACTAGCTGCTTCTCAGATGCCCATCAGATTCCCATTAGCAACTCCTTAACCGCCCATTTACTGCCCACTATCTGCCTACTTGCTGCCCTGGACAGACCTGTCGTATACTGTATTTTTGACAAGCAGTTTGCCTACTAGCTGCTTTCTAGCTGCTCCTGAGATGCTCATCAGCAGCCCCTTAATCACCCATTAGCCGCACATTAGTTTCCTATTCAGATATGCCGCACCTTGTGGCATTTTTCCGAATCCCATGGCAGTACGCCATTTTTCTCGGAAAATAGCGACCTCGTCGCCCATTAGCTGCCCTTCAGCTGCTAATTAGCTGTCTACTAGTTGCCCACACGTTGCCCTTGACAGATCTGCCGAACCCTGCGCCTGTGGCAGTTTGCCGTTTTGCTCGGAAAATAACGGCTTTGTCGCCCAATAGCTGCCCCTAACAAGTGGCCCATTTGCTGTGTCTTAGCTGTCTCTTAACTACCCAACAGCATCCCATTATCTGCTTCTTAGATGCCCATCAGATTCCCATTAGCTGCATATTAGCTGAACTTAAGCTGCTCACAAGCTGTCCCAGTAGGTGCCCATTTGCTGCTCATTAGCTGCCCATTGACTGTCCGTTGCAAATCTTCCAAATTCTGTCATCTTGCCGGGCAAACTGTCTACCAGCTACTTAATAGATGTCCCTTTGCTGTTCAGTATCTGTTCATTAGCTGCCCCAAGCAGATCTGCCCATCCTGAGACATTTTGCCGAATCCAGTGGCAGCTTGCCATTTTGCTGCAAAATTAGCGGCCTATTATTACTGCGTCGCGAAAACCTGTCAGAGCAGAGCGCGCGACGCTGCTGTGGCAAGGCGCGCGACTCTGCTGTGACTCTCACTTTTCGCGGCGAGACCACAGCCGAGTTGCGCGCACCGCTCTGACTGGTTTTCGTGACGCAGTAATATCGGCCCGAGGTTTCCTGATAAAACGAAGTTTCTTTCATATTATTTTTTCTCGACGTGTCTAAATTGCCAACTAATTTTGCATTAAGAGTTTTCGGTCAGTTTTCCAAGAGAACGTGCCAGAATAAAATAATTGTTTCTCTATGCGGGGTTCTGCGAATGCGCTCCATTCATGAAGCTTTATAGAAAATTCTTAACGGCATTTACCGGATAAAAGTGTAATGAACATCCTGTGAAGAAAGAAACAGTTTTTTCTTGTTTTTAACCTTATGTAGTGTGGGAAACCGACTAAAACTACCGTAACCAGAGGGATTTGACTAGGAAAACAGCATTGTTGATATGGCGCTCTATCAGAAGGGTTGTTCTCGTATAAAAAAAAGGGTTACGCTTTTTTTCAGCCCAGAATGAATTGTTGCATCTGAATTGTTCAAAGTCATGAGACGAAATCAAATAATAAAAGTTTTTTTTTCTTTTCTTCAAATTGAATTCAAACATATCTATTGTCACTATCAGAAGAATCAAAACTCCATAAACTAAGGTAGAACATTTAAAGCTCCTTTCTTGACTTCTTTCCTTTTGGTGGTGGTGGTGGCGCTGGTGGCTCATTATCATCATTATCGTCGTCGTCTTAATATTTTAATATTTTGATCAAAAAGTATGTGGATTTTTTTTACCATCAAGAGCAATAGAACCCGAAATAATCTGATCGATCCAAGATTGAAGGGCTTCGAAGTTGGAATCAGAGTGCTTTCTTGGATCATCAAGATTGACCTGGGACATGTCAAACCAGATACCTTCTTTCTAAAAAAAAAAATCTGATGGGAACATGTACGTAGGAAAATCACCTCAGAAATGTCAATAAGTCCAATTTGTGGTCCCTCCTCAATATCAATTCCGAACATATCTTCCCAGACATCAACCATAAGTGGGAACTCATCAGGGTCAATAAGAATGATTTCTAAAGTTCCGGCGTGTTCTGAGTTTTCATCTGCGATTTTGTCAAGCAGTTTTTTCATGGCTCTTCCTTCTCTTGTTTCCTCGTCAACGAAAGCCAAAATCATTTTCTCATCTTCTTCTGGATCTCTCTGAAAATTTGAGATTTTTGAAAAATGCTTAATTGGTTGAAGGTTTTGAGTTCTTTTGCGCCATAAATTGGTTGGGAAATGCGGGAAATCGTTAAAAAAAAACTACAGTAATTTTTCAATTGCAGCCAAAATTTAAATATTGAAAATTAAAAGCGGGTCTCGACGCGAAGGGATGTTTTTCTCGTACACAACCTGTCTGAAACACTCAAATTCCATTGTTTCAGATTGTCTGATCCACAAAAAATTTGTTCAACACCTTCCTGCGTCCGCCAGCGACATACCAGCAGATGATATATATTTTCGCTCTGTTATTTCTACCTTTTTGCAAATAAACCTTTGTGCCTTGGTTTTCAGTGTTGCTTATTAAAAAGGGATTCACTACTTTTTCACTTTTAGTTGATAAGCCCCCCCCCCCCTCATCAAAGTTTTAAAAGAGGCGTGGCTCAATTTCATAGTTCACGCCTTACAACGATAATAACACTTACCCAAAGGTTAAAGTAATTGTCAAGAGTGAGTTTTTGCATCACTGGTTCTTTATTCTTCTCCACCCATTCTTCAAACTCTTCCTCAGTGTCAGCCGAAGTAGGAGCAAACAGTGGATCTTCTTCAAATGGTCGTCTCATTTGAACTTCTCCAACTCTCTTCAGTCCGACTTTGCGGGCCCACTAAAAATTTTGCAGCTATTTTTTAAAATATGTTTTTAAACTTTCCTTCGAAGTCACGACTGCGAAAAATTCAATTTCACCCATAAAATCTTCTGCGGCTTCTTCGAATTCTTTCAAAGCTGCAAAAATTAAAAAATTAAACTCAAGAACGTTTATGACGTATCTAATGTAAGTAAACTCACCGACAGATCCTGGCTCGAAATAGCCAATAATTCGGACACACTCATCATCCATGTTCTCAAATTCTTCTAAGTCATGCTCGTCGTTAATAATTGTGACTGGATCATCAGGAATCTGAACAAAACAAGGTTTGAGTTCTTCAAAAAAGTGTGTAACTTTACATCCATCAACCACGATACAAATGTTTCTGGATCACGAACACCATTGTACTCGATTTTGTAGCCGTCTTTATAGACGTGTATCGTGTCTTCTCCCTTTTCCACTTCTAAATTTTATAAAATTTATGTTGGTTGTTTTACAATGGCTTGCTTTTATAGGCGGCTACAGTTTGCCTTTTGAATTACGGTGACTTGAAAAACGGAAAGGTGGTGGATAAAATTTATCTCCACAATTTAGTGAGAAGTAATCAGTTTTGAAACCCCGCCCCCTCAGGTTTTTCGACAAAACGCAAGAAACTTTGTTGTCTGCGTCTTTTCAAATAGTACTGTTTGCGCGCTCGCCAACAAAAAAGTGGGCGGGGTTTCATGTTTTGATGAACATAGAAACTCGATTTAAAAGGCAATACAAAAATAGCATTAGGGGTTGCTTATATTAATGAAGCAAATACCGTAGAACAAAAGTGGCAATGCCACAATTTGAACTTGTAATTATTTTAAAATTAATAAAAACCGCCCAACCATAAAATTTACCTTCTTGCTTTCTCAGACGTTGTTCTTTGGTAGTGTTAACCGTGTAAAAGTTGTATCCTCTCTTGGTCATTATTTGAGCAGAGAGCTGTGGTAAGTTGTTATTAAAAGAACACAATTTTAATATACCTGAAGAAAGCATTCATACTGATCCAACTCGGAGTCATCCTCTTCGACATCGTTGAAGAAAACAACAGATTTGGTATCTTCCGCGAAAACAGTTCTATTGAATATTTTTTCAGTCAATATCTAAGTAAAAGAAGTTAAAGTGAAATTACATTGTGAGTCTTATTATTATTATTATTACCTCAGTTCTATCAAATCCGTCATATTCTAAATCGGGATATCCTAAAAACATGCATTCCAAGTCCTCGTTTTTAGATATGCCTGCACTTGCAAGCGCCACAATAAACCAAACGCTAACAAGTTGTATCCAAGTCATCTGAACTTAACAAGTTTTGCGACAAAAAAGGCGTACAAAGCAGGCGCCATGAAAAGAAAAATAAATGTGGTAAAAGTTTCGGTGGGATCGGGATATGCTATTGAGCTGGCGGATGCATTGGCATTGATGTTCTGTTCTCTTATCAGTTTTCTTACACATTGCCGTTGTAAAAGACGCCAAGATTGAGTTTGAAGCTCCGGTAGCTAAACAAAAAGAGAAAGAGCTCCTGACTTTACACAATCTGAGCCAATAAGAAAGAAAAAAGAAAATATTGGAGTGTGGGCGAGTTGAGAAAAAAAAGCTTTGATTGATTTTCTATCATTTTACGTTTTTTAAAAAGACATATCGAAATGAAATGAAATGAAACAATAAAAAGTTATTTGGGTGGGTTGGTAACGGATACGCTAGACTGAGAAGATTTGTTTTATCATCATGTACTCCGAATTTTGATATTTTACAAATGCAAACATGTCAATAGATTTTTGCTAGTGTGCACATTTTAATGTCAAATAAAAGCTTTCTCGACACTAAAAATAAAACGTCATCTACGAAACAACTAAAACTCAACAATTAAATAGTTTTCATAGAAAATCTTCAATTTCTTGTTTATTTAGAACATTGTGCATTGAGCATTGTGCATTGTGTCTACCAATTTATTATAAAATTCAAATTTAGAGAATGTACTCCTTGAAATCGCGAGCGCAAAGCACTTGTCCCACGTTCCCGATGGTCATTGGAACAGTGAACAAACAGACATATCTCCTGGCGTGCCAATGAGGCTTTGTTTTCTTTTTGTTGGCTACACATCTACCCACCCCATCTACCTTTCCCAACCTACCCATCGCCAAAACATGACTCCGCGATTCTGGAAAAGTGAAATTTCCGTCTCAAATCTGACTTGTAGTCGTGCTAGTATTGTTTTTTAAAGTGTGTATACTATTTGCAGCAACAACAACAAACAAACAATTTAACAATTGGATATCTGCCACTAGTGCAAAAAAAAGGGTGTGGCTACCCATTGGCTACCTATTGCCAACCCTAGAAACGGGGTATATTGGGGCCAGGGGTGCCACAAAAAAATATTTTTGCGAAAAAACAAAAAAAGTTTTTTTCGCAAAAAAAATTGCGAAAAAAAAAACAAAAAAACCAAAAAAAAACAAAAAATGTTTTTCATTTTCACCACGTATTTTTATCGTTTTTAATCAAAATACTATCAGATTTACCCATTTTATTCATGCAGAAAGGTGGAAAATTACGAAAAATGTTCGAAAACTGTTTGCTAGACATTTCTAACACTTGTATTCTGGTATTTAATCCAAGTTTTTCTTTCCAATCTTTGATTTTTTCAAAAAAAATGCAAAAATTTTTTGAAACAAAAAACTTATGCGAAAAAAAAAAATTTTTTTTTTCGCAATAGGTGCGAAAAATGCGAAAAAAAAAAAAAAAAAAAAAAAAAACGGCACCCCTGATTGGGGCTGAGCTTCTGAAATGCAACCACATCCTTGTTTTTAATCTTAACGTGTATTTTAAATAAAAAATGAACACGATCCTCTTTCGGGTGACAAGCAATTTTATTTCAAGAAACGATAAGAATATCTAGACAGGAAAGACATCGGACGAATTTAAAAAATCCTTGATACATCATGAATATGAAGCATTGATGGGTTGAAAGCACAGTACAGAGAAAGAACGGAAGATGGGCAAGATTGATGCAAAATGGTTTTTCAGGGATGATAAGCAGCGAATTTCTTTATTAAGCCAGCCGTTTCATACTTGAAGTAAGGTTTTTCAATAACTGCACAGATTTTTCATCTATTTCTTCCGGTATTTTCAACTTGAGAATGAACATCTTTTCCGTTTTACTGGAATTAAATCACCAAATACTTGTTTGTGCACTGACAAAGCTTACTTTTTCAAATCAGGTAGAGGGCTTGGATTCGGAAACAATTCCTCTATTTCTGTTGTGTACAAAACGGGGGCGTTTGTGGTAGATGGCTTTGTCATATCTATAATCAAAATTTAAAAGAAAAGCGAGGTAACACTGTAACTAACCAACGTTTAGATTAAGGTCGTTAGGTTGTGGTATGTCCGTATTCACTGCATTTTCTTTTGTTGATAAATCAATGTTTTGAATTGTGGCCGTGAAAGCAATTTGGGAAGGCATCGTTGTAGTTTCTGAAATTTTAACGTCTGCTCAAAGTAAGGATTTTAGGCGATTACCTAGTCTAGATTTTTCCGTTGTGAACCAATGCCCAATAACGAAGCCATCTTAAAAGAAAATTGAACGTCAATAAAAAAAACTACAGTTATTCAAACCTGTCGAAAAATTGGAAGGTAGTGGAAATATCGGAATACTACTACTTTCTATTGTTGCGGTTGAGGGGTACGATGTTGTAGTGGTCTCGGTTGACAGAGGCAACGTTGTAAAGTCTTCTGTTAGGCCTACTGTATAAGTTGAATCGGTTGAGAAATCCGATATTGAATTGGAAGTCGACGACTCTTGAGAAGAAGGCGTGAGAGTAACATTATAGCCTACTGTATAAGTTGAATCGGTGGAGAAATCCGATATTGAATTGGAAGTCGACGACTCTTGATAAGAAGGCGTGACAGTAACATTATAGCCTACTGTATAAGTTGAATCGGTGGAGAAATCCGATATTGAATTAAAAGTTGATGACTCTTGATATGAAGGCGTGACAGTTACATTATTGAAGTCCTCCCAGATTGGTGTAGTTAATATGGTTTTAGTGGAAAAATCACTAGTTGGATATGTTATACCAAAACAATCTTTATCATTGGTGTAGTTGATATGCGTTGGACTTGGGAAGGTTGAAATAACATTGATATTTTCTGGAAAATTGTAAAGGAAATTGTATACTTTCACATAGTTTGTAGCTGCACGGCGTGCTGACCAGAACGTTATTGGCAACGCGCTCTGCTGAGTGGAGAGGCTTCTTGTCTGCGTCTCTCCGGCGAGAACTCTACATAAAAACAGTAGCCACGCACTCTGCTTCTCTGTGTCTCATCTTTGTATCAATTTAACACAGATGAGTGGCTGCGCAACTAAATGCTGCCTATGGTGGAAAAATTTGACCATGCTTAGACCATAATTAAAATAAAAACCAGCGCAGTTTAATCTTTATTTTCCAACGTTCCGCCCAACACGCCGTGGACAAAATGCTCAGAAAACATTTACAATGGATTTTTATACCTTCAAAACGGCCCATTGGACGGATAAAATCATCTGGTAACACAAAGCCGACAAGCTGCAGAGGTTCATTTGTATACCCGACCTGCAATTATGTGCTTAGTAAACCAAAGCGAACAGCATTTTTTTCAGTAAGGAGTATTTCACTTTAACAACATTTGAATGAAATGCTCCTTACTGGAAAACAGTTAAAAACCTCAAATAAGAAGTCATCCGTTTCGACAGAAATTCCCCTTACACCTCCAATGACACGAATTTCTTGATGGTCTGCTGTTAATCCAACCTAAATTAAAATTAAAATACAGTTACAGGTGAGATAAAACTTACATTTTGCAACTTTGTTGCAAAAACAGTTCTAGATCCGCTGAAATCGGCTCTCAAAATTCCATTTTTGAGAAGCTGAACTGTTGAAAACAATGCAAACGTTGACAAATTATTGGCATTGAGTCGCTCTCCGTTTAAGAAAAATTCTCCATTATCATGCTCTACATCCGTTCTCAAATACGGCAATCGTTAATGATGTGTTTAAGTTAAAAACAAATAATAATCACCTTGACAAGTTATTGCAATGCACTGTCACTTCACCTAGCGAGACGACCACGTTAGTTTCATTATATTCATTTTCTATTTTTATCATTTCATTTTCGAAGTTGATCTCAAAATATTTAATAAAACGGTTACAATATTATTGTATTTCCAATGACTTGCGACATGAGAATGCGAAACCCCGCCCACTTATTTGTGCGCGACCACGCGAACACAGTGAAATTTGATGAGACGCAGACAGAAAGGTGTATGCAGACTTGCGTTTTCATGTCGCAAGTTGATTGAAAACACAATATGAACATCTCATTAATCTTACTTTAAAAAAACAGCAGTATTTTTTGGTAGAAAACCGATATCTATAAGTTCCATCGTCAATGTCAACGTACTGAAAGTTTGGTGCAACAGCCACCACTTTGTTACCGTATTTCACCATCAGCGGAGCATCATAAAAGCTAACCGCAGTTTTGTATCTTGAAGATATAACTGCAACCGTGTAAATGTAAAGTGTTAGTCAAACTATTCCAACCTGTAAATGTACCCACAATTTTTCCAGTATCAGGATTAACCTCTGAACTTATTGAAAAGGTTTTGTCCACGTGTTTTTCCCAGCTGTGGCTTTGGATTTCTATACGTGGAGCATTGTTAATCTGTGAAAATTGATGTGTAAATACATATTTTCATACTTTATTTGGTATGGTGACGTTTTATAGAGGCTTTCCAAAACATCTTTCGATGAAAATTAAAAAAAAAACAAAAAGAAACCATAGTTTGAAAACATGGTGTCGAACATCGTAACACCAAAGAATATAAGGCATATACTGTAAATACTGTATTATAAGCCCATGGGCTTCTATTTATCAAAGGGGTCTGGAGATGGGCTTATATTACAGGGTAGTCTTCTAATACAGGTGGGCTTATTGTGACAGGATGGAGGCTGCCATACATCTGTGTTTCTCGGGTTGTCAACAATACGGAGATGCACGGCCTGTGAGAATTAACCCTTCGGGTCACATCTGTGTAATGTTGTATTTCTCATCGAATATTCATTCTATGCCATTTCACTGGTGAGAGAAGGTCGGCCTCGCCGAACTTCTTTTCTGTGCCGGCATATGAATAAATGATTTCGGAATCATTTGCCTTCGAATGTGAAGAAAAGAAGGTGCTAACACAAGCGATGTGACGCCATCGACTTGTTTGTTACATTATACTACAGTATTTACGGTAAATATAACTTGTTTAAAATTACCTACTTGAACTTGGATTCCATCTTCCAGCATTGTGAGATTTGCCGAATCATAAAGAGTAAATGTGAAGAAATAACTAGTAGTCGTGTTGCTATTCAAAAAAAACTGAAAATAAAAGTTTAAATAGCAAATGACATTTACTAAATGATTACTGAGCTTTCATGAGAGAATCCATATAAAAATTGACACTGAGAAACATTGAAATAAAAGTATGCTGAATTGAAAGACGCGTTGACAAAAGTGTCAGAGGCATCAAACTGTATTTTAGAAGTTTCGCTCCAAAAAATACCATCAAAGGTTCTGAAAGTAGAATGAGTGATTTTTTACGGTTATTCGTTTTCTAACAAAAGGAGTATTGTTGACCAGCCAAAATGATCAAACGCGCTCCGCTGAACTCAGTACTACGTGGATTTCATTTTGGTCTCCAAATCATTTAATCTCACGTGTAAATTCAACGTGAAATTAAATAATTTGGAAACCAAAATGAAATCCACGTAGTACTGAGTTCAGCGGAGCGCCTTTGACCATTTTGGCGGGCCGACAATACTAACTTGAATTTTTTTAAAGCTACAATATCAAAGCTTCATGATCTAAGTGTACATTCAAAATATTTTAGAGAACATCAGTTGCAAATTCCAACATGCAAATCTCTTCACCTCTGATAAAATGTCTTTTTTTCAATGTATTTGTGTTATTTTATATAGAAAAAACAAGCCTCCTGTGCAGACCTGCGCTCTATTCCTAAAATCTCCTAAATTGGCGACCTCTGTAGCTCAGTTGGTAGAGCGCTTCAATTGATTGTGTTTTCAATCGAATTGCAGCATGAACACACGAAACTCCGCCCACTTATTTGTGCGCGACAACGCAAATACAGTGCTATTTGAAGAGATGCAGACAAAAAAGGTTTAGCTGATTCATGTTTTCATGCTGCAACTCGTTGGAAAACACATTAAGTCCAAATATCGCGATGTCTTCTTTCTCGATTGAAGATTTTTAGAAACAAACAGCCCATTTGTGTTTTCATTTTACAAGAATGATTTGTCGCCTCTGATTGTGCAGAATGTCTTTGGAGATGCTCCTACAAGATAGCGGTGCCCTATAAGACTATTAGTTAGTCTACAGACAGTGAAAAAGTGGTACAAGAGCAGAATTAGGTATGCGTATACTGTGGTTTCTATGACATCTGCGCTCATTGACAATTAATTTATTGGAAATCATGGGGAATCGCTATTTTGCGGAGGAGGGTTAGGGTGGCGATTTTATCTTGGCTGTCGTTTTTGAAGGCTACCTTGGGCGGATCTCGGGGATCATTCAAATTATCCTAGTGAGGAATTTGTTGAATTAAACAAATCAAATTATTACTTTCCTTGTGCCTGCAACCCGGTAATCCTCAAATATTTTATTGACATTACCATCCAGTATTTAGTCACGAAAACAGTGGTCCTAAAGCCGCAAAGCGTGCTTCTACCCGTTCCATCCAGTTGCTCATTCTAATAGTGTCACTCAAGCTTCCGGCGTGTTCCCTTGGAAGTCTAGCGAGATAGATGAATACTTAGAATTGCATATTCAAAAGGTAGATTACAACAAACAAAGCTTTATAAATCTAAAATAGAACAGAAAAAACTTCCTAATTATAATCAGAGGTGATGATGTTTGCGAAATCTTCCACAGATGCCCCATATTACTGCTTCGCGGAAACCAGCCAGAGCACTCGTGCCTTGCGGCTGTGGTCTCGTCGCGAGCAGCGCGTATACGGTAGTTTGTTTACGAAAAAAACGAAAACAATGCAAAAACAGAAAAACAATTCAAGAAAGAATGTAAACAAACTATCGTATACACGCTGGTCGCGGCGAGACCACAGCCGCAAGACACGAGTGCTCTGACTCGTTTTCGCGACGCAGTAATAAGATAATTTGAATGACATTCCCCTTGGAACACGAGCCAGCGAAATAGTCGCTTGATGGGAAAGCAGCAATTTAACATACTTTTGCATCAATTGAACTTTCGACTGAGTCGATGCAATATTAATATATCTATCCATAAAAATTTTCGAATGAAGGGAGTGAACCTGAAAAAAAGAACTCTTAACTGAATGCTTATATATTTTCAATCGAAAATTTGAAACAGCGTTTTTCTTATTGCCCACGAATGAGCAGACAAAACGGTTGCGGTTTCAAGGACTTATTGTGTAAGTGAATTGAGAAGCAGGCAGAAACAAAACGTTTTGTTTTACTTTGATATGATCGGAAGGAATTGTTTGACGACGAATCCTTGATTGCACAGTGCAGCTCACCGTAGTAGCTAATAAAATCGAACAAATCACCTCCTTCATTACAATACTTTTTCCAATCATAACACATAAGACGATTCTGTGAAGACGTTTTCAAAAATGTATAAATATAACTTGAACAACTTTGCAATAGAGGCTAACGCTGAAACCATGGAAACCAACTATGTTCCATAAATAAATTTATTAGAACCCCCTTCCCCTTTTTCAAATAGCTATGAATGGGGGGGGGGGGGGGGTTGGGAGACGAATAAGACCCCAATAGACCACTGATGGTTTTAGCATTCCCGTGCGCATTACCTGGGAAAAAAGTTACTGTCACTTTTAGTTTTGCTATTGTACTTAAGTTAGACGCTAGCGGACAGTTGTGGTTGAAAAAGTACACGCATGCTTCAGAGATGACAGAAAACATTTCTGACGGGAAATAAAAAAGAAAACGGTACTGTAAGCGGAAGAACTATAAGGGGAATACCGCTCAGCCATATTTTTTGAGGCGGGCAATAATCCAAGGGGGCATCGAAATTATGGATAATCTCGGGTCATTGTCATGTTAAATTCTAGTCACATTTGAAAAATTATATGTGAACGAGTAAAGAGAACTGCAATAAAGAACTTGTAGTAAATGAGGCTTTACCTTTATTTCAAAGGTGTCACAAATGTATACTTTCTACTTTCCAGAAGACAATTATTTGATTTAGAATGAGATAGACCCGCAACTCCTATTTTTTGCCGCAGAAAGGTTCAATAATTTTTCTTGTTTTGAAATTTCCTAAATCATAACATTTCTTGACTTTTGAAAATGGTTTTTTTCAAATGCTTTTCATGTTTTTCTAAATAATAATTTTAAAAAATTTCTTAAATTAAATCATTAATAGACCTATTCACAAAACTGAAAAAAAAACGGAAAAAAACCGAAAAAAAATTGCGGGAAAAATCGGAGAATGCTCCAATTGACCTGAAATTTTGGGAAATAATGGAAAAAAAATTTCATGTACACGCTCAAAAAATTTTGGACCAAAATATCGATTTTAAAAATTTTCAGAAAAAAAATCGAAAATTTTTAAAATCGATGTTTTGGTCCAAAATTTTTTGGCGTGTACATGACATTTTTTTCCAATATTTCCCAAAATTTCAGGTCAATCGGAGCATTCTCCGATTTTTCCGGCAATTTTTTTTTCACTTTTTTTCCTTTTTTTTCCGGTTTTGTGAATAGGTCTATTAATGATTTAATTTAATAAATTTTTTAAATTATTATTTATATAGAAAAACATGAAAAGCATTTGAAAAAAACCATCTTAAAAAGTCAAGAAATGTTCTGATTTAGGAGATTACATAACTTGCAACAGATGCCCCCTAGGAAAATACTCATTTACTACCTCTCATTCACTCCATTTCTCTTTTACTACTTATGTCTGATTCCGGGGAACAAACATTTTGTGGTAAAATAATTCTAGGGTGATATCATAAAGTGATAGCATGCGTTTGTGATTTTGTAGAATCACATGCGATTCGAGGGTACATAGTGTATTCTTGAATGCTGTTTTGAAAGTTCTTTAGAAAACTGCCTATTCGTACAGGTCACCTTAAATGGCTTGTTCTTATTTTTTTTCTTACAGAATTTCAAATAAAAATTCAACTATTTTCGGATAGTTTAGCCCGCAACGTCTGGGAAATATGGGGGCACCTTTTGAATCAGCGATCTTAGAATTAGCCAGCTGGGTGAAAACAAATGTTGATCGTAAACGTTGTGTATGTCAATGTTGGTATTGTACCAGTATTTTGTAACATTTCGGAATTAAAGTAAGTATTTAAAAAAGAGAACATTTAAATTATATTTTGATACACAAAGTCACGGGTTTTTGGTATCCCATAATGTTTGCATCCCATTATGATTGCACCCGATAATTATTTTATCTCAAAAAGATTGTACCACAAAATCACAAAATGCAACACATTCTTCTTTTTAGTTCCCTCTGGTCGTCAGGGAAAGGATGAAAGACATTTTAACTTAGAAAACGATTTAAATTCAAATATCAAAGTGAAAGAGTGAAAATAAAGACAGTAGTAAAAGAACTGGTAGTAAATGAGTATTGCCTGCCCCCTAGGATAATTCGAATTTTGACTGGCTATTGGCCGTTTTCCATGCTGATTGATAGCCACATAGCTGCCTATACCCGCCATAAACGTGCCAAAAATTTTCTGAGAATCCCCAAAACTTTTATTGCAAAATAAAAATGAATATAATAGTTTTCGAAAACAGCTAACATCCGTCGAATTTGGGAAATGCGCCAAACGCATATTGCACACGACCCGAGTTTAATAGTTTTCAGTTGAAAATTTCCTAAGTAGTGGAAAATAAGCCACAAGATCAACAGCCACTTCAGATTGATTGCTCCCCAAGATAGTTATGCCCAATGATGACCCCTTATTCCGATGCAACTTTGGATTTTTTATGATGCGTAGGTTGGTCTGACTCTTGCCGCGAGTGCCTTGGTGAAACTAAAAACTTCAGAGCCAAACGTAAGAAGAATGGATCGGCCGATAATCCATGGGTGCACCGCGATTAAGAGTTATCCGGGGCGCAATTTTTGACAGTAGCCTTCAGGATGTACAGTACCGTTCAAAAGGTTGGAAACTTTTGGTTTCTCGGGCATAACTTTTGAATGGAAAAGGCTATGGTTCTCAAAATTTGCATGAATCTGCCCCGTAATGTTTTTGACAAGCTCCAAAAATGGATTTGGTCATTTTTGAAAACAGCAGATTTTTCAAAAAATTTCAGATGCCAAAATTTTGGACCCAAAAAAATATTTTTTTTCAGATTTTTCAGGACTCGATATTTATGTTCAAAATGAAGTTTTAAAACTAAAAGTATGATTTTAGTTGACTATGGGTCGATCGGACAATTTTCAGCTGACTTACAGCACTTTGAGTATCAGGGTCCATATGGGCAAGTCAACTTTAACTTTTATTGAGAATCACCAAAACCTAATAAAATCAAAAAAAGTTTGCTTTTTAACAGTTTTTATCTACCGTATTTCCTCTAATATAGGCGCATGCGCTTCTATTGTTTCATTTCATCACAACTGCCGGGTATTTAGAGGTTTGCACACCAAACTCGGCAAAACACTTTCTAACCAAGCAGGCATGAGACGGCCGAAGTTTGGTGTACAAACCTCTAAATACCCGGCAGTTGTGATGAAATGAAACAATAGAAGCGCATGCGCCTATATTAGAGGAAATACGGTAATTTGCCATTATTTTCTTTGATTTTGGTGATTCTCAATAATAGTTATAGTTGACTTACCCATGTGGACCTTGATATTACTCTCGTCTCAGCTGATGCACATCCTTTTTCAAAAAATGGAAAAAATAACACAGTTGAATCAAGTGCGACCGTAACACATTCAAAGAGAGAGAGTGAGCGAAAACAAGATACCACATTGCTCACCCTTATTCATCCCTCCCTCTTTCTCACACTCTCTCATACTGCGGCATTTATTCAAATTTGGCAAATTCGTGGCGAGACGCCAAGAATATTTGTGAGTTTTTCCCATTTTTTTGAAAAATGATGTGCATGAGCTGAGACGAGAGTAATAACTTGACCTTGATAAAGTTCTGTAAGTCAGCTGAAAATTGTCCGCTCGACCCATAGTTAACTAAAATCATACTTTCAATTTTGAAGCTTCAAAATATGAAAAAAAAAATTATTTTTGGGTCGAAAATTTTGGCATCTGAAATTTTTTGAAAAATCTGCAATTTTCAAAAATGTCCAAATCCATTTTTGGAGCTTGTCAAAAACATTACGGGGCAAATTCAAGCAAATTTTCAGAATCATAACCCTCTCCATTCAAAAGTTATGAAGTTATGCCCGAAAAACCAAAAGTTTCCAACCTTTTGAACGGTACTGTATGACACTTAAAATAAGCTACGGAAACTAGCTGGGTGGAAGCCTGATTTGCGGGTTTAAACTGCTGTTTGAGGTACAATGTTAATTCAGAAACAATCAAAGTTTGCAGCAGATGCCCCCTAGGATAATTTGAATGTCTCCTATGACTCGGCGAATACTCATTTGCTTTGGGATCATTTGCTACAGAAAATGCAAATTGAAACGGCTATAACTCGATAGCAAATAGCTCTTTTGGAATGACCTTTTGCGAAAAGTATCAGAATAGAATATAGAATGTTGTGAAATAAACGGATTCCAGAAAAAGAAGGTTTCTAAATATGCAATGTGGTGATATAGAATAGCAAATAATTGGTCGCACTAATTTGCAACTGTGTCAAAAATTTTCCTCGTGAGAAAGTGCCCATTTTTAGAAACGATGAGCCCTTGCTGAGACGAGAGTAATAGGAGCAAGAGCCTTCCAGAATCACGAAGATCAAGTTCGAACGCCCAATTTGAACAATTGCCCCGGAGATAGAGATGCCCCCTTGGATTATCGGCCTGGTGAATGGCTTTTACATAATCTATGATTATTATGAAGTTTTATATTATTGTAATTTTTTCGAAAGTATCACTTTCAGAAATCCTATTTAAGTATAGAACAATGCACTTTCTATTTCATCATTTCTGTAATGCAGCAATAATTTTTTCGACAGTTTCACTCAGTGCTGAGTTAAATAATGGAAATTACTGAACTCGAACTCCAAAGTGTACACGATAAAACATGTTAATAAAAATCATAAAATTTATTTAAAAATCGCAATTTATAAGCAGAACATTTTTTGAGAAATAAAAACAAAAATAGTTAAACACGTTTTATTGTCAATGTGAGTTTCTTTCTTTCAATATTTAGGAGTACCCGCTGTCGTAAATTAAAGTATAATATACCATGATTTGATTATTAAATAAGTTGTCTGCTTTTCGCCATTCGTTCATTGTTTATACAAGATCTCCGTCAATTTGCGAGAAATTGATGGGCCCTGCGCGCACTCCAACATTGGGGTTTATAAAAGTAGAGAGGTGAAGTTGGGAACTGCCGTGATTGGAACGTGGCGATATCGACCAGTTAGAGTTGTGTGGAAAGTTTGGTGGTTCCTAAAAACGTTTGGCTATACTAGATATTTTATTGGGTTGGGGAAAATAAAAAGTTTTTGTTCGAATAGGTTGCGGTACGAAATGAGAGCGAAATGTTAAGTTCCCCAACCACAACTAAATCAAAAATCCTTTTTTCCTCAATGTAAATGACTTACTGGATATGGCACATTTGCATAAGTAGTATTGTCTCCATGAGCACCCATAGAGTAGTTGCGCGCTAAAAATGAAAGTGATTTTTTTTTCTACCGGCTGCCGAAATCACAGAACTTCCAAAAAGAGTTCAATTGAAGCCCCCAACATATTTAGAATTGTTTTAAAACTTTTTGGATCCGGTAAAAAATTAGAAAAACACGGTTCCAAATTAAAAGAAAAAACTAAAAGTTACATTGATAGTTGAGCAAGTGTTCACTTTCGTACATAATTGGTTCTATTGGTTGCATAAATCCATTTGGCGATACTTCCTATAAAACATTTTAGATTTCATTGGATCATCAAAAAAGGTTTCCTTACAATCATAGTTCTTACAGAATGTTCATCTTCGCTTATTTCTAGTCTATCGTCATATCCCCTTTGAGATTTATCTTCATTTGTCAGTAATGCTCCGTACATCTGAACTTGCCGTATGTCTCCGATTGCAGCACGAGCCATTTCAGTTTTTTCTCAAATCGTAAGAATTATATACTTTCTATGTGCTCACATTTCGAATACCTCTTAACTTTCTCTTCTTGTTTTTGTTGCACAAAAAGCAGCAAACAATAACATGAACTAAAATAAATACTACAGCCACAATCAAAATTATGGGAACATATTGGGAAATACTCCAGTTCTGAAATACATCGAGTTAATACAATTACATAAAAGCTTGAAACTAACTTTGTGAATAAGTTCAACATTGACACCATCTTCGCCAAGAGTTGAAAAATAAGACGGTGAAGTCCAGGGAGAAACAAATCCTCGTGAGTTTATGGATCGAACTTCAAAGGAATAAGTTTGCGCTACAGCTAATCCTGATAAACGTAAGTTCTGAAAGTTAAAATTTAAAAATTAAAAATATTTAAGCTCAAAAATTCTAAAGATTACCGAATAGGTGGTGTTCACTAAATGAACAAAATCTTCATTATGAATTTTGTATTTGATTTCAAAAATCTGTTTTGAACCACCATCAAATTGTGGTTCCCATGCAATTGAAATCGTATTCCGTGTTGAGTTTGTTGAAGAAAGATTCTGTGGTACATCGGGGTTTGTGGGTGGAAGTATTGGAATAGACACCATGTCCGTTCCATAGTTATTTCGTGCGATGCATCTGACTTTTTTCGTGTAGTCGTCAAGACTGATATCTTTTATCCACAGTGAGCTCTGGAATAAGAAAATATTCAACAATCTCAAATGTCCTCTGCGGCCCATAATAAAAGGGTAGTCGGAATCAAGGGATCAATCGAACTAATGGGAAATTCAGACCATGTGATCCCAGGGGGCATCTGTTGCAAATTTCATCATTTCCAGAACTAGTAAAGTGTATATTCATATATGAAACACTTTGCTGTTTATCTTGCTAGTTTTTTGGTCAAATAACTATTGTGTTTTCAATCAAGTTGCGACATGAGAACGCAAAACTCCGCCCACTTATTTATGCGCGACCACGCAAACAGAGTGCTATTTGAAGAGACGGAGACAAAAAAGGGATAACAGACTCATGTTTCGTGATGCAACTCGTTTGAAAACACTATAATTGAAAAATAAAAAAATTAAAAAAATGAAACAGTAGTAAAAGAGACATAGGTAGTAAAAGAGCAGTTTGAAAGTGACACTCATGATTTCGGAAGAAACTCGCTGAACCTTCCCATATTTTAAAGATAGACCTACATAGTACACTGTTTTTACACCACTGGCATTAAAGCAATGAGATAAAAATTGACAGAAAGCTGAATTTCGTGAAATAATTCCGAGGGTACAAGGAGGTGACTCTTTCACTACCATGGCATTTTTTTCTTTTATTCGAGCCAAAAATAGTGTGAGTAGAATTAGAAAAAAAGGAATTGAAGTGATAAAAAGATAGAGATGCTGATAAAAATGTACGATAGGAAAAAAGTCGAAGGTAAGAAAAGAGAGAAGTAGTGAAAGATCTGGTAGTACATAAATGAGTATCTGCTTGTTTGTTTTACATTGTTTTTTTTCTGCATTTTAGAAATGTGGCAAAGAATAACTACTGTGGAAAGGAACACAGAACTTTTGAGATTCAAAATTCAAAAATCGACATTTTTCGGAGCGTTATCAATTAATTTTTGGTTTTTTTGTGTTGAGTGCCCCCTCAGATCAAAAATATATATACCTCGAAAGTAGTGTAGTCAATCTGCGTTGAAACAAATGCGTATTTTGAGTTGTTCGTCTTTATCTTCTGCTCGTCTCGTTCCCACATAAATTCGACAACTGGTACAGCATGTACTCTGCATACCGCTTTTGCCGTTCCGCCCAAAACATCAGCAATTTTTGAATACCGCGGGTCATGAATTATCTTCGGAGCAGAATTGACGAGCAGAAATGTTTTCCGTTCTGTTGGTACGCCGACTCCATTATTTGCTCTACATACGTATTCTCCAGACGAAATCTTAGTAGCATTCAGTCGAAGAATCGATTTGTTATGGCTCCTGGATAACATTTAATTTTTAAACTAAATAAAACTCATTTTACGCAAAATCAAAAATATACCTGTTACTGGAATCAATAGCAACTCCATTTTTTAACCATTGAGTCATATTTGGTGTATTTGGTTCTCCGATCGTGTGACATTCTAAAAAAACAGTATCTCCCGGATTCGCTACGACCGGACTAGATATTTTTGTTATCTGAAAGCATATGTTACGAGACATGTACATATATTTTTATATAAAAAGTTTACCCTGGCACTGTATTCAACAACTAGGTTTATCTTTACGTCGACGCTGCCTATTGAATTGGTAGCAGTAACCACAAAAACTCCCGCATCTTCACTTTGAACTTGTTTTCCAGAGAGAACCGATCCTCTTGCAAATATTTTTCCAATCGCATGGTTAAACGAAACCTTGTCCTTTTTCCATTCCCATGAAGCGACAGGAGGGTTTCCCCTAATTGTTAGATTTTCTTTGAATGAATCACCTTCGGACACCACAATTGTAACAGGATTTTTTATCAATAGATTTGGAGGGTCTGAATATTCGTTATTTGAAAAAGTCAAAATTATCTTTTTTTTTCCCGATTTTTCTTTTTTGTAAGCCTACAAGCATGGGTGCATCGAAACCTAAAGCCCCGCCCACTGTTTTGCCCGCTAATTTTTAAGTTTAATTGCGTTTTCATGCGCAACAAAAGTGGGCGGGGTTTCAAGTTGTAAATAGCAACTCAATTGAAAACACAATTACAAACATGAATATAGGGAAAATGAGATATTTAATATTTCAGCTATAATGCGCCATTAACTTGGTTTTCTTACTTCAATACAAAAAAACCTACATAAAATGTTTAATGGGAACGTGGCGTTGACTGATTTTTTCCACTCTGGGTGGCTAGAAGTGCATTGAACATTGATTCCATTATCATTTCTAGTTGGAATAAAAGAAATGATATTGTCCACATTAAATCCATCTTTTCCGGATCTGTCAATTTTTAATTGGTCAGCTATATCTCCCTATTTACATACGTTTCATTCAGACTAACGTCTCCTTGTTCCGTTTTTCCGTGAGAATTTTCATGCAAAAAAGTCCAAGAAATACGGGCCACTGGATTTGAAGACTTCGCACTGCAGATTAGTCGAGCAGGCTTTCCAACAATAAACTCGTTGATATTATTTTCTGCTGGTCGTATAGCAACACTTTTTGGAGTGTCTAGAACAACATCGTGAACTCGAATAATGTGTAGAATGAACTTACAATACACGGACAGATACTCTGATTCAACTAATGGCTCAGTTAATGCAGAATTCATTGCTTCGCATCTCAACTGTTGCTTGTCCATTGAACGATCCATCCGGAGAGTCAATGTTGATATAGAGGATAATCCAGAAACTTTGTTATGCTCTTCATTTACCTGTTAATTAAAAGTGTGTAATAGTGAATTTTAACATTTAAAAACCATAAACCCTTCTCTCTCCCTTGTTTCCTAAAAAAAAAAGCGATTTTCGTGAAGTACAGTTAAAAATGATGGGGTGAAATAATACGTATTCTTTTAATGGTGATACCAGGCATACCTACAGGGTGCGTCAAAATTACGTGCACTAAACTTTCACGCTATGGCAACGCGTGCTGATGCACTTTTCGTGCGCACGATATTCAATTTTTATTTTCATTATCATATCATTTTTCTATACCAGGAAGACGGAGCGTCTCCTCACACGGAAAATTACACCCAGGACTGGTGCAAAGCCCACTTGCCGGCGTTCATAAAGAAGGATAGATGGCCTGTATCGTGTCCGGATCTAAATCCGCTCGACTTCTCCATCTGAGGAGTACTTCAAAATATGGTATGTGCAAGACCCCATTCTAGTCTGGAAGCTTTCAGAGAAGACTTTTGTCGAAGAATGGGACAAATTGAGTACCTCCGTGCCACGGTGGAATCTTACCCACGACGTCTTCGTTCTGTCATTGCCGCCAAAAAAGGCCGAATTTAATAATCTTTTGGCATTATATTTCTAAACTATTGAATAAACTATCTGTTGATTTTCATGTGTTTTGGACTTCCACTTTTGTCATGATGCGCGTTTGAAGTAGTGCACGTAATTTTGACGCACCCTGTAATAGAAAGAGCGAACTATATATTAGACAAATAACCTCAGAAAGGTCAGACACCGCTGAAACAAGAGTGACCGTAACCCATTAAACATTTTTATAGAGTTCTTTATTTTCGTTTTTGAGATTTTCAACTGCTGAATTTTGCATTTCCTAAGGCTTTAACTGTAAACGATCATGCCAAAAATGTGGTGACGGTATAGGATTATACGAATGACGGCTTTTGAAGGCGCGGTACTGTTTAAGAAGGCGCGGGTAGAGTAAATAACTGAGTAGGAAGTTTATATAAATACAATGCCTTGTCGTGCTGGAATCGTCTTTTCAAAAAAACTTACCCTCTTGTTTCCAATAAACCATGAAAGTTCCGCAAACGGATTTCCCCCATCTGCAGTGCAAGTCACGTTTATTATGTCCCCTTCAAAATAATGACCAGATTTTAAACCAGTTATCCTCGGAGCTTTTGGCGGTACTGCAAAACAGTTCAAATTCGTGATATGTTCCAAATAATCCCAAATAACCTATAATTTTTATTATGTTCTTCCTTGAGGCTGATCCCTCCGTGTTAGAAGCAGTGCATTCAATAGTTATTTGATGCATTTCCACGCTAAGGTCACGTGTATGTAATGTAAAATTAGAACTCGACTCTATTCCATCGGGCTGCAAAAAATTTATGTTTGAAACAAGGCTAAAGTGCCAAACTGTTGAAAATTGTTGTTGAGTCGATGTTTGCATTTGTCTCCCGTTCAAAGTCCACGAAATATGCGCGGCAGGATTTGAAGGCCTGAAAATAATATCACCGAGTTAGAAGTATTTTTGCAACTTTGTCGCCATGCACTGTGTATTTAAAATGTAATGACTTCTTGGGCTAAGTTGCACGGTGTACTGGCTACTGCCTCTGTTTAACGCTAGTTTCACGCCAAAGTTCCATGCACTGCGGTTGCGTCGCGTGCCAGCGCTGGCTTAAGTCTGCGTTTCGTTGCTTAAATGCTTTCTCAAGCGCTTCGCTGAGGGGAGAGGCTGCTTGTTTGCGTCTCCTCTTAATATCAGTTTACCGCTGACTGGGCAGCTAAATGCAGCCTACGGTAGATCAATGCGACCACGCCTAGGCCAGATTTGTTTTTTTTCGGGAAAAACCCGCGCAGTTGGAATCTTATTTGCCTCAAGTTTCGTTTGGAAAAATGGGAATAATCATAAATTGGCAAACCGCCAAAAGTTGTTCAACGGAGCGCATTTTCGCGAAGGCAGTCGCCAGCACTAAGTGCAAATTAAGGTTGGCAATGGGGAGCAGGCTTTCTCGGAAATGAAAATTCCTCTTCCGAGTTCCGTCGGAAATTTCCGACTTTGCAATTTTCTCTTCCGATGTTCCGACGGAATTCCGAGTTTTTCATTTTAATTTCCGAATTTCCGTCGGAATTCCGAAATTTCAAATTCTCGTTCCGATTTCCGTCGGAATTCCGACTTCCGACGGAATTCCGATTTCCGATCGGAAAAATCGGAAATGAACCTGAGTAGAACCATAAAATCTTAAATTATCCACAAAAAGTTTAAAAAATTGAGGAAAGATATTCTCAGTACGGAGCGCTGCAAACGCGCTCCCTTCGCACGGCCACGTTGGCGACGAGAGAGTGCAGAAAATTGAGAGAGTCGTGGCCGATGTTTTGCTCTGATTTCTCTAAACCTCACTCTAGATGCATGCGAAATTCTTTGTTCGATTGGAGCGAGTTTTCAGCGTTTTATACTGAGTATACGTAGACTCGTGTTTTAAAGGCTCCGCGACATCTCGAAACCGCGTTAACAGACAAAAAATCTTTAATTTTCAACGAACTTTTGAAAAATTTCCATTTAACTCGCAGAAATACACATTTTTTGGTATTATTTTCTTGAACAAAATTTTTTTTTGAGAAAAACAATTTTATTTGTTTTTTAATTTTATTTTTTGGTCCCACCCCTGCTCCCGATGCAAGGTGCAGTTTGCATACTGTAAACATTTTTCGGTGGCCTCCAAAGAAATGACGCTCAAATCTTGCACTTTTTGATTATTTGTTGAATAGTCATTAAATTATGAAAAAAAAAATTGTTTACTTCCTACCTCTCTTTCAACCCCCCCTCCCCACTGGTAACGCGGTTCCGAGATGTCGCGGTTTCGAGATGTCTGGTTTCGAGATGTCGCGGAGCCGTTTTAAATAGGAAATTTGTGTCACGGACATGGTCGATTTTTTTCCAAAAAAAAAAAACATTTTTCGTACCAAATTTCGACAGAAAAACATGTTTTTTTCCGACGTCGGAAAAATATTATTTCCGACGGAAACGGAAATATCTTCGGAAATCATTTTGTCTCGGAACGGAATCGGAAATTTTTTCGGAAGTGAAACTGCCTCGGAACCGGAATCGGAAATTTCCGACATCGGAATTCCGACGGAATTCCGACTTTTCGGAAATTTCCGAGAAAGCCTGATGGGGAGCCCCACTATTTTTTGCACTAGTGAAAGATATCCAATTTTAAGCACTCAGATAGTTTCCTCACTTTAAAAAACAATACTAACATGACTACTAGTCAGATTTGAGGCGAAAAATGCACTTTTCGAGAATTGCGGAGCCATATTTTGGCGATGGGTAGATTGGGGCGAGGAGGTGGGGAGGCCTCCCCACCTCCCCATTGCCAACCCTAGTGCAAATAATAGAGCGCGGAAATTTTAATTCAATTTGAAATTGAACTATCACGGGAAGCGGATCGGCAAAAAAGAAAATTAGAGAAGGAAAGAAAGCGTTGCCAGCCAGATTAGAACTGTGCAGTAGGCTTGTCAACAAACAGACTTTAAGTGGCTTCAAAAATGATAAATCTTTCAACACTTACAACGATTTGCATTGAATTTTAATACTTTCGCCTTGTCGAACTTTGCTTTCACCAAAAAATTCTACGTCGAGCGGAGGATCTGAATAGTTTTTTTCTTTAGTTGTGCTTTTAACAACAACTCACAATTAACGGTGATACTCAAAAAAGCATTTTTAGAGTTTGGAGAATTGCTGTTGTTTGCTCTGCATTCATATTTTGCATTGTTGTCTTTGGAGGATGCAATAAAGGAGTAAATGTTGGTCATTTTCTGTAATATTGTCTAAAAGGTTTAAAAATGTAATTAAAGGTTATAAAAAATCTGTTTAACGAGTATGATTACGCGGAAAACTCACTTGTGATCGAGCATCTAATACACCATGGGATTGTAGTTTTTCTCCTCCTTTGTACCAAAAAACATCTGGTAACGGGTTTCCACCTGTCACGTGACATGCAATTGATACGCTTTCACCAGCTTTGACGAGCCGTGGTGTGCCAATAACTTGAACAGAAGGATCAGTGGGTGGATCTACAATATTTTCCAATTTTGAAGTTCTAGGTTTCTAGGTCTTTAGACACAACATACACATCTGAAATAAGTATTACCTTAACTCATTGAACTTAAAAAAAACATTATACTAAATTACCGCTTAGGAAAAAATATTCAAAAAAATAAACATACAAAGTACATCTAAAGTAGTATTTGACATCAGTTTAATCCCAGTTTCTTTGTGAATTGCTTCACATGTTATTGAATTTCCTTGCTGACTCCTTTCTGGATTTATTGATAAACTAGACGTAATCGTCAGAGTTTTGTTGAAGTGCTGATATGCGCTTTTTTGTATATTTTCCGTTATTACCTTTCCATCCAAGTACCTATAATGGAAACAAAGTTGAGTTAGAAATGTGCTTGTTAACAAGTATTGATTACCAAACAATTTCTGGCTCAGGTTTCACATTGGGAATCACGCAAGTTAGGTTGAGAGGATCATTTTCTTTAATTGCAATAACAGAATTATCCTGGTAGGCTGAGAAATATATGGAAAGAGGAGGAACTGAAAGTTAGATGTTTTATGAATAAATTGGTACTGAAATGTCACAAAACCTATAACGTTCAAAAAAGCTTTTGCACGAGTTGGCCCTTGCTTTGGATGTAACATTTGGCATTCGTACTCTCCATCATCGTCAAGGTTTATATTGTTAATTTTCAGATTCAATTCTTCTGGGTATTGCTGGAAAAGTAATCTTTATTTTTGTGACCGTGCACTCAACCAATAAAACGCACTAGGGCATGAGGAGAGGGTGAGTAAACGCACCCGAACGCACACACGCATCGCATCCAAATGAGGCCCCAAAATAAAAAATAACGCGCGAAAAATGTTGGATAGAATTTCGTAATTTTCACGATTTCTGTTCATTTCTCTCTCCGATAATGCAAAATTTTTCGCGCGCTTTTTTATGTTTTGGGCCTCGTTTGGATACGTTGCTTGTGTGCGTTTGGGCGCGTTTACTCACTACCTCCTCATGCCCCAGTGAAAACGATATGTATTACCCTAATCTCGCGCGAGGACACACTGACTCGTTTTGTCCGAACGAGACAGTGTGCCCTCTAACCTGTTATTTAGTTATACGGCTGTTTTCATGTCTGCGCACTTCTCTATCAGCGGCCAATTTTGGTAAAGAGGCGTGGTTAGAGAAACTAGAGAGAGAGAGAGAGAGAGAGAGAGAAAAGAAATATCATAGTAAATGAATATATTGTCGGCCCGCCAAACGCGCTCTGTTGAACTTAACGCTATGCGATTTTCATTTTGGCCTTCAAATTATTTCATTTCACGTATAAATTCAACGTGAAATGAAATAATTTGGAGACCAAAATGAAAATCGTAAAGCGTAGAGTTCTGCGGAGCGCGTTTGACAATTTTGGCGGGCCGACAATAATATCTTTAATTTTCAAAAGTACGAAAACACCACGCCGAAATATTTTTGTTTGTACACGAGGGGCTGGCGACTGTTTTTTTTTTCAAACGCTTCTTTTGCCGCCAACTCCACGCGCTGCGGTTGCGTCGCCTCACAACGCTGCGTCTCAACTCTTACACGCTCTATGTCTCAACAATTCATGGCAACATTTGTTTAATAGAGCGAACTTTCGCAAGAGATGTCGACAATACCCCGTGTTTGTACAATAGAACCACTATTTTTCTCATAATCACCTTGATATAGCTATATCTTCCTTGGTGTCCAGGTAAAACTCCTTGCTGGTGGTATCCCAACAAAGTTCCTGTGTTGGACTTCCATTGACTGTATATGATTGGTTCCAAGCTTTTTTCAGAAGCACAACGGAAAGTAATACTGTCACCAATAATAGAAGAAGTATTCGAAGGGTATATCAAAAAATCAGCATTAGCATTTGGAATAAGGTAAAGAATTACCAATATGAGTATGAGTTTTTTTCTCATTCTGAAAATTAGTAACTTTTAGAAAAATGGTTAATTCGTTTGTTAATTAGCGGAAAGTGTGGGACATGTACATATTTGAAACAATCATATTAGGCAGATGCAGATTTATAAAATGAAAATGAAGCAGTGTTTTAGCAGAAAGAAAGGAACGTTTGATAAGTGAAAAGAGCTGATTAGATTAAAAGTGATTCCAATAAAGAGTTTGCAAAGGAGAACAGATGGGTTAAAAGCAGCGTTCACTTGTGTGAATCAACAGCTGACTCTTACCGCCAATTCTCAGGACAACTGCTGCACCTTACTGCACACGCATTGTACACTTCCTGATGCTTTGTAGCATTTCATTTTTACTACACACAAAGCGTTTTACATTTCAAAAAGTGTTAAACTTAAAAAAAAAGTTTCGAAACAATTACAATAAATCAAACATTTTTTTAAAGAAGATTTTCATAACTAATAAAATAGAATATGCAAACAAACACTTGTTTTTTGTCCCAATCCGTTCCTTAATGTTTATTTATCTTGCGAAGGAAGGCATGTATGTATAAGCAAATTGCATTCTTGTAAAACTGTGCATGTATTCAGAAAACAGTTGTCCAGAAATAAATGTACATGGAAGTGATCATTAAAAATTCATCCTACGTAAAGGAATATAATAGTTATAATGAATACAAAATGTTTCATTAAAAATGCATAATTTTTCCTATCAGAAACAAACTTTGGGCGAAAAATGTTCCAACTTCCAACGTAGGGCACTTTGGCAAGAACTAAAACTGTACATAATTATGTTGATGCAATTGAATTTTTTTGAGATTTTCCTACACGCCTACATGTTTTCCGCTAATTCAAACTATTACGCTTGCAAAGTTGTCTACAACGCGTGTACTCCTGAATCTTTAAAGATGTTGCATAAATACGCTTGCAGTTGAAAGAAAAGAGCTGTGAATCTGAATACAATTTGTGTAATGTTTTAAACACCTATTCTTAAATGGGTACTTAAGCGAAAGAAAAGCATTTTAAAAATAAGAAAGTTAAATAGTTCAGCTATTTTTGTTTATCTGATTTTGCAAACCTTTTTTGGGTAGTATAAAAAAAACAAACAAAAATATGGTAAGATACCCTATGAAAAGATTTTTACATGTTATCAAAACAGTATACATTCTTTAAAAAACAGTTACAAACCTAAAACATAAAACCAATAAAAACTTGCAAAAAAAAGAAGTTATTTTCCAGATGCACGTTTATATATGTATTTAAATCTCTAAAGTATGTATAATATATAATGTACGGATTTCTCAAGCGTAAACAAAATGAGCAAAATGATGTGGTTGTTGAATGAGTCCATTGAGAGAATTGCGCAGACCTGATTTGCATAATAAGCTTTAGCAGTAAGCCGTAGGGACCGTGATTGCTGACCGCGTGGGCATAATCGAATCAGTGGGGCAACGAGAGTTAACGAATTTGTTTCGAATTTGGAGCATTGTCAATTTTTTTTGCGGCCACTACTGCTAGTTGATTTGCTTTATGAAGAAGACATGGATAGTGGTGTTTAATTGTTTTTGATTATGCCATGATTTTAACATTAATGAAAGGGTAAAAACATAGTTGAAGATGAATTACTTTGTGTAAATGTGTTTTCCAGGATTCTTCGAAACGCTGCAAGATTTATTGCAAGGTGATGAAAAAAAAAGACACACTATGAGAATATGCAAAATCAAAGAAAAGTAAAACGTTTTGTTGAGGCAAAAACTACAAGCGGATAAAGAAGAATGTAACATATTTATCAAATAGAGACATGTCTTGCTTATGTTTCAAAAATGACGTTGGAAATTGTTGAATTCTCAAAGGAGTTCGGTTAGCAAGAATCTTCTTCTTAACAAATAAAATTGAAACTTTTTACTTTATTCTTTAAATTTGACAGTTTTTCTTTCAAAGGTTTTCATTAGATTTTTTACTGTTTTTTTGTGTTATTTGGACTCAACATTCCACCGCTGGCCTTTTCTCACGATTCGGCTTCTATTTTTGTATGCGTTGAGCTAAACTTGGCAGGCTGGTACCACAATCTCGAAGCAGAGCGGAATAGAAGCAAGCAGAATAAAGCGGTCTCGAGCCGAGCACAAAACCATAACACAGATGGTGTCCCACAGATGGTCTTTACTCTACAGTCTGATTCCATAGGGATCACGGTCTCGTCTCTAGATATTGTAGTAAAGCGGTTCTATTCCGTGGTATTTCTATTTAGCCGTTCCACAAACGGCTAAATAGAAATACACAAAGCTTGAGATGCTCACCAGGCATTAATATCATTGAAAATGTTAGAAAATGTCGTTGTTCGAAAGATTTACGACGAACAATAGTCATAAAACAATGTCAAAAAATTGAAAAAGGACACCAATGAAGAATGAGTTACGGTAGATAATGATGGAAAACTTGAATGAATTTCCTGAAACATTCGGGGTAAGACTGCTTTTTTGGAGTACTGTAGAAATTTGCACGACCTCTTGCAGGAAACAGGTCCACATTTCTTTTTATCTCTAGGCTCCAGATAGTGTTGTGTGGAATGGAATTCGGAATAGAACTCTGAATATAATTGGAAAATGGGCTTGTCTGTTTCTTTGCGTCCCTCACCTTTCATTTTCCAGAAATCGGTTTTCCTGCTGTTTTCCAGTTTCATGGATCCGGCCTCTGATGATCTAAAGTGTTATGGTGTATCTTAAACGCGGATACCAAATTTTTGCTTTACGTTCCTTCGCGGATTTACATATCTGTCCTATGTTTCGGGCGGAGTTTCTTGTTTTGATTTATTTGGATTGAAGACAGAATTTTGTTATTTGCTTTGATATTGGTTGTTTTTGTTGCTACGGAAATTTTTTGTCACAAATAAATTTTCTTTCCAAAAACTTTAAACTTTTATTGTCCATTCGTGAAGAAAGCAAGTGCGCTCCACAAAGATTTCAAACTTTATGCATTTGCAAGTTGAAACATTCTTAAAATTCAAGTTTTATTCAGTGATCAGTAAGCCCTTTTCTTAGCAAATTAGAATAGCGTGTGTATTGTACGAAACTTGAAGCATCACTTCAAATTTGAAATGAAATATGACTATATAAATGCCTTTTATTTTTCATTGAAAGTCTATTTCATTTTATTTTTAGAACATGTTTTTACTTCCTGTGTATGAAGTTGTCCATTTAAATGTTTCCGCGGTTAGTACCATGATGTTGCGTAATTCGAATATTGTGCAAGCTTTAAGCCGTTTTCGTCAGCTGTCATTTTCCAATTTTTTCCTATTCAAATTTTGGTCATCTTATGTCTGAAAGGTCGCAAAGATTGTTTCCCTTAATTGTTGTATGAAAACATTCCATAGCTGCAGTGCCCACAGACTAATTTTTATAGGCGACGTGGTCAAAATTACCCCACAATAGCTAATAGGTCTTTTCGGAGGCTAATAGCCATTTGCAGTCGCTATTAGCCACCTAGATGCCTATTCTGACATATTCGCGTCAAAAATTTCCAGAGTACAAAGCACTGAAAATGGATGTATGTAATGTAGACAGGCGATTTTTGCATTAGGTAAAATGTATGTTTCTTATAATTAGACATACATATTTATAAAATTGTAGGGTTTATTCTTTGATTTCTTAGCTTTGCTGTTCTTTGCCGTGTTCGCCTTCAAACATACATATACATTTTACAGATGGAACTATTATCCATTTTTCTACACTTTTTAATGTTTTCCTTTGTAACTTCAATGCAAAAAAATAATACTAAAATACACAATCCAAGTATATATGAATTCATATCAGAAAACTCGTATATTTGTAAGTTAAGCCTATATTAAAAAAAATATTTTTTCTGGTTTTTATAGGCTCACCTGTTCAGCTACCCGATGGCTCTCTTATAACTTTTCTCAATGTCAAAGAAGGCGAAAAATGCAAAGAGTGTAATCATGTCCGAGAATTTTTTGTTGTTGATTGTTAGAACATCACTTTAATTGTTACAGGAATCTATTAAATTTGGAAGCGCATGTGGAGTGAGAACACTAGGGAATGAAACAAGCACGGTTTCTTGTTTTGAAGGTAGAAAAAAAGAAAAGAAAAGAAACCGCGCTCTATAGAAAACAATAACGTTAAATTTCAGTTCCACCTCTGTGCATTGAAGCTTTCTCGTTGCGCTATGCTTCCAGTGAAAGGGAAAGTGAAAGTGAAAATGAAAACAACTCATTAGAAAACCTTGAGGAAGAGCAAGTGAAAAATGTTGATTCCAGGTATATATTACTTCTCTTTTTGTAATTTCAGACCTGATTTGGGATATTATGTTTAGAAATTCAACAATAAAATCCAGAAGGAACAGCGTTTTTATAAAGGCGGAAGATCAACGAAAATCCCAATTAAGAAAAAACCAACCACAACTACAAAATAATCGGTTTGAGAAATCAAATTAAAGGTACAAACGTACATCGCATGTATTCAGGAACAAAATTATTTTTATTGGGACGACAACAGCCATTCCACTCACTGCAACTACTAAACGAATATGTCAAGATAAGGACGACGTAATAAAAAAAAGCAATTTATTATACTGAATAATTATAAATTTATAATTTTCAGCTCTGTTGTTTTTGGGCAACTCTTGGGGAATGTCATAGAAATCCATTCTGGATGAGGATAAATTGTGCAAAAACATGTGGAACCTGCAATTGTAATTGTATGTTCGTTTGCTTTTTCTTGCCTTGCGGGTTACGGTACACACTTATGCTATTTTCCTACCGGCTACAGTCCTTGTAATTTCCTTCCGTCGAGTGTTACGATCTCAGCGCAAGGTTCAAAGATGTTGCGTAACGTAGTGTATGTGGGACTTTGGCAATGTGTCGTATAATCGGGGTGTATGCCATATGCTTTTGGCGCGCATTTGGCACATACCTCAAATTCAATGAATATTAGCCAAAGAGATTCGATTTATGTTACTCAATCAGCGTATAAACTAACGTAGTCAAAATATGCACTATTTTTTGCAGTGGGAAGCGCAGATATTTGCATTTCGACTGGAGTAAAGTGCAGTTTTACTACAACTCCGTCAACCACTGCCGTACCCACGACTATAAAAACTACTCATCTCACAACAGTGTCACCGCAAAGTAAAAGTACGGTGAGTTCTTCAAAACACTGAAAATGCCGTTAACAGATATTCATAGAAAAAGAAATGGACACGACCATATACTCTTCCAACAAGCGGATTCAGAAGAACAAGATCGCGGATAACAACGCGTATACTTAAGGTATTATTGGGGGAAAACAAATGTTAATAAAGTGTGTTTCATTGGAGTTGCTAAATTTATGTAAAAGTGAAACCCCGCCCACCTTCTTGCCCCCAAAGGATCGAAAAAACTGTAGCAACTCGATTAAAGCCCAATAAAGATTCACTGAAAATTAAAACCACGATAATGCTCATTGAAGAACCCAAGTACAACTATGTTGGCCACGACCACAACTGAGCCCGTAGTTACGACAACAACAACTCCGGCGATCGATTCAAAATGTAAAGATCATTATGAACAATGTGGTTTTTGGGCAATTCATGGAGAGTGCCGCACAAATCCGTATTTTATGCGGCCGAACTGTCAAAAGGCTTGCAAGTCATGTGGCGAACGTGTCGACACGGTTTACGCGCCCATTCCTCGTCATGGTAAGTGGTTTTGTAGCCAGTAAAGAGCATGCGTAGTTTTTAAAAAACGGTTATTTTTGCCGCAGACGCCACGCGCTGCGGTCGCATTGCGTTCTGCCTGAAAAATCAGTTTCAAAAAGTGTGAATTTGCGTAATTTGGCACACTGCCAAGTTTTTCAATGAAGCAAGACCAGCCGCCAGCCACCCGTGCAGATGGATACTGAGGGAGCGTCCCGTACCTGTTTTTCAATCAAGTTTCTAAGTGTGATATTGAAACTACGCCCATTTTGACACCATTATAGAAATTATATGTTTAATTACCGGAAAATGGAATACTATGGCCGCTTACTTTATTTTATTTTAGGACATTAAACATAAAAGTCATTTTTTGAAACTAGTGTGCGACCAGCTACCGTTACTCATTCCTGGGAATTCTGCGCCGCATTTCTCTCAATATTTCGGCTTTGCTGTAGTTTGATATGGCCCAACTTCCCGGTGGAACTTTAAAAAATGGATAACGTATAGAATATGACTATAAGAAAAAAATTGCGCGCCTGACTTTGAGTAAGCCCATGGGGGCTGGCCACTGCCCTTTGCTGAAATTTGCTCCATTGAACACAAGCCAATTTATTCGAATTCACGTTTTTCAAAATGAATTTTTCCCTCAGAGAGCGTGTAAGCGGCGAGACGCAGCGTTGTTACGCGACGCAACCGCAGCGCGTGGCGTCGGTGGTAAAAAAACGTTTGAAAAAAAAAGACAGTTGCCAGCGCCGCGTGAGCACAAAACTTTTATATTCCAGAATGTGACAACGGAAGCAACTTATGCAATTACTGGGCCTTTATTGGAGAGTGTCATTCAAATGCGAACTACATGTTACCAAACTGTAGACAAGCATGTAGAGTCTGCTGAGAAATGCTGAAAAAGCATATTTTAATTTAATTCAAATTATTATTTATATATATATGTATCTCATAAACATTTGATGTTATCCAGCTTGCTGACACCTACCCGGCTCCTGTTTTTTTGTCCTGTACTTATAAGTTTATGAAAATATAAAAATAAAAAAAGAAGAAAACAAAAGCACAGTGAAAAATTTAGGAGAGTGCTTTTGGTGGATATTTATTTTTTTAAGTAAAAACGAATCGCACCTACCAGCAAAATGATTACTATGGTTCGTGTTTTGTCTACCATAGTTGCCGGTGGCAAGTACTCCACCCAAACCCCGTTTATTCTCGGCCTTCACGTATCAGCGCCACGGCACTCCGTCTAGACCGCCATACACGCTATTAAGTGCCACAAATAAAATACGTTCAAGTTCACGTGTTTTAACGCGGTTTAGTGTCACGTGTTTATTATTTATTTTGAGCGGATCATTGGGCCATTCAGTTCTTGCTTGTTTGTTTTTGTTTTGCTTTGGCTTTTGTTTCTTTTCTCTAACTTTTAGCTTAATAAAAGCTTTTTCTCTTAAACCCGTCTCATCCCTCCTTATTTTATATTTGGAACCCAACTACTTGGGGGCCGAACCGGTTTATTGGTTTTTCCCGGAATTTTTGAATATTGCGCTGGAGTTTTGAAGAGACACAGCGTAGTTTGAATCTTCCCAAAAAAATCGATACGTCTCGCGAAGATTGAATAATTTTCGTGGGATTTTTGGAACTCTGAATTCTCTCGGAAAAGTTTTGAGTATTGCGCTGGAGTTTTGAAGAGACACGGCGTAGCTCGAACTTTTCTCGGACCAATTCATTCCGTCCAAATACTTTTCGTCGAATTTTTGGCATATTTTCTTTGGTCGAAGACCGCTGAAAGTTGTCATTTGTTCGTTTCATTGGTCGAAGACCTCTGGAATCTGCGAAATTTTGTCTCCTTGGTTGAAGACCGCTGAGACTAACACAAAACTTTTGTTGGTCGAAGACCTCTAAAGTTTGTGAAATTTTCGTTTCACTGGTCGAAGACCGCTGAAGTTAGCGAAATTTAGTGTCACTGGTTGAAGACCGCTGAGACTATCACAAAACTTTTGAATAAAAGTTTTGCTGACGGACAAAGAATGGACGAGTTCATGGAGACGATGGATGGAGTTTTGGAGAAGCTGGTAGAGGAGAACAGAAGAACCGACGCGGAGGCGGCGGTGAGCGGAAGAGCGACAAGAGGAGCTGAAGGTCAAAAAGCCTGGAGGATGACCGATGAATCGACTATCGGAACAATCGAGGAAGAGCTCCAGAGCGAGGACGAGGTGATGAGCCTGAAGCAGAGACGAAGAAAAATTCGCGGATTTGCGAAATTCGTGGCGACGACCACGGAAGTAGAACAGGAGACCAGGCGGAAAATTGCGCTGATGACTAAATGCTCGGAGCGGCAGAAGGAGTTGATCATCGAACCATTTATGAAATTCAGCAGAGAGTTGCTAGAACGATTCGAGGAGATGGGTGGCGATCAGTGGACGCGGTCGGTGCTGAGGGTCATGCGGGAATTTGGTCTGGAAACTGTGGAATCGTTGCGCGAAGCGTGCGAAAAGGCCGTTAGCGGTAGTGAAGTGGGGACACCACGAGAAAAACTGAAGAAGGAGGTCGAAAAGCTGAGCAATGAGAAGACGTTGTTGCAAGAGGCTTGGATGGAAGAGAAGAATATGCTCAAGGAGCAGATGGAGCAACTCGAAAGAGAGAAGAACTTTGCCGAGGAGTGCTTGGGTCAACTCAAAATGACACGGTCAGTAGAGAAAAAGACCGCCGAAAAGCTCGAGAGAAGTCTGCAACAATGCAGCGACGAGTTGGAGAAACTGCGCCAAGAAAATTTCAGAAGGTCTCACAAGGAGGATCTGAAACCGAGATTCAGCCAAAAGGTGGACTGTGGGAACGAACACTTGCGCGTGAAAGTAGAGGATTGGGAAATGGAGTCACGGAGCTCGAGAAGTAGTGGCATGAGGGAAATGGTACAGTGCATGAGCAGGATGATGAAGTCATCTGCGTTGCCTGAACCGAAAACTTTTGATGGCTCTGGGGAATTCGGTGAATTTAAACGCGCATTCCTACTCAAGTACCAGCATGTGACAGACGGGGACGACGAATTGGTGGCAATTTTGGAAGAGAAATTCCTGAAAGGCGCTGCAAAAACGCTCTTCCAGTCGTTACCGAAGCGGTACGAGAGGTCGTTGAAGTCGCTATTTGAAGAGTTCGAGAAGAAACTTCGGAAGCGTCAGGGTGATAGGAAAGCAGAGGCGTTGAACGAATTTGAGGAATTGAAGAAAAATCCGGGTCAGAAAATGTGGGAGTACCTTATCGAGGTAGAGAAATGGTCGAGGATGGCGTTTCCTGAAGTTGGAGACGAAACCTTGTCTCAAATGAGAACGACTAAACTCATGAAGGCAGTGCGAGAGGACGACACCCTCCACAAGATGTTGATCATGAAACGGTTTGAGGTGCCGTTGGCCCAACAATACGAGCAGTTGAAAGACATTGTGCTACAACAGGAGAACGAAAAACTCCGAGAGCATGGGCAGAAAAGCGGAAATCGAAACAAGCTCAAAGAAAGGAGGGAAAACGATTGGGATAAAGAGAAGCGTTATTCAGACGCGGAAGAAGATAATAGAAAGAAGGAGGAAGGCCACAGCAAAGAAAGTTCGACATGTTTCCGTTGTGGAAGTATGGGACACGTGTCACGACAATGTACTTCACAGCTGGTTCAGAATGTGGAAGCTGAGGAAGCGGAGGCAGTGAAAAGTGTCGGCCCGAAGACAGTCGAGCTGGTGGAAATCCTTCGCCAGAAAAGACGTATCGTCATCGATAGCGGTTCTGTGGTGTCGATTATGTCAACGGGAGCGTGGAATAGACTGAAAAAAGGATATCCGAGTTGGGTGAAAGAAGTTGAAATCTTGGTGAAACCAAGATTCACACTCCTGGACGCGTCGAAAACGTATATGCCAGTGAAGGAGCAGATCAAGATAGAGCTTGTCGTACGAGGCAAAAAGGCGTTGGTGGTATTCCAGTTGGTGGAAAACAAGGCAGACATCTTTTTGCTCGGAACAAACGCTTTCGAGAACATTGGAGTGGAATTGAAGTGGAAAGCGAAGAGAGCACTGGAACTGAAAGCTGAAAGATATCAGCCGCCGGAACAGACAAAGTCGGTTCAATGGAAGTCTAGCAACCGTGTTGAGAAAGCAACAAGAGAGTTAAAAAGGCTAAGAAGATATGGCAGAACGAACCAATGTTTCCGTTGTGGAGGTGTGGGCCATGTGGTAAGACAGTGTACGTCGAGGCCAGTGCAGAAAGTGGACACAGCCAAGAAAACAAGGAAAGCAGAGATGGTTGAGCCGGTGGAAAGCCTGAGACAGAGAAGGCGATTCAAGGTCGAAAGTGGGTCGGTCGTATCGGCGATATCCACAAATGGTTGGGAACGATCGAAGAGAAGAAGTTCGAAGTGGGAGAAAGAGGTGGAAGTGTTGGCGAAGCCAAACTTCCGAGGGCCTTCACAAAGTAGGGCTCAGGTTAGAGCAAAAGCGAAATCAGTTCACGGACAGTTCATCCGGATGGAAACGGAGAAACAGTGTATGCCGACGAGCCTGTGCTTGAAGAGTGAAGACAGGAAGGTTGCAGGGGTGGTGTCGAACCCGCTGTTCATAAAGAGAAATAAAGGGATTGCTATAGGATCGCGAAGCACGACAAGGTGTCCGCCGAAGGCTGCACAAGTGAAATTGGACAAGATGGGTGAAGACAAAACACGCTGCGTTCCACGGAATCAGATGAGATTGGTGTCGGATGGGCAGATGGGAGCCAAGAAAGGAAGACGAGAGGCGCGAAGACGAGTAGTCAACGATGCGAGGAGAAGCGTAATGAGCAAATTCAGTGTTGAAAACCCGAATTTGACTCTTACAAGGACGTTGGAAAACAGACACGGCGGTGTCTATACGGTGAAACCGGACAGGGATCGGTTGGCGCCAACTTCATTGTCGGCGTCGGAGTCAAGTGATTCGATGGAATGTCTGGTCGACTGCAGTGACATGGGAGTGACGGAGCACGAATCAGTGACGAATCGACGGCTGGGCCGATCTCGGAGCGGAAAAGAGTCGCGGAGAGGCGTGGACACTTTGCTACGGGCCCGTGCAAGACGACTGGAACGTCATCGCCACGTCAGTGCTGATAAGTGATATTTTTCATTAATGGTTATGGCGTATGTTACTCTTATCCGTTATGTTGTGTTGTATAGTAGGAATCCCATAAGTTTGGTCCTATCCGTTTTGAGTTTAGGAAATTTTTAGGTTTTGTTTCTTAAGCGTAGGATTTTATGAGTGTATTATGCCCTGTTAAGACTAGGAAGTAGGTTTTAAGATTAGGGTTTGAGAAGGATTAGGATTTTGTTGTTGTTATAACGTGGCTGTAGAGTAAGTTAGTGAGAGCAAACTGGCTGGTCATGTTAGGAGAAGAATGTAAGTCGCGTGAACGTGTGTTGTGCCAGCACCGGCCAGGGGTCCGGTTTGTCGGACGGGGGGGAAGTTGCCGGTGGCAAGTACTCCACCCAAACCCCGTTTATTCTCGGCCTTCACGTATCAGCGCCACGGCACTCCGTCTAGACCGCCATACACGCTATTAAGTGCCACAAATAAAATACGTTCAAGTTCACGTGTTTTAACGCGGTTTAGTGTCACGTGTTTATTATTTATTTTGAGCGGATCATTGGGCCATTCAGTTCTTGCTTGTTTGTTTTTGTTTTGCTTTGGCTTTTGTTTCTTTTCTCTAACTTTTAGCTTAATAAAAGCTTTTTCTCTTAAACCCGTCTCATCCCTCCTTATTTTATATTTGGAACCCAACTACTCCATCCTTATTTACAACCTAGTGTCGCAATAGAGGCCACCCAACAATTTTTGATGGACCGCATTCTCCGGCCCATGACAACTCGATTTGGCATATCATATTACACAACGAAAAAAAAACTTTGAAACTGAGCCGCTTCTCTCATTTTTAACGTTTTCTAAAGTTAATTTGCCTCAATTGCCATGATCGAAAACAAACTGAGGGTTTATTTGGGCTCACACCATCTGGATACTTTTAAAGAGGGATGCGCACGCAAGCTGTCCAATAGGACAGGACAGCTGTACAATGTTTCCCGTCGATTTTTGCCATTTTTGAGGTTAAATGACAAACGAGCGAAAAATTGCTCGAATCGCAGTTTATGGTGTTGCTATTTCAATTATGGCCTAGACCTCAACTCATTAGACTCATGAATACTGCTTTTGCTGCTCCTGCTGCTACTGCTGCTGCTTCTTCTTCTTCTTCTACTACTACTTCTTCTTTTTCCCTCGTCGAGTCCGTCCCTTTTCAATTTTCTGTTTCTACTCTCTTCGCTAAGCCATCGCTTCTCTAACTACTCGCCATCATCGCCTTTTCCCTTGCCTTCCCCTTTCGTTCTCTCTATTGTGTTGGCTTGCTCAATATCCCATTTGCTCTAGTTCCATAAAAGATGCAAAATTTATTCAAAATAGTATAGCATATAAATCTTTCCCAAATATAACTAAACTTTCAACTTTTCAAGCATATTCGAAATTCAAATTTGTCCAATTTCAGACTATGAAGCTGTTTTTATTCAGTTTGCTCATAATTGGAAAAGCATATACTCAAGACGAAGTTTCCCAGGTATAAACAAAACGCTGCGTATTTTATTTTACTTTCTACATAATTACTACTTTACAGTGCAACTACGTTGGTTTAGTGAAATGCTTCATCAATATTTTGGATGAATGGGCTTGGACGCTTTATGAACTTAAAGAAAATGTAGTTACGATAACATCTGATCAGTGTGATCATTTAAAAGAGTTGGACAAGTGTATAAAGGTGACTTATTTTAAATACATAGCTGGAGCTTTGAAGAAAAAACACGTAAAAAAATAGACGAGCATTCCTGGTTCTCTTAACGCTCTTTCTTATTTAATTTTTTTTCTAGTCTCTTTCAAAGATACTTCATTTCTGGCTCCTTTTTTCACTCAAATAACTTTGGAGAGATGTTTTTAAGGTTTTATTTTCAGGATGACTTGCCGGTTGCTCATCAATGCTCGCACAATGAGATAGTTCAAGTATCAAACACTGTCTCTGATTTATTAACTCACAGAAAAGACTCGGGATCATTTTTGAGAGTAAACAAACTTTTATTTAAAGGATTTTATTGATTTAATTCTTCAGAGTTACTACTTACTAACCTATGCTTGCTCATCGGAAGGACAAGAAATTTTAAGCAAACATCGAGACTGCTTGAAATCGGTAAAATCATTGTATTGCTTTTGCGCAAAGTTTAAGCGAAGGGGCTCGCCCATGTGTTCCCTTATTGTTAGCTTCCGCGCCCAATGTCCAATGTTTTTTCCCGGCGTGTTGGACGGATTTTTTTTACCATTTAGCTGCATAGCCACTCATCCGCGTTAAACTGATACGAAGAGGAGACGCCTAGAGATTCTTGCCGAAGAGACGCAGACAAGCAGCCTCACCACTCAGCGGAGCACATTGCCAATAACGTTCCGGCCGTGTCTGCGTCTCCGCAGTGGCGTCTTGTCAAACTTTGCTGCAAACATAGGAGACACAGATTCGCGAGATATAGCGCGCGAAACTCGCCTCTAAAAAAATTATCACGTAATTTTTTTTTACAGGAAAAAATCGGGGAAATGACTCTTTCGGCTGGAACGTACTTGAGTGAAAAATTCTTTGAACATAGCGACGATGAGGTTTGTTCAAAAGTCAATGGAAAGTTACAAGAATACATAACTGCTCTCGGTGGACTCTGTAGCAAACACGAAGCAGCTCAGTTGATGTGTCAATCTTTGAAAAACATGTTTACTGTATGTTTTCTTAATATACATTTAAATTCATACGGCAAAATTTCAGGGATTGCACGCAGACAAGCTGGAATCTTGTAAGCTAGATTGCAAAATCCCAGAAGAACCGAAAAAAGATGAGAACAAGGAAGAAGTTGTGAGTTGTTTGCTTCTAATTCTCGTCCCAGCAAATTTTCATTTCGCCTTTTATTGTGAAAACAAAAAATTGCAACGCGGTGTTTGCGTAATTTTGAAATTCAAACGGCAATGAAAGAAATATTACTCTCGTCTCAGCTAATGCACATCCTTTAAAAAAATGGGAAAAACTAATGTCTCGCCACGAATTGGCCAAATTTGAATCAATGCCACAATATGAGAGTGTGAGAAAGAGGGAGGGATGAATATGAGTGAGAAATGTGGTCTCTTGTTTTCGCTCACTCTCTCTCTCTTTGAATGTGTTACGGTCGCACTTGATTCAACTGTGTTATTTTTTTCCAGTTTTTGAAAATGATGTGCATTAGCTGAGACGAGAGTAATAGCACGGGAAATGAAGAGAGTTTTTCCATTTCCGTTTGAATTTAAAAAGAACGCAAACACCGCGTTGCAATTTTTTTGTTTTCACAATAGTATAGTCGGCGAATACATCATCAACCTCGCTCTACTGCTAAAATCCCTGTAAAACAGTGTTGCACTTGCAAGACTAACTCGAATTATAGTTTTATACTTCTTTTCAACGGAAAATGACGTATCCACGACGAGTTGCAGTTGAAATTTGATTTTTCGCTTCAAAAAAGACGCACTACACTGTTGAAAATTGAAAAGTGCGGTAGAGCGAGGCTGATGATGCATTCGTCGACTATATAAACGTTTTATTATCAAAAATGAGCGTTCACTTACTAATATGTGTTCACGAACGAGTGAGGCTAACGACGCTCCGATGTTCTAAAGTGCTGTCTCGCAGCAAATACTACACACAACGGAACATCGGAGCGTCGTAAGTCCCACTCGTTCGTGAGCACACGAGTGTCTTCTGCTGGACAGGAGAAACGCGCGCCGTATTGAGTGAAGTCGAATAAAAATTTTTGACAGCGGGTTTTCGAGTCCGACTGGGCGCGTTTCCATTTTCACAGAACTTAGCACGCCGATTTTCAATCATTTACAGCCCTTGGAGTCTGATTTGAACTTGGAAACCAACCTCGAACAACAACAGTCTGAACAGGATGCATTAAAACCAGCAGATTCTTCAACAACATGCCTATCTTTATTTTCTATTTGTTTAATGGTTTTCTGGAGATAACTAATATTGAAAACGATTAATAATGACTAATAACATGTCGCGCATAGAAAAATAGCTGTAGAACGTTCCAAACGAAACTTACTAATGAGCTTTAGCAGAATATATTTCTATTTTTTGCAACCTTTTTTCGGTGGTTTCTTTCCTTCTTTTTTAATAATCTGCTCTCCATTTTCTTGCTGGTTACAGTATACTGTGGCTCGAAAAAAACATTTGACGCATGATCTCATTTTCTGTATTCAGCAAGCAAATTGAAAGCCCAATATTTAGCATTGTTTATAAAGAGCTTACAAATTTCTAAAACAATTTTCACTTGTCTCATTTCATTCCCATTCCCTTTCTATTTTACTTGTCATTACATTAAAGGTTGACAGAAATTATTTTGAACCATCAGCATAGCCTCGCTGAAATCGCCCCGTACAGACTACATACATATAGATTTAATAATTTTATAGAACTATTTGTAACTGAATAATACAATTAAATTCACAGAAAACAAAAAAAAACGTAAATGTATAATAATTGATTCGCAAAAAATATTAAAATTGTTTCGCCTTTTTGATACTTCAAATTATTTAATAGTGAATATTTATAGGCAAAAATAAAGTGTATTATTTTAGAATTATGCCAAAAATAACAAACATAGCGACATTATTTAGGATGAAAAAGATGATTTAAAAAATTATGAATATCTTTAATATTGTTTAGTATCAAATAAAGTTCTTTATTATGTCTCCATGCTTTGCTTATGTTCAGTGTGAAGCCCGAATAAAAAAAACTGAAATTTCAAATGGTTGAATGGCCTTGCGCAGGTCCTGACGCGACTTTCTCCATTTACGAAGCGCATTGGAGCGCGCTTGCAGCGGAATAGCATTCAACAAGGCTACCCCGAATGCGCGCTTTGTTGGCCGCGGGTTCCCATAATTAGTTTTACTCCGCCAAACCAGACACACAAAGAAATGAAGTTTGCCATCTGCTCCGGATATTATCTTTGCAATGCTTATTGTCCATTCGCGAAAAAAGCAAGTGTGCTCCACAAAACTTAGTACTTCGTGGATTTTATTTTCGTCGCCAAATTATTTTACGTATGAATTCAACGTGAAATGAAATAATTTGACGACGAAAATTAAATCCACGAAGTACATAGATGCAAAAATCCGGGCGGGCCCGCGTGCCGGGTCGGGCAGGGCACTAATTTTGTAGATTTTGTGCCAGGCCCAGCCCTTTGCATCTATGACGAAGTATTAAGTTTTGTGGAGTGCACTTGCTTTCTTCATGAATGGACAATACATCAAAAACTCAAACCGTTTCGAATTTCTCTATTGACACAACTAAAATTAATCATTTCAAAACATTAAATAAAAAAGCAAACTAAAATGTAAATATTTAAAATATATATCCGGGTGGAGAAAAATAAATTATAATAAATTTGTCATATTAAATATTGACGGCAACTTTCGGAATTTGAGCGAAGAATCAGCTCCACATGAAAAAAGACGCATGTTTTGATCAACAAAAAGCTGCTGAACTCCTTGAATCGAAGATTGTCCAACTACAAAATTCGGGTTAAAAATATATATAAATCACAAAATATCTACAGTTCGGCTCCGAACACATTTCAAATCCTGGGCACCGTGTAATGTTATAATTTGAAATTGCTTATGGCGGCAATTTTAGACATTTGAATTATATTTGAAAAAATGTACGCTTCAACACACCCTGGTGAGATAATCAACGAGTTTTTGAAACAACAAAATATACCTTGTCGGAATGAAAACCCTCCTTTCGCCGAATGTTCGCTAGGCAGCGTATACATCAATTGTGGATTTGAATCGGCGGACCAAATCTGCAAACAAATTTTAAAAATGAAGAAAAGGGTTTTACGATCAAAACAACGACGAGCCGAAAAATTGATTCACTAAATGCACAAACCTTAATATCACCCTCACTCGAACCGGAAACGATGAGATCTTGCGATGAATCCGTAACAAGGTTTTTCACAGTGTGCGCTTGATCAAACGCCTTTATCGTTTGTCTCAACTGCCTTTGTCGAATGTCCCATAAACATATTTCTCCGCTACGACCGCCCGTGAATATTGTCTAAATTCAAAATTTTAGCCATACAAACATATTTACAGACTACAGACCTGTTGGCTTGGAATGTACATCGCACATGTTGCTCCTTCAGGATGAGCCACCCAAGAGTGCACTAAAGCGCGATTGTTTGGCAATAACGTGTCCCACAGTCCTAGATTATAGTCCAGCGATGATGAGCCGGCTGTCAACAAGACTGATGAAGAGTGTCCAAGAAAACGAACATCGGTAGCTGTCTTGTTGTGGCAACGCTGGCTCTGAATAACAAAACAACTAAAAATGATGTGATTTCTTGATAACCAACAAAATATGGTTTTTTATGTTCAGTCGAGTGGCTAGCCTGCCATAGGCACAGCATTCCATCGCCATCCACGGCAGCAAATTTATTTCCGTTTGAAGAAAACGCAATTTTCGTCACTTTTGCATGCTGGCCGGCTACTCGTGCCGTGTAAATCGTTTCCTTTGTACCCCATCTCCACACTTTTATTGAACCATCAGAAGATCCAGTGACATCTAAACGGCATTATTGATAAAAAACAAAACTCTTATGAAAAAAAAACCTACAAAAGGGTGCGTGAGGATGCGAATCAATGCGACGCACTCCAACAACGTTTCGTTTAATGATCTTAAAATGAAAATATATTAATATTGATATAAATTGTCACAATTTATAACAACACAAGCACAATACAATATCTTTAAACACAACCTTTCTTAGTCCATTACGACTTCTATCAATTATCCAGGGAGTTAGCTGCGAAACAATTAATTACTGATTGAAACACATGATTATTTTCAATTCTATTTTTATAGTAACCAGAAAGCCTACTTATTAACAGTTCTACAAATGACTGTCAATGAGTCCCAAAACCACCAAAAAATAAATATTATTTCTAAGTAGTTAAAATATGTTAAAATATAAAAATTTTACGGATCTCATACTCAGGAACCGCAAAACAGGACGGTAAAGTTGGCGAAACGAAATCAGAGGGAAATTTTGACTCGCCCCGCCCACTTTGCCGTCTCTATTTTTAATCTTAATAAAAAAAACGCCTCTGGGACACTTCGAAACTTGGACGTTTCAAAACCCGTCATTTCGAAACGTAATTTATATTTTTCGGCGCCGTGTTCGCACTAATTACAAAATTCGGCCACGGATAAAAGAAATGTTGAATCTTTTATCGGTAAATTTGGCGAATTTTTCTAAGTTTCGTGGCAAATCTACAGCTAAAATGCAAAAAAGTTTCGAAACGTCCCAGAGTTAAAAATAACAGAAAAGTTTCGAAACCTCCCAGTTTTGAATAGACGTATTTTTGAAACGTCCAAGTTTCGAATCGTCTCAGTTTAGAAACGTCCCAACTTTTGAAACGGCCTATTTTCGAAACGTCCCGGTGCCTAAAAACTCACCGCATTTGTGTTTTTTAATACCGAGCAATTTGGTGAATCTGTGAAAATTTGGTAGTCATCGTTGTCCCTCAACGCATCTCTTTTCGTATACATGTTTTTGATCTGAAAATAGCAAATGTATTGTCGTTAGACCAAACAACAAAAATACATCAAGATCCGCCCGATTCCACATCCACGACGTTCGATCAGATTGATCCCTGAATATTTCAGACATATCCATTTCTTGAAGCTCGCGACCGTTTGACACAACAATCAATCCTGCTCTCTCTTGGTTGCACGAAAATGCAACAATTGGTTCACTATCTTTCTGCACAATTTTAAAAGCGTCTGGTAGATTTGACGAATTTTCAATATTATGAAAGTAGTCGGTTTGATCAGCAGTTTGGTCCTAAATTATGCAACAATTTTAATTACGTTTTAAGTTGCAAAACTAAATTAAATTAAATTAATTTACCATGCCACTTTGTTGCGAAAAAATGTATTTTATAAACGTCTCTTGTAAGTGATCTTCTTTCACTAAAAATGACCACAGTCTCTGGATAGATTGTATTTTCTTGTCATCGGATTCGAATGGTGTATTGTTCTTTTTTACAAGCGATGCATATTTTCTAAAAGAATAAACAAATGTTTACTGATTTAAAATTTGTACACAACTTCATAGAGGTGGCGAGATGTTGGTCACTCATGTCAATTGTCATATCAGGAAGCAATTCACTTGGTATTCCACCAGGAAAGTGTTTCAAGATTTCGTGCTGTTGCATTATCCAAATATTCAACTGTCGAATGATTCGGTCAACTCTGGGAGCAACAGTTGCAGCTTCTAGACATGAAAATATAGAATAAAATGTGCCGGATTTCATTTTTTTTTGTTTTAACAGTTATAAAAAATTGTTCAAAATACCTTACCTTGAGGATCGATGCCAACCAGAACGAGAAATTGATTAACACGGTGAAGTTGTTGTTGAATTAGAGCAAGTCGTAAAAGTTGCCAGGCAAAACTTGAAGGAGCATCATTTTCACATCTCGCACACCTTGAAAAAAACTGGTCAATTTAATTTTCAATTTTCAATAAAAATGGAACCTAATTTTCATAATTATACACAGTTTTTCTAAATTGACCGCAATTATTTCCAACCGCAGTTTGACCTACCCTGCGCGTTGAATATTTCTTACGCGCGTACTCTCATAATTTTCGGCAGCTATTGGGCAGACGTTTAGGCGATAGCCCCATGCAAACGGCCGCTTCACCCACTGGCAATTTTTGCATAGTGTTTTCAATCGACTTGCGACTTGAAAACGAAAGTCTGCATTCACCGTTCTGTCTGCGTCTTTTCAAATATCACTGTCGTTTGAAAACACAATATGCAACAATTGTGCCGATCTTCTGCAATGTTTCCCCAACACCGGGGCAAACATTGCTGAATCTTGGTGAAAATGTAGCACGCGACTGCCGAGTTGTTACAGATTTGTAACCTATTGGATTTTCAATAACGAGGCGCTGGCGTAATCCGTTTTCTGCATGAAATAAATAAGAAAATAAGGCTCTGGGACGTTTCGAAACTTGTCATTTCGAAACTTTTGTGCCATTTTTCAGCATGCTGGTGGATTTAAATTGCCAAAAAGTAAGAAAAAATCAATAAAAACGACAAATTAAAATCAAATACGCGTGTGTTTTGTTGTGTGGCAAATACAGCTACGCGAAAACGCCAAAAAGGTTCCAAACGTCCCAGAGCCGAAAATAGTATTTAAAAACTTAGAATCAAGCTAAAATAATTTTTAAAAAATTGCTGCGGCGCCGCAATAACGACGTTTTGAACACAAAATTTCGCGCGCTTTTTTCTCGAGTCAGGTGGCGACTTTCCCGCGAAACTTAAACGCCCATTTGCTTAGAATCTCTGCGCTATTGTAGCGCAACCTCGGCAAGCCTCTACATCAGATGGTATTTGGTTGAAAATTGTTGATCCGTCTCTCTCACCTATTTTCCTCATCCTCGTCAACTGAAAATCGATCATTCTTATCTTCTTCATCAGATTCGTAATCATCAGGCTGCTCATTTGTGACAAGATAAGGCTGAAAACAAACGGAACACTTGAATTTTAAGCGGAGCCAAGAGAAAAGAGAAGAGAGAATATACCCACCTTTTCGGCGAAAAATTGTACAATATTTTTCTGGGGCGGTACCCATTTGAAATCAGAAATTTCCATCGTTTCATTGGCGTGTGGATTTGGATTTGAAGAAATGGATGATGATTCACTACCGAGAACACGTAAATTCAAACGAGATCTTAAAGTGTTGCCATCAAGTTCATTTTTCGATTTATTTGCAAGATTCGGGGCTGCTGGTCCTAAAATAACACGGTGAGTGTGGTTGGGAATGACTTCCCTACTGGGTGGTTTTAACGCCGGTGGTTGATCCTTCTTTTTTAGTTCTCCACCTCCTCCAAAAATGTATCCAAACTTGATCGGGTCAATCTCGTGTGCGCTGAGACGGTACAACCATCGAGAGTCGTATGCAGAGAAAGCGAAACAAAATAGAGACATGAAAATGGCTAAAAACGATTCGATAATGAGAAGACGAAGTTGTGGTGCATCTTCATCTTTTTCTCTTCCTAGTGAAGCAATCAGACTCTCTAGTCCTGGCCATTTTACAGGAGCCGTGGCCACATGATTCACAGCTTCTTTCGAAATTCTAAAAATTTTAAACGTTGCATTAATGTTTTTTGTTTGTTTTTGTTTCATGTACATATTTACTTACCCAGCTCTATTCTCAGTTTGATCAATGTCACAAAGAGAATGATATAGACAACACGAAAATCCTTGACTTAGATTGTATAACATGTAACACTAAAAAAAACATCTTCAAGTCAATATCTTGAGTACTTTTACCTTCCGTAAATTAATAGTCATAGCTGACACGTCTGTCAGTTCATTGATAGCCGAGAGTAAATCAAAACACTGATTTTCAATAAATGCCAACGGAGAAGAAACAAACATTTTTTGAGAGGAAGTTACAGCCTCAAAAAGGGGAAATGTGTTTCCAAGAGTAGAGGCATCTGAATTGATCGAGTTCAGTTTTTTTTTTGTGTGTTTGCAGTGGTATATGTATAAACAAACCGTTTTTGCTTCCTTTTTGAACATGAAGAAGCAAGAGTAGCAGTTCCATAAGGACAGATGCCATTTTTGAATTATGAGCAGAGTGAAGAGTGCAAAAAGAGGTGAATGTTCGTAAAAGTTTTTGATTTACCACAAGCCAGGAATTTTGTTGATACGTAACACTGAAAAATGTGTTTATTAAAAAGCCTAATTAAAGGAGGTTCCAACTTTTTGGGGAAACTTTACGAATATCACATCGACATCGAACAAAAAATTCCTCTGATTTTTTAATGGCGGGGCCATAAATGAAAAAAAGGTGGCCATAAATGCAGAAATTTCCCCTTTTTCTAAATCGCACAGTTGAATTTAGAAAAAAAAGGGGAAATTTCTGCATTTATGGCCACCTTTTTTTTCATTTCTGGCGGCGCCATAATGATTTTTACAACAAAAAAATAGAACTTCACGGGGAGTACACGAAGTCGAGGTTTCCTAAGCCGGCGGCTGACCACGTCTTTTCGAAAATGTTATTGTCTTACATTTTTAATTATTTTTTGTCGTAAATTATTTACAAATCGGCCAAAATTGCGCCAGTGTCAATTCGAAAAAAAAATTTCGGGTAAAAATGCTGGCCGCGACTTCGTGTACTCCCCGTGGTTTTCAAAAATAATTTTTTAAGCGATCGATTTCCATGGGATATTCGTAAATCGTATATTTTAAACCCCTTTCCCCAAAAAGTTGGCACGTTCCAACCTTTCATCGCGGATATTTTCAGATTCTACATCTTCATTATTCTCTTCCCCATCGGCATTATAATCGCAATTAAGTTTCAAAGTAGCAATTTCCTTCTGAAGCCAATTCAGCAGCTGAAATCAAAGGAAAATTCAGTTTTCAGTTACTTGAAACTTCTGTATACCTGATTTCGTAGTTTTCCTCCGTTTTTCTCTAAACCACTTGCCAATGTCGAAAGTTCTTCTGTGAGAATTCGAAGTGAAGCAACAAACTTCATATGCTGTGCGAAAATGTCAGTAGAGCCTACAAGCACACTTGGAAGGGAAGAAGAGTTCTAAAAAAAAACAGTTTATTTTTCCCCGAAATATGTAACGCTAAAAATAAAATACCGATTCTAAACCTCCATTCCTGTTCTCATTTGTTTCAGGCACATTCGTTTCGTTAGGTATTTCAGTTCCGTTCTCTCCGTCTTCTTCTTCTTCTTCTTCGTCATCGCTCCATTTATATTCAAATTCCTCAGGTTCAGTAACTACATTCGTCACACTCCAGTCAGCTGGAGTAACATTCGGCGCTTCTGGTTTAACGTTGCAATCATTTGCATCAAGTAAAACTTGTAATGCTTTATTGTAATCGTTAACCACACTTATTCGTTTTGGTAGCATCGTTAAAACGTCTAGAGACAACATTGGACATCCATGTGCCATGTGTTCGGCAGCAGTTCTGAAAAAGAGGCGCCTTTCTGGAGGTGTCAGTATGTTTTCAAGTTGTTTTCCAAGAGCCAAAAATTTCTCCGTAGAACCAATTTGTGCTCCTGCGCTGTTCAATCGTTGACGAATGACTAGAGGGTGTTTGCGAAGATACGAGTAGAAATTGAAAATGTCTGATAGACTAGATTGATGGCGATCCGATTGTGCTTCTTGCACTAATGTATGGGCTGCTCTAGTGTAGTCGCGCATCATCCAAAACGCCATTGATCTTTCAAATGGCTCTTTTGAGGCATGGCATGTCAGCGGACTGTCATTATCGGTTTTGCCCCGATTTGTTTCGAATTCTTCGATTGATATTCCAAGAACTTCTCTAAAAATTGCAAAAATAAATAAATAAATAAAAAAGAAAGTTATCTACAGTAAACCTGCATAGTATCGTGTTAATCATTTCTTGCTGCTTTTCCAATTCCGATTCATAAAGTCTCACGACAACAAGAGCAAGCTGCAAATCATTGCACTTGGAAAGAATTGTTTGCACGGCGTCTTTCAAGCTTCCACTCAACAGGAAAAAAGCGGCTGCGTGTTGAAATCGTTGCTTTGACATTAGCACAAACGCATTCTTTGCTGCCACTTTCTTCCAGTGTTCCGTGTTAAAGTCGTTCATAAAGAAATCAGCCATTGTCTGATTTCGTATTGTTTTAAACAAATGAGTGAGAACGTTTTTCTTTCGCATTGCTAAATAGAAAAGTGATGCATCCATCGGGTCTTGATTCAATTGGAACGCTGATTTAGCAAGCTGAAAATACAGTAATTTTTTTGTTAATATCCTGGTTGATTTACCTTTTCAATGCAAGTTTTCAAGGCATTAGTGTTTTTAAGCCACCAAGCTACTCCAAACCCTCTCAATTCGTCCCATGTAATATTTTCTTTTTGCATCCCTGGCAGAATGTTCAACAACTCTGTTTCTGTTTCTGAATGTTGAGCCCAAATTATGTTCGCAGCAGATAGTCCATTTTTCTGTGCGAAAAAACGATGGAAATTATTTTTAAAATGTTTGATATGTACCTTGAGATCTAATCTTTGTTTCAGTGGAAGGCATAAAAGTAAATACTCATGCTGTTTCACAGCCATTAAGTACTTCAAGCCACATTCATCTACTGAATCAGTTCCATTTGAAGCAGTCGCGTATCCTCCAGCATAGGCATTTCCAAGCCCGGATTGAATGACTGGCTTTGATGCTTTAAAATATGATATGATTTCAATTTTGAACAAAAATAATTTAAATTTTGTTTTTTTTTTTCAGAAATTCCAAAAATTTGGACGTTGAAGGGAGTATTGCGTAAAATAGTGTACATTTTGGTCTCGCAACGGACAGTGTTTGCAGACTTGTGAATTGCAGATTTACGCGCAAATTTGAATTTTTCCATTTTCAATTTTTTAAAGCTCTATGGAATTTGAAATTTTTTCCGGATTAGACTCTGCAAACACCGTCTGTATCCCTAATTTTCAGTTGAAAAAACATCTCAACGTACCTGCGTTGACCTGCTCGAGTTTGTCTTCTGCATCGTTTGAAAAATGACTCAGCGTGTTCGCAATCGCTAGTAAATGCATTTGATCCACACTAGACAATCCTGGCAAATGTGTATGCGTCAAAAACTCAGTCAGCTTTCGATTGTCCCTAGCAGTAAAGACGGAGGAAAAACGCCCATTCTTTTCATTTGCTTCACTACCATGGGAAGCATTTCGGCTTCTGATTCCGCGCGTCGTATTAATTTCTTTCAACACTTCGTCAATGTCATTTTCTTGATCATTGTACTCGTTAGTGAACAACTCGTCGTACTCCACAGGGCTCTGAAAATATATAATTTTAGGCTCTCGGACGTTTCGAAAATTTTTCTGAATGTTGTCGTTGCGATGTTTGCACACAATATTTTTTCAGAGCTTTTTATAGAATTTTCCTATAAAAGCTTAAAAAAGATTGTCTGCAAACATCTCGACGACAAAATGCAGGAAAATTTTCGAAACGTCGCATTTTCGAAAATAAAAATGATCATACGTCTGTCATCAAGTCCTTTTTGTATGGTTTCTTGAGATCTTCATCTTCACTTAGAGCGTATAATGGAAGCAAAGAAATGTCTTCAATGTCATCGTAATCAGCGTATTCCTCATCATTGTTCAATGGCAGAACACTAATAAAGTCCTCTTGATCCACAGATTCGATTTTCTTTGCAAAAGAAGCTTTACTTATTGGATTAGTAATGGCATTTTTCCTTTGCTGAAAATATTGGCATACATTTTTTTTTATTTTCAGGAGGTGCCGGAAAATGATTTTTTTAAGTCGCTGAATGCATGATCACCCGCACTCCACTGGACTTTTGTATTTGCAAGTGTGCGGCGCGCCTTTTCGGAGGGAAGATTCAAATTTGAGCTGGCATCAGTCGTTTGGCCATTTTTTAAATATTTATTCGCTGCATATTTCGAGGCTACCCCGAATCAGAACGTTCCCGAATCAGAACTGTCCCGAATCAGAACCGTGTCCTGAATCAGAACTGTTCGTATCAGAACTGTCCTAAATCAGAACTGTCCGGAATCAGAACTGTCCCCAAGCAGAACTGTTCGTATCAGAACTGCCCTGAATCAGAACTGTCCTGTATCAGAACTGTCCCGAATCAGAACTGTCCCGAAGCAGAACTGTTCGTATCAGAACTGTCCCGAATCAGAACTGTTCGTATCAGAACTGCCCCAAATCAGAACTATCCTGTATAAGTTTTAAATAAAATTTGTTTTATTATGAAAAAACAACATATTAGGCCTTAAGCATGCTGATTGAATAGTTCTGATTTGGGGCAGTTCTGATACGAACAGTTCTGATACGGGACAGTTCTGATACGAACAGTTCTGAATCGGGGCAGTTCTGATTTAGGACAGTTCTGATTCGGGACAGTTCTGCTTTGGGGCAGTTCTGATAAAGGACAGTTCTTATACAGGACAGTTCTGATTCGAACAGTTCTGATTCAGGACAGTTCTGATTTATGACAGTTCTGATACGAACAGTTCTGATTCAGGACACGGTTCTGATTCAGGACAGTTCTGATTTGGGACAGTTCTGATTCGGGGTAGCCTCCATATTTCTTATCCTTTTTATTATTAAAAAAATGATACTATTTTTTTGTAAATTATTTATTGATTTCAGCAAACGCGCAAACAGGAAATACTGCTATTGAGGAGGCGCAACTGCGACGTGCTCACGGGGTACTGGCGACTGCCTTTTTTTCAAACGATTTTTAGCGCGAAAACGGCTCCGGGACATTTCGCAGCCGGACGTTTCGCAGCCGAGACATTTCGCAGCCGGACATTCCGCAGCCGGACATTTCGCAGCCGAGACATTTCGCAGCTGAGACATTTCGCAGCCGGACATTTCGCAGCCGAGACGTTTCGCAGCCAACCTCCTTATATACACACTCTCTCATTTCTCTGACCATGCTTGTTTATCAATAACATGTTTACCAATTGTGTAGTCGACCGCTGAGAGAGAAGTGAGAAGTGTTTACCGGCTGCGAAACGTCTCGGCTGCGAAATGTCCGGCTGCGAAACGTCTCAGCTGCGAAATGTCCGGCTGCGAAATGTCTCGGCTGCGAAACGTCCGGCTGCGAAATGTCCCGGAGCCGCGAAAACACGCGCGACCCGTGTCGAATCCCTCGTCTTCTCCGTTTCGTCTCTTTTTTCTCTCGTCTTCTTCGTCTCGTCTCTTTTCTAAATGTTTTCATTGGCACAGTGCCCAAAATTTTCGCCGTCGAATGCGACGCATGCGGCGTGCGCGTGTTATCAATCGAGCACGTTTTCACCAGGGCACTCGCCATTACCCCGTGTGTGCTAGTGATTATTTCGCAGCACATTGTAATTCAAGTTATTTTTTGTTAATAAATATGACAAATTATGTGAATTACTTAATTTATTAGTAAACAATGAAATAAAACAATTTGAATTCGCGCCAATTTTGCAAGTGCGGCACGGTTTCGCAAAATTTTGTCAATAGAGCGCGGCTGCTCATGCATTCACTGACTATATATCACGTCACTAGTTGCACGCGTTCAACTAAACTTGGTAAAACGATACTATAGAAACGCAGAAAAGTGCGAAAGGGCGCGTTTGTTTTTTTGTTGGAGGAAACACGGTGTACTCTCTTTTTCGTATCCATTTCAACGCAGCAGAGTGGCTGTGCAGCCTATGGTAAAAAATGCGACGACTCATTAGGCTAGATTTTTTTCGGAAAAAAACACCTGCGCAGTTCAAATTTGGCTTTCGAACGTTCCATCCAACACATCGTGGGAAAAAGACCCTCGTGGGATGTTTCGCGACAAAGTTTTTCTCCAACGCAAAAAAAATACCGAGATTGGGTTTTCAATATAAAAATATGAAAAACACGCCCACTTTTACGGGCTCATTCGCAGCTTTCCGTGCCGAGTATAATTATAAATCTGCGCAGAAACGGGTTGGCAGCTACGTAGCGTTAAAAACCCTACTTTGAGAGTATGTAGTATGTGTCCCAAAATAGCCTTAACGCGTTGCTTTTTTCCTGCATTGAGAAGGACGATCAGCTGTTTCGGATGATATTGCGGAAGAATCGGAGAGCTTAATCGAGCAGCTTCAAATACGCCCTCACTTTTGAGTATATCAACGATCATTTGTGATTCGTTATCGTTTGCATGACTTCTGCAAACAATAGGTTAACATCTTATAGACTACATTTAGTGTGACATACTTTTGTCCGGAATTTCCAAAGTTGATAAAAATACGATTGTGGCTTGATAGCAGCGCTTCCTTTTTTCGACTGACGTGATCAAGCATAGAGTGTGAAGTGGAAACAGTCAAATTGACAATTCGCTGACTAGTATTACTTTTCCTGAAATTGTTGAAAAATGCGTTCTGTGATGACCAAATAATGAATCAGCTGATCACCAAACTCACCGCACTTCTTTCTTCGTTTCCTCGGTTACGTTCGTGAAATTCCATTGGTTGTAAACTCTCATTTCACTCTGCAGTCCAATAATCAGAATTCCATCTCTAACCCAACTCAGGCTGGTTGGAATAGGAGGAAGGCCGTCGGCAGTTTCAAGAGTGAGCAAGCGGCATTGTATCCAACGAGTGAATCTACTTAGAGGTTCAGCGCTCGGAAGTAATGACGACGATTTTCTCAGAGAAGCCCTTCTCATCGTTGTTTCACTTTCCTTCATTAAAGTCACGTTTTGTTGAGCCGGATCTTTGCTAATCTGAAATTTATCTCAAAAAAGCCAATTTTGACATTTTTTTGTATAAAATTAAGATGTTTTCACAATTTTTAAAAACATTGTCATTTTTATGTTTAAAAAAAACTCATACCTGCACGTATATATGTACATTGGTTCCTATTCCAACAGTGAGCATATGAGAACCAGCTTCAGTGGAAACCCACGCAAGTCGAACCAAATTTTTTAAATTCACTAAAATTAGACTACATAGAACTCTTTCTTTTCATTGCAAAAATAAACCTACATTGTCGTATATCCGCTACTCCGAAACAAGACGACTCGACTGAACGAGCAAAGTGTTTAGTCGTATTTGGAGAGTTCAAACCTAAAATCGTAAATTAATAAATAAGGAAACTCTATTAATCATTTTTAAATACACTTACGTTGTTGCATAGAATTGAAAATGTCAGAATCATTCGGTAGCTTTTTCTGTTGTGGCTCGCCAATTGTTCTGAAAAAAGTTTGATTTTTGGTATTTTTTTATTTAAAATCATTCCAAAAACATTTTTTGGTTCAGGAAGAAAAAACTCACAATTTTCGAAATTGCAAATTACAGTTTTGTTTAATCGTGAATGAGTCTTCACGAAACCATTCGACACCTCCCGACGATTCACATTCTAAAACTGCCACTTCGACTGCAATCTGATCAGATTCATGGGCTCTCGATTTTTCGTAAACACATGCTATTCTACCGCTGTGAGCAGCAGTAACAGCAACAATTTTACCTTAAAAAAAATTTCATTTAAAATCGTAAAATATTGCACTCGTCTTATTGTCGGGAGCTGAGCAATTTGTTTTTTAAAGGAGGTGCCAACTTTTCGGGGAATCTGCTTTAAAATATAGTATTAGGTGGGAGATTCATGAATATCACATCGAAATCGCACAAAAAAATTTTTCTGATTTTTTAAATGATCTTTCAAACAAAAAACATTTGAAGACCACGAGGAGTACACGAAGTCGCGCCCTAGGTATCCGGCGGCCAGCAGTTTTTTTTTGAAAAATGTATGTTTTAAAGTGGAGAAAACATATATTTCGGCTTACCTGACTTTGTGTACTCCCCGTGGACTGCTATTTTTTTTTGTAAAATTCGCCAAAAATCAGAGAAATTTTTTCGTGCGATTTTAATGTGATATTCGTAAATCCCTCAACCAAAACCAGATAGACCTTCTTTAAATTAGACTTTTTTACAAAAAATCAATCTCGACACAGTTGAGTGGGAGATTTTTGGCTTTTTCCTGCTCACTCCTAACAGACTTAATTTTAAGCACCTTCAATGCCAATTTCGCTTGGATGATTGTCGCCAATCATGTTCCATTCTCGCCACTCGTGTTTGTTAGAGTTGTTGGCATCTCGAACAGAGATACACCTCCAAAAGCGAACTGAATCTTCATTATCCGATGATATGAGAACGTATGGTGTTTCGCAGGCTGGATATAAAGAAGCTGAAGAGAGGTGCCCTGCTGCTGGTGCTACATTTGTTATTCTCGTCTCTGTGGGTAGAGGGAACACTTGTTGGCAAACAATTTCCGTTTCAAAATTCAGCTTTGCAGTGATTGATGAAAATGAAATTGTCAAAGAGAACATCAGTATACTGAAAAAAAATGTCACTAGGGTGAAAAAAGAACGCAAAAACGTACACATCTTCGTTTTCTCGTTGATCCACCATTACGAGGAAAAATTTGTCTTTGAAAAAAGATGTTTGACTGCGATCTATAACATTGTTTATTGAATTCGAATTTTCAACATCTTCATCTTCATCCTCCGAAATTACAATTCGCGACTGGAAAATGTGGAAGAATACTATATTCGCATTGTTCTGAACATGACATTGTAGGATTTTTGGGAAAATTATACAAACCAAGTTGGTGTCTTCAATCCTGCCAACTTCAAGGACGCATCCTGGTTTTGCTGTTGATTGTGTCGATACAACATTAATTTTTTTTAATAGCGGTGAAACGTTTTCACTGAAATAGTTTGGAGATTTAAAAAAAAACTAATACGTATTCCTGAAATGGTGATACCGCGTCAAATAGTGTGCATTGTGTCCTCGTCACGGATGGTGTTTGCAGACTTGTGGATTTACGCGTTGATACAAATTTGAATTTTCCAGTTTTGAAATTTTTCCACTAATAAATTTCGTTCCGGGGAAGTGTTTAATGGACCTATTGGCAAAACCGGAAAAAAAAAAAGAAAAAACGGAAAAAAAAATTGCGGGAAAAATCGGAGAATTCTCCGATTGACCTGAAATTTTGGGAAATATTGGAAAATTTTCTCCTCTACACGCTCAAAAAATGTTGGACCAAAATATCGATTTTTTCTGAAAATTTTTAAATTCGATATTATTGTGTTTTCAATCGACTTGCGACATGAGAACGCGAGACTCCGCCCACTTATTTGTGCCGTTCTGTCTGCATCTCTTCAAATATCACTGTGTTCGGGTGGTCGCGCACAAATATGTGGGCGGAGTCTCGCGTTCTCATGCCGCAAGTCGATTGAAAAAACAATATGACACTGATTTTCCGCGCAAGTTGGGGAAAATTTCCAGATTTTTAAGATTTTTTAATATCATATCAATTACAAGCCTGCAGCTTGTGGCGACTAAGTCGCCATCGTCAAATATTTATTTTTACTGATTTTTGTTTTTTTTTATTTAATAGAAATGGCAATCATTTCTTTTCCCTATTTCTCTTAAGTTCCCGTGACCCTTGTGGTATAGTGGTTAGCACGTTTGAACGTTAATCAAAAGGTCGCGGGATCGATTTTTGTCAACTGCAAACTCGTGTGTGAGACATACAAAAAAACACACAGACTAATCTAAAATTTTCTATATAAGAAAGATATTATTGAAATAATTTTGTTGGCATATCAGTAATGATATGGATAAAAAATTCAACAAAAAATCTTCGAAACTCTGAAAAAATAATGCTGAATTTTGAAATTCAGCATTGTCTGCAATTTTACGTGACAGTGTTGAACTTCCCCGGTTTTTGACATTTTTCCCCGGTTTTGCGTTCCCCGATTTTGTCAGGGTCTCCAATTTACACCATTTGACGCGGTATCACGGTACCATTCCAGGAAAACGTAATATTTCATTCTCCCGTTTTTCATGTTTTTTAAAAACATTTTTATTGAGTTCCGGTTGCACTCATTTTCACTGTGTCGTGGGAAAATCTGCTCTTTTCAAAGTTGACCAGCAACATAATAAAAACGCTATAAAAATGTAGGTACCTATCGGCTGTCGTGAGACGATCATTGGCATGTGAAAGTTCAGAGAAAAGACCACGTGCGTCGAGTACGGCTTGGTAAATTATCAATTGGGTTCCGTTAAACGATATGAAGCAAGATGATGGCGAATTGCATACAGTTCCTAGTGTACAGCTTGGAAGTATCACAGGAACCCAGCTCACAATTGAGAAATTCGTCATAACGGGACTGGCCACACGAGCGATTTCTCTTATACCTCCTTTTTTGCACAATGGCCCGATGGGTGTTGTTTTCCACAAAATCACTTCAGAAAGAAGATTGATAGATGAATCAGCTTGCAAAGTGGTTGGGTTAAACTTTGAAGTTGTCAGCATTAAAGGCAAAACTGGATGAGCCACAATCTGCAACACGCGAAATAATTTTAAAGCCCATGTTTGAAAAAATGAACCTGTTGCATTTGAAAGCGATGACCACACATTCGTGAAATGTGAGTCATGCTGACAACATGTGAAAAGCAACTTTGATCGTCGACAGACATATGCCACAAGTTAAGAGTTCCATTGTCATGGGAAGTGAGAACGTGAATTGTGTTGGAAACTCGACGCTCAATTATTTCGGATAGAACAATACTTTCCCTGTTTTCCAAATCACTCCGCAAAGCATCTAGATATACTGGTTCGTGAGGATTGAAAGTGTTTAATTTCGAATGCAAAGACATTGAATCACTCGAAGGAAGGGCGCTCGGTAATCGGGAGCTATATGAGACCACCGGTTGGCGGAAATTATCATCAAGCCATTCCACTGTCCACGTTAGTAGCGATCCATCAACAGGATGAATTGCGAACAAAACATCACTGGTTTTGTTCCATTGCCGAAGCAAAATTTCCAACTTTACGTCGAGTATATCTTTGGAAGACGGAGTATCCTGTTTTTACTTGTGAATAAAATGCTAATCAAGAAATTTAAAAACTCACAGAGCACACACTGTTTGCTGCATTCAATCCTACCATATCAACGTGAGCTTTTTCTTCTTCAGACTCTGTATCAATTTTATTAACAGCAAAGCCATTCGTTGCATTATGTGATGCTGAAACTAAGAAAACAATATTTCTCTTTTTTCTCCTTATTGATACCTTCCATGTCCATTAATACAGCTTCGGCTAGCAGCTTCTCTGCTCCCACGCTAAATACCAGCTCTTTGTTGTTGAGCCAGTGCACGCAGAAGAACTTTTGTACATTTAAGGCATTCAGCGATGGCACCAGCAAACAATCGGTTTCGGCATTGATAGTAGCAGCCAGATGAAACTGAACATTCTGTTGCTCACAAATCGGTGAAGTTTGGAAATCCAGTGAAGACGGACTTTTTCCAATTTGAGCTCGTAAACCTATTCCAGTAGCCTCTGATTCGCTCCTTTTTTCGGGTCTATAAGTTTGTTTTTAATAATAAAAAAATGTTTATATTTAAGTGTCTTACAGTAAACTTTTCAGTTTGTTCAAAATTTTGTTCTTCGTCTTTTTGACCTTGATGTGCTTGCCAAGAAACTTTTTTGATTTTTGCCTGTCCCAAAGAGGTTCTCCTCCTCCTTCGCCAGTCAAATCGATTATCGATGTTTCCGGTGGTGGTAACTCTTTCCAAATCCTCGATGTTTTATCTTCACACCAAGAGACCAAAACAGCATGAATGCATTTACGGGGCATGTATCTGAGAAATAATATTATCATCTCTTTGGGATGAAATTTTCAGGAAAAGCCTTATGATTTACTGATTCACCAACCTTCCAGTTTTTCGCCATTCAAATCCACAAACAGGTGCTGGATGATTCAAGGTTACAGCCGAAAATTCGAAATTATCACGACCTATAATCTTTTATGAATAATAATAATTTCGAGTAAAATGAATACTTGTCCCGCTCTGATATAGCATTTTGATGAAACAATCTCGCTCTCCTGACAATGCTAAATAATACCCATCTGGCGAATACCGAATGAACTTTGGCCTAAATGGGAACGAAGTTTTCCACACAATTTCCCAAGGACATGCTTTTGTAATATCCTAAAATATAGATTAAAATTTTTTTCGAACTAAATAAATTACGGTGTGTCGGAGCGTATTACTCTCGTCTCAGCAACTGCTCATCATTTTCAAAAATAGCCATTTTCCCAACAAATACCTCAGAGCGCGTTTTATGACACAGTTGAAATGAGCGTGGCCGTAACCCATTTAAAAATGTAAACAAGGATTAATTACGAAAAACAAGAGAAAAAAAAAAGAAATAGAACTTGTTTACATTTTTAAACGGGTTACGGTCGCACTCGTTTCAACTGTGGCGGCAATTTTTTCGCGTTTGAAAAATGTAGGCTCCAACACACCATGTATTTATTATTATGGATTCATGAATGAGCGACAAAACGCGGTGTGGGGTAAACGTTGGTTGGTCTCGCCACGATTTTGACAGACTCCGGTTAGCGCGAAAATATTTTTTTTTCCTTTTTTTTTTTAAATAAAAACACATTTTCATAGTTTTTTCAAAATAAAATGTATTTATGAAAAGAAATTATTCATTCCAGGTTAACAAAAAATTTTAATAGTGAAGAAATGAAAGTCAAAAAGCAAAAAATCGCGTTTTTATTAAAAACAAAAAAAAAAATATTTTTCGCGCTAACCGTAGTCTGTCAAAATCGTGGCGAGACCAGCCAACTTTTGCCCCACAATTCACCGCGTTTTGTCGCTCATTCATGAATCCATAATACGTATTCCTGAAAAGGTGATACCGCGTCAAATGGTGTACATTGCGGTCTCGCCGCGGACGGTGTTTGCGGACTAGTAGATTAACGCGGAAATTTGAATGTTTCCGTTTCGAAAGTTTATAAATTCCATTTTTTTTTTATTTGGGTCATTTTTTATTTTATTTTTTACTCAAAATTTTTTATCGCATTAAAAAAATTTTAAAGACTAGTACGAAAAAAAATTCACATTCCAGAGTTAAAAAAATTTAAAAGAAATTTATTTGTCGAAAAATTTCGAAACGGGAACGAACAATTCAAATTTGTATAAACGCGTAAATCCACAAGTCTGCAAACACGTCCATGGCAAGACCACAGTGTACACCATTTGACGCGGTATCACGGTACCATTTCAGAAACACATAATAAATAGTAATATTGTCGGCCCGCCAAAATGATCAAACGCGCTCCGCTGAACTCAACGCTATGCGATTTTCATTTTGTTTTCCAAATAATTTCATTTCACGTATAAATTCAACGTGAACTGAAATAATTTGGAGACCAAAATGAAAATCGAATAGCGTTGAGTCCAGCGGAGCGCGTTTGATCATTTTGGCGGGCCGACAATAAAATATTTGAGAAAAACAAAAACCGAACCTCTTCCGATATACAAAACGTAACTGGCGCACTGGGCACAGAGTGATTTGTGCTTCCAAAATTTTTATGCTGGTGGAGAACCAGCTGGTTTTTAATCACAAACAAAAGTCGTGTTCCTTGAAAAAAAATAGTTTTTTAGCATTCATAGGGCGGGTACATACCTTCCATGGACCATAATACTGAACTTATAGGAGCTTCATTTGTAAAAGTGTAGGTTTCTATCCATGTGAATTGGAAAACCTATGAAAGGGATTGATGAGTAATGTACATAACATAAACATACCAAACTTTTCAGCTGTGCCTTTTCGATTCCAGAACTGATCGCTTCTAAAATTTTGACAGAAGTACCATATGTAGCAGCAATCTGAAAATGATAATATGAGCTGCTACCGTAAAAAAAACGTTTTTTGTTGCATATTTTGCTTTATACTGAACTACATTACCTTTCCGGTTTCTTGACAACAGCTCAAACTGCTCACAAGAAGACGATTATTTCCCGGAACAATTTGTACACGATTAAAATCCGAGTCTAGAATAACTACATCTGAGCCGACAGCACACGCCTGAAACAATAATATGATTTTGAAAAATAAATAGTTTCAACTTACAGTAAACGTCAGCCCTTCTATGTTTCCCAATGCGTAAACATTCTCGCCATTGTTTAACGCTCCTGTGATAATTTGGTGAGCATTCATGGAAACTTATATCTGAATATTTTGAAAATTCAAAACAATTAATATGGAATCAATTTTACTAACAAATATTGACTGCAAAATTTTTCAGTAAGTAGTAAGCCGTATGTCAGTTTACTCTATAACTGTTTCAAATCCACCAAACTTGAAATAAATCTGGGCCGCCCGGGCCAAACGGCGAAACGAACAATCAAAGGTATATTCTAAATTTTTGAGCACATTTTAAAACATTCGCAAAAACAGATGAGTAAGTATACTATAAATAACAGAACGAATCTATGTACAAAATAGCGTGGAAATAAAGTCAAAAAGAGTTATAACTGTTTCTGTGGAAATACTACATAGATTATTTGAAGTTTTAACAGTATAATGCGATCGCCTTAAGAGAAAAAAATCATGCAAATAAATAAAAGCAAACGAGAGAAAACTGACGAGAGTGTGAGAGAGAGAAAGAGTGCGCAATGACCAAGAACCGAGAGTGTGTGCAAAAAGAGATGGTGTTGGCAGAATGCGCATATAAACATAAAAACAAGCCATGCATTGGTCATACTTTTCAAACGGAAGACGGAAAATGGCAGGGAATTTTTAAAACGAGCAATTCTTTTTCCTATTATGAAGAACCAAAAATTCAATTTTTTTGTTGTTGTATTTAAATATATTGTCGCGATTGGCTGTTTGTTTCCAAATTATTTCACTTCACGTACAAATTCAACGTGAAATGAAATAATTTGGAAACCAAAATGAAAATCGCATAACGTTGAGTTCAGCGGAGTGCGTTTGACCATTTTGGCGGGCCGACAATAAGAATATTGTGAAACCAAAAAAATTGCAAAGCGGTGTTTGCGTACTTTTAAAATTCAAAGAAAAAATTCAAAGAATAAAATTGTTTTTTAAAATAATTCACCCGATGATGTATTATAGATTTAATAATGAAGGTGTACTTCAACTACAGGTTTGACGGTATGTAAATCTAGACCAACGAAGAAACAAGTGGAAATTTGAGAGACGCGAGACGAAAGGCAGGCGAGTCCACAGTGCACATGCTGTGTACGAGAGAGGTCAACTTTGCAGAAGACATTTCTCACCATTCATTCTTATTCACATCTGTTGGGCCGCAGTTGTAGCCCCGTTTTTTTAGTAATGTATTGTCTTGAATATTCCAACTTAAAATATTATATTCCTTTTTTTCAAAAGGTAAGAAAAAGTATTAAAAAAGTCATTTTATTTAGTGCTTTTTAGAAAATGCGCTAAGATTAGCTTTCATGTGTCATGTGTCAGATTATGTGTCATGGAGTTGGCTCATTGGAGATCGATTGCTCTGCCAGTCTTGATCAACGATTGTTTGTGGCTCTTGAGCAACAGTGGAGGAGGAAAAGAAAGATCTTCGGGCTGCACTCAAGATTGCATTCAAGCACATAAACCACTCGTTCATGCAAGTGAATTTTTTTAAATACGTTATTTAACCCATATATTTGTTAGGAAAGATGCGGAGTACGATCGATTGTTTGAAAAAATTGATATGAAAACGCGATTTTCGATCTTTTTCAAATAAACCGATTAAAACTGATGTCAACATTCGGAATTCCTGCGGAACTCGGGAACGACATTTTCCGTACGGGATGGAATGTTGGGAATCTGATTTGGATGAATTTAATTTTTGTCACTGCTCGAGTTCTCCATAGAAAATTGGACTGGTTGTGAAGATGGCACCGAAAGGACATTCCATCCACGGGTGAACACACCGCTGATATGAGATTTCATCTTCCATCTTATGCGGTCGTAATTGTGGATGGAAGAACACTGTCGGCTTCAAACTGTAAACAATTGAAAATAATTTTTGATTGTGAATTGAGCCCAGCCAATTGCACTTTTGAGAAACCAACCGGTTGTCAAGTGCGGACAGTGGAGACGGATGGCACTTTTTCAAAAGAAATCGAGGATTCCACATTTCTGGCAACAAATTTAAAGGTAATATTTTTAATTTGAAACTTTTAGTCAACTATTTTTCAGACCCACATGAGCCATTCGGAGATAGAAGAGTTTGTGAAAGAACGAGAAAGAAGAAAATACTTGATTTCTGAAAAGAGAGTGAAAGAACTACACGACACTGTTCCGTGGTCATTTAGTTTAGAAAATATAATTTTTTTTTTATTTTCTAGTATTGAGAAAACGTGTATTGTAATTCTAATTTTTATTCACCGAAATTGTGTTGTTCTGAAAGAGTTAGTAGTCAACAAGGAGCCCCCAACACAATAAAAAATTTTTATTACACAAGTAGACTTATCGATTGGTTCAGTGGATTTTGTGCGGAAATTGCTCTAAGAGGATGGATACTCGGCAATCCGGCTAATTGTGTGTAATAGGGTTAGAACGAAAACACGGTTTTTGACTAGAAACAGTTTTATTAACTGGGAGTAAAAATAATTGCAAAAAAACTCCTCCCTGTTTAGATCTCTGCCCATATTGAGAGCAGAGAGGAGGGCATTCTAGTCTATATAATAAGAGTAAAAAAGGTCAATAAAGATAAAAAGTAAATCGGAGTCACGCGAGAAGTACGGAAAGGCTGGAACGCAACATACTCAAAGACGAACGGGAAGAAGAAGTGAAGACGACGAGATGACGACGTTGAGAAATAAAAATAATCTAAAACAAAGAAGGAAAGGTTCTTGTGGTTCTTGTATAGTTTTTTCAAGGAAAACTGTATTGTTTTTTGAGTTGTTTCGCATTAAAAAGAGGCCGCTCCGCATCGCGGAAGCATTTCGACTGGCATGTTTTTGGGATTGCTAAAATTGTGTTGAAGTTGCATTTGCAACTCAGGCAACAATTTTAGTGGCGCGGCTTTCCTTCGCGCGTATTGAATTGGTCATTTCGTGGCTCGAAAAGTAGAATTTTCCGCCAATAGATTGTCTCGTGTTGTCTGCGTCTCTTTGATTGGTGTGTTTCCTGTGCGTTTCCTCTTTGTGTTTAAGTCTCTCACTCGAGCGCTTGTTGAGAGATTGTTGTTTTTGAGTTCGCGAAGTGCGCGAGAGTATTATTTTGGTATTTTTGTAGGAGTTTGCGCTATTTTCCGATAATTAATGACTAATTGAATAGTAAAGATAATTTTGAACGTTTAGGGCAAATAAACTATAATTAATTAGGACATCGCGATGTTTATAAAAGTTGTGGGATAAAACCTTGGGTTTTATTCCGCGACAGATTTTCCTTTATTTAACCAGAAGTTAATAAAAATACAATATAGCGGAATAATAGAACATAGAAGGGCTAGAAAAAATATATATCTATCTGAAGGAAGGGACACAAGTGTTTTATATCAGAGGGGGCGGAGTGATAACGCGGAGGCGGAGAGGAATTTAATAAAGTTAAAAGGATTTTAATGGAAAGTTCCTATCTCCCGCCTCCGCACTGTCATCTTGCAAAAAGCAATTATGTTAAAATAATAAAATAAGAAAAATGAAGGAACCGCTTTCGGTTCAATCATGCACTGCCAACTTTTTTTTTCAATGGAGCGAACTTTCGTGAGAGCAGTCGCCAGCACCACGTGTGTGGGGAATTCTGATAATCAATGGGCTATAATCGACAATCAGTTTTGTAAGTGTTTAATGAGGTTAGAGTTTGTGTGAGTCAAAAACATGTTTTTTGACACATTTAAAACAGGAAAATACCGCATTCGAAACTATTTCCGCAAATGTGAAGATTTCAACAACAAAAATCATTTTGTTCTTAGAAGACATATCTGTAGGCACCGCAACGAGAGGGGGGCGGGGCCTTTCATTTTTTCTCTTGGGTTTCGGTTTTTGGAGTTTGAGCTATCACTGCCCGGATACTATCTAGAAATCTACTTATGGTACAATTGAACTTTATGTAATCAACCCCAAAGAATCGACTGGTGCAATCAGAATTTTCTGAAAATGCCTAGTTTTAGCTGAAAATTATAGAAAAGTGAAATGATCACCAAAAACCGCCTTGTTGAGGGTAAAGTGGGTCGAACACGCTACACCTTATGATTGATTCTTATAGTTTTTAAGACGGAGAATTCAAATTTTTAAACAGAATTTAATTTCCACTGCGCGCATTTTTGTTATACCTCGCTAAACTTCAACAAAAAATCACAGAAAATTTTCAGCGATGACCCCAAGTTTTTATTTTTTGATTATTTTGACAAACTCTTCTAGTTCCCACAAAAAAAATTTTAGAGCTCTCCGACAAAAATGAAGCACTTTATACCTTCCCAAACGGAAGTGGTTTTTTCGAAAAGCAGCTTTTTCAGAGTTTTCGGGTGCATGCCGGTCGAACACGCGGGGTCTCAATATGTCATCGGAATAAGCGAAAAATTCTCTATCGAAACCGATTTTCAATTTAAAAAATTAACTGCGCGCATTTTTTTTATTTTCATTCTTAAATTGATTCTAAGGCGATTTTCAGAGCCCGCCAAACAATTTGTCATCATAAACATGCGTCGAACACGGCAAATTCATATAAGCCCTTAGGTTGCAGCTATAGCAAATTATAATTTTGTCCCGTTTGGTGTAGTGGTCCAAGGCGCGTGCTGGTGTCCTCGCTGTTGAGGGTTCAATTCCTTTTGGTCTTTTGTATAACTTTCGATGTTATTGGGCTTCTTTTTTTTGCAAATAGATATTTTTACGCATATTGTGTTTTCAATAGACTTGCGACATGAGAACGCGAGACTCCGCCCACTTATTTGTGCGCGACCACGCGAACACAGTGATATTTGAAGAGATGCAGACAGGTAGCGCACAAATAAGTGGGCGGAGTCTCGCGTTCTCATGTCGCAAGTCTATTGAAAACACAATAATTCGGGATATTTCAAAAAAGAAGATTCAGAATTTTTGTAAATATTCCGTTTTCAAAAATTGTCCATTCTTTGCTTTGTTTCATCGTGAAATTGAATATAAATATGGTGATTTTTGTTAATTTAAGAACTAAACAATATTTTTTTCAAAATTATTTAATTTTTTTATGAAATAAAACATTATTTACCCGGAAATCACCATCGATATTGTGATACTCCATCGAACGCAACGAGGAAAAAGCGAGCCAGACAGTTGCTAAATTTCACGCCGCACCTTGCAGACTCCACCCCTTTTCAAAAAGTCAAGAGAAATTCAGTACTAAAAAATCGCGACTTTGAACAGCTGAAACTCGCGAACTAGTGGGAATTTTGCGGTGAAAATTTGGGAATGTACTAATATTGAGACGTAGAATACAATGAAATCAGTAGTTTTCCGGGATTCGCATGTTTTTCAAACATGTTGCGGTACCTACATATCTGTGATCGATCTCTGTGCTCCTTTTTCCAGGTTCAGGTTTGCGATCGCCATATGCACTAGTTTGCACGGCTACAGAGCATTGGATAATGCACTAATTATTTTTTATTGCGTTGAAAAACCTCTTTATCCTTCTTATTTATCCTTTGAAGATTTGATACGGTACACCGGACCGTCTAGCCTCTTAATCCGTGCGAAAAGTGTGAGAGTGTGAAACCCTGTGGAGGTACAAGTTATAAGGAAACAGATGTTGACCTTTGCACAATTCTAGGCATTAACAATATCTAAAAACATACGCCCAGTTATTTTCAATTTGTACATTCACGACGCGAAGCGGCTAGAGTTGTGCTTTGAATTCGGATTGCATCAATTTGAATCCTATCCTTGTTCTGTGAAAAAAAAACTAAAAGTTTCCGGTACAAGGCGCTGCGAATGCGCTCCACGTTAGTGGCGAGAGAGTTTGAACCGACGTTGCCGATGTTTCGCTAATATCGGTGAAAATCACTCCAAATGCACGTTCAGTCTATTTTGAGAATTGAGCAAATTTGTTGATTCATACTTACTACAAAAGAAACAGACTATTTACAAGTGAACGAATTCGGTGGTTGCTCTATCTAGCGGATAACCAAAGTTGAATGATGTATTTTGATTGCACATCGAGGGGTATACTGTACATACAAGCGAGATTAGATTGTAATCGGTTTACCAGAGATCTTTGTCCGCCTTCTTAACCCTTCAGCGGGTCGGTTGGGCGTGTCTGGTCTCTATCGTTCCGCGGTAGAGCATCGGGTGTGCCAGTTACCTTGCATAGTGTGCCTACCTGTTTTTCAACGTAACTTTGTCCGTATTTATGGTTATCAGTTCGATCGCTTTTAGTGCAACCGGTTTTTTTGTTACTTTTTTCCTGCATTTGAATTCGCAAAACAAAACAAAAAAGAAAGTGTTTGGAACATTTCTTAATTTGGTTTTTTGCGGTGTGTTGAACAGTATGTCGCTGTAAACAGCCCCGCAAACTTTTCTATTTTTCCAATTTTGAAATACCGTATAAATTGTAATATAGCGCCATGGCGGTCTATTTTTTGGAGTGGGTTTAGGGGTGGCGTTGTATTAGAGGTGGCATTCTTTTAGAGGGTGGCGGTGTATTTTCCGGAGCTGAATTTTTAGAAAAAAAAAATCAAAAATTACAAAAATCAACAGAAAAAACAGAAAAAACGAATGTAAATATTGTCGACTCGCAACGACTCTGAAACGCGCTCCACTAATTTTATTACTTTGTGATTTTCATTTTGGATTCCAAATTAATATTTTTTTTTAAATTTGTCACTTCCGAAGTCGCGTTAACTTTAAAATTAAGCTCCGCCTCTTCACGCCAATTTCATGAAAATTTCATTTTCTTTCACTTTTTTTTCGTGAAATTTCTAAAAAAGGTTAAAATTCGCGTGAAGAGGCGGAGCCTAATTTTAAAGTTTACGCAGCTTCGGAGGTGACAACTCATTTAAAACGGTAGCATTTATTTTCCGGTTGAATTTATACGTGAAATGAAGTGATTTTTATACCAAAATGAAAAAAAAAAAAAAAAACTAAATTCAATGGAGCGCGTTTGACCGTCATGGCGTGCCGATAATATGCATTTGTACTGTTATTCAAATTCAAGAGACATATCACTGTCATCCTACTGTGGTATAGAACTCGCACGGAATGCCTGAAATGGAGCGGTACCAATATTGTCCGTTCGCGAAGAAAGCAAGTGCGCTCCACGAAACTTAGTACTTCGTGGATTTCATTTTCGTCGCCAATTATATTCTGTAGCAGTTCTATTATGTGCGAGTTCTATAACGTAGTACCTCTGTAATCAGCTAGCTTCATCGTTCAATGCACACCTCGGTGTTTGTGTATTTTTGACTAAAGTAATCCACGTTGAAAAAAAAATTACTGGAACACCGGTTCATGTTTATAGACCGCAGTTTTTCAGAGTGACGGTGTATTACAGGGGGGTAAGTTGAAAAAACATGGACTTTAATTAAAATAAACAATTGTTTTCGTTGGAGAATTTATTTCAATGTTTGCTCAGAAAATGGGAGAAGATCTCTCTCTCTCTATCTCTTTTTTAAATGAAATTTTCATTTTTTGTTCGCAAAATTATAAAGATTATAATTCGCGTGAAGAATCGGAGCCTTATTTCGAAGTTCATCCGGTCTGTACATATCTTCATTTTTTATTTAGGGGGGTCGATAGCGCAGTCGGTAGTGGTGGCTGCTGACTTTCGAGAGGTCGCCGGTTTGAGTCCGCCCTCATCCCCGGGTTCACCCAGCCTCTAATTGGTTAGTAGAGAAATCTACGAAGATTGTTCGGTCATTTCCCCAGCCAGGAATCGACTTAAAGTATGTCACGCTCAGAACGGTGCACCACCAGTCGTCCGAGGAAGGACTCAGAACATCGTGATGCGCAGTACCTTCGGTACTTGAAGAACTGATCGACTTTGTAATTTTTGATATTTTTTGATGTAAATTGACATCCTTACTCACATAAATTTTGGCACTAGCATGGGCGAAGCTGCCGTTTGCATGGGGCTATCGTCACTTCGGTGTGGCAACTCGCCCAAATGACGGGCGGCTCGCCCAAACGGCAATTCCGTGAGTTGACGGATACCTCTTCCGGAGCCTTAAAATTCGCCCGCCATACAAATTTTAATTTTTATTTTACTATTAGTACCATTTTCAATGTCATCTGGCGCTGTTTAGCCTGTTTTTGTAGAGTAGGACCATGAAGGAAACTGAATGAACGAGCGGTGGGCGATCGCCTCAGGCCCCTTTCCCACTTTCTTTATGGTACGTCCATAGTTTAAAAAAAGTCGAAAAGAGGATTCCAAATAACTTTGTTTTTGATTTGTTTTTTTTTACAGTATCCCGCGAAACCTGCGTACCCTGGTGTCGCAGGAAGCGAATAGTTCAAATTTCACATGTTTGTTTACATTTTGGATTGTTTTAAAGCATGTTTTCAGTAGCTCTTTTTTGCTTGATCTGCAGGTTAGGTTAATTTTGACTCCTCTTTTCGTCATTTTTTTTCGGATGTACCATTAAAGTCCCACCAAGAGTTTATTCAAAATTAGGCTATGGAAATTTAGACCAACGAAGAAAAAATAAATAAGGAAACTTGAGAGACGCGAGACGAAAGGCAGGCGAGTCCACAGTGCACATGCTGTGTACGAGAGAGGTCAACGTTGCAGAAGACATTTCTCGCCATTCATTCATTCTTATTCACATTTATTGGGCCGCAGTTGTAGCCCCCCCCCCCCCCCCAGTAATGTATTTTTTTGAATATTCCTTCTTTATACTTTGTCAATTGGTTCATTCTAAACGAAATGTGCAGGTAAAACAATTTTCAATAAGTTAAGGAAAGCCAACTTAATCAAAACATAGGTTCACTTCCATAAGTGAAACCATAGTTATGTGTGGAAAATTATGATTAACGTGTTTTTGTTTTATTTTTTCAGTGAATTAATTTTTTTTTCCCTTTCACTTTTATACTATCGGATTGAGTTCAATGGCTTTTTTTTAGCTTTTTAGAGAAGTAGGATAGAATCTTTAATATTAGAAATTTCGTCGATTACAGTATGAGGTTTGAAAGTTTGTGTCTTTTTCTTTTTTTTTGAAGTAACTCGAAAGAAAAATTGTGAAATGATAGATATTTTGTTGAATCAGTTAAGCAATTTTTATGGCGTTTTGCACAGAAAATCTGATTACTGTAAACGAAAGAAATTTGAGTGAGTAATGTATAATTAAAAAATAGAAAACAGAGTAATTTAGGTCTACGTTCAAGCTTGACGGGGGCCAACATTGATGTTCAATTTATTCCATCGAACGCAAAAGATGTCGTGAATTACATAACAGCATACACGACAAAAGGAGAAAAAGCCAAAAGAAGCGACAAAGGAAGTTTCGATAAATATGCTTTACAATGCATGACAAAAATCAAGGCGATTTTCCAACTGGGTTTTGACATCTGCGAAAGAAAAGAAGTCGGACTATTGGAGCTGGTGGATGACTTAATGGGCCACGAAAACTTTCAATTTGACATGGACCACGTTTTTATTCCTTCGGATGGTAAAGACAAACGTTTGCGTATGCTGGTACCAAAGAACCAATTGAAAGAAGATGATCTAGTGTATCAGACCAATTGGCTGGATACCTATTATCCGAACCGCTCCATCAAGCTTGAAAGTTTTTCGTTGTACAATCTCATGATCAATTTTGAAGTGATCACTGTCCAGAATAACGCCAAAACAAGAAGAAATCGTGCCCCGTCAAAGGATAGAAAAACGAAGAAAAATTCTGGTATGAAAGACGGAAACAATGATGAAGATGCAACGGACTTTGATGATGAACAGTCGATTGAGTTTGAGAGAGATGGCGTGGACAGTGATCAATATCACGGTAGTAACCAATTGAGTCCGTTTTACGACCACGTGGACAGATATGAGAGCGGAGATAAAGTCGAAATCCAAAAGTTCCCCACGAAATGGATGCGTAAGGAAGAATACGATTGTGTAGAAGAATACTACAGCAGACTCGTTCGTGTGTTTGTACCGTGGAGAGACAAAGAGGGAATTCTCGAAACTTATGGAAAAAGCATCTACGCTGAAGTTTGGAAGCAGTATTTGGAGAATTTGAAGAATGAAGATGAGTATGCCTGGGAAGACCTCACAAAATTGTTGACAGGATACACGAAACTGCAGAACGAAGAAGCAGAACGCGGAGAGCGAATGGAGCAGATTAAAAAAGCAAAAGAAGCACTGGAAGTGGCAGAATTGATAAAATGGTGATTGAGGTCACTCCTTCGAGTACTCCCAAAACTCCAGTCAACAATTCTCGGTTGGCAAAACTACGCAAAAAAGACTAGAAAGTCGAATCAAGTTCTGAAAGGTGAGCATTGATTTATTCTTTATGCTGTAAGGGATAGGCTATCCCTTAGCGTCAGCCCGCTCTTTAGACTTTGCCCCATGACGCACGCATTCTTAGAGCCCCCGCATATAGTCCATTAGACAAGCTGTCCCGGACATATGCGCCACCAGCCTCGGCGTCTCCGCAATATCTTTCAATCTCTATTATTATCATTACAGATCGGCTGACCGCTCGGCACCAGACGTCATCAGCTCTCGGACACGCCCACATTCTCGGACTTCTAAACAGTCTATATAACGTTAAACTTTTGCTCTAATGGGGTTCTTCCTTCCCCCTCGATTACCCCCCCCCCCCCCGCATCTGTTGGGATACTATCCCATGACGATGTGGGGGTTACCCATTATTGTTGTAATGACGTATTACTCTATTACTATCTAGTAAATAAACCTTTTATCCACCAAGGACCTTTAATGATAGCAGCAAGAACCCGACCCATTATTAGGGTTTAGGAGTAGGTAATAGGGAGGGACCGCGCTACTGGGGATGATTTTGAAATATAAGAATATTGAAAAGAGAATACCGGCCGAGAGAAAAAAGAAAGAAATTGTAGGGCAAATTAGACCTCTGCCCGGCGCCAAGTGATCAAAAGTGTTAGGAACACAGGAAAAAAGAGAGTTAAGAGAGCGCCGCTACGGTGCCGTGGGAGTGAGGATTAGTTTCTAGACAAGGGCCCAAATGTCTATGTATTAATGGCTGCATTAAGTGAGTTTCAACCAGTAGGCGTTAAGTAGGCCAAACGAAAAGAGAGCGTGAGTTATAGTAAATTATGAGAGAGCCAAAGAGCCAATGAGAGAAAGTACTTGGAATACTGTAAGAGTCCAACGTTTAAAAAAAAAAGCTAGCAAACAAAAAAAAAGAAAAATAGAAAATTGCAATATATTTTTTACACTAAAAGGCCTTGACCGAGCGCACGGTAAAACGTTAGTCAGCTTCTAGTCAACATATTACAGTAGGCAGGTGTTCGACCTTGATTTTCACATTCTTCCCTTAATACATGTCACATTCTGCTCTGTTCTATTTATATGTTTTCCTTGTTTCATTTCCTTTCATCATGACCGTTAATAGTTCTTCTCTTGTTGAACCACCGACGAATCACAATTTCACGATCGATTATTAACAGATGAGCTCAGCCGACAATCCTGACCAGCATCCAGTTGCACCAACCACGGTGAGGAGAGTCGGGGTACAGCCTCCGACGATCCGAACCTCGGAAAATTTTACCACCAACCAAACCAACCAACCAACCGAATCACACATTTCCCAAAACAATCACCCAACCAGTCCTACGTTTGATAAAGTAATTCTTCAGACCGAGCAGTCCCTGGACACGTTGCGCACCATGACGAAACTCACAGGCGCACACCTTATCACCATGCGCGAAGACATCACAATAGACCTTCAAATAATACATCATCGGGTGGCGGAGCTAACAAACCTCTCCGCCGACCGCTTCGAAGCAATCGAGGAGAAGCTGCGAAATACAGTACCGTTCAAAAGGTTGGAAACTTTTGGTTTTTCGGGCATAACTTTTGAATGAAGAAGGTTATGGTTCTGAAAATTTGCATGAATCTGCCCCGTAATGTTTTAAACAAGCTCCAAAAATGGATTTGGTCATTTTTGAAAGCTGCGGATTTTCCAAAAAATTTCAGATGCCAAAATTTTCGACCCAAATATAATTTTTTTTTTCAAATTTTTCAAGACTCGAAATTTGTTTTTAAAATGAAGTTTTAAAACTAAAAGTATGATTTTAGTCGACTATGAGTCGATCGGACAATTTTCAGCTGACTTACATCACTTTATCAAGGTCAAGGTATCAAGGTCCACATAGGTAAGTCAACTATAACTTTTATTGAGAATCACCAAAACAAAAGAAAATTAAGGCAAATTGAATAGAAATTGCTAAAAAGCAAAGTTTATTTGATTTTATTCGGTTTTGGTGATTCTCAATAAAAGTTAAAGTTGACTTACCCATGTGGACCCTGATACTAAAAGTGCTGTAAGTCAGCTGAAAATTGTCCGATCAACCCATAGTCAACTAAAATTATACTTTTAGTTTGAAAACTTTATTTTGAACATAAATATCGAGTCTTGAAATATCTGAAAAAAAAATAGGTAAGCTCGGGGAAGCTGACGGGGTACTGTCCCCGAAAAACTTCCCCGTAGTTGAAAACCACGGTAACATACCGTCACAAACAACTCCTCATCCATCAAACTCAAACTCCAGCGCTCATGATTCACCACGCTCGTCAGCGCCTAGTCCAGCCTTAATTCCGCCAATATATTTGAATGAAAAGCCTAAAATCCCAGTGAAAAACTTTTGTCATATTTAACCGACTTAGCAATAGATAAAGCGGAAGAGTTAATTGAAACAAAAAGTGACGATACGTTCGAGTAAGTTAGAGACGACCTGAACACCACTTTCCAAGACCTAACGCGGGCTGAAATCGAACGGCAGCAACTAAGACAGTGCCACCAGAGAGCTGAGGAAACAGTAGACGCCTTTAGCACGTGAATGAGAAAGCTAGCCCAAAGCGCCTACGTCGACAAATCCAGAGAATTCATTCAAGACAAGGCCAAGAAAGCCTTTGTCGACGGCCTTCTTTTTAAAATCAAATTTCACGCCAAGGGCTAGAGTCCAAAACACTCCAACGCTCAAAATAGCACCGCAAAATTCCAGCTAAGAAGGGCACTATGCGAGAGATTGCCGCTCCCGTCCTAACACACACCGCCAGCAGGATCATTATTTTAACCGTTTCCGCAACTACAGGGAACATGTACCCCAGTTCGCTAGAAATAATCCAGCCGAAAATCACCAAATTATTAGCCACCCAGCCCCAGCGCGAAATCAATATATTCAATCCATAGCCTCGCGCGATGACCCAGTCACGGAAAAATTAAGAGAAGAGCTGCGCGCATCACGCAACCAAATTGACGCGCTAATTAAACGAAACGCGGAGCTCGCGTCGGCTAGTTCAGAACGCCACCTCAGTGTGAGAAAAAACGTGATGAATTTTATGGCCGCTCCGAGTAAACTTTTGACAATAATTACTCTGATTTGCAACTTTACTCAATCTTCGGCACTAACACCGCATGTATGCATGCCACATTCGCCAGAGTCTCACCGGAAAATACCAGCCCCAGTCGATTGCGACGCAACTCACAGTAAATCTGCCTTCGAACCAACAATGTGGCACGTGTCTGAAAATTTAGTAAATTTTGCTGTGTAAGAGATGCGGCATCCCGGAGGGTGGTAATTTTTCTTATATAGAAATTTTTAGATTAGTCTGTGCACAGGTAAAATGCGGTTGAAGCATATAGCGCGCTGCGTGGAACTCATAGGGAAATTTTGAGATGCGGTTAATGCATCCGCGTGCACGCTTATGCGCATTTGCGCCTGGACATATAGCATGCACGTTTTAGTTTAGGGTCAAAATGTGGATCCTGTTTGGATTTTAAATGTTTTTGTCGAATCGGTTCTTCTTCTCTCATTGGACCTTGGAAGAATTGTCTCTTAGAAAATTGTATTGCCTTTGAAGCATTCAAGAAACATCAATTTATTAATAGTAATAATGCAACACAAATAATAAATAGTATTAAAACACAAATTGAGAAAAAAATTGTGGAGCGGTCACTGCGTTGAAGGTGAAACAGTCGATCGGCGACTTGAAAGTACATCAATATGATTGCGGGATAATTAAAATGAAGAATTAACTATTCTAAATAATTTGCTTCTTCCATCATTTTGCCTCAAAAATTTGGAAAATAAAAAATTATGCATCATTTTTGGTGGTTTTTCTTCCGCCAAAACTTTCAACCAACCTGTTGGAAAAGTTGCAATTCAAAAAAATTCAGGCTGTGAAACGTTTTTGTAATTATGCATTAAATTTCACACGTGCCCTGCATTTTATTGCGGAACGAATATCATGCTTGGCTAGAATCGGAAATCGGAACTTTCGTTTTTTTTTTAATTTCCGAATCTACAGTCCGTTCCATAAGTATAGCGCCCCCTCGAAGTATTCTGCCTTGGCACGCCCGGGCAAAATTGAAACATGAAACCTAAAAAAACGGATTCAGCATGCAAAAGTACCCCGGAAATAACTTTTGTACCTGAATAATGCATTTATTCATATAAAGAATGAACAAAGCATAAAACAGCTGGACCCGCCAGAGACCAGCTGCCGGACGAAAAGAATAATAAAAATGTGGTCAGAATGGGGAGAAAAAAAAAGGGAAACTAGGAATATGGTATAGTAAAATGACAATCGGTGGGAATAACTGAATAAACGTTCACAATATGGGTGACAAATAAAGTTAATATGGTAAGAAAGAAAGATGTAGACAATACGATTAGTGTAATATGTAGTAAAATTAATCAACAGCAAAAGAAAAGAAAAAACGGGGCGAAGAACCATAAGTGCTTAAAACCGGGCTATTGACGTGTTCAAATAATTTGAGAACTCAGAAGGGGATAGAAAGTTAAGTGTATTACATAGTAAAGCATTCCAAATAGGAACTGTGGAAGCGAAGAAATGGCCGGTACTGCTCTCTTTCCTACAAAGCAACATTGGATGACGCTTGGAGCGGGAAAAGGTTACAAATTCAGACAGGTCGGGAAAGTGGATGGCGTTAGTGACTAAGTTGTACAATAATAGAAGTTGGGACCTGAGGCGAAGATGTCTGATTGATGTGAGATTAAGAAGTTCGAGTCTATGTACATAAGAATTGAACGATATGTTAGAACGCTGAAGAACCCGCTTGGTGAAGAGCCTAAGGGATGATTCGAGTTTGGAGGAAAGCTTAGATTTGGGAGAAGGTGAGTAAATAGGTGCGCAATAGCTGAGTAAGGGTAAAACATAAGTATTGTAAAGATTGGTTAAAAATTGTGGGGAGGAAGAAGAAAAAGCTTTGAGTAATTGTTTAGTGCGAAGGAGAGCAAGGGAGGTAGTTTTGAGGATATGATTCTTGAAGGTTAGTTTTTCGTCAAAAACCATGCCAAGGTCGCGAACCACAGGGGAAGGAGAAATTTCAAGACCGGAAATAAAGTATTTATTCCGAGGATTTTTTGGTCCTAGGTGAAGGAGACTAGTTTTGGTGGGGGCAAGAGGAAGGCTATTTGACACGGAACAATCAGAAATTATGTTAATAGTCTCTTGGAGATATATAGGGTCAGTAGAGAAAATCTTAATGTCGTCGGCAAAACAAGCAAAATGGACGTCTGGAGGAATTAGTTGAAGAAGATCGTTAATAAAATCTAAGAAGAGAAGAGGACCGCAGACCGAACCTTGAGGAACGCCGGAGGGGATGGAACAGGAAGAAGTCGAAATCGAGGAGTTAACTTTAACGGAGAATGACCGGCCAGATAGAAAGGTTTTAAACCAAGAACAAAACTTATGCGGTATTCCAAAAGAGCTGAGCTTATTGATGAGAAGAAGGTGTGGAACCTGGTCGAAGGCCTTTTTGAAGTCGAAATAGATTACATCGAGACTTTTAGTGGTGCGAAGCAATTTCTTGTAGAGTGCCGAGGACCTGACGAGAGAAGCGGGGCAACTGCGCCGATTCAGGAATCCATGTTGGTGAGGACTGAAGGCGGAAGAAAACTCAATTTTAATCTGACGGCAAACAATCTTTTCCATGACTCTGGCAAAAGGATCAGTAAGGCTGATACAGTAGCGGCCACTGAAATATCCCCTTTTGGTTTTTCAGCTATAACTTTTTTTAGAGAAGAGCTAGGTACTTGAGATCAAATGTGAAAATGTTCTTAAATACGCCAGAAATATGATCCATTTTAGCTTTTACCGATAAAAATATGTTTTTTTCTAAAAAATCAAAAAATTCGATTTTTCGACTTTTAACAAAAAGCCGCTTATTGAGATTTCACCCGGGAAACGACTTGTAAATGATGTAATAAGCGATAGAAACAGTTTCAAACTGATCAATACTTAGTTGCAAACCCTCGAGAATCGATAACAGCTTGAAATCTTCTTGGCATCAACTGGATCAACTGGATGTGGAATCTGAGCCCACGCAGTCTGCAACTGAGAGAATTTTTCGTCGGCACTTCGAGCACGAATGCCGGAAACGCGTTTCTCAAGCTCTTCCCACAAGTGTTCAATGAGATTGAGGTCGGGGCTCTGGCTGGGCGACTCCATTACGATCACACGGTCGGTGGCGAACCAATTCTTAAAAAAAGATACTGATGGTTTGAGACATTTCACTCTCTATGATGTGGTTGGACGTGTGTTTCGGGTCATAATCTTGTTGAAACGAGTAACGAAGCCTTGGGGAGGCACGAGCGAACGGGAGCATTACATTTTGCAAGATATGTTCGTACACAAAGCGATTCATGTTGCCTCGGATGCGTTGAAGAGGTCCGACCCTATAGCAGCTGAACAGGACCATACCATCACGTTGCCGCCACTATGTTTTACGGTCGGAGTTTGGTATTTTGAGTTGAATCTGGTCCCTACTGGTCGTTTCGCATAAGAAATTCCATCCAAACCAAATAACATGAACTTGCTCTCATCACTTCACAAAACTCGTTCCACTGACTTTGAGTTCAGTTGAGATGAGCTCGCGCCCAGGCCACACGAGCTGCTCTATTGCGGTCAGAGATGTACGGCTTCTTTACAGGTCTTCTGCCAAACATTCCAGCATTGTTTAGGCGCCGTCGGATCGTTCTGACGCTTGCCACAGGTGATCCACGGGGAGAAACCTGATCGAGGACTTCGGGGGCACTGAGCCTGGGGTTGCTTCTCGATGCGCGTACGATGTTTCTGTTTGTTTGATGGTTTGTAACTGGAGCCCGTGAGTGTCTTCTCTTTCCTGGTTGTCCATTTTGAGCTCTCCAGCGCTTTAAAAATTTTCCAAATGTGGAACGATCGACTTTGAACTGCTCAGCAAGTTGCCTGAGAGTTCGTCCCTGCTCGCGCCCTCTAGCAATTGCAAATCGCTGGTTAGTGGTCAAATTAACTTTTCCGTCAGTTTTTGTCAATATCTAAATGAATAGATATTGAAGACTCTGGAAAAATATTGGAGTTGTAGCTTTTTAAAAAAATAGAAAAAACGATCAAAATCGTGAAAATTGAATAAAAAAATTAGAAAAACTTTTATTGGTAAAAGCTAAACTGGATCATATTCCTGGCTTATTTTGGAACATTTTCACAGTTGACCTCAAGTTCCTAGCTCTTCTCTAAAAAAAGTTATAGCTGAAAAACCAAAAGGGGATATTTCAGTGGCCGCTACTGTAGGTCTGTAGTTGGTAACAGCCGCTGGGTTTCCTTTCTTCAGAAGGGGTACCACCACAGCATGAGTCCATTTATCCGGAATAACGGATTCAGAAAATGATTCAGAGAAAATTATTGAAAGCGGAAAGGCCAGAGTTGTGGCGCAACGTTTGATGACGAAGAAATTAGCAAGGTGTAGAGAGAATCCGCGTTTTGGTGGAAGTTTCAGAAGAGTTTGTTCGATAACATAAGGAAGAAAAAGATCAGAATGTGTTGCGGTAGAGGATGATGTGGAAGAAGATGGTGAGGAAGTAGCCGGTGAAGAAGAATGAGGCGGGCTATTAGGAGTAGAGAAGTTGCAAGAGAACGAATCGAGAAAAACTTCGCATTTGTCGAGATCCGAGGTTATGAGTTTACCATTGTGGGATAAGGAAGGTATAGAAACTGTAGATTTTAGGCGTGATGCGACAAGACGGCGGATTTCAGATTGGTTACGGTTAGAAGTAATTCGATGTTCGCGTTTCCTGATTGCGGATTTATAAGAGCGTAAGAGATGTTTGGTTCTTTTTGCGAGTAAAGTTAGACGACTGGAATTTCCGGAGGAGATAGCTAAAGAAGTTGCCTTTCTGAGACGGCGTAGACGACGCAATGATTGCACGGTCTAGGTAATGGAGTGTGACGCAACGGTGGACAGTGACGCGCAATAGCAGTGTTGAGGAATTCGATGAAACGATCATACTTTTCCGATATGTTTTTGCATGAACTAAGGAGAAGAGTGCAATCGTGAGAAGCTAAATCTCTGTTGAGATCAGAGAAGTTGCATTTGGAATAGTTCAGTTGCATTTGGAACGAATTCATGCTCTTTTTGCTTCCACTCGTATAAAGGTCCAGTTTTCATAAAATTGATCCATGAAGCAGATAGATGTATGAAAAAATGGCTCCTGCAACCGTAACATAAGTATAGCGCCCCCCTCGGAAATTTCCAAAAAATCAATATTTATAATAAAATTAATACTTTATTGACGTTCATTAGACGTAACCAGATTGTAAACACAATTTGGCATACAATTAATAGGCTTTGGGATGTACTGGATGATCTTGTTCACGAATTCATGCTCTTTTTGCTTCCACTCGTATAAAGGTCCAGTTTTTATAAAATTGATCCATGAAGCAGATAGATGTATGAAAAAATGGCTCCTGCAACCGTAACATAAGTATAGCGCCCCCCTCGGAAATTTCCAAAAAATCAATATTTATAATAAAATTAATACTTTATTGACGTTCATTAGACGTAACCAGATTGTAAACACAATTTGGCATACAATTAATAGGCTTTGGGATGTACTGGATGATCTTGTTCACGAATTCATGCTCTTTTTGCTTCCACTCGTATAAAGGTCCAGTTTTTATAAAATTGATCCATGAAGCAGATAGATGTATGAAAAAATGGCTCCTGCAACCGTAACATAAGTATAGCGCCCCCCCTCGGAAATTTCCAAAAAATCAATATTTATAATAAAATTAATACTTTATTGACGTTCATTAGACGTAACCAGATTGTAAACACAATTTGGCATACAATTAATAGGCTTTGGGATGTACTGGATGATCTTGTTCACGAATTCATGCTCTTTTTGCTTCCACTCGTATAAAGGTCCAGTTTTCATAAAATTGACAAAGTTTTATTGCCTACTCTGGGCAGAAAATCTTTGCACAAGCTTTCCTCAGGTGTTCTGCATAAGATTCAAGACGTGTGCACACCCAGAACATAGAAACAAATCGACATTTTTAGATTTAAACCAGTTCAAAGTCTAGATACTCACATGGATTGCAGCATTTTTTTGCTGAAAAACAAAACAATACCGGTTGAAAAGACGTCGGAATAGTAATAAGTGGTTCTCGATGACTTCCTCATACTCGGAAAAGATCATCCGAGTGGAGACAAACGTTAGGTCCAACTATCAAGCAAGTGAAAATACTCCTTCTATCAGGAATAATGAACATAGGTACTGTAACAATCCGAACCGTCTACATTTAAGCTTTTAACCCCAGAAAAGATTATCTAAGTTCCTGATTCGAGTTTTGTAGCAACTAGCTAGCAACATTTAACTCATTCAAGTTCTTATAAAAACTTTTATGCGTGAACTCAAAATCACGAACCTTGAAAGGATCGGTGAGACGTGGAGCGGGCTTCATAACTTACTGGACAGGGTTTGGATCCATGTAATTGGCTCTCCAGATGCTCTGTTTGAAAGCATCGTGGTTCAGCTCTCGTTTCATAGCAATGCAAGTCTTTATTGAGTTCGAAGCATGCCGTATGATGTTTCACCTTGTCTCTTTGGTGGTGCTCCAGACTTCGTAGACTGCATATAACGGCTCGGATTCTTAATAAAATTGTTGATTCACTTCTTTGAACACTTCGAGTGTTGTGTAATTACTCAAATTGACCTCCCGGCTGTTTTGCAGGCGTCAGATTGGAGTTGTTCGGTGCCAGAAAAGTGTTTTCCACGAAACATGGTTGAATTATGCAGAACTATAACCAAATGTTATTTAAAAGCGCATAAAGCATAAAGTTGAAAAAATCTAGGCACAGATTTCCTCATTAATTGGGATTTTTAAGAAATTTCCGAGGGGGGCGCTATACTTATGTTACGGTTGCAGGAGCCATTTTTTCATACATCTATCTGCTTCATGGATGTCTTCAGGCACAATATCACAAAACGGATATTTTCGGGGTAGTTTTGCTGAATCCATTTTTTATGTCCCATGTTGCAGTTTTGCCAGGGAGTGCCAAGACAGATTACTTCGAGGGGGGCGCTATACTTATGGAACGGACTGTATTATCCGGAACATTCTCCCGTCAGGATTTGCGAAAAAGCTCGGAAAAGCAACGTGTTTCTATTGTGAAAACAAAAAAGTTGCGACGGTGTTTGCGTACTTTTAAAATTCAAACGAAAATGGAAACAACTCTCTTCATTTCCCGTGCTATTTATTTTATTGCCGTTTGAATTTCAAAAGTACGCAAACACCGCGTTGCAATTTTTTTGTTTTCACAATACGTGTCGCTACTTATAAGTGCCAAGAACTGCTCAAAAGTGATTTTTTGTTGAATTTTTGGTTAACTTGTTGACTTTTTTCTCAAATTCGTTATTCATTTTGTGCAACTTTCCTTTTTGTCTTATTCATTTTATGATTTTTTTTCTGCAGAAAATGTCGTTTTCTGCATGAAATGAATAAGGCAAAAATGCAAGTTGAACAAATTTTTGGAAAACGTTTTTTTAAACCGACTTACCGAATCTTTGGTGATTATTGCCAAAAACTGATTGAATCGTGTTTCACTTTACACGGTGTCCAGGATTTGAAATGTTTTTGTTTTTCGGGAAAACAAGCAGAAATTCTTAATTTTTTCTCAAATGTGCATCAACTGAATTATAGCTGAGGTCTTTAGAAATTTTTTAAGCTTTAGAACGTCGAATTTGGTTCAGCCACCATTTCGGAATAATCGTTTTTAGAATTACGGAGCTAAAAAGTGAGTTTTTTGGTATTTTTGCAGGATAAATCTTTACGAAAATCAAAGTGTGGGCAATTTTATGGTATTAAAAAAAACATACATTTTACAAAGCAAAACAGGTTTTACTGAAAGAAAAATAATAAAATCAATAAAAAAAATGCGAGAGTCCAAAAATGCGCAAGCACCAAAAGTGCGTCATGCTAGTTTGCTGCCGCGCCAGCAAATTAGGCCCCGCCCACAACTGTTTGGCGCAAGCTATGCGTTTTGCACACTGTCGATGCTTTGAAAGCCGCTCTTGCGAAAGCATGGGCTGACATCGACAACGAATAATTCCGCCGCACCGTTGATTCCGTGAAAAAGAGTTTGAGAGCCTGCATCAAAGCTCGTGAAGGATGCTTAACGAAAAACCAAAGTATGAAAAAAACGAAAGAGGAATGAAAAAAAGAAAATGAACATTAAGGATAGCGCAGCCGGTAGTGGTGACCGCCGCCGTCCGAGAGGTCACAGGTTCGATTCCTGCCCTCACCCCCCGGGTTCACCCAGCATCTAATTGGGTAGAAGAGAAATCTACGAAGATTGCTCGGTCAATTGACTTAAATAATGTCTGGCTCTGAACAATACACCACCAGTCGTCCGCGTACGCAGAAAACCGTGATCCGCAGTACCTTCGGTACTTGAAGAACGGATCGACTTTGTATTCTTTGTTGTTGTTGTCTCAGCAGCTGCTCATAAACTTCGAAAATAGCCAATTTTCCCACGAAATATTGCGGAGCGGATTTTTTGACACAGTTGAAAGAAGTGCAACCGTAGCCCATTGAAAAATATAAAAAAGTTAAAAAAAAAGAAAAACAAAAATAAATAAATAAATATAACTATAAGTATAACTTGTTTACATTTTTTAATGGATTACGGTCGCATTCATTTCAACTGTACCGATGCTTTGAGACACTTCGTGAAAATATCGGCAATTTTCAAAGTTTATGAGCAGCTGCTGTGACGAAATTAATATTCCAAAAGTGGTTTGAATGAAGAATGACTTTAAAGGTTGAGGGATTGGTGTATCAAGATCGGCGAGGCGGAATCGGTGGATTATTGAAGAAAAAGATAACAATTTATTATTATATTTTAGCAGAAGTGTAAAATGAAGTGAAGAGTGATTTTTGCGCGCCGTAAGCGAAACTGCGGAGTTCTACCGTACTTGCTGCGTTTTTCATTTTTTTAAAACCGAAAGATTGCGGGTAGAGGCTGACTCACTTTCTGTTACTTAAAGGTAAACTTGACCTTACTACTTTTATTCTCTGACTACTAATTATTTTTTTCTTTTTTAACTATGCTACACCATCTATAGCTGGGGATTCTAGGCGCTGTTGGGACTGTCAACTCTTCGCATTAATTTCTCAATTCTCTGAAATTGTTAACTCATAATTCTCAACTCCTCATTAACTGAAAGGCTGGCGCGATAACTCGCTAAAAATAAACTACACTTAACGTCACAATGTTGTCATGTTGAAGGATCGGGATCGTTGCTTACCTTGCAAACGTATATTGCTCCCAGTCTTGTACATTTGCCGGACAACACTACAAAATCCACAGTAACAATTGCATTATTGGGCATTTTGTTTGTACGTATTTAAACGTACGAAAAATATCTGTTCCAAGTTAATCTTTGATTCTTCCATTGAGCGCTTCATGAACTTCAACATATTATGTAAAAAAAAACATCCTATGGTTTTTTTGAGGTTGGGGTTTACAATCGCCAGATGCACTAGCTTGCACGGTCACAGAGCAGCAGTTGGGGGCACTAATTCTTTTTTATTACGTCGAACGACCTCTTTCTTCTTCTTATATGTCTATTCTATTGAAGATTTGATACGATGCACCGGATCATCTGGTGTAATAATCCGTGAAAACAAAGTGGGAGAGGGTGAAACCCTGTGGAGGTACAAGTTATAAGACAACAGATTTTGACCTTGAAAAAAAAATTTATGCACAATTCTAGACATAAAAAACAAATACTAGAATTTGGATTGCGTCCAGTTGAATGTTATCCTTTTTCTGTCAAAAACCTAAAACGTTTCCGGCGAATTTTGCAGACCATAACAGTATACTCATTAGTGGCGAGAGAGTGTGAGCAGACGTTGCCGATGTTTTGCTAATAACTGCGCTTTTTTCTCCGAATATCACTCAGATCACGTCCCCTTTTAGAATAGAGCAAATTTGTAGACCCCCGTACTGACTCTAAAAGAAACCGACTATTTACAAGTGAACGAAAACAGTGATAGCTCTATCTAGCGGCTAACCAAAGTTGAATGATGTATTTTTACTGCAAATCGAGGGGTATTTTGTACATACAAGCGAGATTAGATTGTAATTGGTTTACCAGAGATCCTTGTCCGCCTTCTTAACCCTTCAGCGGGTCTGTTGGGCGTGTCTGGTCTCTATCATTCCGCGGAATAGCATGGGTTGTGTCAGTTACTTTGCATAGTGTGCATATCTGTTCCCCTTTCTTAATATAATTTTTTGTTCAGCCGTGTTTTTTTGGTTTTTTTTCCTGCATTTTGAATTTCTAAAAAAAACAAAATAGTGTTTGGAACGTTTTTTAAATTTTGGTTTTCACAGTGTGTTAAACGCCATCATCTAATATACTGTCACTGTGAAAAACTGCGGCCTATTGTGTTTTCAATCGACCTGCAACATGAAAACGCAAGTCTGCATTCACCGTTCTGTCTGCGTTTCTTCAAATATCTCTGTGTTTGCGTGGTCGCGAACAAATAAGTATTATTGTTTTAAAAAATTTGTCACCTGGCGAGAGGCGCGAATTCAAAAAATAGGCTCCGCCTCCTCGCCGAAATATTTTTGCAATTCTGCGCGCGCCAATTTGCAATCGCGGTGCGCGCGATTTTCTGCGTCGAATTTTTGCCCAGTGCCTTTCAATTTATCCTGGAAACCTTTATAAAAATTGTTATTTTGAAGCGAATTTGGCAGCTGTTGATTGAAAGTGAGTTTTTGATTTTCTTAAGTGGATATTTGTTAATAAAATAAAGAAAATTCAACGCATAAAATCGCGCGCACCGCGATTGCAAATTGGCGCGCGAAAAAAATATTTCGGCGAGGAGGCGGAGCCTATTTTTTGAATTCGCGCCTCTCGCCAGGTGACAAATTTTTTAAAACAATAATAGACGGAGTTTCGCGTTCTCATGTCGCAAGTCGATGGAAAACACAATATGTGCATCAGACATGTCGTGGGCCGGGCCGGACCAATGGTGAATTTTTGTCGGCCCGGCCCGGTTGGCCCGATAGGCCCGGAAAATTTTATAATACGTGAAATGAAGAGAAAATATCTGCTCAAAAAAACGTGAAACTTACGTGAAACTGTGAGACAAAAAAATATCTTCATTTTTTTCCTGATATTTGTTCATTTTTTCGAATAAAAACGTGATAAAAATTGTCACTTCGCCACTTCGAATATTTGTTTTTAATTGAAAAAAAAACGAAAAAACTTACGAAAAAAAACCGAAATAAAAATTGATCGGGCCGACCGGGCCGGGCCGGGAAAATTTTCTACCGGTTCGGCCCGGCCCGTGGCCCGGCCCGAATTTCGACATGTCTGATGTGCATGAACCGGTGTTCCAGTAATTTTTTTTTGCAACGCGGATTACTGTAGCAAAAAGTACGCAAACACCGATGCGTGCAATGAACGATAAAGCTAGCTGGTTACAGGGGGTACTACTTTATAGAACTCGCACGCAATAGAACCGCCTAAAATTGAGCTGTACATATAACACCGCTCGAACGAAGTATTTCGTTGTAGATTGTAAGTCCCTAATTGTGAGTTCTATTTTGTGCTGTGGTTTTTTCAGTTCAGATTCATTTCAGCCGTTTCTATTCAACGCAGTTCTATTCCGTAGCAGTTACAGTAAAAACTTTAATACAACGGTTAGCCCTTCTATTGTTTCATTTCACCAAAACTGACGAGTATCACCAAACTCGGCAAAAAAACCAAGCATACGACAACCGAAGTTTGGTGTGAAAACCTCTAAATACCCGGAAGTTAAGATGAAAGAAAACAATAGAAGAGCATGCCGTTGTATTAGAGTTTTACAGTAGAACATCACTTCTAATACAACACCACCCCTAGACCCTTTCCGAAAAATAGACCGCCATGGCGCTATATTACAGTTTTTACGGTAATTTTGTTGCAGCATATGTTGGGTTTTTTTTTTCTTTTTCCGGCAACTCTTGTTCATATATAAAAAACTTTGTTGTACACCAGTTACTGTTACATTGTTCCCTTTTATAATTGTGAAAACGACATGAAGGTTCTTCTCCTAATATGGGTTCACGAATGAGTGGGACTTACGACGCTCCGATGCTCCGTACTATTACAATGCGTGCGGGACATCAGAGCGTCGTAAGTCTCACTCGTTCGTGAACAGACAATATTAACTGCTTCAGTTTTTCTCGTTCTTGGCTCGGAAAATTTCATCAACATTGGAACTGCATTTGTTGAAAATAAAAATGACCAGACAATGAAAGGTCCCAGTTTCACCGTCCCATTTTTGTTTAATAAAGACTATGAGACGAGGAAAAATTTTAAATTCGTGTGCGAAAGTAAGTTTTATTTGTCTTTGTTTTATTCTGCAACTTAAATCTGATTTTTTTGTTTCAGAAACAGGACGGTCTCCGAGAGCAGTAACCGTAGCCGTCAGACTGATTGTTGTTGCGATTGGAGCTGGTCTGGTTCCTAGCTCAATTGCGGGAATTTGTATGTGCTTCTTGAGCGGCCGTCAAGCAGTTACGGAAGAGGAGACCAAAGATCTTTGGGATGCTCTCAGAATTGCGTTCAAGCACATCAATCATTCATTCATGTAAGTGAATTTTAATTTGTACGTTACGTTTTTTAAACCCACATCTTTGTTAGGAAGGATGCGGAACACGATCGTCTGTTTGCCAACCTCGATATAAACAAGATCGAAAACACTTTGTTCCAAAAGTTCAATATCGACGCAGTTTTCGATTTGCTACAAATCGACCGACTGAAACTGATGTCCACTTTCGGAATCCCTGCGGAACTCGGGATGGACATTTTCCGTACTTTTACGTATGGGGTGGAATGTGGTGAACAAGTTGATTCTGTTGAATTGAACGTTTGCCACTGGTCGAGTTCGTCGCAAAAAATTGGACGGGTTGTGAAAATGGCACCGAAAGGACATTTCATCCACGCGCGAACTTACCGCTATTATGAGACTCCATCTTATGCGGTGGTAACTGTGGATGGAACACTGTCGGCTTCGAACTGTAAAAAATTGGGAAGAATTTATGATTGCGAATTGAGCCCAGCCAATTGCACTTCTGATAAACCAGCCGGTTGTCAAGTGCGGACAGTGGAAACAGACGGTACTTTTTTGAAAGAAATCGAGGACTCAACATTTGTGGCAACAATTTTAAAGGTAATATTTTTATTTGAAACTTTTAGTCATTTTTTTATTCAGAACTACACGTTGTCAAATTCGACGAACTCAGTGCTGAAACAGATTGGTGAATCGGGCGAACTTATGATTTGTATTCCCCACACGTACCATGTACAAATAGGAAGTCATACAATCAAAGGGTGGCACGATAAGTTTGAGGAGCTTCCAATAAATATTGGCAGCATAGTTCATCCTCATATGAGCCATTCTGAGATAGAAGAGTTCGTGAAAGAACAAGAAAGAGGAAACTACTTGATTTCTGAAGAGAGAGTTAAAGAACTACACGACTCTGTTCCGTGGGCTTTTAATTTTGAAAACATCATTTGGTTTTTATTTTCTAGTATTGAGACAACATCTATCGTTATTCTAATTATCATTCTTCTTGTATTGTTTTTGTATTGTTGTGCCCCCAAATTGTGTGATTCTCAAAAAGTTAATAATCAAAAAGGAGTCCCCAACACAATTAACAACTTTTATTCCATAAATAGATTGTAATTTTATATTGTTTTTTTTTTCGAAAAGTTTTTATTTTGTATTGTTGTTAAGTATGTTATAAGTATAAAAAATAAATTTACCGTAAATACTGTATTATAAGCCCATGGGCTTCTATTTTTCAAAGGGGTCTCAAGGGTGGGCTTATATTACAGGTGGGCTTCTATTACAGGGTGGGCTTCTATTTTTCAACCCTCTTTTTTATCCACAACAAAAAAAAAAACTTCAAAAAACCAACAACAATTTTCATAATATCAAATTCTGATTGCGAGTCAGAAGTTCTAATTCAAGAGCACTAACAACATAAAATAGATGTTTCTAACTTTAAAAATAATACTTTTCGTAATCTAATGGTGTGTCGCTTTATCTGCTTTTATTTTACGACAAAATTTTCCAAATTCGGAAATCATTCAAGATGATTTCTAAAAAAAACTCAACGTTTTTCTCGATGTTAACTACCAAAACTAAACCAAAAATTGCAGCATTGTTTTATTTTCGCCATTTTCATTATAATTTTTGATATTATTACTGGTTTTAGTATTGTCGGCCCGCCAAAATGGTCAAACGCGCTCCGCTGAACTCAACGCTATGCAATTTTCATTTAGGTTTCCAAATTATTTCATTTCACGTTGAATTTATACGTGAAATTAAATAATTTTGAGACCAAAATAAAAATTGCATAGCGTTGAGTTCAACGGAGCGCGTTTGACTATTTTGGCGGTCCGACAATAGTCAATTTTATTTACTGAACCGTGAAAAAATTTAACATTCGCGTGAAAAAGTGAGCGGGATTTTTTGTTTTGATGATGCAACTCGACTGAAAACACAATATGGAATCAGTTAAAAAAATATGAATTTCACGCCCAGCACTGGTGGCGTTTGATGACCGCTTCCATTAACAGAAATGTTTAAAAACGGATGAAAGTAATGCAAAATTGAACACATCGCGATGAAACGCGCACAATTCCAAGCCAATAATCAATGGGTCCCAGACTCTTTGGGCACGATTGATTTTCGATCAAACTTGCTTACGGTACCAAATTTGTGTACGACCTCTTTGGGTACGATTGCTCTTTAGTTATGGCAACTTTTTTGTATGAAATTTGCAAATTTGGTACCCAAAGAGCAGCCGTAACCATAAAGAAAACGTACCAAAAGAGCGAGGAAACCAAAGGTCCGGGACCCATTGAGTGTTGGCTAAAATTTCAAGATGGGCTTTTATTAAAGGGTGGGCTTCTATTACAGGGTGGGCTTCTCTTTTTCAAAGGGGTCTCAAGGGTGGGCTTATATTACAGGTGGGCTTCTAATACAGGTGGGCTTATATTACAGTATTTACGGTAGTTTTTAAATTTTTTCTGCGAACACCAGAGTTAACATTTTGTTGACATTGAAAAATATAAAAAGGCACCAAGCAAAAATGAGACAGACTGCACATTTTGAAAGAAATCGAGGAATCTACATTTGTGGCAACAACTTTAAAGGTAATATTTTTAATTTGAAACTTTTAGTAAACTTTTTTCAGACCTACACGATTGGTGAATCGGGCCAACTTATGATTTGTATTCCCCACACGTACCATGTACAAGTGGGGAATCATATACCGTATTTCCTCTAATATAGGCGCATGCGCATCTATTTTTTCATTTCATCCCAACTGCCGGGTATTTAGAGGTTTCCACACCAAACTCGCCAAAATACTTTCTGACCAAGCAGGCATGAGACGACCGAAGTTTGGTGTGCAAGTCTCTAAATACCCGGCAGTTGTGATGAAATGAAACAATAGAAGCGCATGCGCCTATATTAGAGGAAGTACGGTAATCAAAAGACGGCACGATGAGTTTAAGGAACTCGCCATAAGTATTGGCGACATAGTTTATCCTCATATTGTGTTTTCAATCGACTTGCGACATGAGAACGCGAGACTCCGCCCACTTATTTGGGCGCGACCACGCGAACACAGTGATATTTGAAGAGACGCAGACAGGTAGCGCACAAATAAGTGGGCGGAGTCTCGCGTTCTCATGTCGCAAGTCGATTGAAAACACAATATGAGTAGGCACCGCAAAAGGAGGGGGCGGAGCCTTTCAATTTTTTCTCCTCGCTTTTATTTTGAGTGTTTGCGCTCCAGTAGCCACGCAGAATTGATTGGTGATATTAGATTTGACTAAAAATTTCAATTTTCAGGCGAAATTTTCAAAAAACTGAAAAGACGATCAGAAAAACGTTCTAAAATTATCTATGGAGGTCTCTGTCACGGCTTGTTTTTATATTTCTGATAGATTTTTATACGGAGAATTCGATTTTTGCATCAGATCTCCTCTATCTACAACGGCACGACTTCTGGACGTTTCCAAAGTACAACCAAAAATATCTGAAATTTTTCAGCGATTAACCCATTTTTTTATTGTCGAAATCGATAAAGGAGATCTTCGAGATTAGGTGTATAAAATTTTGAATCATTTGAGACAGTTTAAAACACTTTTTGCCCTAAAAGTATGAAAGTGATTTTTGAAAAATTCAAGTTTTTTGCTTTTTTATCTATTTTGGAGGTCTCTGTCACGCGAGTTACTATCATCATTCGATTCTGCAGAAAATTTACTATTGAATGATGCAATAAAATCTAAAATAACTATGTCGGCGATATCTGAAAAAGGTTAATTTTTTGGACCTGAAAGTACTTTTTTCATACCGTATTTCCTCTAATATAGGCGCATGCGCTTCTATTGTTTCATTTCATCATAACTACCAGGTATTAAGAGGTGTGCACACCATACTTCGGTCGTCTCATGTCTGCTTGGTTAGTAAGTATTTTGCCGAGTTTGGTGTGCAAACCTCTAAATACCCGGCAGTTGTGATGAAATGAAACAATAGAAGCGCATGCGCCTATATTAGAGGAAATACGGTACTACTGAAACGTGTCAGAATAGAAATGTTAAAGGGAGGCGGGCGATCCAGCGGGGACTCGCCTATATGGTCAAACATCGGCGCGCGGCTAGACACACGTGTGTGGCCGAACGGTTAGTCGTCTTGCACCACAATTTTGTTGCCGGGGTTCATTGCCGCGCGCCCGCACTTTCTGCCCCGCCCCCACGGCATGCTGGCATCTATGTTTTAGTCTCATTTTATGAAATTCGATTTTTTCGCGCGTTCAATTTGCTGCGTACGTTCCGCGAAAACAAAAATAAAAACATGTTTTTTCCCGCAGATAACCCTTATATTTTTAAAACATTTGATACAGCAGAAGCGTTCGCAATGCCGCGAGGGAATGTTCTCTTAACACGCGGGTCACAGTGTTTCATCAAACGTTTAGTGTGATTGGGGCGCGTTTGCACTGAGGTAGGTGCTAGCATGCCGTGCGCCCCCTCCAGCGAGGAGAAAATCAGTACTTCGGGAGGCCAACTTTGAAGAGCTAAAACCCGAGAATCACTGAACATTTTGAAACGAAAATTTGGGAACTAATATGAACCACTGGAATCTATTTTTGTCGACAGTTTGGCGAAACTCTTATGTTTTAGAAACACGTTGCGGTACCTACATGTGAGCCATTCGGAGATAGAAGAGTTTGCAAAAGAGCAAGAAAGAGAAAAGTACTTTATTTTTGAAGAAAGAGTGAAAGAACTACATCAATCGAATTTTATTTTCTAGTATTAAGAAAACATTTAATGTAATTTTTATTATTATTCTCCTTGTTTTGTTCTTGTATTATTGTGCACCAAAATTATTTTGTACTCAAAGAGGTATAAATAACCAACAAGGAAACCCCAGCACCATAAACCATTTTTATGAATCAAGTAGATTGTAATTTTTTATTGTTTTTTTTTTAATTTTTGTGTGTAGTGTTGGTATGATATAAGTGTGAAAAATAAACTTCATTAATAATTTTTTCTTGTGAAATCAGAATCATCCGAACAAGAACATCCCTGAATCAGAAAACTTGTGTGGTACAAACAATCACGGACGGAACGTTGGAAAAAAAAAAATTTAATTGCGCGGGCCTTTTCCCGAAAAAAATTATCGTTTAACGTGGTCGTGGTCGAGTTTTTTTCCCGTAGACTACATTTAGCTGTGCAGTCACTAATCTGCGTTAAACTGATACGAAGAGGAGACGCAGAGAAGCAGAGGGCAAGGACTCAGCGGAGCGCATGGCCAATAACGTTCCGGCCAGCACGCCATGAAGACGTGGAACTATTTAAATTTTGAAGAGTATCGGCATAAAAAAATCAAGATCCAGAAATTAGAAAGAAACAAATTCATGCACATTAAGTTTTATTAAAGTGAGAAGGTTTGCATTAGAACGCGTTTCGAATAAATACATAGTATCCTCGCGGACACCCCCCCCCCCCTGTATATTGTTATCAAAAAAGCAACAATTTTTGCAGTCGCTGATAAGAAATGTGACTTTCTGTAGATACAAATGTTGTATTTTTTCTATACTAATTGCGTCTTGTAAAATGAGCTCCGTCTATTCCAGTTCAGAATCAGATAATGAAGATGAAAAAATAATACTTCACGTTTACGATGATGAATCGAAGGAGTTCACTTCCCTCACTACATATCATGGAATGGTTTGTTTTTTATTATTACAAAGTAGTCTAGCCGTTTAGGTTTAGTCAAAACTGAAATTTTCTGGACACTCTCGCCGCTAACGCGCCCGTCTCTTTGGTTGTTCTAGTGGAGCGAGTTCGCAGCGCTTATACCGAGTATAATTAAGACATTGAAAAAGGTTATATATTCTTGGGTATCTCTTGCCGATCTGTTCAGCCTTTTTTCTTACTATTTTCTGAGAGACTTTCTTTCAGATCCGCATTTACACTTCCGAAACATGGCCGTCAAGGATTTTCTGGGCAGTTGTTGTTGTTACATGCGTTACTCTTTTCATGTTTCAGGCACAGATTCGTCCGCAATATACATACATAAAGGATAATTTTCAGGGTGGTGTTCTTCTGCAATTTTATTATTCTCATCCAACAACAATAAAAACAAATGAAATGAAGCTACCTGCCTTATATTTGCCTTCTATTTCATTATGTCCTTACGGTTTGAAAGAAAACGGTAAAAGCTTTCTTCTAAATAGAGTCAAATTTTTATTGAAAATAGAACTTGAACATTCTGGGATTGGGCATTTATGTCAAATATTTCAATTCAGAACAGCTGCATAACTTAATCATCAAAAATGAAAAAAATACAATTACTGCAGATAACTTTTCCAATTTGTCAAGCAGAGCTCTACTGGTGAATAATAGGTATCTAAATAAATTTAAATTGAATATCAAACCCACTAATAACTTTTGCAGTTTTTCATGCGAAGATGTCATCGACACAGTTAATGTAGACCATGAAGGCAAAGTGAATTTTTGTGAGCAATCTCGTACTCAAGTAACCGATCTAGGAGTATGTTTCACTTTTGACAATTGGAAAAACATGGCTTCTTCTACTTTGAAAATTAGTTTAAAAAGAAACTTTAAAAGTTAGTATGTTTTATTCATCAAAAATGGATAGTCCATGAGAAACAGTATTTCCGACCTTTTGGGGAGAGTGGCTTGAAATGTAGTTTTGGGTGGGGCATCACAAAAAAACTTCCCTGTTTTTAAAAAAATAATTTTCACAAAAAATAAAAGGTCACGGGGAGTAGACGAAGTCGCGGTCTAGGAAACCGGCGGCCAGAATTTTTTTTTCCAAAATTGTTTTTTAAATTAGACAGAACATATATTTCCGCTTACCTCGCAATTTTTGCAGTTTTGTACAATTTTTATCAAAAAATAGTAAAAAATTAAGAAAAAACCGATTATTGCTGATGAAAATACAAATTTCAAGAAGACGCGGTCGGCCGCTGGCTTAGAAAATCCCGACTTCGTGTACTCCCCGTGGTCTTCTATTATTTTTGCGAAATTTGCCGATTCCGATGTGATATGCGTAAATCCACCACTCAATATTATATTTCAAAAAAGTTTCCCGGAAAGTCTTAATTAGATAATACCAATTTTTTTTCAAAAAAAAACATGATCAAACAAAATTATAAATGGGAATTAAAAATCCTAACTGCAATTAAACTTCCAGATAAATTCACTACACATATTCACGACACATTTGACTTTCCATCGAGATTGACCAAACACTACTGGTTTGAATCCGGAACTAATTCAAAAGTGTCCTTTAGAGTAGAAGAAGTACGTTTAATTGTTGCGAAAACATTTTGCTTCGAGGCTAAAAATTAGAAAAAAAAACTTTCAGAACCATTTCCTTTCAAAAGAAGATTGGGGAACGTGTCGAAGTGATAAAGGAGGAAAGTTGTACAATCATTTTGAATGTATGGATATTTGTCTTATTGAAGCAGTATTTCAAACGTATCTTTCTCTTTAAGCGATATTTTAATTTTTCAATTCAAAACAAGAATTACAGGTGTAAGTGCAGACCTTATTTTGATGGTTCTACAAGTAATCATTGCACTATCGAACAACTCAAAAAGTGCCCAGAATGTTTGTAAAATAAATAAAAAATGGTTTTTCGTATTTTTTTATTTTGCTGTTTGAGTGGAAAGTATTCATTGCAACTGCCCGGTTCAATGTATTTCACGAAAGTTTCTTCTGGAGCCACCCTTTTCAATTAGAAGTAGTGGAAAGTAAAGTTTATTTCTCTCTTCCAAATAACCGTTTTTTTTTCAGCGGAACTACAATACGTTTTCAGTTGAATACTCATTTACTGAAAATCCATCAACAGTACAAACGATTTAAACAGGTCGACTTAATGAGTAAGACTTTTTGCATTTCTTCTTTATGTGTTATGATATTTCCGAGGTGGTAATACATATTCTTTGGTTTTTGTAAAAGCGGAGGGGTTTAGTCACTGCTTATCCTTCTTGTAGTTATCGTAGCCTGCGACTTTATTTTTTTGATTTACAATAGACCATGGAAAACCGTATTATAATCCTGCGCTTTCAGGTTACATTGGTGGAGTAATGGGATTGTTTCTTGGAATGAGTTGCATTACACTTTTTGAAGTCCTTGTTTATCTGGTTAAAACTGTTTTTGGCACATTAAATAACACGAGGCACAAAAAACTCACCGGAAAAGTTGGATCAATAAACGGAGGCATTAGCATGGCTGAATCGCACGAGGAAATCATAATTACTAAAAAAATGTTAGAATATTTTTAATAATTATCTGCTTCTATTTTAAAAAAATTTCAGAGAAAAAAATAAGTCCATTTCTTTTGAAACACTGAATGACAATGCACTGCCGGAAAGTCAAGGAATAGAAACCAGAAAGTTTTCATTGAATCCTCTACTTGAAAATAGTGCTAAAAGTTTGAAGGTGAATTTAATCATAATTCGTACATTTAAATTTTAAAATTTTAGCTGCAGATACATCGATCAAAACCCAAAATGAAGAGAAAGTCGGTCTACATGGATACTTATGATTTCTAAACTATTTTGCATTATCTTCTCTTTATAAATATCCAAATTATCATGATTATAATAAATATCAGTTTGAAGGACTCGGTGTTCCGGTGTGCTTTTGCGACGACCTAGTAATAGATCAGAAAGCAAAACCTTGTAGAAAGTAAAATCATTCAAATATGAAAATAAAAACGTTTTTTTTTAAATTAAAATCAAACTTTAAAAATGCTTATAAGAACAAATTCACACTAATAATCTCTGAACTTCAATCGCACTCGATCCCATATATCGTTCGACTTCATCAAAAAGGAGCTCGTATGCACGTGTGAAATATTGACTTGACTCACTATTGATAAATACACTTCTGGGTGATCGGAACATGTCCGTATTCATCGTACGCATCAACAATACTCAAAAATCTCACCTTGTAGTGACGATATTTGTTTTGATAGTACATTAAAGGTTCTCGGTGGGAAAAGGGTTGGAACGGGGAGAAAGAACCACGAAAAGGCAAACTTTATCGTTATATAGGTCGCTTACAAGAGAAGTCATTTTGGACGGGCTTTGAGAATTTGATGAAACTTGTGTCAGAGGTAGTCCGGAACCTCCTGAATCGAAACCAGTTAAAAAAAAACCAGCGAAACCAGCGCTCGCTTTCCCCTTTCTCAACAGCGAGGTGGTGGTCGAGCTTATAAAGGTGACACCCCTTTTCGCTCCATCTTGAAGACGTCATAACTCCAGAAGACGGCAAAACTCGCAGTTTTTTAACTGATTTCGATTCAGGAGGGTCTGGATTACCTCTGACACAAGTTTCATCAAATTCTCAAAGCCCGTCCAAAATGACTTCCCTTGTTAGAAGTCCGCGAATGTGGGCGTGTCCGAGAGCTGGTGACGTCTGGTGCAGAGCGGTCAGTCGATCTGTAATGATAATAATAGAGATTGAGAGATATTGCGGAGACGCCGAGGCGGGGGGCGCGTATGTCCGGGACAGCTTGTCTAATGGCCTGTATGCGGGGGCTCTAAGAATGCGTGCGTCATGGGGCAAAGTCCAAAGAGCGGGCTGACGCTAAGGGATAGCCTATCCCTTACAGTACCAACCCACTTTGCCCGCTTTTTCCGGGCAAAGTTGTATCGAATAATGAATGATGCTACCTAAACGGTGAATAAAATCATTTCTCAACCATGATAACTCACTTTCCCGATCCTCGTTGAGATGCACGAAAAATTTGACGTTTGCTTCGTATATCCAGTTGCACATAATACCGCACGGATACACGACCGCTGATTCACTGACCACAATCACTTGTCCATAATCTTATGGAAACATCCAAGCAACATCGTAAAAGTCGCAAATCGTTGTTGGACATCCGCACCCTACACCAATCACCCTACACCAAGTCGTGATGTCCCAAATGGTCTCGTCTGCATCGTTCAGTTGTGCTCTTAAAACGCTATTTTCCCTTCTCAGTTTTTTGATTGTGTCGAGGCTACGGTAGTATAACCTGGAAAAATTTGAGGCCTCACCTTTAATTTTTTTGATCGCCGACGGGAGCGAAACCGAAATTCCGTCAATCTTAATTGAATAAGTTGATGCACGTCTTCGACACGAAGAGCGCAAATGTGCTCTCAAGGGGTTTATTATAATTGAGAGTGAAATGTGGTTGTGGAGATAACAATTGCACGTTTCACACTTAATTTTTTCCCTCTGACTAGTGAGAGCACCGTGGAAAATTTGAATACTTGGGACATTATGAATATAATTTTAGCAGTATGATTAGGTACCACAAAGAGAGGTGGGCGGGGCGTTCCGATTTTTCTACCCAGCGCGTTTTTGGTTCGTGGTGCAATATTGCGATTCTGGAACGCGGATACTACTGGTATAACCATTCATGTTAAGATGCTCCCTTATGTAATCGGCCACGAGGAATCGATTGGTGATATCAGATTTAACGAAAAATCAATGATTCCAGTCGAAATCGAAAAACAAAGTAAAGCGAAAGTTAGAAAATCGAAGTTTTAGGGTCTTTCCATGTTGAGTCCCACTCTTTTTATTATTGATACCTATAGTTTTTTATGTGCTGAATTTGAATATTCAGTTGGTTTTTACGTTTTGGTTTCCCCTTATAAGTTTTTTTCAGTCAAAGTGGGAGGAAATTTATCTCAATTTTTTCAGCGATGACCTATTATCGGCCCGCCAAAATGGTCAAACGCGCTCCTCTGAACTCAACGCTATGCGATTTTCATTTTGGTTTCCAAATTATTTCATTTCACGTTGAATTTACACGTGTGGTTAAATTATTTGGAGACCAAAATGAAAATCGCATAGCGTTGACTTCAGCGGAGAGCGTTTGACCATTTTGGCGGGCCGACAATATCTATTTTATTTTAGAAACCAATAGAACAATCAATAATAAGGTCAAGGCCAAACATTTAGAGCGATTGATCGACTTTAAAGTACTTTCCTACCTCCTAAACCAGTCGGCTCAAAACCAATTTTCTGGTTTTTGGAAATGTTGAGGGTAATGCCGGTTGAGTCCCACTGTTTTTACGACGGATTCGGATTCTACAGCCTTTCTTTGACTAAATCCTTTTAACAGATTTTCAACAGATCCCACTTTTAGGTTTTTTTTCACTTTTCTGGGTAAATTTTGTACATTTTATGCATGAATCAGCATCAATTTCATCTGGCAGCGACAGCGAGGAGGCAGTAATGCGACGACCATATGTAGGAAAAAGAAGCTGCCCGCTAGAGTGGCGGTGGTAAAACTCTTGATTGGCGATCAGTCTATAAGGAGTTTTCCTTTTGTGAGCTTCAAATAGAACGATTATCTCGCGCGGGATTCTTGCAAACATCGCCCCGCCCACTGGGTTGGCAGAAAATCAGTACATTCAAAATGAGCATAAAAACGGCTGTAACTCGACAGCGAATAGCTCTTTTGGATTGATTTTTTGGCAAAAGTCTGAGAATTGGCTGTAGAATGTAATGCAACAAAAACATTTCAGAGAATATTTGTTTTGAAAAACACTTTGTGGTACCTAAGTATGATTGAGTAATCAATAGGCCACACCCACAGTGCAAGAAATTAGGAGAGCCATGTTTTGAATATCTATCCAATGTCATCTACACATTCTGGTTCTGCCATGTTTGTCTACATTTTAAAAGTTCAAAAAAAAATCAAATCCAAAAAGCGTTTTTTGGAAAGGTAGATTGAATTGTCATATCTAGAAGAACTGTTTTACAACCGACAGAAAAGGTCGAATTTGATACCATGAAACATTCGCTTAAAAAGCGAGTGGGCCCAGAAGTATTCCACTATTTATGGTTTTCTCCTTTCCATGAGCAAAGCAAGCGATTTTTTTTTGTTTCATGTTTTTTTGCAGATAAACATGGCAGAACCGGAATGTGTAGATGACTGCGGACAGATTTTCGAGACACGACCCTCTCGATTTTGTGCACTCTCTTGTCATTCGACCTCTTTCAGCCAGTTGTAAAAATTCTCTTCTCATTCAATCTACCTTTCCAAAAAATACTCGTACAGGGGGTTAGGGGTCAGAAAACTAAACCCTGTAGCTTTGTTAGAGTTGGAGCAAAAATTTGCATTAATATTTAGCTGTTAGAAGCAACCTTCTAGAATATTAAATCATTAAAATATGAAAACAAACTTTTTTATTAAAATTAAATTTTAAAAATTGATGCTTATAATAACAAATTCACACTAATAATCTCTGAACTGCAATCGCACTTGGTCCCACATATCACAGTATTTTTGAATTATTTTCAATATCCAAAGTTTATCCGATTTAGCTGTTTCGATACATTTATCCGTGGAAATATCAAATTCAGAAGTCCCAATCTCTTCAAGCTGAACAAAAAAGGATATTACTTGCACATAGATTTTTAAAACGCACTTTATCTTCGCATGACCTCAGTAGATGTAACTGTGTGTGTCGAATAGCGTGCAAAAATTCAATCGCCATTGCACACCTTCCGCATGAGATAGCATCGACAACAGACTGGTGCTCATCGTCCAAACTGTCATCACTGCCAGGTTCGATTATCAGCGATTCAAAGTCATACAAAGTTTTATCGAAAAAATGAATTACTCTTCTTGGTTTTTTCCTTTTGCAAATCTTAAATTTTAAAAAATGCTCAACTTTTGATTTAGCCCATTAATTTCTACCTGACACTTGATAAGAGAGTGGTATGAAGAACGGGTCACAGCCAGCCTTGTGTACGTTTTAATCCAAGCCCTATGCTTGTTTTCAACAGGTATTCGCTGATAGATTTTTGATTCTGCCACTCGATTATATTGTTTCACTTCAGCCAACGATCGCAAGTATGACCAATCTGGAACTCATTAAATCAGTTATTTCCTTCCTAGTAATTAAAAAAAAAAACCATTTTTTTGCAGAAGACTTTGAATATGATTAATTGTAAATGACTGGTAAAGGTATGATTCGATTAAGGTATTCAAAGAAACGCAAATCGTGCTATTGAGTATTTCCGAATTGGCAATAGGTTCGACTTCATCTATAACGAGATCGTATGCACGTGTAAAATATTGAACTGACTCACTATTTACAAATACACTTCTGGGTGATCGGAACATTTCTGAAGAGGTTGCAGGAAACAAATCATGAAAAGGAACTTCGGGTTCTATTGTAGTCTCTGATCGACTTTGTTTCAGAATTTTTACCGTCACGCGAAAATATTGCGAAGAAATCTGCTCGCACCATCCAGAGTACTGCAACTTTCTAACTATACAGAAATATGTACAGCGCTTCAGCGCATATGGATGCCGGAACGCGCGGAAACTCACCGTGCTGCTACTCCTATAAAGCCGTTTATTGGTTTGTACTTGCCGGAAAGGGGGAAACTTTTGCAATAAATTTTGATTATCAACACGCCATAGAGCACAATCATCTTTAAGAATATCCGTTTTACATACAACGTAAGTTCCTTTCTGAAAAAATTGAGTGAACAATATTTAGAATTTTGTCTGCCTACCGGTAAAATTCCATCCGCCGAGCCAAACATTGCTAGCCGCTTTGCAACAAACTCACAACAGTTAGGTCCTATATTTTTGGTACAGCCAGAAATACGAGAAAAATCGTCAAATCCCTGTTGCAGGGAGTATCTGAAAAGAAAACAACGTTAAATTGAGCACTCGGAAAAAAATAACATTATTGCCGAATTTAACACATAAAGTTTCGCTGATCCTTTCGGCCTGTCACCGGCTTTGAGGTTTTTGGCTGGATTAGCCGGTTTTCTCAAAGCAGAGATGGCAAATTATGGCTCTCGGACGTTTCAAAAGTGGATGTTTCGAAAGTTTTTCTGCATTTTGTCGTCGCGGTGTTTGAGGAATTTTCCTTAAAAAGCTTTTTAAAATGATTGTGTGAAACACCGCGTCGACAAATCCAGAAAAATCTTCAAAAAGTCCACTTTCGAAACGTCCGGGAGCCCAAATTATCCCTATCCCCGTTCCAGTTCCTAACGGTTTCTTTTGCATAAATTCATTTTTCCCACAATACGGGCCGCTGCAAATTCGCTCCATTCGCAAAGTAGACGAGGCGGCCACGTTGGCGGCGAGAGAGTGCAGAAAATTGAGAGAGCGTGGACGATATTTTATGCAGTTCACTGTGCAATTGGAGCGAATTTCCGAGCGCGTTATACCTAGTATAATAAATAACATAAATACGGCGAACTTTCACCCACATTTTTCGAATTTTCCTTCTTGCTTGAGAATGATCATCCGAGTCCGAATTTTCATCATTACTAGATTGTTTCTTCTTGTTTCGTTTTCTGTGGTTCACTCCATCTTCAAGCTTTAGCTCTGAGCGGTGGATGCGGATGAGAAACTTGGGCAGTCGAGGTTTGTCTGCCCTAAAATTTAGATTACAGGTTACATGTATGGCCACGGGGTGCTGGCGACTGCCTTTTTTAAAACGTTTGTTTTTTTTTGCCGCCGACGCCACGCGATGCGGTTGCTCTCTGCCTGGAAAATTCACTTTAAATTGTGAATTTGCATAATTTGGCACACTGCCAAGGTAATCGCCAGCACCCCGTTCACAAACAGTATAAATTACATAAATATTCTCCCATTTCGTGAACACTCCATGTCAGTCATTTGTGCTGGCTTTAGAAATGAACAAGTCATTCTTTGATCATTCCGAAGTCGTATCGAATCCGCATTTGTGAAAACAAATTTTTCTACGGATGCTGTAAAAAAATACATTTTTATTAATCATGCTTATATGTGTTACCTGGATGGACATCGTTCATTAACTGCAAACTCTTCGAATTCTGTTTTCTCGGAAATGCAAAAGTTTGGTCTTTTTGTTTACTTGTAATTTTGAATCCTTGTCCAGTAATGTAAATACTTTTAGCAATTGGTTCCTTTTTTAGACAAATCTACAACAATACGTGATAAATTAATTATGTTTGATTTTCAAATTACGTCTTGCTCCCGCTTGTTGTCTGATGTATCTTCAGCAATAAAGTCTTCGTCATCTTCAAATTCAAATTCATCGTAATTCGGATCTTCCTTTCTGGCGGACGTGCGAGCTTCTAATGAAAGAAGAACGGATTTTTGTTTGTAGACGGGAATCTTTGAAAATAGAATGTTAATTAAAGAAAGTTCCAACTTTTTGGGGGAAGTGGTTTAAAATATAGTCGAAATCGCACAAAACAATTCTCTGATTTTTGCCAAATTTTACAAAAAAAAAATAAAAGACCACGGGGAGTACACAAAGTCTCGGCCTGGGAAACCGGCGGCCACAATTTTTTTCCCCGAAAATTTCTCCTTTTGAAATGAAAAAAAACCTATAATTTCGCTTACCAGGCGAAATTTTTGCCGTTCAGTGAATTATTTATCAAAAAATAGTGGAAAAATGAAGAAAAAACCGATTATTGCTATTGTGAAAAAAAAATGGCAACGCAGTGTTTGCGTACTTTTGAAATTCAAACGGCAATAAGAGCAATAGCATGGCAAATGGAGAGCCTGGTTGTTCCCGTTTTCGTTTGAATTTTAAAAGTACGCAAACAACGCGTTGCAACTTTTTGTTTTTCACAATGTTTAAAGACTATAAAAATTTCGAGAAGAGGTGTTTGGCCGCCGGCCAAGGAAACCTCATCTTCGTGTACTCCACGTGGTTTTCCATTTTTTTTTTTTAAATCCTTTAAAAAATGATTTTTTTTGCGAATTCGATGTGATATTTGTTTTGTCTGTTGAAGCTAATAATACTGAAAAAAACCTACTTTTTTCGGTTTCGCAAAACTTTGAGTTGATACAACTGTAGACTTTGAATTATTATAACTTTCTTGGACATTTTGCGAAAAAGAATTTTCAGAATCTGCAATGTTCCTTATGCGTATTTAAATGATTTTCAAAAAAAAAACGTACTATCTTTTAAAAAGTTGTCGGATTGAGAAGGCACATCTTCACTATTTTGAGCACATTTTGGACTAGAGGATTTTGATGGTAATCCAAATAGCATATCCAGTGTAAGTTCTTCGTGCGGAGAATCTGGTGGAGTGAACTGTAATATAGCTCTAATTAAAATCAATTAATCCCTTGAGGTGTAAACCAACTTGAATTGGACTAAGCCCTCTTTCCGGCTGCGAGGAATGCCTAAACAGAGAACTTGATTGCGCATCACTTTCAGCTAAAGATATTCCAAAAATATTTTCGAGGTCATCATGTGCTTCATCATAATCCATACGAAAGGCCTCAGAGCAATTGGATATTGTGGGAGCTGCATCTTCTGTCATTGGTAAATATTGATTTTTTATTGTAGCGGAGGCATCTGCGGATAGTTTGTTTTCTTCAATAGAACTGCACTCGAATTGTAAATTTGGTGTGTCGTTTGATGATGATTCAGGTAAAGAAGTGGAGCAACGTGAGGATGATGCCACAGACAATTTATTAGGGGGATCGACCAGCGATTCGACACAAATCGTTTGCATCCACTCTTCGATGTCGATTGACCCGTTTTTCTGGAAAGATTGATTATTGATTATTTTGTCTTGGTAAAAAGAGAAACAAAAATTTTAAAATATTTTTAACTTATTAAAATGGTAATAAGAATCGTTTCAATAATTCAATTAATTACCTTATTAGCAATCGGCATTGATTCGGATGTAGACTCATTGGTTGCTGACCCTCAAAAGAAACAAAAAAACGTAAAAATACAATTATTATTATAATGAACATACCGTTTCCAGGTAATGCTGAAAATGGAAAGGCAACGTGGACGTGAGATTGGGGGAATGAAGTAGATTGCACCTTCGAATCAAACTTTTGGCCAAAGTTATTATACATGCTCTGCATTGCTCGTAGTTGAATCTTAAATGTTTGCAACATAATAATAATATAAAATTTGAAAAAAAAAAAGCGTTTAAACCTGTTCTAAAAAATTTTGGCTTGGAAGATCATGTTGAAGATGAGATTGAGGTAATACTGAATTGACCCTTGATTGGATTTGCAATGACTGCAATGTTGACATAAACGAGTTTGGAATAGGATCTGAATTGTTCAGGATAATTAGGTAATGGGGTCATTCTAGAAACCAGCAAAAAAAAGCAAAAAATAGAAAAAACCAGCAAAAAATTCAGCGAAAATTCGGAGAATGCTCCGATGGGTCTGAAACTTTGAGAGATCATTTAAAAAATATTGTGTTTTCAATCGACTTGCGACATGAAAACGCAAGTCTGCATTCACCTTTCTGTCTGCGCCTCTTCAAATATCACCGTGTTTGCGTGGTCGCGCACAAATAAGTGGGCGGAGTCTCGCGTTTTCATGTCGCAGGTCGATTGAAAACACAATACACTCGGACATCCCCTGAAAAGTTCAGACCAAAATATTGATTTTAAAAATTTTCAGAAATAAAAATCTATATTTTTTAAAATCAACATTTCGGTCTGAAATTTTCAGGGAATGCCCAAAAGTAATTGTTTTTAATTATCTCTCAAAGTTTCAGACCAATCGCAACAGTCTCCGAATTTTGCTGAATTTTTTGCCGGTTTCTTCTATTTTTTTCTTTTTTTGCTGGTTTCGAGAACAACCCCATAAACAAAAAGGGTAAACTAACTACACTTTTGACCGGAAAGAACACCTGATGAAAAGTCAGATGCGACTGCAGGTTTTTGACCTTGATTATTCATCGAATTTTCATTAGCAATGACACCTGCAAGAAATGTTATCAAAATTAATTGGGTTACTGACAAAATAGTAAGGAAAACGAGGGAAATGCTCAGAAAACTGCGACACGGTGCCTGCGGTGTTTTCAAAAGTACGCAAACACCGTTTCGCAACATTTTTTTTGAAACGCAAAAATATTTGCTCTAAATTAAAATTTCAAATATGCACAATGTCAAAATTTGGCTGTGTGAATATTTAGTATTATACTCGGCGAATGCATCATCAGCCTCGCTCTACGGCACTTTTCAATTTTCAACTGTGTAGTGCGCCTGTTTTGAAGCGAAAAATCAAATTTTACCTACAATTCGTCGTGGATACGTTATTTTCCGTTGAAAAGAAGTGTAAAACTAGAATTCGAGTTAATCTTGCCAGTGCAACACTGTTTTACAGGCATTTTGCAGTAGAGCGAGGTTGATGATGTATTCGCCGACTATAGCTTTTTTATTTTTTCCGTTTCAAAATGTACGCTCCAACACACCTTTTTTTAAACGACACTCCATAAATATTCAAATGAGTTTCGCGCTTTGAAATTTTTGAAATGTTTTTTTTTTTGGTACTTCACGCAGTTTTTTCACATTGTGCAACACAAAACAGTGTATGTCACGCACTAAATAGGTCCAAAAAACAAAACAAAACAAATTTAAAATAAATTATCGATTTTTTGTTATTTACAAAGAAGAGTACGACAACGACGTAGAGTTGGAGAGCGTTAGAGAAAGAGAGAAACGAGGAACAAAAGAGTACGCGAGTGTGTAGAGTGAGAGTGTGTTTGAGTGCAGGGTGGGCAATGTCGTTGTGGGGAGCCTCCTCGCCTATTTCCCGAAAACACTGGGGTATGAGGAGGGAGTGAGTAAACGCGCCCGGACGCACCCACGCAACGCATCCAAATGAGGCCCAAAAAATAAAAAAATAAAAACGCCCGAATAATTTCACATTATCGGAGAGAAAAATTGTGAAAATTACGAATTTCTATTCTCAGTACGGAGCGCTGCAAACGCGCTTCCTTCGCACAGTGGTGGACGCGGCCACCAGAGATGAGCGGAATTCCGTTTTCCGTATTCCATCTTCCGAAAAAAAAGTGTTCTTCCGTAACTAAAAATTCCACTTCTGCTCATCTCTGGCGGCCACGTTGGCAACGAGAGAGTGCAGAAAATTGAGAGAGCCGTGGCCGATGTTTTGCTCTGATTTCTCTAAACCTCACTCCAAATGCATGCGAAATTCTTTGTTCGATTGGAGCGAGTTTGCAACGTTTTATACCGAGTATATTCAAAATTATTTCGTGCGCGTTGGTTTTTCGCTCCGATAGTGCGACATTTTTCGCGCGTTTTTTTATTTTTGGGCCTCATTTGGATGCGTTGCGTGTGCGCGTCCGGGCGCGTTTACTCACTCCCTCCTCATACCCCAGTGCAAAAACCATACTTGTAAATATTGTTGACCCCACACGACGGTCGAACGCGCCCCATTGAAATCAATACCTTGCGCACGTCCCGCCCAACGCGACGTGGCCGAGGAAAAACTTGTAATGGTACAGCAGTTTTGGCAGCGAAAGTCGTGTGCAAACACCGCGGCGCAACACTGCAGATTGTGCGTCACCACCAATTTGTTTTGGGTTTAATTTTGCTTTTTGAAGTGCTTAACACACGCCACCCCGTCGTCTAATTTGTCTGATTATTCAGAATGACACCATCATTTTAATCTAAAAACGAGGCCTTTTGGTCAGGAAATGACCAAGCCTTAGGGTTTAAAAAATGCACCGGGTAGAAAACATTTTGGAAGGCTGGGGGCCGTGTAACAGCGAAATTAATTGCTTTATTCCATTAAAAATGTTTAAAAAACAACAAAAAAAACAATCATAAAATAAGATTCGGAAAACAAGAAAACTAGGAAAAGTACCAGAATCGCTACAAAAACAAGAAGTGTTTAACAAAGTCGTGAAAAAAAAAAAGTTTTTTGTCTTAATATATTTCATATCTTAGCGGCGAGGTGTTGGATTGTCGCGTGACCCGCCACGCTTATCCATATAATTATTGCCACGTGGTACTTAATTGTGTATAAATAGCCGCTTTTCGGTAAATAAATAAATTGATATTCAACCGGTGCCGGACTTAACAGTATATACCGTAAAACCTGTAATTGAAGTACACCTGTATTAGAAGTACACCTCTAATAGAAGTACACCACCAAGAGGCCTTTGAAAAATAGAAGTACACCCTCTAATAGAGGTACATCTTCGGGTGAATTATCTTTAAAATTATTTATTCCATTTTTGAAGCTTTTTTCTGTTTTTCATTGGTTTAAAGAATTTTTGAATTAAAGTCATTTTAATGCCCGCTATACATGTGTGCAAACACGTTCATGGAGGTTCACACATGCATTTGTTAAATTGACGAACGCAGATTTCGAATTTTCGAGACCCTCACAAAACCGGGGAATAAATTACCAAAACCGGGAAAACTTGTATGTCTGCGGCGCAGTTTTTCTAGAATTTTATTATTCTTTCAGTACAAAACTCGTGCCGCACGTTTGCAATGGGCGGAGCTTCTTCCTCGGTTTTGGAAATGTTTTTCACAGTTTTGTCTTCCTCGGGGTATCTTCCCCGGTTTTGTCTGGGTCTCGAATTGTCTCTCTTTTTTATTATTTTTCTTTTGAAAATTGTTCGAAAACGATTCTGAAGCGGGCGATATTTTGGGAGGTTAGGACAGAATAGAACTAATTGTAAGTGAAATAGAAATTCTACAAAATATAACTGGAACAAATAGAACTGTAACAAAACAGAAATCCTGGTGAAAATTTGCATAATCGACGAAAAGCTGAGAAATTGAAAAAATAATGCAAACGCGCTCTATCACACTACGAGTTCCTTTTTGTAGCAGTTCTATTTCGCCAAGCACGGTGTCCAGGATTTGAAATGTGGGCGGAGCCTAATTTGCTGGCGCGTCAGCAAACCTCCATGGCGCACTTTCGGTGCTTGCGCATTTTTCGACTCTCGCATTTTATGTTATTGATTTTATGGTTTTTCTTTCAGTAAAACCTGTTTTTCTTTGTAAAATGTATGTATTTTATCTTTTAATACCATATAATTGCTCAAACTTCGCTTTTCGTAAAGATTTATCCTGCAAAAACACCAAAAAACTCAAAACGAATATTTCGAAATGGTGGCTGAACCAAATTCGACGTTCTTAGGCTTTAAAAATTTCTAAAGACCTCAGCTATAATTCCGTTAGAGCACATGTGGGAAAAAAATTAAGAATTTATGCTTTTTTCCCGAAAAACATAAAAAATGCCTCTAAATTTGAATTTCGCGCGAAAAAATCCAGTGGGGCGCGTTTGCTCGGCTCCGCCCACATTTTAAATCCTGGACACCGTGCCAAGTTCTATTCTGTTGTACCCTCTATTTTGGATGAGGAATTTCGGGCTGCAAGAAAGAGTTATTCCTTCGACTTCAAGATCCCAACAGTTTGCCGAGCCAAACATTTTACAATAAAAAAAATGACTTGATGGAGCCGGATTTTTTTGTTTTATTGCTTTGTTAAAATGAATTTTATATTTCTTAATCGCGGGCCAAGCGTTAGTCTAAAAATATGTCCGGGGGAGGGATGAAAAATAGAAGTACACCCTCTAATTGAAGTACACCTGTATTACACTCCGTCCAATAATGATAGGACCCCCTTTGATTTTTGACGTTCTGGCTAAACTAATAAAGTTATAAAAAATCTGTGAATGCCATTCGATTCAGAATCCAAAATAACCCCAGGGGCCAATCTTTCATGATTCTACCATGTTCCGTCCCCGCACACTACTAAAAAGTCACTTTTTCGACCGTCCAATAATGATAGGACCAGCTGAGATTTTGGGTGGGTCGGGGATTTTTTCGAGCGGTTTTCACTAAAATAAGTTTTTATTTTCATGTTTTATCTGTTTTTAACTATTTTCCATCTTTTTTTGTTCACTATTATGTTGTTTCGACAGTAATTTAGTGTCATGTGTAACGCAACTTTTTGAATGGGATGAATTCAAAGGGTCTAAACCCTTGATTTGGGTGAGCTGTGTACCGTAATCAGGATCGTGAAAGAAGTCTGACAATCCTAAAATAAAATATAGTTTTAAAAGTTCCCTTCCAAGTTAGTCATTTGTTTATTATCTCATCAGGGACCGAGCTCCACTCCTAACTGTTGCTGAGCAAGCACAGAGTTTGGTGATGCACCAACTGGGATCTTCTCTTCATATGATTTCTCGTTATGTTCTGTCGAACAATCGTTTCACTTCTTGTGATTGCATTGTGCACTGTCTGCTTACAAACAGAAAGATTGAGCTCCGCACGAATGTCGTTGAGGCTCTTTGGAGAATTGGAGACGACCCGAATGATGTTCCGCTCATCGCGGGAGGTGACTTTTCTTGGTCTTCCAGTAGATTTCTTCTTGCCGTAGTAGAGGGGGTTGTTCAAATAAGAGCGGATAGCGTTTCGACTCTTTTTCACATAACGAGAAATCATATGAAAAGAAGATCCCAGTTGGTGCATCATGGAAATCTGTGCTTGCTCAGAAACAGTGTGGAGTGGAGCTCGGCCCATGATGAGATAATAAACAAAATACTAACTTGGAAGGGCACTTTTAAGACAATATTTTATTTTAGGATTTTTATTACTGTACCTGCACATCAGACGTTTTCCACGATCCTGATTACGGTACACAGCTTACCCAAATCAAGGGTTTGGAACTCTTTGAATTGATCTCATTCAAAAAGTTGCGTTACACATGACACTAAATTACTGTCGAAACTCCATAATAGTGAACAATTAAAGATGAAAAATAGTTAACAACAGATAAAAAATGAAAATAAAAACTTATTTTAGTGAAAACCGCTCTAAAAAATCACCGACCCACCCAAAATCTCAGGTGGTCCTATCATTATTGGACGGTCGAAAAAGTGACTTTTTAGTAGTGTGCGGGGACGGAACATGGTAGAATCATGAAAAATTGGGCCCTGGGGTTATTTTGGATTCTGAATCGAATGGCATTCACAGATTTTTTATAACTTTATTAGTTTAGCCAGAACGTCAAAAATTAAGGGGGGGGGGGTCCTATCATTATTGGACGAAGTGTAGAAGTACACCCATTTAAGGGGTTTGAAAAATAGAAGTACATGTACTTCAATTACAGGTTTTACGGTAACCTTTCTGTAGATGTTTAATGCAAGGGCCGAGGCCGCGGCCCTTCACTGTTCGGCCCTCAGGGCCGCGGCCTTACAGATTTTTGACAACCTTGATTTCGCGCGCAATGCATTAAAAATGTGGTGGCTGAGTTTTCGCAATTTCCTAGGCCACGTCGATTTGGCCGCGCCCACAGCCTCCCGCACGAGAAATGCGCACCACTGGTCCCTAAAAAGAAGGTCTCGGCGTCTCGCACTCTCTCGCGCGTGCAGATAGAGCGCGCTTGCACCGCATTTCCTGCAGGAATGTTCAGAACCTGAGAATTTTGAAGTGTTTATTCGTTGAAAAAGGATAAATCAAGCGTCTTTGTTTGCCAAACAGTGGCATTTTCGGCTGCTCGAGCACGAAGTCTTATTCAGATGCTCCTAAATTTCGTCTCGACCATTTTTTTGAAAATCGGCTCCCAGGGTTTTGTAAAGAATTTTACGGCAATTATTTTTCGCTTTTGAACAAAAAAATTGGTCAAAAAATGGCTTCGGTAGTTGAAAAACAAATTTCAGTTGAAAAAGTGAAAAAATGGGCAAATTTCGATGGTTTTTAATTTATTTCTGAAGAACTAGAAGACAAATCAAAAATCGGCTGCCGAGTAAAGTTTCTAAAATTTCTTGCGGTCATTTTGCGACCTCAATCGGCCGATTTGGTCAAGAATGGACGGAAAAAATAGGATTTTAAGATTTCCAGTCATGGATCGGTGGGCATCTGAAGGTACGGAATTCGGCCCCTCAAGCGCATCAATCACGGGTTTGATGGTCGAGTTCCGTTATAATAGGTTCGTATTATTTGCAAACATTATTAAACCATATAAAATAGAAGATTCGGGAATATTTTATTCGATTATTACTGCGTCACGAAAACCAGTCAGAGCGCTCGTGTCTTTCGGCTGTGGTCTCGCCGCGAGCAGCGCGTATACGGTAGTTTTTTACTTTCTTTTTTTGAATTGTTTTCGTTTTTTTTCGTAAAAAAAACTACCGTATACGCACTGGTCGCGGCGAGACCACATCCACAAGACACGAGCGCTCTGACTGGTTCTCGCGACTCAGTAATACTGTATTTCTCTGAATTCCAACAGTGGGCGGAAGAAGCGTCTGAACTTCGATGAAAACTTAGTTCCTCCGGGTCATAAATTTTATTAAACAGAAAAGAAACATATTTAAACCAAATTTATTAATTTTTGAAAAGCAACCATCATATTTATAGTACCTTGTAAATAAATAAATTAACAAAAAATAGTTTTCGACCGACTTTTGGTATAAATTGAATTTCCGGGCCCCGATGTTTTCGATTGTCCTTCTGGGTTGCTGATTTCATTCTTTTGCTGCTTAGTTATCTGCAAAAATAACATTTTTGAGGTCATTTATCGTAAAATAAAGCAATTTTTTACATATTAAACGGTTAGGATTTACAAAAGATTGAGCAAGTGCACCAAAAAATATTATTCCTTCCTATTGGAACACTATTTTAGACATTAGAACAAAAAAAAAGTGAAAAATAGCCAAAAATAACGATTTTAAATGGGCAAATTTAATTAAAAAAGGTTTTGTTTAAAGGAGCATGCAAGTTTGCGGCGCGATGCAGAGAGAGTGCCAGACGAAATACAAATTCGCTGGTGCTTTTCTAGTGCGGGAGGCTGTGCGCGCCGTGTTGCGATTTTCATTTATGGACCTATTGTCGGCCCGCCAAAATGGCGAAACGAGCTCCTCTGAACTCAACGACGGGTGCCTTATCGAAAAAAAAATTTGTCGACAAATGCTGTTGTAAAGGGACGAAGACGACAGAGAGGGACCTTTATTAGGAATTAGACGACGACTTATTATCAATTCAATATTCTTGCCGGCTACAGTAAGCAGTGGCGCGAAACATCGAGGCTCCGCCCTATCAGGTCTGTTCAACTGAATTCAACTGGATTCAACTGAAAGTAGATCAAAAAATGTGAGCGGGTGTGTCGCCACAGACATGTGTCGCTATGTCTGCGTCTATTATAAAACTTTCGCGGGCGCATGTGGTAGCCGGCAAGAATATTGAATTGATAACACTGCGGTATGAGGAGGGAGTGAGTAAGCGCGCGCTGACGCACATACGCAACGCATCCAAATGAGGCCCAAAAAATAAAAAATCGCGCGAAAAATTTCGCATTATCGGAGAGAAAAATCAACGCGCGCGAAATAATTTTGGATAGGATTTCGTAATTTTCACGATTTTGCGTTGGTTTTTCTCTCCGATAATGCTAAATTTTTCGCGCGCCTTTTTTATTTTTTGGGCCTCATTTGGATGCGTTGCGTGTGTGCGTCCGGGCGCGTTTACTCACTCCCTCCTCATACCCCAGTGTGATAATAAGTGTGAATTAAATATTATAATAGAGTTCGATTGGTTGCTCTACTTCCACGTGTACAGGGTGCGTCAAAATTACGTGCACTAAACTTTCACGCTATGGCAACGCGTGCTGATGCACTTTTCGTGCGCACAATATTCAATTTTTATTTTCATTATTGCATCATTTTTCTATACCAGGAAGACGGAGCGTCTCCTCACACGGAAAAGTACACCCAGGACTGGTGCAAAGCCCACTTGCCGGCGTTCATAAAGAAGATAGATGGCCTGTATCGTGTCCGGATCTAAATCCGATCGATTTCTCCATCTGGAGAGTACTTCAAAATATAGTATGTGCAAGATCCCATTTTTGTCTGGAAGCTTTCAGAGAAGACTTTTGTCGAAGAATGGGACAAATTGAGTACCTCCGTGCCACGGTGGAATCTTACCCACGACGTCTTCGTTCTGTCATTGCCGCCAAAAAAGGCCGAAATTAATAATCTTTTGGTATTATATTTCTAAACTATTGAATAAACTTTCTGTTGATTTTCATGTGTTTTGGACTTCCACTTTTGTCATGATGCGCGTTTGAAGTAGTGCACGTAATTTTGACGCACCCTGTAGAAGTGGCAACTGTCAGCAGAATACGAAAAAAAAAACACGTATCACGCCATCAAAACCATGCCCGGACACGAACAAGCCTTGGGCTCATATTTATGTGGATTTCGCAGGTCCAATTGATGGTTTTTGGTTTTTAGTTGTTGAAGATGCCAAAACTAAATATGCGGAGATCAAGTTGACCAGGAAAGCACTCAGGAAATTTTTGGCTAATAGCCATTGAAAACAGCTAATAGCCACCGATTCGGGGCGTGTGCTATATGTATTTGGCACACTCCCCATGTTTGATGGCTATTAACCATTTTCCATGGCTATTAGCCGTTTCCGTCGGCTATCATTTTCAAAATTTTTCCATTTCAAATTTCGGTCATCTTGTGGCTGGAAAAAGTCGCAAAAGCACTGAGTAAGCGCGAAGACTGTTTTTCCTAATTGTTGCATGTAAACATTTTATAGCTGCGTTTCCAACAGACCAATTTTTCATAGGCGGTGGTATTACCCCATAATGGCTAATAGCCCTTTTCGGTAGCTAATAGCCATATTCGACGGCTAATAGCCATAATGGGTAATAGCCAAATTCGTCGGCTAGTTGCCATTATCGCCCGCTATTAGCCTTTTCGGCAGCAATTAGCCATTTTCAGTGGCTATTAGCCACCTAGACGCTGAATCTCGCCATAAAGCGCCAAAAATTTCCTGAGCATCTGCAGCCGCTACAGTTGATCTTATCGAAGAGATTTTTGCAACACATGGGTATCCAGATTGGATCGTCAGTGACAATGGAACACAGTTATCCAGTCACTTATTCAAAAAGATGTGTGAGTCACACGGGATTACTCCCAAGACGACAGCCACTTACTGTCCGAGATCGAATGGCGCAGCCGAAAGATTTGTCGATATATTGAAACGAGGTGTTGCAAAGATCAAAGGATCAGCATCTATAAATCAACGAGTTTTGAACAACTGCTGATCAATTATCGGAATACACCTCATGCCGCTCTGAATGGGCTACACCAGCTGAGTGCCATTTCAGTCGAAAAATAAGAACGACGAGGTCGTCACCCATGCTAGCCGAAAGGGCTTGTAAAAACACTCACGGCGTGCTAGAACCTACGTAAAGGAATTCGCGCCTTTTTGCATGTGTCTGTGTCTCGACAGTGGCATTCTGCCAAGTCTATCAAAAAGTGTGCAAAAATGGAGACACAGAGCCGCGAGAATTGGCGCTCGAAAATTTGATCTCAAAAAAGTTTTATGAAACGTAGTCCCGAACACGCCGTGACACTGAATGGACTCATTACCAAAATAAGATGAAAGGGGCGTATGATAAACGAAATGGCGCGCGGGCTAATACATTTAAAGTTGGTCAAAAAGTGTATGCGAGAGTGCAACACGGTAACAAATGGTCGTGGGGATACGGTAAAGTAAGAAGGCGTGTCGGTAGCGTACTGTATGAAGTACAAGTAGGCGAAAAAATGCAGCGCTGTCACGCGAATCAGTTAAGACAGCGTCATGGCGACAAAGGTCCAGAAGAGCTATTCAGCGATTCAAATTTTCCATTGTTGTTCGATTCAATGCCCGCTCAAAAAACTAATTCGCCTAAGCTGATACAAAATCAGCGAGTTTAGGAGGGGCTCCGGGGGGAAACTAATCTTTTGAGATTTCCAGACTTTTCTTCTTTTTCTTGTAATTATCCAGAGTTGGATGTGGTTAATACTGGTCGTAGTCCACGGGGTGTCCGACAGGGTGTATTTGGTTCGTCTCCAGCTGCCCACGACACGTCGAGAAGTGATGGTTTTGGTCGTGTAAAACGTGGTAATCAGAAGATGGAATGCAGAAGTGAACTCAACGAACATCAGTCACCTAATAGTCGAACCTTTTTGGAGAGGAAGGAAGAAGTTTCGTCCCCGTGTAAACAACAATTGGAATTGGAAGTACAACAGGATGTGTCTCGTGTTCAACCCGCACCCTACCTAAGTCAATCTTTGCGAAGAAGTCAACATAACCGACGTGCACCCTTCCGTTATGATCCATGTTCGGAGCTCCAGTCACACTCCGAGGATCGTGCACCAAAGCGAGGATCAGCTCCATATTCTGATCGTGCCGCCGCTCGCTCTAGAGGTCGACATATCGGGCTCTGGGACGTTTCAAAACAAGACGTTTCAAAACTGGGACGTTTCAAAACTGGGACACTTCAAAACTGGGACGATTCAAAACCTGCCACTTCAAAACTAGGACGGTTCAAAACTTTGAGTGCAATTGTGCGTCACGGTGTACGCACTAGTGACACCAGAACACACGCACATTAAATGTTTATTTTCGTTTTGTCATTGTTTTAAACTATTTTCACGTACTATTCATTTTCTTTTTTCGTTTTGTCATTTTTCAACTCTATTCACGCGTTTTCCTATCGTTTCGCTTTTTTTTTTCGTTAAATTTATCGGAAAATTTACTAAAGCGTTTTACCGGTAAAGCACTCGACAAAAGACAAAACATGAGCGACCAAATTTAAATACCGGCAAAAAATTATTTTTAAAAAATGCGAAACGAGAGCAAAACGCGTGAAGAGAGTTAAAAAATGACAAAACGAAAATAAACATTTAATGTGCGTGTGTTCTGGTGTCACTAGTGCGTACACCGTGACGCACAATTGCACTCAAAGTTTTGAACCGTCCTAGTTTTGAAGTGGCAGGTTTTGAATCGTCCCAGTTTTGAAGTGTCCCAGTTTTGAAACGTCCCAGTTTTGAAACGTCTTGTTTTGAAACGTCCCAGAGCCACATATCGCCCCGAATTGTCGGTTGGCTCCTAGCCAGGGCCGGACAAAGGAAAACTTCGTAAAGGGGGAAGGTGTTGGGAAGGCACGTGGCCGCCCTCGTTGGTATCAACGTGGTCACCTACAGGGTGCGTCAAAATTACGTGCACTACTTCAAACGCGCATCATGACAAAAGTGGAAGTCCAAAACACATGAAAATCAACAGAAAGTTTATTCAATAGTTTAGAAACCAGAAGGTTGTTGACGGCTATCGCCGTCAAAAACCTTCTGGGTAAGCTTGGGGACGCGCGAGTCTCCCTGATTTTTCAAAGAGTTTCAATGTATGTCAAAAGAAACATTGAGCAAATACCCAAAGTTGAATCAATTAAAATCTCAATGTTTTTATGAGTGCCTGTCAATCCGTTTGTGTATATTGGTTGCGAAAAATTATGTCACGAACCTATTCAGTGCAGCAAAAAAAAAAACAGTTTTTGGGGTTTTCAACCCGATGCATTGCGCAAGAACATTTGAAATAAGAACTACCGTACTCAAATTGAAAAAAATTCTTCGGGTCGCGTCCTGGAATTTGAATATTCTAATGTGTTTTCCAATACTATAATGGATTCAAGGAGGAGTGACACTCGAATTCAAGTTATTATTCAAAAAAAAAGAAGTAACCGAAGAGATTTTTTGTCTTCCACTTTCATATCACTCCGTCACGAATCCATTATAAAAACTCATAACGAAAAGTCGTCTTCACTCATTAAGTTATCTGGAATCGTTATTTATTCCATTGTTTCCTTCCCTCTAAACCTGTAGTTAAAAGTTCACTTGTTCTGGTTTCAACAACATGTTTTGGTTTGGATGGATAGTTTCAAAATGAGTAACAATTTAGAATATTGTTTAAATAGAGTTGGCCACTTTATCAATAACTCCTCAGTCAGAATTTGACGGAAATCGTCGCATGAGCCTACAGTAGCTCAGTAAAAACTCATTAGTAAACATATTCTCCTGAAATTTTTAATTATCTCAGTGCAATGCAAACGTGCATTGTGGGCAGTTGAATGCAAAACAATAAATTAAACTTCTCTTTTACATTAAATTAAAATAACAGAAATATGTGCGAAATTTTTGTCCATAACCGCTCAAAAACGAAAACAGAGAGGAAAACAAAAACTCGAAATAAAATTCAAAAAATTGCTCACAAATGTGATGAAACGTACCTATACCTAATTTTGTAGGCTGAATTGACACATACTAAACAAAAAATCAGTTACAAAAAAGAAAAAACGACAGTAAAACTCGAACTTCCGACCTCCACACGCCAGCCTAGACTACAAACCACTTCGACACCGCGCAGGTTGAATAAATCTCCCTATGTGTGCAATGAGATTTCGGCCGACCCACAGTTACCTGTCGGATTTCCTTTCGACTGTAGCAAAGCAAAATGTTCAGAAGAAAAAAAAAATGTGGACCGGCCGGCCTAACAGTAAAGTACCCTTCAAAAAAATGATATCAAAATTTGGAAAAGACGGGCATCGTCGCGGCATTCAGGAGACTCAGATTTCCACTTTTGGCCTTCCACGGACTTCTGGGGACTGCGCCAGCACCGCGAACATACCCATACACAGACAGACAGACACACAGAAAAATTTTATTAGTAATAGTAAAGATATAATACCAAAAGATTATTAATTTCGGCCTTTTTTGGCGGCAATGACAGAACGAAGACGTCGTGGGTAAGATTCCACCGTGGCACGGAGGTACTCAATTTGTCCCATTCTTCGACAAAAGTCTTCTCTGAAAGCTTCCAGACAAAAATGGGATCTTGCACATACTATATTTTGAAGTACTCTCCAGATGGAGAAATCGATCGGATTTAGATCCGGACACGATACAGGCCATCTATCTTCTTTATGAACGCCGGCAAGTGGGCTTTGCACCAGTCCTGGGTGTACTTTTCCGTGTGAGGAGACGCTCCGTCTTCCTGGTATAGAAAAATGATGCAATAATGAAAATAAAAATTGAATATTGTGCGCACGAAAAGTGCATCAGCACGCGTTGCCATAGCGTGAAAGTTTAGTGCACGTAATTTTGACGCACCCTGTAAATAAATTTTAGCAGCAGCATCTCCTGGCGCATCTAGTCCGCGAAAAAATAGAAATACGGACCACTCATCTGCAGTCATGGTTGCCAGCCTGCGACTACCTGACCAATATGGTTCGTGTATTCAAGCGGGTCCTCCCAATTTCCGGAACTGCGACTAATGTGGAAACATGCTTGTCGTTGAACCATTAGGCTACGCTGCCACGGTGATTCTTTTACTACCGAGCACACTGTTCTCGTCCATCGATTTGTTTTTTCTGTCGCGATTTTCTAAATGACTTCGGATCAAGAAGTTTTTTGTCACATTACTTCCTCTCATTATGGCGCATTTTTAAAACCGGAATTGGTCTGATTTTTTACGTACAATTTCAAATGCACGGCGATTCTTTTACTGCCGGCCACGCATTTCTAGTCCCCCGATTAGGTTTTTCCTGTCGCGATTTTGTAAATGACGTCTGATCAAAAAGTTGTCTGTCACGTTACTAGCTCTCATTAGGGCGCATATTTCAAACCTGAATTCACTCGTTTTTATACGTACAATTTCAAATGAAACTGGTTTTCCGTGGTGGCCGAACTCATTTCCGCAAATTTTTTTTGCCGCATTTTGCAAAAAGGGGTGGGAACTCCGCCCACTTCATGTGATGAGAGAGCGAGAGAGTGCGAGAGGGAGAGAGGAAATACTTGCGACCGGGGGACTAGAAATGCGTGGCCGGTAGTAAAAGAATCACCGTGGCTGCGCTCCAAAGATTTTTGTAAGAGAGGCTACAGTCTCTTTAAATGGGACATCATATATGTCTTCCACGTCACGCTGCGAATCCACGAATCGGTGGAACGTGGTTTCTTCCAGCGACCCAAGAAGAAGTCTGGTTTTTTCTCGCTCAGACAACTCGGAACCATCTTCTTCAAAGATAGGCTCGTGTCGCGTTAACCATCTCATAAATGAGTCTGGTTCGCCGATTGTATATGAATACTTTTGTATTCTTCTTGACAAGTCAGCCATAAGTCTGACATGATTTGACGCTCGGGTCCCACCTGCTGTCGCGCGCGGTTGCTCTGCAGCGCTAGCGGCATCCCTCACGGGGTGTTGAGAGGTACATGAAAATTAAAATTTAAATTTCGCGGGAAAGTTGCCACGTCACTCGAGAAAAAAACGCGCGAAATGGCGTGTTTAAAACGTCGTTACTTCGGCGCCGCAGCAATTTTTTATATATTTTTTCTTTATGGGTTCATATCTTTTGCATGATTCTAAATATTTAAACAATATTCACCCATTTATTTTCGGCAGAAAACGTATTCCGCCAGCGCCTCGTTTTTGAAAATCCAAACCGTTTCAAATCTGTAACAACCGCGTTTCCTCAAATCTATGTGAGCAGTGGAGCGCATTTTCACGATGTACTCTTCAACACGCCGTGATCCCTTAACGCCCTATTTTCCTCCATGAGTTGCCTATGCAACTCATTAGACGACGCCAATTGCGTCATTAACGCGGCAAGCGCTTCGGCTAGCGCTTCTTGATTTTGCGCTTTAGTCATGATAAAAATGTTGGCTCACCACGCAAGTTTGCTATCCTGATCGCCAATGTTGTAAAGGGATGAAGACGACAGAGAGGTGTGAATTAAATATTATAATATAGTTCGATTGGTTGCTCTACTTCCACGTGTAGGTGACCACGTTGATACCAACGAGGGCGGCCACGTGCCTTCCCAACAAATGCCCTTTTCGACAAATTATCGACAAAAAAATTTTTCGAATTTGTCAATGGTACGTCCAAAGTAAAAAAAAAGCGCAAAAAAGACGAAAAAAGGCGTCCAAAGTAACTTTGTTTTTGCGTCTTTTTTCTCTACAGTATGCCGCCAAACCTGCACATCTTAGCGACGCGCGAAGCAAATAATTTGAATTTCACATGTTTGTTTACAACTTTGATTGTTTGAAACATGTTTTTAGTTGTTTTTTTTTTGTTTGATCTGCAGGTTCTGCGGTATACTGTAGAGAAAAAAGACGCAAAAACAAAGTTACTTTGGACGCCTTTTTTCGTCTTTTTTTGCGCTTTTTTTTTACTTTGGACGTACCACAAAAATTTGTCGACAAATTTATCGACAAAAATTCGAATTTGTCGAAATTTTGTCGACAAAAATTCGACAAAAAATGTTCGACAAAAAATTTCGACAAAATATATTTTCTTGCTAGTCGACATCGGTTGCCGCGCCGCTCACATGCAAATGATAGCAAACGTCGGAACCAGTGATGCGTCGGTACAAGAAAATATGTAAAGCCGGTAGCGATAGCGTGTTCTCCAAGAGGGACGATTACCTGACAGCTACCTGGCAGCTATTTGGCCGCTATTTGGCGGCTTTTTGGCAGCTGTTTGCCGGCTTTTTAACGGCTATTTGGCAGCTATTCGGGTGCTTTTTGGCGGCCATTTAGGTGTTTTTTGGGGCTTTGGCGGCTATTTGGGCGCCTTTTGGCAGATATACTATCCAGAATAGAAGAAACTGCTCAGAATACAACTATCCGAAATAGAATTGTAAAATTTGATGTCTTCTGCAGTTCTACAACAACACTTCGAAATTGCGCGTTGCATTATTTAGCCAATTTGTCGAAATTTTTTATCGATAAATTTCGACGAAAAACTTTGACAAATTTATCGACAAATGTGTCGAACCTTTGTCGATAAGGCACACTGCTCAACGATATGCAATTTTCATTTTGGTTTCCAAATTATTTCATTTCACGTGTAAATTCAACGTGAAACGAAATAATTTGAAGACCAAAATGAAACTCGCATAGCGTTGAGTTCAGCGGAGCGCGTTTGACCATTTTGGCGGGCCGACAATACTCATTTGAATTATAATGAATTTTTATGAATTAATCTGAATTTTCCTGAACCATTGAGTTTGAGTCTTTCTGCAAATCGCGCCCAGCCATCCTGGTGAAATAAGTGAACTTATTAACAAATAAATGCATGCGCCTTTAAAAATTTTCTCCGAGTGGACAAGATTACACAAAAATGATGACAATATATGCATTTTTTGACCAGGATGGATATGCGCGATTTGCAGAAATACTCAAACTCAACAGTTCAGAAAAATTCAGATCAATTCATTAATATGTAGTAATGCATTGAATAAATATGACATAAAAATCCATTTTAATTCAAGTGAATAGGTCCATAAGGCTTCCAACTGCTCATAAACTTTGAAAATAAACAATTTTCTCACGAAATACTTCGGAGCGTAGCGCATTTTTCGACACAATTGAAATGAGTGTGACCGTAATCCATTGAAAAATGTAAAAATTATGCAAGTAAAATGTTTTCTTAAATGTGCGAATAAATTAACGAAAATTCAACGCATAAAAGAAGATTGAATAAAATCAAATCATCTGCAAAGGCAACATTTTGATATTAACAAAAATATAGGGGATTTTTATCAATTCTTTATTTCGAAGCTATTTGTTTCATTTTTTCATAATTTTTTCCAGAATTAAAATTTGTGGAGTCAACGTATGGTTTAATATATGAAATGTCATTTGTCGCATTTGTTGATTCCAGTGAAGATCCTGTCGGATCAAACTTTTCGTAAAATTCTTCCGATAATTTTACAACAATTACGGTCATTTCTTCCCGATGGCTGCTGATGCAACAGTTTTTGTCATCTCGCATCTAAATTGTTTCATTTGTTTATTTGGGTTCGAAAGACATTCATACAGTGATAAATGCGTCCAAGTGTTTTCTTGCAAATGCATCGGCTAATGCTTGAGCAGTGCTAGTCAACGTATGGTCTTTGGATAAACGAACGAATACTTCCCTGAAAAAATAAAATTTACAGTGTGCCCAATAAGTTTAAGACCCCACCCCCTGAAAATTTGGACTGTCAAAACTTACGTAGGAATGTCATCAACTTCCACTTCTTTTAGATTTTGAATAACTCCATCAGATAGTAGAATAAGATGTTGCCATGAGTCATTAATCTGAAAAAGAATTCATGAAAAAATTGCTATTCAAAAAATCCAACTTTAAAATGTTGCACGTCGGGAGTTGAAATCACTGGTGGACCTTTCGCGTGACTAAAATCTTTACATTCCTCGTATAAGTGTGTACGTTGCAAATCACCAACAGCTCGTGTCGGATTCAAAACATGCTAAAAATGTTTCAAAAATAATATTTATCTGGACTCTGAAAATGTTTAATAAAAATAATTTTCTCACATTTGGATCTACTCCCAGATATTGAATTCTCTGCTTTTCAGATTCGTTGTCTTTGTTATGAAGATTGAAATTTAGTTGAACGGCATTCTCTCTGGTAACTGCGAGTGCTCTGAAAAAAATATATTTTCTAGTAAATACTGCGTAGGTATTTAGATTCGGCACCAGGCTTGTGCGAAAACGGGGTGCTCGAAAAAGTCGAAAACGAATTTTATTTTCGATTTTTTTTTTCGAAAATTCGAAATCTCGATTTTTTTTTCGGTTTTATTTTTCGAAAAAAAAAATTTTCGACCTCCATTTTCGAGTTATTTTTTCGAAAATTCGAAAATAAATCGAAAACGATTTTCAAGTGAGCAGAACACGGATTTTAAATTCATCACTGGCACTGACGTCAGCTAAAACTTCAAATTCGCTATTTAGAAATCCTGCATTTTTCATAAATACCGTAAAAACTCTGTTAAATGGCCATCCCTATTTGAATGCCACCTCCAATAGAATGCCACTCAAAACCCTACTTCGAACAATAAAATGCCACCCCCTATTTGAGTGCCACCCTTAACATAATGCCAGTTTTGTAAAAATATTGAAACTATTTTTAAGTGTACCGTAGAAAATGAAATACGTAATTTCCAAGTGAACTGCCCCAAATTGTTAGAACATTTCAAAAAACTTTCCTTGTGGTAATTCCGCACACGGTTTTCTAATCGACAATCTGTCCTTGTGGAACCACGTCGTCAAATTATTCCCGAAAAGACTGAATTCGGAGGCTTTTGCTGCGCGCATAGCCTCATTCCCGCTCGAAACCCTTTCCCCCCACACTTGACCGATAGACTATTGCTGGTCTGACTGGTCATTTTACTTTTATTATCCCAATATATTTATTTTCTTTGATTTAATTTGTAATGTATTCATTTGTGACGGATAATAAATAAATTCTAAATTCTAAACTTTGAAAAAAAAATCGCTTCGAATAATATAATGCTAATGCCACCTCTAATATAAAACTTTGCTCCGAACAATAGAGTGCCATGACTATATAATAGAGATTTTACAGTAAGTTTTATAAATCTGTCTTTAGATTCTTTCAAAACAAACGTACCATAAATTTCAAATTCTAGAGGTGCGATCAAATAAATCATACTCATCTTAAATCTAGGATCTAAAATTGATCCAAACACTAGAGAATCATTATTTTCGTGTTTTTCGAACTCTTTTTCTGTTTTTCAGACAGCCTTATTCATTCCAGCATTTTTTTCGATTTTTTCGAATTTTCTCGAAAAATTCTCGTCGAAATTTTTTTCGAAAAAAAGGTCGAAAAAAATTTTGGCAATTTTTTTTTTCGAAAAAAAAAGTCGAAAAATTTTTTCGAAAAACTTTGAAAAAACCGAAAATTCGAAAATTTTCGTTTTCGCACAAGCCTGTTCGGCACCCATTAAAATTGTTTCAAGGCCGAGGCTTTACACAGAAAGCCACAGTCCTTTTTTTATTACAAAGATCACAAAGTCGATCCGTTCTTGAAGTACCGAAGGTACTGCGCTGCGAATCACGGTATTTTGCGTCCTCAGACGACTGGTGGTGCACCGTTCCGAGACTGACACTATTTAAGTCAATTCACTCCTGAATATAATTTTCTACCCAAAAAAACGATAAATCTTACAACGAGCATCCACAGTTGAGGACATAAATATCTTTGGCTATCCGCAAAACAATTAGAGCCGTAGTTCCTTGTCTTATCTGAAAATTATAATGTATTATCGCTGCAATAATTTCTTTCAAGAGCACGGTGGAAGAATATAGGAGCCCGGGAGTCTTCTTTTCTCAACGGAACATGATCAAATGAGCAAAATCAAGAAGACACTTCACTTGACGTGTTCACTTGAATCAAAGTTCCGGGCCAGGGGTGGGAAAAAAAAATTTACCACAAAAAAAAAATTTTTTTTGTCCTCAAAAAAATTATATTCGGCGAATGCATCATCAGCCTCGCTCTACGGCAATTTTCAATTTTCAACAGTGTGGTGCGCCTGTTTTGAAGCGAAAAATCAAATTTTAACTGCAACTCGTCGTGGATACGTCATTTTCCGTTAAAAAGAAATATAAAAACTAGACCTCGAGTTAATCTTGCAAATGCAACACTGTTTTACAGGAATTTTGCAGTAGAGCGAGGTTGATGATGTATTCGCCGACTATACCATAAAAACCAAAAAAAAAATTCCAAAAAAATACGTATTTCTGCCAGTTAAAAACAAAATGTCCAAGTTTTTGTTGAAAATTAGATGTTTTTATCAGGCTACTCAATTCTTACTATAATAGGAAATCCAAGTCTGAATAGGAAATTTTGGAACTTGTCCAGAAAATTCAGATCTTGCTAGGATATACAAATCTTATATAGAAATTTGCAAACTATAAATAATGGGGTTATTCACGAGAAAAAACCGTTTGTTTTTGTTTTTTTTTTCCAATTCACGCGATGTCGAGAATTGTAAAAAAATACACGTAGAGAAATGGGGGTCCCCCTGATATAGCATTGATATTGAAGAGACACAGAAGGTGAGGAGTTCAAAGAAATGGGGCAGTCTCTGTGTCTCTTCACTATCAATGCTATATCCCCGTTTCTCTACCTGTATTTTTTTTTTAATTCTCGACATCGCGTGAATTGGAAAAAAAACAAAAACAAACCGTTTTTTTTTCTCATGAATAAAAATTATTGGAATCTGTACAGAAGTTTTTGGAATCTGTACAGAAATTTTTTGAATCTGTACAGCGATGCGTATCTTGGCAGAAAATTTTGGAATTTGAGCAGAAGTTTTTGGAATTATAAGAGGTCGCCAAATATCTATAAATTACTAGTTTATAGTTCCAAATTTTCCTATTATAGCAAGAAATGAGTTGCCTGAGTTGTCAATTCGGAGCATATACCGAATAAGTTTTTGCCCAAAAACCGGGACTTTTTTTCGCCTTCGTAGCTTAAATAAACTTTTTTTTTCACATTCTCAAAAAAAAACAAAAATTTTTTTGTCTCATCCAAAAAAAACCCGAAAAAATAAAAAAAAAATCGAAAAAAAAAATTTTTTTTTGGTTCTACTCCTGTTCCGGGCAGCACGCCGTGGAAGAATCTGTTATGAGAAATTTTCAAAGCAAAACTTACTTTTTGGTTGATTTCAGAAACAGCTATTTGGTCTGATTCGGTTTGTTGTTCAAGTCTCATCAACCTTTCGTTTAAAATTCTCGTGTTTGTCATCAAATAACGTTCTGCCACATTTTCAAACTTTTTTCCAATAAGCTTCGAAACCTGGAATAAATATAATTAAAACCAAAGAAGCCTGGAACTGTCAAACTTCTGCACTCTCTCGCCGCAAACGTGGTCTTTTCGTGTACGTTGCAAATAGAGCGCATTTGCAGCACCCAGTATTTAGTATGCGAATTTTTTATGAACTCAACCATACCTGCGAAGGTGACAATGAAGTTGGAATGGAGTTGTCTTTCAAAAGTTCATCGACCATTCTATTCATGACAAACTTTGCGGTTGCGTCACCTCCATTGAATCCAGAGAAAATACTATACATTTGAATTTGTCCATTGCTGTAAAAACACCAAATCACTATTTACTATTGTGCAGTTATGGATCTTAAAGTTTGGAGTTGACAATGGGACGTTTTCCCCAACGTTTTTATTTTTATCTAGTGGCAGTTATCCAATTTTAGACCCTCAAACAGAATCACAGTTCAGGAGCAGGGGTGAGACAAAAATAAATTTTCCACAAAAAAACAAAATTAACAGAAAAACTTTGTTGAAAATTAGAGGTTTTTGTCAATTGGGAGCATATACCGAATAAGTTTTTGCCCAAAAACAGGGACTTTTTTCGGGGCTCTTTTGGATTGGAAATTCTACAAAATAGAAATGTCACGTTTTGGAAATTGCGTGAAATTAGAAACCCACGAAATAGAAATGTACACGGCATGCTGGCATCCGTTTTAGTCTCATTTTATGAAATTCGATTTTTTCGCGCATTCAATTTGCTGCTTACGTTCCGCGAAAAAAAATTAAAAATATGTTTAAAAAACGTAGCAGAGCAGAAATGTGCCGAATTTGAAATAAAATGGCAATGGAGCGCGTTTGCGAGATATATTTTTTTAAACGACTTTTTCGATATTTTTCAATTCTTTTCGATTTCGATACGTGGGAAATTTTTTTTAAATCGACAAAAAACGTGAAACAACCGAAAAAAACGTGAAAAAAATCTAAAAATACGTGGAATATATCGAGAAAAACGTGAAAAATATTGAAAAAGTCGTTTTGAAAAATGAATCTCGCAAGCGCGCTCTATTGCCATTTCACTTCAATTTCGACACATTTCTGCTCTGCTACGTTTCTGTTTTCACGCGTTTCCATTTTGTTACGTTTTTGATTTATTACATTTCTATTTCGGAGATTTCTATTTTCACGCAATTTCAAAAACGTGACATTTCAATTTTGTAGAATTTCCAATCCAAAGAGCCCCTTTTTTTCGTCTTCGTGGCTCTAAAAAAATTTTTTTGCCTGCAGCGCATCATAAAAAAAAAATTTTTGTCTCACTCTTATGGACCTATTCAAAGTACTGTAGAAAATCGGAAAAAATGACAAAAAACTGGGAGAAAACTCGGAAAATGCTCCGATTGGTCTGAAACTTTGGGAGAAACTGTCAAAAATGCTTCCGGACTTTCTCAGAAAATTTTGGACCGAAATATCGATTTAAAAAAATATTGATTTTTTTTCTGAAAATTTTCTAAAATCGATATTTCGGTCCAAGATTTTCTGAAAAAGTCCGTAAGCATTTTTGACAGTTTCTCCCAAAATTTCAGACCAATCGGAGCATTTTCCGAGTTTTCTCCCAGTTTTTTGACATTTTTTCCGATTTTCCACAGTACTTTGAATAGGTCCATTACAATCGAAAAAAAATCAAAACATTTTTTGTCTCATCCAAAAAAAAATCGAAAAAAAAAATTTTTTTTGGTCCCACCCCTGTTCAGGAGACTTTGATTTTGTTAGTATAAAGAAGGCTGTCTTACTTTATACATGCTGAGCAAGAAAGAAAAGTGTTGTTTTGTATGGGTTTATTTTGTTTTGAATATCGGCAACTGTAAACCGTTCCTATCCCTGCATCCGAGCTAACGTCGTATTGATCGGCAAAACCATCTTCCATCTTAAGCTTTTGAATGTGAAGAATTTAGTATATAAAAGATTCAGTTGTCGGAACAAAAAACGAAACAAATATTGAAGAGAATGGGCGAATAAAATAATAACTTGAATGCGTGCTTTTTAAGATTGGCAGCATTATGAAAAATGGAAATCTTTATTTAATATAAACAGAGCAAGCGAGAAAAAAAAAATCAACATTTGCAATTTGCCAAGTAAATAAATAAATATTCACAGAAAAAGTTCAAACTTTCAGCTCAAATCATGCAATCACGCTCCACGGCTACATTATTTTCGGAGAGACGCAGAGACATCGCCTCTCTCTAATCATGCCGTCACATTTTCCGACGACGAGGTATTTATATCACATGAATAATAGATATTAAATTTTCTAAACATTATTTACTCACTGTATTTTTCTCTAAAATTTCACTCAATTTCTTCAGATATTCATGCAAATTGAGGAATGACGTCAATAATCAAAAATCAATTGGTTAAACATTTGTCAAAGTAAGTTTTTTGGTTTTTTTGTGATTTTCTTTAAACAAAACAAATATTTCGAAATGCTTTTTGTCGAAAACAGTCAAAAACTCAAAAAAGTGGGGGGGGGGGGGGTTGTTCACGGAGCCAGCAAAATATGCAACAAAAAATTCAGAGAAAATTCGGAGAATACTCCAATCGGTCTGAAACTTTGAGAAAACGTTTAAAAAATTCTTTTGGCGAAAAATATTCCCAAAAAATTACAGAACAAAATATTTGTAAACTTTTAAAGTCGATATTTCGGTCCGAAATTTACTGGGAATGACCGAGAGTATTTTTTAAATGATTTCTCAAAGTTTCAGGCCGATCTGAGCATTCTTCCAATTTTTGCTGAATTGTTTGCTCGTTCCGCGGAATCCAAAATTATCAATGAAAAATGTTTGATTAATAACAACAACACAAACACATTTATCAATTTATGAAAAATCTACTCAGCCAGAAAATACAAATGGATTTTTTTGAATGAGAAGACTGTGGCTTTTGGCAAAAAAAGACATGGAAAAAACTTCTGGATAAGTAAAAAGGCGGAGTGACAATTTTTTTCACGTTTTTATTCGATAAAATGAAGAAATAACTGCAGAAATGAAGAGATTTTTCGTCTCCCAGTTTCACGTTAAATGTCATTTCGTCACGAATCCATTATATGAATATCCCGATAAGACTGGTTTTTATGACATTTTTAAATTAAAACATATTGTTTTTATGAAATCCGTATTTCAGGTTCACTAAAAACCTAAAACCGGAACAGATATCATTGGATGTATTAAAAGGAAATAGTAAATTGGATTTTATTGAAATCAACGAGGATATTCTTACGGAAATATTGGTAAATTTACAGTTTATTTATTTAATGACTTCATATCAGTCGTTGGATTATTCTTGAATTAAAATAAAAAATCGAGTCGAAAGGCAAAATTTTTTTTGTCAGTTGGTGTCAACCTTCGCGCGAACCATCAGTGTAGTGTGCCTTACCCCAAAAAATCCGATTAAATATCGACAATATAATTTATCATCATTTTGCCCAATTTTTCTTTATTCGATAAATTTTCTGCCAAAAAGCGCCAAGCCAGCGCGCGTAAAACGTACAATTTAGGGAACAAAACTTCGTAAAATCTCTAAAATTTCAAATTCTAATGTTTAGTAAAAATAATAAATTTTGCTGAAACCAGGTATAGGTAATAACCAAAATACGCTGAATTTATACGTAAAATGAAATAATTCGAAAACCAAAATGAAAATTACAGAGCGAAGCGCGTTTGACCGTCCAGGCTATACATTCTCACTCTACTGAAAATCTTGCACAATTGTTAAGAACCTTCAAGAAAAATACACAAATTCGGCTTCTTTTAACCGATTTGTAGAAAATAAAATTAATTTTCTGCCCGGTAGTTATTTTTGGACAATATTTCCCTCAGTTTTAGCCCAATCGGAGCATTTTCCAAGTTTTTTTTAACGGGTTTCGATTCTTTTGTTACAACGTTTTTTAAAATTTATTTTCGACTGATCGTTCAATCAAGTAAAATTATTTTGAGTCTGTATTTTATCAAATTTTTCGTATGTTTCTTTTGCGCTGTTCGTGTATTTCTAGTTTAATCATACTTTATGAATTGCAGGAACTACCGCGGTGGCTGCGAATAAAACGGGCATTTTGTACAGGTGTCACAGTGAATGTTCCATGGACGAAACTGAACACGTCTCCTATTCAAATAGTACGTTCATATTTTTAAAAAAGTGTATTCAAAGCTTTCAACTTTTCAGTTTATTGACGAAATCAGTGTGGATGTTGAATTAACAAGTGAAACGACCCGTTCTCCAAAGTTACATATCAGGTTGGTGAAATTGATTCAAAATACGATACAGTGCGCCTCATAATGATAGGACACCCCCAGAAAATGGGGGCTACCTGATGATTAACTCGATATTTTGAAATTCTAAGCTTCCAATTATATAAAAATATTTTTAATGATTTTTTCAATCATTTTACTCCTTTTTTCAAAATGTATTATGGTCCGTTAAGAGTAATATGACATCGTTATGACAGTTTTTGAGTAAGTCGACTGCTTTTCCGTTCGAGAATAAGAGAATGGCAGTGCAAACTTCTTCTGGAACGAACGGTGGTGGAATTTCCATTCCGATAGGTGATGCAATAACGGGAGAGCCTCGGTTACTACTGGAGTTTCGAGTAGAACTGTTGGATCTTCTGTTTTATCTCGGTCCGAGAAGTGATTTTTTGGCCGCTGGTTGAAGATTTGAGGCAAGAAAGGAAGGTCTTGTATTCTTGGATATCCCTTGCGACTTTTTCTTGTTCTGAGCGGCTAGCATTAGGCGGTCTTTGGCAAACTCCTCGTGGTCTTTCTTGACGGCTTCTCGACATTCCTTTGACAGTGATGTGAAATTGGGGTCAGTTTTATCCATCAGACGTCGTTTGGTAAAAAGTTGCCGAGTTGCTCCCGAAAGTCTGTTGGTGGAGTGATTTGATGGTTGAGTGATTTCTTGATCTTAGAACTCCTTGAGCATTGCGATGAGGTTGATGTATTCCTGATCATTGACAGCGCTCGGGGTGATTGTTGCAGGGGATCTGATTGCGTGGGCAACAGTCGGGTCCAATACTCATTTTGGGGGCTTTCTTCGTTTGCTCGAATCTTGTGGTCTGAATAGCCAAAATCACAACTTGGCAAGATTTCGAAACGATTCCGTTCTGTTTTTGGAAAAACAGCTTCCCACAGTCGAAAATGACGATTTTTTGATGAAAAGATCATCAGCAACAATCCCATGGCGCTAGAAAACACGATTTTCGTTGCGCTGTGGGGATTTGTGTGTGGGATTTCCAAATTTGCATACTTGAAATAACGCGCTGCGAATTTGCTCCAATTGCAAAATGAACTGGTCATGCATTTGAAGTGAAATTCAGTGAAATAACGATATTGGGATCGAAACGCCGGCCATATAATTTAGCAATAATTTTTTGCACTTCCACGCCGCCAACATTGCCGTCTCGTCCACTTTGCTAATGGAGCAATAGTTCATGTGCCATAGACGATTTGATTCACAGCTTTTTTTTTTCGCGGTTCCAATGAGTGTGGTCCAATGTACCGCTCCGGGTCTAGGACCCATTCAAGCGTTGAAGTCGCCCACAACTAGATTTTGCTTACTTACTTACTTGTAATACTTGTGAGGTTCGACCTCAGTTTCCACCCAGGATACTGCGAAAGCTGCGCCAAGTTGCACGATCCATTCCGACAGTGGACCATGCTCGTTTTGCCTCGAGTATGCCAATTCTTCGGCGGCCGTGCCCGAGGTTGCCCCTCAGGGCCTCATAATGGATGAAGATTTTGATCGAATCCGTGATGTCGTCGGCCCATCTTTTCGGAGGACGACCGCATGGTCGTGCAGATCCCCTAGGATCCCATTCTGATACTATCTTCGCCCATCTGTTGTACTTCATGCGTGATACGTGTTTTTGAGAGCTATCGATCCTCGTGTTCAGAATAGTGATGTCTGATCTTGTGACGTATTTATTCATCAATATTTGCGTCTTGGACGGGTTTATATTGAGGCCGTACTTGGGACATCCCATTGCAATCCGACTTGCTCTATCTTCTGCTTCTTTTACTGAGCTTTCGAATAAAATAACGTCGTCTGCGAATTCCAAACGGTGAATTGATTTTCCATTGATGTCGATTCCAGTCTTATCAACCTCACAAGGTGCTGGGTCTAGCTCATCCAAGATCGCCTGAAGAGCCAACGCGAAGAGTAGTGGAGACGACGAATCTCCTTGGCGTACCAGCCCCCTCAGCGCAATGGAAATGGCGCCCCCAGCGGATGGTCCAAGACTTTCTGCGGATGGTCTATTGACCAAAAAATCGTTTTAGAATAGCTGACAAACGATAAATTAGCTTATCTCAACAATTAGAAACACTGTTTAACAAAGATTACAAAGTCGATCCGTTCTTCAAGTACCGAAGGTACTGCGGATCACGGTATTCTGCGTACGCGGACGACTGGTGGTGTACCGTTCAGAGCCAGACATTATTTGGGAATTGGGAAATTTTGAAAATTGACCGAGCTGGGATCTTGAGCACCCCTCGCGAGAAGATGGTCTATGGAAAAAATGCCGTTAGCTGATGGGGCTGTGGTGTACTCCTCTTTTGATCTTGAACTTCATCTTCTTGTTCAGAACGTTCCGCTCTCCAATCACTGAGGAGTTTGTGTAGGCTTTTTCTATGCTCTCCTAGAAGCCAGCTAGCGCTTCTTGATCAGAGTCTATTTTCGAAATATGTCAAAAGTTTCTGAAAACGGATTAAGTATAGTGTCAAGGCCTCTCTCCAAAAAAAAAAAAACACCTGAACTCAAGGAATTTTTTTATTGTCGTGTTACAGACTCCGAAATTGTCATAAAATCATTTTGGAGTAAATTGTTTTGAAAAATATACACAAATAAAAAAGACCGGAAAAGTTGGAATTCGAGAAGGTAGAGGTGGTCTGCTCACGATTGTTTAGGACTTAAAACTAACTGTTTCTTTTTAGTATCTCCAATGAGGCGACTTCATATGGATTTATAAACAAAATCATTGAAAACATGTCGTTGTACATAAATACAGTGGAAATCAATTTTGAATCTGATATGTTTGGAGGCTCTTTCATGGTAAAGTTTTTTTTACTTACTTATAAATGTTTTAATTTTTAGCTGCAACGACTGAGTTTGGAAAGTAGAAGTCCAGGATGGGCGCAAATAAAAGACCTCAAGCAAAGTAGATTAAAATGCTCTATTTCAAATAGAACTTTACTTTTCAAGCAGGTAAGTGAAATTTGAAATGTATGAAAATTACTGGGAGTTTGTATTCTTTTCCTGAAAATGCCCTGACTGTCGGATAGAGCATTTTTCTGGTTATTTCATGTTCCTACTCCCCACGATGTGGTTGGTTGCCTTGCTGATCGCTGTTGTCCTGGAATGGTTTTCTTAACGCTTGTGCGATTCTGCTGAGATTTTCTGTTTTCTGACAGAAATCCGCCCCGGGAAAGTCGAATTTTGCCCGCGAAAGTGTGCGAGACTTGTTCCGATGGTCCTTTGATTGGTCATCATTTTTAAGCTATCCTTTTGTTTTTTTGGATTATTCTTCTAGTTTTTCTTTTTGTTTTTGGTTTGGAGAGTTATTGTTTTTCTGATCTCTTGGTTTTGTTAGTTAGTTTGAAAAGACTAATTGTTTTTCTAGTTTTTAAAAGTTCTTTGGTTTTCTAGTTTTAAGATCGATTATTCTCAGTATGGAGCACTGCAAACGCGCTCCCTTCGCACAGTGGAGAATGCGGCCATGTTGGCGGCGAAAGAATGCAGAAAATTTTATTGTTTTTTCCGTTCCGTTTGAATAAACATCACGTCGGTGCGTTTTGTTCATTATTTCTTTCTTTTTTGATTATTAGTAGAGTGTTCCGGTAATGAATATTTGACTCGCTTATTGGGAGCTTGACGACTTGGTATCGAGCCTTAACCTTTTCGGATTTTTTTTTGATGTCCGTGGGATCCTTTCCAGCTTGGAGATCATCGGGCCCCATACCTTTTGAAAAATTTTCCGCCATGATCGCTCCTTCACTTCCGCATGGTTGATATTGTTGATGGAGAACTTTGGTGCAATGTTAGTCAATTTTTGTTTTTTTCTTCACTAATCTTTCCGCTCTATCTGTATGCCCTCTTTCACCGTGATTAATTGCCCTACGGTCAAGTTGTTCCACTTTGCTCCCCCCATATGTTCTTTAATTTTTTTTTGATGATCCCTGTTAGTTTGCCGTTCGATGAATCTTCTCTCTGGATCGTATTCCTTCTTGCAGTCAAGGAAGCCAGATACAGTCTGGTTCATCGCCTGTGACGATCACGATAGGGAAACCCACGTCGTTGATGACTTAGCATATGAGCCTTTTGGCGCAATTTTCCAGTCAGTGCTATCTTAATAGAAAGTCGCTCTTTTCCTTCATAGTGTAGGTTGTAGCAGTTGAGGAATGCATGGGATTACTCTTTGTCTTCTAAAATTGATACTTCTTTTTGCAAGGCGTAGCTCCAACTTATTGATGGTCTTTCAACTTGTTGCCTCTTATTTCTGCGTAAATCAGTCATGTCCGTCAGCGTTCATCAGCCAATTCCAACTGTCAGCTTTCTCGTTGTATTGTTACTCTGCCGTTTCGATGAAAACTGTTTTTAAAAATTAACCGGCCCACTATAAATGACTCAAAACGGTGAGTTCAGAAAATACACCGGCAGGGTTATTAGACTAAATACGATCTATAGCTAGAATATGAATTATTTCCAGATATCGTGGAATTTGCTTAGAATTGAAGCCTCGGCAAAAACGTCCAAAGATGAAAAACGCTCTAAAATTAATGCACCACTCAGATTTATAACTAGTGGAGGAAAAATACGAATAGCTCTGAAAAAGAATAGCCATGGTAAGATACACTATAGTGAAAAATATTAGCTACTTCTTATGGACCTATTCATAGGAGAAAAATAAAACAAAAAAATTTTTTTTTCCTATTCATAGATGTCAAAAAACGACAAACAATTTCAAAAAACGAACGGTAAACAAGTGTTTATTGACCATGATAGACCATTGATAGTGAGGAGGCACAGCACGGTGATTCTTTTACTACCGTGCACACTATTCTCGTCCACCGATTTGTTTTTTCTGTCGCGATTTTCTAAATGACTTCGGATCGAGAAGTTTTTTGTCACATTACTTCCTCTCATTATGGCGCATATTTAAAACCGGAATTGGTCCGATTTTTCACGTACAATTTCAAATTCTACGTGATTCTTTTACTGCCGGCCACGTATTTCTAGTCCCCCGATTAGGGTTTTCCTGTCGCGATTTTGTAAATGACGTCTGATCAAAAAGTTGTCTGTCACGTTACTAGATCTCATTAGGGCGCATATTTTAAACCGAAATTCGTTCGTTTTTATACGTACAATTTCAAATGAAACTGGTTTTCCGTGGTGGCCGAACTGATTTCCGCAAATTTTTTTGCCTCATTTTGCAAAAAGGGGAGGGAACTCCGCCCACTTCATGTGATGAGAGAGTGAGAGAGTGCGAGAGGGAGAAGGGAAATACTTGCGACCGGGGGACTAGAAATGCGTGGCCGGTAGTAAAAGAATCACCGTGCACAGAGAAGAGCACTGGGGTATCAGGAGGGAGTGAGTAAACGCGCCCGGACGCACATACGCAACGCATCCAATTGAGGCCCAAAAAATGAAAAAATCGCGCGAAAAATTTCGCACTATCGGAGAGAAAAATCAACGCGCGCGAAATAATTTTGGATAGGATTTCGTAATTTTCACGATTTTGCGTTGGTTTTTCTCTCCGATAATGCGAAATTTTTCGCGCGCCTTTTTTATTTTTTGGGCCTCATTTGGATGCGTTGCGTGTGTGCGTCCGGGCGCGTTTACTCACTCCCTCCTCAGACCCCAGTGGAAGAGGCAGAGTTGGCATGAACTACAGTGCGCGTCATAATTATAAGACTCCCCCCTATTTTGGGGTGTTTTGGGGAAAACTAGAAGTTTTTATGAAACGGCATGTGGTGGACCTTATTCAAAGTCTAAAATAACCCGGTAACCCAAATTGTCATGTATCTACCACAAACATTACGACTACAGTATCAAAATGTTGAAAAATCAGCCGCGTCATAATTACAAGACACCCCCAAAAAAATGATGCATTTTTCAACCTTTTTAAGCTTTTATCTATTTTTTTGCCGGTTTTCTATGTTTATCACTTTTTAAAGACATTTTCTTATTTTTTACCAATACTTGTGTCCTATTTGACCATTCTTTTCAAGTTTCACACGTTTTTGAGTTTGACTTCAGAATATTTTATGTAGGAAGTTCAGAAAATTGTTTATTAAAAGAAAAATTAACCAAAACATCAAAGAAAATCAAAAAAAAAAAACAACAGAAATTTAATAAGAATTAGGTCCTCCAAACTTCCGCATCACTTGGAACGTGACGATAAACTGCTTGGGCAAAAAGTCCTTTGACATTCTCTATGGGGTTGAGGTCTGGCGAGTTGGCTGGTCAAGCAAGGATTTTGATATTCTTTGTGGAAAACCAGTTCATTGTCGATGAGCTTTTGTGGATTGCCGCATTATCTTTTGGAAGATATGGGTCTTCTTGCGGTTTCCGCGGTTGAAAAAAAAGACAATTCCTTTCTGTAGAGTGTCCTAGTAGTCCGTGGAGTTCATCTTACAAGTCACAAATTCCAAGAAAACGAGTATTGGAAACTCATCTCCCGACAGATCGCTTATCTCGATTATTGAGGATTCTTGGACGTTCAGTGGGTTTTGCTGAGCCGTGAGCCATTGTATCTCAAACGTAGTTTCTTACACAGCATCGCGAACGGGTGATTCTTCTGCTCATCTGCAAAGTACTGAATCCAAGTTGAGTCATAATGTCCAGTTTGAGCTTGCTCTTCCGAAGAGAGAGTATTGTGAAAACAAAAATTGCAACGCGGTGTTTGCGCACTTTTAAAATTCAAATGGCAATGAAAGAAATAGCATGGAAAATGAAGAGATTTGTTCCCATTTTCATTTGAATTTTAAAAGTACGCAAACACCGCGTTGCAACTTTTTTGTTTTCACAATAGAGACGAGACCCATAATGATTGAACTGACAGCTGAATGTGAGCTGAATGAATGTAACTCATGGCCTAAATCATAATCATCATAATTTCAGCTGGCCTAAACGTTTTGTCACATGTTCTACACATCTTAGAATCACTGTAGTCAACCAAAATCCTTGAAGGAGATGTGACGGTGAAAAAGTTGGAAACTTGAAAGAAAGTGGTCAAATATGGCACCACTATTGGTAAAGAATATAAAAATAATTTCGAAAGGAATAAAAAAAGTAAAACCGGCAAAAAAATAGAAAAAAATTTTTAAAAGGTTGAAAAAAGTTAAAAAATGCATTATTTTTCTGGGAGTGTCTTATAATTATGACGCGGCTGATTTTTCGACTTTTTGATACTGTAGTCGTAATGTTTGTGGTAGGTACATGAAAATTTGGGTTACCGGGTTATTTTAGACGCTGAAAAAGGTCCACCACATGCCGTTTCATAAAAACTTCTAGTTTTCCCCAAACCCCGAAAATAGGGGGGTGTCTTATAATTATGACGCGCACTGTAGTTCATGCAAACTCTGCCTCTTCTCTGCGCCTCCTCACTATCAATGGTCTATCATGGTCAATAAACACTTGTTTACCGTTCGTTTTTTGACATTGTTTGTCGTATTTTGACATCTTTGAATAGGAAAAAAAAATGTTTTTTTTGTTTTTTTCATTCCTATGAATAGGTCCATTACTAAAGTAATAGTTTTGTGTATGTGTGTCTGTCCCCGACATTCCCCGGAATAAAGAATTGCCGAGTTACCTTTAAACTTCCGTTTAAAGTGTGGAAACTATTTGAGTGCTTAAAATTGGATAAAGAATTTAGTAAAATACAGATTTCTCACGATAGTGGTGCGGCCAACTAAAAACCTTAATCAATGCAAAAAAAAAGGTTTTTGTTCAGATGGAACAGTTGTTCATGCAAGGATTCAAACTATTCTCGACGACATACTTTGGGTTGCTACATTACCCCAACTACGCTCAGCTATTTCTTTTACAAATTACATTGTGAACCTTATGCGCAAATGCCGAAGTGAAGCATCAACAACTACACCGGTTGACGAAATTCTTCCACCACAAACAAAGTTTGAAGGTTCACATGAGCAAATACCAGTTTCATCATCATACAAAAACTTTGACTTTCTTCAAACTTCATATCATCTCCATGTGAAAAAAATTGATTTGCACCTTTGCGATGACGCCCATTCTACCAACGGTATTGTTTTTTTTTAACAAAACAATCTGAAATATAGTTGTAAGAAGGATTTTTAAACTATGTTCCAACACTTTCAGATTACCCAACCAATTGGAATATAGAAAGTGGTGCTATGCAAGTGACACTTACTCAATTTTTAATTGACCTTTATCCAAAATCGAATGCATTTTCCAACAGGTTCTATAAACTGCTTTATTTCAATAAATAGAAGTTTAGATCGACTTGGGTGAGATATCCCAATCCAAGTCCTATTTCGGAATGGATACAAAACAGTTTATTGGAACAATTAAACGATTTGCTGTCAAAAACAGAAGGTGAGTTATAGCCAAGGGGCAGAAACCTATTACGCGCACCACGGGTGGCACGCCGCGTATTGTATGCTTGAGCTTTTTTTTACCTATCTGTTTTTTATGGCATTGTTTTTTTCATTCTGCATTGATTTTTCGACAAGGTCGGCGACTGAACTGCACCTGCATCATTCGGTCCATTCCAATCTGATCCGAAAAAGTTAGCCGACTTCTATGATAGCTTAGAAAAAGTCTAAACAGTTTTTCGAAACAAGTACATATCAATTGTGGGCGATTTCAACGCACAAATTGGTTTAGGCTGCGTCTTTCTCGCAACCATATGTGAATAGAATTGTCTACGGCACATTAACTCTCAAATCGGAAAGCTTCCACAAAAACCTATATTGACCATATTTTGGCCTTGGGAATGTTTACCACTGATGTCTCGGTTCACCAAAGAAATCAGCTGGAAACGAACATTGGACCTGGCCACTGCCCACGCAATTAGTGCAACGGCCACATCATACCGAGGGATGACCCCGTGGAACTGCAGGGACCATTTACGTTGGTCACGGAATTCCCCCCAGGGGGAGCAATTCCCTGCAAAAACCCAACGCTACAAACCTACCAAGGAAAGGAAGGAGCGTCTACCCAATTCCAGCAGTTTTTCGACTAAGGTAGCGCTGCTGAGGCCAGTGTTACCGGAATATCAAAGATCCCATTGGCTTTATGCCAAAGGAAAGATTCGTCTGTCAAATGGTATCGAGACCAACCCTGGTCCTCCACGAATCTCTTAACCATGCACGGAGTGCACCAAGAATGTGGGCAACAAATCTGTACAGTGCATAATCTGCCTGGGCTGGACACACCTCCGCTGCACCACCATCGTCGATATCAACCACTACACCAGGAACCTCCGCAATCACACATGTTCAAAGTGCCAAGCCGGAGCGCCACCGACCAACCCATCAGAAACGACGAAAAATTCAGCAGCGCTACTGACCGCAACACCAAGCACTCAGGACTTTGAACCTCTTGCGACATATGCCGGACCAGCGTGGCACCAGCTCATGTCGGAGACCCAGAAGACGACGAAGCTCGAGAGACAATATGTCGGGGGGCCACAAACCACAAAAACTCCACAAAACGAGGATGCTGCCGCTGAGCGAAGAGCTGACACTGGGAAGTGAGCAACTCGCAATCGCGGCCCTGAAGACGCCTGGCCACCCAACCAAAGACCTAAGCCGCAGGAGACCAAAGGAAAGAACGTGTGGTAACAGGCCACGTAAACCGCCACTTGGCTGCTTGGAGGACAGAGGAGATGAATGGAGAAGAATGCGAGGCGACACGAAAGCTGTACAAAAGAAGAACCACACGAGTTTCGTGAAGAGCTACCTCAGCAACCACGGCACCCACCCAATACTTGGCAGACAACCACCACCACTGAATGAGGAAGAGTCCACATTACCAAGGAACACCAGGGTGGAACACGCGCGGTTAAGGGCGGAGCGATCTCTGGTACTCGAAAAATACAAGGCAAAATTGGAAAATCGCCCAGTGGAAAGCTGCATCAAATGCAACGACGATGTCGGGTCGGGGATCTGAAGCATTTCCTGAAATGCTACCCTGTCAAGCCGCTAGCGATGTCGAAACTATGGAAGGACCCAGTGGCAGCAGCTAGAGCCCTTGGCTTGGCTGTTACGCCATTTGATCCAGGAGGAGACGCCGATCCGTTGTTAGGAATTGAGTAGAGTTGCACAACAACAACAACAACCGCAACACCAACTATCAGACCACTCTCTGGATCCAAACGGTGGCTGAGATCTGCAACTCCTCCTTCTCCACAACACACCACTAAGGGAAGCGTCAAACCTGCTAAGACGAAAATACTATCGTGGAATGTAAACGGTTGGAGCAAGATACGCAACGAATTAGCCACCATCATCGCCAAGGATAAACCAGACATCGTTTGTCTCCAAGAGACAAAACTCGACAAAACCAACCTTTGATGCACACCCACTGGCTACAATGTGGCTCTCACAGTAACAAACACGGAGCAGCCCCCTCAGCGCAATGGAAATGGCGTCTCCCAGCGGATGGTCCAAGACTTTCTGCGGATGGTCTATTGACCAAAAAAATTGTTTTAGAGTAGCTGACAGACGAAGATTAATTTTATATCAACAGTTAGAAACCGTTTAAATAAAGACAGAATTGGGAAATTTTGAAAACTGACCGAGTTGGGATTTTGAGCACCATCTCGCGAAAACTTCCGATTCACCAACGCCGAAGTACGCGAAGACGTTATGGAGATCCTAATATGTCGAGCGAGAAACACATCTCAGGAAATTTTTGGCACGATATGGCGAGAATAGGCATCTAGGTGGCTAATAGCCACTGAAAATGGCTAATAGCCGCCGAAAAGGCTAATAGCGGGCGATAATGGCAACTAGCCGACGAAATTGGCTATTAGCCGTCAAATATGGCTATTAGCCGCCGAAAAGGGCTATTAACCATTATTGGGTAATGTCGCCATCTGTAAAAAATTTGGCTGTTGGCACCGCAGCTATAGAATGTTGACATGCAATAATTGAGGGAAACAATCTTCGCGCTTACTCAACGATTTTGCGAATTTTTCCAGACACAAAATGTCCGGAATTTGAAATTGAAATTTTTTTTTAAATGATAGTCGACGGAAACGGCTAGTAGGCATGGAAAACGGCTAATAGCCAACGAATATGGGGCGTGTGCCAAATACATATGGAACACGCCCCGAATCGGTGGCTATTTATCAACACCGACCGTGTGTCGTCGTCATCGACACACGTGCACAAATTCCCAGGCTCGAGTGTCTTAAAAGAATAATGGCAAATTTCAACAAGGCTAACTGGAAAGACTTTGGCGACTCGATCGAAACCAATGTTGCAAGCTGCGCTGGACCAAAGGACGCCTACTCTCTCGAAAGGTTCATTACGGCCACGATCATTAGAGCGGCCAGTAAACACATACCGCACGGAAAGTTTACACCAACGAGAGAACACTTGGGCGACACCAAGGAAAGTTCTGAGCTCACCAAGGAAAGAGAAACCATTCAAAAGAGAAATCCACCGGACAGCAATTTGAGAAAGCTGAATAGTAAAATTAAAGCTGGGAACTGAGGAGCTTAAATGGCACGGCATGCTGGCAGGGAATGTTTTCTTAACACGCGGGTCACAGTGTTTCATCAAACGTTTAGTGTTATTGGGGCGCGTTTGCACTGAGTTAGGTGCTAGCATGCCGTGTATGGCACCAAAAGATTGAGGATATGGAGAGAAAACACAAATCCGGCTACAATGCACTATGGCAAGTTATCAAAGGATTAAAGCCAAAAACCAAATCCACCGGCTCCAACAAACAACCGAACGGCACTACAACATCGAACCCGAAAACTCTTGCAAATGCGATTGCCCGTTGCCTCGTAGCCGTCGGGAAGGACAGAGAAAGCCGGGAGGAACGCAACGTCTGGAGGAAGACCAAAAGAAAGTTATCTGAACTCCGCCCCAACAACCAACGTGTACAATTAGCGATGCAGCAGCCCCCGCAGCTAACGGCATTTTTTCCATAGACCATCTTCTCGCAAGGGTGTGCTTTAAATCCCAACTCGGTCAGTTTTCCAAATTTCTCAATTCTTTCTTTTTTAAACAGTTTCTAACTGTTGAGGTAAGTTAAATAATCGCCTTTCAGCTATTCTGAAACTATTGTTTGGTCAATAGACCATCAGCAGAAATCCTTGGACCATCCGCTATTTCCATTGCGTTAAGGGGGATGGCGATGCAGAGGTGAAACTGGCGATTCTGAAAGGGAATTCCTCAAAAGCCCTTGGACCGGACGGTATAACGTGCACCTCAAACACGCCCCGAATAACTACATGAGTTTGATGGCCGAGCTCTTCAACGCGTCAATCAACGAGAAGAAGATTCCGGTTTCTTGGAAAACAACAAACATGTTCGTGCTTCCGAAACCTGGAAAGGACCCGATTAAAATAAAGAGCTTCCGCCCAGCATCTCTACTTTTCCCTGTCGCAAAAGTGCTCGAAAGAATTATCATCGACAGAATTCGCTAAGAAATTGAATCGCCAAAAGACCAGATGCAGCAAATGCCGAGACGAAGAGGGGAATCTGAAGCATTTCCTAAACTGCTACCCCGCCAAGCCGCTACTCATGCCGAAACTGACTTTTTATGGACAGATCAGACCCCAATTTCAAGTACTATCACAGGAATGTCAAGAAACTATCAATAACGACCTTGAAGTGTTCGCCAAAGACTGCCTACCGATAGCCGCGTAGAACAGGAAAATTCGGAAGAAAGTCGCAAGGGATATCCAAGAATACAAGACCTCCATTTCTTGCCTCAAATCTTTAACAAGCGGCCAAATAATCACTTCTCGGAGCGAGATGGATCAGGAGATCCAACAGTTCTCAGGAAATTTTTGGCGCGTTATGGCAAGATTCGGCGTCTAGGTGGCTAATAGCCACTGAAAATGGCTAATAGCCGCCTGAAAAGGCTAATAGCGGGCGATAATGGCAACTAGCCGACGAATTTGGTTATTAGCCATTATGGCTATTAGCCGTCGAATATGGCTATTAGCCGCCGAAAAGGGCTATTAGCCATTATTGGGTAATGTCGCCATCTATCAAAAATTCGTCTGTTGGAAACACAGCTATAAAATGTTTACTTGCAACAATTAGGGGAAACAGTATTCGCGCTTACTCAGTGCTTTTGCGACTTTTTCCAGCCACAATATGACCGAAATTTGAAATGGAAAAATTTTGAAAATGATAGCCAACTGAAACGGCTAATAGCCATGGAAAACGGCTAATAGCCATCGAATATGGGGAGTGTGCTAAATACATATGGCACACGCCCCGAATCGGTGGCTATTAGCCGTTTTCAATGGCTATTAGCCAAAAATTTCCTGAGTTCTACTCGAAAATCTTCAGGAGTAACCGAGGACCTACCGTATTGCGGAAAAGTCTCGGAAAAATAAATGGACAATTTCTAACACTACCCGTATCTTTAAGAAAGGTGTACCAGATACCGCTCACACTTGTCTTCATAGACTTCGACAGTGTGGAACCACAAGCAACTTGGGAAAGCCTGAAAAGTCTAGGCGTTCAGCCACCATCACACCATTCCACAGGAAAGTCGAATTCCCGAAGACAAAAGTTGTTCGTCAAGAAGACCCCATTTCACCGAACATCTTCTCAGTCTGTCTGGAGAACGGATTCAGAAAACTTTCATAGCAATATCTGAAAAGACACGAAGAATTCTCCGCCCACTTACCCTGAACACGACTCAATGGACAAAATTTCTCACCCCTGTCAAGACAATAATGGACTATCATTGTGATATCCCATTAGTCTTGACTTTATTCAAGCCCGACTTTGTCGGAATCAATCAATTTACCAACTGCGCGGACAATTTTTCCCTTTATCCGCTTCACTGGATCAACTACTGCCGTCTCTCCAATTGCAAGCGTCTCTCTCATGCGCCTTTAACTTCTCCGAGAGGACTCCGAGGACCGACCGTAATTCTCTCGCGCGGCGAGACCACCTGCGTCTCTTAGTGACCTCGCGTCGCCACGTCATGCGCGGCGCCACGAGAGAGGAGAGATTGCTGCTGCCGCCTACATACACACACAGCGCGGACGCCTACGCGTCTGCTCGTCTGCGTCTCACCCAATGGACTGCTGCTAGCCGTCACTCTCTAAGGAACAACTGGAATTGATACCGACTGTTATTCTTGGAACCCACAGATTCTACTCAATGTATTGTAAGTCGTTAGAACCTTGTTTAGTAGTCGGCGTCCCTCCCCCTTCTTTCTAAGCGTAGGATTCTCTCCGGAGTCTCCAGCGGTAGCTGCCGCACGTCCCGTCGGTTATCGTATCAGAGGACGGCCGACACCTCGACCCCTCTCGCTTTCCGAGAGGTTCTTTCCTCGAGCCTTGCTCTTGGACCACGCCAGCTCTAGACTTGGGACTTTCGTCCTTCTTTACTTCTAACCACTGTATATTTGCTTTATTGAGATAAACTAATGTAATTAACATGTCCTCTTTGCGTGATAATTATCGTGAGCCTCTCGTTTATAATCAGGGAATAGTGGCTGTCACCGAGCCCTATACTATCTCCTTGACATGGTGCATCGACACTAGTCATGGAGATTCACTATATCCTTGACATGGTGCATCGAGCCGTTTGAATTTTTGCCTTGTTTTGCAAAAACGGACCCTCGGTGAAACAAAAAGCTCTCGGTATTCACGTCAAATGACTGTTTTTTCGTTAGATAGGCCGGCATATTGAACCTAAAAATTCTTTACTGCCCCGCCATAAAAAATCAATAAATCGAATTAATTGGTCTGCTTCAACAAATGCGAACGATTTGGCCACGAGAACACAATGGAGGTGGTACTGTAGCGGAAGAATTACGTCATCAAATGGTGCAATTGTGCGCCGCTTGCATCACGGTGAGCGTCCGGCACTCTGGCCCCTCCCCATCTGCAGCACTATCTCTCCAATCAATAACGATCGGGACCTTCGCAAATCGTTTTCAACGTCAATTTCGCGGATGTTTTGGTTATTTTTTCGACGAACCACTTCGTTCAAGTTTCACGCGAGTTTTTTATTTTTAAATTTGCCACTTTTGCCGCAATTTTCTAAAAATAATTCCGTTAATCTCAATTTTCGTCAAAATTTACCCAATTCTCGCGTTTACAAAAATCGCAACCAATTTCTATTTTCTTTTATTTTTCTACCAAATTTTTGCTCCATTCGTAATCCGTCTTACCAGCGGATGAAGTGGCATTCGAATCGTGAGCTTTCCGGTACCAAATTCTTCTCTTAATTTTGCAAATTATTTTAACTTTCCATCGTTTCGGTCTCTTTCGCTCGTTGAGCACCGACAAAAAATTAATTTGCCAAAATTCAGAACAATCCAGATCATGAGAAGAATCAACTTACTGAACCACCACCAACAGCAGGAAAATAGAGCGCAAACCAATGAAAACCACTGCAATCATCCGCAACAATTCTCTATTGTCTTCGGCCCCCACGCTCCGCCCAATAATCCGGTCTGTAGCCGCACACCAGCGAATGATTCAACAAATAAACGTGCAATATCGAATTTCGAAAACGACTGAAATTGGGTGGCCGATGTCATTATCTTTGCGAACCCAACAACCAAACCAATGGAACCGGACGAAAATAATGACAGTGAGCGATTTTAAAATTTTTCTCAAGCCGCCGGGACCATGCACAAGGATATCAATGCCAATAAAAAGACACAATTGTCAAAGTCGTCGCCCATCTTCAAACCAATTTGAAGAACCTGCGCTTCAAAACAGAACGACAACATGATGAACAAACGTCACTGCAACATTTGCAGGAGTCAGCGTTGACCTGGTTACCGCTGCCTCCCAAATTTGCAACAAATCCCTCACAAGAAAGATCACGCACAACAAATGATGGGAAAAATCGAAAAATAATGGCAACAATGATGCAACAAATAAAATTGGAAAATGCTCTTCACGACCATGCATGTTCCACGCCAGGAGACATATCAACCTGCTGCAACCGCTATCTCAAAAGAACTGGCCGGCTTCTGAGACTCGACACCAAAAACATGTGCACCTACTGCGCCAGAAAGGAACACGGTAAAATCAGCTGCCAACACAAATTTTGACCTCGACACGAATTTCGTGCAACCACTGCAGAAGAATTGGCCGGAAAATAGTCAACAAATGCAAGGACGAGCCAACTCGGGTCAGCCAGACAGAAAAAAGGAAGCATCAGCAACTGAAGTCAACCGATCGATAAAAAATGTCTAATTTTTTTTGTCACACAATGCTGTCACCAAATGCCATTAAATCACGTGCACCCAATGTGCCAATATGGAACCAATTTACAATGTCACCATCACGTCAATTGGCCTATTCAACAACTATGCCCACCGCTGTGCAACACGGTGGTCGTAGATTTCTACTAAATCTGAAGGCATAGGACTGTACTGTCTCTACGCCCATCAGACAACTTTTCTGAGAGCACGGCATACCGCAACCCAACCAGTGGATGGAAGGACTCCAGAAAGGAACGATTGTGAGCGGAAATGTGAGCAACTCGTGGCAACGGTACCCGTCCAAGGTACCGGTCGTGAGTTCTTGTGTTTTTTGCATGGTATATTATTTATTCTTATCCGAAGGCTCTGCGTCGTCAAATGTTGTGCTAATGCACACATTTAGATAATCACAGAGGCGAAGATTGGAGTAACTAGTGAACCATTTGCGAATTAGCGGTTAACAAAAAAAAAACATTTTTTTTAAATTTACATTTCAAACAACCGGTAATTTGCAAACGCAGTTGAAACTGGAAGGAGTTTCCAAAAATTGGGAAGGAAGCGGCGCCCGCCTCATCTATTCGGAAAAATTTAAAATTATTAAAAAAAAAAAAAGCCAATGCCACCAAACCCCCTAGCGAAGTTAGCAAATTAAGGGCAATAGTTAGTGTAGATTCCCAGGTAGGATCACTTATTAACTAGTAATTCTTTTTCACGTAAATACTCCTGATCAGTTTGTTTACGTACTAGGTTACTTAAAATGGGTTCACTATCACTATTCTAGCGCCACCAAAAAACCTAACTTGTTGGTCACAACAGCGGGTCCCAGTCACACCACACGTGACATCCTTGCACTTTGACATTGCCATCTCACTGTGCGGACAGTTCATAAGCTAAGTATAAGACCAATTACCAAATTCATAAAAATTTATCTTTAAACACCTTATTTTTCTATTGAGTTTTCTGGAAAAATAACTCCGCAACCAGTGGGCAAAAATAGTCTAGAAACTTCCACCTTTTCGTTATCTTTTCCGATGTCCCAAAAATGTCAACAAATTAAAAAAAAAAAAAACAGCAACAATTCTAAACGACTTGAACGCCTGCATACACGGATCACCTCTACGGTCTCTATTGCACCTACTCAATAATTGGAAACAAATGGCAGAACTCAACGAAACTCCAACTGGCATCACTCAAATGGTATGGGCGCTGAGTCATCATCGCCTGTTAATACGACGGCAACGACGCCTCAGCTCTCAACTACTGGTTGTGGCGCTGGGTCTTCCTTGGCAGTCTCCAAGACAGCATGGACGCCCCAGCTCCGAACTACTGAGCAACACAACCACTGCCAAAGCAAAACAGAAACACAAATGGGCTCGCCAATGGATTCACATGGTAACCATACGGATTGGAGACGATGCTGCCACCAACTGTGTTTGCTCATTCTCATTGGGATTCTACAAAACTGCCAACAACTTCTGTCATCATCTCAAACAGAACATTATGATAAATAACTGGACGCCTGGAAACAACGAAAGAAAAGGAGAAGAAGGACTCGGAGATAGGAGATATAAAGAAAAAAAATTGGCAACTTACACACCCGGCTTGCATTCAAGGACATACGAGCTCCTCACATCAGCGCATTCTAATGGTCCAAACAAATGACGAATCGCTTAATCATGCTACAGCCAAGACCCATCGCCCACATACAACGATGCGGCCCTTCACCAAACTGTCACCCCCACACTTCTCAACTCGCAGCCTACTGCAACAACTGCGATATTTGGGACCCCCGCCAACGTCGGCCTCAGCGAGGAAGATTCATGGAGTTGCAATGAAATGGATTGGAATCAATGTTGACAACTGCATCTACCTTACACTTCAAAAGGAATGCATCCTATAGGTTACTCCCACTTAAATGGCATAAGTTGAGCGCAGGACCATAGGACCGACACGTCTTCTTCTACGACAGGAGCAACGCAAAGCTCGGGAGACGTTAATAACACAGTCGTCCACGACGGTCGCAAACACCGTCCTACAATGGAGTACGGACCCAATGTTCCATCTCTCTCGCCGCAACGCGAGACACAACACTGCTCATTCGCCGCTACGCGAAACAACACTTCACTCGCCACACCGCGAGAACAACACAGTGCTAGCTCTTATTTCTGTACTAGTTGGCATTGACTTTTACAGCAATACGCGCTCACTCCTCTACCAAGCAATCATAATTTTGGCCGCATGGCCCAGAATTATTTGCTTACTTCTTTGTCGCAATCTCTTTCGAAATACTACGAACTTTGAAAGACGAATAATCATCATGCAGCAACCGACTTGGTAACTCGGATAGTCACCGATTACACTGCCAACTGCGACAACTACCACAAAACATGCCGTCTGTCAGCGCCACCCAAGAGATCATGCTACGACAAAATTACCTACTTTCGAGGAACAATCTACAACATTCAAAGGTTTCGGACATACATTTTACGAAACAACGACGTAGCGGAACAACTGATGGTAACGGCAAACCAACAAAACAACACTCCGCGGACAATGAAGCCAATTACGCGGTAGTAACCTCCAACCATCCCTCCAATCTTTTAAACACATCACGGACAAATTTAAAGAAACTGTTGAATATCTCACCAATGCTCAACTCTACCACTGAAATCCGCGACAAAAGCCCGGCACAAAAGATCGAATGGAATTAGGCTTCAAAAACACACCAAATGCTGATTTGACTACAAAACCGTTAACAACACGAACTCCTGAAACATCATCACGGATCAAATCAACGCCAACAACTGCAACTGGTACACCTATGTGTTCCTCAAAACACCCCAATATGAAAAGATTGTCTTCGCTGAGTTTCGCACTTTTTGCAGTAAGCTCAGGGCATTCACTCTTTTCCTCAACTAATGACAAAACATTTGAATTGGACAACAACGACGACTTCTGAATGTCAAAGTAGACTACCCAAAACTGCTCACGCCAATAAGATATTTTCTTATTCATCAACAACTGTGGAGATTCGAAAATCATCATCATCCAACAAATGCCCAAGCATCCATTCGACCAAATTTTTTTTGGATGCTTCAAAACAGTCCAGCAAACAAGTTACCAAATTCACCAATATATTCAAAAAAAAAATTTACGGAGTTCTCCGGACGTGTTCTCGTTAATTCGCGAACAAGTCCTGAACAATTCACTACCGACAGGAGTCACGAAAAATTACTACAAGAACATTATCCCAAAATAAATCGACTTCTTTTTGAACTTCGGACTGGATTTCGCCAAGGATTGGATCAGCTGTTTTTCAAACTCTGGTACGTTTTATTCAAATATTGGATCGACTGCTCTTTGGAACTCTGGATTTTTCATCTCAAATTGGATCAGCAACTTTGGATTTTTGAAAATTTTTACGTCAACAATTGGATCAACTGCCTTCACAACTCAAAAAAGTTTTTCGTCATGGATTGGATCAAACGCTATCGAAACTATGGAAATTTTTTCACAAGGAAAAATTCTCAACACTTCAACAAGGATTATCAAAACAAACCCCACTGCCGTCTACAAGATGAACCAGGAAACAACTCTCAACAACTTCAACTCCATCACCAACTGCGATAACCATTGTTACAACTTCAATTTTCTTCACAACAACGTCTATTTTTCAAAAAATTCGTCACCTACAACAACTACAAAATTTCAAAAACTTCGTCACCTACAACAACTGCAAAATTGAAAACTTTGTCACCTTCATTAAACGCAAATCTTTAAAAACTTCGTCACCTTCAACAACTCCAACAAATGCCATGCTTTCAGTGAGGTTGCTTCTGTACCCTCACCGAACATACTATCATCTTCAACAAAGACCTTCATTGAGGTTGCTTTGTACCCTCACTGAACATACGGAAACAACTGTCTTAATCTCCAACCCCAGCGTCAATCCGGAATTTCGTATGGACTAATACAACTGCAGCGTAACATAAACATCTCAAGTCAACATCTACAAAGCTGCGTTGCACGACTCATCCGGATCGACTCTAGTTATGGAGATTCATGTCGCCCCCCCAGTGTCAAGACAATAATGGACTATCATTGTGATATCCCATTAGTCTTGACTTTATTCAAGCCCGACTTTGTCGGAATCAATCAATTTACCAACTGCGCGGACAATTTTTCCCTTTATCCGCTTCACTGGATCAACTACTGCCGTCTCTCCAATTGCAAGCGTCTCTCTCATGCGCCTTTAACTTCTCCGAGAGGACTCCGAGGACCGACCGTAATTCTCTCGCGCGGCGAGACCACCTGCGTCTCTTAGTGACCTCGCGTCGCCACGTCATGCGCGGCGCCACGAGAGAGGAGAGATCGCTGCTGCCGCCTACATACACACACAGCGCGGACGCCTACGCGTCTGCTCGTCTGCGTCTCACCCAATGGACTGCTGCTAGCCGTCACTCTCTAAGGAACAACTGGAATTGATACCGACTGTTATTCTTGGAACCCACAGATTCTACTCAATGTATTGTAAGTCGTTAGAACCTTGTTTAGTAGTCGGCGTCCCTCCCCCTTCTTTCTAAGCGTAGGATTCTCTCCGGAGTCTCCAGCGGTAGCTGCCGCACGTCCCGTCGGTTATCGTATCAGAGGACGGCCGACACCTCGACCCCTCTCGCTTTCCGAGAGGTTCTTTCCTCGAGCCTTGCTCTTGGACCACGCCAGCTCTAGACTTGGGACTTTCGTCCTTCTTTACTTCTAACCACTGTATATTTGCTTTATTGAGATAAACTAATGTAATTAACATGTCCTCTTTGCGTGATAATTATCGTGAGCCTCTCGTTTATAATCAGGGAATAGTGGCTGTCACCGAGCCCTATACTATCTCCTTGACATGGTGCATCGACACTAGTCATGGAGATTCACTATATCCTTGACACCCCTGACTATGAGGTTCGCCGACGAAATTATTCAAATAACCAACAACCCCAGGATGGCAAGCCGATCGATTCAAGAGTTGATCGAGATGTATGGAAAAGTGGACATCCAAATAAGTACTATCAAAACCAAATTGATGAGCCGGCAGAGGTTACTTCAACATCTCGCATAACAACGATACCATGCGCATCGAAGATGTCCCATAACTTCAAAAGCGCCAGAGAGATACGTTCTCCAGACAGAATTCGAGTGATTTAAAAATCACATTAAATCCGTGCCAAAAAAGTTGTTAAGTGGTTAACATTTTTTTATTTTGCAGATGTCGCATTAAAGTCTCGGCTAGAAAGATGTTGGCCGCATGTCATTGGATTTTTTGTTGTTATCAGAACCTATGATATCACTATACAATGCGTATCTGACATGAACACCAAAAAAGATGCACTTAGCAATCTTTTTGAAAGTGAAAGGTAATGTTCCTTATTTGTTATTGTTTTCTGGTTGGCATATATATTATTAGATTGATTCTTAACGAAGAGAATAAATGGGGCTTTTAGGCATTTACATTCTCTACCGCATGATCAGGAGATTGTGCACATTGAACTCGCAGTGTTCCAACATCCTCTTACTGACAAATTAGAAGGTAAAGAATGTTTAAAAACATCTGTTGAAATTATAGAGTCCGCATCAAAATTATAGCATGATCCATTTTCAAAAATAATAGTAAAACCGACCGGAAACTGTTACAAAACAAGCCTACTGCGGAGGCTTTGGCGACGAGGTTCTTTCACTTTATTAACATATTCATCTTTTTTTTACGTTGTTTACACTTTGAAATTTTATATTTCTACAAGCCTGGCTGCATCAAAAGCTACTTTTGATTTCCTTACAACAACAACAAAGATTACAAAGTCGATCCGTTCTTCAAGTACCGAAGGTACTGCGGATCACGGTTTTCTGCGTAGCGGACGACTGGTGGTGTACCGTTCAGAGCCAGACGTTATTTAAGTCAATTCATGGCTAGGGAAATGACCGAGCAATCTTCGTAGATTTCTCTACTACCCAATTTGAGGCTGCACAGGTGAAATGCGGTGGATGCATATAGTGTCTGTATTTTAATCATGTCGTGCATTTATGTAAATTAGGCTCTGTGTATTTAATGAACCCGCGTCGTTTGATTAAAGGGGGTGCCAACTTTCTGGGGAAAGTGGCTTAAAATATACTCTTGGATGGGGGATTTACGAATATCAAATCGAAATCGAACGAAAAAATTTTTCTGATTTTTGGCGAATTTTACAAAAAAAAAATAGAAGACCACGGGGAGTACACGACTTGGCGCGAAATTCAAACACCATTTTTCTTTTTCATCATTGTTCTCCCGTGTTTTTCCAATATTTTTGCATTAATCTTTGGGAAATATATTACAAACATCATTTCGTGTTTTAAAATATCAAATGAACGCGTGTTGATCACAAAAGTAACGATAAAACAAATTCGGAACAAAAATTCTCATACCTTCCCTTTTTGTCCCTTTTCCTGCTCAATTCCGCATTAAATTCACTCTTTTATCTGTCACGTTTATATTTGAACAATAAATGTTCACAAGAAATTATTTAAAACGATGAATCGAACGAAAGGCCAATATCGATTTTTCGATTTTCATGACTAAACTGTATTTTCGCGATTATCTAAAATTATAATAAGCGATTAGAGCATGTTTATCGAAAATCGATAATAAAAACAAGGAAAATTGCACGAAAAATGAATATTTCTGGTGAAAATGGATCTTTCTAGAAGCCGCGGCCGCTGGTTTCCTAGTCCACGGCCACGATTTTCGTGTACTCCTCGTGGTCTTCTATTTTTTTTTTGTAAAAATCATAAAAAATCAGAGAATTTTTTTCGTGCGATTTCAATGTGATATTCGTAAATCCCCACCCAAGAGTATATTTTAAGCAACTTTACCCAAAAAGTTGGCACCCCCTTTAATGTTTACACATTTTAATAATTCAGCCACAAAAATCACAAAATTTGGAAGAGCTGAAGTACAAAAATCAGTGCCTATTTACACAAGCCTGCGACATTTGGCAACTTTGCCCTTGCTTTTTTCACTTTTGTTACAAGTTTTTTTTCTTGATTTTTGTAATTCAGCTCTTCCAAATTTCGTGATTTTTGTGGTTAAATTAGTAAAATGTGTAAACGTCAATCAAACGGCGCGGATTCATTAAATATCTAGAGCCTAATTGACATAAATGCACGATATGATTCAAATACGGACACTATATGCATCCACCGCATTTCACCTGTGTGGGTGAACCCGGGGGTTGAGGGCAGGAATCGAACCTGTGACCTCTGGAACGGCGGCGGTCACCACTACCGGCTGCGCTATCCACCCCCTAAGGATGTTTGTGTTTATTTTTTTGTTTTTCTCTTTTATTGTTTTTCTAGTAAATTGGTAATGACGAAGTGAACAATGTCTCTAAAAAAAGTAGAACGTTTCTAAAAACTAAAAAAAAATGCATGCATTGGTTTAAGAAGAATGTTCTCGAGTTGGCGAAATCTCTGTTTTTTTCTGGATCAACAACGTTGAGCGGCGAATTCATATATGCCCTCAGGGCATTCGGTAGGAGGTTGTCGAGTAACGTCGTGATCTATACGGACAGTATAAGGTTTAGACCACTGTTCTATTTTTCATTACTTTGCTGATTTGTTGTATTCCTTATTTTTTATATCTGAACCGGACGCTCGCTCCCTGGGAGTAGATTTGTTTGCGGCTGGCAGCATGTCGTTGCGTTCGCTTCTGGGTATAAACAAGGTAGAAAAAAACTGATTAATAATGAGAAAAGATCAAAAATAGTTTTTAATAGAGCCGGGCTTGTTTTTATTAATAAAACCACAAATAGGGATGTATATATGTGTGTTTGTGTGTGTGTATTTAAATGACCACAGCTGTTGCGGAGCACGAAAATGTGGGGACTGCTATAATTTTGACGAGAACTCAAAAACTGTTTCAGTTCCGAAGCCTATCATATATGGTCAATTTGGGCCGTTCACGATGTTTTTTGATGAAAGAACTATCCGGTGGTGTTGTTATGTGGTTAACTCTCTACAGTCAGCTGTTGTAAATGTATTGGTTTTTCTCAACTATTTAAAAAAATTTAGATCGACGATAACTGTTCTTCCAACAACGAAAGTGATAATGAAGATCACATATTGAAGATTAATCTAATTATGCCAAGGGTTAAGTTTCATTGAATTGACTAACCGCCAAGTTATTCAGATTGTTTTGAATGCACCATCCTCAACAATAAAATGTCGGTTTCCGCTAAGATTTGTAATCTCCATGTCAAATTTGTTTCTTTCGTCCAGCATAGAAGGGTTGAATGCTTTCGAACGGTCCAGAATCTTTGCAGAAACTGGGTATAGGGAATCAGAGGATACTATAAGCTGTTTAAAAAAAGGTTTGTCCAAATTGGTTAACATTGTACTTAGTAAAACTCGCTATCTATGTGCACCTCCCCTGGATGTCAAGACGAAACTAGAAAGTATTCTGATTACCGTATTTCTTCTAATATAGGCGCATGCGCTTCTATTTTTTCATTTCTTCACAACTGCCGGGTATTTAGAGGTTTGCACACCAAACTTCGGTCGTCTCATGCCTGCTTGGTCATGAAATATTTTGGCGAGTTTGGTGTGCAAACCTCTAAATACCCGGCAGTTGTGAAGAAATGAAAAAATAGAAGCGCATGCGCCTATATTAAAGGAAATACGGTATATGTTAATGTCATTTGATTTGGAAATCAAAATAACACCAGACCTTGTACATACTTTTTTGGTTAAATCTATTTTACAATGAGAAAAATGATGAATTTATTTATTGATTCCGTGTTGTTTCATATGTATATTATTGAAAATAGAAAGTTTCAGCAAAAAGAAAGTACGTGGTTAAAACTTCACCAGTTTGGATAGAAACAGACAACGGTTCGCACACAAAAGGATTGCCATTACTACACGACGTGCGTTTATCTTTTTCTTAATATGAAACTAAAGTGCTTAACATAAAGATAGGGAACCCGTATAAAAACAAATTCAGCCCAGAAAGCTACCTCGGGAAAACAATTTCAGCTTTCTATCGTCAAAAATGACCGCATAGTACCCACTATAGTCAAACAGTATTTTCACCAGTACGACATAATAATAGCGCCAGCCGTCCGATATTTGAAAAATTCTACCGAGAACCAAAGAAAAGGAGTGTTATAAAACTTTGAAACTTTAACAAAACCCATTCCAACAGAAGTGATGAGTCCACGGAAAGCAATGGAATGGAAACGTTAAGATTGGATTCGAGGGCTGAAAAAGGCATCTGTCTTGTTTTTGATGTTGTGGATGGTATACATAGTTAAGGTAGATGTTGACGACGCTTCTGTTAGCAGAGCCATTCTTCATCACTTTGATTTAGTTAGTATTTTATCTGAAGACCCACTTTTCCGCACATTGAGACAAGTTCTTAAATCATTCGGCTTGCTGTCCTGTGGTTACTAGCTACCAGAACGATGCCGTCGGAGAACCTGAGGTGGGTGAAATTCTGTCCATTGATTTACATTCCGTGCAAGTGGTCGTAGTTGTACTCGGGTTCTTTGAGATGTTGCCATGCCAGCTTGCTGAAGACGTTCTCCAAGCAGGTTATGAAAAGGTTCCGAGAAATTTAAATCTCCTGCTTCATTGAGAAGTGATTCTTGGACCGGTGGACGTAGATTTAAGGCAAGGATTATAAGTCTTGTTTTTTTGGATGATTTTTGCGACTTTCTTCAGGCTTCTTTACGGCGTGCAATAGCGGGGGTTCGTCAAACTGGTCATGTTCCTTTTCGACAACTTGTCGACATTATTTGACACCTATTGAGTTCATATCTGTTCATGAGCCATTTCTTTGAGAATCTGTTGGATGAGTGATTATATGACTGAGTGTGATTGGGTTTATGTAGTCTTGACCTATATCCGCACTTGGGATAGTTGTGGCTGTGGCAGTAATTGGAAGGGCGATGGTAGGTTCCCATACTCGTTTTTAACGGTTTATCCATTTAACTTGATCGAGTCGTTTCTTCGTTTTCCGGTTCCATTGAGTGTGGTCCGATGGGTTGCTCCGTATGCTGCATGGGACCTATTCGAGCGTTGTAGTCGCCCGCAGCTAAATTTTGATTTTTGCGACAAGCAGTGTAAGCTGTTTCTCGGCTTTCATAGAAGTCAGCTAACTCTTCCGATCATGTGCTCAAAACATTTGGCTTCTTGTATATTTGACAGGAGGGAACTTTTAACGGTAAAGCCGTTCCCTGCAGATACGGAAGTGGCTTTCCGATTTTCTAGGAAAACTTCGATTTCTTCACGATTTAGCATGTGTATACTCGGCGAATGCATCATCAGCCTCGCTCAACGGCACTTTTCAATTTTCAACAGTGTAGTGCGCCTTTTTTAAAGCGAAAAATCAAATTTTAACTGAAACTCGTTGCGGATACGTCATTTTCCGTTGAAAAAAAGGAATACAACTAGGATCCGAGTTAATCTTGCAAGTGCAACACGGTTTTACAAGAATTTTGCAGTAGAGCGAGGTTGATGATGCATTCGCCGACTATAGTTTGGCTGCTCTTCGTTTCCGTATTGATTGTCTCTGTCTCTTCTAGCAGTTTTGAAAGTCAGTTGTCGGCGGCAACCGACCTTTCGTTGAACGTGTACACTCTGTAGTCCATTCTTCTGGTTTTTTGGCCAGGTGATCTTGTTCCATCCGGTAAGGCAGACGTCCGACTCTTGAAATCGCCGCAATAATAGTAGAGGACGGGTGCGAGTAACTCAGGCCGTTGGTGGACCCAAATTTTGTTTTGATAAACTTAATTGAAAAACTCGGCAGAAGTCGGAAAAGAAAAACATCGCGGAAGTCGGAAGCCCGAATACCGCATATCTCCGGTAGGAAGGGTTTTCCTTGTCTGTGCAGCACGATCAGGTCGTATTCGTGCCGTATAAACAATCGCGAGTATTGACACGTTTTTCAAGAACACCTTTGTTTCGTCGTGTTTTCGATTGTCATTGGTTCACATTGGGGTATAAGTATAGAATCCGACCCCATATAAGTTTATTTGGCGACCCCAACTGCAGAGTATAGTAGAAGACCCCAATGGTTCCTCCTCAGACACGGCAAGACCAGGAGTTGGTTTCTAAACTCCTGGGGTCAAATTCTAAACTGTTGGGGTTAAATTCTAAACTCTTGGGGTCGAATTCTAAACTCTTGGGGTCGATTTCTAAACTCTTTAAAAATACGTTTTCAGACGATAAGGACGGTTTTGGGGGTTTCCAAATATACTCTGCAGTTGGGGTTGGCAAGTATACTAGTCTGGGGTCAAATTCTATACAATTACCTAAGAGTTTATTTCACGACCCCATTTCTGTTGTTGGGGTCGGATAGTAGACCATTCAGAGTATATTTCATGACCCCGTTTAATACACGACCCCAGCCAAAAACCACGAAAAAAATGTACTGCTGGGGTCGCCAGCCATACCATGGGGTCGTGAAATATATTGGGGTCGGATTCTATACTTATACCCAATCTTTCATGATCGGCTTGTTCTTAATATGGGTATCCGTTGGTAATAGAGCTCATGCAGAGTTTCTGTTCTTGATCCGCGCGGGTAAGCAATACTGATATGATGCCACCAACATTGGAGGTAGGGAACTGAAAACATTTTCCCGACGTAGCTTTCTGTGCTGAAGGCGTAGTAAGCAACACTATTAGAGTTTACGGGTGAAACTGCGTCTATGTTAGGCGTTGTATCGAGTTATATTCTTGTAAGCATAGTTTCTGGTATAAAATACTTTTAAGGTTTCGTTCATTGGAGTTGTATCATTGGATGACGATAGGAGTTCTAAACAGATCAATTTTTCGATTGCACCGACGGATGATATTTGTATAGTTGTTGATCATTTTCAATTTATTCGAGTAAGTTTTAAACGGACTAATTTCCTATTACAACGTTCATTGTTAAAATACATTTTTACGAGTTTTATTTCAATTTTAAAATAGTTTTTCTGGCGAATAACTTTGGGGTACAACGATCTGCGGAACAAGGGGTATAAGTATAACTGATTTTGGCGTTCAAACATAGTGATTTCAGGGTTCAAAAATTCTTAAGGCACGGTGTCCAGGACTGGAAATGTGGGCGGAGCCTAATTTGATGGCGCGCCAGCAAATTAGCATGGCGCACTTTCGGTGCTTGCGCATTTTTCGACACTTTTTATATTGATTTTATTATTTCTCTGTCAGTAAAACCTGTTTTTTTGTAAAATGTATGTATTGTATCTTCTAATAACTACAATATTTTACTCTGAAGCATAAAAAACCTTTAAACTTCTTGCAGGCCTGAAAATTCGAGCGATTTTCGTGATACGCACAATATTGGTTAGAAATCGATGAAAATCAAATAAATTGAATTTATTTTTCATGATATTTGTTTTATTTACATGACGAAATAAAATCTGAGAGATTTCACTGCATTAAACGTATTTTCAGCGTTATTCTACTCCCGAGTTTTTTTAACCGACAGAAGACTTGAATTTTGAGGTCAAAACAATGCATACGATTTTGAAATTAAAAAAAACCCCGAATAAGACTAAAAAAAAAACGGAAAAATAGGCATCGAAGAGTGGTAATAGAAATTTTCTTCGTCAGACGGCAAATCGGGTTTTTTCAATCAATTATTGATTTTTCCCATAACCAAAATGAATTATTCCGCGTAAAATTGCCCAAACTTCGATTTTCGTAAAGACTTATCCTGCAAAAACACCGAAAAACTCACTTTTTTAGCTCCGCAATGCTAAAAACGATTATTCCGAAATGGTGGCTGAACCAAATTTGACGTTCTAAGGCTTTAAAAACTTCTAAAGACATGAGCTATAATTCAGTTGATGCACATTTGGGAAAAAATTGAGAATTTATGCTTGTTTTCCCGAAAAAAATGAAAAAAGCCTCAAAATTTGAATTTCGCGCGAAAAATCCATTGGAGCGCGTTTACTCGGCTCCGCCCACTTTTCAAATTCGGGACACGGTGAAAGGTGGAATCATTCCAGTGGTGCCAAGTGCCCGGGATTTCGGAGAGACACTGGGGTTAAAGTTTCCAAATTTCCTTCAACTTCTTTCTTGAACATCTTAAATGGTATTAAATGTTTTCCATTCATCCCCAAAATTTTCCAATCTGCACTTACTTAATTAAAAGTCGGGGGAGAGGGAGGTTTCCGAGGCAGCGTTTAAATGGTAGCTGCAAAAGTTTGGTCAATTTGGACTCTTTCCAACACTGGGGTATGAGGAAGGAGTGAGTAAACACAAAATCATGAAAATTACGAAACTCTATTCAAAATTATTTCGCGCGCGTTGGTTTTTCTCTCCGATAATGCAAAAATTTTCGCGCGCCTTTTCTATTTCTTGGGCCTTATTTGGATGCGTTGCGTGTGTGCGTCCGGGCGCGTTTACTCACTCCTTCCTCATACCCCAGTGTTCCAACCGTGGTCAAACATTTTGTTGCATTGCATTTAGTTGCAAAAATAAGGAAGGAGTGGTTTTAAATGTTTTGCAACACCCTACTTAAAAGCGGCAAAGCAGAGACAATAATAAGTCGATTATTAAAATCGAATGGCTACATCAGAAAATAAAACCCCGCCCACTTTGTTAATGGAATTTACGCGGGAAAATGAAACGGGCAGGGTTTCCCTTTCTGATGTAGAGACTGAATTTAACACTCAACAAAATCTTTAATTTTTGCAGCTTATTCGCCTCCAAGAAAATTTTAAAGAGTTTTTCGATTTGTTGACATTGGATCTGAAGCATTATAATGCTAATACACAATCATCACCGACAGATGTGAATTTCTCTATAGTTGTTCCAATAGTTCGAATTCATGTCATTTTGACAACAGAAGAACGTCCATACTTATATCACGCAGGCTATTCTGTGGATAATCTTTCAGGTACGGTTTTGAATTACTTATTCGCTTCTGAAGAGGCTGACCAAAAGAAGGTTTGTGTGAAAAAGTTTATTTTCAAAAAAAAGTTCGCATTAGAGCGACACTGCACACTGTGAGCAGCTATAAGTTTAATTTTAACACGTATTGAGAGGGAATTATTAAAGTCACAAAAAAGTTGTTCAATTCTGCTTTTCTAATTTTCATCAGTTTTCTTATCTTGAGAAATTGTTTCCACTGAACCATCCTTATTGAAATCTTCTTTGGTTCCTTCTCTGTTTGTCATTTCATGAGATATCCATGGAGTAATGTTTGATTCGAACATTTTTTGGCGTTCGCGAATTCTTGCTGGTACTCTAGCCTCACGTTCGGCTTGGCTAGAAACTGCGACGGTGCCGCTGTTGCTCTCCCTGTTCTCTTTGTTTTCGGCATTGGTTTCGCTTTCATCAGATATGTAATCAGCTTCGTCACTGTCAGTGTTGTCGCTGACGTCAGCATTTTTTTCCGTAGTCTGCAAAACAGGATATATAGATTTTATATTTATAAAATTTTCAAACTAACTGTTTGGAGGAATTTAGGTTTGTTTACTTGCATATGTCTCATAAATGGCGACTTTTTGCTGGGTCCCTGAGAAAGTCTCCAGAATCGCTCCATGTTCACCTTTTTGTTTCGCGTGGTCGTGGTTGTAACTTCTTCTTCCGTCTTCTTGGTTAACTCCTCTTGTTGTGTGGAAGCTTTATCATCATCTTCTTGATCTTCATCAATGTATTCGGTTTCTTCTTCTTCTTCTTCTTCTTCTTCCTTTTCTTTTTCTTCCTTTTCTTCCTTTTCTTTTTCCGTGACTGGTGGGTTTGTTGATGTGGTCGTTGGGACGGAATCAAGAGGAGATACTGATGTTACAGTTTTTTTGTTTACTGGTGCATTGCTAGAACAACATTGTGGAGCCACCAAACGAGATCGTGTTTTGGGACACACATTTTCTGTCTTTTTCTGCCAGTTGGTTTTGCAAATGTTGTTTGCTTCACTTGTAAGGTTAATAGCTTCACCTGCATTCAAAACGTGGAACCCATTAGTAGTGCAAACCATTGGGTTCTCTGTAAAAAATGCAATTGAAAAATTGTCTTACTATTGATAAGTTATATACCTTGAAGTCGGACAGCTAGATTTTCTGCCCCCGACAGGGATTTATTTTGCAATGAAAATATTTTGTTGTGGGCCAGGTCCAATGTATGAAGATTGGCGAGATGACCGAATGAAAGTTCCTTAAAGTATAATTAGTTTTTTTTTTTTTTTAACTTGCAATTAAGATTTAAAATCTCACTTGAATTGAATCAATATTATTGTTGGACAGAGAAACCATTCGCAAAAAGAGAGCTCCTTGGAAAGTTTGTTGCGTTATTTCTGTTAGACAATTGTTTGGCAGCCAAAGAAGAAGGAGGGGTGTTCCAGAAAAGGCTCCAGGGGCAACAGATTGAATGTGGTTGCTGTCCAAATTCAAGTGTTGGACGCTTTCTAGTCCACTGAACATGTCTTTAGTAACCTCGCTCATATTATTGTACGACAAATCAAGAACTTGAACTTGTTTGAACTGTTGCATCACGCCAGTTTCAAATGTTTCAATTTGATTATCATTCAAGTAAAGGTAGCGCAGATTTGGGACTTTTCGAATAGCTTCTTTGTCAATTTTAGTGATAGCGTTTCCATTTAAAGAAAGCATCGATAGTGAAGTAAGATTGGTTAAATCTCCTCGTTCCAGTGATACAATCTGCAATTATTCATGCAAAAATTACATTTGGGAACTATACCTTGTTATTTTTTAAATGTAGTGCAATAAGATTATTCATGTTTTTAATTGCCGCTGATGGAATTTTTGTGAAACAATTCGAGTCGAGAATCAAGTTTTGAAGAGAAGCTTGCACGTTGGCAAACGTATCTGGAGCCAACTGGCAAATTTGGTTACAAGCCAGATTGACGTCAATTAATGAAGACATATTAACGAACGATACGTCGGAAACATTTCCTATCTTGTTGCATTTGAGATTGAGGATGTTCAGAACTCTCATACCAGCGAGCGATTTTGCAGGTATCTTAAATATTCAATTATTGTGTGGTATTAGCATTAAACTGCCTACTTCTTGCAAACTATTTTCGGAAATTGAGAGTTCTTGCATCACGTTTTCTAAGCCGTGGAATGCGTGTTCGTGTATGCGTTGAATGCGATTCTTGTCAAGATTGAGCTTTTTAATCCTCAGGTTCTTGAAGGCTTTTGGACCAATCTGCAGTTACAATTTGTTTATCTGTGTTATGTGTGTTTTATTCTACTTCGATAATGTTTGCATTTTCTAATGCAATCTCTTTGATTTCTAAATGAGATGACTTCAGTTTATCGACAATCAGTAATCCATCCGTTCCACTGCATTTGATGACAGGTCCTTCCACAGTAGTCTCACACGAGCATGCTGTCTAAAAAAATTTTTAAATTAGTTTGTAATATTTAATTGGCAACTAACCTGATTATTAAACAATTTCGGGCAAAACGCCTGCACTCCTATCGCTAGAAAAAGGAAAACAAATATGCGAGAAAGCATTCTTTCTTGCAGTTGTCTCAGGAGAATGTGAGTCGCGTAATGAAATCCGAATGAAGATAGGTATCTAAAAAGATAGGTATGAAGGGGAGGAGAAACGTCTTAGAGTAGGTCAAGGACTACTTTTGATTCTAATGTTGGTTATCTAAAAAAGAAAATTAGATCACTTCGTCCTTCGCGGGCGAAATATACAACCCATGATTGTTGACATCCCGACGAGATGTTAATCGCAACATGAACTCAAACTCGGCAATTGATTGCAAATATTCTACATTTATCTTAAGTGTTCAATTTAACGAAAATAGTGATTAAAATTTATTAAAATTGGCATTTTTCGATAACTAGATGGTATCCAATATTTTTTAACAGTAACAAGCCTTCTGGTGATTACTTCGCATATTTTGTTTCTCATTCAATTTATTCCTAGTAACGGGAATTGTTATTTCTTTACCCTAACTCGGTCACGTTTTCAGGATCATCGTGGTGAAGTTGATAAACTTACTTGCTTGTGCGAGACACACAAAAAAATAGACAAGCGTACAGACAAATTACCCGCGTTGACAATAGATATACATGAGACAGAATCTATAAAATGTGTAGAGGTGTTTATAATCTAGAAATTACGAATACATTTCATTTTAGGTTACAATAAAGTAATTTACATTACAAACAACAAAAAAATGCATGTTTAAATTATACAAGCAATGATCTTTGATTTTTTTTCCTCATTTTCTTGTTGAAAAGATTGCGGCCACATTCATTGAACTGTGTCGAGAGTATTCGCAAGGAAGTCCATTTTGAAGGGGGAAATGCGCATTTGCTGAGATAAAAGTAGGAAGATGATGTGATTCACTAAAGAAAGAAATCTCAATCTACCAAGGTGATCAAGGGATCTTTGTGAACCTCTTTTCGTCTTGCCAGGAGCATATCGTTGCCCTGATGGCCGATGAGCTCGAAAACAGCAATCAAAAAGACCAAAGAACTAGCGGAGAAGAAAAATAGAACCACCAAAATGCGGAACGCTATTTCCATCAAAATCTATCAGTATATGGAAGGAGCATTTTACTTCCATGCAACGCTGATTTCCTACTAGATGATAATTTTGTCATTGCACTCACAACAAACAACAAACAATGAACAATAAAATATTTATTAGAGATCACATTTGTAAAAAAAAATGTCAAAAAAGTAGTTCCACACAGGTTTTTAAAATTATTATTCGCAGACAGACTTTTTGTAAAATTCAAACGCAAAAATCAAACAAAAAGAGGGTGCATAATTGGGAAAAGAATGCTCTCTGTGAAGTGAAAACTTTTTTTTAAAAACAGTTGTTCATATTACTGCTGATAATAGTTGCAATAATTTGAACCTGGATTGTAAATCCATGCCGGTGGTTCATCAAAGAATTCAAGATTCTTTTTATGGTACCCGTGATAGCTTGGAGGATTGCAGTTGTTCGTGAAGCCTGCACCGTTCAAATGTTTTTTCGAATGTTCATTCTCAATTCGTAATTGCCTGTAAACAATGTACTATTTTTTCTTCAGTTGATATATTTACCTATGCTTGTTCAAACATAATACAATGACTACAACCACTAGTACCAGTACTGCAACTATCACGCATATGAGCATCAATGCTGTAGGAAACATGTGTTTCTTGGAAGAGTTTACAGGCGAGGTCTTAATTTTAACGGTATTAAGAAAAACACGTATTTCCTACCGTATTACTTGGTAGCGCTGCGGGAACAATTAGCTCAATTTTTTCTGCTTCTATGGAATGCAATGGGGCCCTGAAAAAATTTATTTTTGTTTTCTACAAATAGGGTAGGTCTTACTGTGGCGTGGTCCGAGGTTCAATTACAATTGATGGAGGCAATGTATGTGTATTCTTATTTTCCATCACATCGGTGAAGGATCGGACAGAGCTTGACTTAGATAATATTGGTCCCTTTTTAAGAAACGGTATTGGGAACGGAGAAAGAACTCCAGGATTGTCAAAAGCGGTTTGTGTGGTAGAAGAGACGTTCTTATTTTGAGTTATAGCCGTTTTTGGCACACTTTCTTCTGTCTCCGGCGATGCTGTTACTATGTTATGAAAAAGGTTTTCATTTATCGGTTTGACCGAAAATAACGGTTGTTCTGTTGGAGGCATATTTGTTATGAAGTGCTCTGCGATGTTTGATTGTGCCTGCGTGTTTTTGGCGATTTGCAACTTTGGGATCTAGATTTTGTTTGTTTTAAACTAATACAATTTAACAAGCTTCACCTGAATCAGTTGTGGCTGTTCTGTAGTAGTTGATGGCACAATTGAACTTCCATTACAAATTAAATTGGGACTGCCTTTGAAATAAACGCCATTCCCGTCTTGCAGCATATGAATGTTTTCCGTGCACACGAGGGGATTTTCTGTGGTTAAAAAAGGGTTATTATTTTGTCATCTCAATTTTCTTAATAATTGAAAAAAAATTCACGAGAAAGGAAATTGTTTGTTTGTTATTTTTACCAATTCACGCGATGTTTAAATATGTTCAAAAAACACAGGTAGAGAAACGATATTTTTCCACGATATAGCATTTATAGTGAAGAGACAGAGAGATTGCTTTGCGTTTCTTCACTATCAATGATATATCGTGGAAAAATATCGTTTCTCTACCTGTGTTTTTTCAACATATTTAAACATCGCGTGAATTGGAAAAAAAAACAAACAAATGTTTTCCTCGAGAATAATCCCATTATTGTGTTTTCAATCGACTTGCGACATGAGAACGCGAGACTCCGCCCACTTTTTTGAGGACGACCACGCGAACACAGTGATATTTGAAGAGACGCAGGCAGATAGCGCACAAAAAAGTGGGCGGAGTCTCGCGTTCTCATATCGCAAGTCGATTGAAAACACAATATATCAAACAACCTTTTAATAGAATTGTGCCAACTCTCCTGTTGAATGCAGAATACGGTGTTTTCTTCAACTTGTTGTTGCTTAAATCCACAAATATCAAATTTAATTGTGAAAGAAACGTTGATGCTGGGATTTCGCTAATATTGTTTTCTGCTAAATCCAGCATAACAAGTGATGGGACGTTGTAAAATGCATTACGATCAATTTTTTTAATCTGAAAGTTTACATTATTTTATCAGGCTAAATAATAAACGAACTTGATTGTTTCTAAACGAAACTTGTTGAAGATTTGGCATTCCGGATATGGTTTCTGCGGGCAATTCAGTAAGGTTATTTTCAGAGAGAACTAAAATAACGATTGAGCTGTTTGTGAAAGCTTTCGAGCTAATAGTTGTGATTAAATTTTGTCCAAGATAAAGTTGACGAAGTTGCTTCAAACCAGATAAACAATTGTTTGGAATCTTGACAATTTCGTTCCCTGTGAGATCTAGCATTTCGAGTTGTTCAAACGATTGAAATTGATAATCGTGAAGATTTTTGATTTTGTTTCGTGATAAGTATAAATATCGCAGATTTGGAACATTCAAAAACGATTGACGATTGAGTTCGGTTATATTGTTTCCAGCGATATTGAGCATTTTGAGAACTGGTAGGTTCAAAAAACTCAATGCATCTAATTGCATGATCTGATTTTGATGTAGATGTAGTGATTGCAATTGTTTCAAACCACGGATGGCTAAATTACAGTGAATAACTTGTTTAAAAGGTTTTTATTTACCTGAAGATGGTACTGCTTTCAGCTTATTGTGACCCAGATTAATGACTTGCAGAGAGTTTTTCACCTTTTGAAAAAAATTTGTATGAATACTCACGATAGAGTTACTTCCCAAATTTATATCGTATATCTGAAATGTTACATTGATTTTAAAAATCAAAAATTTTGAAACTTTCGTTGAAAATTTTTCCACTCAAAAAGCTTGGGGTGCAACTAATAAACTATAATATTTACCTTATTGAGAGTCGGAATCACATCATTTTCTTGGATTTCCGTAATAGAATTGTTTGAAATATCCAAACGGAGAATATTTGGAAGAGCTGATAAAGCAGAAGATGGTATCTCAAAATTAAATATTTTGAGGATATAAATATATTTGTAAAAAACTTACTTTTTTCAATAGATTGTGATGAAGTAACAATTCCTCGATAACTGGATTTATTCCATGAAAAGCTTTATCACTGACATCATTAATTTTATTTTCTGATAAATCAAGTGTTTTGATATATAACCCCGAAAACATCTCTGGCAATAACTTTGTGAAACCAGAGTTTTTCAACGTTAGCGATTGTATCAGTCCAAGAAGCGATTGATGAGTGCGAAGGAGTTGCATAGTTTCGTAGCCAGAACCACCAGAACAGTCCAAAATAATTCCATTGTGCACTTCTTGGCACGCGCATATTCGGCTTACAATATCGGGACAAGCTATGGCACATCCAATAAATACGTTTATCAGCCATAGAAACGTTGCAAGGTGCAGCATTGTTTCTGTCATAGATATTTTAGTTCTATTGGTATGTCACTGACGATATCCGTACATCTAGGTCAGTCAGCGGTCATTCTCCTGCGTCTCTCTGCATTTTTGCGTATTGCGGGCCAATGTGACCCATAATCGTCGCGCATGAATGACTGTACTACAGGCTGGTACTGTTCAGTACGAATAGAATTCGACGAAAATAACACATTTTTTACAGGAAGAACTGTTCATTTTAACAGCTTTCAGTGAAAAAAATTGTCTTGTCACTAAAAAAAACTTGTGAATAATAACATAATAATTTGTAAAAATAGAAATGTACATTAAATTTAAAAAAAAACCTTTTTTCAGTAATGCGCGGGCTGCTATCGCAGTTTTTTAGTCACCTAAAATAAATAAATATATTAGAGTTGCAACTTGAATAGAAGTATCCTAAAACAAAAATCCTAACACAAGAACTTTGAAAAAAAGTTTCTATAATTTTACGGACGTCAATAAGTGTATACAAGTGAATCAAAATGAATAAAAGTTAAAGAAAATAACCGTTGTGATCTGGATTTGGAATAATTTATTAAAAAAAGGTTCAAAGGAGGTGCCAACTTTTTGGGGAAAGTGGCTTTGAAATCTCACAAAAAAATTTCTCTGATCTTTAATGTTTTTTTTACAAAAAAAAAAAATGAAAGACCACGGGAGTACACGAAGTCGCGGCCTGGGAAACCGGCTGTCAGCATTTTTTTTTCTTACATTTTTTTTATTTCTGAAATAGAGCAAACCTATATTTGGCAGATTTGTAAATAACTTACCAAAAAATAATGAAAAAATGAAGGAAATAGAAAAAAAAACCATTTATTGCTGAAAACAAAAAAATTTTATGGTACGTCCAAAGTAAAAAAAAGCGCAAAAAAAGACGAAAAGAGGCGTCCAAAGTAACTTTGTTTTTGCGTCTTTTTTTTTGTTGTTTACCGCCAAACAAGCAAAAAAAAACAATTGTAAACATGTTTACAAGTGCGCGCCTTTTTTTACTTTGGACGTACCATTAGAAAAGAAGTTGTTCGCCGCCGGCCTAGAAAACCTCGTTGTCGTGCACTCCCCGTGGTCTTCTATTTTTTTTTAATTTGGCAAAAATCAGGAATTTTTTTTTGTAATTTTGATGTGCAATACACCCTACAATAGTCAACAAGAATCGGTGGGCACTAAACAGTTTATTGAATGAATAGTGAGTTCAATGAGCTTTGACCAAATTTTTGTGTAACAGGTCAAATAAAAACATAATAATATTTCCATCTTGTTTTTAAACTTTCAGATATGATAGACACAAAACTCACAACTGGTAGTCAAGATGGTCAAGTGAAGACATCATTTGGCAATGTTGACATGATTAAAAAGGACGAATCACTTGCGAAATTTCCAGAGTTCCCAATTATTGGAATTGACACTGGTTTGTTAATGGGGCGCTGCTATTCATCGTTTGCAAATAATAATTAGTTGCAATAAAATACAAACCATTTGAATGGTTTGCAACGCTATTGCTCTCCAAATTTGGATTTTGTCGAGAAAAAGCGCGGTAATCGACGAAATAACGTTGTGCTCGGCATACACAGAGTCCGAACAAACATCTAGATCTGGATTCTAATTATATTTTAAAAACATTCACAATTTAAGAATCTTCCACACTTGATGAAAATTCTTCCATAAACACTTCAATTGAAGATGAAGGATCATATGATTATGAAGATATGATTATTGTTGACAGAGAGGAGAACTTTGATACTCCCGGTAATTTTTTTTGGTTATTTTAATTTGGTATAAAACGAGCATTGTCCACTGCCGGAAGGGATCGTGCAACTTGGCACAGCTTGGGGTTCGCAGTATCCAGGATGGAAACTGAAGTCGAACCTCACAAGTATCACAAGTATTTTATAAACTGTATTTTTATTTTTACACACAATCAGTTGACAAGAGGTGGCAGTGTATGATGTGTTTGGTTGTTGTTGACTATTGGGGAAAAAATTAAGAAAATATCAGAGAATATGTGCCAAATTTTATTTTGTTCTCCTTAATAACAAGAAATGCGGCATCAAAATCGTTGTATTGACACCCGACTTTTCGAGAACCGTCCACTGTCAGTACCTTGAAGCTGATCATTATCATCGTGATATCTTTACAATATATTTCAGATTTGGCTGAAGAAGCGATAGTTGTTGAAGAGCGAGCAAAAAATGATAAGATTTATCGTTGCGTAATGTCCGAAATGGTAATTGGGAGTTAAATTCTTGTAATGTTTAAATTAACTGACAGATCAATTTATTTGTGATACAACTGGAAAATATTGAATTAGCTGGAAAAATTAAAATGAATAACTTAACAATCGATGGACGGATAAAACAGCAAGTTTTTAAATTAATTTTTTTGCTAATTGCGGGTTCTAGTTGCAATTGAGTTTTTTTACGATCCGCAATACTTTTTATTTTTGGCAAAACGTTTGTTTGGACAAGCTTGGTGCGCAGTCCATTGCCACAGAAGCGCTTCTGATAGTTTTTTCCTGCGAAATCCAATCTCACTGGTGAAGCGCCACGGGCCCGCGGCGGGCCCGCCAGCGGACCTCTGACAGCTAAAAGAGCACACGCGTGGTACACGCAGCGGGCCCGCCAGCGGTTCGCTAGCTGCTACATCGCGGGGGTGATTCCCTCCTTGCTTTTTTCTTTATTTGATATTTTCTGATGAAAACTGACACAGTTCGTGTTTCTATCAATATTTATTGAAAAAAAAATAAAACAAAAATTCAATACAGCAATTATTTATATTATTCTAAAATTCGTCGTTGTGGTTGTCCCGCTCATCTCAGCATGATCGTCCTCATCAAGATGGTGCACGTGTCTGAAAATTCAGTCAATTTTGTTGTGTAAGATATTCGGCCTCCCGGAGAATGATAATCTTTGTTATCTTTCTTATATAGAAAATTTTAGATTAGTCTGTGTGTTTGTTTGTGTTGTCTCACACACAAGTTTGCAGTCGACAAAACTCGAACCCACGACCTTTCGATTGAAGTTCAAACATGCTAACCAATCTACCACAAGGATCGCAAGAAATTGAGAAAAATAGGGAAAAGAAATGATTACCATTTCTATAAAAAAAAAAAAACAAAAATCAGTAAAAATAAATGTTTGACCAAGGCGACTTAGTCGCCGCAAGCTGCAGTCTTGTTTATTTTTAAATTTTTATTAGGCAAAGCGCTCTAATTTGTATGACACAAATTCCGTTCAATTCAATGTCTTTGCTTATTTATTTGAAGTTCAAACTTAACAATGTATAATTTTTTGCAACGGACATTTAAAAATATACGTTTTGACTTGAGGAAACGCGAGCGAAAACCACTATCACATGGGCATGTGGAACAATTTTACAAAGCCAAAATAGTGTCGATTTTTATATCATTTAACTTTGGGCCTCCTTTGTATGAATTTTCAGTTAAGCGCCGGGCGCGTTTGCTCTCTACCGGCGCAGAGTCTGTGCTCCATGGCCGTTACAATCAATTCTTTTTTTTTTCAAGTATTTTCACTCTTGCACAAGCTATAGCCACTGAGAATTGTCTACTCGGTAAACGCCTGCAACTGTTACGCAGACTTTGGCAACTTTTACGCAGCTCTTACGCAACTGTTAATTTACGCGCTATGGGTTTCTGCTAAAGATCTGCTCAAAAGCTGCGCAACTAAGGGGCTGCTACTGCTTTCACTTTGCTTTTCGTTCCTTTTCTCTTTTCTACTAGTAAATAAAACATACTTTTATAATTATTATTTTTATTTAAAAAAAGAAATAGCATTTAATACACATTATTTTCATCTCAACAACAAAAGAGCCGTGAAGGGCATGAGTGTCGGCGGTGGCTGGAAGGCGTCCTGTGAGAATGTCACGGCGAAGTTGGAGGAAGACGTAGTATCGTGCGTGATCGTCGACAATAGTGGTGGGTGTGGTCGGGTAGAATTTGACCTCAAAAGAGAACTCCCAAGGAAGGTCTGTAAAGTTTGTTTTGGGCTTTTAAGTCAACTGGGAATCATCAGAACACCAAAAAAAAAAACCAACTTTTCAATTGCTTATCATTATACAACCAGTGTCTGATGCCTTCCTTTGTCGTAGAAGCAGTGAGAAAAGTACTAGCGTTCTTCGATCGACAAGTCGCTCGTCACCTGACGGAACAATGCTTCACCCTCGGAGCCGCGCTGAACGATATATTTTTTTATTTTTGTTATTTTAAGTTTTACGCCCGTCCAAACAACTTACGTTAACCTCAAACTCCTTGTAAACTCCATCCGGCAGGCGAACTCGTGGCGCCTGCATTTTGGGATCTCTCGGGTGTTGGCTGGGCGCCGGTGACGTGGCGGATGGTGGATGGTGTTGTTGGTCGACGGGTTCTCTGTCTCTACCCATTTGCTCTGGAAATTAGGAATTTATTTGGCGCTCTCGGGAAAGAGAGAGAGAGAGAGAGAAAGAAGTTAGACGGTTATAGAAAACGAGGCGCGTCATCGGTGCCGCGCGGGTGCATTTGAATCGCAAAAATGCTGTGACACTTTTCAAAAGGGCGACCGAACTGGGCGGAAGCATGCTTTGCGGGGGGAGTTTTTGTGATTAAAAGTTTAAAGGTGAGCCTAAAAAGATAAAAAAAAAAGGTTACTGGGAGCCGATTAAACACTGTAAAAGCCTTTAGACTTTAAATCACAAAACATTCCGTCACAAAGCAAGCTTCCGCCCATCTCCCTCCGGTCGCATATTTGAAAAGCATCACACATGCTTCCGGCGCGTTGCCGCTGAACTTTCCGGACAAAAAATCAATGCAGAATTAGATTAATATATGAAACAAATCAAAAGCGATGCGAAACCGCACAAAAAAACGAGCAAAAAAAAGTTTTTTTGGGTTGGGCAAAACACGAACCCGCGACATTTGGATTTGTAATCACGGGCACTACCAACTGAGCCACAGAGGACAGAAATCTCTGCAGAACTGAGTGCTTATAAATGAATGATTAAGAGTGTAACGTGAGAAATAGTGGCGACCAGGCTTGTGCGAAAACGAAAACGAAAGTTTTCGATTTTTTCAAGATTTTTCGAAAAAAAATTTCGACGAAAATTTTTTCGACATTTTTTTTCAAAAAAAAAAAAAATCGAAAATGAAATTCGTTCTCGACTTTTTCGATCACCCCGTTTTCGCACAAGCCTGGTGGCGACGAAGTAAATATTCGCGCAAAAATGATTTTCTTATTATTTATTAATCACATTTTCTTTTTTTTTTTCCTCGAAAATATTTTTTGAAAATAAATGAACCTTCCACGTTTCCGAAAAACATAAAAATTTGAAAACAAAAAGACACAAAACGCGTTTTTATTTGAAAAAATGGAAGAAAAAAATAATTATTTTGCGCTATATAATGTGGAATTCGTGACGAGAATGTCTTTTTTCATCTTTTAATTTACCACGGAGTAAAATAATGATAAAAAAATTGCAAAAAAAGCAAAATACCGACGAAAAAACGGAAAAAAACAAGCAGAGAACAGACGGGCGGTGCCACGATATTTTGTCGCCAGGTGCGGCGCGTGTCGTCGCCAGGTGCGGCGCGTGTCGCGTTTAAGATCTGCGTAACATCTGCAGCCACTTGGGTGCTGCTGCGGCCGCTTTTAAGATCTGCGTAACATGTGTTGCGATCTTCAATGTCTGCGTAACATCTGCTACTGCGTTTAAAGTCTGTTTAAAGTCTGAAAGGAGCTCCAAGTCATGCGCAAAAGCTGCTATAGCCTCTTAGATCTGCGTAACAGTTGAAGGCGTTTACCGAGTAGTTATTATAAATCAGCAGAAAACGTCGTTCAAAACACCCGAATTGTTCAGAGCTTGGAATAATCTTTTCTAACGCGAGAACGCTAGTATCGGTTCTCAAAATTATAAATGGACCGGTTTATTCAAGAGAAGAATATAATTGCTTAATGCTCGACAGAATTTAAGGCAAAACTATTACTCAAAACTCATATTTTTGTTTCATTTTAACTAGACAATTCTCGGCGGCTTTCCCCGGTGTAACGGTGAAAAGACCCCAAGTGCCTTCAGTATGCTACACTTCAAACTTAATCGATTTGTATCAAACTTCGGCAGCCTTGTTTCACTCAGTTTAAAAAATGTTCCGCCAACTAGCTGAAAAAACGCACACAAACCTCACACAGACACAGGTACAAAAGACATGAATAAACACATATTTTTGCTTTATTTTTGTTGTAAAAAATAAAATTTTGAACGAGCACAACCGAAATCACGGTCTACAAGTCACATAAGTGTTTTTGTTCGTAACAAAACACGCCTAAATTTATTCGACGATGCTTTTTTAAAAACTTTCCAAAAATTCTGCACTTTTGCATTTGTATTGCATTTGCATGGGCCCGCGCGCGGTTCACCAGTGCTAGAACATAAGTGGTAAAAATTTATTAAAACTTTTTTAGGATATCTTTCAATGAACAACTTGCCATAGAAAGGAAAGAAGTAAACAGTATAATGAGAAGTAAAATTGACACTAAAACTGATTTAACCGACTGGGTTTCAACTTTTGTGTTGGAAGCACCTGCCGACGATCGTGTTCTTTATGCTAAAGTAAGTTTAAAATCAGTCGAGACTAGAGTGTTCCAAAATCAATGAAAGCTTTTTGAATTTTTTTTTACCACAATTTATCGTCAAAATCGTGGCGAGACTAGCTAACTTTCCCACCACAACTTATCGCAGAGGGTCGCTTCATCATGAAAAATTTGACCAATTTTCCAAATGTATGTAGTGCGTCCACAATGAAATTAGGCAATGTCAAACACCTTTCCGACCAAACGTATACATTTTTAAGTTGTTAATTTTAGATTGAAGTCAACCACTTAAACGCAACAATTAGCAATGAAGTGTTGTCTTATTTGTCAGCTTTTGTAAACGATGAAGATGCTCCAAGAAGTACGGTACGACTGGTGGTGCATGTGCATAATTCAAACATTCACATTGTTGATAGTAAAAAATCAAAACCATTCCGATTGAAAATCAAAAGTCTTTCTATTGAGCAAGAAGAAGATTAGCTGCATATTTTCGGGTCTTCTTTAGTAATCTGTAGCACACGCCACTGATGACGCAACGGGTTTCATATTTTTTGTTTCGCTGTGTCTTGATTTTTATCAATGACTCACTTTTCCAAACTGTTTCAAACTTCTCTGTTAATTTTTAAAATTTTATTTTTTCTCTGCGATGCAAATCGCGTCATCGGCTAGGCGTAAAATAGAACGAAGTGCCCGACAATATGTACAACTGATCAATCACCCATTGTTTTGTATACTTTTTTCGTGTATTCCTGTTTTTTTACTGGCTTGTTTTTGTCTTCTTTTGTAAAAATAAATACATCAAACACAAAAATAAGATTATGGCCAACTTTCAGCGCCCTGGAGTGGAGTTTCTCGAATAACGGGCGGCATTCTACGTTTAGGGCAGTTACGCAGCCTATAATCCCGGAAAAATAACCAGGAGAAAAACATGGTAAACATTTTTCAGGTGGTCCGAAGCAGGAATTCGTGCCCAACTGAAGGAACAAGACAAGCCGGATCGAGGCTACCCCGAACCAGAACGTTCCCGCATCAGAACTGTGACCCTAGTCAGAACCGTTCGAATAAGAACTGTTCCGAATCAGAATTGTTCCAGAACCGTTTTTTTCAGATATTTTACGTATTGAAAATGGGTTATAAAAATTATCAAAACCGCATTCTTCAGCGCGAAATAAGTTTTTTTCAAAACACTTATTTTCGTACTTATTATTAAATTGTTTTTTTTTTGGTTTTTAGCCAAATTTCTTCGCACTCATTTCGATCCTAAACTACCGATCATAGTGGCTGCCGACGCGTCGAACTATGGGATTGGAATTGCCTTATTTTTCCTATCGAGAAGTTCCATAGATATCTTCATGGTCGGAAATTGACTCTTGAATTCGACAAAATTTTGTCGATAATTTGTCGATAAAATGTCGACATTTATCGACAATTGTCGACATTTTATCGACAAAATTTTGTCGTGTTTTATCGACATTTTGTCGATAATCGCCGACAATAAAATTTCCTCGCTAAATATCTCGCTTCGTAATTTCGGAATGTCGTTGAATCGTTTTCAAAAAAATGTATTCCAGGCGTAAAATATTTTTTTTTAACCGATTCCGTAAAAGGTAAAATTTAAGAAATTCATATGGTGTATTCATTCGAGTTGCTAAATTAAAACATTAAACCTTGCCAACTTGTTTCCCACAAGTGTTAAGTTTCGGTGTATTTTTTCGTGGTATTTAGTGGGCGTGGTTTCTCCACAATAAAATTTGTCAATACAATTTTACAATTTTTTTTTTGGAGATCGAGGAAGTTGATCAAGATTTTTTTACAAATATAATGTACTTTTTTTTTGGTGAAGCTATTTTGATGATTTTTTTTTCAATGAATTTGTTGAATTTTGAATTTCTCTGCAGGCTCTACGGCGTGTTTGATGGAAAATTGGAAAATAAACCTTAAACTGCGCGGGCTTTTTTCCCGAATAAAAAATTCTGGCTTAAGAGTTGTCGCATTTTTCGGTGCTACCTCGGAATAGAACTCGCTCGAACTAGAACTGTAGCAAAATAGGACTGTAGCGAAATAAAACTGTTCGGAATAGAAATGTTTTGGAATAGAACTGTAGTGAAGTAGAACTGAAGCTAAATAGAACTGTCCCAAAGCAGAACTGTAGCAAAATAGAACTGCCTGAAGTGGAGCTGTAGTGACCCAGGAAAGCTAGAGAAGCTCGAATAAGTATTCAGTTGTACATGGCAGTGTGGATTTTCGAAGCAGTTTCGATAAATTCTTCGATAAATTTTTCGATAAAATTATCGAGAAATTATCGAAAAATTATCGAAAATTTTGTGTCGAAAAAATATCGAAAATTATCGAAATTATTTTCGATAATTTTCGATAATAAAATATCGAAATTTTATCGAAACCAGTTTCGATGAATTCCTCGATAATTTTCGACATTATCGAAAATTTTCGATAATACGAGTAGACGGCCCGCCTCTCTTCTGCAAAGCATAGCGAACGTCGGAACCCGTGAGGTGTCGGCTATTGAAAGTATGTATAGCCTTCATGGGGAGACTGGTCCCCATGATTTGGCGGCTATCTGGCAGCTATCTGGCATCTGCCTGGCAGTTATTTGGCAGCTATTTAGCAGCTATTTGGCAGCTATTTGGCAGTCACTTGGCAGCTATTTGGCAGCTATTTAGCAGCTATCTAGCGGCTATTCGGCACTAGATGACCCGAAAAAGAACTGTGCGGAATAGAACTGGCCGGAATAGAACTGCGCGAAATAGAACTGCCGGAATAGAACTGTCCGGAATAGAACTGTCCGGTATAGAACTGTGCGGAATAGAACTATCGGAATAGAACTGTCCGGAATAGAACTGTCCGGTATAGAACTGTCCTGAATAGAACTGTGTGGAATAGAACTGTCCGGAATAGAACTGTCCGGTATAGAACTGTCCGGAATAGAACTGTGTGGAATAGGACTGTCCGGAATAGAACTGGCCGGTATAGAACTTTCCGGAATAGAACTGCACGAAATAGAACTGTCCGGTATAGAACTGCCCTTGGCAAAATAAAGCAATCCATTTTCGATAATTATCGATAATGTCGAAGATTATCGAGGAATTTATCGAAACTATTTTCGATAATTTTCGACATTATCGATAATTATCGAAAACATTTTCGATAATTTTCAATATTTTATTATCGAAAATTATCGAAAAATTTGTCCAATTGGCCGATTATCGAAAAGTTGTTTTCGATAATCCACACTAGTACATGGTGGGTTATTGAGTTCAATTCCGCGCAGCGGTTTTTCTTGTACAGCTCCATTTCAGGTAGTTCTATATTGCAACAGTTCTATTTCAAACGAGTTTTATTCCGGGGTAGCACCCATTTTTCTACCGTAGGCTGCATTTAGCTGCACAGCCACTCATCGCATTAAATTTATACATACGAATATGAGACGCAGAGTAGCAGAGTGCGAGGATATTGTTCTCAGGAAATTTTTGGCTAATAGCCATTGAAAACGGCTAATAGCCACCGATTCGGAGCGTGTGCCATATGTATTTGGCACACTCCGTATATTCAATGGCTATTAGCCGTTTTCCATGGCTATTAGCCGTTTCCGTCGGCTATCATTTTCAAAAATTTTCCATTTCAAATTTCGGTCATCTTCTGGCTGGAAAAAGTCGCAAAATCGCTGAGTAAGCACAAAGATTGTTTACTATAATTGTTGAATGGACATATTCTATGGTTGCGTTGACAAAAGACGAATTTTTTATAGGCGGTGGTATTACCCCATAATGGCTAATAGCCCTTTTCGGCGGCTAATAGCCATATTCGACGGCTAATAGCTATAATGGCAAATAGCCAAATTCGTCGACTAGTTGCCATTATTGCCCGCTATTAGCCTTTTCGGCGGCTATTAGCCATTTTCAGTGGCTATTAGCCACCTAGACGCCGAATCTCGCCATAACGCGCCAAAAATTTCCTGAGTTGTTTTGTAGCAAACTCTCGCCGGAGAGACGCAGACACTCACAATCAGGGGACCCAATATTGCCAATAACGTTCCGGCCAGCACGCCGTGGGTCCTTAACTTCTCGTCATCAGAACACATTGACAAAAAATAGATGGATAATCCTATCTTTTATGGAATCACGCAAACAAAAAACATTTCTTTTTGTTTCTCTTTTTGTTGAAAAATTATTCCGCATGATCACATTTAAATGTATGCGAAAATTTCAACCTCATTTGTCGATAAAATTGTCGGAACAACTATTGTCGACACTCATTTATCGACATTTTATCGACAAAATTTTATCGACAATTTTTTATCGACAAAATGTCGATAAAATTTTGTCGAAATTTTTGTCGATAAAATGTCGACAAAATGTCCAATATTTTATCGACATTTTGTCGATAAAATTGCGACAAATTTTTATCGATAAGTTGTCGACAATTTGTCGATAATTTTGTCGATAAATTTGTCGACAAAATTGTCGATCTCGTGTCGACACTGCACACTGTTCGTCATAACCATTTGAATGCTCCCACATTGACTACGCTGGACCGATCAATGGCATCTACTACCTCGTTGCTACAATTGCTCTTCTCATTCCGATCTTTGCAAGATTCGGAAAGCCGAAGACACTCGTCTCGCGAGACGGTACACAGTTTAGCGTATCGGAACTTGCCACTTCTGCGCATCACGTGGAGTCCGTCATCTACGTTCGCCTCCATTCCATCCGCAAAGTAATGGTCAAGCCGAACGTTTCGTCGACCCTTTTAAACGAGCACTTTAAAGGATGAGAAGGGAAAGAACGACACAGGAAGCTCTGCAAAAGTTCTTGATGTCATATCGATCTACTCCATGCTCAAGTTCTCCCAACGAATTGTCGCCGGCTGAAAACTTCATTTGTCGTAAAGGGAATACAATCATGGACTTAATGTTACCTACTTCTCATGGCGTGTTTGGAACGTGATCCAGCAATGGAAAGGATGAAAGAGAAGTTCAACCGACTTTGTCGGGCAAAGAGGAAATAATTCTCAATGAGATCGTCATGCCAACCAACTGCGTCGGCAGGATCATCAAGTTCCGACCACCGCTTTTGGGAATGCTCGATGTGCCGTCACAAACTTCACACAGTAATTCGCCTACAATCTGCTCACCACATCTGCCTTTTCAACACCTTCCGCAAGCATCACAACATCTACAATCTCTTCAAACAATCATCACTTTCCCGCCGTTTATCGTCAAATATGGATAATCAATGGAAATCGATGGACTCGTTGTCTTCAGTGAATCTGCCGTCACAACAAAGGAATTTGTCGTCGTCGGTGTGTCTATCATTGGATGATGCAGCAATGGATGGCTCTTCGTCGGATGGTTCAACAATGGCTCGTGCTGGAACTTGTGCTCCTGTGGCATTATCGTCGCCGCAAGGATTGGCTTGACCTCCACCCCTTTGTGGCTCCGAACGCGCTTCGAAGATTCCTTCTCGCTTGAACATGGCTCTTAGTGGAAAGTTGTACAAGTAGAAGCTCAAGTGCAAGCGAGATAGATTATACGACCGACATTGTATATTGTTGGCCCGCCAAAATGGCCAAACGCGCTCCGCTGTACTCAACGCTATGTGATTTTCATTTTGGTTTCCAAATTATTTCATTTCACGTTGAATTTACACGTGAAATAAAATAATTTGGAAACCAAAATGAAAATCGCATAGCGTTGAATACAGCGGAGCGCGTTTGATCATTTTGGCGGGCCAACAATAAATAACTAGTATTATGTTTTCACATAGCGTTGTTCACCTCTAACGCGTACATTTTTTATGTGACGTTTTACCCGCCAACTCGTTCCTATAAAAGTAGAGTTTCCTCTCATTTGGGAGTTCTCCTCCCGCCACCCATATCATCCCTATTATTATCTGAAGGTCTGCTGAATAAACCCTCTACAAGCAAAGACTTCAATAATTACAGGGTGGGGAATAATTATGGAGCCGCATTCAAAACGGTGTAAAATCGTTTAAACATGAGATTGTTTTTTACAAATCTAACAAAATGTTCATTAAACAACAGCAAATAAGTGGCAAAAACAGTTTTCAAATCGTCCACCTTTAGCCGCGATGACAGCCCAGAGTCTCTTCGAATACGAGTCAATGACGGCACGCAGGTGTTGACAGCAAGATCGTCCCACGCCTTCTTCAAAACTATTTTCAAGGCTCCTAAATTTGCGTTATTCTTTGTTGCGACTTGCTGGGTTAAATATCCCCACACTGCAAAATCCATCGGTTTCAAATCCGGACTCGAAACAGTCCATTGAGGAAACCAGGGGAATCGGCTACACACCACTGTTGAAAGGCTTTTGCACATGGAGCAGGTGCGCCGTCTTGCTGGAAGATTCGATCACGATTTTCAAAGTGGGAATGGACCAAGGAAGCACTTCGGACTCCAAAATGTTCTCAATTTAGTATTCCGTGTTGATTTTGACTGCCTCATTCACGAAAACCAGTTCAGTTCTTATAAGACCACCATGGATGAAGAATTATACGTTTTATTAAGGCATTTGTCTTTCTTATAGGCAGACTGGAAGTCTTCATCAATGATCCTGTCGTTCTGACCATTTTTATTGGCTTCCACGGTGAATATTTTCACATCTGTGAAGAGTGCCCTCAGGTGCGTGCCAAGTCGCGCTCACAACGATAGCAGACCGAGGTGGTGAAGCGGCCATCATTATTCTCAAGTTTTATATTATTCGCTAAAACATTGCAAAATAGTTAAAAAAAACAATATCACCCTTATATATAAAATTCCGTTTGGGTCTGTAACTGAGTTTCTTGGTGTGTCTGTTTCCAAACTGCATGGCGAGAGCGAACTGAGCGCCCAAGACCAACACAAAAACTCGAACTCGCGTCGTTCGCTTGCAGGGCAAGCGCATAACCGCCTGCGCCACAGGGCACACGCAAGAAATGAATGAAAAATAAATTTTAAAGAAAGTGAAGAAAAAACATTTTTAGAAATCAAAAGAAATCAAAAGTAGCTTTTGATGCGGCCAGGCTTGTACAGTACTGGCCATAAAGAATGCGACAACTGGTTTTTTGACGATAACTTCTTGGAAAGTTAACTTTTTGACCCGAATTTCTTACTGTATCTGCAATGGAATCTCACGAAAACTTGCGTACTTGCGAATTGCATCATTCTGCAAAAAAAAATTTTTTTTTAATTTTTTAAATTTTTCTCATTTTTGCACTTTTTTCATGTATTTCAGTTTTTTGTAAAAGGTTGAATGAAAATTAATTTGGAGTAGTTCTAAATAGCTTTTTATTGTTTTTCAGCCATGGTCAGACCATTTGGGAAAAAAACTTTCACTGTGGACGTTCGAAAAAGCATCGTACGTGGACATGAACTAGGCGCGCATCCGAAGATACTCGCAACTCAGTTTGGTTGCTCTTCCAGCCAAATTTACCGTATTTTTAAGAATAATCGTGATGATGTAAGGTTTCAATTAGCTTTCTAAACTAATTTCGACTATTCAGGATGGTGTAGTTTATCGGCATTCTCCAGGAAGACCCCGAACCACTTCCAGAGCTATGGATCGAAATATCTTGCGCGCGTGCCGAGAACATCCCAGACGCACATCTACGGATATTCAAGTTTCCGTGACGTCTCCAAATGAGCCGGTGCCATCGAGAAGGACTATTAGAAGACGTCTGCAAGTTGCTGGACTGCACGGACTCGTTAGTCTAAAAACCCGGAAAGCTCGCTTTGAATGGGCTAAACAGCACTTGTCCTGGGGACCTCGAGAGTGGGCTAATCACATCTGGAGCGACGAATTGAAGTTCAATCTGTTCGGTACTGATGGTATTCAATGTATTCGACGTCCTATTGGCTCCAGATATGCTCCTCAGTACCAATGTCCGACGGTAAAACATGGAGGTGGATCTGTGATGGTTTGGGGATGCTTCTCCGACACTTCCATGGGTTCATTGAAGAGAATTGTTGGAACCATGGACCGATATGTGTTCGAAGACATCCTGGAGAACACAATGCGACCATGGGCAAGAGCAAATTTGGGCCTATCGTGGGTGTTTCAGCAGGATAATGACCCGAAGCATACTTCGGGTCATGCCGCCAATTGGTTTCGACGTCGCCGTGTGGATCTCCTGGAATGGCCAAGTCAGTCTCCGGACTTGAATCCCATCGAACATATGCGGGAGGAGCTAGAACGACGTCTCAAAGGAGTCCGAGCCTCCAATGCCAACCAGAAATTCGCTCAACTCGAAGCTGCTTGGAAGAGTATCCCGATGACGGTGGTTCAGACGCTCCTGGATTCGATGCCACGTAGGTGCCAGGCTGTTATTGATGCCAAAGGATACCCAACCAAGTATTAAATCACTTTTTATAGTTACCTTCCTTTTGTTTTTGACCTTCGGCGATTCTAGAGCTTATTTGTATAGATCTCCAAAAATGTCAATTTTCATGAATTTTTGAAAAAATTGAATAAAAAAATAATTTTCAGCAGAATTTTAAAATCAACTTGACAGATAGGTTTCTGATAGTGCTGAAAAAATCTCACAAAAAATTTGGGTCAAAAAGTTAACATTCCAAAAGGATATCGTCAAAAAACTAGTTGTCGCATTCTTTATGGCCAGTACTGTAATTCGTTAAAAAATAATATGGTAGACGCGCACGGTGATTCTTTTACTACCGGCCACGCATTTCTAGTCCCCCGGTCGCAAGTATTTCCTCTCTCCCTCTCGCACTCTCTCGCTCTCTCATCACATGAAGTGGGCGGAGTTCCCACCCCTTTTTGCAAAATGCGGCAAAAAAATTTGCGGAAATGAGTTCGGCCACCACGGAAAACCAGTTTCATTTGAAATTGTACGTATAAAAACGAGTGAATTCAGGTTTGAAATATGCGCCCTAATGAGAGCTAGTAACGTGACAGACAACTTTTTGATCAGACGTCATTTACAAAATCGCGACAGGAAAAACCTAATCGGGGGACTAGAAATGCGTGGCCGGCAGTAAAAGAATCGCCGTGCATTTGAAATTGTACGTAAAAAATCAGACCAATTCCGGTTTTAAAAATGCGCCATAATGAGAGGAAGTAATGTGACAAAAACTTCTTGATCCGAAATCATTTAGAAAATCGCGACAGAAAAAACAAATCGATGGACGAGAATAGTGTGCTCGGTAGTAAAAGAATCACCGTGACGCGATTTGTGTTTCTGCAAGCACCAAAACTTACGCAAAGCCACGGCTCCATATTTTTTCCCCACCCTGTAGAATGGCACTCCTGGTGGAACGGCACCCGCGCAACAGTCCCGAAGAATCAAGGGTGACGAAATCCGCCGGAGTTGGAGAAAAGACCCAAGTGTTGATCTTCTACGCCGCGAAGAGGCTCATTACGTGTGGTGATGGTCGACGTAGATTATTTTCCAAGCTTATATATTTTTCTTGATGACGAGTAGGGAATCATAGACATTCAAAATTGTTCGAATATCTTCCCTGCGCAGATCTCTCTAACGCTGTTCAGACAGCGAGAATCACCTTTCTGATAATGCGTGGGTCACTTTGTCAGAGCGAGAACCGAGAGGCGGGAGGACGACAAAATCAAAGAGTGGTGCTACCTCGGAATAAAACTCACTCGATTTAGAACTGTAGCAATATAGAACTTGCTTCGGAATAGACCTGTTCGGAATAGAACCGTTCGGTATAGAACTGTAGCGAAATAGAACTGTAACGAAATAGAACTGTTTCGGAATAGAACCGTTTCGGAATAAAACTGTAGCGAAATAGAACTGTTTCGGTGTAGAAATGTAGCGAATTAGAACTGTTGCGAAAAACAACTGTTTTGGCACAGAACTGTTCCGAAACAGAACTGCCTAAAATGGAGCTGTACAAGAAGAACCGATGCGCGAAATTGAACTCAATAACCCACCATGTACAACTGAATACTTGTTCGAGCTGCTCCAGCTTTCCTGGGTCACATTTCCACGGCGTGTTGGACGGAACGTTGGAAAATAAAATTTAAACTGCGCGGGCTTTTTTCCCAAAAAAAAAATTCTGGCCTAAGCGTGGTCGCATTTTTTTCTACAGTAGGCTGCATTTAGCTTCGCAGGCACTCATCCGCACAAAAAGGATACGCAGGCTATGAGAGAGAGGAGGTGCAGAGAAAGAGGCAGTAGGTTTTTTTTTTTTTTTCATTTTTTTCATTCATTTTTTTTTCTTTTTTTCCAACATTTTTTCTCGTTTTCGCGTTCAAATAAATAAATAAATTTACTGTAATTTCTGTAGCCTAAAGTTATACAAAAATTCCAAAAAAAAAAGGTGTCTTTTTCGGCATGGATGCATTTTTTTAGAAGCGGAAAATGTTTTTTGGATTTGTATACTTTGAATGTGACTATTATGGGTTTATTCACTTTTTGCATCTGAAAATGTTAATTTTCCTTTTGATTTTTTGCAGAAAACGGGATTTATGCACTTATTCTGGAGAAAAATAGTTTTCTGCGTGAAATTAATGAGAAAAAAATGCAAGATGCAAAAAATGATTAACCCGGTTAGCCCCATTACATTTTTTTTTCTCTTTATCTTCGTCATACCAATTTTTTTTATTTTCAGATGTTCACATATGGTCGAATCGGGAGCATGTCAATCAATCGGGAATGCAGCGAGTGGTAAGCTTTTAAGTTTGAGAAAAATTTATTGCATGATTGCAATCGATTGTCCACGAAAAAAAATTTCTCACCATCACGGTGTGCCAAAATCCGAAAATGTTTGAACTGTTCGAAATGGAGCGCGCTTGCTTTTTCAGTGCTAAAATGAACGGTGATTTTCAACATTTTTCAGGTTTTTCGTAAAATGAAGGAATTTTAACAAGTTTTTCAACCAAAATATTGCTTCAAAAAAAGATTTCGATTATTTTGAGCCAAAGATGAGGCAAAAATATTCACAAACAACGTCCCCATAAGCATTTGAACAAAATAACGTGAAACTGAGTATCTTCAAGGCAATTTGCTATTTCAATTTGATCGGAAATTCTGCAATTCAATGATATAATTGTTCAGCTCTCGGCTAAACCCGAAATTTCTATTTTGTAGCATTTCTATTTCGCCTATTTCTATTCTGTCGTACCCCCGAATTTATTCACAAAAGTATCCAAAATAGGGAAAAATTACAAACAATTGGGATAAAACTGTTTTCAAAATTTATTACATTCTTCCCAAAGTTCGAGACTTATCGAAGCATTCTCCGGGTTTTCTCCTAATTGTTTGTAATTGTTTTCTTATTTTTGAAATTTTGCTGAATAGACTCACAAAGTTCACGCCGCTTGTGAAGTGACGAATTTTTAAAACCGATAATATTTTTTCAGAAGTCAGGTGCATCGTGTCCGTGTCTTTAACCACTCTATCACCACCAACAACAATGGCCCAATCTGTCCCACCAGGAGATATTGCAACCCATCCGAACGCTAAGATCGTGTTCAACGCGCGTACGACGACAAGCACACTTATCACATCAAGGTGATCAACTCGTCGGCTCGTCGTATCGGATACGGAATCAAGACCACCAACATGAAGCGTCTCGGAGTTGACCCACCACGTGGAGTGCTCGACCCAAAGGAGGCCGTTTCACCATCGAGTGAACCAACACTCCGGATGGAGCCGCCAAGCAGTTCCGTCGCGAGTGGTTCCAGCGAGACGGTGTGGTGCGCAGAAAGAGAACCTTCCAATCGAGTACAATCCATAAGTTGGTTGATTTTGAATAAAATTTTAAAAAAAGGTAACGCTGCTTCTTTTAATTGTAAAAATATTTTCATTTTAGTCCTAACTCGTTGTTTCGTTTCACGGAAGATTCAAGTTTCACTCGACGATTTTTTGGCGAAGTTCCGTCAAAACCTGGAAAACTCGCTTTGGAAAATGCAATGTAATCAATTTTTTTAATGCTGAATCATAATCATTATTTTCAGCGCGACATCGAGATCCAGACAAGCTGCCAAAACAATGAGTAGGGCCTTCTAGGACGAGAAAGTTAAAACGATGCCCTAGAAAAATTAGGCTGTTTTTTTCTGCATTAATTTCCCTATTATTTTTTATGTATTCTATTTTTTTGTTGATTGTTAACTCTGTATTTTATATTTTTTTGTAATATTTTTCAATAAATAACATATCGCGCTGTTACGAAAAATCAATAAATGTTGACTCGAAATTCGACGGAATTTTGTTAGAAAATTTACGAATCTTGTCAGAAAATTTACCGTTTTTATCAGAAAATTCACGAATTATTTTAGGAAATTTACGGATATTATCAGAAATTTTAAGGGTAATATGAGGCGATGCGAATCTGATAAGATATTTTACGGATCTTATCAGGTATTTTATGAATCTTATCAAGCCACAATATAATTTTGAATCGTTCTTTTAAAATCCGTAAATTTTCTAATAATTCAAGAAATGAAATGCCTGAGTTCTTCTTTCTCAAAATAACTGTGTTGTTTGCAGAATTTTCACGTGAAATCCTATTTTAACCGGCAAGAATATTGAATCGATAATACCCTCGGAAAATCGGAACGATGGCGAAAAATAATTTGACAGAAAAAAGATAAATAATAAACAAAAAAAAACCAAGGAAACAACGAAAAAATGAATTTTATTACTTTTAACACAATTCAAAATACGAAAGTTTCCCGCCATGGCATCCTGCCAGCGACTCTCGCGGAAGAGACGCAGACAAGCAGCGTCCTCTCAGCGGAGCGCACGGCCAATAACGTTCCGTTGAACACGCCGTGATTTCAGGCAGTTCCATTTCGCTCAAGTTTTATTTAAAAACAGTTCTAATTCGCTACAGTTCTATACCGAAACATTTCTATTCCGAAACAGTTCTTATCCAAAACAGTTATATTTCGCTACAGTTCTACAGTGCGTTGCAGGTTTATACGTCCACCCTCGTTTTTGAGAATAACTAGAGAATCGGTCAATATTTCGATCTAGTTTAGTCAAAATCGGCTTCAGGACACGAAATTACATATGTCCAGTAATTTTTAAGATGATATCTAAAAAACTACTCGATATACCCAGAAAAAACTGAAAATATGCCTTCTGCAACCGTTGCAGGTTTATACGTCCACTTCAACAAATGAGCTAGAAAACAAAAAATAACAGCAATTTAATACTTAATCGATGAATCTTTAGCAGTAATAACATCATAAACACGTTTTGGCATAGAATTTATGAGGTTGGGGATGTACTGGGTGGACTTGGACTATAACTCTTGCTCCAGAAGACTCCATTCCGCAGTGAGTGCATTCTTAAGGTGTCCCACGGTGTCGTACTTTTTTCCATGGCTGTAAAGACGACGAACCAGCTCACCGCAGACATTTCCCATTGGATTCAAATCTGGAGAACGTGCTGGCCACGGCAGAACAGCAAATTTTTTGGACTGGTACCAGTCTAAAGTGGAGCGACTGACATGGATGGCGGCGTTATCCTGCTGGGAAGTGAACTGGATGCGGTTGAATCGACGACGGAATAGCAGGAGATGATCCTGGAGGACATCTTGGTAGTCCGTCGAGTTCATCCGACAAGTTGTAAACGCCAGCTACAAATATCCAGCCGAAGAAAACGCTCCCCACATCATGAAGCTTCCTCCACCAAAGTTCCTCTTTGAGAAGACGGCTGGGTCCTTGCGTAAGTCATGCCAGTAGGACTTGTAGCCATCCGGTCCATCCAGATTAAACTTCTTTTCATCCGAAAGGGTAATCTGACAAAAATTAGAGGTTTTTAATCAAAAAATTAAGATTATTAAACCTTCTCCCAGTTGGTTGACATGTTCCTTCGAGGAAAGTCGAGACGACGGGCCTTGTGAACGTTGGTGAGTCTCGGAGCGGGACGCATAACGGCTCTTGTGATGTTTGGATCTTCCTTGAGAGCTCTCCAAACTGTCCACTTACTAACTCCAAGGTTCAACTCCTGATTAATATCGTTACACGATTTCATTGAGTTCGAAGCCACTCGGGTCACCGATCTTCTGGCCCTTGAGTTCAACTTCGCAGCTGGTCCAGTCTTCTTTTTTTGTTTGTTTGGATTCGGATTCAAAAAAAAACAATTAATGGAATCGTGGGATCGATTCAGATGCTTGGCGATTGCTCGGTTGGTACATCCAGCTGTTTTGAAGGCAGTAATTGAGGCCTTTTCAGAAACAGTCAACAGTTGACCACGGCCCATGATTTGAAAATGAATAAAAACAAAAATCAAATCAAAAACAGGTTTTACAGTCATATTAAAGGCACAGAGCCCAAATTAGAGTAGTATTTTGTCTTGCCTGGAAGTCATAATTCTACCGTTCTCTGGAGTGGACGTATAAACCTGCAACGGTTGCAGAAGGCATATTTTCAGTTTTTTCTGGGTGTATCGAGTAGTTTTTCAGATATCATTATAAAATTTACTGGACATATGTAATTTCTTGTCCTGAATCCGATTTTGACCAAACTAGATCGAAATATTGACCGGTTCCCAAGTTATGCTCAAAAACGAGGGTGGACGTATAAACCTGCAACGCACTGTATATCGTGCGAGTTCTATTCCGAGGTAGCACCCAAAAAGTTGAGCTCGGATTTGCGGGCAGCAAGACAAATAATCGATGGTGTTAACGCTACAGGTTTGTGTGTAAGCGTCGAAACTTGAACAGTAATAAACAACTAGGTTATTAAAAAAAAAAAACTTTCTAATTGACACATTAATTTTCACATCAGCGGAAAAATGAAAAAGGATGTAAAAAATCACGCAAGATTTGAAACAGTTTTTTGATGTTTCGTCATTTTCAACACATTAATTTTATCACAAGGCCTCACAGAAAAAATACATAATTTTTTCTCAAAAAGTTTGTTAGCAAGTTTCTGGAGAAATTTATTTGACATTTCGTAATTTGCTTTCTAATTTTTGTTGAAATCATTTCTGATAAAAATTTCAATAAATTTGTGAACTTTTATCGACATGGTACACTGGTTTTTGTTAACAGAAACGTGCTTTTAATTCATCCCATTGTTCTTTGCTCAACTAGTGTGTTCTGGTCACGCAAGTCTGCAAAGCGAGCTGATCAAAGAACATAAGCGGCGGGAAGATTGTCAGAAAATACTGACCAAAAATCATAGTTTTTGAAGTGTTGTGTGATTCGTTGCTAGTAACTTACACTATTTATTTCTGCAACAAAAAAAAACAGGAAACCAACTGTCCCCTCGTTTTTATATCATTAGCACATTTTAGGTTCGACCCGTGTGACCGGTTGGAATAATTGGATAATACATGCTCGTTTATTATAAAAACTATTAAAAGTAAATCGGCAATTTAAATAAGTACGAGAGACCGATAAGAAAAAAGAGCTAAAACAATTCTTTTTAAAAGTAAAATGAGGTTAGTGGTGTAACCCGTAAACATAAAGTTATGGCGAAGGATGCAAAATATACAATTTCAAATTCGATCCATAAGATGATCAAAAAACAATAGCTCTTCAAGAACACCATCAATATCATAGTTAACATCTCTGCTCAGCTGGAAAAATGAAGAAAGGGAGAATGCAACTCTCTGAAATAACACTAAACTGTTATTTTTCACTAATGAATAACTTACAGTTGCTGAAGTTATAAGCAAGAGCAGATGAGCAAATCGTGAAGTTGCTTCAAGAACGCCAAAATTGTTAATTAAATGAGAAAACAACGCATGTTGCACTGATTCCCGGGCAATAACTAGCAGTTCCACAGATTTTTGAGATAGCCCTTTCACGTTTGGATCGAGTGCCATTATTGCTTTCAATGCAACCATTTCAACTTTTGTCACTTTTAGCCTTTGCAATTGGTGCAAAATCATTTCCGTCATATTCCGGCGTACATGTCTGCAAAGTAAAATTTTTCAATCCCCCACACTTGTCGATGTAAAAGTGGTCTTTGATATTAACCAAACCACAAGACACTAGCCAACAATGATCAAAGTCCAATAGATCAACATCGACCAAACAATGTCGACGCACTACGCACTTTACTTTATGTTTCCGCATGACACACACTCTTTCAAAGTTCTGCCCAAACACCGAGTGGTGTCATTTTAGAAGCGGGGAAATGTCTGCGCCTCTGTTTCTTAACTGCCTTTCTGTTTCAGTCTTCACATATAAATGTGTATTCTCATTGATCTCACAGACATCAAAGAGCGCAAGTGCAAAAGGATCAAAATGTTTTTTTTTTTAAATAATTTTTCGTCATATTTTCTAAAAATGTAAGACGAATAAACAAAAAACATCCTATTTGATAATCCAGAGGAATACTTTTAAAAACATTAAAAAAAATGGAAAAATAGGAAAAACTAAAACTCACTCCGCTTTGTTCTCTAATAAAATGAATTTTTTCTTGCTGGAGTTCTTCGTAAACAAGTTTTGATGTGAGGGTAATTTATGTCCAGAAGGAAGGTATATGCATTCAAATTCTTGAGGATCAGATATAACCGAATGATAGCCACAAAACAAAATAAGAAATGGTGCTACCATGCTTCTAGCTAGCGACAACTGAAATGATAATAATACATAGGTAACTATTATTTCCTTATTTTACCTTTTCATCAGCGTTTAAATCCGCTATCGGTCGTAGTGTGTTAATGTAGTCAAAGGTGAAAACAATCATTCGACGTAGATTGGATGAAACACAGTGTGGATCAGCTGATCCCATTGTCCCATTAAAATTCAACTGAAAAAAAACATAATGTTTAAACTACTTTGTTGTTTGCTTATTAAGAAGTTTTACAACTACCTACCAGTGTTCGAGCAGAAATCAATGACGGTTTAGTGATAGCTTCTGCCATTTGAGGCAATGTTTGTTGCGTTGTTTCGAAGTTGTCTTGCAGCTGTATAACAATATCTTCAATTTCACTTAATGTTGTAAGCACATTTTCATCAGCGATCAAAGTGTTTTGCCTTAATGGAACTGTATCCGACAAAGAAGGCGACACAGATCTGTTTTCCATATCTTCCTAAACATTTTTTTTTGAAACAAGTTTTCAAGGAATTAACATACTTTTATCGTATTCATGTTTGGCAAATCACCCAAAAGGGAAGAAACTGAACTTTTTTTGTTTACTGATTCGAATTGCGTATTTCTTCTCGGATTTTTTTGACGGCCAGTCTTGTCACGGTCAGGGCGAATAGCTAAATAATTTTGAGTAAGATTTTTCTGAGGTTATTTATTTCTCACCATCAGGCTCCATTCCAACTTCCAAACATTTTTGGAACCTGCAGGACCTACACACGTTTCTACCGGCTGAAAAATTAATTAAATGGATATTATTTGTTAAAGATTGAATTACCTTTATCTATTCTACATTTTCCATTATAGCGGCAAACATAATTTTTGCCAGCTCTGACCGTGCGCCGAAAAAAACCTTTGCATCCAAAACACGCAACAACGCCATAATGCCGCCCAGATGCCTCATCACAACACACTGAACTGAACTTCAGGATGTTAACAAAATACTTATAGAATAAAAATTACCAGATTGTTAATTCTTCGCCGTCACTACCATTTCCGCCGGACGGTGAGTATTCGCCGAATTCGGGTTTTAGAAGGGATTCCATTGAAAATGTTTGACCAGGAGAGCCGCACCGTAAAAGAGCAGAAAACGAAAACGGTGTTTGTGTATTAGTCATCTGTTAAAAATTGAATAAATAACATTATTTCTAAGTCAATAGCTGTAGAGGAAAAAGTTCAAAAAACAAAATTCTATTGAAGGAAGAAATGGAATTAAAAAAAATGTTTGACTCCTTCTTTATAAGTAAAAGAAGTGTAAAAATAAGTATCGTGATTTAAATGTGCTCACCGCAACAAATTTGTTGACCTTGATCACATTTCTACCCATGTTTTTGTTTTTTTTTTAGATCACAAACTAACAAAAACTAATATTAAGTTTTAAAAAAACATTTGTAGACAGTGGGGGATAAGGAAAATATAAAAGTGTGAAATAAAATGCTTCATTCGGTTTTATCTTTTCAGTTGAGCTTTCAAAAATTGTGTGAAAAAAAGAGACGGAGACCAATTGTGAAAGAACTGGGAAAGAGGGTGGTCTCTTCCAAGCGAGCGGTTAATGTTCAAAGATCAATAGAACACAAAGTAGGCGGGACGACACAGACAGTTGTCTACGCAGATAGCATATTGCGCATATTTCGCAACTTAAACGGGCACTAGAGTGAGCAGGCTAATTGCTGAAATCTTTGAAATATCAAACCATTCCCTCCCCAATCTTGAAATCACACAATAAAAAAAAAATTTTATAAAGTACAATGAAATTTCACGAATGTCGAATCTAATGGTCCAAAGATATTTTAACAATCAAGAAAAAACAGTATGGCTACCTAAATTATTTCGAGAAAACATACTGAGTGAGTTAGGCCACGCACCTAAAATGTTTACCTTGTTCTTTTGTTGTACACCTATTTTTGCAAAAAGAGGAGTGGTCGAAGCTACACCGAATCAGAAATGTCCCAAATTAGAACTGCTACGTACTTCTCGGATTTAACTCGTATCGGCACGAATTTAGACACAGTCCAATGGGAGTGACGGTAAATTATTCAACGAGAGGGGCAAAAGAGTGATCAACAACATGACATAACAACATGATATCTTATTCTCCCTCACTCTCTCGTTGAATGGATTACCTTCAACTGTGTAGAAATTCGTGCCGATATTCCACGTGGGAGATGGTGAAAATCCGTCTCCCACGTGGAATACAGGGCGTGTTATTTATAGAATACATCTCTAATTTTCGACCTTAATTTGCTCTGATTTGAAATATTCCGCAACCCGGGTTTCAACCGCCAAAGCCCACAAGAATAGTTGACATACAATGTTCACTTCTCATTCACATTGGTCAAATTGCGAAGCCATTCTGTCGTCATTCTGAGCCCGAAAGAGCATGTGATACACAAGTCGTCAAATTTCAGAAAAATGCAAGACCGTGAAAAGTACGAATGACCGTGCTTTGAGACTGTCCAAGTTGTTTTGCCAGACACCTACCCGACTGACGGGGATCCTCCTTTCACAGTGCCAAGAAATCGGCTTCATCGATAGCTTTCGGAGGTCCACTATATGAAGAATCGTTCAATTCCAGCTCCCTATTGCTGAACTTTTTGTAATGATCACCCCGATTATGAATGCGTCGCGAAAACCTGTCAGAGCAGAGCGCGCGACTCTGCTGTGACTCTGCTGTGACTCAGCTGTGACTGTCACTTTTCCCGGCGAGACCACAGCCGAGTTGCACGCTCCGCTCTGCCAGGTTTTCGCGATGCATTAATAGCAATCCACAATTCAGTTCACCCTCCGTCGTACCAGAGAGCTGGGTACGATCCAGGACCATCCTCAAAGCGGACTACTGAAGTGGTCTCCATAGTGAAGCGCGTCTTACATCGAGTCAGATCTAACTACAAACGGAGTCTAACTAGAAATGGAGCGGCCTAGCATCCAGTCCAGAAGCTTTTTGATCACAGACTTCTGGATCGTCCTAAAGGCAGCATCAAGTTGATTAAACTTTTGATCATACAGCGCGCGTCATAATAATAGGACACTTCATATTTTGTGGGTTCCGAGAAAACTAAGAAGTTTTGTTAAAAACTGTTAATGCCATTTGATTCAAGATCAAAATTATCCCCCGGGTGCAAATTTGTAGAATATTACGAAACGTTTTCGGACGGTACCATGAAAAAGTCACTTTTTCGGCCGCGTCATAACAATATGACACCCCCAGAAAATGGAGGCTACTTGATGATATACGACATTCCAAGCTTCCAATTTTTAATAAAAAATATTTTAAATGATTTCTTCAATTATTTTACTTCTTTTTTCACTTCAATCTTCTTGTTTTTCGTTCGTTGTTTTCGTTCTCCAACGGATTATTCGTAAATCGCAAAAAACCGTGTCCTTAATGAGCGCAAGAATTCATCGCTCTTGGACTGTTATCAATTGTTATATCTCTGATATTGTGGCATATGGAACATCAAAAAGCACTGGAAGACCGAGAAAGTTGAAACAACGAGATGAGAGAAATGCTGTAAGAGCAGTGTCGAACACCAATCACCTATTTTGCAAACAATACCTATATTTGGAAACATCATGCGCCAAATCATGAAGCCAATCCCTCCAACAGTACTCGTGCCTTCTTGGCTTCGAAGAAGATCAAAGTGCTCGATTGACCAACGTGCTCGCCGAACCTGATTCCAATCGAAAGCGTCGGGGGCATTCTGGCGAGGTCCGTTTACAAGAACGGCAAACAGTACAACTCAATTTCCGAGTTGAAAGATGCCGTCAAGGCCGAATGGAACAAGATTCACCCGTCATACTTGGAGAACGTGTCCAACAGTATGCCAAATAGAATCTTCCAGGTGATTCAAAAGAACGGCAGATTTATTAGTTACTGATCTTTCTCCAAAATGTGCAATTTTATTCTTTCACAACCATTCGAATCACTATATTTTGCTTTTCATCCAGTTTTTCCAGTTTTTCAATAAATGCTGTTTTTTTCAAAAATTGAAGTGAAAAAAAGGAGTAAAATGATTGAAAAAATCATTAAAAATATATTTTATTGAAAATTGGAAGCTTGGAATGTCAAAATATCGAGTAAATCATCAGGTAGCCCCCATTTTCTGGGGATGTCCTATCATGACGCGGCCAAAAATGTGACTTTTTCATGGTACCGCACGGTGTCCAGGATTTGAAATTTCGGGAAGCCTAATTTGCTGGCGCGCCAGCAAACTTGCATGACGCACTTTTGGTGCTTGCCCATTTTTCGACTCTCGCATTTTTTTTATTGGTTTCATAAACCTGTTGTGCAGTCCTGCGCGCCTGCTGACGCAGGCTATTGGCGACTTCGTCGCCACATTCTATATTTTTACGTTCCACTCTTCCTCATTCGCACTCTGTTTTGGAAGATTTCTGCCCTCTGCGGCTCAGTCGGTAGTGCGCTTGAATACAAATCCTGGGTTCGTGTTTTGTCCACTGTATTTTCTTGCAAAAAGGCAAGTGCGGGCGCACACAGACATCCCGATCTCGGTTTTTATATACAGTGCTGGCCATAAATTTATATAAAATCGGTTTTTTTCAAGATAACATGGCTCATACTTGAAGGAGGGTCATGACATTTTTTTCTCATGTTTATGAGGGTAAATTGCGTTAATTAAAAAAATATTTCAGAAAGAAATCAAAATTTTGAAAAATTACAACAACTTATTCGAAAAAATGGAAAAACCAAGAGTGACAACCTATGAAAAATGAAGTAGGAAAGCTCCGATTGGCAAGTCAATGACCGGGAAATGATTGAAAATGATTAAATATTTTGTGGCAAAGCCTTTTTGCATCAATTACTGCCTGGCAACGACGCGGCATGGAATCTAGTAGAGTATCCACAACAGAGAGTGGGATAGTCTTCCATGCAGCCTCCAATTGAACAAATTTCTGGTCCACGTTTGTGGCTCGGACCCCTTTAAGACGACGTTCCAGGTCTTCCCACAAGTGCTCGATCGGATTCAAGTCGGGGGACTGGCTGGGCCAATCCAAAACGTCCACCCGACGACGATGGAACCAGTTGCGCACATAGAGAGATGTGTGCTTCGGATCATTATCCTGCTGGAAAACATAGGCTCGGCCTACATTTCGGAGTGCCCATGGTCTCATTGTGTTCTCCAGGATATCCTCATACTGAAAGCGATTCATAATTCCCTGGATACGTCGAAGTGGCCCCATGGAGCCAGCCGAGAAGCATCCCCATACCATACACGATCCGCCTCCGTGCTTGACAGTTGGAAGCTGGTACTTGGGGAGGTATCTGGCTCCAACAGGTCGACGAATCCATGTGTTTCTATCACTTCCAAACATGTTAAACTTGCTTTCGTCTGACCAGATATGTTTGGCCCACTCAGCACGCCCCCAGTTGAGATGGGCTCTGACCCAGGCGACACGTGCTCTTCTATTCTTCTCGCTGATCAATGGTTTACGAACTGGACGTCTTCCATGGAGTCCGTTGGATTGTAGGCGTCTCCTGATGGTTCTTCTAGATGGCGCTGGTTCGACTGGAGAGGTCACAACCATTTGAATGTCGGTAGACGTTCTTCTGGGATCCTCCCGTGCAGCTCTCAGGATGTTCCGATCCATACTACGGCTGGATTGCTTGGGTCTACCAGTGGATTTCGGTCCAGTACAAGATTTCTAAAGATTCTAGTTATTAAAAAAACATGTTTTTTAATGTACCTGAGCCTTGCATCTTCTGATAATTGCGTAGATTCCAGGCAAAGAGAGCTGAAACTGCCTGGCAAGATCTTTGTTAGTTTGTTCTTGTTCATGACCTCGCAAAATGGTTTTTTTGATGTCTGTTGAGTCGCATTTGCTTCCAAAAGGTTTAGCCATCCTGAAAAACCATAAATATTTGTAACTGAGCACAAAAAAAAGTTATCACATCAAAATCACAAAAAATCATGAAAACTTGCAATAGTGAAAAAAACGAAAAAATAAAAGTTTCCAAAAAAATTTTTGTAATGATGCAATTTTTTAGTCTGCATATTTCCGTAACTGTGTTTAGCACATACCGTAGCAATTTCATGACCCTCCTTCAAGTATGAGCCATGTTATCTTGAAAAAACCTGTATAAGAAAGATTATTTTTCTTTCAGTAAAACCTGTTTTTCTATGTAAAACGTATGTATTGTATCTTTTAATGCCATAAAATTTCCCAAACTTCGATTTTCGTAAAAATTTATCCTGCAAAAACACCAAAAAACTCAAAGCGATTATTTCGAATTGGTGGCTGAACCAAATTCGACGTTCTTGGCCTTAAAAAATTTCTAAACACCTCAGCTATAATTCCGTTGGAGCACATAAAGGAAAAATTTTAGAATTTATGCTTTTTTTCCCGAAAAACATAAAAAATTGCGTCAAAATTTGAATTTCGCGCTAAAAAATACAGCGGGGCGCGTTTGCTCGGCTCCGCTCACTTTTCAAATCCTGGGCACCGTGTACCGCCCTAAAACTTCGTAATATTCGACAAATTTGCACCCGGGGTTAATTTTGATCCTGAATGTAATGGCATTAACATTTTTTAATCAAACTTCTTAGTTTCGCGGAACCCTCAAAATAGGGGGTGTCCTATCATTATGACGCGCACTGTATATAGTGGATCTGACTCCAGAAAATCGATGTTCCAGCTTCTCCCATACTCAATCAATTAGATTCAAACCAGGAGACTGGCCTCTCTTGACGGTCGGGAGATGTTTCTATCCATCAGATGACTGCATAAACGGGGTCTTCATGAGCGTTTGGGCGGACCAAAATAAGTGTTTTCAAGACACTGCCTGAATCAGATATCTCTTCATCACTTTTCTGATTCCGGAAACAGAGCATTGGGACCGCTTGTCTGCAACACTACGTAGTGCTACGTGTGCTAAAAAATTTTGGTCAATCGGATGACTAGAAAAAGTTATGCTGATAAAACCAAAAGGGGATAGATTTTTGACCAGCAATGTAAGATCTGAATATCAGCTTTTGATCCGTACGCCGGATCACCAAAATTTATTTTGGGCTTCCAAGGGTCAAGCTGCAAAAGATCACAGGCCAATCGAAAGCTTCCTTGCGTTTAGAGGATTTCCGGACTTGTTTAGAGCAAGAGACGGGCATGTTCAGAAAATTACAGGTTAGTTCAACGAATTCGGTTCATTCAAAAAAATAAAACTTTTTATTACTTTGTCTACCCTCCGACGTCCGACCCGGATTTTCTCTAAATTATTCAGAGATGAAACGTCTGAGATTACTCGGTACAACTGGGAATCTATCATCAAATTATTTATTCTCAAACATTGAATCAATTGCTTCCACTATGAATTTTGGATGAGTCTTCTGCAAATAATGACCTTCGTTTGCAAAGTTGGCAGTGCCTGTCAAATGGCCTTCCTTAAAGCTCCTTCTAAGTTCAAAAATTGCGCTATCTTCATTTTTTTTGCTGTCGATTATCTGAAAATTTTAGTTTTTTCAAGAGATGGGAGTAAATTGTAAATTTTTTTTTGCGGATTGGTATTTAATCCTGTACAATTTGAGTCTTCGCGCTATAAGGGGTTTTAGGCTGTAAAAAAGAACTCGCGGAAGTGAAAATGTCGACTCTCGACCAATTTGTCAATGTAAATCAAACAAACGTGGTGGTTCCTCCCAATGTAATTTGCTACTTCTTCTGAATCTTTCTCGTCAATCAGAAAATCTTTTGAACCATATGCGAATAAAATCCGACACTGTAAAAAACAAAAAATATATTCCTATATGCGTACTTTTGAGACACAAACCGATGCTCCTTCTTTCAAATTATCTATTGAATATTTTTGACGATCAAAATCAAAAGTTTGCATGGCAAGAATGGAAGCTGCTGCTACTTGACCATTGGCCACGCGCATTCCGATTTTTTGATTATAAACTTTAAAAATATTTTCCAAATTTTGAAATGATGATAGTCTTACGTCTGCAGGCTTGATCGGAAAATAATTTTCGTAAAATCGAAAACAAATAGTTTTTTCAAAAAAATTTTTCTCCGTATTTTGGAATTCGGATTTTATTTTTTCGGAAAAATTCAGCATATCGCTGAGCAAAAAATTATTGTGTGTTTCAATCGACTTGCGACATGAGAACGCGAGACTCCGCCCACTTATTTATGCGCGACCACGCGAACACAGTGATATTTGAAGAGACACAGTTAGAGTGGTGAATGCAGACTTCCGTTTTCATGTCGCAAGTCGATTGAAAACACAATACTTTTATTATGCGCCGAGAAAATAGAGTAAATACGGTGACGGTGATGTATTCCTGGAATGGTGATACCGCGGTGTTTGCAGACTTGTGGATTTACACGCAAATTTGAATATTTACATTATTTTTAACACATTTTGAAATAAAAATGTTGAACACTTGCTAGAAAATTTTTTTTCAAATTCCATAGAGTTAAAAAAAAATCAAAATGGCACAATTAATTTAAAAAAAAATGGAATTAATTAAAAGATTTTGAAAAAAAAATTTGCACGTGAATCCACACGTCTGCAAACACCGCGGTATTATCAATCCCTGAAAGTCCCACCGGGGGCCCATCGGAACCTAGACCATGCAGAACAAGGCCAACGACGAAATAACTATTTTCTACGTGGGAAATTAAGAGACGCGAGACGAAATGCGGGAATGTCCGCAGTTCGCGTTGCGTTTTCGAGCGGTGGAACTCTCGGAGATGAATAATATCACCATTCCAGGAATACGTAATAAATGACCCTCATTTCTGTAATTTCTATTAAAAAGCTAGGTGGTTAACCTAATTGGGTGTTCCAACAATTTTTGACGGAACATTTTTCTGAACTGAAAGTTCGTGAAAACTATCCGATGGAAAAATTTTCGAAAACGGCCAGAAATTAGAAAAAACCCGGAATTTCCGATTTTAATTTCCGAGCAAGCCTGTACACCAGCTTAAAATTGGGAATAAGAACAAGTTGATGAAGCTGTTTTGCATCTTGATCAATCGTGCTATAAAGTTTATTGGTACCATCCTGTAATATGTGTAATTTCTAAAAGCAGGATATTGAATAAATACCTCTTCTTTATTCCTTTGTGAGGCTTGAAACCAGGTGAGTTAATCAGAACAACGCCTACAAGAGGCCAAATTGAAGATTTCTATTAAAAAATGTCGATTCATTGGAAATAATGGCTCTTTCCTACTGATAAATTGCTCGCAATTTTTAAAGCATTCTCGGCTCCTCTTGAATGACCAATCAAAACTAATTTGTTTTCTTCGTGTAAATTCAAGATTTTCATAAAGTTTTCAAGATATGAATTCCTTTCGATATTCGTCAGAGTGTCGTTCAAACCACCTAAATAATTAATAAAAATCCACTTTACAATCGAAAACAACCGGTAACATATTCGGATCCTGGCCAGTTTGTACAGATCATCCGGATATTTTTTTTTTCGAAAAAAGACTTCATGTATTTGAAATCATTGTGAGAACCAGGAGACCCAGAAATAGTGACGACAGTTCCTTTCGTGTTAGATGTAATTCCAGTGTCCTACAAAGTTATTGTGGATTTGTGTCGTAGCGAGACAGCATGTCAAGTTATGCGTCAGAAAATGTTGTGTCTCGCCACGATTCATCTCTTGGCAGCGTGAGAGGAAACAATTTTTTGCAAATTTGTTTCACTTTACTGGCGCACAACTTGCAGAAATGTGTCGCTACGTCACGAATCCATATATTGTTTAAAAGAAGAACCTTACAAGAGGCTTGGAAAATAAAACAAAAATGGTCTCTGAATACCTTCCCCAGAAGGTCTTACCCAGAAGGTTTTTGACGGCGATAGCCGTCAACAACCTTCTGGTTTTATATACAAGGATGATTGTTTCGCATTGAATTAAAATGACATAAAAATTCATTTTACCGTAAAACCTGTATTAGACTTGCCCCTCTAATCAAACGTAATAACGTTGGCAAAAGTGGCATAAATCAGATAATTTGCCCCTCTAATAGACTTGCACTCGGTCCAGGCTTTGAAACAATAGACTTGCACTCTCTAATAGACTTGTCTGTCTAATAAACTTGCACTCCGGCGAGGTTTTGGAACTGGAACTTGCATGCAAGTCTAATACAGGTTTTACGGTAACTCAAATGAATGTTGTCAGCCCACCAAAATGGCCAAACGCGCTCCGCTGAACTCAACACTATGCGATTTTCATTTTGGTTTCCAAATTATTTAATTTCACGTTGAATTTACACGTGAAATGAAATAATTTGGAAACGAAAATGAAAATCGCATCGCGCTGAGTTCAGCAGAGCGCGTTTGACCATTTTGGCGGGCCGACAATAGGTCCTTTAATTAATTATATTAATAATATTTTCCTATTTATTTCATGCAGAAAACTTATTTCAGCGCCTGTTTTGAAAATTTAAACCGTTTCAAATATGTAGCAGCCGCGTTTTCTCAAATCTGTGTGACCAATGGAGCGCATTTTCATAATGTACTCTTCACCAACCCCCTTAGCGGGCACAAAATTCAGCCAATGAGTTTTTGCACTAAAAATAAAGGCGACATCGCATGAAAATAAAGAAAAAAGTAGAGCCTGATATTAAAGTTCACGCCGTTTGCTATAGTCGGCGAATACATCATCAACCTCGCTCTACTGCTAAAATCCCTGTAAAACAGTGTTGCACTTGTAAGATTAACTCGAATTATAGTTTTACACTTCTTTTCAACGGAAAATAACGTATCCACGACGAGTTGCAGTTAGAATTTGATTTTTCGCTTCAAAATACCGTATTTCCTCTAATTTAAGCGCATGCGCCTCTATTTTTCAACCTCTTCTCCAAATGGGCTTCTATTAGAGGTGCGCTTCAATTAGAGGGTGCGCTTCTATTTTTTAAACATGTATTTCTGAACTCAACAATTAAAATCAACCAACTATTAGACAGCAAAATAATAAAAAATTGATTTAAAAAAAATCCAGAGAAAATTTTTCGTTGTCCCTCTTGTCATCTTCTCCAAAATCCATCATTTCTAGAAAATCATTGGCATCATCCATCTCGTCGATGCATCAAAAGCAGAATTCAGCGTATCATTATTTTTTTTTTAGTTATGAAAATTTATCTGTGCCTACATTTTTGGTCAAAATAAATTTTCTCGGCGGTGCCAGAAGCGCTCTTTGTTTTTTAGCATATGAAGCGACCTATTTTCTAAATTCATTGTTTCTTAAATTCATTTGTGCAATTGCCTCTTCTCTTTTTTGGCGGTTCTTCAGCATCTGAAACATCGATGACGTTCAGCTTCTCGTCTTCGTTTATTTTTCTCTTCGATCGTCACTGAGTATTGGAAAAGAAAACAGGTAAAAAATTTACCGTAAATTCTCTAATAGAACGGCCCTCATAATAGAGAGGCCCCCCTAAAATAGAGCGGCCATTCTCATATAGGAATGAAGTTAACACTTTTTTCAATAATTTGGTTAGATTTTTCCAATTGTTACTTATTGACCGGTTTCTAAATTTGCTTTGTCATATATTTGTGTCATTTTTATGGAAAATCCTCAAGATTTAATACAATTTTAAAGACATTGAAAAGCAAACCTAACCCTATAATATAATGGCCCCCTAAAATAGACCGGCCCTCCTATGAGGGTAGTGAAAAATAGAACGGCCGGCTGTTCTATTAGAGAATTTACGGTAATAACAACTGCAAAAAAACGATAAAAAAGAAGAAAGTCCGCAAAAACGGAGACAAGGAAATAAACAGCCAGTGAGTGTGCCTCTATTAGAGGGTGCGCTTCAATTAGAGGGTGCGCCTCTATTTTTCGAAGCACCTCTCAGAGTGCGCCTTTATTAGAGGTGCGCTTCAATTAGAGGTGCGCTTATATTAGAGGAAATACGGTAGGTGTACTACACTGTTGAAAATTGAAAAGTGCGGTAGAGCGAGGCTGATGATGCATTCGCCGACTATAGATGAAAACGATTTTCATTTTTAAAATGTTTAAAAAATTACCACATAGTTTGATATTATTGTTGTCGAATTTTGTAGTTCGTTTCCTGTTTTGTACGTAACCCTTATACGCTTTATTAAACTGTTTAAGTCAAAATAATTGTCCTTGTTTTTTATGTTCCTCGCAGTTGCAACCAGTCTCTGAATTTATTGTCCTGTTTTAAAGAAAATAATTAAAAAAAAATAACCGTTTGGTAAAGAATCGACTTAAAGTGAAGCCGCAATTCTAAAACTCCGCCCAATATCATGTCAACTGCATATGAAAATTGTATTTAACGCTTTGAACATATAACCGCTCAAAAAGAAAGACACACAAGAATTCCTGAAAATAAAACATTAATATAAGTTTATACACACTTGGCAAACAATAACTTGCCACTGTTAAATATTTTCCTATTTTTAATCATTTGTCAAAAGTTTCCTTCGATCATTTACTACTTTTCCCAAATGATCATTTCTCTTCAAGCGAAAGTTGCCAAAAATAGAATTTAACCAAGTTTTTAAAGATCATTGCGTTTTGTAAACATATTGAGGGATTATTTGAATTTAAAGCTGAATTTAATAAGCTTGAAACACTAAAAATGTAGGGAAAATTAGTACGGCTATCAAATATTTTTGCAAGCACTAGAATTATAAAAAATACCATGACGCGCTTGATAAAAAACCTTTCGCAATGTCAAATTATCAAAAACAGGAAAATTGAACTATTTTGTTTGGAAAGTATTCGATTGGAAAAGGTAGCAATTGGTTGAAAACAACGTATTGGAGAAATGATCACAAATAGGAAAGTTGGAAACATTGCCAGCGTGGAGCGAGGTACTCATTGCCTCTGCGTCTCTCCCAGAACAAAGTATGTTGAACAATTTATCGAGAAGATGATCGACAAAAACGTTATATGAAAATGTTTCTAACATTGATTCAGTCAGATTTAGAAGACCAGTGGGGTATTAGGAGGGAGTGTGTAAACGCGCCCGGATGCACACACGCAACCCATCTAAATAAGGCCCAAAAAATAAAAAAAGGCGCGCGAATAATTTTACATTATCGGAGAGAAAAACCAAAGCAAAATCGTGAAAATTACGAAACTCTATTCAAAATTATTTCACGCGCATATAGACTAGAATTCTCTCCTCTCTGCTCTCAATATGGGCGGATTTCGATACAGAAAGGAGATTTTTTTCCAATTATTTTTACTCCCAGTTAATAAAACTGTTTCTAGTCAAAAAGCGTAATTTCGTATTCTTGCCGGCTACCACATGAACCCGCGAAAGTTTTTATAATAGACGCAGACATAACGAGGGACACACCCGATAACATTTTTTGATCTACGTTCAGTTGAATTCAGTTGAATTCAGTTGAAAAGAGTGTATATTTCTGCAAAATCGAGATAATTGTGGGGTTATTCATTTTTTGTAACTTGCAATTTTGTCTTATCCATATCATGCAGAAAACGATATTTTCTACAGAAAAAATGCATAAAATGTCATTTTCTGCATGAAATGAATATGAGAAAAATGTTGCGCAAAAGTTGCACAAAATGAATGACTTTTATAAGCCGCATTGAAACTAACCTTTAGCACAGTGGCGACAAATGAAAAATGGGCGATTTCTTTTATAAAAGTTCCATCAGTCTCCGCTGTCCCCCGATTGCACCCGGCTGGCGTGATGTACGTACATTTTCTAGAGCTTTCTTTGCACGCATACATCTGACCAAATCTTTTGCATGTCTCAGCCGACACAATCCTATTACTAGTAATGACTCCATAACTGGGAGTTTCAAAATAGCGGTAGGTCCGTCCGTGAATGAACTTTCCTTCTGAGCTAATTTTTCTATTCTACCAAATTTTTGAGAGACACTAGAATGGTGACAAACAATTAAATCGAAACAGTCAATGTTTTTTGTTGGATCAGCTGGGCAGAAATAAATCCTTCTGAAAAATTATTAATCGGATTTAATTTAACTTCCTATTTAAACGTGCGTTGTTTGCCCATTTCTGGATTCCAGAAAGTTACTCAATCCTCAGTATTGATTTTTTGTTCATTGTCTTTAAAGCCAGAAAATTTAGTTGGGGACTGAATTATTATGAAATCTGCAACAAGTGTTATTTAGAAACAAAAATTTGGGTGGAACAAACAGAAAAAAAAGAGGAGTATTAAACAACATTAGCTTTACAGCAACCGTTAAAAAATAATAACAAGTACTACAGTTTCCTGTTCTAGGTAGCAGTATAACCAAATAATTACGGGGAAGATGGGAGATGCTAGCAGCATCTCAGGAAATTTTTGGCTAATAGCCATTGAAAACGGCTAATAGCCACCGATTCGGGGCGTGTGCCATATGTATTTGGCACACTCCCCATATTCGATGGCTATTAGCCGTTTTCCATGGCTATTAGCCGTTTCAGTCGGCTATCATTTTCAAAAATTTTCCATTTTAAATTTCGGTCATCTTGTGGCTGGAAAAAGTCGCAAAAGCACTGAGTAAGCGCGAAGACTGTTTCCCCTAATTGTTGCAAGTAAACATTTTATAGCAGCGTTTCCAACAGACGAATTTTTTATAGATGGCGACATTACCCAATACTGGCTAATAGCCCTTTTCGGCGGCTAATAGCCATATTCGACGGCTAATAGCCATAATGGCTAATAGGCAAATTCGTCGGCTAGTTGCCATTATCGCCCGCTATTAGCCTTTTCAGGCGGCTATTAGCCATTTTCAGTGGCTATTAGCCACCTAGACGCCGAATCTTGCCATAACGCGCCAAAAATTTCCTGAGATATTACTAAAACGGGCGGGGCTTACCTGCCTGTTAGTCATGCATCTACACCTAAATTTGATTACTTTTTATAGCAGAACGAAAGGTTTCTGTTTGGAAACAAAACTACAGTCTAGATTATAGATCTACTTTGGGTGGCTTAATTATAGATCACTGTCATTTTTTTTCACTTTATTTTATTAACAAAAACGCTGGCAAAACAGAAAAAACAATTAAAAAAGATCTAATTCTTCAATTAAATTTAGAAGACAAGATAACTGTAAAATTCAACTTTATTTTTGATACTAAAATAAACATGGCACAAAGAGAATGAAACAAAATTCATTGATTGTAATTACCGTATTTACTCTAATTTAAGCGCATGCGCCTCTATTTTTCAACCTTTTCTCCAAAAGAGCTTCAATTAGAGGCTGCGCTTCTATTTTCCAAAAATTTATTTCTGAACACAAAAAAAAATAATAAAAAAAACCAACAAATAACAAAAAACCAACAAATAACAAAAAACGATTTTGAAAAATCCCGAGAAACAATTTCGTTGCCGTTTTTGTCATCTTCTCGAATATCCATCGTTTCTAGAAAATGAATGAAATGATCCATAGCTCGTTCCTCTCGATGACGAGCCAAAATCACAGTTCAGCTTATCATTGATTATATTTAATAATAGTAATCTAAATCTATCTCTGCATACATTTTTTGGCAACATAAAATTTCTTTCAGTTTTTAGAAAACAAAACAACCTCATTTTTCAATTTATGTTTGTAATATCATCTTCGCTTTTTTGGCAATTCTTCAGCATCTGACACATCGAGGACGTTCAGCTCCTAGTCTTCGAACATTTTTCTTTTCAAACGCCTTTTGAACGTATTTAAAAAGAACGCAAAAAACTAATGGACCTATGCAGATGCATTTCCCTGCCATTTTATTCCTATGCAAGCCTACATTTTATGGAGGAAAATACAGGTTAATGCAGAATAGTTATTGGTTCACCTTTTCAGGTTTACCACGGGTTCCTTTAAATTAAAATAAAGAACAAACACTTACGTTACCAACTGATTTTATTATCCCAATAGGGGAATAGACACCGAGGAGACGACCACACGTGGCCAACACAACAGCTCACCGAAAATATAAACTAGAAAAAAAAAAAAACTAAATTTACACGTGATAACTCACGTCAAAAATAAACTTAAAACTTATTCACGTGACCCTAACTTAGGCGTGCCACTAAAGTACCGCGAACCTTACAAACTCTTTCCGCGGCTTACACGCTCTTGCACAACAGGCAACGGTCTTGGTACACTACCCTAAATTACCCTACGGCACTATCAAAACAAACTTAACAGTATACAAAACAACATCACTAAACAATAATGCTTAACGGAGATTAATAACTATATCTTCGTTCCACCATGACACGACTCCCCTTGACGGCTGACGCATCCGCTTTGTCTGCACGTTTTTGCGCTCCATCCTCCCTATGTTGCGATGTAGTCCACTAGAATTTCCATAGCCACTTGCCCTCTGCGTTACCGCCTCTTTTGCTTCCCACCTCAACTCAATTCCAACAGCTTTGAAGGCATTTGCTCCAAGCAGGAAAATGTCCGCATTATTCCTGACAATTTGGAAAATGACCACGGCTCTTCTGTCCTTGATCTTGATTTCCAACCTGACTTGTTCCTGGACTGACATCGCCAGTCTAGATGCATTCACCAACTGGAAATGGGGCTTCGCCAGCACTTCACATCGTTCCTTCCAGTCGATACAACCTCTTTTCAGCTTCTCACATGCTCCGGAAGAGATCACTGACACCACTGCTCCATTGTCAATCGTGACTTTTCTTTTCTGTCCGAGAATTTCACAATTCTCCCACATCTTCACCATTAAACTCCTTGTTCCGTTTACCTGGCCTTCTCTAACGACGTTGGATCCTAATTTTGAGGTACATTGCTTCACAATGTGCCCAACTCCACCACAATTGTAGCACTTGATGCGCCCTCTCTGGTCCACGCTTTTCTGACAAGGGAAGTCATTTTGGACGGTCTTTGAGAACTTGATGAAACTTGTGTCATAGGTAGTCCAGACCCTCCTGAATCGAAACCAGTTAAAAAAAAACTGCGGGTTTTGCGGTCTTCTGGAGTTATGACGTCTTCAATTTTTTCTTTTTTGCTTACATGACTTCTTCAGTTTTTCGAATTTTTAGGAATATTTATGGTCTCATTATTGGTTTTCTAACTTCCGGTGTGTTAAAAGACATATCGATTGTAAATGGGTATATTAAAAATGTGTCGATGAAAAAGTTATAAGTGGCATATCATACAAGGCACATCATGCCAAAAAAAAAGTGACGATCGAATTTTTTAAAGATGTTTTCTTCGACTCCTCCATGCCAAGCAACACACTTCTTGTTGATTTGTGGAGCAGTTGGAAGGATAAAGCTGCCATCGACAGCGTGACCCATCAACCCATTTGTGCAAAACGATGATCATACCACACGGCTGCACGGGAAACATTCAAGTTTTTGGATTTCGGCATTTTAATGGGTTCGAAAGGGTCATCAAATACATCACTGGGCAAATACGATTTTATTGACCACCAAATCAACCGAAGAGACGAGAAATTGGAAATGCTTTTGTGGTCAATAGGTAGATTGTTCATCCGAAGTTGGAGCCATGGACACAGTATGCTTGGAATGTCAGGAGAAACAACATCATTCGTCTACCAGGATTTTCACTTCCCGCAGAACTTCTGTTACCCAATTACGTGGCTGTTGATTGTTCATCAACGACTTGCAACGGAATTTCTTTCATCAAATGCCTATACTGTGAATAATCTTCTCTGTATTCATAATGCTTGGCATGGAGGAGTCGAAAAAAACATCTTTAAAAAATTCGATCGTCACTTTTTTTTGTCATGATGTGACTTGTATGATATGCCACTTATAACTTTTTCATCGACACATGTTTAATATAGCCATTTACAATCGATATGTCTTTTAACACACCGGGAATATTCGAAAACCAATAATGAGACCATAAATATTCCTAAAAATTCGAAAAACTGAAGAAGTCATGTAAGCAAATAAGAAAAAATTAAAATCGCCAGAGCGTGGGGGTCGAACATGCATCGTCACACAGGTGAAGGGCTTGAAATCCATATCGGATCCGAAACGGATGGGACGTGGAATTTATAGGAATTTTATATGTATCCGATTTTGATCCTATTAGGATCCACGCTCCCACGGATAGGATGCGGACGTAGGAGCGTGGACTGAAAACGGATCAAAAACGGATGGGACGTGGGTGGGACGTGGATATTTTCTAGACTTCCTGAATTTTCCATTTTTTGATTTCACTCAAGATGCTCAATGAGCACATGTATCCAGACAACCAAAAATATCCGGTGAGCTCTGTGGCACCATGCCACGGAGCCTTCATCCAGAGCTCCCCACCCACCCTTCAGAATTCTCTAACCCAATACCTTGCAACACCTGCGCAGGCGGCATACCTTCCCATGTGGTCCGACACCTCACGGGTTTCGACGGCCCTTATGTTTTGCACGGGAAAGGGGCGGGGCGTAGCGTGGTGACACCAGTTTTTCGTGGATTTTATTATTTTAAGACGTAATTTCCCGAATACTTACTTCATATGCCTGCCGTGGGATATAAGCCCCCACCCCAGCATATATAAGTATACTCGGCTATCGCGTGCTACCTTTGCACCAAGATTCTGCAATGTCTGCCCCGGTGTTGGGGGAACATTGCAGAAGATCGGCACTATTTTTGCATAGCGTCTGTGCAAAAATCGCACCGATGCTATGCAATTATTGTGCGCTTTTCTGAATCCTTGGATTGCTCACTCTTATTTTACTGTTATTGATTGAAAAATTATATTTATTTTTTCAAATGGGGAAAACAGAAATTAACAAAGTAGTGAAAAATGGGAAAAAATTAAAACTAAAAATTTAATTTATTATAAGATGGTTGGTGTTGTTGCCGTAGTCTATGCCACAATTTGATGGATTTCGGACTTACGACTTCAGCTCATTTTTTGAATTCCGACTTCCGTGGAAAAATATTCATTTCCGACTTCCGTTTTAGAGAATTTCACTTCCGTGCAACTCTGGTCTATGGCCATCCTCGACGAATCTGGAATTTTTTTTGAATAAGAATTGACTCGAGTTGTGAAATGTGGAGAGGAGTTAATAAAAGCAATCGGAATATGCATCCTATAAGCAGCCCCCTCAGCGCAATGAAAATGACATAGCTAATTTTTTTCGGGTCCAACGCGCTCCGCTGAACTTAACGCTATGTGATTTTCATTTTCGTTTCCAAATTATTACATTTCACGTTGAATTTACACGTGAAATGATATAAATTGGGGACCAAAATGAAAATTGCATAGCGTTGAGTACAGCGGAGCACGTTTTACCATTTTGGCGGGCCGACAATAGTGAATTTTGAATTTTTAGCGTTGATGTCGCAACTCGATTGAAAATATATTGAAAACGATTGAACACATACCACGTTTTTCAAAAAATTGAAACGTACCAAATTTCACTCTCAATACAAATGAAACAAAATTTTTTTTCGCGTTATTCGAAGCTTCTCCAAATCAAAGAAAGACTAGCTAACTATTCGGCCAATTACCGAAAAGTGTCTCTCCGTGGCAAATACATAACATAAAAATATTTAAGCTGTCGCAGATTTCTAAATTAATAATCCAATAATAAACAAAACAATCAGAAACTAAAAAAATACATCTCACCGCATACTGGACATGCTATACAGAAAAAATGTTGCAAATTTCGCGCAGATGTTTCTGTGTCCACCACGAAAATAGTGTAGACGCAGACTGCGATGGAACGCGCTCTGCTTGAAAGTTGGTGCAAACTTTGCAGGAAATCTGTACAATGTTTGCCATAGCGTCAAAGTTGGCACTATGTTTGCAGGGCGTTTGCACAATGTTTGCAACGGTCTAAATACCGGTGCTAAGTGTTAAAACCGCTCATTTTTTGTCCAAACTTTGCATGGTGTTAAGAATTCGCACAATGTTTGCAGGGAATTTGCACAATGTTTGAAATTGCCTCAAAGTTGGTGCAAAGGTAGCACGCGATAGCCGAGTAGTCCCTCACCATCGTAGTCCCCCGACTATCTCGAATCAAAACGTTTCCAAATTAGAACTATGGTAAAGGTGAAATCAGTAACGTAATTGGAAAAGAAAAAAAAAAGATTTTATGAGCCACAAATGTGGAAAATGAATTATGTGGTATTCACTCTAACTGGCCGGCATTCAAGCAGTAGGTTCAAACAATAAGCCGGCATGCCGGACAAATAGAGTAAATACGGTATAACAAATACTTCTTCTGTACTGGAGAATTTGATTTAGCTTATTATTATACAACACTTTTGACACTTATCCATTTGGAAAGAAAACGGTTCTGATTCGAGACAGTTCTGTTTTGATAAAGTTCTGATTCGAAGCTTTTCCTTATTTCGAAAGCGACAAAAATGGTAGAAAGAGCTATGAATGGTGCACTTCTATTAGATGCTTCAATTAATTGGGATTGCTTTTCGATGTCGGTCGATTTTCGCTTGTTGTTTTGCTATTCTGATACGGTGGGGGCTATTCTGGTATAGCGGAAGGCGATATTGAAATGGAAAATTAAATAAGGAAGAAGTGGAGGACTTATCTGATAAATAGGCGCTACCTCGAAATAGAACCTTTTCAAAATAGAACCGTGTGAAATAGAACTTGACGCGAAATAGAACCGTGTGAAATAGAACTGTACATAGTTTTAGCGCGTTTTAGCACAATTGGGTGAAGACTATTGAATAAATAGCCAAACAGAAAAAGTTCCACTCACAATCAGTGGCGTGACCTGTTTTCGATTTATTGACTGGGTTATATTTCACGCGGTTCTATTTCGGAACAGTTCTATTTCCAAACAGTTCTATTTCACGCGGTTCTATTTCGGAACAGTTTCATTTCCGAACAGTTTTATTCCACGCGGTTCTGTTTCGCGTCAAGTTCTATTTCGACACAATTCTATACTAGTTATTATACTAGTTCACTCATATACCAGGATAACTGCCAGGTTTTTTTACAAACCACTGAGTAAATCGGACCAAAATCAGCCTGTGCTAAGCCGATCCTTGGTGGTCGATATCAGCTAGGGGGGCTACAATGGTCAATTACCATGTTGCCTGCCCTTCTAATAGAGCCTGACATCCACGCGGATTCATTATCCATAACGTCAAAAAAATTCCACGCGCCCTCCACGAGGGACACGTGGATCCATATAAGATCCGATATGTTTCCATTCTCCCACGGATCCATGCGCCCTCCATATATATTCCATCCTCCCCCACGCCGGCGTGGATCCACGGCGACCCACGCCAAAACAATCCACGCTCCCTCCACGGGGGCGCGTGGATCTATATCGGATCATATATGGATCCAATCCACGTCCCATCCGTTTCGGATCCGTTTTGGCATTATCTCCCACCACCTGTGCAGATTCGCAGAGCGCGCCCTCACCTCCTCGGCCACCACCTCGCTGTCGAGAAGAGGTGAAGCGAGCGCTTATAAAGGTGGCACCCTTTTTCGCTCCATCTTGAAGACGTCATAACTCCAGAAGACCGCAAAACCCGCAGTTTTTTTAAACTGATTTCGATTCAGGAGGGTCTGGACTACCTATGACACAAGTTTCATAAAGTTCTCAAAGACCGTCCAAAATGACTTCCCTTGTGAGAGGCTTCTCCATCGCTTAGCTGTTCTTCTTTTGACCTTTTCTCCCATGTTTCAATTCAATTCCAACGACTCGACTCTTTCCTGTCATTGCCATCCGTTGCTCCCGTTCTGTAGACTTGTTCTTTCTTACGCTCGTTTTCTTGTTGTAGCACGATATCTTTTAGAGTATCGTATTGCCTTTCCACTGGAGTCTCCCTTCTCTTCATTATCAGCAGATTGTGCAAGTTCCGATCCTCTTTCGCGTCTTTCATTAACTTTGTCACCCTCATTTATGAAATCGTCGTTTTGCCCGCTTCCGGATATCCCTTACGTGACCACTTCTCCACTTCCACCAAGTACTCCCACATCTTCTGACCTGCTCCTCTACTCATCTCCTCAAACACAGCTAACGCATGTGTCTGACTATCGTCCTGCCTCCTCTTCAGTTTCTTTTCAAACTCTTGGAACAGAACTTTTATAGGCCTCTTCCGTCGGGTTTCCAATAATCGAAATAGCGACTTTGCTGTTCCCACTAGAAAGTTCTCTTCTAGAATAGCCACCAAATCTTCATCGTCTTTTACGACTTCATCAAAAAAGTTCTCTTGAACTCTCCGAACCTTCCACTTCCATCAAACGCATTCGGCTCTGGCAACGCCGCCACCCTCATCATTTTGTTCATGCTCGCCACGACCTCCTTAACTGTCTCCGCTGTAGACTTCTTCGACCTTGAACTTCTACAGTCGCTTCTCTTCTCGCTACTCTGCTCACTGTGCAGTGTTTTCCTGCCACCTCTCTCCCACCAAGCGCCATTCGGCCACTTACAAGGGATTTTGAAAATTATGACCCAAATTCTTACTTTCATTCTTTATCACTAGTCTTATCAGATAACCTTATTGCCTCGCCGCCATCCGTTTTGCTCTCTTTTGTAACCTGCCTCTTGAAAGACTGTCGATGTGGAATTCGTAACCGAGTGGTGGGAGGCGGTGTTCACAGGTAAAATGCGGTTGAGGCATATAGCGCGCTGCGTGGAACTCATAGGGAAAATTTGAGATGTGGTTAATGCATCCGCGTGCACGCTTATGCGCATGTACGCCTGGGCATATAGCATGCACTTTTTAGTTTCGGGTCAAAATGTGGATCCTGTTTGGATTTTAAATGTTTTCGTCAAATCGGTTCTTCTTCTCTCATTGGACTTTGGACGAATTGTCTCTTAGAAAATTGTATTGCCTTTGAAGCATTCAAGAAACATTCATTTATTAATACTAATGCAAAAAAATTAATAAATAGTATTAAAACACAAATTGAGAAAAAAAAAACGTAAAGCGGTCACTGCGTTGAAGGTGAAACATTCGATCGGCGACCTGAGAGTACATCAATATGATTGTGGGATAATTAAAATGAAGAATTAACTATTTTAAATAATTTGCTTCTTCCATCATTTTGCCTCAAAAATTCGGAATATTGTCCATTCGCGAAGAAAGCAAGTGCGCTCCACGAAACTTAGTACTTCGTTTATTTCATTTTACATTGAATTTACACGTGAAATGAAATATTGTCGGCCCGCCAAAACGGTCAAACGCGCTCCGCTGAACTCAACGCTATGAGATTTTCATTTTGGTCTCCAAACTATTTCAGTTCACGTATAAATTCAACGTGAAATGAAATAATTTGGAGACCAAAATAAAAAACGCATAGCGTTGATTTCAGCGGAGCGCGTTTGACTATTTTTTGCCGGGCCGACAATACTTCGGCGACGAAAATGAAATTCACGAAGTACTAAATTTTGTGGAGCGCACTTGCTTTCTTCGCAAATGGACAATAAAAAATTATGCATCCTTTTTGGTGGTTTTGGTTCCGCCAAAACTTTCAACCAACCTGTTGGAAAAGTGGCAATTCAAAAAAAAATGCAGGCTGTGAAACGTTTTTGTAATTATGCATTAAAATTCATACTTCTCCTGCATTTTATTGCGGAACGAATAACAGGCTTGGTTAGAATCGGAAAACGGAACTTTCGATTTTTTTTTAAATTTCCGAATTTATTGTGAAAACAAAAAAGTTGCAACGCAATGTTTGCGTACTTTTAAAATTCAAACGAAAAAGGGGACGTCTCTCTTCATTTGCCATGCTATTTTTTTGATTGCCGTTTGATTTTCAAAAGTACGCAAACACCGCGCTGCAATTTTTAAGTTTTCCCAATATTATCCGGAACATTTTCCCGCCAGGTTTTGCGAAAAAGCTCGGAAAAGCAACGTGTTTCTATGTGTCGCTACTTTTAATTGCCGAGAACTGCTCAAAAGTGATTTTTTGTTGAATTTTTAGTTAAATTGTTGATTTTTTTCTCAAAGAAATAAATTGAGCCAAATGTTGAGAACTCTTGTTATGGCGTTATTCTTTTTGTGCAACTTTTCTTCTTTTCTTATTTTTTTCATGCATTTTTTCTACAGAAAACGTTGTTTTCTGCATGAAATGAATAAGGCAAAAATGCAAGTTGCACAAAATGAAGGATCCACATTTTGACCCGAAACTAAAAAGTGCATGCTATATGCCCAGGCGTACATGCGCATAAGCGTGCACGCGGATGCATTAACCACATCTCAAATTTTCCCTATGAGTTCCACGCAGCGCGCTATATGCTTCAACCGCATTTTACCTGTGAACACCGCCTCCCACCACTCGGTTACGAATTCCACATCGACAGTCTTTCAAGAGGCAGGTTACAAAAGAGAGCAAAACGGATGGCGGCGAGGCAATAAGGTTATCTGATAAGACTAGTGATAAAGAATGAAAGTAAGAATTTGGGTCATAATTTTTAAAATGAAATTTTCTGCCTGTTTCTGCATACGGGCAGCTAATTTTGAATAAAAGTCGCAGAAAGTCAACGAAAAATAGACATGTCTGTGAGACAGGCGGAAAAGGATGTGGAATTGGAGGTTGGACACGTGGAAGAGAAAAACGTGGTGGTGGAAGTGGTGGAATCGGTGGAGTCGGTGACTGGCGGAGAAAGTGAGGAACGGCTCGGCGCCGAACGGAAAGTCAGCGTCCGAGGCCGAAGAAAATTAGTAAAAGGTTTTGCACAATGGTTGAAAACTATTGAGCAAGTGAGTGAAAAGGTTGAAAACAACCTTGTGGTACTGACAAAGTGTACCAAGAGGCAACGTGATGGTATTATTGGCCCGTTGAAAGAGTTCGCCAGTGAACTGCTGGAGCGGTTCGAGAAAATGGGTGCCGACCAGTGATGCACGTAAATTCCGTTTCCGCTTCCGTTTCCGCGTTTTTAGCCCCTTCCGTTTCCGTTTCCGTATTCCGCAAATAAAAAAAAAATATATTTCCGCTTCCGCTTCCGCTTCCGTAACTTTCGGTTTTTTTTCCGCAACTCACGGAAAATTTTTTTAATCGTAATAAAGGGAAATATTTGCTTGTTTTTGGAATAGATTCCCCATTTTTACACTTGAAAGTACAAGTGGGATAACTATAATAAGACCACTATGAAATATCAATAAAACACCTCCAAGGAAAACACGGTAAAGTCCCCCGAACGACAATGAAAAATATTTATATGATGGGGGGAACTATATTGATATTATGGGAGACTATTTTGGTATGATGGAGGGAGACTATTCTGGTATGATGGGGACTGTTGTGGTGTGTGAATTGAAAAAGCTGGAAGGAAAACAATGAAAGGGAAAGGGACCTTTTCTTGGCAAATTATCATTACCTATCTTTTCTGTACCTAATTTTGTTCAGTTACCTACCTTGATCATTACCTACCATGTTCATTAACTACCAAAATAGAATATGTTCTTTACCTACCTTTTCTGTTACATAATTTTGAAACTGGCAAAGGCCGAAAATAGTGATCTGGATGGATTTGAAATCCCCCTACATGAATATCAAAGAGATAGAGAAAGAATATGAGCAAATTAAGCCAAAACGGTCATGGTAGGTAAAGAGCGTTTTTGATTTTAGTAGGTAAAGATCATGGTAGGTAATGATCAAGGTAGGTAACTGAACAAAAGTAGGTACAGAAAAAGTAGGTAATGATAATTTGCCCCTTTTCTTTACTTTCCCAAGGGGATTTTAATGGTATGGGAAGGTGGCTATACTGGTAAATTACCGTACAAGTTTTTTGCTCATTGGTGTGTTTTTAATAAGGATTATGTTTTTTAATAGAATCTGTATTCAAACATAATTTTTTCAACATTTCCAAATAATATAGTGATTTGTATTGCAAAATTATTTAGAAACCCCTATTTCCGTTTCCGTTTCCGTCTTCCGCGGAAAACCGAAAAATTTTCCGTTTCCGTTTCCGCTTTCCGCATTTTTCAATTTTCATTTCCGTGTATCACTGGTGCCGACAGATGGCCACGGTCTGTACTGCGTGTCATGAAATACTTTGATCTGGAAAATGTCGAAGAGATAAGACAAGTCTGTGAAAAGGTGTTTGGAGAGGCGTTTAGTGAGGCGAATGGAAGTAAAGATGCGGAGAAAGTCGATAAAATCGACAGAAAGTATCAAAAACTAAAAAGTAAACTCAGTGAGTGTCAAATCATGTGGGAGGTGGAAAGAGAAAACCTGTTGGAAGAGCTCGAGTCGGAGCGAGAAAAAGCTCAGAAGCTTTCGGAAAGCCAGGAGCGGTTGAAAAGAAAGGTGGTAAAACTGGAAAAGGCGCTGGTGGCGGGAAATCAAGTGAGTGAGGACATGAAGAGCCACCTCAAAGTCTGGCAGGAGAGGAGTAAAGACGATCATGAACGGAAACAGAAAATTCATGAAACCTGGCGCAAGCCGAGGAGAACGTCGAGATCATCGACAAACTCTGCATCAAGCTCGGAGAATAGGAGTTAAAGTAGAACGGATACGTCTAGGAGATCTGAAGTAAGGGATATGATGGATGAAATGCGTAGAATGATGAGAGCTCAGGCACTGCCGGAGCCATGCGTATTTCATGGAGAAGGCGATTTTGGGGAATTCAAAAGAGCTTTTCTTCTTAAATATAATAACGTCACTGAGGGTCCGGAAGAAATGGTAGCCATTTTGGAGGACAAATTCTTAAAGGGACCGGCAAAGACTCTGTTCAAAACATTGCCAAACAGGCACAATCGATCGATAAAATCATTGTTTGAAGAGTTCGAGCAGAAATTGAGAAAACGTCAGGGTGATAGTCGGACTAAAGCCCTCAATGAGTTTGAAAACTTGAGAAAGAGCCCGAACCAAAAAAATGTGGGAATACCTCATAGATGTTGAAAAATGGTCCAGAAAAGCCTACCCAGGAGTGGATGAAGGAAACTTATTCCAAATGAGAACGACAAAGTTAATGATGGCGGTAAAAGATAATGAAAATCTTCACAATCTGCTTATCATGAAAAGGCTTGACTATGCCATCAAAGATCAGTACGAGAATCTGAAGGACGTTGTACTCCAACAAGAGCAAGAAAAGCGCTAGACTCTGAAAAAAGGCCACCCGTTTCTTACGAATGAGGGAAAAATGAAAAAAGACACGTCCTGGAGAAGGAGTGATCGCCACCCGAAACACTTTAAGGAGGAGCAGAAAGACGAAATGGGGTTCAAAAGAGTTGAAAAGCAATTCCAACCGAACCTAAAATGTTTCCGTTGTGGGGGCGTCGGTCATATGTCACGCCAATGTACGTCTAAACCGGCATATGCAGTTAAGGAGAAAAAGTCAGAAGAGTCTGAAGGTGTCGGAGCAGAGGTGATTGAATCGGTGGAGATTCTTGGTCAAAACCGAAAAATTGTCATTGATAGTAGTGCGGTCGTGTCAGTCATGTCATCGGCTGTGTGGGAAAGACTGAAGAAAGGATGCCCAGATTGGGAGAAACGGGTCGAATTATAGGCGAAGCCAAGGTTCACCATATTGAATGCATCGAATACAGAGATGCCGGTAGAAAAGCAGTTGAAATTGGAAGTGAGAGTTAGGGGAAGAAAGGCGTTAGTGGTGTTCCAACTAGTAGAAAATAGTTCGGAAGTTCTCTTATTGGGAACCAACGCATTCAAAAGCATCGGAGTAGAGCTAAAATGGAAAGCAGAAAATGCAGTGGCAAGAGCTGCTGAAAACTGCGAGTACCACCCCAAAGCTGTTTGCGAATTGATTTGATAGTGGAAGCTGATATGGGGAAGCAGGTGTTGTTAGAGTCGAATGAAGAGTGGATGCCTGCGAGTCTGTGCTCCAAGAATGACGAAGGAAACATGACATTCTGGGTTTCTAACTGGAGAAATGAGCCGCTGCTCATTAAGAAAAATCAGATTGTTGGTGTGGTGTCGCGGGAATGGAAGGTTTATGAAGGAAAAGAAGGAAAAGAGGTTAATATGTTGGATATAGACAAAAAGCCATCGTTAAAAGGGGAATGGAGAAAGAAAGAAGTGGAGAGACTCTTGAATGAGAATGGGGAAATTCCTAGTGGAATTTTCCGGAGAATCATTTCCGAATGCAGTGAGGTCTTTGCCATCGAAGATAGCGAATTGACCCAAACTGGTATGGTGGAGTGTAAGATTGAGCTAGAGAAAAACAATCCGATTTGTCAGAAGTGTCGGCCGGTTCCGTTAGCGCTTCAGGAGAAAGTGAAGCAAATGCTAAAAGACATGGAAGCCCGGAAAATTATAAAAATTGGTAATGGAAAAAGCCTATGGGTTCCCTGGGAACAAATTAGAGTGGTGCCAAAGGAAGTTCCGGAGGTCAAAATTGAGACTAAAGCAAAACGTGGGAGACGCGCTATGCAGAAAGATGTTGTAAACCAGGTCCATATCTGGGAGAAAGATAATTTCAGTGTTGAAAACATGAAATTTGCCGGTGGCAAATCCTGCACCCAAACCCGTGTATTATCGGCCTCCACGTATCAGCGCCACGGCACTCCGTCTAGACCGCCATACACGCCGTTAAGCGCCACAAATAAAATAAGTTTAAAGTCACGTCGGTTTCACGCGGTTTTGTGCCACGTGGATATTATTTATTTTGAGCGGCCCATTTTGGCCATTTAGTTCTCGTTTCTGGAGTTAGTTTTTTGGTTTTTTGTCTTTTCCGGTGTTTCTTCCTTTTAATTTTACATTCTTTTTATTTATTTCCAGTATTTCGACCCAATCTCGGGTTGAATACAGAAAATAAACGTCTTTGTCTTTAACTTGTCGTTTCTTCGCTGTTATTTTAAAAGGAACCCGAAAATCTTTTTGAAGAAAGAGATAACTGATAATTATCGATATTGTCGAAAATTATCGAGGAAGTCATCGAAACTATTTTCGATAATTTTCGACATTATCGATAATTATCGAAAATATTTCCGATAATTTTCGATATTTTATTATCAAAAATTATCGAAAAATTTGTCCAATTGGCCAATTATCGAAAAGTTGTTTTCGACAATCCACACTAGTAACCGGCAAGAATATCATCCTTGTATATAAAATTCCGTTTGGGTCTGTAACTTAGTTTCTTGGTCTGTCTGTTTCCAAATTGCATGTCGGAAGCGAACTGAGCGCCCGAGACCAACACAAAAACTCGAACCTGCGTCGTTTGTTTACTGGATAAGCGTTTAACCGCCTGCGCCACCCGTTTTTATGTTTTTTTCTCTTCAATTTTCTGAAATATTTGCTAAAAATGCTCGAAAAAAATAACGAAATTAATTTTTGCAAATTCACTGGTGAACCGCGCGCGGGCCCGCCAGCGCTTGGGTGCCCTCGCTGGCCGCTGGCGGGCCCGCGGCGGCTATCACTGGTGAAGCGCCACGGGCCCGCTGCGGGCCCGCCAGCGGACCGCTGACAGCTAAAAGAGTACACGCGTGGTGCACGCAGCGGGCCCGTGGCGGGCCCGCCAGCGGTTCGCTAACTGCTACATCGCGGGGTGACTACCTTCTTGCTTTTTTTTTTATTTGATATTTTTTCATGAAAACTAACACAGTTCGTGTTTTTATCAATATTTATTGAAAAAAATAAAACAAAAATTCAATACAGCAATTATTTATATTATCCCAAAATTCGTCGCTGTCGTTGTCCCGCTCATCTCAGAATCGATCGTCCTCATCAAGATGTGGCACGTGTCTGAAAATTCAGTAAAAAAAATTCCGTTCAATTCAATTTCTTTCCTTAATCATTTGAAGTTCAAACTTAAAAATGTATTATTGTTTGCAACGGACATTTAAAATATACGTTTTGACTTGAGGAAACGCGAGCGAAAACCACTATCACATGGGCATGAGCCAGCAAACGTGAAAAATTTTACAAAAAAAAACCAAAATATTGTGTTTTCAATCGACTTGCGACATAAGAACGCGAGACTCCGCCCACTTATTTGTGCGCTACCTGTCTGCGTCTCTTCAAATATCACTGTGTTCGCGTGGTCGCCCTCAAAAAAGTGGGCGGAGTCTCGCGTTCTCATGTCGCAAGTCGATTGAAAACACAATAGTGTCAGTTTTTATATCATTTAACTTTGGTACTATTTGTATGAATTTTAAGTTATGCGTCGGGCGCGTTTGCTCTCTGCCGGCGCATGAGTCTGTGCTCCATGGCGGTTACAATCAATTCCTTTTTTTCAAGTATTTCAACTGTTGCACAAGCTATAGCCACTGAGCATCGTCTAGTTAACTTAAATCAGCAGAAAACGTCGTTAAAAACACCTGAATTGTTCAGATCTTGGAACAATCTTTTCTAACGCGAGAACGCTAGTATCGGTTCTCAAAATTATAAATGGACCAGTTTATTCAAGAAAAGAATATAATTGTTTAATGCTCAACAGAATTAAAGGCAAAAATAATACTCAAAACTCATATTTTTGTTTCATTTTAACTAGACAATTTTCGGCGGCTTTCCCCGGTGTAACGGTGAAAATACCCCAAGTGCATTCAGTATGCTACACTTCAAACTTAACCGATTTGTATCAAACTTCGGCAGTCTTGTTCCACTTGTGTATAAAAATGTTTCGCCAAGTTTGATGCAAATCGGTCCAGTAGTAGCTGAAAAAACGCACACGAAACCTCACATAGACACAGGTACAACAGACATGAATAAACACATATTTTTGCTTTATTTTTGTTGTAAAAAATAAAATTTTGAACGAGCACAACCGAAATCACGGTCTACAAGTCACATAGGTGTTTTTGTTCGTAACAAAACACGCCTAAATTTATTTGACGATGTTTTTTTCCAAAAATGCTGCACTTTTGCATTTGTTACGTAATTAGTTGAGCGAAAATATGACTCATACATTATTCTGCTAATAATTGCAATTGCTTGAAATATTGAAAGTTTTATCAATAAAAAAGAGTACAAACTGAGCTAGAATTCATTCAGCGATGGTTTTTAAAACATTATTTCAAATTAACTTTATGTTCTCTGAATGTTAGCAATTTTTTTGTGCGAGTTATTTATTTTCCTTTTTAAAAAGATAGGTAAAATTTATAAATTTAGAATTTAGAATTTATTAATTATCCATCACAAATGTATACAGTACAAGTTTAATCGAAGAGAAGAAATATATGGGGATAATAAAAATAAAATGACCAGTTAGACCAGCAATAGTCTATCGGTCAAGTGTGGGGGGAAAGAGTTTCGAGCGGGAATGAGGCTATGCGCGCAGCAAAAGCCTCCGAATTCAGCCTCTTCGGAAATAGTTTGACGACGTGATTCCACAAGGACAGATTGTCGATTAGAAAACCGTGTGAGGACTTTCCACATGGAGTTAACATGTACGGACTTCTGGATGACCGGGACGCTTTGACACATAGTGGTAGGGACGGAAAATGACATTCAAGGTTGACAATTTTGAAGTACATACGGAGAACGGATAAGATTCTCCGGTGAAAAGTAGAGATCATGTGTAATTGAGTTAATCTGTCGGTATAAGAAGAAAAAGACACGTTGCATCGTTGCAGTACCCGTCTAGTGTAAAATCGTAGGGGATATTCGAGTTTTTTGGCTTGGGATACCGAGTGGAGATCTAGTAGTTCAGAACCGTATTCTAAAATTGGCCTTACATAAACATTGTACAATTTGAAATAAAATTCGGGGGATTTTGAGTGGAAAGCTCGTAACAGTTGTCTGCATTTTAGTAATGATATGTTAGCAATATTATTTACATGTTTATCAAATTTTAATTCGTTGTCAATTATAATTCCCAAGTCTCTGATAGAATTTTTTACATTTATTTTGAAGTTATTTACAAAGTATTTCGTGCGCGGATTCTTGCGGCCGAAGTGCACGACCGCCGTTTTTTGTTCGGCCAGTTTGAGTCGCCATTTGTCACACCAATCGGCGACGAGATTGATGCTGTGCTGGAGTGACGTCGGATTGGAGGATAACAACTTCAAATCGTCGGCAAAAGCTGTCACGTGGACATCAGGCGGAAACATTTCGAGTAAGTCGTTTATATACATTAAAAAGAGAAAAGGCCCTGTCACGCTGCCCTGTGGAACACCGGAGAGAACGTTAAACGAATTTTTATGACGGATTTGCGATTTTCAAGAAACGAACCGATCCATTGACATGTTTTCTCGTCGACGCCAAAATTTTGCACTTTTGCCAAGAGAAGATTGTGCGGAACCGAATCGAACGCCTTTTTGAGGTCGAAATAGACGGCGTCGACGAAACCGCCTTTCTTCGCGAGAATTTTGCGTATTTCAGTCATCGATTCCAAAATTGCCAGCGAGCAAGAGCGACGATTCATGAATCCAAATTGATGTTTCGAAATTTTGCCGTTGATTTCCTTCCGGATCGCTTCCAAGACAATTCTCTCAAATAATCTGGCCAGTGGATGAGTCAAAGTTATTGGCCGGTAGTTGCCCGAATCAGTCAAACTTCCCTTTTTATGGAGAGGAATTATAGTGGAAGTTTTCCACTTCGTCGGAAAATTATTACTCGTGAAGGATTCCATGAAAATAACAGAAAGCGGAACGGTAAGGGCGTGACAGCATCCTTTGATCACATAAAAATTTATGTTATCACTTGAATAACCAAGTTTCGGTTTCAGAGCAAGGATGTGCTTCATTATATTCAATGGAGAAAAGTAAGGAGAGATTTTCGATGGAATCGGCGACGGAAATGCGGGGAAAGCTGGTGAAGGTGGCGTGAAGGAAAAGGAGAACGAACGGATGAATTCACGAGCAATCAGATTGGGATCTGTTACAATTTCGCCGGAAATGGACAAAGAGATAGGCGGAGAGAGTGGCGAAATTCTACGATATTAACCGAAAAAGATCACGGCAATTGTTGGATACAATGGCATTTTTCTCCTCTTTCGCAAGTTTTTTCTTGATATTTTTCAGTTTGCTATTTATCGATTTTTTGGCTGGGATGCTCACGTTGGACTTCAAACAGCGACGAAGCTTTCGCTTAAGATGGTTTTTCGAGTTGCACACAGGCGGACGAGAGCGATATTTTGGAGTATACATATCAATCAATTCGTTGAAAATTCGGAGAAAATGTTCGAGTTTCGAGTCAGACGTTCCGAAGAAAGACAGTTGACGCTCCCAATTGTATGAAAAAAGATGTTGATTCAAAGCCAAGAAATCGCATTTCCGAAACAAAAGACGATCGCGAGGAACGTGAAGATTCATAGGACGCGGATCATGGGCGAGGGTGAAGCTAACGGAAAAGTGATCCGAGAGAATCAACGGCGGAACCGGCGAACAATTCATGAAAGAGTTTTGGCAATTTGTAAAAACTAAGTCAAGAAAGTTTTTCCGGCCTGACGCGGCTGTTCTAGTCGGAAAGTGAACCATTTGAACCAAATTGTGAGAAACCATTAAATCTTGAAGAGAATCAGGAAGCCCATCCGGAATTCGCAAGCCAGGGGACCACGTAGCGTTTGGAAAATTGAGATCACCCAATATATAGAAGTTTTCGACAGAGGAGTTAAGGAGTACGTTAATATTTGCAAAAAGTGCATTTGTTTCGATTTTCGAACAATTGGGCGGACGGTAAATAAGAATAAATCGGGACTTCGAGGGAGGATGATCAAAAGTTAATATTTCACAGAAATGTTGGCAATAACATTGATCAGTTAGTGAATTTACAAGAATAATTGGTAAGTTGCGATTGAAAAATAGCGCGACACCTCCGCCTCGCTTCTTAGGATGCGCGGGGAGCCTGTCTGCACGAAGACATGAGATTTTCGGTGAGGAAGTGAGGGATTGGGGAATTTGGGGAGACAGAAACGTCTCCGTAACAAAAAACAAATCTATATTATTCACAAGTATGCTCTGATGCAGAAAAGTCAAACGTTCTGCTGTTGCGATGGAGCGAGCATTGGACAATTGACAAGTAAGGTGTTTAGTTTGATTAGACTTTTGAACAACATTTAGTTTACTATTTACAGAACGAGGAATATACGCGATGGGAAACGGAGCCACCGAGGGACAAACACGAAGGATCGGACTGCTTTGGTGTGCAAATGATGTAATGTACGAATGACGAGTGATGGAACCTGCCGTTTTTGATCGAAAAGAGGATTTTCGGTGGCCGTTTTCCTAGGCGCTCATCGCAGGAGCGACACGCACATTCGAGGTTGTGGGAAGAGGGCGCGGCGTGTGGGATTGCACAATCTCAAGGTCTCTAATGAAAAAACGGATTTCGCCGGCCTCGCGGTTAGCTTCAAAAACTGTTTTGCGCAGGTTTCTGAGCACGGAAAGCTCGTCGGGCGTCATGTCACGCCTACAACGAAGAGGGCGCTGGAACTTGGGAGACGACGGGAGCGCACGTACACATTTTGAAAAATTACGAATAAAAATATCTCTATCTTTTTGGCAAGCGAATCGAATTTTTGTCGGTCTAGCGTTTATATCCGGATTCCTACATTTGACGCGGAATGTTTCTATATGTTTCGGGAGCGAGCAGGCATCAGTCAAAGAGTTGATGAAGAACTTATCTTTCTCTGATTGTTGATCCGATTTGTCGTCGGGCAATCCTTCAATCACAGCCAAAAAACTCTTTTTCTCCAGTTGGCGAAAGTTGTTGGCGAGTTGGAGCTGAGCTGATACTTTTTCGACGAGTGGCGTTTTCTTGCAAATTTCCGTATACAATGGGCACGAGTTCTTGGCATTGATGTTGGTGCTAGAGAGGGCTGGAAAACTCTGATCATAGTGGGAAGGGGCTTTGCGGAGATCACGAATAATTTTATCCTTTTCGACATTGCTTTCCACGAGTTTTGAGTTGGCGGCTGTCAGCTCGGTGAACGCCGTTTCCAATTTCGAGACCCTTTCCAACAGAGACATAATGATAGGGGAGGTCTGCGATGGGCTGATTCCAGTGTACTTCGGAGGGCGTCCAATGGGTTTCGCTGGACTTCTACACGTAATGAGCCTCTCCGTGGCGTAGAAGATCAACACCTGGATCTTTTCTTCAACTCCGGCGGATTTCGTCACCCCGGCAAAGATTCAAGTGGCTAATCATTACACACTGCCTCGCTCAGGTCGGATGTAGTGTCGAATACTTCCTCCCTGCGCACATTCCTCGGTTTAGCAGGCCGTTGAAGAGTAGGCATACCCGCTACGAACAGCACCAACAACTGCCTCAGTCCTCCGCATCCGGCCTCTACTCTTGTTACGGCAGATTCAAGAGTATGTCGGAAGAGGCGATCTAATCACGGAGTATCGAACGTCTGCCACACTGGACGGAACAAGAACACCCGGCCAAAACAAGAAGAATCGACTACAGAGTGTGTACGTTCAACTGCAGATCGGTTGCCACCGATGACCGACTTGCAGAGCTGCTAGAGGAGACAAAAACGATCAAGTACGACATTATCGGACTGTCGGAAACGAAGAGAGCAGCTGAAACACACATGATGCATCGAGACGGGACCGGAGTTTTCTTAGGAAAACGGAACACCACTTCCGTGTCAGGAGGGGTCGGCTTTATCGTCAATAGCACCCTCCTGCCGAAGATCCAAGAAATCAAATTTCTCAACCACAGGATCGCCTACTTGACTTTCCAAGTAGACCGGCGACTGAGCTGCACCGTCTTCCAAGTGTATGCTCCAGTTGCCGACTCTGATCCGGAAGAGTTAGCTGATTTCTATGAGAGCTTAGAAGAAGCCTACACTGCTTGTCGCAGTAGATACAAGCTAGTTGTGGGTGACTTCAACGCTCGAATAGGTCCTAGGCAACACACGGAACGGTTCATTTGACCACACTCAATGGAACCGCGCAACGAAAGCGGCGAACTACTCGCCACCCTTTGTGAATCGAACCGCCTATGGCACATGAACTCACAATTCGGAAAGCCATCACATAGACGCTGGACCCACATCAGTCCCAACAAGTTACACAAACATGAAATTGATCACATCCTGGCCAATGGAAAGTTTGTCACTGATGTCTCGGTCGTCCCATCGATCACAACCGGAAGCGATCATCGTCTGCTCCGTGGAAACCTGCACTTCAACACCAAGATCGCAAGATTCGAGCAGGTCAAACGGAGAAAGCCCCCGAAACGAGTATTGGACCCGGCTGTTGCTCACGCAATCAACGCCACTGCAACAATCACCCCGAGCGCTGACATCGATCTGGACTACATCAACCTCATCGCAATGCTCAAGGAACTCCAAGATCAAGCAGTCACTCAGCCATCCAATCACTCCACCAACAGACTTTCGGGAACTACTCGGCAGCTTCTCACCAAACGACGTTTTATGGACAGAACGGACCCCAACTTCAAGTCACTGTCAAACGAATGTCGAGAAGCCGTCAAGAAAGACCATGAAGAATTCGCCAAAGACCGCCTACTGCAAGCCGCACAGAACAAGAAAAATATGAAGAAAGTCGCAAGGGACATACAAGAATACAAGACCTTCATCCCTTGCCTCAAATCCTCAACAAGCGGCACAAGAATCACTTCTCGGACCGAGATGGAGAAGGAGATCCAACAGTTCTACTCGAAACTCTTCAGAAGTAACCGAGGACCTCCCGTGATTGCATCACCCATCGGAATGGAAATTCCACCACCGTTCCTTCCAGAAGAAGTTCGCGCTGCCTTTCGCTCATTCCCGAACGGAAAAGCAGCTGGAGATGACAAAATCACTGCCGACTTCCTCAAAAGCTGTCACGACAACGTCATCTTCCTCCTAACGGACAGATTCACTAAGTACCTGCAGAGCGGGAAAGTTCCGGAAAAATGGAAAACTTCTAACACCACTCTGATCTTCAAGAAAGGGGACAAAGAAGATTTGGAGAACTATAGGCCTATCTGCCTCCTCCCCGTGCTCTACAAGGCATTCACAAAATGCGTGCTGAATAGAATACGGACCACACTCGAGGAGGCCCAACCAGTCGAGCAAGCAGGATTCCGCCGATCATTCTCTACGATCGACCACATCCACTCAATACAGCGCATACTCGAAGTTGGACGCGAGTACCAGCAACCACTCACACTTGTCTTCATAGACTTTCACAAAGCCTTCGACAGTGTTGAACCACAGGCAATCTGGGAAAGCCTGAAAAGTCAAGGCGTCCAGCCTGCCTATATTGCCCTACTACAACAGTGCTACACCAACTGCACAACCACCATCACACCATTCCACAAGAAAATCGAAATTCCGATCACAAGAGGAGTTCGCCAGGGAGATCCCATCTCGCCGAACCTCTTCTCAGCATGTCTGGAGAGCGTCTTCAACAAGATGTCATGGCAGCACCTGAGAGGAGACGAAGACGACGAGAACGACAAAGCCAATCTCTTGCCCGGAATACGAATCAATGGCCAAAATCTCACGCACTTGAGATTCGCCGACGACATCGTTCTAGTCGCCAGCAACCCCAAGGCGGCAAGCCTAATGATTCAAGAATTGGTTGAGATGTGTGGAAAAGTAGGACTCCGAATGAATACTAACAAGACCAAAGTTATGAGAAACAAATTTGCCAGCCAAAGCCCGGTCAACGTAACGCTTAACAACGTTACTACCTGCATCGAAGAGGTCAATGAGTACGTCTACCTCGGTAGGCTACTCAACCATAACAACGAACTGGAGCCGGAACTTCACCGAAGACGCCGAGCAGCATGGGCTGCGTTCAACAACATCAAGAACACCACAGATGCCCTGTCTTGCCCGCGAATCCGAGCTCAACTCTTCGATTCCATCGTTTTACCGGCTCTCACGTATGGCTCTGAAGTCTGGACCTTTACGCAGGCACTTTCCGAAAGAGTCAGAGTGACCCACGCAGCATTAGAAAGACGATTAGTCGGAATTTCACTATCGGAACAACGTCAGAGGAATCTGCACAGGGAAGATATCCGAGCACAATCGGAGGTCCGAGATCCCCTACTAGTCATCAAGAAAAAGAAGCTTGGATGGGCCGGACACATAATGCGAAGAAACGATGGCAGATGGACGAGGCTTGTGCAAGAATGGTATCCCATAGGAGAGAAGCGACCCGTTGGAAGACCACGGATGAGATGGAGCGACTCCCTAAAGGAAGAAATATCATTATTTGATGGCAATCATCTCAAAACACACTGGTCAACAATCGCCAAGGACCGAATGGCTTGGAAAGCTGTGATCCGCGACCACATCAGGTGATCGAAGAACGGATCGACTAAGTAACTAAGTAAGTAACCACGTTTTGCACACTTCCGGCCATCCTTTAAAGCTGTTCTCTTGGCTGGCGGCGAGTCGATACTGAGGTCGGCACACGTGTTCTCGTTCGTAGGCGATGTGGAAGCGGATGAATCAATGGCAGTTGACATTTGGCAGATACGTGGTGTCTTGCGATGGCGGTGTCGGCGTACCTCAAACTCAAACTTGGGTAATTAAACCTAATATATAATCTTTAGCCTATTCAATAGGAAAAAAATCGATATTTTTCGAAGCGGCGTGCCGTATCTATTCAAAATCATATTTAGGGCATAATCTATTTAAATCCGCTCATAAATTTCATTTCTTTTTCTTCTTTAGGACTTTTTTTTTTTTTTTTTTTGACATTAAAAAAGTTAAAAAAAAAGGAAATCTTACCGACGTCGGCGGTGTCGAGTTCCGGTTGTCCAGTGGTACCTGAAACAAAAAACATTTCAAAAAGTTATCGGGCATATTCAAAAAAAAATAATAAAAACTTAAAAGAAAGAAAAATGATTTAAAAACGCCAGCAAAACATAAAAAATTAGAGTTTTTTGGCAAAAATCGTTCAAAAATGTTAAGCTCCGCCCACTTTGCAATATGGGCACACCATTTGGCAACCATGCTGCGCGCCTCTTGTATCACGAATAACTGGGCAGTATTTTTCGCTTCCGTTGTTATTTTTTGCAAAATTTTTGATTGAAGATTAAAAATGAGTATAAAATCACTGGAAACAACAGAACAAATAAAGACAAATCACATGTAATTTCCTTAAAATTGGCATATTGAGCGATGTTAGCCCGCGCTCAACTCATTTTCGACGTCAATCCGCAGTCACCGATTGTTATCGTTATTATTGTGTTTTCAATCGACTTGCGACATGAGAACGCGAGACTCCGCCCACTTATTTGTGCGCGACCACCCGAACACAGTGATATTTGAAGAGACGCAGACATAACGGTGATTGCGGGCTCATGTTTTCATGTCGCAAGTCGATTGAAAACACAATAAATCGGTAATTCCAGTATTATAGGCTGCCAAGCCTGCTGCGCCGACGTCCACTGGCTATTGATAGTGCATTTAGGGGGCTTGGAAAAAACAAGGCTAAAAGGCGATAAAGGTCTCTTTAGCAGCCGATACTACACGCCGTAGAAAACATTTTTTAAAGAAGAACTAAAATAAATAGAAAACGCAGAAAATCTCTCGATCACGCAACGTGAATTGCAGACTTTCCCGCATTTCGTTGCGTCGCTCAATTTCTCAAAGAACGAAACTCGTAGGTTTTCGAATACCGCCTACTTTTGCCTACATCTGTTTTATTTGAATTTTCGGATAAATTAAAGATTTCTTGAATTAGAATACAATTTCGTAAACAAATATCAATACAAACGAAACGTTTATGCAACTTCTACGCAACTTATCCGCGGTCGGTCAAGTCCAATTCTTTATGCCGCGTCCAAAGTTCAAAAAATTCCTGAAATCAGGAGTTTTTTGCAGTCCAAAGTTCCACAAAAAATCCTAGAAAAAACAGGCGATCACAGTTGAAACCGACGTTACCGTATTTTCTTCGCTGCGAGACCTTCTGTGTTTAAACTTGAATTTTCCCGCAAAAAAAGAAAAAATTGAGCAACTGTGGGAAAATTCAAGTTTAAACATAGAAGGTCTCGCAGCGAAGGAATTACGGTAACACCGGTTTCAACTGTCACCGCCTGTTTTTTCTGGGATTTTTTGTGGAACTTTGGACAGTAAAAAACTCCTGATTTCAGGAATTTTTTGAACTTTGGACGAGGAATTAAACAAAATTAACTAAATATCTCATCATGCGCGATATAATTCACAAAAAACCAGGAAAAAACATTTAGAAACATTCTTGAGAAAAAAATTTTACCATCGTCAGCTGGCCGCTGGCGGACCCGCGGCGGGCCCGCAGCGGGCCCGCCAGCGCATCACCAATGAATGTCAGAATTTTTGATCAAAAACTTAACTAACTAGTGTCCTATGCGCAATTTTACATGGTTTAAAATAACCACAATTCATTTATAAACCAATTGGAAACAAAAAATTTTCAACCTGTCAGTCACCTACCAAATATCATAGCCGCCGCGGGCCCGCCAGCGGCCAGCGAGGGCACCCAAGCGCTGGCGGGCCCGCTGCGGGCCCGTGGCGGGCCCGTAGCGTCTGCGGAGCCGCCGCGGGCCCGCGCGCGGTGCACCAGTGTATGCTATCTGGCAGGTGACTGAAAGGTTGAAATTTTTTTATTTCCAATTGGTTTATAAATGAACTTTGATTATTTTAAACCATGTAAAATTGCACATAAGACACAAGTTAGTTGAGTTTTTGATCAAAAATGCTGACATTCATTGGTGATGCGCTGGCGGGCCCGCTAGCGGCCAGCTGACGATGGTAAACTTTTTGTCTCAAGAAAGTTTATAAATGTTTTTTTCCTGGTTTTATGTGAATGATATCGCGTATGATGAGATATTTAGTAGACTTTGTTTGAAGAATTGGACTTGACCGACCGCGGATAAGTTGCATTAACGTTTAGTTTGTTTTGATATTTGTTTAAGAACTTTTTTTCTAATTAAAGAAATCTTTAGTTTATACGAACATTCAAATAAAACAGATGTAGGCAACAGTAGGCGGTATTCGAAAAAAGGAAAGTCTGCAGTTCACGTTGCGTGATCGAGCGGTGGAACTCTCAGATATGAATAATAAATGACGTGAATGAAGTTTATGTCTTGTGAATGATTCGTATTTATAAACAATAAACTTACTCTAACAGAAGTGAACTTTCAGTGACAAAGTTTACAGTATCTGCTAACAATAGTTTAGCAGCTTTTATTAAAATTTACATTATCAATTACGAAGATTGTCACGATGTTAAGCGTTTTTAATCATTATAGTTCTTATAGAAAAAAAAATTTCTACGGCGTGTAGCATCGGCTGCTAAAGAGACCTTTATCGCCTTTTAGCTTGCCTTGTTTTTTTCAACCCCCCCCCCCTAAATGCAGTATCAATAGCAAGTGCACGTCGGCGCAGCAGGCTTGACAGCCTATAATACTGCAATTACCGCTTTAACAACGATGATAATCGGTGTCTGCGGATTGACGTCTAAAATGAGTTGAGCGCAGGCTAACATCGCTCAATATCCCAATTTTAAGGCGATTACATGTAATTTTTATTTTTTGTTCAGTTGGTTTCAGTTGGTTTCAGTTATTTTATTATTGTTTTAAAAAATTTGTCACCTGGCGAGAGGCGCGAATTCAAAAAATAGGCTCCGCCTCCTCGCCGAAATATTTTTGCAACTCTGCGCGCGCCAATTTGCAATCGCGGTGCGCGCGATTTTCTGCGCCGAATTTTTGTCCAGTGCCTTTCAATTTCTCCTGGAAACCTTTATAAAAATTGTTATTTTGAAGCGAATTTGGCAACTTTTGATTTAAAGTGAGTTTTTGATTTTCTTAATTGGATATTTGTTAATAAAGTAACGGAAATTCAACGCATAAAATCGCGCGCACCGCGATTGCAAATTGGCGCGCGCAGAGTTGCAAAAATATTTTGGCTAGGAGGCGGAGCCTATTTTTTGAATTCGCGCCTCTCGCCAGGTGACAAATTTTTTAAAACAATAATATATTCATTTTTGATCTTTCAGCAAAAATATTCCAAAAATAACAACGGAAGCAAAAAATACTGCCCAGTTATTCGTGTTACAAGAGGCGCGCAGCATGGTTGCCAAATCATGCGCCCAGATTGCAAAGTGGGCGGGGCTTAACATTTTTGGACTATTTTTGTCAAAAAACTCTAATTTTTTATGTTTTTCTGGCGTTTTTTAAATCATTTATGGACCTATTCAGTACAGGAAAAAAACCGATTTTCGCGGTTTTTTTCCCTATGCAGAATTGAGAAAAAAAGACAAAAACTACAGTAGTCGGAGGTTTTTTGACGTAAACAACTTCTCGTGTTGAGACCGGCCGATGAAATAATCGGATGCGCCTTTAAATTTCAACCAAATTCCCATTGAAAATTAAAGGCGCATTGCATTTTTCACTGCCGGGTCTCGACGCGATGGGTTTTTTTCCTGGAAAAATACCTGCATAGGGAAAAAACCGCGAAAATCGGTTTTTTTCCTCCGCTGAATAGGTCCATTATCTTTCTTTTAAATCTTTATTAATTTTGTTTGAATATGCCCGATAACTTTTTTCTATTTTTTTTGTTTCAGGTACCAACATGACAACCGAAATTCGACACCGCCGACGTCGGTAAGATTTTCTTTCTTTTTTTTTTTTTTTTTTTTTCTTACTGTCAAAAATTAAAAAAAAAAACGTCTTAAAAAAGAAAAAGAAATGAAATTTATGAGCGGATTTAAATAGGGTATACCCTAAAAATGATTTTTAATGGATGCGGCACGCCGCTACGAAAAATATCGATTTCTTCCTATTGAATAGGTTAAAGGCTGAGGCAAACAATTATTTCACACTGTTCTTTTCTCAGGCAATTGAAAAAAAATATTATGAGAAATTTTAGTAATATTCTGAGAAATCGTCATATTTTAAGATTATACAATATATTTGGCTGGCGCATTTGTCTTGGCAGGAAAATGCGTCAGCAATGTTGCTAGCGCAATATTAGACAAGATATTTCAAGAAACACGAGATATTACAAGATATTGTAAGATTTCAAAAATCTTGTAAGATATTACAAGAAATTCCAAGATTCTGTGAGAAATTTGCAATATTACAAGATTTTTCAAGATAATTCAAGAAATTGCGCAATATTGATTTTTTCCTTAATCTATTTTTCCAATCGCGTTCTGCGCAGTTCTGCCGTTGTTCCCTATATTTTAAGATTTTTTTCCACGTATTCGTTGATATTGATTTTCACATATTGCCCATTCGCGAAAAAAGCAAGTGCGCTCCACGAAACTTACAATTAGTACTTCGTGGATTTACTTTTCGTCGCCATATTTTTTCAATTCACGTTTAAATTCAACGTGAAATGAAATAATTTGGCGACGAAAATGAAATCCACGAAGTACTAAGTTTCGTAAAGCGCACTTGCTTTTTTCGCGAGTGGACAATACTTTACTGTTTTCCTTCAATTCATTATTTTTATGTGTTATTATCGAGTCAATTTTTTGCCGGTTTCACGTGAAAATTCTGCAAACACCAGTTATTTTTCAGAAACTAAAAATCCGCGTGTTGCCACACTCACTCAACTTTTTGGCTCTGGGACGTTTCTAAACCTGCCATTTCGAAACTAGGACCTTTCGAAACTTTTTTGCATTTTTGCTAATGGATTTTCGCCAATTGACACCAAAAAAACGCGGGCATTTGGTAATTATTTTTCGTTTTTATCAGTTTTTTTTTTGGGAATTTGAATCCACTGTTGTGTTTTCAATCGAGTTGCAGTATGAGAACGACAGATAAAAAGACATGTTTTCTCTGATTCTCTTCGAATCGAACTGTGTTTACGTGGTCGCGCGAAAAAAAGTGGGCGGAGTCACGCGTTCTAATGTCGCAAGTCGATTGAAAAAACAAGATAAAAAACCAAAATATATTATTTTCAAACGAGTTGCAGCATGAAAACATGAGCCCGCAATTATCGTTCTGTCTGCGTCCCTTCAAATAGCACTGTGTTTGCGTGATTGCACACAAAAAAGTGGGCGGGGTTTCATGTTTTGACGATGCAACTCGATTAAAAACACAATAAGCGAAAATACAACAAAAAAAACAAATAAATTTTAACGCTTCGTCATTTCACTTTATTGACTTGCCTCTTACTTTTTGGGACTTTAAAATGCTTTCTTCTTTTGCTTATAGGGTTATTCACAAAATAGCAAAAAGTTGTCGCAAAACTCGGAGAACGCTCTGAGGCCATATGCAAGAAACTGGAAAACGAGAGGAAAACCGTTTTCCGAAAAAAAAACATTAATGTCCCACTGTTCATTTGTCACAAATGATCATTTCCTACTGTGATCATATGCCACTCTTCGGGTGCTACCTCGGAATAGAACTGAAGCAAAATAGAATTGCAGCGAAATAGAACTCGCTTCGAAATAGAACCGTTCGGAATAGAAAGATAAAAGTTTATTCAAAAAAACAACAAAACAAACAATTTTTGATGAATAGCTCAAATATAGAAGCGTTGAAAAAAGCACGCGCATGAAAAATTCCAATATTTGAATGAGCAAACAATGCAATCGCGCTCCATTGCTAATTTAGTTCCAAAACGCTACAGTTTTATTCCGAACAGTTTTATTCCAAAACAGTTTTATTTCGATCAGTTTTATTCCGAACAGTTTTATTTCGCTACAGTTCAATTTCACTAGTTCTATTCCAAAGCGAGTTCAATTTCGCTACAGTTCTATTACGCTTCAGTTCTATTCCGAGGTAGCACCCTTTTTCGATAGTATCATTTCCCACCTTTTTCAAATGTTATGTTTCAATATACATATAGTGGATTCGTAGCGGGGTGACAATTTTTTCACATTTTTATTCGAAAAAATGAAGAAATAACTGAAGAAATGAAGAGATTTTTTGTCACCCAGCTTCACGTGAAATGCCACTCCGTCACGAATCCATTATATTTTTTGAGTGGAATACTCGGCGAATGCATCATCAGCCTCACTCTACAGAACTTTTCAATTTTCAACAGTGTAGTGCACCTTTTTTGAAGCGAAAAATCAAATTTTAACTGCAACTCGTCGTGGATACGTTATTTTTCGTCGAAAAGAAGTATTAAACTAGAATTCGAGTTAATCTTGCAAATGAAACACGGTTTTACAGGAATTTTGCAGTAGAGCGAGGTTGATGATGTATTCGCCAACTATACAATATTTGCCCGCTCTAGATTAGGGGCTTAGGGGAAGTATGCTTTTTTTCAGCGCCAACGCGCCGGAAGCATGTGTGAAACCTTAAAAATTGGCGACCGTATGGAGCTGTGTGGAAGTATGCTTAAAAGAGTACGGACCGTCGATGGCGCGATTGTGGTACCGGTGGGGACGTAAAATTTGAAAAAGATAGGAAATGATAGTATCGAAAAAAGTGGTATATGATCACAAGAGGAAATGATCAATTCAGACATTGGGTCGACGCTCCTTCCTTTCCTTGATCGGTAGGTTTTGTAGCGTTGGGTAGTTGCAGGGAATTGCTCCCCCCTGGGGGGAATCCCGTGACCAATCGTAAATGGTCCCTGCAGTTCCACGGGAATGAACAAAAGTAGGAAATGAACAGTGGGAAATGAACGTTTGCCTCTCTCACCCTCATCATGTTTACATCAGCATTTTTCAAATTTCGTTTTCCGGAAAACGGTTTTCCTATCGTTTTCCAGTTTCTTGCATATGGCCTCTGATTCGCCTGGAACTTTAGAAAATAATGTTTAAAAAATTCCCAAGGTCATATGCAAGGAAGTGGAAAACATTATGCCGCATCCAAAGTTCAACAAATTCCTGAAATCAGGTGTTTTTTGCAGTCTAAAGTTCCGAAAAATTTCCCAGAAATAACAGGCGGTGACAGTTGAAACCGGCGTTACCGTAGTTGCTTCGCTACGATACCTTCTATGTTTAAACTTGAATTTTCCCACAGTTTCTCAATTTTTTCTTTTACACGGGAAAATTCAAGTTTAAACATAGAAGGTCTCGCAACGAAGGAACTACGATAACGCCGGTTTCAACTGTGGCCGCCTGTTATTTCTGGGAAATTTTTCGGAACTTTGCACTGCAAAAAACTCCTAATTTCAGGAATTTTTTGAACTTTGGACGCGGCATTAGGAAACCCGTTTTCTGGGAAACAAAATGAGAAAAATGCCCATGAAAAAACAAGAAACATATTTTCCGGGAAAAATCGTTTCACGTTTCTTGCTCACGGCCTCCAGACAGGCTCAGAAAAGTTTGGACAGAAATATCGTTTTTTCTCAAACTTTTTAAAATCGATATTTCGGTTCATAAATTTTCTGAGCATGTCCGGGATTATTTTTTACATTATTTTCTTAATGTGTCAGGTCGATAGAAAAATTATCCGAGTTTTCCCACAATTTTTTTGCTATTTCGTAAGTAGCCCTATTAATTTTAAATTGCTTAAGGTACTCAATCAAATGACAAAAACCGAATTTGGTTGAGCTGAAAGACAATGCTCAAAGGATCGTTAAGCAGACCAGAGGAAAACAATGAGTGGATGGAAGCATCGAATCAACAAATGCAAACAAAGTCAACGAATTCTGGAAGAGAAGACATTTAATTTAATTATGGATTCTGCAAATCGGATGATGTTCTTGTTCCCGACATTTTTCGATGACCCACTTATTGAATTTTGATTTTTCACTTCAATAAATTTTTAAAAATCTCCAAGATATGCCTAGATAATTTGGTAGTATTATAATAAAAAACGAAACTTAACAAGATAACTTAGTAATAATGCAAGAAAACTCAGTAATATTACAAGAAAACTCAATAGTATTACAAGAAAACTCAGTAATATTACAAGATGCCTCAGTAATATTGCAAGAAATCCAATATATTACAAGAAATTCTGGCAATATTATTGTGCCTCACAACATTCTTGTAAATCTTCGCCAATATTACTAAAATTTCTCATAATATTTTTTTTCAATTGCCTGAGTTTTCTACGTTTAATCACTTGCTACCTTTTTCCAAAATATGATACTCGTATACTGGCCGAAAATGATCAATTTCTAATTTTTTTAAGCATATTCTGCTGAGAAACGATATTCGAACACAGAAAACATTAATTTATTTCGATGGTTTCATTTATACTGACATAATATATTTTGAAAAAGGTAGGAAATGATTAAACGTAGGAAAAGAACAGGGGGAAATGATTGTTTGTCAAAGGCGTACCTATCTTTTTAACATGAAAAATCAGTAACTCGCACCAGGCTTGGTTGGAAAATCGAATACCTGAGTTTTTCCCTGAGGATGCTTTTCGAAAATATCGGATATCCAATTTTTTTTTCATTACGAAAATTGCATATCTTGCTATTTCTCAGTTGCTTTTAAAATTTTTGTGAGTCCTACGTTCGGCCATTTTCGGAAAATATGTCTTTTTGGACTGAACGTGGGTCTTGAGTGGTTTTTGGTTTTTTCAAATTAGTTTTATGTTGTTATTTAAAGAAAGTTTTCTGCTTAAAACACTATTTTACTTCAAAAAGGCATAGAAAAGCCCGATATCCGAGTAATTTTGAAATAAAGTTTAAAAAAAAACATCGCTGAATACAATAAAAATGCAAAAGTGCAGCATTTTCGGAAAAAATATTTTTAAAAAAGCATCGTTAAATAAAATTTGGCGTCTTTTGTTACGAACAAAAACACCTATGTGACTTGTAAACCGTTAATTCAGTAGTACCTGTTCAACATTTTTGTTTTTTCAATAAAAATTCAAGTGTTTATTCATGTCTGTTGTATCTGTGTCCGTGTGAGATTTCGTGTGTAAAGCATTTTCTCAGCGCCTATTGGACAGATTTGCAGGACTCGTTTATTCAAGAAGAAATATCAATTTTTCAATGCTTGACAAAATTTAATGAAAAAATATTACTCAAAACTCATATTTTTGTTTTATTTTTACTAGAAAAATTTCGGCGGCTTTCCCCGGTGTAACGGTGAAAATACCACAAGTGCCTTCAGTATGCTACACTTAAAACTTAACCGATTTGTACCAAACTTCGGCAGCCTTGTGTCACTTGGTTTTAAACATGTTTCGCCAAGTTTGATGCTTTCCTTGCTTTCTTGGTTGTGTCCATCCTCTGCACTGGCCTAGACGTGCACTGTCTTACCACGTGGCCCACACCTCCACAACGGAAACACTGATTCGCTCTGCCGTATCTTCTTAACCTTTTCAACTCTCTTGTTGTTTTCTCAACACGGTTGCTAGACTTCCATTGAACCGACTTCGTCTGTTCCGGCGCCTGATATCTTTCAGCTTTCAGTTCCAGTGCTCTCTTCGCTTTCCACTTCAATTCTACTCCAATGCTCTCGAAAGCGTTTGTTCCGAGCAAAAAGATGTCTGCCTTGTTTTCCACCAACTGGAATACCACCAACGCCTTTTTGCCTCGTACGACAATCTCTATCTTGATCTGCTCCTTCACTGGCATATACGTTTTCGACGCGTCCAGGAGTGTGAATCTTGGTTTCACCAAGATTTCAACTTCTTTCACCCAACTCGGATATCCTTTTTTCAGTCTATTCCACGCTCCCGTTGACATAATCGACACCACAGAACCGCTATCGATGACGATACGTCTTTTCTGGCGAAGGATTTCCACCAGCTCGACTGTCTTCGGGCCGACACTTTTCACTGCCTCCGCTTCCCCAGCTTCCACATTCTGAACCAGCTGTGAAGTACATTGTCGTGACACGTGTCCCATACTTCCACAACGGAAACATGTCGAACTTTCTATGCTGTGGCCTTCCTCCTTCTTTCTATTATCTTCTTCCGCGTCTGAATAACGCTTCTCTTTATCCCAATCGTTTTCCCTCCTTTCTTTGAACTTGTTTCGATTTCCGTTTTTCTGCCCATGCTCTCGGAGTTTTTCGTTCTCCTGTTGTAGCACAATGTCTTTCAACTGCTCGTATTGTTGGGCCAACGGCACCTCAAACCGTTTCATGATCAACATCTTGTGGAGGGTGTCGTCCTCTCGCACTGCCTTCATGACTTTAGTCGTTCTCATTTGAGACAAGGTTTCGTCTCCAACTTCAGGAAACGCCATCCTCGACCATTTCTCTACCTCGATAAGGTACTCCCACATTTTCTGACCCGGATTTTTCTTCAATTCCTCAAATTCGTTCAACGCCTCTGCTTTCCTATCACCCTGACGCTTCCGAAGTTTCTTCTCGAACTCTTCAAATAGCGACTTCAACGACCTCTCGTACCGCTTCGGTAACGACTGGAAGAGCGTTTTTGCAGCGCCTTTTAGGAATTTCTCTTCCAAAATTGCCACCAATTTGTCGTCCCCGTCTGTCACATGCTGGTACTTGAGTAGGAATGCGCGTTTAAATTCACCGAATTCCCCAGAGCCATCAAAAGTTTTCGGTTCAGGCAACGCAGATGACTTCATCATTCTGCTCATGCACTGTACCATTTCCCTCATGCCACTACTTCTTGAGCTCCGTGACTCCATTTCCCAATCCTCTACTTTCACGCGCAAGTGTTCGTTCCCACAGTCCACCTTTTGGCTGAATCTCGGTTTCAGATCCAGAGACCTTCTGAAATTTGCTTGGCGCAGTTTCTCCAACTCGTCGCTGCATTGTTGCAGACTTCTCTCGAGCTTCTCGGCGGTCTTTTTCTCTACTGACCGTGCCATTTTGAGCTGACCCAAACACTCCTCGGCGAAATTCTTCTCTCTTTCGAGTCTCTCCATCTGCTCCTTGAGCATATTCTTCTCTTCCATCCAAGCCTCTTGCAACAAAGTCTTCTCCTTGCACAGCTTGTCGACCTCCTTCTTCAGTTTTTCTCGTGGTGTCCCCACTTCACTACCGCTAACGGCCTTTTCACACGCTTCGCGCAACGATTCCACAGTTTCCAGACCAAATTCCCGCATGACCCTCAGCACCGACCGCGTCCACTGATCGCCACCCATCTCCTCGAATCGTTCTAGCAACTCTCTGCTGAATTTCATAAATGGTTCCATGATCAACTCCTTCTGCCGCTCCGAGCATTTAGTCATCAGCGCAATTTTCCGCCTGGTCTCCTGTTCTACTTCCGTGGCTGTCGCCACGAGTTTCGCAAATCCGCGAATTTTTCTTCGTCTCTGCTTCAGGCTCATCACCTCGTCCTCGCTCTGGAGCTCTTCCTCGATTGTTCCGATAGTCGATTTATCGGTCATCCTCCAGGCTTTTTGACCATCAGTTCCTCTTGTCGCTCTTCCGCTCACCGCCGCATCCGCGTCGGTTCTTCTGTTCTCCTCTGCCAGCTCCTCCAAAACTCCATCCATCGTCTCCATGAACTCGTCCATTCTTTGTCCGTCAGCAGGCAAAACTTTTATTCAAAAGTTTCGTGTTAGTCTCAGCGGTCTTCAACCAGTGACACTAAATTTCGCTAACTTCAGCGGTCTTCGACCAGTGAAACGAAAATTTCACAAACTTTAGAGGTCTTCGACCAACAAAAGTTTTATATATATTTATTTAATTGAAAAGAAGGGCATGGCCGCTTATACTATCAATGTTTACAAAAGAAATAGAAGGTGTGTCAGTATGTATGACAATTGAGACGAAGATATTCATGAAATTTCAATAATTTGATGTTGTTTTTAAAGGAATTAGTGGAAGGTTTGACAGGAAAAACATGAGAAGGGAGATCATTCCAACATTTAAGAACACGGTTAGAGAAGAATTGCTGTAGGGGTTTAGAGGAATTTTTGAGAGAGCACCGGAGAATGAAAGAGTGACGTCGGAGAGATCGTAAATTAGCAAAGGCAAGAGATGGGGACTCGTGTAGATGGGTGTCACCGGTAATAAAGATTTTATACAATAAAGTGAGATCAAATAAAATACGCCTGTATTCAAGTGAATCAAGGTTACAGTAATATAAAGACTCAAAATATGATACATAAGGTAATTTAAATTTTTTAAAACAACGATAAATAAAGGATTTTTGTACAGACTCTAGGAGAATAGTATGAGACAGGAGAGTAGGCGAAAAAATTTCACAACCATATTCAATCAAGGGACGGATGTATACAGTAAAACACCGAATAAAGGAATCGAGAGGGGCGTACCGCAAAACGTTGAAAATAATGTTGATTCTTTTGTGACAATTGAGGACAGTTGATTCGATGTGATTGTCAAAAGAAAGGTTAGACTGAAAGTATACACCCAAATCGCGGATCTTATCAGTGTAGGGCACTACTGTGTTTGAGATGGTGAATGTGGGTTTACGACTGGGGACCAATTTTTTTGAAAAACAAAAACTGATGTGCTCACATTTGTTTGGAGCCACATCGAGCTGCCAAGTGCGACACCAATCAGACAGAACATCAAGGTCATGTTGAACATCAGACGATGAATGAGAGAAAATTTTCAGATCATCTGCATAAAGCAGATAATTTGATTTGAAATTATCTCCAATATCGTTGATGTACAACAGAAACAACAACGGCCCAAGGACAGACCCTTGCGGAACTCCAGACATGACCGACGAACATGCAGAAGTGGACCCATTAACACATACAACTTGATTACGACCAGTGAGATAACTTGTAAGCCAACAGAGCAAACTCCCGCTAATCCCATAAGAATGAAGCTTAATTTCAAGCTTTTTGGGAGAAACGGTATCAAAGGCTTTTTTGAAGTCGACATATACACTGTGAGTAACAAGTTTTTTCATGCATATACCAATAAGAGCTGACTGATACGAGAGCAGCTGGGAGACGGTTCCTCGATTTGAACGGAATCCATATTGGCGATCAATAATCAGTCTATTTACATTCAAGTGCTTTGTAACTTCACAACGAACAATTTTTTCAAGGACTTTACAGACAGAAGAAGTTAGGCTGATAGGCCGGTAATTTTTTGGATCACAACGAGAACCTTTTTTGTAGAGCGGTTTCACAATTGCTGATTTCCATACCGTAGGAACAATACTATATTGTAACGATCGCTGATAAATTATGGACAATGGCAAGGCTAGAGACGTACACGTGCGCTTCAGAAAAATAGAGGGAATTCCTTCCGGAGTGGTATTGGCTTTGAGTGGAAGATGTGACAAATGAAACTCGACAACGTGGGGACTAACATCAACGGACGAAAGACACTGGGAGGTACGAACCGGAAATTCCGAAGCGCATCCGTCATCAGTAGTGTAAACGGAGGAGAATGTGTCAGAAAACAAAGAGGCTTTAGTGATGTCATCAGTGACATCCTCACCGGCAGCACTGTCTCGGAGTATACCAATTTTCTCGTCACTCTTCCATCTAGAATTAACAAATTTATAGAAGGCATGTGGGGATGAACCTTCGCATAGTCGATTTTCCGTGATTCGTTTTTCTTCCAGAGAAAGACGAGTACGGAGGAGTAGAGCAAGAGCTCTGTAATTTACAGAATTCCCTTCACTCCTCCAAACATCGAGCTTTTTCTTTTGAAGTTTGCGAATATCACTGGAATGCAACTTTGTAGAAGGTTTAAGAATTTTGACCGGAATAAATTTGTCAATCAAATTGGACAACAGAGCAACAAGATCTTGGTACATTTCTTCTACAGTTAGAGTTGAGAAACGAAGATCCCAATCTATGCGACTGAGAATGCAGTTGATTTCATCAAACGACCCTTTTCTGAAACATTTAACGGTGGACACTTTTTGTGAGTTTTTACGTTGACGGGACAGTGAAACATGCACAAAACGATGATCACTGAACAAGTCGCCTACAGTAATCTCATTGACAATGTCAGTGTTGGTGAAGCACAAGTCGAGCACATTAGCAGGATTAAGACGAGTTGGGGACATGACATGCTGCTTAAGACCACACTTGATGGAGAAGGACAACAATTTTCTACACTTAGGGTCAGATGCTTTGAGGTTGGCCCAGTCGACGTGTGGAGCGTTAAAGTCACCAAAAATAATACAGTTGCCTCTAACACTTATCAGATCTTTGAGACAATCAAGAAGACTGTCGTAGGATAAATTATGATTTGGATGATATACTGACAGAACACGCAACCTACCACTTTTGAGTAAAACATCGACCCCAACCACTTCAAGAGACCCAAAAGAATCAGGAATTTTGATTATGGAAAAATTTAAAAGTTTTGAAATTAGTACGGCTACACCCCCTCCGTGCCTATCACGGTCTTTACGAATAACTGAGAACGAGTTGTTGAGAGAAAGAATGGAATCAGTAATGGAATTGTCTAATTTAGTTTCAGTGAGGCATACAATATCAAGAAGCAAAGTATTGACGGTAAGTTCTAGAAGGGGAATCTTATTGACTACAGAACAACAATTTGCATAGCCAACTTTTAAAGTACTCACTGGGTGTTTGATGTACGCGTTTCTCGAATTTCCCAGGCGCGATGGGCTTCTCCCTCTTTGTATTGCACCTTCACACATTCCAGGTTTCTCACAGTGAAGAGAAACTCTCCGGCTTTGTTGTTCTTCATTACAGCTTCCTTCCATGCCGCACGTTGCCTTTCTCGCTCTGGCTTCGACAGGTCTGGACGAATAATGGCAGACGAGCAACCTTGAACCGTTGACTTGACTTTGTTGAATTGTGACATCATTTTTCTGGCATCTTCTTTCTTCTGTAGCTGAATCTTGAGCAACGGCGGGCCTACTCTTTTTTGGAGGCGAAAAACCGAAACCGAATCTTCCTGAACTTCGCAAGCTTTCAGCAATGCTTGCCCAAACCGACCATCATCAGAAACATTCTCCGGTAGCTCGACTTTATCCAGAATCACAGCTGCGTTCCTCTTCTCAGTGTCATTGGCTATCTCAGCTGCTTTAATAAAACTGACCTGCGCTGCAGACGATTTCAAGCCAGCAGTGACGACTTGAGCAAATGTCTTTTTTGATGCACAATTTTCCTTCAATTCTTTCACATTGAGCTCCAAGCTCTCAACCTTCTTTATCAACTCTCCATTCAATTGAACAAGTTTGTTGTTTTGCAGTGTTACCTGCTCAAGAGACGTAGACATCTCCACAACCACACGGTACAAATCTTCAAACGACATTTCCGGTGTTTTCGACTCGCGATCTTCCGCTGGCGCCAGAATAATAGAATCCGAGGGAATAGAAGTAGAGGACATAGTTCTAGAGAACTTTTGAGGGCCAGGGGGCGAGAAAGCTTGATTTCTCTTCATGAAGAAAATGATTATGATAGGTGCTCAAAAAATCAATATGAGAGGCGAAAAAAAGAGACGACCTCTCGCTAGTAAGACAGAGACCCTCTCTGAAAACACGTGAACTTAAACTTATTTTATTTGTGGCACTTAATAGCGTGTATGGCGGTCTAGACGGAGTGCCGTGGCGCTGATACGTGAAGGCCGATAATAAACGGGGTTTGGGTGGAAGACTTGCCACCGGCAACTGGCTAATAGCCATCGTATTCGGGACGTGCGCCGCTTAAAAATGGCGAATAGCCATCGAATTCGAGACGTGCGCCAAATACATATGGGACACGTGTCGATTCGATGACTATTATCATACAAAACCAGATAATTTTTTTTTGCGATTTCGATGTGATGTTTGTAAATCCCCCACCCAATACTACAATTTAAGCAATTTTCCCAAAAAGTTGGGACCTCCTTTAATTGAAATAGGTGCAAAAATATAAAATACATTGATGAAAAAAACATTTTATACAAATCTTGGTTATTCTGCGCACATACTCCGCGTCTTGAACGCATCCCAATTTTTCGAAAATTTTCGAAAATTTTTCGGTCGAAAAATTTTTCGAAGTTTTCAGACCGAAAATTTTTCGGCCGAAAAGTTTTTCGAAGTTTTCAGACCAAAAATTTTTTTTTCTTTTTTTCGAAATATGACCGAAAAAACCGAAAAAATTTTTCGTCCGAAAAATTTTTCGCACAGCCCTGGTCCGCATGTACTCCACCAGGGCTATTGATTGTAGAGCGCCTGTGGTCAAGTGGATAAGCGCTTTGGCTGTGATTCTTGATTTGTTTTGTAGGCCGGGGATCAATACCTTACTTATCTTTATAGTTGTTGTTAGGAATTTCGTGTTTTTTTCTTATCTTTCAGAGCTCCAACTTTTTGGTAGACATGGAAATCTTGAATTTTCAAATGAAAGCCATCCTTTTTTATCATATAACAGGGGTGCACGGCACCCCAGCCTTCCAAAATTGTTTCTACCTGGCGCATTTTTAAAACCCTAAGGCTCGGTCATTTTCTGACAAAAAAGTCTCGTTTTTGGATTAAAATGATGGTGTCATCCTGAATTATCAGATAATGATTCGAATTTCTCAAAAAAGTAAATTTTCGAACGAAAAAATAATTTCATTATCCGACGAGCTTGGTGGCGCATTGGACGACGGGGGAGGCGTGGGGTGTGTTGAATTGATGCCGAATAAAATTTTTTAATCAAAAACAGAGGATAAAGCTACTCAAAAAAAAACATAATGGAATTTGTAGAACGAGCAATTCCTCTGCCAATTGAGAAACAAAACGGATTTTAAAAAATTAGACTGTTGAATAATACTAGGAGGAACTCTTCTGAAAACCGAGGGAAAGCACTAAATTGGGGAATTCAAAACCGAAAAAGTTTCGTCAGTTTACGTTTTGTTTTCCTACGGTTTTGGAAACAATTTTTTAGGAAAATTTGCGAGAAAGTAGAGGGAAAATGGTGGAAACGAGAAAGAAGTCTAAACTTCCCACCACTTCGTGTACTCCGCGCGTTTTTTTCTTTGAAAATTTAGAGTACGGTGGTTATTTGATGGTTTTGTGCAATAAATCAGGAAACAACGGAAACAAAAAACTATACCAAAAACTGCTTTTCCTGCATGGAATAGGTTCGTAACACAATTCTAACGCAATGAATTGTTTATAAAATGGGTAGATAGGAACAAAATAACATTTAGATTTTAATAAATTCAATTTTGGTGGTTTGCTAATTTTCCTGTAAAACTTTTTTTTAATTCAGGGAGACGACTCGCGCGTCCCCAAGCACACCCAGAAGGTTTTTGACGGCGACAGCCGGCAAAAACCTTCTGGTACATTTTTAAGTTTGGACTTCAAATGATTAAGGAAAGAAATTGAATTGAACGGAAGTTGTCTCATACAAATTAGAGCGCTTTGCCTAATAAAAATTTAAAAAGAAATTATCATCCTCCGGGGTGCCGCATCTCTTACACAGCAAAATTTACTGAATTTTCAGACACGTGCCACATCTTGTGAGGACGAACGATGCTGAGATGAGTGGGACAACGACAGCGACGAATTTTGGAATAATATACTCGGTATAAAACGCTGATAACTCGCTCCAATCGAACAAAGAATTTCGCATGCATTTGGAGTGAGGTTTAGAGAAATCAGAGCAAAACATCGGCCACGGCTCTCTCAATTTTCTGCACTCTCTCGTCGCTATCATGGCCGCGTCCTCCACTGTGCGAAGGGAGCGCGTTTGCAGCGCTCCGTACTGAGAATATAAATAATTGCTGTATTGAATTTTTGTTTTATTTTTTTCAATAAATATTGATAAAAACACAAACTGTGTTAGTTTTCATGAGAAAATATCAAATAAAGAAAAAAGCAAGAAGGGAGTCACCCCCGCGATGTAGCAGCTAGCGAGCCGCTGCACGGAGTAATGGCGACTGCCTTTTTTTCAAACGACTTTTTTTGGCGCGGGAACACGCGCGACGCTCTCGTCTTCTCCGTCTCGTCTCTTTTTTCGCTCGTCTTCTCCGTCTCGTCTCTTTTCTAAATGTTTGCATTGGCACAGTGCCCAAAATTTTTGCCGTCGAATGCGGCGCGTGCGCGTGCGCGTGTTATCAATGGAGCACGTTTGCACCAGGTCACTCGCCATTACTCCGTGCGCTGGCGGGCCCGCTGCTCAGGTAATTTTCGGCAGTTTGCCCCGCAAAAGGGCATGTGGGCCGACTCCCATCGGCCCACATGCCATTTTGCGGGGCAAACTGCCGAAAGTCGGGGCAAACTGCCCGCTAGCTCGGCCCAAGCTGCCCATGACCGGGGCATAACCTGCCCCTGACCTGCGCATAACCTGCGCCTGAGCTGCCCCTGACCTGCGCCCAAGCTGCCCCTGACCTGCGCCCAAGCTGCTGTTCGACGTCCCAATATAGAATATACAAAATTTATTGAACAAAAACAAAATTAAAAAACAATTTTTTAATTGGGTCAAATCAACAAAAAAAGTAAGCAAAACACGAGAGGAAACAAAAAAAAAGACAGGAGGGGGAAATGGGAAAGACAGAAAGATAGGCGAAAGTGACATGGATGGAAGGAGCGGGACCGAAAAAAAAAAGAAGGAAGAAACGGATGGGTGTTGGCTCCGCGACGTCTCGAAAACGGACATCTCAAAACCGCGTCAACAGGGGAGGTGAAAAGTAGAATAGTGAGTCGATACAAAGAAAATTTTTAAAAAATTTAATGAAAAATGTATCAAAAAGTGCACACAACTCACAAGGGAGTTCCAAATAGTCAGTGGTTGGGAATTTTCTATAAATTGGCTCCTTTGTACTTTAAGACATGGGAAAACGATCTAGCTAGGTCCCAACCTGCGAATTTGCCTGGTTTTCGAGAACGGGCGGCTCAAAGTTTTCGGGTCGGTTTTTGAAATCTCAAAATGTGAGAAATGCCATCTCGCGCGGTTTTATCACGTCTCGTTTGAGCCGCTGATTTCGACGGCAGCAGCGGCGCAGTGGATAGAGGGCGGCAGCAGAGTTCAATAGGTCGGGTGTTCGTCCCCGTGATGCTGCAGGTTTTGGCTAATTATTTTTAGAAACTTTTTTTTCACAAAGTTTTTTTTTCACAAGATTTTTTCTGTCAAAAAAAAAATTTTTTTTTCGTTTTAAATTTATATTAATGTTGTGAGTTTTTGAGTTATCCGTTTATGTTTTATATTTTTCAAATTTTTTGTTTATTTTAAAAATTTTCCTCTAGCAACTACTTTTTTTTTCACTGTTGTTCGCGCGAGGGGTGTCAATCAGAGTTCCATGGATGTAAAGTTTTTATCCGGAAGTCGGAATTCTGGTGGCAATCGGAGGTGTGGAGTTGTCAACCCAACGCTGCACTTTTTATTGCTTCGATAAACAAACAAAATTCCAATAGATATAACCAACATGCGTTCAACGGACGGTTAGCTTCTTGGAACAGAACCCACGTGATACGTCACAATAGAAATTTGTCGGAGATTTCGCTCCTTTATTTGCAAACAACTTCTCGACCAGTTACCAATGGCAGAAATCAACGATGAGACAATAAAGGTACGTGTGGGCAGTGTGCATTATAGAAAACAATTGTTCGATAATCGGCCAATTCGTCAAATTTTTCGATAACTTTCGATAATTATCAATAATGTCGAAAACTATCGAAAATAGTTTCGATTAATTCCTCGATAATTTTCGACAATATCGATAATTATCGAAAATGGAATGCTTTATTTTCCCAAGGACAGTTCTATACCGGACAGTTCTACTCCGGACAGTTCTATTCCGGACAGTTCTATTCCGGACAGTTCTTTTCCGGACAGTTCTATTCCGGACAGTTCTATTCCGGAAAGTTCTAATCCGGACAGTTCTATTACCGGCAGTCCTATTCCGGACAGTTCTATTCTGGGCAATTCTATTCCGGTTCAGCTAGTGCCGAATAGCCGCCCGATAGCCTCCAAATAGCTGCCAGATAACCGCCAGATAGCTGTTGAATAGCCGCCAGATTGCTGCCAGATTGCTGCCAAATAGCCGCCAAATAGCTGCCAAGTCATGGGAACCAGGTTCCCGAGGGAGGCTATACATACTTACAATAGCCGACATCTTACGGGTTCTGACGTTCGCTATGCTTTGCAGAAGAGAGGCGGGCCCCTCTACTCGTATTATCGAATATTTTCGATAATTATCGATAATGTCGAAAATTATCGAGGATTTCATCGAAACCGAAAATAGAAGATTCCCAGAGGTTTGAATAAACATCCCCTCCCCAACTCCACTGTGGGGGCTAACCGTCCGTTGAACGCATGTTGGTTATATCTATTGGAATTTTGTTTGTTTATCGAAGCAATAAAAAGTGCAGCGTTGGGTTGACAACTCCACACCTCCGATTGCCACCAGAATTCCGACTTCTGGATAAAATCTTTACATCCATGGAACTCTGATTGCCACCCCTCGCGCGAACAACAGTGAAAAAAAAAGTAGTTGCTAGAGGAAAATTTTTAAAATAAACAAAAAATTTGAAAAATATAAAACATAAACGGATAACTCAAAAACTCACAACATTAATATAAATTTTAAACGAAAAAAAAAAATTTTTTTTGACAGAAAAAATCTTGTGAAAAAAAAGTTTCTAAAAATAATTAGCCAAAACCTGCAGCATCACGGGGACGAACACCCGACCTATCGCACTCTGCTGCCGCCCTCTATCCACTGCGCCGCTGCTGCCGTCGAAATCAGCCGCTCAAACGAGACGTGATAAAACCGCGCGAAATGGCATTTCTCACATTTTGAGATTTCAAAAACCGACCCGAAAACTTTGAGCCGCCCGTTCTCGAAAACCAGGCAAATTCGCAGGTTGGGACCTAGCTAGATCGTTTTCCCATGTCTTAAAGTACAAAGGAGCCAATTTATAGAAAATTCCCAACCACTGACTATTTGGAACTCCCTTGTCAGTTCCTCGAAAAACCTTGATCCCTGCAGCGGTTATTTTCATAGTGATAAATTAATTTTTAGAACAGTAAAAAGAGGAAAAAACGCCTAGAGACTCTTTTCAGTAAAAAATTCAATTATATGGCCATGACACTCTACTGGGTATAAGTATAGAATCCGACCCCATATAAGTTTATTTGGCGACCCCATTTGCAGAGTATAGTAGAAGACCCCAATGGTTCATCCTCGGACGCGGCAAGACCAGAAGATGTTATAAACTGGATTTTTTTTTTCTTAAATAAAATTCAAATGAGTTGCAATATTGTTGTTTTTACCAAAGTGGCATTATATTAGAGGTGGCATTCAGATAGGGGTGGCCATTTAATAGAGTTTTTACGGTAATTCAATTTCAAAACGATTATGGGCCTATTTACATAAACTTTCCTGTAAGTTTCTTGCTATGGAAACCTGCTTTTAATCCTATCGAAAAAAAATCATAGATAGAAGATTACAGGGAAGTTCATATAAATAAGCCCATAATCGTTCTGAAATTGAATTCTACTAATTTTTTTATTAAAAAGAGTTTTTTGAAGGTTTTTTTCTTTTTTAATGTTCTAAAAATTAATTTATTTCTATTGTCGGCCCGCCAAAATGGTCGAACGCGCTCCGCTGAACTCAATACTACGTGGATTTCATTTTGGTTTCCAAATTATTTTATTTCACGTTGAATTTACACGTGAAATGAAAAAATTTAGAAACCAAAATAAAATCCACGTAGTATTGAGTTCAGCGAAGCGCATTTGACCATTTTGGCGGGCCGACAATATGAACATAACCGCTGCAGGAAACACTGTTTTTCGAGGAACTGACGTGTGTGCACTTTTTATTTCGTTTTTCATTAAATTTTTTTTAAATTTTTTTTTGTATCGACTCACTATTTCACTTTTCACCTCCCCTTTTGACGCGGTTTCGAAATTTCCGATTTCGAGATGTTCGTTTTCGAGACGTCGCGTGGTTGTTGTTGTTGTAAAATTATTTCTTCTCTGAAAAAATATTTTTTTGTGATGATGGAGTTCGCTTGAAATCATAATATGTTACTCACTGGTTTTCAAACGATTTCGACGTTATCCTTCCATGCTTGATTTTGAGCGGGCCATTTCTGCGTCGGAACTAAAAAATTCGTGTTTTTTCAATAGAAAAAGTGAATACAGCGGAAAAGGTTTTCAATCGAGCTGCAGCATGAAAAAATAAATAAAACACCGCCTAATTGTAATGGGGTTATTCTCGGAACCAGCAAAAAAAGCAAAAAATAGAAAAAGCCAGCAAAAAATTCAGCGAAAATTCGGAGAATGCTCCGATCGGTCTGAAACTTTGAGAGATCATTTAAAAAATACTCTCGGACATTCCCTGAAAATTTCAGACCGAAATATTGATTTTAAAAAATATCGATTTTTATTGTTGAAAATTTTCAAAATCGATATTTCGGTCTGAAATTTTCAGGGAATGACCGGAAGTATCTTTTGAATGATTTCCCAAAGTTTCAGATCGATCGGAGCATTCTCCGAATTTTCGCTGAATTTTTTGCTGGTTTTTCCTATTTTTTGCTTTTTTTGCTGGTTTCGAGAATAACCCCATAAGTGTTTGACAAAAATGCACTAAATTTTAAAGTTTGCGTGAAAAATATGGGCGGAATAGTTCTTTCGTGATGCAAATCGATTGAAAAAACAGTATAATGGATTCGTAATGGAGCAATTATTTTTCACATGAAACTGGGAGACAAAAAATATTTTCATTTCTTTAATTATTTCTTAATTAAAAAATAATAAAATCGTGAAAAAATGTCACTCCGCTGCAAATCGATTATAATATAAAAATTAGAAAATAAGACAGAATAGTGTTATTGTTTTAAAAAATTTGTCAATTTGAGGCTGCATGAACTTTAAAATGAAAATCCGCCTCCTCACGCGATCTTTTCATCATTTTTTTTTTAACTTTCACAAATAGCAAATATAAAAAATGGAATGATATTAGCGTGAAGAGGCTTCGGAGACAACAAATTTTTTAAAATAATAATAATAATACACATTGTGTAACTATCAATTAAATAATATATCTGAGGGTAAAAAAATGTGAAAATTTAGAAAGATAAATAAAAATAGGCAACGCCCATGCGCCATTCGCCACAGCAATGGCACGCGACGCATGGAGTTGCGTCGCGTGAGCTGCCCCTGAGCTGCGCATGAGCTGCCGATCAGCTGCGCATGAGCTGCCCGCTGAGTGGCAGATTAGGCCATTTCTACTGCTGCGCATGAGCTGCCGACCAGCTGCGCATGACCTGCGCATGGCCTGCCCCGGGCAGATCTGCCGAATCCTGTGGCAAACTGCCATTTTGCTCGGCCATTGGCGGCCTTGTTGCCCATAAGCTGCCGAAAATTACCTGAGTGCGTGCACCACGCGTGTACTCTTTTAGCTGTCAGCGGTGCGCTGGCGGGCCCGCTGCGGGCCCGTGGCGCTTCACCAGTGTTTGGCAGTTCTCATCTGCTACCGGCTCATCTATACCAGACAAAATTGGCTTCAGGGTTGTCAAAGCAACTTTAGCCAAATATGTTCGACTCGCCAAGACAGTTAAACGCTTCTTTACCGAACAGTTCTATTTCGCTGCAGTTCTATTTCGATTCAGTTCTATTCCGAGGTAGCACCCAAAAAGCATGCTGACGCATCTGGAGAGGGGGGTACGACAGAATAGAAATAGGCGAAATAGAAATGCTACAAAATAGAAATGCTACAAAAAAGAACGGCTACAAAATAGAAATGAGCGAAATAGAAATGCTACAAAATAGAACAAATTTTGGCGATGGAGCGCGTTTGCATTATTTTTTCAAGTGCTCAGTTTTTCGCCGATTTTCCATTTTTTTTTTTCTGAAACTGCATTGATTTTATACCTTTCTTCATTTTCGATGTTGTTAAGTGCGTAAAATATCTGAAAATTACTGAAAAATCCTATAATAATCGGAAAATTCGAAGAATAATGCAAATGCGCTCCATCGCACCGATTTCTATTTCGCCCATTTCTATTTTGTCACATTTCTATTTCGCGCTGTTCTATTCCGCTCATTTCTATTTTGTAGCCGTTCTATTTTTTCCAGTTCTTTTTTGTAGCAATTCTATTTTGTAGCATTTCTATTTCGCCTATTTCTATTCTGTCGTACCCCCCTGGAGAGCTATCCTTGCCGTGCCAGTGCCGTTCTCTTGTCGGTCTCGTGCATGTCCTTGCCGGTTTTTTGCGGCCAATACTCAGTGGGTCCCGGATCTTTGGGTTCCAGACTCTTTGGGTACGATGGATCTTTGGGTACGGCTACTCTTTGGGTACCAATTTTGGGTACGGTATCTTTGGGTACGATTGCTCTTTGGGTACGGCTAATCTTTGGGTACCAAATTTGGGTACGGTTTCTTTGGGTACGATGGATCTTTGGGAACGGTATCTTTGGGTACGATGGATCTTTAGGTACGACTACTCTTTGGGTACCGACCTTGGGTACGGTATCTTTGGGTACGGTATATTTGGGTCCGATGGATCTTTGGGTACGACTACTCTTTGGATACTAAATTTGAGTACGGTATCTTTCGGTACGGTATCTTTGAGTACGATTGCTCTTCGACCCATGTTCGCAGAATTTGAGTGCGGTTTGTCCCATAGAGCAAGTATTCCAGGGCGAGAATAAAATCAGTAAGTTGCTTTCCGGGGGTGAACTTAATTGTGTAACTAGATTAATTGCTGTATAAATACTGCGTAAGTGTCTTTCTGGTTAGTGAAAAGGGAAACGTCCTGAGGGGTGTCGCCTGGCACTCGTGGGTGGGAAACTTACTAATAGTTCTTAAATATACTCGGCGAATGCATCATCAGCCTCGCTCTACGGCACTTTTCAATTTTCAACTGTGTAGTGCGCCTGTTTTGAAGCGAAAAATCAAATTTTACCTGCAATTCGTCGTGGATACGTCAGTTTCCGTTAAAAAGAAGTATAAAAAATAGAATTCGAGTTAATCTTGCCAGTGCAACACTGTTTTACAGGCATTTTGCAGTAGAGCGAGGTTGATGATGTATTCGCCGACTATATATATGGAAATTTTGAATTAGTATATTCTTTGTTTGTGTGTCACGCTCCATAAAACTCCACAAAACTTGATCCCGAAACCTTTTGGTTAACGTTCAAACATGTTAGCGGCTTTACCACAATGGCCGCGAAAACTTTAGTGAGTTAAGGAAATGGAATATTTGCTACTACTATCTTTCTTATATAGAACATTTTAGATTGGTCTGTATTTTTTTGTGTGTCTTTATTCTCAGTACGGAGCGCTGCAAACGCGCTCCCTTCGCACAGTGGTGGACGCGGCCGCGTTGGCGACGAGAGAGTTCAGAAAATTGAGAGAGTCGTGGCCGATGTTTTGCTCTGATTTCTCTAAACCTCACTCCAAATGCATGTGAAATTTTTTGTTCGTTTGGAGCGAGTTTTCAGCGTTTTATACCGAGTATAACAAGAGATTGCATTCAACAAAACTCGAACCAGTGACTCAGGTAACGAGTCAAACTTTGCTGGGCAACTTTCAAACTTTTTTAAACCTTTTGAAGAAAAAAGGGGAAGTTGAAACTTTTCTGAGCCGTTTTCAATCTTTTTGTCGTCGAAATTGATGTAAACTTTTTAAAACTTTTTAATACATATTCAAACCTTTTCAAACTTTTTCAAACTGTAAGTTTCCCATCCACGAGTGCCAGGCGACACCCCTCCGGACCAGGCTTTCTCGGAAATAGAAATTTGTCTTCCGAGTTCCGTCGGAAATTTCCGATTTTTTAATTTTCTCTTCCGATGTTCCGTCGGAATTCCGAAATTTCAAATACTCGTTCCGATTTCCGTCGGAATTCCGACTTCCGACGGAATTTCGATTTCCAACCGAAAAATCGGAAATGAACCTGAATAGGCCCATAAAATCTTAAATTATCCACAAAAAAGTTTAAAAAATTGAGGAAAAATACGTAGACTCGTGTTTTGAATAGGAAATTTGTGTCACGGACATGGTCGAATTTTTCCAAAAAAAAAAAAAGAAAGATTTTTCGTACCAAATATCGGCAGAAAAACATGTTTTTTCCGACATTGGAAAAAAAAATTATTTCCGACGGAAACAAAATTATTTTCGGAAATAATTTTGTCTCGGAACGGAATCGAAATTTTTTTCGAACATCGGAATTCCGAGTTTTCGGAAATTTCCGAGAAAGCCGGCTCCGGACATTTCCCTTTTCAGTAACCAGCAAGACACTTACGCAGTGTTTATACAGCAATTAATCTAGTTACACAATGAAGTTCACGCCCGGAAAGCAACTTACCGCTTTCATTCTCGATCTGGAATACTTGCTTTATGGAACATACCGCACTCGAATTCTGCGCACATGGGTCGAAGAGCAATCGTACTCAAAGATACCGTACTCAAATTTAGTATCCAAAGAGTAGTCGTACCCAAAGATCCATCGGACCCAAATATACCGTACCCAAATTTGGTAACCAAAGAGTAGCCGTACCCAAAGAGCAATCGTACCCAAAGATACCGTACCCAAAATTGGTACCCAAAGAGTAGCCGTACCCAAAGATCCATCGTACCCAAAGAGTCTGGGACCCAATGATCCGGGACCCACTGAGTATTGGCCTTGCCGTAGTCTTTCCACCTCATTAAATATCGGCAGTCATAAAATATCCCAAACATCCTGCGCACGAGACCTAGGCCTTTATGTTCTTAAGTTTTGAACCCCACATCAACCGCATTGTAAACTCGGCCCTCTTCAATTGCCGCAGAATTCTGAAATCCTTTAGGTCCACTAATGCCCAGTTTTATTTTGAACTGTTCAATGTTTATATTCGACAAACACTTGAGTACTGCTTCGAACTATTCCACCTGAAGTCTTCCCAACAGAATAAAAAAATAGAGTCACCACTTAGATTCTTCTCACGGCAGGTATTTCTCCGTTGTAACTTACTAGGGAACCATTTATCTAATGCATGGACTCTGCCTTAACCGTTGACACAGTTCGAAAGAGGGACTTTTAAAAGGTATACTACAGTTTTCAAAACCTGCTTACGAGACTTCTGAATATATGAAATTTCAGTCCAAAGTTTCGCCATTTTTAGCATTGATTTTAGCAAAAATAGCCTTTCACGGGCTGTTTTTCTCGCCAGGACCACCCAATTTCATAGATGCCCTCAATGTTCACTTCAAGACATGCGAGGGTGGCGCAGGTGGGAGTAGTTGCGTCACAGGTGATGTGCGGTAGGCCTGCCGCAGGTGGTCGCCTGCTTTGAGGATGCTTTTCATTTACCGCGAAGGAGAGAGTTCGCGGCAGGCCTGCCGCGACACCTGCAGCATACCTACTGCGATATCTGCGGCATGTCTATCGCGACACCTGCGGCATGCATACCGCGACACCTGCGGCATGCCTACCGCGAAAGCTAGCAAGTGCGCTCCACTGAACTTCCTTGTTTTTATTTTCTTTTTCGAAATATTTTTTTTTCCTTTTTTTCTTCAATTTTAGCATGAATTCGTTGTTTTTCTTTGTAAAAAATATTTTGCCGAGAACAAATTCGTAAGTTTTTGTGAAAACCTGCCTGAAAGTGTCTCATTTTATTCAAAAATCGATATTTTTCGAACGTTCCGCAGTTTTAATTATACCGCCCTTTTTGCTTGAAATTTTTCTATCGAAATGCGATTTCGACAATCCGCTTATTCTCTAACATTTTAGCACGAAAATTATTGGTTTAAATGTGAATTCTGCCTGTTTTCGGCTAAAATGCTGCTTTTTATTTGAAATTAGGTATTTTGTGAGTCTGTCGCCTTTTTATCGTCCGTTTTGCTTTTTCTATCGTTTCTATTCGTAATATCCGCCAATATTGTGTTTTGAATGGAGTTGCTATTGTGTTTTCAATCGAGTTGCCGCATCAAAACGTGAAACATCGCCCACTTTTTACACGCAAAAATTCAAGATGCACTAAAATTTCATGTTCGCGTGGAAAAAAGTGGGCGGAGTTTTACGTTTTTATGTCGCAGCTCTATTGAAAACACAATACATGAAAAAATGAAACTCGACCCACTTTTTTGCCCGCCAGTTTTCAAATAGCACTAAAATTGTATATTCGCGCGCAAAAATCTGGGCGCTGTGACACTTTTTCATGCAGGTAGAGCATGTAATAGCAAATTGATCGAAAATACAAATATTAGTAATAAAAGTCAATTTTTCAGAAGGCAGCGGTACGCGCAGCATCAAACGAGAGCAAGAACGACTACTGAAAGGTGAGTCGTTTATGAAGTTTATCATTCTTTGCAAAAAATCGCCAAAACCGTAGAGCGTGACAAAACCGGAGAAATACGCGAAATCGCGAAAAATGTAAAAGCGAAATCGGGGAAAAAGGAAAAACGGGGTTTTACATTTTTCCCCGATTTCGCGTATTTATCCGGATTTTTCACGTTCTCCGGTTTCGGCTGCAACTTTTCTGCGCTGGGCACCAATTTGCCAGAGAAATTTGCTTCAAAAAGTGGCAACCTATCGGCAAGTTGTCGCCAAAATCGGCCAATTGCCGTCTACTCAGAAAATGTTTAGCTAAAAGCCATTGAAAACGGCTAAAAGCCATCGAATTGGGTAGTGTGCCAGTGTTGCACGGAATGGGTATATTTATGCGGAATAGGGAATACAGAATAGAGACTGAAATATTTAGGCTTAATGTAGAATCTTGAATTCAGAATAAAAATTTTCTTCGGAATTTGGAATGCGGAATGTAAATACAAACAAAACACATTAATTCCGAGATCCGGACTCCAGGTTCCGTCAAAAAAAAAATGTAAACCCTTTCTCACATTAATTATTACATATTCCGGATATCCTCATTCCGTGCAACACTGTCGTGTGCCATATGCGTTTGGAGAACGTCTTGAATTCGATAACGAAAAGCCGTTTTCGATGGCATTTCTCTTGAGCTATTATTGTTTTTAAAAAGTTGTCACCTTCAAAGCCGCGTGACCTTTAATATTAGGCTCCGCCTCTTCATGCGAATTTCCACATTTGTAAATTTTCATGAACAAAAACTGAAGGAAAATAAAAATTTAATGAAACTCGCGTGAAGAGGCGGAGCCTAATTTTAAAGGTCACGCGGCATTGGAGGCGACAACTTTTTTAAAACAATAATACATTCGAATTTTCAATTCTGACATTCTCACAATCAGATAATTTTGGTTCGTACATGGCGACCATAGGCATCTATGTGGCTAATACCCACGGAAAACGGCTAATAGCCATTGAAAAAGGCTAGTAGCCATCGCATTCGGGACGTGCGCCAAATACAGTCCGTTCCATAAGTATAGCGCCCCCCTCGAAGTATACTGCCTTAGCACGCCCGGGCAAAATTGCAATATGAAACCTAAAAAATCGGATTCAGCATGCAAAACTACCCTGGAAATAACTTTTGTGCCTGAAGACATCCATGAAGCAGATAGATGTATGAAAAAATGGCTCCTGCAACCGTAACATAAGTATAGCGCCCCCCTCGGAAATTTTCAAAAAATCAAGATTTATAATAAAATTAATACTTTATTGACGTTCATTAGACGTAACCAGATTGTAAACACAATTTGGCATACAATTAATAGGCTTGCGGATGTACTGGATGATCTTGTTCACGAATTCATGCTCTTTTTGCTTCCACTCGTACGAAGGTCCAGTTTTCCAAAAATTGACAAAGTTTTATTGCCTACTCTGGGCAGAAAATCTTTGCACAAGCTTTCCTCAGGTGTTCTCCATAAGATTCAAGACGTGTGCACACCCAGAACATAGAAACAAATCGACATTTTTAGATTTAAACCCGTCCAAAGTCTAGATACTCACATGGATTGCAGCATTTTTCGCTGAAAAACAAAACAATACCGGTTGAAAAGACGTCGGAATAGTAATAGGTGGTTCTCGATGACTTCCTCATACTCGGAAAAGATCATCCGAGTGGAGACAAACGTTAGGTCCAACTATCCAGCAAGTGAAAATACTCCTTTTATCAGGCATAATGAACATAGGTACTGTAACAATCCGAACCGTCTCCATTTAAGCTTTTAACCCTAGAAAAGATTATCTAAGTTCCTGATTCGAGTTTTGTAGCAACTAGCTAGCAACATTTACCTCATTCAAGTTTTTAGAAAAACTTTTATGCGTGAACTCAAAATCACGGACCTTGAAAGGATCGGTGAGACGTGGAGCGGGCTTCATAACTTACTGGACAGGGTTTGGATCCATGTCATTGGCTCTCCAGATGCTCTGTTTGAAAGCATCGTGGTTCAGCTCTCGTTTCATAGCAATGCAAGTCTTTATTGAGTTCGAAGCATGTCGTATGATGTTTCACCTTGTCTCTTTGGTGGTGCTCCAGACTTCGTAGACTGCTTATAACGGCTCGGATTCTCTATAAAATTGTTGATTCACTTCTCTGAACACTTCGAGTGTTGTGTAATTACTCAAATTGACCTCCCGGCTGTTTTGCAGGCGTCAGATTGGAGTTGTTCGGCGCCAGAAAAGTGTTTTCCACGAAACATGGTTGAATTATTCACAATATAGACAAAAATATGAGAACTATAACCACATGTTATTTAAAAGCGCATAAAGCATAAAATTGAAAAAATCCAGGCACAGATTTCCTCATTAATAGGGATTTTTTGAAAATTTCCGAGGGGGGCGCTATACTTATGTTACGGTTGCAGGAGCCATTTTTTCATACATCTATCTGCTTCATGGATGTCTTCAGGCACAATATCACAAAACGGATATTTTCGGGGTAGTTTTGCATGCTGAATCCATTTTTTTATGTCCCATGTTGCAGGTTTGCCCGGGAGTGCCAAGACAGACTACTTCGAAGGGGGCGCTATACTTATGGAACGGACTGTACATGTGGCACACGTCCCGCTTTGATGGCTATAATTATGGATTCTTGACGTAGCGAGACAGCGTGTCAAGTTATGCGTCAGCAAATGCTGCGTCTTGCCACGATTCAGCTGTTGGCGGTGAGAGAGGAAAACATTTTTTGCAAATTGTTTTCATTTTGCGGGCGCACAACTTGCCGCAACGTGTCGCTACGTCACGAATCCATAATAGCTAAAAATTTCCTGAGTATATCACTATGTTGGCTACATTTCGACCGCAATTTGCCTTCAAAATGTTAGCTGAGTGGGCTGGCTATTTGCCGTTTTCTATGGATATTATCCCCAACATTATCCATTATTCACCTCCAGTGGAATCGGATGATAGCTCTCGGAAACGGTTACTAGCCAAAAATTTCTTGAGGCGATCATGGAAACTTCATAACCTCATTTCAGTGTTCTGTCCGGAGACTACAACGAAACATCGGAGAAGTGGAGGACCGCGTCGAGAACCACGATTTTTTTCTGTTGCTGTTCTAATGTGTTTCGTTTTCAATAAATTGTTTTCAGAGCCATATTTACTAATATTAATAAAGTGAAAGCCCCCCCCCCCAAAAGTGTTTTCTCACCTGCGACAGGCCAACCACGAACGACCAGGGTGGCCGCGGCAGGCCAAATGCATCCTTCGCGGCAGGTCTGCTGCATCCGTTAGTATCGCGGCAGGTCGAAAGCGGGTTCGGGGTATGCATGCCGCAGGCGATTTTTCGCGGACGGCCTGAAGCAGGCCTGCCGCAGGCATCTAGCGAGGTACTCTTTTCACCTGCCCGCGAGCTGCTTTCGACCTTGCGGCAGGCCTACCGCAAATCACCTGTGGTTTATGAATATTGAGATGCTGGTTCGACCCCCACGAAGTTATTGTTTTTTTCTTTTTTTGGAACTTGGCTATGGACCTATTTAGCACAGGTACATGAACAAATCAAAACTTTTTTTTTCCAAATATGAACTGATTGGAACTTTCAGATGGGAGAAGAAGCGCGAAAGCATCTGCCAAACTGGCCATAACCTTGATTACAGAAATTTCAGAAAACTTGTAATAATCCGTGATATGATATGGCGAAATGTTTCAAAATTGAATATGAGTATTACCATATCCAAAGTGTAAAGGGAAATATTTAACGCAAACTAAAAAAATTGTTCCCAAAAAACTTTAAAAAAATTGTATGAAACAAAATTTAAAAAGAAAAAAAAACTTAACTTCGTGGGGGTCGAACCAGCATCTCAATATTCATACACAGGTTTTGCGCGATAGGCCTATAATAGGTTGAGGCCAAATATAGACCTATTATAAGCTTATAATAGGCCTATCGCGGGCGGCAGCGCCTACCCTCCTGTAATAAGCTTATCGCGGACGCGGTGTGCGGCGACCGCGGTAGGCCTATTTGTAGGTCAATGCAAACGCGCTCTATGGCTAGACTATCTCGTCAGCGACTTTCAAAAAACCACATTTTTTTGGCCTAAATTAATTTTTTGCCGTCGCATTTAACTCTTTTCCGTTTTTTTAAATAATATTTTATTTTTATTTTAATAAATATAAATTGTGCTTGTTTTTTGCTGTTGTTGCGCATTCGTAAAGATTGGCATTTCGAGATAAATTGTGGGACAAGAAATATTTTCTTATTTTTTGTTTTATAAAAAACATAATTTTGTTTATCAAAAATGCTGATTTTTACTGTGTGATTTCAAATATTTATCTGGAGATCCGTAAATTTCCTCGTGAAATTCCAGAGAATTTACAGGAAATTTAAGAATATTGCCAAAAAATTAATTTTTCGATATATTTTCTGAAATTATTCGTAAATTTCGTCGTGAGATCGCTGAATTTTTTCTGATTTTTAAATTCTTCTGATGTCTCGCGAGGAAATTTACGAATTTGGTCAGAAAATTAAAAAATGTAATGTTTTGAATCGACTCTTCAATTGAAAACAATTGAAAAGTCTATGGAAAATAAAATATCTTGTCAAATAAACATTTATCGATTTTTCTCGATAAAACAAATTCGCACCGTTCTCGTTATTCCATCAATATTTTATAATTTCAGATCACCCGACGCCACCCATTCATCCGCCATCCACCCGACACCGCCAAACGCCATGCCAACGATTTTAAAGTAAGTTTTTACTTCGTGTTGTAAAAATTGGATAAATTTCGGAAATGTCCTGCCTTGATTTCTTCAGAATTAAATGAAAAAAATTATTAAAAAGTTCACAAACGCCAGTTCAACAAAAACCTTGATCTCTGCAGCAGCTTTTTCCCAGGAAAAATTATTTTTTAAAACAAGCAAAAGACGAGCAAGATCAAAATATCCTCAATTTCAATATACTCGGTATAAAACGCTGAAAACTCGCTCCAATGGAACAATGAATTTCGCATGCATTTAGAGTGAGATTCACGGAACCAGCAAAAAAAATCATAAAATAGAAAAAAAAACTCAGCGAAAATTCGGAGAATGCTCAAATCGATCTGAAACTTTGAGAAATCATTTTGAAAATACTCTCGGACATCCCCAGAAAATTTTAGACCAAAATATTGATTTAACAAATATCGATTTTTATTTCTGAAAATGTTCAAAAATCGATATTGAAATTTTCTAGGAATGCCCGAGAGTATTTTTTAAATGATTTCCCAAAGTTTCAGAGCGATATGAGCATTCTCCGGGTTTTCGTTGAATTTTTTGCTAGCTTTTTGCTTTTTTATGTTGGCTCCGTGAATAACCTCATTAATTTTTGTTCTTTTGAAAAAAATAATATTTTTTGTTGTTTAACATTTAATTCTGAAGAATTCGCAGAGCGAGAATCATGAAAAGTGCAAAAAATTAAAATAAGAAGAGAATATGAGAAAAATTAAAAAAAAATGAAACGAAATATGACGAAAACTGAGGTCGAACCTCACAAGTATTGTCCATTCGCGAAGAAAGCAAGTGCGCTCCACGAAACTTAGTACTTCGTGGATTTCATTTTCGTCGCCAAATTATTTCAATTCACGTGTAAATTCAACATGACATGAAATAATTTGGCGACGAAAATGAAATCCACGAAGTACTAAGTTTCGTGGAGCGCATTTGCTTTCTTCGGGAATGGATAATAAGTAAGTAAATATGACCAAATTTAAAATTATATTTGTTTCAGTTTGTGGCCTTCTACCCGATATGCAGCGATGGTGGCGACGGGGTCGGATATGGAGACGACTGCGATTGGAGGAATGGGACGAACCATCAATCATGGAGCATATTCACGGAACATCGAAAAAAAAAACTGCGCGAAAACTCAGAAAATGCTCTGATTAATTTGAAATATTTAGGAATAAAGGCGAAAATACTCTTGAATATGCTCAAAAAAATTGAAATGAAATTTCGATTTCAAAAATTTCAGACGAAAATTTCAATATTTCGGTACAAAACTGGTTGAGCATATTCAGGAGTATTTTTGTCTCCATTTCCCGATGTTTCAGGTCAATCAGAGAGTTTCCCGAGTTTTGGAGATTTTTTTGCCTTTTTGCTGTTTCGTGAATAACTCCTCTAAAGCTTTTTTTTCTATTTAATTCGCAATAAATTTGTCATTTTTATCAACATTGTATCAATTTTGCAAATAAGTTGCCTTGAAAACAAATAAATTTGAGCCTAAAGAGCCGGTATATCCGCCTGGGAGCACCTATAATGAGCTTACCGACGAGTTTTGAATTTCCGCGAAAGGCCTATATATGGCTTACAATTGGCTTATTGGTGACCGCGATAAGCTTATTATAGGCAAAAGTCAACCGCGATAAGCCTATTATAGGCCTATTATAGGTGACGGGCCGCGATAAGCCTATAATAGGCTTACTATAGGGTCCTTCGCGGGTACTCGATAGGCCTATCGCGCAACCTATTATAGGCCTATCGCGCAAAACCTGTGTAAACGCAACTACTCCCACCTGGGCCATCCTCGCATGTTTTGAAGTGAACAAGGAGGGCATCTATGAAATGGGGTGGTCCTGGCGAGAAAAAAGGCTCGTGAAAGGCTATTTTTGCTAAAATCAATGCTAAAAATGGTGAAACTTTGGACTGAAATTTCATATATTCAGAAGTCTCGTAAGCAGGTTTTGAAAACTGGAATATACCTTTTAAAAGTCCCTCTTTCGAACTGTGTCAACGGTTAAGGCAGAGTCCATGCATTAGATAAATGGTTCCCTAGTTAGCTTTCGGAATAAATCCACTCTTTGCGCGTGGAATTGATCATTTTATGTTTTTCTAGCGTTATCCCACCACATTCCATTTTTATTTTCCCCAGTGTTTTTATGTAGTAAAGGTGTGCCGCTTGGCCCGACCTTTGGCGCCGCGCGCTAAATTACAACTACACTCGGCTTCACTCAAACAGGTTTATTAGGGCAATAGCCCGTACTACAATAAGAGGGGTTACATTAGAGCGGGGGCGAAACCTATGGGGAAACAACAGACGGCATGGGAGCAAGCAAAAGGGCAGGTGGCAAGAACAAGAATGGCCCCTCGAGTGGTCGGAACGTGGCCTTATATAGTCAAATCATGGGCGGTTTCCCGCGTCATGATTTGGCGCGAAATCCTGACCAGGCGAGAGACGGGAAGGCGAGAGAGTCCAGGTGGTGTGCGACCGGAGGCGAGACGTGTGCGTTGACCGGCGAGACGCAGGAGGTGCGAGGCCGGCGGCGAGATGTACGAGGAGGCCAGAGAGACGCAGGGTGATCGAGGAATATCGACTGGTAGGAGAGGCAAGGTGGACTGGTGACGTGTGTCCCGGGGAGAATGTAAGCCTGGGCTAGCCCGGACATTACACCTCCCCCCTTTTATTCCGGATCGACCCTGATCCTTGACGTTGATCGATTGAAGGTCCGGGCGGCCTAGGCCTAGCGTATGGTCCTTCTGCGGTGGAGTTGCGGTCTTTCTGGTTTCGCTGTGGTCTGACGTGATGGTTGTCTCGGTTCCTGGTGGCTTCGGATGGATGGTTTGCTGCCTGCTTGCTTGTTGCTTCTGCTATCTTGTACAATTGAGGGGGAAATCTGGAAAACAAAACTATATGGGGTTAAAAGCGTGAGGGAAATACTAGAGGGGATTTAAACCTAACGATATTAACATAATTGTGAGTGATTTTTTTTCTTTTTAAATAAACTTTTTTTTCTTTTTAGTTAAATTAAATTAAAAATAGAACTTAGTCTGGACTGCCGTGATGGTTTGTGTGTCCAGGATTTTCGGCGTGTTGGTGAGGCCCGTGAAGAAGTCAATCCCGGTATCTCACTGGCTTCCTTCGTGTTTTGCGGAGCACGTATGGAGTGTCGTCGTGGTTCACTGCTGTCCCAGTGACGAGTGGAGGCGGAAGAGGCTGTCGAGACGAGCTGGATGGGGCTGCCTGTGATTTCGGTCCATTTTGGCTTGGGCTGGCGACGATGTTAGTCGATGTGCGCATTGCAGTGTTGCTGGGGGCGCGAACGGTGAAAGCTGTGCTGGCGTCTGCCCTTGTTGATGAGATTATCTGGTAGGCGTGGAAGTCTCCAGAAACTTCTTGATCTGATCGAGATGAACTTTCCCTGGAAGTTGGACGGTGGCTGTGTGACTCATAATGACAACCATGATCTTCTTGGAACTCAAAGAGGTGACGTTTGAGCGGTCAACTTCGCATGCGAATGATCTTTCTCCCGCAGAGTTCCTGCATGATGATGCCTGGCTGTCTGGCGGAGCTGTGGCGGTGAAGATGGCAAGGCATTCGGCTGTCAGCGATTAATTGTGTCGTTGCTCGAGACGTCGGACTTCACATAGGAATTGTTGGCGAGATTCGGGAAAAGGTTGTCGTCATCGCCCGGGTTGCATAGACTGACCAACGTCGGTCGGCATTTGTAAAAATACTTTTTCGCCGAGGGGCATCAAGCTTAGCTGCATCTGGATTGGTGCTGTGTGGCAGTGAAGCTGGTTGACTTGCGGATGAGAATTGTCGCTCTGTGGAACATTCCAGATGATGGTGTGTCTCCTGTGCTGGCGAAGTTCTGCGGGACGTCGATGGTGTCCGGGCAATCGGATGTGAACGAATGGCAGATGCCCCTGGAGTACGCGACGATGTGTGACGAAATCGTTTGTTTGACCAGCGTGGATCCATGGGATGTCCCAAAACTGTGTTTGTCGAGAGCTCCTTCCTGTGATCTGACGAAACGTTCGTCGATGATGTCTTTTAGACTCCCAAGGCGGTCAGAAGATCTACTGCAACCAAAATTTTCGATGTCGTGAGAGCTACCTGATGTGATTTTCTGCTTGGATCGTGGAAAGAAGTTGACGAATCGTAGAACCTGTCGGTTGTTGGCTGTGATTGCTTGGTGAACAGGTGGCAAAACGGCAGAAAATCGGAGATGCATGTGTTGGACGAAGATTGAAAACTGTGTGACTGGTATTGTTACCACTTGTTCTGGGTTGGCTTCTGCTGGAGTGAGCTCTGGTATGTTCGGCTCTTAAATTGGTTTGGGCCCTCGGTAAAAGTCACCAACTTTTACGCAACACTTATGCAACTTTTATGCAAACTTTATGCAACAATACTTTTAGACTTTATACAACGGTTGCATAAAGTGTGCTTAAAAGTTGCACAAGTGCTGAACAAAAGTTGCACATTTTTTGTTCTAATTTTGTTTTTTTTTTCTCTTACACCCTCTCACTCTCTTAAATAAATCAATAGATATGAACATATAACATTTTTTTATTATGCAAAAACTCTTTAAATAATAAGGTCAGTGGGAAAATAATAAATTAACGTAAATACTGTAATATAAGCCCACCTGTAATAGAAGCCCGCCTGTAATATAAGCCCACCCTTGAGACCCCTTTGAAAAATAGAAGCCCACCCTGTAACAGAAGCCCACCCTTTAATAAAAGCCCATCTTGCAATTGTAGCCAACACTCAATGGGTCCCGGACCATTGGTTTCCTCGCTCTTTTGTTACGTTTTTTTATGGTTACGGCTGCTCTTTGGGTACCAAATTTGCAAATTTCATACAAAAAAGTTGCCGTAACTAAAGAGCAATCGTACCCAAAGAGGCCGTACACAAATTTGGTACCGTAAGCAAGTTTGATCGAAAATCAATCGTGCCCAAAGAGTCTGGGACCCATTGATTATTGGCTTGGAATTGGGCGCGTTTCATCGCGATGTGTTCAATTTTGCATTACTTTCACCCGTTTTTAAACATTTCTGTTAATGGAAGCGGTCATCAAATGCACCAGTGCTGGGCGTGAAATTTATTTTTTTTAATTGATTCCATATTGTGTTTTCAGTCGAGTTGCATCATCAAAACAAAAAATCCCGCATATTTGAGCGGGAATCCCTTGCCGACGCCTTGCCGTTCTCCTGCGGCTACAACTCATTTTGCTTGCCGTACTCTTGCCACCTCATTAAATATCGGCAATCATAAAATATCCCAAACATCCTGCGCACGAGACCTAGGCCTTTATGTTCCTAAGTTTTGAACCCCACATCAACCGCATTGTAAACTCGGCCCTCTTCAATTGCCGCAGAATTCTGCCCAGTTTTATTTTGAACTGTTCAATGTTTATATTCGACAAACACTTGAGTACTGCTTCGAACTATTCCACCTGAAGTCTTCCCAACAGAATAAAAAAATAGAGTCACCACTTAGATTCTTCTCACGGCAGGTATTTCTCCGTTGTAACTTAGCTTTCGGAATAAATCCACTCTTTGCGCGTGGAATTGATCATTTTATGTTTTTCTAGTGTTATCCCACCACATTCCATTTTTATTTTCCCCAGTGTTTTTATGTATGTTTTTTCGCGTGTTGTGTCGATAGTCTAGTAAACAAATAAATAAATAAATAAACTTGCCGATTTCGACGGCAACGGGCCGCTTGAAAAGCGAACCCTTGCCGTTGCCTTGCGGTAAATTTCCTGAGCAGATTGAGAAAAGCTCCAATTGGTACACGTTTCAAGATGAAAAAAATAGTTTCAGTGAAATCCAATATCACTAATCAATTCTACGTTAAAAATTATGTATGTACATTTTGTTATGCATAATTATATTCATAGTATTCGGGCTACTGGAGCGCAAACTCTCAAAATAAAAGCGAGGAGAAAAAATGAAAGGCTCCGCCCACTCCTTTTGCGGTGCCTATCCATATTGTGTTTTCCGTCGAGTTGCATCATCAAAACAAAAAATCCCGCTCACTTTTTTCACGCTAATGTTAAATTTTAGTGCATTTTCAATTTTTACGCAAAAAAAGTGTATTTTTGTTTATTTGATGATGCAACTCGATTGAAAACACAATAAAACAAAACATTTACGGATTAAAACCGTAAAAACCATAACGTTTTGAATCACGAAAACTATTATTTTTAAAGTTACAAACATCTATTTTATGTTGTTAGTGATCCTGAATTAGAACTTCTGACTCGCAATCAGAATTTGATATTATGAAAACTGTTGTTGGTTTTTTGAAGTTTTTTTTTTGATGTGGATAAAAAAGAGGGTTGAAAAATAGAAGCCCACCCTGTAATAGAAGCCCACCTGTAATATAAGCACACCCCTGAGACCCCTTTGAAAAATAGAAGCCCATGGCTTACAATACAGTATTTACTGTATATATATATTACGCTATTCAATTATGTCCGTCTGTTTGCTTTGAAGGGTCAGGGCCAAGTTAAATCGGTTATCACGATCAATTTTTTTCGTTCACTGCACCGTTAGGCGCCAGATCAGGCTTGTTTTAAAATATTGCCGAAATATCTAGCTGGAATGCTTAAAACTTTGCGTCTCTTACTCTCTCATTGAATCTTCTAGAAGAGATCCAAAAACGCACTGGTCAGAAATATCGACATGCCACGCCCCCTCACTTTTCCGTCCTTTTTTTATAGTGTTCATTGTCTGGTGGATTAAGAATACCATGTTGCGATTTTTATTTTTCATTGTTTTACTTTGAATTTTATTATTTTTCAATGTTGTTTTTCTGCTAAGTTTTTGATTTATGAAACGAACACAAACAACTGGAGACATTTATTTCGAAACTGAACGTATCGTTGCAAGTCCTGACCACATAGCCAGTTTACAGCCAGCTCTACACGAATGAGTAATCAGCAGGAAAATGAGCGTAGTAATATATGGTATTCTTTTACAATCGCCCCACCACCCACATATCACCTCTCCCTGCACTAGCGGGAAAATGAGCGTAGAAATAGATTATTTACCCGGTCTTTGAATCTCATTACGCCGACACAATTCTGACCTCGCACAGATCACAGATTCATTGATTTGTCATTTATTCTGGTATTGGCTACTTTTGGACTTTCGCTCAAAGGACTCAGTAAGTTTTGGAATTTTTAAAAACGAGACGATATGCGAAGCCGAAAAGAGGCAGAGATGGTCTCCTCAAGTATCGAGTCAACCTTTTCTGAGCAACACTAAAACCATTTTTTAAACTTTTTCAAACTGGTAAAGGAAATATTTAGCTCCCAAGCTTTTTCAAAACGTTCTAACTTTTTTCAACTGTTTTCATGACAACATCACCCTTTTCAAGATGCTCTCAAACGTTTCGAACCAATTTTTTAAATCTTTTGAGTCATTACTTATTCGCCACATAAAAAGTTTGGAAAAAATTTGAAAAGTGATCAAAAAGTTTGACTTGATACTTAAGTCGCAACGATTTTGAAAGCCCCAGAGTCAAAAAAAAAGGAAAACTGTTTCATGCTTTTTCAATGTTAATATCACTTTGATTAGAAAAGTTTATGTTGCGGAATAGAACTGTACTAGGTAAATGCCATCAACTATTGCGCAGATCGCAAAACGTTTTCAGAAAACTTTTTATGATTCGTCAAACTTTTTCTATTTTTCGAGCACATTTTTACCTGTAAAATCCTACATTCCACGCGGTCGCCTTAGCTACACCAGCCGAATATTCTACCAACACGCAGGTCGCTGAAAATGGGTGTGGGTGGCGCAATTGGGTGCGGCTGAAGCACTTATACAAAGAGACTGTGAGTTCGCTCCTCAGAGCTATTAAATTTTTTTTTCAAAGTTTTGACGCGTATTTTTCGGAGCTTAAATACAGTCCAGAAAATTGAAAAACAAAGTTTTTTTGTGTATTTTCTAGTCTTCCTCATTCTAATTAAGGGCCTAGTCTCTCAAAAACAAAAAAAATTTTCGATTTTTTTTCCAACCGTGTGGAATGTAGAATTTTACAGATAAAGATGTGTTCAAAAAATTAAAAAAGTTTTACGGCTCATAAAAACATTTTGCGGATTTTTAATATCTTAAAAAATTCACTCAAACCTCTAGTATCACCCTGACTTTTTTCCAGAATTTTCAAAAATGTACCAAAAAGTACTTTCCTAGTAAGAGACAAGAGGGGTTACTGGTGTTTCGTAGGGGTCATACTGTACTTATACCAGCTAAATATCTTCGTAAAAGTTGTTTGCGTTTGCCGAGTACAATAAAGTCTAGTTTATTTCCCATTTGGATTCTTGTTATTTAAGAATGATAACGACTAGTGGCAACTCTTGCATGGTTAGACTAGGCTGCTCTGATTTGTACCAATTAAGGATGACACAAGTTCTGAGGCCGTATTCATAAACGTTCACCACGCAGTAAATAAACTGGTAAAGGATTCCTGTTGCCGTAAATATTGTGAAAACAAAAAAGTTGCAACGCGGTGTTTGCGTACTTTTAAAATTCAAACCAAGATGGGAACAAATCTCTTCATTTCCTATGCTATTTCTTTCATTGCCATTTGAATTTCAAAAGTACACAAACACCGCGTTGCAATTTTTTTGTTTTCACAATAAAATGTTCAGTAACTATAAACACATTTACGGATGATTCATAGTGTCATGAATCCAGTAAACACTTCGGCTTATCTTTCGGAAAATCATTTATCGTTTTCATTTACCGTACGGTAAGCGTTCATGAATACGCCCTCTGAGTTAGGACCCATGAAACAGGAAAACAAAATTTTCCGGAAAACTGGCTTTTCTGTTTCTCTGCGTCTCTCACCGCCATCATACAAAAATCATAAATTACCTAATTTCGTTTTCCGGAAAACGGTTTTCCTGTCGTTTTCTAGTTTCATGTATCCGTCCTCTTATTTAGACGGTTTGTATTCGGGCGCTGTCTAGATTCGTACCAGTTTTTATTTTGGCGTGAATTGCATAAACAAAAAATTGAACCGCGGTGTTTGCCTGAGCCGAAACCGAAATTCAAAATCCAATTTGTTTGATTACAGATCATGAAACAATTGAAATGTCACTTTACCAACCAATGACAGGAAAACGACGAGCAAGCGACGGATGGGAGTTCGTTAGGTACGCCCCTATTTGTTTTGGTGTAATACAGTTATGAGGGAGATAGAGACCGTATTTTTTTAAAAACTAGAAAGGGTTGAAGGTTTGAGGGGAAAAAATGCAGGCTAGCTTGAAATTGGTATCTAATTGGCAATCGGCCATATGCTCTAGTTTACTCTGATTTTGGGCGTTATTTTAGTAAGCGTAAACACTGTATTAGAAGCGAATTGCTTATATTCTAGAAATAAGCCATTAGAAATTGTACCAATTTTGTTTGAAAAGTAAATGCGAACACCTCACATTTAAGTGTTTTCGCAATTAAGGCGCACCAAAAAGGGAAGGTTGAAAAGATAGGCGCATGCGTCTCTATTACAGGTTTTACGGTATGTTCTAGGATCTAGAAACGGAATTTAGCTAGTAATTTGGACGGTTTTTAGTTGGTTGAATAGGATTATTGTAGGAAATGGGAATAAATTACAGCACTGCCGTAGATCGTTGCAGCGAAGAGGGAGGGGGGGGGGGGGGGGGGGGTAGGTACAGCGGGGACAGCGGGGACATTTGGATCCTTCCCAACATGAAGACAGCATCGCCCATGCAACAGTAATTTGTTTTGACGTCAGAATCTGCAAACATGGGAACTAGACTGTGTCGCAACCAGTCCCTGCTAAATAATCTGCTGCATATTTTATCTTTTCAACGTTCTGAATTCAGAATACCACATGGCCGGGAAAATCCTGTCTATTGGAATTATTATATTCTTCCCACGGTTTTGTTCTATGCTATATCTTCTGTTTTGATCCAAATTCTGGAAATTTTCATTTCGAGAGTCCGAATAGCCAAGTGGATACGGATATCCATCACACCAATTTGCAACGGATCTTGAAAAAAAACTACTCGAAAATCAAATAACTTGATGAGTTCAGCCCTACAAAACAGTGAATTCAAAATTTTTGCAATATCATTCATTGGTAGAGCCTCAAAATTTGATAATTAAACCGAAAAATAGAGAAAAAAAAAGGAATCACATAAAACTAAATATGATAAATCAATAGAAAAGGCGTCTAGAAATAGCGTTTTTAATTGAAACAAAACTGTATTAAGGCGCCTTAATACAGTTTAAGACAGTTAAAAACGCTAACCTCCCACCCCTCCCCACACTACTCCACCGCCTAAAAAAAGACAGTTTTTCTATTGAGTTTTTAAATTTAGTTTTATTATTCATTTTTACCATTTCTCTACCTTTTGGTATAGTTACCCAAGTCTGAGGCTCCACAATCTTCCAGTAACCGGGATGTTTTGCAAGCTCCATTGCACATCGATGTGATGCAAATCTCTATCCACTTGGCTGTTCTGATTCCCAGAATGAAAATGTCTAGTATTCGGATTGAAACACAATAGGGAGCGTAGACCAAAAACAATGAAAAGAATACAATTATTCCTGGATATGGGATTTTCCCGGTCATCTGGTATTCTGGATTCCGATCGTTAAAAGGGAGAAAGTGCTGTCGATTGCTTCGCAGAGACTGATTGCGATGCGAACTACCTAGTTCCGGTGATTGCAAATACTTACTGTTAAAACTTTTGACTGTTGCACCGAGTGGTGCTATCATTATGTTGGGAAGGATCCTGATGTCCACTGTCTCGTAATACAGTTATGAGGGAGATTAATACCGTCATTTTTTAGGAGCTAGAATGGGTTGAAGGTTTAAGGGGGAAAATTCAGGCTAGCCTAAAGTTGGCATCTAATTGGCAATCAGCAATATGACCTTGTTTAATCTGACTTGGCGCCTTATTTTAGTTATGTTCTAGACGTTAGAAACGGGATTTAGCTGGTAATTTTAACGGTTTTAAGTTGGTTTAATAGAATCACTGTAGGAAACGGGAATAAGTTACAGCGCTGCCTTAGATCGTCGCTAATTGCCAGCGCGCCCCACTTCTACGTGACACAAGTAAGTTTGTTTGTTTTTTTTTTTTTTTTTAATCTTCATCCACAATGAGGCCCTCAGGGGCAACCTCGGGCACGGCCGCCGAAGAATTGGCATACTCGAGGCAAGACGAGCATGGTCCACTGTCGGAAGGGATCGTGTAACTTGGCGCAGCTTGGTTCGCAGTATCCAGGATGGAAACTGAGGTCGAACCTCACAAGTATCACAAGTATCACAAGTAAGTTTGTTTTTTTTTGCGATTGTTTCCTTGGTATCAGGGAAACAATCAGTTAACCGTCTCGCGTAGGTCAGAAGTAGTTTCGATTACTTCTTATCAGACGTGGCTTCATCGGCTCAGCAAACCGTTGAAGAAGAATTAGAGACCCAAACTGCTTCGTAAACCATCATCAACTGCACGATAGGAGAACAAGTTCAAGAATATGAAAAGCAAACTGATGAAAGATCACGGAACGACTGCCATCGGAAATATGTCTTAAATTACGAAATCAAGAAAACCAAACAAGACAGCTTTTCAAAAGCTGGAAAAGAAAAAAAAAGACGATCAGACTGCAGCCATGATTAGCGAAATGCAAATATGGCGGAAGAGGCGGAAGTCGAATTCTATCACAATTACAACTTGTTGGAATAACTTGCTGACCCCCGAACACAAAATTTCAATTCTGCAGCCACATTCTGGAACGAATTATGACGAATGAGAAATAAATCAACGAAATTCAACAAATCGCACCGAAGTTCGGATGGAAGTGCCATAAAATGATCTTTCAAGACAAAATTTGCTCCATGACAAAAAGTATTTTAAAAAAGATTTACCAGTATCATCAAAAAACACGTCACTCACAGTCACTCACTGCCAAATGGCGATATCAATTCTTTATGTACCTTTTTCTAACTATCAAATTCGTTTCGCTCAAGACGACCAGTCACCATTGCAAATTTTGAACCTCAGTGACTAAATGAGGGCCTCCCATCCAAAAAAGGAAACACAAGTGGTTTTTACAAAAAGGACACTGCCAAAGCGTTTAAAACTATTCTGAGGATTTATGGGAGAGATGACATAAGAAGAACTTTGTCTAACTTTGGACTTATCGCAGAGACTGGACAGGAGAATATGATTTTTGCGTTGCAACAACGCAACTACTGGCGTCTCAGAACCATCACGCGCCAGGTCAAATCCAAGACCAAGAAATTTGAAAAGTAGTCTTTGAAACCGTCACTGGTAAAGATCCATCTGAAGTGCCATAAAAGAAGAATGGTCTTCAATGGAAGTTGATCAACCAGAACTGAAACAGACATTCGAGTTTCGTCATTGTAAAATGGTTGACTATCGAGATGACTCATAGAAAATCATTGCCATGCCCTGATAACTCAGTCTGTTTGTCAACAAACCTGTTATCTCTTTGTACTCTGCTCATCATGATAAGAAAAGCTTCAGGAGAAGGAACCTGACAGTCAACTCCGCTTTAAGCACTCCCACTGGTCTTTAGATTTGAGAAAAACACTAATTATTCGATGCGTGCGTCGAACTGCAAGTGTCAAGACAGGCTTTTATGGTCCAACGCAGGTACAGCGGACATTTGGATCTTACCCAACATGAAGACAGCATTGCCCCATGCAACAGTAATTTGTTTTGACGTCAGAATCTGCAAACATGGGAACTAGACTGTGTCGCAACCAGTCCCTGCTAAATAATCTGCTGCATATTTTATCTTTTCAACGTTCTGAATTCAGAATACCACATGGCCGGGAAAATCCTGTCTATTGGAATTATTATATTCTTCCCACGGTTTTGTTCTATGCTATATCTTCTGTTTCGATCCATATTCTGGATATTTTAATTTCGAGAATCCGAATAGCCACGTGGATACGGATATCCATAACATTGATGTGCAACGGAGCTTGAAAAAACCCCCGGCTACTCGAACATCAAATAATGTGTTGAGTTCAGCCCTACAAAACAGTGAATTTAAAGTTTTTGCAATATCATTCATTTGTAGAGCCTCAAAATCTGATAATTAAACCTAAAAATAGAGAAAAAAAAGGAATCACATAAAACTAAATATGATAAATCAATAGAAAAGGCGTCTAGAAATAGCGTTTTTAATTAAAACAAAACTGTATTAAGGCGCCTTAATATAGTTTTAGACAATTAAAAACGCTAAACTCCCACCTCTCCCCACACCACTCCACCGTCTAAAAAAAGACAGCTTTTCTATTGAGTTTTTATTTTTAGTTATATTATTCATTTTTACCAATTCTCTACTTTTTGGTATAGTTACCCAAATCTGAGGCTCCACAATCTTGTCGCATTTTTCGAATTTCCAGAAACTGGGATGTTTTAAAAGCTCCATTGCACATTGATGTGATGCAACTCTCTATCCACTTGGCTGTTCTGATTCCCATAATGAAAATGTCTAGTATTTGGATTGAAACACAATAGGGAGCATAGACCAAAAGCAATGAAAAGAATACAATTATTCCTGGATATGGGATTTTCCCGGTCATGCGACATTCTGGATTCCGATCGTTAAAAGGGAGAAAGTGCTGTCGATTGCTTTGCAGAGACTGATTGCGAGGCGAACTACCTAGTTCCCGTGATCGCAAATACTTACTGTCAAAACTTTTGACTGTTGCACCGAGTGGTGCTATCATCAAGTTGAGCAAGGATCCCGATGCCCACTGTCTCCGTTTTGGACCATCGGAGCTTCTCTCGATTCGGGCTGATTCTTTGACACGCGCTTCAAATGATTGTTGTTTTCCTCGAATGTGAAAATCAGAGAGAGTGAATTCTGCCTGAGTCGACGGTTGGGATTCTTCTCCTGTCGTTTTTCCGATCATAATGGACGGAACTCAGAGAGATAGCATACTGATAAATAGGCTAAGTGATTCGGATGTGGCAACGGGTTTCTGTGACTCATCTCCGTAGCCAACCGTTTTGCAGTGACGAATTTCGTAACTATCTGTCGGTTCTGATTGAACGACTTACATTGATGACCGTTCTCATTTTTATGTCACTTCAGATGTGCAGCAGATGTCTCTTTTTTAACCATTTGAATAAAAATCTATTTTGATCTTAACCAGTGACGATTTCAACGATCACTTCGCGGACTTCTATCCCGGTCTGTGACGGTTCCGAGAGGCCAGTCGTTACGTTGTTGTATTTCATTAATGATTATACTTTTTTCTCGTTCATTCTGGCTCTGCTATGAGTCCGGTCAAAGCACTCTTTCTGTCATCCGACCCTACGCTATCCGCTTTTGCCTTTTTGGATTGGAGGTACTCATTCAGTGACTGAAGGTTAAAATTTAGAATGTGGTCATTAGAATTGATGCCGTCAGTTTCAATTTCCACCCGTGACAAAAAAATTCTTCTGTTCTCAGGATTAAATCAGTATTTATTTGAATAGGTAGGTCCAAGTGTTTCTTGATGATTCCAATCAATCTCAAAATTTTTTTCAAACAATATCATTTGTCATGGTGCAAGTAAAGTGTTGAAAGACCATATTTTGACAAAGCTGTCATGCTTATACAAGACGACAAGTAAACTCTAATGGTCGGGCAAGACGAAACGATCAATAGAAGGAAGAACAAGACAATCCGAAATCAAGACTTTGCGAAGTATATCATTTTAAAAACACAATAATCAAGTGGCATCAAGAAGCTATACACTCAATATGAAAACAATAAGGACAGACCTCAAAAGCGACGAATAGCTTGGACGCGGAAGTAAACAACGGGTGAATTTGGAAGACAGAAGAACGGAAGACGTAAAACTGAAAGCGGAACAAAACAATGGCGGAATGTGGAAGATGGAATGACGAAAAGCGCTCACGATTTTTGAAAGAAAGAGAAGCCATCGTTGAAATCATCTCTGGTAGAGATCAAAATTACCCAACCTCCTTTCAGAGAGAGAGGGAATATAGTTGCACCACCTGAACTGGGCGGGGAAAACTAAGATGAGACATTTAATGGAAGCTTATTAGAAGTTACCATTTCATACGGAAACAAGCTTCGCCGACCCAAAAAAAAGATGGCAACAGGGACGGCTAAAAACAAAACAGGTTCCACGTCCAAAACACCTAGTCTGCCAGTCGGCACGATTTTTTTTATCTTCCTGTACCGAGTTCATTATGATTGGCAAAACGACAGGAGAAGGAGCGCAACCGTTAACTCAAGCAGTATGCACCCGCACTGGTTCTCAGCATCGAGGGAAGCGCAAATCACTCTAAGCGTTTGTCAGAAAGTATTGCTCGACTCAAGAGAGACTATTTTTGTTTAACACTGAAACATCGGACATTTGGGTTTTTTTCAATATGGAGATAGCTTCACTCCATGCAACAGTCAATTGTGTTGACGGTCAGAGTATGCAAACATGGGAACTGGAAACCGTCGCAAACATTATCTGCTAAATGAACTGCAGCTTTTTTTGCCACTCCAACGTTCTGGATCAGGAATGCCACATGGTCTTGGAAATCCCAGGTCCAAAGTGCTTGTTTTTCTCACACTGTATTAGTCTATTCTCTTTGTTGTGCTTCAACCCAATTTTTGCACATTGTGATACTGAGAATCAGAATAGCCAAATGGGTGTGAAGTTGTATCGCATCTATGGGAAATGACGCATGGGAAAAATTCCGACTATTAATTTTTTAAATCCAATGACGTTGAGTTGTGGAGTCTCCAACTTTTGTAACCAGAACGAAAAGTAAAGAGATAAAAAATTAAAAAAAAAAAAAAAAAAAAGAAAATCCTTGAAACGAAAATCAGTGAAGCACTCGGCTTCTTTTTAGGCTTCGAAGAGTGGCTCAGGTATCGAGTAAAACTTTTCTGAGCAACATTGATGTTCAGCCTTTTTCAAACTTCTCATGCCAACATCAAACTTTTTCAAGATGACTTTTCTAACCCATTTTTGAAAAAAAAAAAAAGAAGAAAAGAGATCAGAAAATTTTGACTCGAAACCTGAGGGTGTGGGATGGGGTGGGAGTAGGGGCTTTTTTTATTTTGAAAAAAGTGTATTAAGGCGCCGTAATACATTTTTTCAAATAAAAATCGTCAGACAGCTTTTGTTTTGTTTTGTTTTTAGTTTTCCTTATTTTTGCGATTAACTCTCCAAGTTGGTGACTCCACATGTAAACGATATGGACAGATTTTTCAGGAGTCGGGTTTTTTCCATGCTTCATTTCTCATTTATGTGATACAATTTCATATCCATAAGGGTACAATATAGAGCGTAGACTACAAAACGTGTGAAAAAAACAAGAAAAACAAAAAAAAAAAACAAAATACAAGCATTCCTAAGCCTAGGTTTTCTTAGGCCATGTGGTATTCCGTATTCTGCCGGTTAGAAACGCAAAATGTGCTGCCGATTGTTTGGTAGAGACTGGATGAGACGCAAACTACATAGTTCCGATGTTTGAAGATTCCGACCGTCAAAATAGTTGACTGTTGGATTGACTGATGTAGTTTTCATATTGGAAAGAATTAAAACATCCGTATTCAGTTTTAGAACAAAGAAGTCTCTCTCGACTCGTGCAATATTTTCTGACAAACGCTTCCAGTGATTTGTGCTTCTCTCCATTTTGAAAACCAGTGCGGGTGCATACTGCTTGAGTTGACGGTTGCGCTCCTTCTCCTGTCGTTTTTCCAATAATAAATCGGCGCATCTTCAAATAAACAACAAAAAGTGTTTTGTCTCATCTAAAAAAAAAACTAAAAAAAAACACTGGTGGCAACTGTTTTGTTTTGTGCCTTTATTGTTGTCTTATTTTTCAGGTAATGAAGCTCGTACCGGTGTTTAATGGTGATTTTTAATGAGCTTCCATTAGATGTATCATCTTAGTTTTCTTCCATCCAGCTCTCCTTTTTTATTTGCGCCTTTATTAGTGACTATTTCAATGGTGGCTTCACGCACTCTGCAAAAATAGAAGTCCCGGAACAAAGCTTCGCATCATTTTTTATCATGACGACTCCAAGAATCGAGTGGGATTTCGAAATCGATGCAACCACAATGACATCAAATGTATATCAAAGAAAGCTTTGGCAAGGATCATATTTAAAACAACGGATTACCCAAACAAAATTGGTGAATTTGAATATTTCAAGATAGTGATCGATTATCATTAACTGGAAGCACAATTGGAGCGAATACAATATGGCGACTTTTGAGAGAACATACTTGTTTCTTATTGAACAACATGAGATGAAGAACCCTCAAGAAGCTCATGAAAAACAGGCAAATCAACTGGCGAAACCTTAACAAGAGTAACCGAAGGCAATGCAATTCACTTACCGAAGCAGACCGAGGATGTAATTGATATGATGTAGAAGAACTTCAACAAACAAGAAGCCCGTGGAACTGCAGCGACCATTTACGATTGGTCACGGGATTCCCCCCCCCCCCCCCCCGGCGGGAGCAATTCCCTGCAACTACCCAACGCTACAAAACCTACCGATTCAAAGGAAAGGAAGGAGCGTCTACCCCAATTCCATCAGTTTTTTCGACTAAGGTAGCGCTGCTGGGGCCAGTGTTACCGGAAAATCAAAGACCCCATTGGCTTTACGCCAAAACGAAGATTCGACTGTCAAATGATGTTGAGACCAAACCTGGCCCTCCACGAATCCGAATCTCTTACCCTTGCACTGAGTGCACCAAAAACGTGGGCAACAACTCTGTTCAGTGCACGATCTGCCTGGACTGGACTCATCTCCGCTGCACCACCATCGTCGACATCAACCATTACGCCAAGAACCTCCGCAACCACACTTGCTCAAAGTGCCAAGCTGGAGCTCCAGCGGCAATCGCACAAGCGAGGAAAGACGCAGCGCAGCCATTGACCACGACACCGACTGCGAGACCAACTCCTGGAGCGAAAAAGAGGCTTAGACCAGCACCCCCTCCCACACAGCACACCACAAAGAGCAGCGTCAAACCTGCCAAGACGAGAATACTCTCGTGGAATATGAACGGCTGGAGCAAGAGACGCAACGAACTTGCCACCATCATCGCCAAGGAGAAACCGGACATCGTATGCCTGCAGGAGACCAAACTCGACAAAACCAACCTTGGTTACACACCCACATGCTACAAAGTGGCTCTCGCATCCAGGAACAAGTTCGGCGGAGGTGTATGCACGATGGTCCGAGACGACTGGATCTTCACTATCACGAAGACAACGTCCAAGAAAACGGCGGAAATTCTGACGATTTCTATCGACAAGCTGATGGTGACGAACGTCTACTTCCCACCCAGGTCATCCGACTCTCCAACGGCCGAGGTCCGCGAAGACGTCATGGAAATTCTGCTCCTCGTTTCGCACGTGTGGTGTAATAAACACGGACCATCTTCCTGTCATCATCGACACAAGGGCAGAAATCCCCAAGCTCGTATGGCCAAAACGTATTATGGCGAATTTCAATAAGGCAAACTGGACAGAGTTCAGCGACTCGATCGAAACCAAGGTGGCATGCTACGCTGGACCGAAGGACGCTTACTCTCTCGAAAACTTCCTGTCCGCCACGATCTCTCGCGCGGCCAGCAAGCACATTCCGCATGGAAAGTTTACACCAACGAGAGAGCACACAGGAGACACCAGGGAAATTGCGGAGCTCACCAAGGAAAGAGAGCAAATCCAAAGGAGCAATCCGCTGGACAGCAATCTGAAAGCGCTGAATGACAGGATCGATGCCGCTCGAAGGGAACTGCGAAGACTGAGTTGGCACCAGAAGATCGAAAACATGGAGGACAAACGCAAGATCGATTGCAACGCGTTATGGCGTGTGATCAAAGGACTGAAGCCTAAGACCAAAAATCCGAAAACTATCGCGAATGCGATGGCGAGCAGACTTGTAGCTGTTGGAAAAGGCAGGGACTGCCGGGAGGAACGCATTGCATGGAGGAGGATTAAAAGGAGGCTGAAGAAACTGCGTCCCCAACTACCAGCGAGCTCGATCAGCCACGCAGAGGTGAAGTTGGCGATTCTGAAAGGGAAGCCCTCAAAAGCTTTCGGACCGAATGAGATATGCCACTTGCACCTCAAACACGTCCCGAACAACTGCATCAATCTGATGGCTGAGATTTTCAACGCGTCCATCGATGAGAACAAGGTCCCAGACGCCTGGAAGAAAGCCAACGTTTTTATGTTGCCGAAACCTGGAAAAGACCCGTCCGAGATCAAAAGCTTCCGCCCGGTATCTCTATTGTCCCCTGTCGTAAAAGTGCTTGAAAGGATTGGCCTCGAGAGAATTCGCCAAGAAATTGAGTCGCCGAAGGACCAGCACGCTTTCAAGAAAAACCACTCCACGATGACAGCAATTACTGAAGCCACAAGCTGCATAGTGGATGGACTAAACATGGAGAAGCCGGCATGCCGTACGATCATGACATGTTTGGACATGAAGGCTGCCTTCGACACGATCTCTATCGCCAAGCTGCTGTGCGGACTAGAAGATGCCATCGCCGACAATAAAGTGTGTGGCTGGCTGGGAAACTACCTCTACAAGCGCAGGATCAGCGTCCAATATGATGAAGTCAAATCCAGCTGTTTCACACTGAAACCAGCGTGGCACCAGCTCATGTCGGAGACCCAGAAGACGAAGCTCGAGAGACAATATGTCGGGGGGCTTAAAGCCTGTTGTGGCCTCACCAAGGACACCCCCAGACGGCTGGTCTACCACGAAACGAGGATGCTGCCACTGAGCGAGGAGCTGACACTGGGAAGTGAGCAACTTGCAATTGCAACCCTGAAGACGACTGGCCACCCAACCAAAGACCTAAGCCGCAGGAGACCAAAGGAAAGAACGTGTGGTAACAGGCCACGTAAACCGCCACTTGGCTGCTTGGAGGACAGAGGAGATGAATGGAGAAGAATGCGAGGCGACACAAAAGCTGTACAAAAGAAAAACCACACGAGTTTCGTGAAGAGCTACCTCAGCAACCACGGCACCCACCCAATACTTGGCAGACAACCACCACCACTGAATGAGGAAGAGTCCACATTACCAAGGAACACCAGGGTGGAACTCGCGCGGTTAAGGGCGGAGCGATCTCTGGTACTCGAAAAATACAAGGAAAAAGTGGAAAATCGCCGAGTGGAAAGCTGCATCAAATGCAACGACGATGTCGGGGATCTGAAGCATTTCCTGAAATGCTACCCTGTCGAGCCGCTACCGATGTCGAAACTATGGAAGGACCCAGTGGCAGCAGCTACAGCCCTTGGCTTGGCTGTCACGCCATTTGATCCAGGAGGAGACGCCGATCCGTGACCGATGATTGTTAGGAATTGAGTAGAGTTGCACAACAACAACAACAACAACAACAAACAAGAAGCACAAGGAAACACACCTTCTACATGTAATGAGCCTCTCCGTGGCGTAGAAGATCAACACTTGGGTCTTTTCTTTAACCCCGGTGAATTTTTTTCACCCGGCAAAGATCCTAGTGGCTAATCATTACACCATATCGCGAAGACCAAATTAACTTTCGAATAATTTTTACCACTTGATTTAACAGGCACGCATTTCTAGTCCCCCAATCGCAAGTATTTCCTCTCTCACCCTCGCACTCTCTCACTCTCTCATCACATGAAGTGGGCGGAGTTCCCTACCCTTTTTGCAAAATGCGGCAAAAAATTTGGCGGAAATCAGTTAGGCCACCACGGAAAACTAATTTTATACAAAATTGTACGTTTAAAAACGAACGAATTCCGGTTTAAAATATGCGCCCTATTGAGAGCTGGTAACGTGACAGACAACTTTTTGATCAGACGTCATTTACAAAATCGCGACAGGAAAAACCTAATCGGGGGACTGTTTTTGTTTAATGTCAAGAGGTTGAGAAGTTGTTGGGAAACGTTGTGGCCGAATTTCATACAGTTCTACCAGCTTGTTTTCGAGAAAAACCATTTTTTGATCAAAATTCTTCACTATTTTCAACTTTTTTGCAAATTTTTCAAAATTCAACACATAGAACAGTTTTTGTTTAATGTCAAGAAGTTGAAAAGTTGTTGGAAAACGTTGTGGCCAAATTTCAGACAGTTCTACCAGCTTGTTTTCGAGAAAAACCATTTTTTGATCAAAATTCTTCACTATTTTCAACTTTTTTGCAAATTTTTCAAAATTCAAGACATAGAACAGTTTTTGTTTAATGTCAAGAAGTTGAAAAATTGTTGGAAAACGTTGTGGCCAAATTTCAGACAGTTCTACCAGCTTGTTTTCGAGAAAAACCATTTTTTGATCAAAATTCTTCACTATTTTCAACTTTTTTGCAAATTTTTCAAAATTCAAGACATAGAACAGTTTTTGTTCAATGTCAAGAAGCTGAAAAGTTGTTGTAAAACGTTGTGGCCAAATTTCAGACAGTTCTACCAGCTTGTTTTCGAGAAAAACCATTTTTTGATCAAAATTCTTCACTATTTTCAACTTTTTTGCAAATTTTTCAAAATTCAAGACATAGAACAGTTTTTGTTCAATGTCAAGAAGTTAAGAAATTGCTGGAGAACGTTGTGGCCGAATTTCAGACAGTTCTACCAGCTTGTTTTCGAGAAAAACCATTTTTTGATCAAAATTCTTCACTATTTTCAACTTTTTTACAAATTTTTCAAAATTCAAGACATAGAACAGTTTTTGTTTAATGTCAAGAAGTTGAAAAGTTGTTGGAAAACGTTGTGGCCAAATTTCATACAGTTCTACCAGCTTGTTTTCGAGAAAAACCATTTTTTGATCAAAATTCTTCACTATTTTCAACTTTTTTACAAATTTTTCAAAATTCAAGACATAGAACAGTTTTTGTTTAATGTCAAGAAGTTGAAAAATTGTTGGAAAACGTTGTGGCCAAATTTCAGACAGTTCTACCAGCTTGTTTTCGAGAAAAACCATTTTTTGATCAAAATTCTTCACTATTTTCAACTTTTTTGCAAATTTTTCAAAATTCAAGACATAGAACAGTTTTTGTTCAATGTCAAGAAGCTGAGAAGTTGTTGGAAAACGTTGTGGCCGAATTTCATACAGTTCTACCAGCTTGTTTTCGAGAAAAACCATTTTTTGATCAAAATTCTTCACTATTTTCAACTTTTTTACAAATTTTTCAAAATTCAAGACATAGAACAGTTTTTGTTTAATGTCAAGAAATTGAAAAGTTGTTGGAAAACGTTGTGGCCAAATTTCAGACAGTTCTACCAGCTTGTTTTCGAGAAAAACCATTTTTTGATCAAAATTCTTCACTATTTTCAACTTTTTTACAAATTTTTCAAAATTCAAGACATAGAACAGTTTTTGTTTAATGTCAAGAAGTTGAAAAGTTGTTGGAAAACGTTGTGGCCAAATTTCAGACAGTTCTACCAGCTTGTTTTCGAGAAAAACCATTTTTTGATCAAAATTCTTCACTATTTTCAACTTTTTTACAAATTTTTCAAAATTCAAGACATAGAACAGTTTTTGTTTAATGTCAAGAAGTTGAAAAGTTGTTGGAAAACGTTGTGGCCAAATTTCAGACAGTTCTACCAGCTTGTTTTCGAGAAAAACCATTTTTTGATCAAAATTCTTCACTATTTCAACTTTTTTGCAAATTTTTCAAAATTCAAGACATAGAACAGTTTTTGTTTAATGTCAAGAAGTTGAAAAGTTGTTGGAAAACGTTGTGGCCAAATTTCAGACAGTTCTACCAGCTTGTTTTCGAAAAAAACCATTTTTTGATCAAAATTCTTCACTATTTTCAACTTTTTTACAAATTTTTCAAAATTCAAGACATAGACACTGGTGAACCGCGCGCGGGCCCGCGGCGGCTCCGCAGACGCTACGGGCCCGCCACGGGCCCGCAGCGGGCCCGCCAGCGCTTGGGTGCCCTCGCTGGCCGCTGGCGGGCCCGCGGCGGCTATGCTATCTGGCAGGTGACTGAAAGGTTGAAAATTTTTTATTTCCAATTGGTTTATAAATGAACTTTGGTTATTTTAAACCATGTAAAATTGCACATAAGACACAAGTTAGTTGAGTTTTTGTTCGAAAATCCTGGCATTCATTAGTGACGCGCTGGCGGGCCCGCTGCGGGCCCGCCGCGGGCCCGCTAGCGGCCAGCTGACGATGGTAAACTTTTTGTCTCAAGAAAGTTTATAAATGTTTTTTTCCTGGTTTTATGTGAATGATATCGCGTATGATGAGATATTTAGTAGACTTTGTTTGAAGAATTGGACTTGACCGACCGCGGATAAGTTGCATTAACGTTTAGTTTGTTTTGATATTTGTTTAAGAACTTTTTTCTAATTAAAGAAATCTTTAGTTTATACGAACATTCAAATAAAACAGATGTAGGCAATAGTAGGCGGTGTTCGAAAAAAGGAAAGTCTGCAGTTCACGTTGCGTGATCGAGCGGGGTGGAACTCTCAGATATGAATAATAAATGACGTGAATGAAGTTTATGTCTTGTGAATGATTCGTATTTGTAAACAATAAACTTACTCTAACAGAAGTGCACTTTCAGTGACAAAGTTTACAGTATCTGCTAACAATAGTTTAGCAGCTTTTATTAAAATTTACATTATCAATTACGAAGATTGTCACGATGTTAAGCGTTTTTTAATCATTATAGTTCTTATAGAAAAAAAATTTCTACGGCGTGTAGCATCGGCTGCTAAAGAGACCTTTATCGCCTTTTAGCGTGCCTTGTTTTTTTTCAACCCCCCCCCCCCCCCTAAATGCAGTATCAATAGCGAGTGCACGTCGGCGCAGCAGGCTTGACAGCCTATAATACTGCAATTACCGATTTAATAACGATGACAATCGGTGTCTGCGGATTGACGTCTAAAATGAGTTGAGCGCAGGCTAACATCGCTCAATATCCCAATTTTAAGGCGATTATCATGTAATTTTTCTTTTTTGTTCAGTTGGTTTCAGTTATTTTATATTCATTTTTGATCTTTTAGCAAAAATATTCCAAAAATAACAACGGAAGCAAAAAATACTGCCCAGTTATTCGTGTTACAAGAGGCGCGCAGCATGGTTGCCAAATCATGCGCCCAGATTGCAAAGTGGGCGGGGCTTAACATTTTTGGACTATTTTTGTCAAAAAACTCTAATTTTTTATGTTTTTCTGGCGTTTTTTAAATCATTTATCTTTCTTTTAAATCTTTATTAATTTTGTTTGAAAATGCCCGATAACTTTTTTCTATTTTTTTTGTTTCAGGTACCAACAGGACAACCGAGATTCGACACCGCCGACGTCGGTAAGATTTTCTTTCTTTTTTTTTTTTTAATTTTTCTTACAGTCAAAAATTAAAAAAAAAAACGTCTTAAAGAAGAAAAAGAAATGAAATTTATGAGCGGATTTAAATAGGGTATGCCCTAAAAATGATTTTTAATGGATGCGGCACGCCGCTACGAAAAATATCGATTTCTTCCTATTGAATAGGTTAAAGGCTGAGGCAAACAATTATTTCTCACTGTTCTTTTTCTACGTTTTATCACTTGCTACCTTTTTCCAAAATATGATACTCGTATACTGGCCGAAAATGATCAATTTCAAATTTTTTTAAACATATTCTGCTGAGAAACGATATTCGAACACAGAAAACATTAATTTATTTCGATGGTTTCATTTATACTGACATAATATATTTTGAAAAAGGTAGGAAATGATAAAACGTAGGAAAAGAACAGTGGGAAATGATTGTTTGTCAAAGGCGTACCTATCTTTTTAACATGAAAAATCAGTAACTCGCACCAGGCTTGGTCGGAAAATCGAATACCTGAGTTTTTTTTTTTTTGCATCCTGAGGATGCTTTTCGAAAATATCGGATATCCAATTTTTTTCATTACGAAAATTGCATATCTTGCTATTTCTCAGTTGCTTTTAAAATTTTTGTGAGTCCTACGTTCGGCCATTTTCGGAAAATATGTCTTTTTGGACTGAACGTGGGTCTTGAGTGGTTTTTGGTTTTTTCAAATTAGTTTTATGTTGTTATTTAAAGAAAGTTTTCTGCTTAAAACACTATTTTACTTCAAAAAGGCATAGAAAAGCCCGATATCCGATTTTTCGAAAGTTTTTTCCGACCAAGCCTGACTCGCGAAAATATAATAGCTAAAATCAAGATAACATAATGTAATTTTGAAATAAAGTTTAAAAAAAAAACATCGCTGAATACAATAAAAATGCAAAAGTGCAGCATTTTCGGAAAAAATATTTTTAAAAAAGCATCGTTAAATAAAATTTGGCGTCTTTTGTTACGAACAAAAACACCTATGTGACTTGTAAACCGTTAATTCAGTAGTACCTGTTCAACATTTTTGTTTTTTCAATAAAAATTCAAGTGTTTATTCATGTCTGTTGTATCTGTGTCCGTGTGAGATTTCGTGTGTAAAGCATTTTCTCAGCGCCTATTGGACAGATTTGCATCAAACTTGGCGAAACATGTTTAAAACCAAGTGACACAAGGCTGCCGAAGTTTGGTACAAATCGGTTAAGTTTTAAGTGTAGCATACTGAAGGCACTTGTGGTATTTTCACCGTTACACCGGGGAAAGCCGCCGAAATTTTTCTAGTAAAAATAAAACAAAAATATGAGTTTTGAGTAATATTTTTTCATTAAATTTTGTCAAGCATTGAAAAATTGATATTTCTTCTTGAATAAACGAGTCCATCCATCTATAGACCGTGAAAATACTCGAAAAATAGGAATTGATTGTAACGGTTATGGGCCACAGACTCATGCACCGGCAGAGAGCAAACGCGCTCGAAGCATAACTGAAAATTAATACAAAGGAGGCGCAAAGTTAAATGATATAAAAACTGACACTATTTGGGCGTTTTTTGTAAAAATTTTCACGTTTGCTGTCTCATGCCCATGTGATAGCGGTTTTCGTTCGCGTTTCCTCAAGCCAAAACGAATATGTTTCAATGTCCGTTGCAAGCAATTGTACATTTTTAAGTTTGGACTTCAAATGATTAAGGAAAGAAATTGAATTGAACGGAAGTTGCCTCATACAAATTAGAGCGCTTTGCCTAATAAAAATTTAAAAAGAAATTATCATCCTCCGGGATGCCGCATCTCTTACACAGCAAAATTTACTGAATTTTCAGACACGTGCCACATCTTGTGAGGACGAACGATGCTGAGATGAGTGGGACAACGACAGCGACGAATTTTGGAATAATATAAATAATTTCTGTATTGAATTTTTGTTTTATTTTTTTTTCAATAAATATTGATAAAAACACAAACTGTGTTAGTTTTCATGAGAAAATATCAAATAAAGAAAAAAGCAAGAAGGGAGTCACCCCCGCGATGTAGCAGCTAGCGAGCCGCTGGGGGGCCCGCCACGGGCCCGCTGCGTGCACCACGCGTGTACTCTTTTAGCTGCCAACGGTGCGCTGGCGGGCCCGCGGCGGGCCCGCTGCGGGCCCGTGGCGCTTCACCAGTGGAACAGTTTTTGTTTAATGTCAAGAAGTTGAAAAGTTGTTGGAAAACGTTGTGGCCAAATTTCAGACAGTTCTACCAGCTTGTTTTCGAGAAAAACCATTTTTTGATCAAAATTCTTCACTATTTTCAACTTTTTTGCAAATTTTTCAAAATTCAAGACATAGAACAGTTTTTGTTCAATGTCAAGAAGCTGAAAAGTTGTTGGAAAACGTTGTGGCCAAATTTCAGACAGTTCTACCAGCTTGTTTTCGAGAAAAACCATTTTTTGATCAAAATTCTTCACTATTTTCAACTTTTTTGCAAATTTTTCAAAATTCAAGACATAGAACAGTTTTTGTTTAATGTCAAGAAGTTGAAAAGTTGTTGGAAAACGTTGTGGCCAAATTTCAGACAGTTCTACCAGCTTGTTTTCGAGAAAAACCATTTTTTGATCAAAATTCTTCACTATTTTCAACTTTTTGCAAATTTTTCAAAATTCAAGACATAGAACAGTTCAAGCTGGTAGAACTGTCTGAAATTTGGCCACAACGTTTTCCAACAACTTTTCAACTTTTTGACATTAAACAAAAACTGTTCTATGTCTTGAATTTTGAAAAATTTGCAAAAAAGTTGAAAATAGTGAAGAATTTTGATCAAAAAATGGTTTTTCTCGAAAACAAGCTGGTAGAACTGTCTGAAATTCGGCCACAACGTTCTCCAGCAATTTCTTGACCTCTTGACATTGAACAAAAACTGTTCTATGCCTTGAATTTTGAAAAATTTGCAAAAAAAGTTGAAAATAGTGAAGAATTTTGATCAAAAAATGGTTTTTCTCGAAAACAAGCTGGTAGAACTGTCTGAAATTCGGCCACAACGTTCTCCAGCAATTTCTTAACCTCTTGACATTGAACAAAAACTGTTCTATGCCTTGAATTTTGAAAAATTTGCAAAAAAGTTGAAAATAGTGAAGAATTTTGATCAAAAAATGGTTTTTCTCGAAAACAAGCTGGTAGAACTGTCTGAAATTTGGCCACAACGTTTTCCAACAACTTTTCAACTTTTTGACATTAAACAAAAACTGTTCTATGTCTTGAATTTTGAAAAATTTGCAAAAAAGTTGAAAATAGTGAAGAATTTTGATCAAAAAATGGTTTTTCTCGAAAACAAGCTGGTAGAACTGTCTGAAATTTGGCCACAACGTTTTCCAACAACTTTTCAACTTTTTGACATTAAACAAAAACTGTTCTATGTCTTGAATTTTGAAAAATTTGCAAAAAAGTTGAAAATAGTGAAGAATTTTGATCAAAAAATGGTTTTTCTCGAAAACAAGCTGGTAGAACTGTCTGAAATTTGGCCACAACGTTTTCCAACAACTTTTCAACTTTTTGACATTAAACAAAAACTGTTCTATGTCTTGAATTTTGAAAAATTTGCAAAAAAGTTGAAAATAGTGAAGAATTTTGATCAAAAAATGGTTTTTCTCGAAAACAAGCTGGTAGAACTGTCTGAAATTTGGCCACAACGTTTTCCAACAACTTTTCAACTTTTTGACATTAAACAAAAACTGTTCTATGTCTTGAATTTTGAAAAATTTGCAAAAAAGTTGAAAATAGTGAAGAATTTTGATCAAAAAATGGTTTTTCTCGAAAACAAGCTGGTAGAACTGTATTAAAATCGGCCACAACGTTTTCCAACAACTTTTCAACTTTTTGACATTAAACAAAAACTGTTCTATGTCTTGAATTTTGAAAAATTTGCAAAAAAGTTGAAAATAGTGAAGAATTTTGATCAAAAAATGGTTTTTCTCGAAAACAAGCTGGTAGAACTGTATGAAATTTGGCCACAACGTTTTCCAACAACTTTTCAACTTTTTGACATTAAACAAAAACTGTTCTATGTCTTGAATTTTGAAAAATTTGCAAAAAAGTTGAAAATAGTGAAGAATTTTGATCAAAAAATGGTTTTTCTCGAAAACAAGCTGGTAGAACTGTATGAAATTCGGCCACAACGTTTTCCAACAACTTCTCAACCTCTTGACATTCAACAAAAACTGTTCTATGTCTTGAATTTTGAAAAATTTGCAAAAAAGTTGAAAATAGTGAAGAATTTTGATCAAAAAATGGTTTTTCTCGAAAACAAGCTGGTAGAACTGTCTGAAATTTGGCCACAACGTTCTCCAACAACTTTTCAACTTTTTGACATTAAACAAAAACTGTTCTATGTCTTGAATTTTGAAAAATTTGCAAAAAAGTTGAAAATAGTGAAGAATTTTGATCAAAAAATGGTTTTTCTCGAAAACAAGCTGGTAGAACTGTATGAAATTTGGCCACAACGTTTTCCAACAACTTTTCAACTTTTTGACATTAAACAAAAACTGTTCTATGTCTTGAATTTTGAAAAATTTGCAAAAAAGTTGAAAATAGTGAAGAATTTTGATCAAAAAATGGTTTTTCTCGAAAACAAGCTGGTAGAACTGTCTGAAATTCGGCCACAACGTTCTCCAGCAATTTCTTGACCTCTTGACATTGAACAAAAACTGTTCTATGCCTTGAATTTTGAAAAATTTGCAAAAAAGTTGAAAATAGTGAAGAATTTTGATCAAAAAATGGTTTTTCTCGAAAACAAGCTGGTAGAACTGTCTGAAATTCGGCCACAACGTTCTCCATCAATTTCTTAACCTCTTGACATTAAACAAAAACTGTTCTATGCCTTGAATTTTGAAAAATTTGCAAAAAAGTTGAAAATAGTGAAGAATTTTGATCAAAAAATGGTTTTTCTCGAAAACAAGCTGGTAGAACTGTATGAAATTTGGCCACAACGTTTTCCAACAACTTCTCAACCTCTTGACATTTAACAAAAACTGTTCTATGTCTTGAATTTTGAAAAATTTGCAAAAAAGTTGAAAATAGTGAAGAATTTTGATCAAAAAAATGGTTTTTCTCGAAAACAAGCTGGTAGAACTGTCTGAAATTTGGCCACAACGTTTTCCAACAACTTTTCAACTTCTTGACATTAAACAAAAACTGTTCTATGTCTTGAATTTTTAAAAATTTGCAAAAAAGTTGAAAATAGTGAAGAATTTTGATCAAAAAATGGTTTTTCTCGAAAACAAGCTGGTAGAACTGTCTGAAATTCGGCCACAACGTTCTCCAGCAATTTCTTAACCTCTTGACATTGAACAAAAACTGTTCTATGCCTTGAATTTTGAAAAATTTGCAAAAAAGTTGAAAATAGTGAAGAATTTTGATCAAAAAATGGTTTTTCTCGAAAACAAGCTGGTAGAACTGTATGAAATTTGGCCACAACGTTTTCCAACAACTTCTCAACCTCTTGACATTTAACAAAAACTGTTCTATGTCTTGAATTTTGAAAAATTTGCAAAAAAGTTGAAAATAGTGAAGAATTTTGATCAAAAAATGGTTTTTCTCGAAAACAAGCTGGTAGAACTGTATGAAATTTGGCCACAACGTTTTCCAACAACTTCTCAACCTCTTGACATTTAACAAAAACTGTTCTATGTCTTGAATTTTGAAAAATTTGCAAAAAAGTTGAAAATAGTGAAGAATTTTGATCAAAAAAATGGTTTTTCTCGAAAACAAGCTGGTAGAACTGTCTGAAATTTGGCCACAACGTTTTCCAACAACTTTTCAACTTCTTGACATTAAACAAAAACTGTTCTATGTCTTGAATTTTTAAAAATTTGCAAAAAAGTTGAAAATAGTGAAGAATTTTGATCAAAAAATGGTTTTTCTCGAAAACAAGCTGGTAGAACTATCTGAAACTTGGCCACAACGTTTTCCAACAACTTTTCAACGTCTTGACATTAAACAAAAACTTTTCTATGTCTTGAGCTTTGAAAAATTTGCAAAAAAGTTGAAAATAGTGAAGAATTTTGATCAAAAAATGGTTTTTCTCGAAAACAAGCTGGTAGAACTGTCTGAAATTCGGCCACAACGTTTTCCAACAACTTCTCAACCTCTTGACATTCAACAAAAACTGTTCTATGCCTTGAATTTTGAAAAATTTGCAAAAAAGTTGAAAATAGTGAAGAATTTTGATCAAAAAATGGTTTTTCTCGAAAACAAGCTGGTAGAACTGTCTGAAATTCGGCCACAACGTTCTCCAGCAATTTCTTAACCTCTTGACATTAAACAAAAACTGTTCTATGCCTTGAATTTTGAAAAATTTGCAAAAAAGTTGAAAATAGTGAAGAATTTTGATCAAAAAATGGTTTTTCTCGAAAACAAGCTGGTAGAACTGTCTGAAATTTGGCCACAACGTTTTCCAACAACTTTGCAACTTCTTGACATTAAACAAAAACTGTTCTATGTCTTGAATTTTGAAAAATTTGCAAAAAAATTGAAAATAGTGAAGAATTTTGATCAAAAAATGGTTTTTCTCGAAAACAAGCTGGTAGAACTGTCTGAAATTCGGCCACAACGTTCTCCAGCAATTTCTTAACCTCTTGACATCGAACAAAAACTGTTCTATGCCTTGAATTTTGAAAAATTTGCAAAAAAGTTGAAAATAGTGAAGAATTTTGATCAAAAAATGGTTTTTCTCGAAAACAAGCTGGTAGAACTGTCTGAAATTTGGCCACAACGTTTTCCAACAACTTTTTAGCTTCTTGACATTGAACAAAAACTGTTCTATGTCTTGAATTTTGAAAAATTTGCAAAAAAGTTGAAAATAGTGAAGAATTTTGATCAAAAAATGGTTTTTCTCGAAAACAAGCTGGTAGAACTGTCTGAAATTTGGCCACAACGTTTTCCAACAACTTTTCAACTTCTTGACATTGAACAAAAACTGTTCTATGCCTTGAATTTTGAAAAATTTGCAAAAAAGTTGAAAATAGTGAAGAATTTTGATCAAAAAATGGTTTTTCTCGAAAACAAGCTGGTAGAACTGTCTGAAATTCGGCCACAACGTTCTCCAGCAATTTCTTAACCTCTTGACATCGAACAAAAACTGTTCTATGCCTTGAATTTTGAAAAATTTGCAAAAAAGTTGAAAATAGTGAAGAATTTTGATCAAAAAATGGTTTTTCTCGAAAACAAGCTGGTAGAACTGTCTGAAATTTGGCCACAACGTTTTCCAACAACTTTTCAACTTCTTGACATTTAACAAAAACTGTTCTATGTCTTGAATTTTGAAAAATTTGCAAAAAAGTTGAAAATAGTGAAGAATTTTGATCAAAAAATGGTTTTTCTCGAAAACAAGCTGGTAGAACTGTCTGAAATTTGGCCACAACGTTTTCCAACAACTTTTTAGCTTCTTGACATTGAACAAAAACTGTTCTATGTCTTGAATTTTGAAAAATTTGCAAAAAAGTTGAAAATAGTGAAGAATTTTGATCAAAAAATGGTTTTTCTCGAAAACAAGCTGGTAGAACTGTCTGAAATTCGGCCACAACGTTCTCCAGAAATTTCCTAACCTCTTGACATTGAACAAAAACTGTTCTATGCCTTGAATTTTGAAAAATTTGCAAAAAAGTTGAAAATAGTGAAGAATTTTGATCAAAAAATGGTTTTTCTCGAAAACAAGCTGGTAGAACTGTCTGAAATTCGGCCACAACGTTCTCCAGCAATTTCCTAACCTCTTGACATTGAACAAAAACTGTTCTATGTCTTGAATTTTGAAAAATTTGCAAAAAAGTTGAAAATAGTGAAGAATTTTGATCAAAAAATGGTTTTTCTCGAAAACAAGCTGGTAGAACTGTCTGAAATTTGGCCACAACGTTTTCCAACAACTTTTCAGCTTCTTGACATTGAACAAAAACTGTTCTATGTCTTGAATTTTGAAAAATTTGCAAACAAGTTGAAAATAGTGAAGAATTTTGATCAAAAAATGGTTTTTCTCGAAAACAAGCTGGTAGAACTATCTGAAATTTGGCCACAACGTTTTCCAACAACTTTTCAACTTCTTGACATTAAACAAAAACTGTTCTATGTCTTGAATTTTGAAAAATTTGCAAAAAAGTTGAAAATAGTGAAGAATTTTGATCAAAAAATGGTTTTTCTCGAAAACAAGCTGGTAGAACTGTCTGAAATTTGGCCACAACGTTTTCCAACAACTTTTTAGCTTCTTGACATTGAATAAAAACTGTTCTATGTCTTGAATTTTGAAAAATTTGCAAAAAAGTTGAAAATAGTGAAGAATTTTGATCAAAAAATGGTTTTTCTCGAAAACAAGCTGGTAGAACTGTCTGAAATTTGGCCACAACGTTTTCCAACAACTTTTTAGCTTCTTGACATTGAACAAAAACTGTTCTATGTCTTGAATTTTGAAAAATTTGCAAAAAAGTTGAAAATAGTGAAGAATTTTGATCAAAAAATGGTTTTTCTCGAAAACAAGCTGGTAGAACTGTCTGAAATTCGGCCACAACGTTTCCCAACAACTTCTCAACCTCTTGACATTAAACAAAAACAGTCCCCCGATTAGGTTTTTCCTGTCGCGATTTTGTAAATGACGTCTGATCAAAAAGTTGTCTGTCACGTTACCAGCTCTCAATAGGGCGCATATTTTAAACCGGAATTCGTTCGTTTTTAAACGTACAATTTTGTATAAAATTAGTTTTCCGTGGTGGCCTAACTGATTTCCGCCAAATTTTTTGCCGCATTTTGCAAAAAGGGTAGGGAACTCCGCCCACTTCATGTGATGAGAGAGTGAGAGAGTGCGAGGGTGAGAGAGGAAATACTTGCGATTGGGGGACTAGAAATGCGTGCCTGTTAAATCAAGTGGTAAAAATTATTCGAAAGTTAATTTGGTCTTCGCGATATGGTGTAATGATTAGCCACTAGGATCTTTGCCGGGTGAAAAAAATTCACCGGGGTTAAAGAAAAGACCCAAGTGTTGATCTTCTACGCCACGGAGAGGCTCATTACATGTAGAAGGTGTGTTTCCTTGTGCTTCTTGTTTGTTGTTGTTGTTGTTGTTGTTGTTGTGCAACTCTACTCAATTCCTAACAATCATCGGTCACGGATCGGCGTCTCCTCCTGGATCAAATGGCGTGACAGCCAAGCCAAGGGCTGTAGCTGCTGCCACTGGGTCCTTCCATAGTTTCGACATCGGTAGCGGCTCGACAGGGTAGCATTTCAGGAAATGCTTCAGATCCCCGACATCGTCGTTGCATTTGATGCAGCTTTCCACTCGGCGATTTTCCACTTTTTCCTTGTATTTTTCGAGTACCAGAGATCGCTCCGCCCTTAACCGCGCGAGTTCCACCCTGGTGTTCCTTGGTAATGTGGACTCTTCCTCATTCAGTGGTGGTGGTTGTCTGCCAAGTATTGGGTGGGTGCCGTGGTTGCTGAGGTAGCTCTTCACGAAACTCGTGTGGTTTTTCTTTTGTACAGCTTTTGTGTCGCCTCGCATTCTTCTCCATTCATCTCCTCTGTCCTCCAAGCAGCCAAGTGGCGGTTTACGTGGCCTGTTACCACACGTTCTTTCCTTTGGTCTCCTGCGGCTTAGGTCTTTGGTTGGGTGGCCAGTCGTCTTCAGGGTTGCAATTGCAAGTTGCTCACTTCCCAGTGTCAGCTCCTCGCTCAGTGGCAGCATCCTCGTTTCGTGGTAGACCAGCCGTCTGGGGGTGTCCTTGGTGAGGCCACAACAGGCTTTAAGCCCCCCGACATATTGTCTCTCGAGCTTCGTCTTCTGGGTCTCCGACATGAGCTGGTGCCACGCTGGTCCGGCATATGTCGCAAGAGGCTTGATAATTGCCTTGAACGTGCGCAGCATTGTCTCCTTGTTCGATCTCCATTTTGCACCTGCCAGAGCTCTCAGGATGTTGTTCGCCTTGGCCAACCTCGCACTGACTTGCTCCACATGACCAGTCATTCTCAGCATGGTGTCCAGTTCCACTCCAAGCAGCCTGGTCCTGTTCTGCATTGGGATGACCGAGCCTTCCCACTTCAGTCCTGGGTCGTACTTGAATTCCTTCGTATCTGCCGTGAAAATGGTCACGGTGGACTTGCCTGCTGAGATATCCAAGTGTTTGTCCTTGAACCATTTTTGGAGGGAATCGAGCGCAACTTGGGATTTTTCGGCGGCCTTGCTTAACAGCGGATCTTGCACCAGCAGAGTCATGTCGTCGGCGTAGGTGATGATCTTGTTGTCTGGAATCGCCGGCACGTCCCTTATGAAGAAATTGAAGAGGTTCGGTGATAGCACGGCTCCCTGTGGTACTCCTCCTTTCAGTGTGAACCAGCTGGATTTGACTTCATCATATTGGACGCTGATCCTGCGCTTGTAGAGGTAGTTTCCCAGCCAGCCACACACTTTATTGTCGGCGATGGCATCTTCTAGTCCGCACAGCAGCTTGGCGATAGAGATCGTGTCGAAGGCAGCCTTCATGTCCAAACATGTCATGATCGTACGGCATGCCGGCTTCTCCATGTTTAGTCCATCCACTATGCAGCTTGTGGCTTCAGTAATTGCTGTCATCGTGGAGTGGTTTTTCTTGAAAGCGTGCTGGTCCTTCGGCGACTCAATTTCTTGGCGAATTCTCTCGAGGCCAATCCTTTCAAGCACTTTTACGACAGGGGACAATAGAGATACCGGGCGGAAGCTTTTGATCTCGGACGGGTCTTTTCCAGGTTTCGGCAACATAAAAACGTTGGCTTTCTTCCAGGCGTCTGGGACCTTGTTCTCATCGATGGACGCGTTGAAAATCTCAGCCATCAGATTGATGCAGTTGTTCGGGACGTGTTTGAGGTGCAAGTGGCATATCTCATTCGGTCCGAAAGCTTTTGAGGGCTTCCCTTTCAGAATCGCCAACTTCACCTCTGCGTGGCTGATCGAGCTCGCTGGTAGTTGGGGACGCAGTTTCTTCAGCCTCCTTTTAATCCTCCTCCATGCAATGCGTTCCTCCCGGCAGTCCCTGCCTTTTCCAACAGCTACAAGTCTGCTCGCCATCGCATTCGCGATAGTTTTCGGATTTTTGGTCTTAGGCTTCAGTCCTTTGATCACACGCCATAACGCGTTGCAATCGATCTTGCGTTTGTCCTCCATGTTTTCGATCTTCTGGTGCCAACTCAGTCTTCGCAGTTCCCTTCGAGCGGCATCGATCCTGTCATTCAGCGCTTTCAGATTGCTGTCCAGCGGATTGCTCCTTTGGATTTGCTCTCTTTCCTTGGTGAGCTCCGCAATTTCCCTGGTGTCTCCTGTGTGCTCTCTCGTTGGTGTAAACTTTCCATGCGGAATGTGCTTGCTGGCCGCGCGAGAGATCGTGGCGGACAGGAAGTTTTCGAGAGAGTAAGCGTCCTTCGGTCCAGCGTAGCATGCCACCTTGGTTTCGATCGAGTCGCTGAACTCTGTCCAGTTTGCCTTATTGAAATTCGCCATAATACGTTTTGGCCATACGAGCTTGGGGATTTCTGCCCTTGTGTCGATGATGACAGGAAGATGGTCCGTGTTTATTACACCACACGTGCGAAACGAGGAGCAGAATTTCCATGACGTCTTCGCGGACCTCGGCCGTTGGAGAGTCGGATGACCTGGGTGGGAAGTAGACGTTCGTCACCATCAGCTTGTCGATAGAAATCGTCAGAATTTCCGCCGTTTTCTTGGACGTTGTCTTCGTGATAGTGAAGATCCAGTCGTCTCGGACCATCGTGCATACACCTCCGCCGAACTTGTTCCTGGATGCGAGAGCCACTTTGTAGCATGTGGGTGTGTAACCAAGGTTGGTTTTGTCGAGTTTGGTCTCCTGCAGGCATACGATGTCCGGTTTCTCCTTGGCGATGATGGTGGCAAGTTCGTTGCGTCTCTTGCTCCAGCCGTTCATATTCCACGAGAGTATTCTCGTCTTGGCAGGTTTGACGCTGCTCTTTGTGGTGTGCTGTGTGGGAGGGGGTGCTGGTCTAAGCCTCTTTTTCGCTCCAGGAGTTGGTCTCGCAGTCGGTGTCGTGGTCAATGGCTGCGCTGCGTCTTTCCTCGCTTGTGCGATTGCCGCTGGAGCTCCAGCTTGGCACTTTGAGCAAGTGTGGTTGCGGAGGTTCTTGGCGTAATGGTTGATGTCGACGATGGTGGTGCAGCGGAGATGAGTCCAGTCCAGGCAGATCGTGCACTGAACAGAGTTGTTGCCCACGTTTTTGGTGCACTCAGTGCAAGGGTAAGAGATTCGGATTCGTGGAGGGCCAGGTTTGGTCTCAACATCATTTGACAGTCGAATCTTCGTTTTGGCGTAAAGCCAATGGGGTCTTTGATTTTCCGGTAACACTGGCCCCAGCAGCGCTACCTTAGTCGAAAAAACTGATGGAATTGGGGTAGACGCTCCTTCCTTTCCTTTGAATCGGTAGGTTTTGTAGCGTTGGGTAGTTGCAGGGAATTGCTCCCCCCGGGGGGGGGGGGGGAATCCCGTGACCAATCGTAAATGGTCCCTGCAGTTCCACGGGCTTCTTGTTTGTTGAAGTTCTTCTACATCATATCAATTACATCCTCGGTCTGCTTCGGTAAGTGAATTGCATTGCCTTCGGTTACTCTTGTTAAGGTTTCGCCAGTTGATTTGCCTGTTTTTCATGAGCTTCTTGAGGGTTCTTCATCTCATGTTGTTCAATATGAAACAAGTATGTTCTCTCAAAAGTCGCCATATTGTATTCGCTTCAATTGTGCTTCCAGTTAATGATAATCGATCACTATCTTGAAATATTCAAATTCACCAATTTGGTTTGGGTAATCCGTTGTTTTAAATATGATCCTTGCCAAAGCTTTCTTTGATATACATTTGATGTCATTGTGGTTGCATCGATTTCGAAATCCCACTCGATTCTTGGAGTCGTCATGATAAAAAATGATGCGAAGCTTTGTTCCGGGACTTCTATTTTTGCAGAGTGCGTGAAGCCACCATTGAAATAGTCACTAATAAAGGCGCAAATAAAAAAGGAGAGCTGGATGGAAGAAAACTAAGATGATACATCTAATGGAAGCTCATTAAAAATCACCATTAAACACCGGTACGAGCTTCATTACCTGAAAAATAAGACAACAATAAAGGCACAAAACAAAACAGTTGCCACCAGTGTTTTTTTTTAGTTTTTTTTTTTAGATGAGACAAAAAACTTTTTGTTGTTTATTTGAAGATGCGCCGATTTATTATTGGAAAAACGACAGGAGAAGGAGCGCAACCGTCAACTCAAGCAGTATGCACCCGCACTGGTTTTCAAAATGGAGAGAAGCACAAATCACTGGAAGCGTTTGTCAGAAAATATTGCACGAGTCGAGAGAGACTTCTTTGTTCTAAAACTGAATACGGATGTTTTAATTCTTTCCAATATGAAAACTACATCAGTCAATCCAACAGTCAACTATTTTGACGGTCGGAATCTTCAAACATCGGAACTATGTAGTTTGCGTCTCATCCAGTCTCTACCAAACAATCGGCAGCACATTTTGCGTTTCTAACCGGCAGAATACGGAATACCACATGGCCTAAGAAAACCTAGGCTTAGGAATGCTTGTATTTTGTTTTTTTTTTGTTTTTCTTGTTTTTTTCACACGTTTTATAGCCTACGCTCTATATTGTACCCTTATGGATATGAAATTGTATCACATAAATGAGAAATGAAGCATGGAAAAAACCCGACTCCTGAAAAATCTGTCCATATCGTTTACATGTGGAGTCACCAACTTGGAGAGTTAATCGCAAAAATAAGGAAAACTAAAAACAAAACAAAACAAAAGCTGTCTGACGATTTTTATTTGAAAAAATGTATTACGGCGCCTTAATACACTTTTTTCAAAATAAAAAAAGCCCCTACTCCCACCCCACCCCACACCCTCAGGTTTCGAGTCAAAATTTTCTGATCTCTTTTCTTCTTTTTTTTTTTCAAAAATGGGTTAGAAAAGTCATATTGAAAAAGTTTGATGTTGGCATGAGAAGTTTGAAAAAGGCTGAACATCAATGTTGCTCAGAAAAGTTTTACTCGATACCTGAGCCACTCTTCGAAGCCTAAAAAGAAGCCGAGTGCTTCACTGATTTTCGTTTCAAGGATTTTCTTTTTTTTTTTTTTTTAATTTTTTATCTCTTTACTTTTCGTTCTGGTTACAAAAGTTGGAGACTCCACAACTCAACGTCATTGGATTTAAAAAATTAATAGTCGGAATTTTTCCCATGCGTCATTTCCCATAGATGCGATACAACTTCACACCCATTTGGCTATTCTGATTCTCAGTATCACAATGTGCAAAAATTGGGTTGAAGCACAACAAAGAGAATAGACTAATACAGTGTGAGAAAAACAAGCACTTTGGACCTGGGATTTCCAAGACCATGTGGCATTCCTGATCCAGAACGTTGGAGTGGCAAAAAAAGCTGCAGTTCATTTAGCAGATAATGTTTGCGACGGTTTCCAGTTCCCATGTTTGCATACTCTGACCGTCAACACAATTGACTGTTGCATGGAGTGAAGCTATCTCCATATTGAAAAAAACCCAAATGTCCGATGTTTCAGTGTTAAACAAAAATAGTCTCTCTTGAGTCGAGCAATACTTTCTGACAAACGCTTAGAGTGATTTGCGCTTCCCTCGATGCTGAGAACCAGTGCGGGTGCATACTGCTTGAGTTAACGGTTGCGCTCCTTCTCCTGTCGTTTTGCCAATCATAATGAACTCGGTACAGGAAGATAAAAAAAATCGTGCCGACTGGCAGACTAGGTGTTTTGGACGTGGAACCTGTTTTGTTTTTAGCCGTCCCTGTTGCCATCTTTTTTTTGGGTCGGCGAAGCTTGTTTCCGTATGAAATGGTAACTTCTAATAAGCTTCCATTAAATGTCTCATCTTAGTTTTCCCCGCCCAGTTCAGGTGGTGCAACTATATTCCCTCTCTCTCTGAAAGGAGGTTGGGTAATTTTGATCTCTACCAGAGATGATTTCAACGATGGCTTCTCTTTCTTTCAAAAATCGTGAGCGCTTTTCGTCATTCCATCTTCCACATTCCGCCATTGTTTTGTTCCGCTTTCAGTTTTACGTCTTCCGTTCTTCTGTCTTCCAAATTCACCCGTTGTTTACTTCCGCGTCCAAGCTATTCGTCGCTTTTGAGGTCTGTCCTTATTGTTTTCATATTGAGTGTATAGCTTCTTGATGCCACTTGATTATTGTGTTTTTAAGATGATATACTTCGCAAAGTCTTGATTTCGGATTGTCTTGTTCTTCCTTCTATTGATCGTTTCGTCTTGCCCGACCATTAGAGTTTCCTTGTCGTCTTGTATAAGCATGACAGCTTTGTCAAAATATGGTCTTTCAACACTTTACTTGCACCATGACAAATGATATTGTTTGAAAAAAATTTTGAGATTGATTGGAATCATCAAGAAACACTTGGACCTACCTATTCAAATAAATACTGATTTAATCCTGAGAACAGAAGAATTTTTTTGTCACGGGTGGAAATTGAAACTGACGGCATCAATTCTAATGACCACATTCTAAATTTTAACCTTCAGTCACTGAATGAGTACCTCCAATCCAAAAAGGCAAAAGCGGATAGCGTAGGGTCGGATGACAGAAAGAGTGCTTTGACCGGACTCAAAACAGAGCCAGAATGAACGAGAAAAAAGTATAATCATTAATGAAATACAACAACGTAACGACTGGCCTCTCGGAACCGTCACAGACCGGGATAGAAGTCCGCGAAGTGATCGTTGAAATCGTCACTGGTTAAGATCAAAATAGATTTTTATTCAAATGGTTAAAAAAGAGACATCTGCAGCACATCTGAAGTGACATAAAAATGAGAACGGTCATCAATGTAAGTCGTTCAATCAGAACCGACAGATAGTTACGAAATTCGTCACTGCAAAACGGTTGGCTACGGAGATGAGTCACAGAAGCCCGTTGCCACATCCGAATCACTTAGCCTATTTATCAGTATGCTATCTCTCTGAGTTCCGTCCATTATGATCGGAAAAACGACAGGAGAAGAATCCCAACCGTCGACTCAGGCAGAATTCACTCTCTCTGATTTTCACATTCGAGGAAAACAACAATCATTTGAAGCGCGTGTCAAAGAATCAGCCCGAATCGAGAGAAGCTCCGATGGTCCAAAACGGAGACAGTGGGCATCGGGATCCTTGCTCAACTTGATGATAGCACCACTCGGTGCAACAGTCAAAAGTTTTGACAGTAAGTATTTGCGATCACGGGAACTAGGTAGTTCGCCTCGCAATCAGTCTCTGCAAAGCAATCGACAGCACTTTCTCCCTTTTAACGATCGGAATCCAGAATGTCGCATGACCGGGAAAATCCCATATCCAGGAATAATTGTATTCTTTTCATTGCTTTTGGTCTATGCTCCCTATTGTGTTTCAATCCAAATACTAGACATTTTCATTATGGGAATCAGAACAGCCAAGTGGATAGAGAGTTGCATCACATCAATGTGCAATGGAGCTTTTAAAACATCCCAGTTTCTGGAAATTCGAAAAATGCGACAAGATTGTGGAGCCTCAGATTTGGGTAACTATACCAAAAAGTAGAGAATTGGTAAAAATGAATAATATAACTAAAAATAAAAACTCAATAGAAAAGCTGTCTTTTTTTAGGCGGTGGAGTGGTGTGGGGAGAGGTGGGAGTTTAGCGTTTTTAATTGTCTAAAACTATATTAAGGCGCCTTAATACAGTTTTGTTTTAATTAAAAACGCTATTTCTAGACGCCTTTTCTATTGATTTATCATATTTAGTTTTATGTGATTCCTTTTTTTTCTCTATTTTTAGGTTTAATTATCAGATTTTGAGGCTCTACAAATGAATGATATTGCAAAAACTTTAAATTCACTGTTTTGTAGGGCTGAACTCAACACATTATTTGATGTTCGAGTAGCCGGGGGTTTTTTCAAGCTCCGTTGCACATCAATGTTATGGATATCCGTATCCACGTGGCTATTCGGATTCTCGAAATTAAAATATCCAGAATATGGATCGAAACAGAAGATATAGCATAGAACAAAACCGTGGGAAGAATATAATAATTCCAATAGACAGGATTTTCCCGGCCATGTGGTATTCTGAATTCAGAACGTTGAAAAGATAAAATATGCAGCAGATTATTTAGCAGGGACTGGTTGCGACACAGTCTAGTTCCCATGTTTGCAGATTCTGACGTCAAAACAAATTACTGTTGCATGGGGCAATGCTGTCTTCATGTTGGGTAAGATCCAAATGTCCGCTGTACCTGCGTTGGACCATAAAAGCCTGTCTTGACACTTGCAGTTCGACGCACGCATCGAATAATTAGTGTTTTTCTCAAATCTAAAGACCAGTGGGAGTGCTTAAAGCGGAGTTGACTGTCAGGTTCCTTCTCCTGAAGCTTTTCTTATCATGATGAGCAGAGTACAAAGAGATAACAGGTTTGTTGACAAACAGACTGAGTTATCAGGGCATGGCAATGATTTTCTATGAGTCATCTCGATAGTCAACCATTTTACAATGACGAAACTCGAATGTCTGTTTCAGTTCTGGTTGATCAACTTCCATTGAAGACCATTCTTCTTTTATGGCACTTCAGATGGATCTTTACCAGTGACGGTTTCAAAGACTACTTTTCAAATTTCTTGGTCTTGGATTTGACCTGGCGCGTGATGGTTCTGAGACGCCAGTAGTTGCGTTGTTGCAACGCAAAAATCATATTCTCCTGTCCAGTCTCTGCGATAAGTCCAAAGTTAGACAAAGTTCTTCTTATGTCATCTCTCCCATAAATCCTCAGAATAGTTTTAAACGCTTTGGCAGTGTCCTTTTTGTAAAAACCACTTGTGTTTCCTTTTTTGGATGGGAGGCCCTCATTTAGTCACTGAGGTTCAAAATTTGCAATGGTGACTGGTCGTCTTGAGCGAAACGAATTTGATAGTTAGAAAAAGGTACATAAAGAATTGATATCGCCATTTGGCAGTGAGTGACTGTGAGTGACGTGTTTTTTGATGATACTGGTAAATCTTTTTTAAAATACTTTTTGTCATGGAGCAAATTTTGTCTTGAAAGATCATTTTATGGCACTTCCATCCGAACTTCGGTGCGATTTGTTGAATTTCGTTGATTTATTTCTCATTCGTCATAATTCGTTCCAGAATGTGGCTGCAGAATTGAAATTTTGTGTTCGGGGGTCAGCAAGTTATTCCAACAAGTTGTAATTGTGATAGAATTCGACTTCCGCCTCTTCCGCCATATTTGCATTTCGCTAATCATGGCTGCAGTCTGATCGTCTTTTTTTTTCTTTTCCAGCTTTTGAAAAGCTGTCTTGTTTGGTTTTCTTGATTTCGTAATTTAAGACATATTTCCGATGGCAGTCGTTCCGTGATCTTTCATCAGTTTGCTTTTCATATTCTTGAACTTGTTCTCCTATCGTGCAGTTGATGATGGTTTACGAAGCAGTTTGGGTCTCTAATTCTTCTTCAACGGTTTGCTGAGCCGATGAAGCCACGTCTGATAAGAAGTAATCGAAACTACTTCTGACCTACGCGAGACGGTTAACTGATTGTTTCCCTGATACCAAGGAAACAATCGCAAAAAAAAAAACAAAAAAAAACAAAAAAACAAAAAAACGGTCTCCCACACACGTAGAAGTGGGGCGCGCTGGCAATTAGCGACGATCTAAGGCAGCGCTGTAACTTATTCCCGTTTCCTACAGTGATTCTATTAAACCAACTTAAAACCGTTAAAATTACCAGCTAAATCCCGTTTCTAACGTCTAGAACATAACTAAAATAAGGCGCCAAGTCAGATTAAACAAGGTCATGTTGCTGATTGCCAATTAGATGCCAACTTTAGGCTAGCCTGAATTTTCCCCCTTAAACCTTCAACCCATTCTAGCTCCTAAAAAATGACGGTATTAATCTCCCTCATAACTGTATTACGAGACAGTGGACATCAGGATCCTTCCCAACATAATGATAGCACCACTCGGTGCAACAGTCAAAAGTTTTAACAGTAAGTATTTGCAATCACCGGAACTAGGTAGTTCGCATCGCAATCAGTCTCTGCGAAGCAATCGACAGCACTTTCTCCCTTTTAACGATCGGAATCCAGAATACCAGATGACCGGGAAAATCCCATATCCAGGAATAATTGTATTCTTTTCATTGTTTTTGGTCTACGCTCCCTATTGTGTTTCAATCCGAATACTAGACATTTTCATTCTGGGAATCAGAACAGCCAAGTGGATAGAGATTTGCATCACATCGATGTGCAATGGAGCTTGTAAAACATCCCGGTTACTGGAAGATTGTGGAGCCTCAGACTTGGGTAACTATACCAAAAGGTAGAGAAATGGTAAAAATGAATAATAAAACTAAATTTAAAAACTCAATAGAAAAACTGTCTTTTTTTAGGCGGTGGAGTAGTGTGGGGAGGGGTGGGAGGTTAGCGTTTTTAACTGTCTTAAACTGTATTAAGGCGCCTTAATACAGTTTTGTTTCAATTAAAAACGCTATTTCTAGACGCCTTTTCTATTGATTTATCATATTTAGTTTTATGTGATTCCTTTTTTTTTCTCTATTTTTCGGTTTAATTATCAAATTTTGAGGCTCTACCAATGAATGATATTGCAAAAATTTTGAATTCACTGTTTTGTAGGGCTGAACTCATCAAGTTATTTGATTTTCGAGTAGTTTTTTTTCAAGATCCGTTGCAAATTGGTGTGATGGATATCCGTATCCACTTGGCTATTCGGACTCTCGAAATGAAAATTTCCAGAATTTGGATCAAAACAGAAGATATAGCATAGAACAAAACCGTGGGAAGAATATAATAATTCCAATAGACAGGATTTTCCCGGCCATGTGGTATTCTGAATTCAGAACGTTGAAAAGATAAAATATGCAGCAGATTATTTAGCAGGGACTGGTTGCGACACAGTCTAGTTCCCATGTTTGCAGATTCTGACGTCAAAACAAATTACTGTTGCATGGGCGATGCTGTCTTCATGTTGGGAAGGATCCAAATGTCCCCGCTGTCCCCGCTGTACCTACCCCCCCCCCCCCCCCCTCCCTCTTCGCTGCAACGATCTACGGCAGTGCTGTAATTTATTCCCATTTCCTACAATAATCCTATTCAACCAACTAAAAACCGTCCAAATTACTAGCTAAATTCCGTTTCTAGATCCTAGAACATACCGTAAAACCTGTAATAGAGACGCATGCGCCTATCTTTTCAACCTTCCCTTTTTGGTGCGCCTTAATTGCGAAAACACTTAAATGTGAGGTGTTCGCATTTACTTTTCAAACAAAATTGGTACAATTTCTAATGGCTTATTTCTAGAATATAAGCAATTCGCTTCTAATACAGTGTTTACGCTTACTAAAATAACGCCCAAAATCAGAGTAAACTAGAGCATATGGCCGATTGCCAATTAGATACCAATTTCAAGCTAGCCTGCATTTTTTCCCCTCAAACCTTCAACCCTTTCTAGTTTTTAAAAAAATACGGTCTCTATCTCCCTCATAACTGTATTACACCAAAACAAATAGGGGCGTACCTAACGAACTCCCATCCGTCGCTTGCTCGTCGTTTTCCTGTCATTGGTTGGTAAAGTGACATTTCAATTGTTTCATGATCTGTAATCAAACAAATTGGATTTTGAATTTCGGTTTCGGCTCAGGCAAACACCGCGGTTCAATTTTTTGTTTATGCAATTCACGCCAAAATAAAAACTGGTACGAATCTAGACAGCGCCCGAATACAAACCGTCTAAATAAGAGGACGGATACATGAAACTAGAAAACGACAGGAAAACCGTTTTCCGGAAAACGAAATTAGGTAATTTATGATTTTTGTATGATGGCGGTGAGAGACGCAGAGAAACAGAAAAGCCAGTTTTCCGGAAAATTTTGTTTTCCTGTTTCATGGGTCCTAACTCAGAGGGCGTATTCATGAACGCTTACCGTACGGTAAATGAAAACGATAAATGATTTTCCGAAAGATAAGCCGAAGTGTTTACTGGATTCATGACACTATGAATCATCCGTAAATGTGTTTATAGTTACTGAACATTTTATTGTGAAAACAAAAAAATTGCAACGCGGTGTTTGTGTACTTTTGAAATTCAAATGGCAATGAAAGAAATAGCATAGGAAATGAAGAGATTTGTTCCCATCTTGGTTTGAATTTTAAAAGTACGCAAACACCGCGTTGCAACTTTTTTGTTTTCACAATATTTACGGCAACAGGAATCCTTTACCAGTTTATTTACTGTGTGGTGAACGTTTATGAATACGGCCTCAGAACTTGTGTCATCCTTAATTGGTACAAATCAGAGCAGCCTAGTCTAACCATGCAAGAGTTGCCACTAGTCGTTATCATTCTTAAATAACAAGAATCCAAATGGGAAATAAACTAGACTTTATTGTACTCGGCAAACGCAAACAACTTTTACGAAGATATTTAGCTGGTATAAGTACAGTATAACCCCTACGAAACACCAGTAACCCCTCTTGTCTCTTACTAGGAAAGTACTTTTTGGTACATTTTTGAAAATTCTGGAAAAAAGTCAGGGTGATACTAGAGGTTTGAGTGAATTTTTTAAGATATTAAAAATCCGCAAAATGTTTTTATGAGCCGTAAAACTTTTTTAATTTTTTGAACACATCTTTATCTGTAAAATTCTACATTCCACACGGTTGGAAAAAAAATCGAAAATTTTTTTTGTTTTTGAGAGACTAGGCCCTTAATTAGAATGAGGAAGACTAGAAATTACACAAAAAAAACTTTGTTTTTCAATTTTTTGGACTGTATTTAGGCTCCGAAAAATACGCGTCAAAACTTTGAAAAAAAAAATTTAATAGCTCTGAGGAGCGAACTCACAGTCTCTTTGTATAAGTGCTTCAGCCGCACCCAATTGCGCCACCCACACCCATTTTCAGCGACCTGCGTGTTGGTAGAATATTCGGCTGGTGTAGCTAAGGCGACCGCGTGGAATGTAGGATTTTACAGGTAAAAATGTGCTCGAAAAATAGAAAAAGTTTGACGAATCATAAAAACTTTTCTGAAAACGTTTTGCGATCTGCGCAATAGTTGATGGCATTTACCTAGTACAGTTCTATTCCGCAACATAAACTTTTCTAATTAAAGTGATATTAACATTGAAAAAGCATGAAACAGTTTTCCTTTTTTTTTTTGACTCTGGGGCTTTCAAAATCGTTGCGACTCAAGTATCAAGTCAAACTTTTTGATCACTTTTCAAATTTTTTCCAAACTTTTTATGTGGCGAATAAGTAATGACTCAAAAGATTTAAAAAATTGGTTCGAAACGTTTGAGAGCATCTTGAAAAGGGTGATGTTGTCATGAAAACAGTTGAAAAAAGTTAGAACGTTTTGAAAAAGCTTGGGAGCTAAATATTTCCTTTACCAGTTTGAAAAAGTTTAAAAAATGGTTTTAGTGTTGCTCAGAAAAGGTTGACTCGATACTTGAGGAGACCATCTCTGCCTCTTTTCGGCTTCGCATATCGTCTCGTTTTTAAAAATTCCAAAACTTACTGAGTCCATTGAGCGAAAGTCCAAAAGTAGCCAATACCAGAATAAATGACAAATCAATGAATCTGTGATCTGTGCGAGGTCAGAATTGTGTCGGCGTAATGAGATTCAAAGACCAGGTAAATAATCTATTTCTACGCTCATTTTCCCGCTAGTGCAGGGAGAGGTGATATGTGGGTGGTGGGGCGATTGTAAAAGAATACCATATATTACTACGCTCATTTTCCTGCTGATTACTCATTCGTGTAGAGCTGGCTGTAAACTGGCTATGTGGTCAGGACTTGCAACGATACGTTCAGTTTCGAAATAAATGTCTCCAGTTGTTTGTGTTCGTTTCATAAATCAAAAACTTAGCAGAAAAACAACATTGAAAAATAATAAAATTCAAAGTAAAACAATGAAAAATAACAATCGCAACAAGGTATTCTTAATCCACCAGACAATGAACACTATAAAAAAAGGACGGAAAAGTGAGGGGGCGTGGCATGTGATATTGGATTTCACTGAAACTATTTTTTTCATCTTGAAACGTGTACCAATTGGAGCTTTTCTCAATCTGCTCAGGAAATTTACCGCAAGGCAACGGCAAGGGTTCGCTTTTCAAGCGGCCCGTTGCCGTCGAAATCGGCAAGTTTATTTATTTATTTATTTGTTTACTAGACTATCGACACAACACGCGAAAAAACATACATAAAAACACTGGGGAAAATAAAAATGGAATGTGGTGGGATAACACTAGAAAAACATAAAATGATCAATTCCACGCGCAAAGAGTGGATTTATTCCGAAAGCTAAGTTACAACGGAGAAATACCTGCGTGAGAAGAATCTAAGTGGTGACTCTATTTTTTTATTCTGTTGGGAAGACTTCAGGTGGAATAGTTCGAAGCAGTACTCAAGTGTTTGTCGAATATAAACATTGAACAGTTCAAAATAAAACTGGGCAGAATTCTGCGGCAATTGAAGAGGGCCGAGTTTACAATGCGGTTGATGTGGGGTTCAAAACTTAGGAACATAAAGGCCTAGGTCTCGTGCGCAGGATGTTTGGGATATTTTATGATTGCCGATATTTAATGAGGTGGCAAGAGTACGGCAAGCAAAATGAGTTGTAGCCGCAGGGGAACGGCAAGGCGTCAGCAAGGGATTCCCGCTCAAATATGCGCAAAAAACCGGCAAGGACATGCACGAGACCGGCAAGAGAACGGCACTGGCACGGCGAGGATAGCTCTCCAGATGCGTCAGCATGCTCTTTGGGTGCTACCTCGGAATAGAACTGAAGCGAAATAGAACTGCAGTGAAATAGAACTCGCTTCGCAATAGAACTGTTCGGTAAAGAACTGTAGCAAAATAAAACTGTTTCGAAATAAAACTGTAGCGTTTTGGACCTAAATTAGCAATGGAGCGCGATTGCATTGCTTGGCCGTCAAGGCGGGCTGAGAAAAATATTGATAAAAGTTTATTTAAAAAAACAACAAAAAAGACAGTTTTTGGTGAATAGCCCAAATATAAAACTGTTGAAAAAAGCACGCGCATGAGAAATTCCAATATTTCAATGAGCAAGCAATGCAATCGCGCTCCATTGCTAATTTAGTTCCAAAACGCTACAGTTTTATTCCGAAACATTTAAATTCCAAAACAGTTTTATTACGATCAATCTATTGCGAAGCGAAGGTCTTTTTTATCGATTTCGACAATAAAAAAATGGGGTCATTGCTGAAACTTTTCAGGAATTTTTGGTTGTACTTTGGAGACTTCCAGCTGACGTGCCGTTGTAAATAGAGGAGATCTGATGCAAAAATCGAATTCCACGTATAAAATTCTATGAGAAAATTTATATATAAACCGTGACAGAGACTTCCATAGATAATTTTAGAACGTTTTTCTGGTCGTCGTTTCAGTTTTTTGAAAATTTCGCTTGAAAATTGAAATTTTCAGTGAAATCTAATATCACTAATCAATTCTACGTTAAAAATTATGTATGTAAACATTCTGATATGCATAATTATGTTCATAGTATTCGGGCTAATGGAGCGCAAACTCTCAAAATAAAAGCGAGGAGAAAAAATGAAAGGCTCCACCCACTCCTTTTGCGGTGCCTATCCATATTGTGTTTTCAGTCGAGTTGCATCATCAAAACAAAAAATCCCGCTCACTTTTGCCACAATAATTTTAAATTTTAGTGCATTTTGAATTATTACGCAAAAAAAAGTGTATTTCTCTTTATTTGATGATGAAACTCGATTGAAAACACAATTAAACAAAACATTTACGGGTTTAAAACCGTAAAAACCATAACGTTTTGAATTACGAAAGCTATTATTTTTAAAGTTACAAACATCTATTTTATGTTGTTAGTGATCTTGAATTAGAACTTCTGACTCGCAATCAGAATTTGATATTATGAAAACTGTTGTTGGTTTTTTGAAGTTTTTTTTTTTGATGTGGATAAAAAAGAGGGTTGAAAAATAGAAGCCCACCCTGTAATAGAAGCCCACTTGTAATATAAGCACACCCCTGAGACCCCTTTGAAAAATAGAAGCCCATGGCTTATAATACAGTATTTACTGTATATATATTACGCTATTCAATTATGTCCGTCTGTTTGCTTTGAAAGGTCAGGGCCAAGTTAAATCGGTTATCACGATCAATTTTTTTCGTTCACTGCACCGTTAGGCGCCAGATCAGGCTTGTTTTAAAATATTGCCGAAATATCTAGCTGGAATGCTTAAAACTTTGCGTCTCTTACTCTCTCATTGAATCTTCTAGAAGAGATCCAAAAACGCACTGGTCAGAAATACCGACATGCCACGCCCCCTCACTTTTCCGTCCTTTTTTTATAGTGTTCATTGTCTGGTGGATTAAGAATACCTTGTTGCGATTGTTATTTTTCATTGTTTTACTTTGAATTTTATTATTTTTCAATGTTGTTTTTCTGCTAAGTTTTTGATTTATGAAACGAACACAAACAACTGGAGACATTTATTTCGAAACTGAACGTATCGTTGCAAGTCCTGACCACATAGCCAGTTTACAGCCAGCTCTACACGAATGAGTAATCAGCAGGAAAATGAGCGTAGTAATATATGGTATTCTTTTACAATCGCCCCACCACCCACATATCACCTCTCCCTGCACTAGCGGGAAAATGAGCGTAGAAATAGATTATTTACCTGGTCTTTGAATCTCATTACGCCGACACAATTCTGACCTCGCACAGATCACAGATTCATTGATTTGTCATTTATTCTGGTATTGGCTACTTTTGGACTTTCGCTCAATGGACTCAGTAAGTTTTGGAATTTTTAAAAACGAGACGATATGCGAAGCCGAAAAGAGGCAGAGATGGTCTCCTCAAGTATCGAGTCAACCTTTTCTGAGCAACACTAAAACCATTTTTTAAACTTTTTCAAACTGGTAAAGGAAATATTTAGCTCCCAAGCTTTTTCAAAACGTTCTAACTTTTTTCAACTGTTTTCATGACAACATCACCCTTTTCAAGATGCTCTCAAACGTTTCGAACCAATTTTTTAAATCTTTTGAGTCATTACTTATTCGCCACATAAAAAGTTTGGAAAAAATTTGAAAAGTGATCAAAAAGTTTGACTTGATACTTGAGTCGCAACGATTTTGAAAGCCCCAGAGTCAAAAAAAAAAGGAAAACTGTTTCATGCTTTTTCAATGTTAATATCACTTTAATTAGAAAAGTTTATGTTGCGGAATAGAACTGTACTAGGTAAATGCCATCAACTATTGCGCAGATCGCAAAACGTTTTCAGAAAAGTTTTTATGATTCGTCAAACTTTTTCTATTTTTCGAGCACATTTTTACCTGTAAAATCCTACATTCCACGCGGTCGCCTTAGCTACACCAGCCGAATATTCTACCAACACGCAGGTCGCTGAAAATGGGTGTGGGTGGCGCAATTGGGTGCGGCTGAAGCACTTATACAAAGAGACTGTGAGTTCGCTCCTCAGAGCTATTAAATTTTTTTTTTCAAAGTTTTGACGCGTATTTTTCGGAGCCTAAATACAGTCCAAAAAATTGAAAAACAAAGTTTTTTTTGTGTAATTTCTAGTCTTCCTCATTCTAATTAAGGGCCTAGTCTCTCAAAAACAAAAAAAATTTTCGATTTTTTTTCCAACCGTGTGGAATGTAGAATTTTACAGATAAAGATGTGTTCAAAAAATTAAAAAAGTTTTACGGCTCATAAAAACATTTTGCGGATTTTTAATATCTTAAAAAATTCACTCAAACCTCTAGTATCACCCTGACTTTTTTCCAGAATTTTCAAAAATGTACCAAAAAGTACTTTCCTAGTAAGAGACAAGAGGGGTTACTGGTGTTTCGTAGGGGTTATACTGTACTTATACCAGCTAAATATCTTCGTAAAAGTTGTTTGCGTTTGCCGAGTACAATAAAGTCTAGTTTATTTCCCATTTGGATTCTTGTTATTTAAGAATGATAACGACTAGTGGCAACTCTTGCATGGTTAGACTAGGCTGCTCTGATTTGTACCAATTAAGGATGACACAAGTTCTGAGGCCGTATTCATAAACGTTCACCACGCAGTAAATAAACTGGTAAAGGATTCCTGTTGCCGTAAATATTGTGAAAACAAAAAAGTTGCAACGCGGTGTTTGCGTACTTTTAAAATTCAAACCAAGATGGGAACAAATCTCTTCATTTCCTATGCTATTTCTTTCATTGCCATTTGAATTTCAAAAGTACACAAACACCGCGTTGCAATTTTTTTGTTTTCACAATAAAATGTTCAGTAACTATAAACACATTTACGGATGATTCATAGTGTCATGAATCCAGTAAACACTTCGGCTTATCTTTCGGAAAATCATTTATCGTTTTCATTTACCGTACGGTAAGCGTTCATGAATACGCCCTCTGAGTTAGGACCCATGAAACAGGAAAACAAAATTTTCCGTGCGCGTGTTATCAATGGAGCACGTTTGCACCAGGTCACTCGCCATTACTCCGTGTGTGATGTTTGAAAATCCCCCACCCAATACTAATGGACCTATTCATAGGAGAAAAAAAACAAAAAAAAAACGTTTTTTTCCCTATTCATAGATGTAAAAAAACGACAAACAATGTCGAAAAACGAATGGTAAACAAGTGTTTTTTGACCATGACAGACCATTGATAGTGAGGAGGCGCAGAAAAGGGGCGGAGTTTGCATGAACTAGTAAACAAGTCCGTTCCCACGGGGTTGTAAACATCTCTGTGCCTCCTCACTATCAATGGTCTATCATGGTCAATAAACACTTGTTTACCATTCGTTTTTCGACATTGTTTGTCGTTTTTTTACATCTATGAATAGGAAAAAAAAACGTTTTTTTTTGTCTTTTTTCTCCTATGAATAGGTCCATAAAATTTAAGCAACTTTCCCAAAAAGTTGGAACCTCCTTTAATTGAAATAGGTGCAAAAATAAATATACATTGGTGAAAAAAACATTTTATAAAAATGTTGGTTATTCTGCGCACATACTCCGCGTCTTGAACGCATCCCAATTTTTCGAAAATTTTTGAAAATTTTTCGGTCGAAAAATTTTTCGAAGTTTTCAGACCGAAAATTTTTCGGCCGAAAAGTTTTTCGAAGTTTTCAGACCGAAAATTTTTCGGCCGAAAAATTTTTCGAAATATGACCGAAAAAACCGAAAAAATTTTTCGTCCGAAAAATTTTTCGCACAGCCCTGATTCGTACCAGTTTTTATTTTGGCGTGAATTGCATAAACAAAAAATTGAACCGCGGTGTTTGCCTGAGCCGAAACCGAAATTCAAAATCCAATTTGTTTGATTACAGATCATGAAACAATTGAAATGTCACTTTACCAACCAATGACAGGAAAACGACGAGCAAGCGACGGATGGGAGTTCGTTAGGTACGCCCCTATTTGTTTTGGTGTAATACAGTTATGAGGGAGATAGAGACCGTATTTTTTTAAAAACTAGAAAGGGTTGAAGGTTTGAGGGGAAAAAATGCAGGCTAGCTTGAAATTGGTATCTAATTGGCAATCGGCCATATGCTCTAGTTTACTCTGATTTTGGGCGTTATTTTAGTAAGCGTAAACACTGTATTAGAAGCGAATTGCTTATATTCTAGAAATAAGCCATTAGAAATTGTACCAATTTTGTTTGAAAAGTAAATGCGAACACCTCACATTTAAGTGTTTTCGCAATTAAGGCGCACCAAAAAGGGAAGGTTGAAAAGATAGGCGCATGCGTCTCTATTACAGGTTTTACGGTATGTTCTAGGATCTAGAAACGGAATTTAGCTAGTAATTTGGACGGTTTTTAGTTGGTTGAATAGGATTATTGTAGGAAATGGGAATAAATTACAGCACTGCCGTAGATCGTTGCAGCGAAGAGGGAGGGGGGGGGGTAGGTACAGCGGGGACAGCGGGGACATTTGGATCCTTCCCAACATGAAGACAGCATCGCCCATGCAACAGTAATTTGTTTTGACGTCAGAATCTGCAAACATGGGAACTAGACTGTGTCGCAACCAGTCCCTGCTAAATAATCTGCTGCATATTTTATCTTTTCAACGTTCTGAATTCAGAATACCACATGGCCGGGAAAATCCTGTCTATTGGAATTATTATATTCTTCCCACGGTTTTGTTCTATGCTATATCTTCTGTTTTGATCCAAATTCTGGAAATTTTCATTTCGAGAGTCCGAATAGCCAAGTGTATACGGATATCCATCACACCAATTTGCAACGGATCTTGAAAAAAAACTACTCGAAAATCAAATAACTTGATGAGTTCAGCCCTACAAAACAGTGAATTCAAAATTTTTGCAATATCATTCATTGGTAGAGCCTCAAAATTTGATAATTAAACCGAAAAATAGAGAAAAAAAAGGGATCACATAAAACTAAATATGATAAATCAATAGAAAAGGCGTTTAGAAATAGCGTTTTTAATTGAAACAAAACTGTATTAAGGCGCCTTAATACAGTTTAAGACAGTTAAAAACGCTAACCTCCCACCCCTCCCCACACTACTCCACCGCCTAAAAAAAGACAGTTTTTCTATTGAGTTTTTAAATTTAGTTTTATTATTCATTTTTACCATTTCTCTACCTTTTGGTATAGTTACCCAAGTCTGAGGCTCCACAATCTTCCAGTAACCGGGATGTTTTACAAGCTCCATTGCACATCGATGTGATGCAAATCTCTATCCACTTGGCTGTTCTGATTCCCAGAATGAAAATGTTGTAAGGTCTAGGCTCGCCTAGCCCTGAAACCTTCTCGAACACTCCATCCGTTCGCCCCATTATCGATTATCGCACCGACCCGCTCTCTGCGTCTCCCGCCGGACTCACTCTCTCTCTCTCCCATCGACGACTCGATGCGAGTGCGCTCTCGCGCACCCCTGGACTCTCTCGCCATCACCTACTCCATCGCCTGACCGACAACTTTAGCGCGAAATCTTGACGCGGGACCGCGGTCAAGATTTCCCTATAAATAGCCCGTTTTCCCTCATTTGAGAGGTTCTTTTACCGCCCCGTACCTTCGTTTTGCTCGTCCCATCTTTTATGTTGTTTCCCCCTCTTTTGCCGCCCCGTTAGATTGTTCCCTTATTGTATTAACGCTTTTGGGCTTTGTCCCACGTTATAAATAGTGTAAGAGTAGAGGCGTTTGGGCTGTTGCTTAGGGGGCGCTCTTATTGGTAGCAGCTTCGTGTGAGTTGGCCTTCGGCATTAGGTACCAAGCCGTCCGCCAACTCAAAAGACCCACCCCTCTGGTAGCCCCAAGCGCATCCCCACCCTCTCTCCTTTCTTTCGGGAATTTTTATTTTAAATAGGCTTTAGCAGTAGGAACCGCATAGTTAGTTGGGTCCACTCGGCCGCCCTCGAGTCTCGACATGCGCAGGTCGGACTCGTTAAATAGCGGACCGAGCGGTTCGCGTAGCAACTCGTTAGGTAGGGCGCGTAAAAGTCGCTCGTGGCAAGAGTGCAGGTAAGTCCCCCCAGAGGAGGTCGCGCCTTCGGCTGGTAGTATATTTTAGGCAGCGTCCTGGTAGTATATTTTTAGGCAGCGTCCTGGTAATTTTTAGGCTTAGTCCTGTGAGAGAGAGAGTGTCCGGCAAGAAGCCGAGTATTTTTGAGAGTTAAGAGTCGGGGGTGCTTTACGAGCGCCCACAGCCCCCGACCACCTGTAGCCACGAGTGCGGAGCAATCCCACTCCCCCTCCGTTTGTCCGGGAAACGTCATCCGCCCGTGTGTGAGTTTAGTTTATTTTATTGTTTTTTTTTCGTTTTTAATGTGTCTGCCCGCGCAGACGTTTTCCAGGTAAAATAGTTTATCCAGTCGTTTTTCTTGTCGTCCGAGATGGACTACCCAGCAAATCCGTCATGCGACGCCGTTTTTCGACAAAGCATTTCGTCCCGGGCAATTGTGAAGCGACTAAGGTAAGGATTTCAAAGTTTAAAGAGTAAGCCAGCTCCTGCGAAGCCCTCTCTTCGAACCTGGCGGAAGCGTAGCTTCCCCCGGGGACGAAGATGGCCAACCAGATGGCAAGCTCTCAAGTTTTTCCTGTGAAAGCAACTGAAACCCGCGTCCTACACGCAACGGCTCTCTCCTCGGAGGGGCCGCCACCCAATCCATCAGTTTCAGATAAAAGCAAAAAGAAGTGCGAAGATATGAGAAGAATTTTTGAGAATCCGAGAGAAGAAGAAGAAGAAGAAGAAAGAAATATGCAAGAGAAGAGTGATTATGAGAAGAAAATGCAAGAAAAGAGCGTTCCTGCCAAGCTCGGTCAACCGATCGATAATGAGCAGCAAGCCGAAATTCAGCCAGACGCTGACAGCGTCAATGAAGGCCAGCCGCCAGGAATTTTGGTGATCACGCAGCGAAGCACTGACGATATCCAGACGACAGCCAGCAGCAGAAGAAGATCGACACGGTCGATGAGCCCACCACGCCGAGTTACCCGCTCGATGTCAGCAAGCCAGCAGCCGCGAATCAACGTGTTCACGATGAAGTCAGCAGACACGGTTCCTATTTTTTCTGGCACCAACAAGGAGAATTTCCACGCTTTTGTGCGAAATTTCAAGGACCACGTGAGACTTACCAGAGATCCGGACGATAATGAGAAGTCCTCGAGCGCAACCCAGACACCTCATCCGACGACATCATCGATGCGCTCCGTGCACAATACGAAGACCAGTACAGCACGCAGTACCGGCTCGACGCCATCAATGCGTGTTTCCAATACGCACAAGAACCCGTTCAAGAATTTTACCAACGCGTCCGCAAGCTGACGATAGAGGCACAAACAGGAGCCAACCGAGCAGAAGTAATCCGCGTAGGTAAGCAAGTTTTTCTTGAAAGTTAGCAGCCGAAGATTCGTTTCGACCGCCGTCATCGGACGAAGAAACTCGTGCACTTGTTGAAGAGCAGGCCCACACGATCGAAATGCAAGCCAATCAGCTGAAAGACATCAAATGGCGCCTTCATGCTTACAATATGGAAGAAACACCATCGGAACCATCGCCACCCAGCGTAAACGTTTTTGCCACGAACAACGAGAACCCGGAGCCGCCAAAAACAGTGAGTCATACAAAAACTTCGTTCATCACAGCGCAGATCCCGATAACAGCCAACGGACATCCTTGTCACGCTTTTATCGACACCGGAGCAAACATCACAGTGACCAGCGAAACTTCCGTCGATTTGTTTTGCGACGCCCCGCTGAAAGCACCGAAGTCCCAAACAGCCATCGGTCTTGGCGGAAACGCAGTGCGAATGATAGGAATACCGCCACGTTCCAAATCGGCCCTCAGCAAGTCACGCAGCAAACACATTTCACGGAAGGAAGTTGCACGCCATCCGGACCGATGAGCTACACGTTCATCATTGGAAATGACCATTTGTCGCGACTTCCCAACTTCCTGCTTGATTATGAGATGAGCCAGTTTCCACATTGGAGGAGTTGTTTTGTCAATGGGACAACGCGAGAAGAGAACGGAGCCGAAGAGCAATACTCAATCCAGCCGCCAAGCCACGTTGCAAGGAAATCCAGCAGTTCCGGAACACGAAAACGCCTGTCAAGATTTTTTTTAGAAAAAGTTTGAAGATTTTATTTTCCCAAAAATATCTCAAACTATCTTAAATTCTTCCGACACTCACAAGTTTTCGTTTAAAATGGCAGAAAAAGAAGCGAAATTAAATCCGTTTAAAGGAACATGTGCAGCCAACAGCCATGTGGTCTCGCCGCGACCGCTGCCGCAGACTACGGTTCGGCATGCGCGGTCGCAAAACAAAAACAACAGTTGCGTCATTCCTACAAATTTCATTCGTTTTCCGCCGTGATTTCTGCAAAATCGACCGCACGAATGCCCAATTTTTGCACGAAAGGTTCGGAACTACATTTGGTCAGCTACAACGACGACAGGCGCATAAGTTTCATCCCACGTGCTCAATAATTTCTGTTCGTTTTTCAGAAAAGGACAATCAACGAGCAACTCATGTCGCGCACACCAAACAGGACAAAAAGAGGCAAAGCCACCGGATTCTCCAGAGCCGACGAAGGACATACAGGTAACCTCGCACGGCACCATTGCGGCCCCGGGAGGGAACGCGGGCCAGGCAGGAAAAGGCGGAGACATTGTCTCCCCCCAATCCTCGCCCCCCGCGTCTTCCAACCGGGCTGAGCCAAGCGAGGATTTTACTTTTTCTCCGAGCGAAACCATACCAGTTTATACACCATCAACCATAGTTGGGCCTCCACCCGACGATTACAGCTCCGACGACCTAGAGGTCGACGTATCCGACCAGGAAGAGTACGTTGATCCACAGAAACTCGAGTCTGACGACGAACCCGAAGTCAACAACCCCGTGGATATCGATTACCCGGTCCCGGACGTCCAGGAAGGAGTGCCCATCCCGCCGCAACAGGAGAGACACCCGTTCCACACGCATTACGCCCCGTTCGACGACGAGGAATTGCCGAAAGACACAGCACTAAGAATCGCCGCCTGTGTCAGACTCTCAGATCTCCACAGGTTCCGCATGGCCTCGCGAAACTGGTTCCAGCCGCTGACAGCCCAACCCATGCCAACGCTCGCGCCACCAGAAGTCCAGCTCGACGGCGTGTTCATCGCCCCGGAAGTCCCCTTCGCGCTCTACTCCATCATCGACCACAGAGGAACAAGTGCGCTCCTCACACCGATCCACCGAGAGCTCGTTGCCGCCGACAGGCCGGATTTGCTCTACATCCACCTCAACGCGAAGTACGCCGAGGAAAGGACCACGCAGCGGTACCACGACGTCGACAAATTTTTTGTGGGCGACCTGCTCATCGTCACCGAGCTCGGAAGAATACCCGAAACAACGTCGGACAATTTCGTCCCCAAGCACGAAGAAGCCACCAAAGAAGAGAAGCATCGTTTTTGGACAATCCGCAAATACTCGCTCGTCAAGCGCACCGTCTCCCACAACGTGACGGCCTACATGACGAAAGCTAAGCCGCGGAAACCACAACGCATTCTCTACGCCACGGATTTCACGATCCCCATCAAGGTGCCAGCAAGACTCTGCAACCCGCCCCACGATCTTCCACTGGAAACCTTCTACAGCGCCACGGTATTCACCCCACAAGTCCACCCAGGTTCGCTTTTGCGAACCATCGGAAAAGGAGCTCCGAAGAACCACGTGGTCAGAATAACGGCCCCGGTATCCGTCAAGCACATACACCAGCCAGTACTGTTGGAGATCGACACACTCGACGGAGACAGAGCCGACCTGCTGGAAGTTGCGACGAATCCGTTCGGGACCCTCGACGTCACAAACTCCAGGGCTATGAAAGCGCTTCTGCTATCCGGACGACTCGCACTGTCAGCCGCCCTCGCCGCAAACCAAAAGTTCATGGACACGCGACACTACACGGTCACTATACATGCCGTCATCCCGCATCCACGAGGAACTATTATCAAGTTCTACCTGCAGCATCCAGCGACCCGACCAACACCAACGGCCTGGACGCGAGATACGACGTTCGACATCGAGGCAGCCGCAGCCGAAACTTACCACTGCAAGGTCCTCTCCATAGACCAAGCCGGACAACAACTCCTCATCTCCGCAAGGTCGCTGTCCTGGTCAAACCTGTTGTTCCTATTAAACCAGGAGGTCTTCATGAAACAGCCACCAGACTACAACCTCTACGATTTGTGGATTTTCTCAGTCCTAAACCAGCCTACTATTACCTCCCGGCACTTTTCGGAAGCGTTACACTCAAGAAGCCAACAGCACTCGTCACTTCAATCACCACGGAAAGTGCGAGCCAAAGGAGCTGAACAACATATCACTCCGCAGACACTTCAACGTCAGCAAAGAGAGCTTCCAGCCAAAACCGATAGGCCAGTGCATCCGCGAAATCCACGGAACCAGGATCCTTTTCGGCACCACCGCAGCCATCATAGATTCTTTCGCCCGAGGAGATTGGAAAGGATTCGCCAACCAAGTCAAAATGGTAGTCGTGGAGGAAGCCAGTCAAGTACCCCGCCACGTGTTCGTCAACATCGCCAACACATTCCCGTGGAGCCGACTCGTCATCACCGGAGACCCAAAGCAACTCCCGCCTTTCTGCACACAGGACCTGCCGCCAAAACTACGAACTCTGGGAGTCACATCGGTGTTGGCAGCCAGCGTCACCAACGGACTACTTCCGAACACCGAGCTCAGCCGAGTCTTCCGCTGTCCGCCAACCCTCACCAGATTTCTGTCCACCGTCTTCTACGGAAAACGTTTGGAGCCCAGACCCGAAGAACCACCATCGGGCCTCGCCAACGAGCTCGGAATCGGCCAAGAGGACGGACTCTACACCATCGACCTGGTTTCTCCGGAAACATCATCGGAACAAGGACACCGCAACTACGCCGAAGCGGACATCGCCGTGGCCCTCGCACTCCGCGCACTCAACTCGCGGTCGATCCAGGCGTCATCTGCCTCTACAAAGACCAGTGCTCCCTCATGGCGTCAAAGCTCGAAGCCACCAGAGCCTACACAGGAACAGCGGACGCCTCACAGGGCAAGGAGTTCGACTGCACCATCGTGCTCACCACCCGTCCGAAAGAGCCAACACCTTTCGCCTGTGACTCCTCGAGAGTGAACGTTGCACTCTCGCGAGCCAAGAAAGTCCTCATCCTGACGATCAACCACAAAGCCGCCGAAGCCACACGTCCGTGGAAAGCTATCCTGAGCAAGCAGCCCGCCCGTCACTCACTCACGGAGGAACGCATCCGCACCATCTTGGCGATCAGAAGGCGGACAAGAGTACCATCACCGCCACCTCCACCAGTTGCCGAGGAGATCGAGGACGAGCCAATGGACCACGACTAGATAGCAGCCGCAGAGGATTACCGTTTGTTTAAATTTTTTATATTTTTGTTTCTTTACCCCTTCCATCCCTTTTTTTCTATTTCTCCCTTTTCCCCCATTCCCCCTCCTTTCATTAACATATTTATAGTTGTATTTTCCAGACCCCTTCCCCACGAGCAACCGAAAAGTACGAGCGAATCAGCAACCACACCAGGGCCGGTCACCATCCATCGAGCGAGGAGTCCACCGAGAACACAACATCTGCCAAGAGAGAGAGAGATCGACGCACGTCCACAATTCCGTCATCAGGATCCGCATCACAGTCCACACTTCACCCGGACCCGGATCCCCAAGGACATACGTCACGACGTCAGAGACAATCCACACAACCAACTCGAGAAGGACCACAAGTAAGGCTTACCGCCGCCCCGGACCTTCGAGTACAAGAGGATCAGGGTCGATCCGAAGAAAAAGGGGGGAGGTGTAAGGTCTAGGCTCGCCTAGCCCTGAAACCTTCTCGAACACTCCATCCGTTCGCCCCATTATCGATTATCGCACCGACCCGCTCTCTGCGTCTCCCGCCGGACTCACTCTCTCTCTCTCCCATCGACGACTCGATGCGAGTGCGCTCTCGCGCACCCCTGGACTCTCTCGCCATCACCTACTCCATCGCCTGACCGACAACTTTAGCGCGAAATCTTGACGCGGGACCGCGGTCAAGATTTCCCTATAAATAGCCCGTTTTCCCTCATTTGAGAGGTTCTTTTACCGCCCCGTACCTTCGTTTTGCTCGTCCCATCTTTTATGTTGTTTCCCCCTCTTTTGCCGCCCCGTTAGATTGTTCCCTTATTGTATTAACGCTTTTGGGCTTTGTCCCACGTAATAAATAGTGTAAGAGTAGAGGCGTTTGGGCTGTTGCTTAGGGGGCGCTCTTATTATGTCTAGTATTCGGATTGAAACACAATAGGGAGCGTAGACCAAAAACAATGAAAAGAATACAATTATTCCTGGATATGGGATTTTCCCGGTCATCTGGTATTCTGGATTCCGATCGTTAAAAGGGAGAAAGTGCTGTCGATTGCTTCGCAGAGACTGATTGCGATGCGAACTACCTAGTTCCGGTGATTGCAAATACTTACTGTTAAAACTTTTGACTGTTGCACCGAGTGGTGCTATCATTATGTTGGGAAGGATCCTGATGTCCACTGTCTCGTAATACAGTTATGAGGGAGATTAATACCGTCATTTTTTAGGAGCTAGAATGGGTTGAAGGTTTAAGGGGGAAAATTCAGGCTAGCCTAAAGTTGGCATCTAATTGGCAATCAGCAACATGACCTTGTTTAATCTGACTTGGCGCCTTATTTTAGTTATGTTCTAGACGTTAGAAGCGGGATTTAGCTGGTAATTTTAACGGTTTTAAGTTGGTTTAATAGAATCACTGTAGGAAACGGGAATAAGTTACAGCGCTGCCTTAGATCGTCGCTAATTGCCAGCGCGCCCCACTTCTACGTGTGTGGGAGACCGTTTTTTTGTTTTTTTGTTTTTTTTTGTTTTTTTTTTGCGATTGTTTCCTTGGTATCAGGGAAACAATCAGTTAACCGTCTCGCGTAGGTCAGAAGTAGTTTCGATTACTTCTTATCAGACGTGGCTTCATCGGCTCAGCAAACCGTTGAAGAAGAATTAGAGACCCAAACTGCTTCGTAAACCATCATCAACTGCACGATAGGAGAACAAGTTCAAGAATATGAAAAGCAAACTGATGAAAGATCACGGAACGACTGCCATCGGAAATATGTCTTAAATTACGAAATCAAGAAAACCAAACAAGACAGCTTTTCAAAAGCTGGAAAAGAAAAAAAAAGACGATCAGACTGCAGCCATGATTAGCGAAATGCAAATATGGCGGAAGAGGCGGAAGTCGAATTCTATCACAATTACAACTTGTTGGAATAACTTGCTGACCCCCGAACACAAAATTTCAATTCTGCAGCCACATTCTGGAACGAATTATGACAAATGAGAAATAAATCAACGAAATTCAACAAATCGCACCGAAGTTCGGATGGAAGTGCCATAAAATGATCTTTCAAGACAAAATTTGCTCCATGACAAAAAGTATTTTAAAAAAGATTTACCAGTATCATCAAAAAACACGTCACTCACAGTCACTCACTGCCAAATGGCGATATCAATTCTTTATGTACCTTTTTCTAACTATCAAATTCGTTTCGCTCAAGACGACCAGTCACCATTGCAAATTTTGAACCTCAGTGACTAAATGAGGGCCTCCCATCCAAAAAAGGAAACACAAGTGGTTTTTACAAAAAGGACACTGCCAAAGCGTTTAAAACTATTCTGAGGATTTATGGGAGAGATGACATAAGAAGAACTTTGTCTAACTTTGGACTTATCGCAGAGACTGGACAGGAGAATATGATTTTTGCGTTGCAACAACGCAACTACTGGCGTCTCAGAACCATCACGCGCCAGGTCAAATCCAAGACCAAGAAATTTGAAAAGTAGTCTTTGAAACCGTCACTGGTAAAGATCCATCTGAAGTGCCATAAAAGAAGAATGGTCTTCAATGGAAGTTGATCAACCAGAACTGAAACAGACATTCGAGTTTCGTCATTGTAAAATGGTTGACTATCGAGATGACTCATAGAAAATCATTGCCATGCCCTGATAACTCAGTCTGTTTGTCAACAAACCTGTTATCTCTTTGTACTCTGCTCATCATGATAAGAAAAGCTTCAGGAGAAGGAACCTGACAGTCAACTCCGCTTTAAGCACTCCCACTGGTCTTTAGATTTGAGGAAAACACTAATTATTCGATGCGTGCGTCGAACTGCAAGTGTCAAGACAGGCTTTTATGGTCCAACGCAGGTACAGCGGACATTTGGATCTTACCCAACATGAAGACAGCATTGCCCCATGCAACAGTAATTTGTTTTGACGTCAGAATCTGCAAACATGGGAACTAGACTGTGTCGCAACCAGTCCCTGCTAAATAATCTGCTGCATATTTTATCTTTTCAACGTTCTGAATTCAGAATACCACATGGCCGGGAAAATCCTGTCTATTGGAATTATTATATTCTTCCCACGGTTTTGTTCTATGCTATATCTTCTGTTTCGATCCATATTCTGGATATTTTAATTTCGAGAATCCGAATAGCCACGTGGATACGGATATCCATAACATTGATGTGCAACGGAGCTTGAAAAAACCCCCGGCTACTCGAACATCAAATAATGTGTTGAGTTCAGCCCTACAAAACAGTGAATTTAAAGTTTTTGCAATATCATTCATTTGTAGAGCCTCAAAATCTGATAATTAAACCTAAAAATAGAGAAAAAAAGGAATCACATAAAACTAAATATGATAAATCAATAGAAAAGGCGTCTAGAAATAGCGTTTTTAATTAAAACAAAACTGTATTAAGGCGCCTTAATATAGTTTTAGACAATTAAAAACGCTAAACTCCCACCTCTCCCCACACCACTCCACCGCCTAAAAAAAGACAGCTTTTCTATTGAGTTTTTATTTTTAGTTATATTATTCATTTTTACCAATTCTCTACTTTTTGGTATAGTTACCCAAATCTGAGGCTCCACAATCTTGTCGCATTTTTCGAATTTCCAGAAACTGGGATGTTTTAAAAGCTCCATTGCACATTGATGTGATGCAACTCTCTATCCACTTGGCTGTTCTGATTCCCATAATGAAAATGTCTAGTATTTGGATTGAAACACAATAGGGAGCATAGACCAAAAGCAATGAAAAGAATACAATTATTCCTGGATATGGGATTTTCCCGGTCATGCGACATTCTGGATTCCGATCGTTAAAAGGGAGAAAGTGCTGTCGATTGCTTTGCAGAGACTGATTGCGAGGCGAACTACCTAGTTCCCGTGATCGCAAATACTTACTGTCAAAACTTTTGACTGTTGCACCGAGTGGTGCTATCATCAAGTTGAGCAAGGATCCCGATGCCCACTGTCTCCGTTTTGGACCATCGGAGCTTCTCTCGATTCGGGCTGATTCTTTGACACGCGCTTCAAATGATTGTTGTTTTCCTCGAATGTGAAAATCAGAGAGAGTGAATTCTGCCTGAGTCGACGGTTGGGATTCTTCTCCTGTCGTTTTTCCGATCATAATGGACGGAACTCAGAGAGATAGCATACTGATAAATAGGCTAAGTGATTCGGATGTGGCAACGGGTTTCTGTGACTCATCTCCGTAGCCAACCGTTTTGCAGTGACGAATTTCGTAACTATCTGTCGGTTCTGATTGAACGACTTACATTGATGACCGTTCTCATTTTTATGTCACTTCAGATGTGCTGCAGATGTCTCTTTTTTAACGATTTGAATAAAAATCTATTTTGATCTTAACCAGTGACGATTTCAACGATCACTTCGCGGACTTCTATCCCGGTCTGTGACGGTTCCGAGAGGCCAGTCGTTACGTTGTTGTATTTCATTAATGATTATACTTTTTTCTCGTTCATTCTGGCTCTGTTTTGAGTCCGGTCAAAGCACTCTTTCTGTCATCCGACCCTACGCTATCCGCTTTTGCCTTTTTGGATTGGAGGTACTCATTCAGTGACTGAAGGTTAAAATTTAGAATGTGGTCATTAGAATTGATGCCGTCAGTTTCAATTTCCACCCGTGACAAAAAAATTCTTCTGTTCTCAGGATTAAATCAGTATTTATTTGAATAGGTAGGTCCAAGTGTTTCTTGATGATTCCAATCAATCTCAAAATTTTTTTCAAACAATATCATTTGTCATGGTGCAAGTAAAGTGTTGAAAGACCATATTTTGACAAAGCTGTCATGCTTATACAAGACGACAAGGAAACTCTAATGGTCGGGCAAGACGAAACGATCAATAGAAGGAAGAACAAGACAATCCGAAATCAAGACTTTGCGAAGTATATCATCTTAAAAACACAATAATCAAGTGGCATCAAGAAGCTATACACTCAATATGAAAACAATAAGGACAGACCTCAAAAGCGACGAATAGCTTGGACGCGGAAGTAAACAACGGGTGAATTTGGAAGACAGAAGAACGGAAGACGTAAAACTGAAAGCGGAACAAAACAATGGCGGAATGTGGAAGATGGAATGACGAAAAGCGCTCACGATTTTTGAAAGAAAGAGAAGCCATCGTTGAAATCATCTCTGGTAGAGATCAAAATTACCCAACCTCCTTTCAGAGAGAGAGGGAATATAGTTGCACCACCTGAACTGGGCGGGGAAAACTAAGATGAGACATTTAATGGAAGCTTATTAGAAGTTACCATTTCATACGGAAACAAGCTTCGCCGACCCAAAAAAAAGATGGCAACAGGGACGGCTAAAAACAAAACAGGTTCCACGTCCAAAACACCTAGTCTGCCAGTCGGCACGATTTTTTTTATCTTCCTGTACCGAGTTCATTATGATTGGCAAAACGACAGGAGAAGGAGCGCAACCGTTAACTCAAGCAGTATGCACCCGCACTGGTTCTCAGCATCGAGGGAAGCGCAAATCACTCTAAGCGTTTGTCAGAAAGTATTGCTCGACTCAAGAGAGACTATTTTTGTTTAACACTGAAACATCGGACATTTGGGTTTTTTTCAATATGGAGATAGCTTCACTCCATGCAACAGTCAATTGTGTTGACGGTCAGAGTATGCAAACATGGGAACTGGAAACCGTCGCAAACATTATCTGCTAAATGAACTGCAGCTTTTTTTGCCACTCCAACGTTCTGGATCAGGAATGCCACATGGTCTTGGAAATCCCAGGTCCAAAGTGCTTGTTTTTCTCACACTGTATTAGTCTATTCTCTTTGTTGTGCTTCAACCCAATTTTTGCACATTGTGATACTGAGAATCAGAATAGCCAAATGGGTGTGAAGTTGTATCGCATCTATGGGAAATGACGCATGGGAAAAATTCCGACTATTAATTTTTTAAATCCAATGACGTTGAGTTGTGGAGTCTCCAACTTTTGTAACCAGAACGAAAAGTAAAGAGATAAAAAATTAAAAAAAAAAAAAAAAGAAAATCCTTGAAACGAAAATCAGTGAAGCACTCGGCTTCTTTTTAGGCTTCGAAGAGTGGCTCAGGTATCGAGTAAAACTTTTCTGAGCAACATTGATGTTCAGCCTTTTTCAAACTTCTCATGCCAACATCAAACTTTTTCAAGATGCCTTTTCTAACCCATTTTTGAAAAAAAAAAAGAAGAAAAGAGATCAGAAAATTTTGACTCGAAACCTGAGGGTGTGGGGTGGGGTGGGAGTAGGGGCTTTTTTTATTTTGAAAAAAGTGTATTAAGGCGCCGTAATACATTTTTTCAAATAAAAATCGTCAGACAGCTTTTGTTTTGTTTTGTTTTTAGTTTTCCTTATTTTTGCGATTAACTCTCCAAGTTGGTGACTCCACATGTAAACGATATGGACAGATTTTTCAGGAGTCGGGTTTTTTCCATGCTTCATTTCTCATTTATGTGATACAATTTCATATCCATAAGGGTACAATATAGAGCGTAGACTATAAAACGTGTGAAAAAAACAAGAAAAACAAAAAAAAAAACAAAATACAAGCATTCCTAAGCCTAGGTTTTCTTAGGCCATGTGGTATTCCGTATTCTGCCGGTTAGAAACGCAAAATGTGCTGCCGATTGTTTGGTAGAGACTGGATGAGACGCAAACTACATAGTTCCGATGTTTGAAGATTCCGACCGTCAAAATAGTTGACTGTTGGATTGACTGATGTAGTTTTCATATTGGAAAGAATTAAAACATCCGTATTCAGTTTTAGAACAAAGAAGTCTCTCTCGACTCGTGCAATATTTTCTGACAAACGCTTCCAGTGATTTGTGCTTCTCTCCATTTTGAAAACCAGTGCGGGTGCATACTGCTTGAGTTGACGGTTGCGCTCCTTCTCCTGTCGTTTTTCCAATAATAAATCGGCGCATCTTCAAATAAACAACAAAAAGTTTTTTGTCTCATCTAAAAAAAAAAACTAAAAAAAAACACTGGTGGCAACTGTTTTGTTTTGTGCCTTTATTGTTGTCTTATTTTTCAGGTAATGAAGCTCGTACCGGTGTTTAATGGTGATTTTTAATGAGCTTGCAATTCACTTACCGAAGCAATTCACTTACCGAACCGAAATGAGCTTGCAATTTTTTAATGAGCTTGCAATTCACTTACCGAAGCAATTCACTTACCGAACCGAAGCAGCTTGCAATTCACTTACCGAAGCAGACCGAGGATGTAATTGATATGATGTAGAAGAACTTCAACAAACAAGAAGCCCGTGGAACTGCAGGGACCATTTACGATTGGTCACGGGATTCCCCCCCCCCCCCCCCCGGGGGGAGCAATTCCCTGCAACTACCCAACGCTACAAAACCTACCGATTCAAAGGAAAGGAAGGAGCGTCTACCCCAATTCCATCAGTTTTTTCGACTAAGGTAGCGCTGCTGGGGCCAGTGTTACCGGAAAATCAAAGACCCCATTGGCTTTACGCCAAAACGAAGATTCGACTGTCAAATGATGTTGAGACCAAACCTGGCCCTCCACGAATCCGAATCTCTTACCCTTGCACTGAGTGCACCAAAAACGTGGGCAACAACTCTGTTCAGTGCACGATCTGCCTGGACTGGACTCATCTCCGCTGCACCACCATCGTCGACATCAACCATTACGCCAAGAACCTCCGCAACCACACTTGCTCAAAGTGCCAAGCTGGAGCTCCAGCGGCAATCGCACAAGCGAGGAAAGACGCAGCGCAGCCATTGACCACGACACCGACTGCGAGACCAACTCCTGGAGCGAAAAAGAGGCTAAGACCAGCACCCCCTCCCACACAGCACACCACAAAGAGCAGCGTCAAACCTGCCAAGACGAGAATACTCTCGTGGAATATGAACGGCTGGAGCAAGAGACGCAACGAACTTGCCACCATCATCGCCAAGGAGAAACCGGACATCGTATGCCTGCAGGAGACCAAACTCGACAAAACCAACCTTGGTTACACACCCACATGCTACAAAGTGGCTCTCGCATCCAGGAACAAGTTCGGCGGAGGTGTATGCACGATGGTCCGAGACGACTGGATCTTCACTATCACGAAGACAACGTCCAAGAAAACGGCGGAAATTCTGACGATTTCTATCGACAAGCTGATGGTGACGAACGTCTACTTCCCACCCAGGTCATCCGACTCTCCAACGGCCGAGGTCCGCGAAGACGTCATGGAAATTCTGCTCCTCGTTTCGCACGTGTGGTGTAATAAACACGGACCATCTTCCTGTCATCATCGACACAAGGGCAGAAATCCCCAAGCTCGTATGGCCAAAACGTATTATGGCGAATTTCAATAAGGCAAACTGGACAGAGTTCAGCGACTCGATCGAAACCAAGGTGGCATGCTACGCTGGACCGAAGGACGCTTACTCTCTCGAAAACTTCCTGTCCGCCACGATCTCTCGCGCGGCCAGCAAGCACATTCCGCATGGAAAGTTTACACCAACGAGAGAGCACACAGGAGACACCAGGGAAATTGCGGAGCTCACCAAGGAAAGAGAGCAAATCCAAAGGAGCAATCCGCTGGACAGCAATCTGAAAGCGCTGAATGACAGGATCGATGCCGCTCGAAGGGAACTGCGAAGACTGAGTTGGCACCAGAAGATCGAAAACATGGAGGACAAACGCAAGATCGATTGCAACGCGTTATGGCGTGTGATCAAAGGACTGAAGCCTAAGACCAAAAATCCGAAAACTATCGCGAATGCGATGGCGAGCAGACTTGTAGCTGTTGGAAAAGGCAGGGACTGCCGGGAGGAACGCATTGCATGGAGGAGGATTAAAAGGAGGCTGAAGAAACTGCGTCCCCAACTACCAGCGAGCTCGATCAGCCACGCAGAGGTGAAGTTGGCGATTCTGAAAGGGAAGCCCTCAAAAGCTTTCGGACCGAATGAGATATGCCACTTGCACCTCAAACACGTCCCGAACAACTGCATCAATCTGATGGCTGAGATTTTCAACGCGTCCATCGATGAGAACAAGGTCCCAGACGCCTGGAAGAAAGCCAACGTTTTTATGTTGCCGAAACCTGGAAAAGACCCGTCCGAGATCAAAAGCTTCCGCCCGGTATCTCTATTGTCCCCTGTCGTAAAAGTGCTTGAAAGGATTGGCCTCGAGAGAATTCGCCAAGAAATTGAGTCGCCGAAGGACCAGCACGCTTTCAAGAAAAACCACTCCACGATGACAGCAATTACTGAAGCCACAAGCTGCATAGTGGATGGACTAAACATGGAGAAGCCGGCATGCCGTACGATCATGACATGTTTGGACATGAAGGCTGCCTTCGACACGATCTCTATCGCCAAGCTGCTGTGCGGACTAGAAGATGCCATCGCCGACAATAAAGTGTGTGGCTGGCTGGGAAACTACCTCTACAAGCGCAGGATCAGCGTCCAATATGATGAAGTCAAATCCAGCTGGTTCACACTGAAAGGAGGAGTACCACAGGGAGCCGTGCTATCACCGAACCTCTTCAATTTCTTCATAAGGGACGTGCCGGCGATTCCAGACAACAAGATCATCACCTACGCCGACGACATGACTCTGCTGGTGCAAGATCCGCTGTTAAGCAAGGCCGCCAAAAAATCCCAAGTTGCGCTCGATTCCCTCCAAAAATGGTTCAAGGACAAACACTTGGATATCTCAGCAGGCAAGTCCACCGTGACAATTTTCACGGCAGATACGAAGGAATTCAAGTACGACCCAGGACTGAAGTGGGAAGGCTCGGTCATCCCAATGCAGAACAGGACCAGGCTGCTTGGAGTGGAACTGGACACCATGCTGAGAATGACTGGTCATGTGGAGCAAGTCAGTGCGAGGTTGGCCAAGGCGAACAACATCCTGAGAGCTCTGGCAGGTGCAAAATGGAGATCGAACAAGGAGACAATGCTGCGCACGTTCAAGGCAATTATCAAGCCTCTTGCGACATATGCCGGACCAGCGTGGCACCAGCTCATGTCGGAGACCCAGAAGACGAAGCTCGAGAGACAATATGTCGGGGGGCTTAAAGCCTGTTGTGGCCTCACCAAGGACACCCCCAGACGGCTGGTCTACCACGAAACGAGGATGCTGCCACTGAGCGAGGAGCTGACACTGGGAAGTGAGCAACTTGCAATTGCAACCCTGAAGACGACTGGCCACCCAACCAAAGACCTAAGCCGCAGGAGACCAAAGGAAAGAACGTGTGGTAACAGGCCACGTAAACCGCCACTTGGCTGCTTGGAGGACAGAGGAGATGAATGGAGAAGAATGCGAGGCGACACAAAAGCTGTACAAAAGAAAAACCACACGAGTTTCGTGAAGAGCTACCTCAGCAACCACGGCACCCACCCAATACTTGGCAGACAACCACCACCACTGAATGAGGAAGAGTCCACATTACCAAGGAACACCAGGGTGGAACTCGCGCGGTTAAGGGCGGAGCGATCTCTGGTACTCGAAAAATACAAGGAAAAAGTGGAAAATCGCCGAGTGGAAAGCTGCATCAAATGCAACGACGATGTCGGGGATCTGAAGCATTTCCTGAAATGCTACCCTGTCGAGCCGCTACCGATGTCGAAACTATGGAAGGACCCAGTGGCAGCAGCTACAGCCCTTGGCTTGGCTGTCACGCCATTTGATCCAGGAGGAGACGCCGATCCGTGACCGATGATTGTTAGGAATTGAGTAGAGTTGCACAACAACAACAACAACAACAACAAACAAGAAGCACAAGGAAACACACCTTCTACATGTAATGAGCCTCTCCGTGGCGTAGAAGATCAACACTTGGGTCTTTTCTTTAACCCCGGTGAATTTTTTTCACCCGGCAAAGATCCTAGTGGCTAATCATTACACCATATCGCGAAGACCAAATTAACTTTCGAATAATTTTTACCACTTGATTTAACAGGCACGCATTTCTAGTCCCCCAATCGCAAGTATTTCCTCTCTCACCCTCGCACTCTCTCACTCTCTCATCACATGAAGTGGGCGGAGTTCCCTACCCTTTTTGCAAAATGCGGCAAAAAATTTGGCGGAAATCAGTTAGGCCACCACGGAAAACTAATTTTATACAAAATTGTACGTTTAAAAACGAACGAATTCCGGTTTAAAATATGCGCCCTATTGAGAGCTGGTAACGTGACAGACAACTTTTTGATCAGACGTCATTTACAAAATCGCGACAGGAAAAACCTAATCGGGGGACTGTTTTTGTTTAATGTCAAGAGGTTGAGAAGTTGTTGGGAAACGTTGTGGCCGAATTTCATACAGTTCTACCAGCTTGTTTTCGAGAAAAACCATTTTTTGATCAAAATTCTTCACTATTTTCAACTTTTTTGCAAATTTTTCAAAATTCAAGACATAGAACAGTTTTTGTTTAATGTCAAGAAGTTGAAAAGTTGTTGGAAAACGTTGTGGCCAAATTTCAGACAGTTCTACCAGCTTGTTTTCGAGAAAAACCATTTTTTGATCAAAATTCTTCACTATTTTCAACTTTTTTGCAAATTTTTCAAAATTCAAGACATAGAACAGTTTTTGTTTAATGTCAAGAAGTTGAAAAATTGTTGGAAAACGTTGTGGCCAAATTTCAGACAGTTCTACCAGCTTGTTTTCGAGAAAAACCATTTTTTGATCAAAATTCTTCACTATTTTCAACTTTTTTGCAAATTTTTCAAAATTCAAGACATAGAACAGTTTTTGTTCAATGTCAAGAAGCTGAAAAGTTGTTGGAAAACGTTGTGGCCGAATTTCAGACAGTTCTACCAGCTTGTTTTCGAGAAAAACCATTTTTTGATCAAAATTCTTCACTATTTTCAACTTTTTTGCAAATTTTTCAAAATTCAAGACATAGAACAGTTTTTGTTTAATGTCAAGAAGTTGAAAAGTTGTTGGAAAACGTTGTGGCCAAATTTCAGACAGTTCTACCAGCTTGTTTTCGAGAAAAACCATTTTTTGATCAAAATTCTTCACTATTTTCAACTTTTTTGCAAATTTTTCAAAATTCAAGACATAGAACAGTTTTTGTTTAATGTCAAGAAGTTGAAAAGTTGTTGGAAAACGTTGTGGCCAAATTTCAGACAGTTCTACCAGCTTGTTTTCGAGAAAAACCATTTTTTGATCAAAATTCTTCACTATTTTCAACTTTTTTGCAAAATTTTCAAAATTCAAGACATAGAACAGTTTTTGTTTAATGTCAAGAAGTTGAAAAGTTGTTGGAAAACGTTGTGGCCAAATTTCAGACAGTTCTACCAGCTTGTTTTCGAGAAAAACCATTTTTTGATCAAAATTCTTCACTATTTTCAACTTTTTTGCAAATTTTTCAAAATTCAAGACATAGAACAGTTTTTGTTTAATGTCAAGAAGTTGAAAAGTTGTTGGAAAACGTTGTGGCCAAATTTCAGACAGTTCTACCAGCTTGTTTTCGAGAAAAACCATTTTTTGATCAAAATTCTTCACTATTTTCAACTTTTTTGCAAATTTTTCAAAATTCAAGACATAGAACAGTTTTTGTTCAATGTCAAGAAGCTAAAAAGTTGTTGGAAAACGTTGTGGCCAAATTTCAGACAGTTCTACCAGCTTGTTTTCGAGAAAAACCATTTTTTGATCAAAATTCTTCACTATTTTCAACTTTTTTGCAAATTTTTCAAAATTCAAGACATAGAACAGTTTTTGTTAAATGTCAAGAAGTTGAAAAGTTGTTGGAAAACGTTGTGGCCAAATTTCAGACAGTTCTACCAGCTTGTTTTCGAGAAAAACCATTTTTTGATCAAAATTCTTCACTATTTTCAACTTTTTGCAAATTTTTCAAAATTCAAGACATAGAACAGTTCAAGCTGGTAGAACTGTCTGAAATTCGGCCACAACGTTCTCCAGCAATTTCTTAACCTCTTGACATTGAACAAAAACTGTTCTATGTCTTGAATTTTGAAAAATTTGCAAAAAAGTTGAAAATAGTGAAGAATTTTGATCAAAAAATGGTTTTTCTCGAAAACAAGCTGGTAGAACTGTCTGAAATTTGGCCACAACGTTTTCCAACAACTTTTCAGCTTCTTAACATTGAACAAAAACTGTTCTATGTCTTGAATTTTGAAAAATTTGCAAAAAAGTTGAAAATAGTGAAGAATTTTGATCAAAAAAAATGGTTTTTCTCGAAAACAAGCTGGTAGAACTGTCTGAAATTTGGCCACAACGTTTTCCAACAACTTTTCAGCTTCTTAACATTGAACAAAAACTGTTCTATGTCTTGAATTTTGAAAAATTTGCAAAAAAGTTGAAAATAGTGAAGAATTTTGATCAAAAAATGGTTTTTCTCGAAAACAAGCTGGTAGAACTGTCTGAAATTCGGCCACAACGTTCTCCAGCAATTTCTTAACCTCTTGACATTGAACAAAAACTGTTCTATGTCTTGAATTTTGAAAAATTTGCAAAAAAGTTGAAAATAGTGAAGAATTTTGATCAAAAAATGGTTTTTCTCGAAAAAAAGCTGGTGAACTGTATGAAATTCGGCCACAACGTTTTCCAACAACTTTTCAGCTTCTTAACATTGAACAAAAACTGTTCTATGTCTTGAATTTTTAAAAATTTGCAAAAAAGTTGAAAATAGTGAAGAATTTTGATCAAAAAATGGTTTTTCTCGAAAAAAAGCTGGTGAACTGTATGAAATTCGGCCACAACGTTTTCCAACAACTTTTCAGCTTCTTAACATTGAACAAAAACTGTTCTATGTCTTGAATTTTGAAAAATTTGCAAAAAAGTTGAAAATAGTGAAGAATTTTGATCAAAAAATGGTTTTTCTCGAAAACAAGCTGGTAGAACTGTCTGAAATTCGGCCACAACGTTCTCCAGCAATTTCTTAACCTCTTGACATTAAACAAAAACTGTTCTATGCCTTGAATTTTGAAAAATTTGCAAAAAAGTTGAAAATAGTGAAGAATTTTGATCAAAAAATGGTTTGTCTCAAAAACAAGCTGGTGAACTGTCTGAAATTCGGCCACAACGTTTTCCAGCAACTTCTCAACCTCTTGACATCAAACAAAAACTGTTCTATGTCTTGAATTTTGAAAAATTTGCAAAAAAGTTGAAAATAGTGAAGAATTTTGATCAAAAAATGGTTTTTCTCGAAAACAAGCTGGTAGAACTGTCTGAAATTTGGCCACAACGTTTTCCAACAACTTTTCAGCTTCTTGACATTGAACAAAAACTGTTCTATGTCTTGAATTTTGAAAAATTTGCAAAAAAGTTGAAAATAGTGAAGAATTTTGATCAAAAAATGGTTTTTCTCGAAAACAAGCTGGTAGAACTGTTAGAAATTCGGCCACAACGTTTTCCAACAACTTCTCAACCTCTTGACATTCAACAAAAACTGTTCTATGTCTTGAATTTTGAAAAATTTGCAAAAAAGTTGAAAATAGTGAAGAATTTTGATCAAAAAATGGTTTTTCTCGAAAACAAGCTGGTAGAACTATCTGAAATTTGGCCACAACGTTTTCCAACAACTTTTCAACGTCTTGACATTAAACAAAAACTGTTCTATGTCTTGAATTTTGAAAAATTTGCAAAAAAGTTGAAAATAGTGAAGAATTTTGATCAAAAAATGGTTTTTCTCGAAAACAAGCTGGTAGAACTGTCTGAAATTCGGCCACAACGTTCTCCAGCAATTTCTTAACCTCTTGACATTAAACAAAAACTGTTCTATGCCTTGAATTTTGAAAAATTTGCAAAAAAGTTGAAAATAGTGAAGAATTTTGATCAAAAAATGGTTTTTCTCGAAAACAAGCTGGTAGAACTGTCTGAAATTCGGCCACAACGTTCTCCAGCAATTTCTTAACCTCTTGACATTGAACAAAAACTGTTCTATGCCTTGAATTTTGAAAAATTTGCAAAAAAGTTGAAAATAGTGAAGAATTTTGATCAAAAAATGGTTTTTCTCGAAAACAAGCTGGTAGAACTATCTGAAATTTGGCCACAACGTTTTCCAACAACTTTTCAGCTTCTTGACATTGAACAAAAACTGTTCTATGTCTTGAATTTTGAAAAATTTGCAAAAAAGTTGAAAATAGTGAAGAATTTTGATCAAAAAATGGTTTTTCTCGAAAACAAGCTGGTAGAACTGTCTGAAATTCGGCCACAACGTTCTCCAGCAATTTCTTAACCTCTTGACATTAAACAAAAACTGTTCTATGCCTTGAATTTCGAAAAATTTGCAAAAAAGTTGAAAATAGTGAAGAATTTTGATCAAAAAATGGTTTTTCTCGAAAACAAGCTGGTAGAACTGTCTGAAATTTGGCCACAACGTTTTCCAACAACTTTGCAACTTCTTGACATTAAACAAAAACTGTTCTTTGTCTTGAATTTTGAAAAATTTGCAAAAAAATTGAAAATAGTGAAGAATTTTGATCAAAAAATGGTTTTTCTCGAAAACAAGCTGGTAGAACTGTCTGAAATTCGGCCACAACGTTTTCCAGCAATTTCTTAACCTCTTGACATTGAACAAAAACTGTTCTATGCCTTGAATTTTGAAAAATTTGCAAAAAAGTTGAAAATAGTGAAGAATTTTGATCAAAAAATGGTTTTTCTCGAAAACAAGCTGGTAGAACTGTCTGAAATTTGGCCACAACGTTTTCCAACAACTTTTCAACTTCTTGACATTTAACAAAAACTGTTCTATGTCTTGAATTTTGAAAAATTTGCAAAAAAGTTGAAAATAGTGAAGAATTTTGATCAAAAAATGGTTTTTCTCGAAAACAAGCTGGTAGAACTGTCTGAAATTTGGCCACAACGTTTTCCAACAACTTTTTAGCTTCTTGACATTGAACAAAAACTGTTCTATGTCTTGAATTTTGAAAAATTTGCAAAAAAGTTGAAAATAGTGAAGAATTTTGATCAAAAAATGGTTTTTCTCGAAAACAAGCTGGTAGAACTGTCTGAAATTCGGCCACAACGTTTCCCAACAACTTCTCAACCTCTTGACATTAAACAAAAACTGTTCTATGTCTTGAATTTTGAAAAATTTGCAAAAAAGTTGAAAATAGTGAAGAATTTTGATCAAAAAATGGTTTTTCTCGAAAACAAGCTGGTAGAACTGTATGAAATTCGGCCACAACGTTTCCCAACAACTTCTCAACCTCTTGACATTAAACAAAAACAGTCCCCCGATTAGGTTTTTCCTGTCGCGATTTTGTAAATGACGTCTGATCAAAAAGTTGTCTGTCACGTTACCAGCTCTCAATAGGGCGCATATTTTAAACCGGAATTCGTTCGTTTTTAAACGTACAATTTTGTATAAAATTAGTTTTCCGTGGTGGCCTAACTGATTTCCGCCAAATTTTTTGCCGCATTTTGCAAAAAGGGTAGGGAACTCCGCCCACTTCATGTGATGAGAGAGTGAGAGAGTGCGAGGGTGAGAGAGGAAATACTTGCGATTGGGGGACTAGAAATGCGTGCCTGTTAAATCAAGTGGTAAAAATTATTCGAAAGTTAATTTGGTCTTCGCGATATGGTGTAATCATTAGCCACTAGGATCTTTGCCGGGTGAAAAAAATTCACCGGGGTTAAAGAAAAGACCCAAGTGTTGATCTTCTACGCCACGGAGAGGCTCATTACATGTAGAAGGTGTGTTTCCTTGTGCTTCTTGTTTGTTGTTGTGCAACTCTACTCAATTCCTAACAATCATCGGTCACGGATCGGCGTCTCCTCCTGGATCAAATGGCGTGACAGCCAAGCCAAGGGCTGTAGCTGCTGCCACTAGGTCCTTCCATAGTTTCGACATCGGTAGCGGCTCGACAGGGTAGCATTTCAGGAAATGCTTCAGATCCCCGACATCGTCGTTGCATTTGATGCAGCTTTCCACTCGGCGATTTTCCACTTTTTCCTTGTATTTTTCGAGTACCAGAGATCGCTCCGCCCTTAACCGCGCGAGTTCCACCCTGGTGTTCCTTGGTAATGTGGACTCTTCCTCATTCAGTGGTGGTGGTTGTCTGCCAAGTATTGGGTGGGTGCCGTGGTTGCTGAGGTAGCTCTTCACGAAACTCGTGTGGTTTTTCTTTTGTACAGCTTTTGTGTCGCCTCGCATTCTTCTTCATTCATCTCCTCTGTCCTCCAAGCAGCCAAGTGGCGGTTTACGTGGCCAGTCGTCTTCAGGGTTGCAATTGCAAGTTGCTCACTTCCCAGTGTCAGCTCCTCGCTCAGTGGCAGCATCCTCGTTTCGTGGTAGACCAGCCGTCTGGGGGTGTCCTTGGTGAGGCCACAACAGGCTTTAAGCCCCCCGACATATTGTCTCTCGAGCTTCGTCTTCTGGGTCTCCGACATGAGCTGGTGCCACGCTGGTCCGGCATATGTCGCAAGAGGCTTGATAATTGCCTTGAACGTGCGCAGCATTGTCTCCTTGTTCGATCTCCATTTTGCACCTGCCAGAGCTCTCAGGATGTTGTTCGCCTTGGCCAACCTCGCACTGACTTGCTCCACATGACCAGTCATTCTCAGCATGGTGTCCAGTTCCACTCCAAGCAGCCTGGTCCTGTTCTGCATTGGGATGACCGAGCCTTCCCACTTCAGTCCTGGGTCGTACTTGAATTCCTTCGTATCTGCCGTGAAAATGGTCACGGTGGACTTGCCTGCTGAGATATCCAAGTGTTTGTCCTTGAACCATTTTTGGAGGGAATCGAGCGCAACTTGGGATTTTTCGGCGGCCTTGCTTAACAGCGGATCTTGCACCAGCAGAGTCATGTCGTCGGCGTAGGTGATGATCTTGTTGTCTGGAATCGCCGGCACGTCCCTTATGAAGAAATTGAAGAGGTTCGGTGATAGCACGGCTCCCTGTGGTACTCCTCCTTTCAGTGTGAACCAGCTGGATTTGACTTCATCATATTGGACGCTGATCCTGCGCTTGTAGAGGTAGTTTCCCAGCCAGCCACACACTTTATTGTCGGCGATGGCATCTTCTAGTCCGCACAGCAGCTTGGCGATAGAGATCGTGTCGAAGGCAGCCTTCATGTCCAAACATGTCATGATCGTACGGCATGCCGGCTTCTCCATGTTTAGTCCATCCACTATGCAGCTTGTGGCTTCAGTAATTGCTGTCATCGTGGAGTGGTTTTTCTTGAAAGCGTGCTGGTCCTTCGGCGACTCAATTTCTTGGCGAATTCTCTCGAGGCCAATCCTTTCAAGCACTTTTACGACAGGGGACAATAGAGATACCGGGCGGAAGCTTTTGATCTCGGACGGGTCTTTTCCAGGTTTCGGCAACATAAAAACGTTGGCTTTCTTCCAGGCGTCTGGGACCTTGTTCTCATCGATGGACGCGTTGAAAATCTCAGCCATCAGATTGATGCAGTTGTTCGGGACGTGTTTGAGGTGCAAGTGGCATATCTCATTCGGTCCGAAAGCTTTTGAGGGCTTCCCTTTCAGAATCGCCAACTTCACCTCTGCGTGGCTGATCGAGCTCGCTGGTAGTTGGGGACGCAGTTTCTTCAGCCTCCTTTTAATCCTCCTCCATGCAATGCGTTCCTCCCGGCAGTCCCTGCCTTTTCCAACAGCTACAAGTCTGCTCGCCATCGCATTCGCGATAGTTTTCGGATTTTTGGTCTTAGGCTTCAGTCCTTTGATCACACGCCATAACGCGTTGCAATCGATCTTGCGTTTGTCCTCCATGTTTTCGATCTTCTGGTGCCAACTCAGTCTTCGCAGTTCCCTTCGAGCGGCATCGATCCTGTCATTCAGCGCTTTCAGATTGCTGTCCAGCGGATTGCTCCTTTGGATTTGCTCTCTTTCCTTGGTGAGCTCCGCAATTTCCCTGGTGTCTCCTGTGTGCTCTCTCGTTGGTGTAAACTTTCCATGCGGAATGTGCTTGCTGGCCGCGCGAGAGATCGTGGCGGACAGGAAGTTTTCGAGAGAGTAAGCGTCCTTCGGTCCAGCGTAGCATGCCACCTTGGTTTCGATCGAGTCGCTGAACTCTGTCCAGTTTGCCTTATTGAAATTCGCCATAATACGTTTTGGCCATACGAGCTTGGGGATTTCTGCCCTTGTGTCGATGATGACAGGAAGATGGTCCGTGTTTATTACACCACACGTTCGAAACGAGGAGCAGAATTTCCATGACGTCTTCGCGGACCTCGGCCGTTGGAGAGTCGGATGACCTGGGTGGGAAGTAGACGTTCGTCACCATCAGCTTGTCGATAGAAATCGTCAGAATTTCCGCCGTTTTCTTGGACGTTGTCTTCGTGATAGTGAAGATCCAGTCGTCTCGGACCATCGTGCATACACCTCCGCCGAACTTGTTCCTGGATGCGAGAGCCACTTTGTAGCATGTGGGTGTGTAACCAAGGTTGGTTTTGTCGAGTTTGGTCTCCTGCAGGCATACGATGTCCGGTTTCTCCTTGGCGATGATGGTGGCAAGTTCGTTGCGTCTCTTGCTCCAGCCGTTCATATTCCACGAGAGTATTCTCGTCTTGGCAGGTTTGACGCTGCTCTTTGTGGTGTGCTGTGTGGGAGGGGGTGCTGGTCTTAGCCTCTTTTTCGCACCAGGAGTTGGTCTCGCAGTCGGTGTCGTGGTCAATGGCTGCGCTGCGTCTTTCCTCGCTAGTGCGATTGCCGCTGGAGCTCCAGCTTGGCACTTTGAGCAAGTGTGGTTGCGGAGGTTCTTGGCGTAATGGTTGATGTCAACGATGGTGGTGCAGCGGAGATGAGTCCAGTCCAGGCAGATCGTGCACTGAACAGAGTTGTTGCCCACGTTTTTGGTGCACTCAGTGCAAGGGTAAGAGATTCGGATTCGTGGAGGGCCAGGTTTGGTCTCAACATCATTTGACAGTCGAATCTTCGTTTTGGCGTAAAGCCAATGGGGTCTTTGATTTTCCGGTAACACTGGCCCCAGCAGCGCTACCTTAGTCGAAAAAACTGATGGAATTGGGGTAGACGCTCCTTCCTTTCCTTTGAATCGGTAGGTTTTGTAGCGTTGGGTAGTTGCAGGGAATTGCTCCCCCCGGGGGGGGGGGGGAATCCCGTGACCAATCGTAAATGGTCCCTGCAGTTCCACGGGCTTCTTGTTTGTTGAAGTTCTTCTACATCATATCAATTACATCCTCGGTCTGCTTCGGTAAGTGAATTGCATTGCCTTCGGTTACTCTTGTTAAGGTTTCGCCAGTTGATTTGCCTGTTTTTCATGAGCTTCTTGAGGGTTCTTCATCTCATGTTGTTCAATATGAAACAAGTATGTTCTCTCAAAAGTCGCCATATTGTATTCGCTCCAATTGTGCTTCCAGTTAATGATAATCGATCACTATCTTGAAATATTCAAATTCACCAATTTGGTTTGGGTAATCCGTTGTTTTAAATATGATCCTTGCCAAAGCTTTCTTTGATATACATTTGATGTCATTGTGGTTGCATCGATTTCGAAATCCCACTCGATTCTTGGAGTCGTCATGATAAAAAATGATGCGAAGCTTTGTTCCGGGACTTCTATTTTTGGAGAGTGCGTGAAGCCACCATTGAAATAGTCACTAATAAAGGCGCAAATAAAAAAGGAGAGCTGGATGGAAGAAAACTAAGATGATACATCTAATGGAAGCTCATTAAAAATCACCATTAAACACCGGTACGAGCTTCATTACCTGAAAAATAAGACAACAATAAAGGCACAAAACAAAACAGTTGCCACCAGTGTTTTTTTTTAGTTTTTTTTTTTAGATGAGACAAAAAACTTTTTGTTGTTTATTTGAAGATGCGCCGATTTATTATTGGAAAAACGACAGGAGAAGAAGCGCAACCGTCAACTCAAGCAGTATGCACCCGCACTGGTTTTCAAAATGGAGAGAAGCACAAATCACTGGAAGCGTTTGTCAGAAAATATTGCACGAGTCGAGAGAGACTTCTTTGTTCTAAAACTGAATACGGATGTTTTAATTCTTTCCAATATGAAAACTACATCAGTCAATCCAACAGTCAACTATTTTGACGGTCGGAATCTTCAAACATCGGAACTATGTAGTTTGCGTCTCATCCAGTCTCTACCAAACAATCGGCAGCACATTTTGCGTTTCTAACCGGCAGAATACGGAATACCACATGGCCTAAGAAAACCTAGGCTTAGGAATGCTTGTATTTTGTTTTTTTTTTGTTTTTCTTGTTTTTTTCACACGTTTTATAGCCTACGCTCTATATTGTACCCTTATGGATATGAAATTGTATCACATAAATGAGAAATGAAGCATGGAAAAAACCCGACTCCTGAAAAATCTGTCCATATCGTTTACATGTGGAGTCACCAACTTGGAGAGTTAATCGCAAAAATAAGGAAAACTAAAAACAAAACAAAACAAAAGCTGTCTGACGATTTTTATTTGAAAAAATGTATTACGGCGCCTTAATACACTTTTTTCAAAATAAAAAAAGCCCCTACTCCCACCCCACCCCACACCCTCAGGTTTCGAGTCAAAATTTTCTGATCTCTTTTCTTCTTTTTTTTTTTCAAAAATGGGTTAGAAAAGTCATATTGAAAAAGTTTGATGTTGGCATGAGAAGTTTGAAAAAGGCTGAACATCAATGTTGCTCAGAAAAGTTTTACTCGATACCTGAGCCACTCTTCGAAGCCTAAAAAGAAGCCGAGTGCTTCACTGATTTTCGTTTCAAGGATTTTCTTTTTTTTTTTTTTTTTTAATTTTTTATCTCTTTACTTTTCGTTCTGGTTACAAAAGTTGGAGACTCCACAACTCAACGTCATTGGATTTAAAAAATTAATAGTCGGAATTTTTCCCATGCGTCATTTCCCATAGATGCGATACAACTTCACACCCATTTGGCTATTCTGATTCTCAGTATCACAATGTGCAAAAATTGGGTTGAAGCACAACAAAGAGAATAGACTAATACAGTGTGAGAAAAACAAGCACTTTGGACCTGGGATTTCCAAGACCATGTGGCATTCCTGATCCAGAACGTTGGAGTGGCAAAAAAAGCTGCAGTTCATTTAGCAGATAATGTTTGCGACGGTTTCCAGTTCCCATGTTTGCATACTCTGACCGTCAACACAATTGACTGTTGCATGGAGTGAAGCTATCTCCATATTGAAAAAAACCCAAATGTCCGATGTTTCAGTGTTAAACAAAAATAGTCTCTCTTGAGTCGAGCAATACTTTCTGACAAACGCTTAGAGTGATTTGCGCTTCCCTCGATGCTGAGAACCAGTGCGGGTGCATACTGCTTGAGTTAACGGTTGCGCTCCTTCTCCTGTCGTTTTGCCAATCATAATGAACTCGGTACAGGAAGATAAAAAAAATCGTGCCGACTGGCAGACTAGGTGTTTTGGACGTGGAACCTGTTTTGTTTTTAGCCGTCCCTGTTGCCATCTTTTTTTTGGGTCGGCGAAGCTTGTTTCCGTATGAAATGGTAACTTCTAATAAGCTTCCATTAAATGTCTCATCTTAGTTTTCCCCGCCCAGTTCAGGTGGTGCAACTATATTCCCTCTCTCTCTGAAAGGAGGTTGGGTAATTTTGATCTCTACCAGAGATGATTTCAACGATGGCTTCTCTTTCTTTCAAAAATCGTGAGCGCTTTTCGTCATTCCATCTTCCACATTCCGCCATTGTTTTGTTCCGCTTTCAGTTTTACGTCTTCCGTTCTTCTGTCTTCCAAATTCACCCGTTGTTTACTTCCGCGTCCAAGCTATTCGTCGCTTTTGAGGTCTGTCCTTATTGTTTTCATATTGAGTGTATAGCTTCTTGATGCCACTTGATTATTGTGTTTTTAAGATGATATACTTCGCAAAGTCTTGATTTCGGATTGTCTTGTTCTTCCTTCTATTGATCGTTTCGTCTTGCCCGACCATTAGAGTTTCCTTGTCGTCTTGTATAAGCATGACAGCTTTGTCAAAATATGGTCTTTCAACACTTTACTTGCACCATGACAAATGATATTGTTTGAAAAAAATTTTGAGATTGATTGGAATCATCAAGAAACACTTGGACCTACCTATTCAAATAAATACTGATTTAATCCTGAGAACAGAAGAATTTTTTTGTCACGGGTGGAAATTGAAACTGACGGCATCAATTCTAATGACCACATTCTAAATTTTAACCTTCAGTCACTGAATGAGTACCTCCAATCCAAAAAGGCAAAAGCGGATAGCGTAGGGTCGGATGACAGAAAGAGTGCTTTGACCGGACTCATAACAGAGCCAGAATGAACGAGAAAAAAGTATAATCATTAATGAAATACAACAACGTAACGACTGGCCTCTCGGAACCGTCACAGACCGGGATAGAAGTCCGCGAAGTGATCGTTGAAATCGTCACTGGTTAAGATCAAAATAGATTTTTATTCAAATGGTTAAAAAAGAGACATCTGCTGCACATCTGAAGTGACATAAAAATGAGAACGGTCATCAATGTAAGTCGTTCAATCAGAACCGACAGATAGTTACGAAATTCGTCACTGCAAAACGGTTGGCTACGGAGATGAGTCACAGAAACCCGTTGCCACATCCGAATCACTTAGCCTATTTATCAGTATGCTATCTCTCTGAGTTCCGTCCATTATGATCGGAAAAACGACAGGAGAAGAATCCCAACCGTCGACTCAGGCAGAATTCACTCTCTCTGATTTTCACATTCGAGGAAAACAACAATCATTTGAAGCGCGTGTCAAAGAATCAGCCCGAATCGAGAGAAGCTCCGATGGTCCAAAACGGAGACAGTGGGCATCGGGATCCTTGCTCAACTTGATGATAGCACCACTCGGTGCAACAGTCAAAAGTTTTGACAGTAAGTATTTGCGATCACGGGAACTAGGTAGTTCGCCTCGCAATCAGTCTCTGCAAAGCAATCGACAGCACTTTCTCCCTTTTAACGATCGGAATCCAGAATGTCGCATGACCGGGAAAATCCCATATCCAGGAATAATTGTATTCTTTTCATTGCTTTTGGTCTATGCTCCCTATTTTGTTTCAATCCAAATACTAGACATTTTCATTATGGGAATCAGAACAGCCAAGTGGATAGAGAGTTGCATCACATCAATGTGCAATGGAGCTTTTAAAACATCCCAGTTTCTGGAAATTCGAAAAATGCGACAAGATTGTGGAGCCTCAGATTTGGGTAACTATACCAAAAAGTAGAGAATTGGTAAAAATGAATAATATAACTAAAAATAAAAACTCAATAGAAAAGCTGTCTTTTTTTAGGCGGTGGAGTGGTGTGGGGAGAGGTGGGAGTTTAGCGTTTTTAATTGTCTAAAACTATATTAAGGCGCCTTAATACAGTTTTGTTTTAATTAAAAACGCTATTTCTAGACGCCTTTTCTATTGATTTATCATATTTAGTTTTATGTGATTCCTTTTTTTTCTCTATTTTTAGGTTTAATTATCAGATTTTGAGGCTCTACAAATGAATGATATTGCAAAAACTTTAAATTCACTGTTTTGTAGGGCTGAACTCAACACATTATTTGATGTTCGAGTAGCCGGGGGTTTTTTCAAGCTCCGTTGCACATCAATGTTATGGATATCCGTATCCACGTGGCTATTCGGATTCTCGAAATTAAAATATCCAGAATATGGATCGAAACAGAAGATATAGCATAGAACAAAACCGTGGGAAGAATATAATAATTCCAATAGACAGGATTTTCCCGGCCATGTGGTATTCTGAATTCAGAACGTTGAAAAGATAAAATATGCAGCAGATTATTTAGCAGGGACTGGTTGCGACACAGTCTAGTTCCCATGTTTGCAGATTCTGACGTCAAAACAAATTACTGTTGCATGGGGCAATGCTGTCTTCATGTTGGGTAAGATCCAAATGTCCGCTGTACCTGCGTTGGACCATAAAAGCCTGTCTTGACACTTGCAGTTCGACGCACGCATCGAATAATTAGTGTTTTCCTCAAATCTAAAGACCAGTGGGAGTGCTTAAAGCGGAGTTGACTGTCAGGTTCCTTCTCCTGAAGCTTTTCTTATCATGATGAGCAGAGTACAAAGAGATAACAGGTTTGTTGACAAACAGACTGAGTTATCAGGGCATGGCAATGATTTTCTATGAGTCATCTCGATAGTCAACCATTTTACAATGACGAAACTCGAATGTCTGTTTCAGTTCTGGTTGATCAACTTCCATTGAAGACCATTCTTCTTTTATGGCACTTCAGATGGATCTTTACCAGTGACGGTTTCAAAGACTACTTTTCAAATTTCTTGGTCTTGGATTTGACCTGGCGCGTGATGGTTCTGAGACGCCAGTAGTTGCGTTGTTGCAACGCAAAAATCATATTCTCCTGTCCAGTCTCTGCGATAAGTCCAAAGTTAGACAAAGTTCTTCTTATGTCATCTCTCCCATAAATCCTCAGAATAGTTTTAAACGCTTTGGCAGTGTCCTTTTTGTAAAAACCACTTGTGTTTCCTTTTTTGGATGGGAGGCCCTCATTTAGTCACTGAGGTTCAAAATTTGCAATGGTGACTGGTCGTCTTGAGCGAAACGAATTTGATAGTTAGAAAAAGGTACATAAAGAATTGATATCGCCATTTGGCAGTGAGTGACTGTGAGTGACGTGTTTTTTGATGATACTGGTAAATCTTTTTTAAAATACTTTTTGTCATGGAGCAAATTTTGTCTTGAAAGATCATTTTATGGCACTTCCATCCGAACTTCGGTGCGATTTGTTGAATTTCGTTGATTTATTTCTCATTCGTCATAATTCGTTCCAGAATGTGGCTGCAGAATTGAAATTTTGTGTTCGGGGGTCAGCAAGTTATTCCAACAAGTTGTAATTGTGATAGAATTCGACTTCCGCCTCTTCCGCCATATTTGCATTTCGCTAATCATGGCTGCAGTCTGATCGTCTTTTTTTTTCTTTTCCAGCTTTTGAAAAGCTGTCTTGTTTGGTTTTCTTGATTTCGTAATTTAAGACATATTTCCGATGGCAGTCGTTCCGTGATCTTTCATCAGTTTGCTTTTCATATTCTTGAACTTGTTCTCCTATCGTGCAGTTGATGATGGTTTACGAAGCAGTTTGGGTCTCTAATTCTTCTTCAACGGTTTGCTGAGCCGATGAAGCCACGTCTGATAAGAAGTAATCGAAACTACTTCTGACCTACGCGAGACGGTTAACTGATTGTTTCCCTGATACCAAGGAAACAATCGCAAAAAAAAACAAACTTACTTGTGATACTTGTGATACTTGTGAGGTTCGACCTCAGTTTCCATCCTGGATACTGCGAACCAAGCTGCGCCAAGTTACACGATCCCTTCCGACAGTGGACCATGCTCGTCTTGCCTCGAGTATGCCAATTCTTCGGCGGCCGTGCCCGAGGTTGCCCCTGAGGGCCTCATTGTGGATGAAGATTAAAAAAAAAAAAAAAAACAAACAAACTTACTTGTGTCACGTAGAAGTGGGGCGCGCTGGCAATTAGCGACGATCTAAGGCAGCGCTGTAACTTATTCCCGTTTCCTACAGTGATTCTATTAAACCAACTTAAAACCGTTAAAATTACCAGCTAAATCCCGTTTCTAACGTCTAGAACATAACTAAAATAAGGCGCCAAGTCAGATTAAACAAGGTCATATTGCTGATTGCCAATTAGATGCCAACTTTAGGCTAGCCTGAATTTTCCCCCTTAAACCTTCAACCCATTCTAGCTCCTAAAAAATGACGGTATTAATCTCCCTCATAACTGTATTACGAGACAGTGGACATCAGGATCCTTCCCAACATAATGATAGCACCACTCGGTGCAACAGTCAAAAGTTTTAACAGTAAGTATTTGCAATCACCGGAACTAGGTAGTTCGCATCGCAATCAGTCTCTGCGAAGCAATCGACAGCACTTTCTCCCTTTTAACGATCGGAATCCAGAATACCAGATGACCGGGAAAATCCCATATCCAGGAATAATTGTATTCTTTTCATTGTTTTTGGTCTACGCTCCCTATTGTGTTTCAATCCGAATACTAGACATTTTCATTCTGGGAATCAGAACAGCCAAGTGGATAGAGATTTGCATCACATCGATGTGCAATGGAGCTTGTAAAACATCCCGGTTACTGGAAGATTGTGGAGCCTCAGACTTGGGTAACTATACCAAAAGGTAGAGAAATGGTAAAAATGAATAATAAAACTAAATTTAAAAACTCAATAGAAAAACTGTCTTTTTTTAGGCGGTGGAGTAGTGTGGGGAGGGGTGGGAGGTTAGCGTTTTTAACTGTCTTAAACTGTATTAAGGCGCCTTAATACAGTTTTGTTTCAATTAAAAACGCTATTTCTAGACGCCTTTTCTATTGATTTATCATATTTAGTTTTATGTGATTCCTTTTTTTTTCTCTATTTTTCGGTTTAATTATCAAATTTTGAGGCTCTACCAATGAATGATATTGCAAAAATTTTGAATTCACTGTTTTGTAGGGCTGAACTCATCAAGTTATTTGATTTTCGAGTAGTTTTTTTTCAAGATCCGTTGCAAATTGGTGTGATGGATATCCGTATCCACTTGGCTATTCGGACTCTCGAAATGAAAATTTCCAGAATTTGGATCAAAACAGAAGATATAGCATAGAACAAAACCGTGGGAAGAATATAATAATTCCAAAAGACAGGATTCTCCCGGCCATGTGGTATTCTGAATTCAGAACGTTGAAAAGATAAAATATGCAGCAGATTATTTAGCAGGGACTGGTTGCGACACAGTCTAGTTCCCATGTTTGCAGATTCTGACGTCAAAACAAATTACTGTTGCATGGGCGATGCTGTCTTCATGTTGGGAAGGATCCAAATGTCCCCGCTGTCCCCGCTGTACCTACCCCCCCCCCCCCCCCCTCCCTCTTCGCTGCAACGATCTACGGCAGTGCTGTAATTTATTCCCATTTCCTACAATAATCCTATTCAACCAACTAAAAACCGTCCAAATTACTAGCTAAATTCCGTTTCTAGATCCTAGAACATACCGTAAAACCTGTAATAGAGACGCATGCGCCTATCTTTTCAACCTTCCCTTTTTGGTGCGCCTTAATTGCGAAAACACTTAAATGTGAGGTGTTCGCATTTACTTTTCAAACAAAATTGGTACAATTTCTAATGGCTTATTTCTAGAATATAAGCAATTCGCTTCTAATACAGTGTTTACGCTTACTAAAATAACGCCCAAAATCAGAGTAAACTAGAGCATATGGCCGATTGCCAATTAGATACCGATTTCAAGCTAGCCTGCATTTTTTCCCCTCAAACCTTCAACCCTTTCTAGTTTTTAAAAAAATACGGTCTCTATCTCCCTCATAACTGTATTACACCAAAACAAATAGGGGCGTACCTAACGAACTCCCATCCGTCGCTTGCTCGTCGTTTTCCTGTCATTGGTTGGTATAGTGACATTTCAATTGTTTCATGATCTGTAATCAAACAAATTGGATTTTGAATTTCGGTTTCGGCTCAGGCAAACACCGCGGTTCAATTTTTTGTTTATGCAATTCACGCCAAAATAAAAACTGGTACGAATCTAGACAGCGCCCGAATACAAACCGTCTAAATAAGAGGACGGATACATGAAACTAGAAAACGACAGGAAAACCGTTTTCCGGAAAACGAAATTAGGTAATTTATGATTTTTGTATGATGGCGGTGAGAGACGCAGAGAAACAGAAAAGCCAGTTTTCCGGAAAATTTTGTTTTCCTGTTTCATGGGTCCTAACTCAGAGGGCGTATTCATGAACGCTTACCGTACGGTAAATGAAAACGATAAATGATTTTCCGAAAGATAAGCCGAAGTGTTTACTGGATTCATGACACTATGAATCATCCGTAAATGTGTTTATAGTTACTGAACATTTTATTGTGAAAACAAAAAAATTGCAACGCGGTGTTTGTGTACTTTTGAAATTCAAATGGCAATGAAAGAAATAGCATAGGAAATGAAGAGATTTGTTCCCATCTTGGTTTGAATTTTAAAAGTACGCAAACACCGCGTTGCAACTTTTTTGTTTTCACAATATTTACGGCAACAGGAATCCTTTACCAGTTTATTTACTGCGTGGTGAACGTTTATGAATACGGCCTCAGAACTTGTGTCATCCTTAATTGGTACAAATCAGAGCAGCCTAGTCTAACCATGCAAGAGTTGCCACTAGTCGTTATCATTCTTAAATAACAAGAATCCAAATGGGAAATAAACTAGACTTTATTGTACTCGGCAAACGCAAACAACTTTTACGAAGATATTTAGCTGGTATAAGTACAGTATAACCCCTACGAAACACCAGTAACCCCTCTTGTCTCTTACTAGGAAAGTACTTTTTGGTACATTTTTGAAAATTCTGGAAAAAAGTCAAACTAGAGGTTTGAGTGAATTTTTAAGATATTAAAAATCCGCAAAATGTTTTTATGAGCCGTAAAACTTTTTTAATTTTTTGAACACATCTTTATCTGTAAAATTCTACATTCCACACGGTTGGAAAAAAAAATCGAAAATTTTTTTTGTTTTTGAGAGACTAGGCCCTTAATTAGAATGAGGAAGACTAGAAAATACACAAAAAAAACTTTGTTTTTCAATTTTCTGGACTGTATTTAGGCTCCGAAAAATACGCGTCAAAACTTTGAAAAAAAAAATTTAATAGCTCTGAGGAGCGAACTCACAGTCTCTTTGTATAAGTGCTTCAGCCGCACCCAATTGCGCCACCCACACCCATTTTCAGCGACCTGCGTGTTGGTAGAATATTCGGCTGGTGTAGCTAAGGCGACCGCGTGGAATGTAGGATTTTACAGGTAAAAATGTGCTCGAAAAATAGAAAAAGTTTGACGACTCATAAAAACTTTTCTGAAAACGTTTTGCGATCTGCGCAATAGTTGATGGCATTTACCTAGTACAGTTCTATTCCGCAACATAAACTTTTCTAATTAAAGTGATATTAACATTGAAAAAGCATGAAACAGTTTTCCTTTTTTTTTTGACTCTGGGGCTTTCAAAATCGTTGCGACTCAAGTATCAAGTCAAACTTTTTGATCACTTTTCAAATTTTTTCCAAACTTTTTATGTGGCGAATAAGTAATGACTCAAAAGATTTAAAAAATTGGTTCGAAACGTTTGAGAGCATCTTGAAAAGGGTGATGTTGTCATGAAAACAGTTGAAAAAAGTTAGAACGTTTTGAAAAAGCTTGGGAGCTAAATATTTCCTTTACCAGTTTGAAAAAGTTTAAAAAATGGTTTTAGTGTTGCTCAGAAAAGGTTGACTCGATACTTGAGGAGACCATCTCTGCCTCTTTTCGGCTTCGCATATCGTCTCGTTTTTAAAAATTCCAAAACTTACTGAGTCCATTGAGCGAAAGTCCAAAAGTAGCCAATACCAGAATAAATGACAAATCAATGAATCTGTGATCTGTGCGAGGTCAGAATTGTGTCGGCGTAATGAGATTCAAAGACCAGGTAAATAATCTATTTCTACGCTCATTTTCCCGCTAGTGCAGGGAGAGGTGATATGTGGGTGGTGGGGCGATTGTAAAAGAATACCATATATTACTACGCTCATTTTCCTGCTGATTACTCATTCGTGTAGAGCTGGCTGTAAACTGGCTATGTGGTCAGGACTTGCAACGATACGTTCAGTTTCGAAATAAATGTCTCCAGTTGTTTGTGTTCGTTTCATAAATCAAAAACTTAGCAGAAAAACAACATTGAAAAATAATAAAATTCAAAGTAAAACAATGAAAAATAACAATCGCAACAAGGTATTCTTAATCCACCAGACAATGAACACTATAAAAAAAGGACGGAAAAGTGAGGGGGCGTGGCATGTCGATATTTCTGACCAGTGCGTTTTTGGATCTCTTCTAGAAGATTCAATGAGAGAGTAAGAGACGCAAAGTTTTAAGCATTCCAGCTAGATATTTCGGCAATATTTTAAAACAAGCCTGATCTGGCGCCTAACGGTGCAGTGAACGAAAAAAATTGATCGTGATAACCGATTTAACTTGGCCCTGACCTTTCAAAGCAAACAGACGGACATAATTGAATAGCGTAATATATATACAGTAAATACTGTATTATAAGCCATGGGCTTCTATTTTTCAAAGGGGTCTCAGGGGTGTGCTTATATTACAGGTGGGCTTCTATTACAGGGTGGGCTTCTATTTTTCAACCCTCTTTTTTATCCACATAAAAAAAAAAACTTCAAAAAACCAACAACAGTTTTCATAATATCAAATTCTGATTGCGAGTCAGAAGTTCTAATTCAAGATCACTAACAACATAAAATAGATGTTTGTAACTTTAAAAATACCGTAAAAACTGTATTAGAAGGGCCCCTTAAATTGAAGGGCCCCTCTATTAGAAGGGCCCTCCAAACGGCCTCACGAAAAATAGAAGTGCCCCCTTTAATTGAAGGACCCCTCTAATTGAAGGGCCCCTTTAGCGAAAGTACTGTGGCCGAAATCAAAGCGACGTGAAATTACGACCAAATTTTAATTATTTATTTTTTTTTATGTTCAATTTCGAATTTTTTCTTGCATGTTCCTCTCTTAAACTTTGTAATTTAAGGTAAATCATGAGTTTAGACGCTCAAAAGAAAACCTGAATTACAGATTGAGCGTTTAAAAATGCGCTGGAATACGCCAATAAAACCAAAAATATGAAAGCGGATGTGGATCAGCTTGAAGACGTGTCGAAGATAATTTTCAGGATTCGGATCAGGAGGATTATTACGACAGTGAAATTTCAATTGATGTGAGGAATGATGCATTGTTCATTATTTTTAGACCCATTTTTAGGTTATCTTAATTTAAATTTCTAGATTATTTCTAATTTTGTTGAATTCTGTGAATTTTTCTTTTGAACTTATTCATTTTTGTAGAATTTTCTCGAAATTTGTTGATTTTTGTGAAGTTTTTTCTGGACTATCTGAAATTTTACAAAGAACAAGAGGACCATTCTAATAGAAAAATCCCCCACAAAACCTTACGAAAAATAGAAGGGCCCCCTCTAATTGAAGGGCCCCTCAAATACAAGGGCCCTGCAAGACACCATGAAAAATAGAAGGGCCGGCCCTTCTAATACAGGTTTTACGGTAATAGCTTTCGTAATTCAAAACGATATGGTTTTTACGGTTTTAAACCCGTAAATGTTTTGTTTTATTGTGTTTTCAATGGAGTTGCATCATCAAATAAAGAGAAATACACTTTTTTTTGCGTAATAATTCAAAATGCACTAAAATTTAAAATTAGCGTGACAAAAGTGAGCGGGATTTTTTGTTTTGATGATGCAACTCGACTGAAAACACAATATGGATAGGCACCGTAAAAGGAGTTGGTGGAGCCTTTCATTATTTCTCCTCGCTTTTATTTTGAGAGTTTGCGCTCCATTAGCCCGAATACTATGAACATAATTATGCATATCAGAATGTTTACATGCATAATTTTTAACGTAGAATTGATTAGTGATATTAGATTTCACTGAAAATTTCAATTTTCAAGCGAAATTTTCAAAAAACTGAAACGACGACCAGAAAAACGTTCTAAAATTATCTATGGAAGTCTCTGTCACGGTTTATATATAAATTTTCTCATAGAATTTTATACGTGGAATTCGATTTTTGCATGAGATCTCCTCTATTTACAACGGCACGCCAGCTGGAAGTCTCCAAAGTACAACCAAAAATTCCTGAAAAGTTTCAGCAATGACCCCATTTTTTTATTGTCGAAATCGATAAAAAAGACCTTCGCTTCGCAATAGATTGATCGGAATAAAACTGTTTTGGAATTTAAATGTTTCGGAATAAAACTGTAGCGTTTTGGAACTAAATTAGCAATGGAGCGCGATTGCATTGCTTGCTCATTGAAATATTGGAATTTCTCATGCGCGTGCTTTTTTCAACAGTTTTATATTTGGGCTATTCACCAAAAACTGTCTTTTTTGTTGTTTTTTTAAATAAACTTTTATCAATATTTTTCTCAGCCCGCCTTGACGGCCAAGCAATGCAATCGCGCTCCATTGCTAATTTAGGTCCAAAACGCTACAGTTTTATTTCGAAACAGTTTTATTTTGCTACAGTTCTTTACCGAACAGTTCTAGCTGAGCGGGATGGGGTACAGCGGTATAGAACTCATTCGAAATAGAACCGCAACGGAATAGAACTCCACGTAACAGAGCCGCACCCCTCCCCTGAAATGAAGCTGTTCTGACAAAAAACAACTGCGCGAAATAGAACTCAATGATTAACAATTTTCAACAGAATACTTATTTTTCTAGCTGTATCAGTACAGCTTCAGTTCAGACAGTTCTATTAAGTTGTGGTTCTATTCCGTGTGAGTTATATACCATTGTACCCCCGAACGGAATTCCCGTGCATCTCTGGGTAGACAAACGTCAATTTCACTATTTTAATTGCTCGATGTACAGGGGTTTTATATGTAGAAGATCTCACCGAAAAAGATTCCGCGCTCACAAACTGTCCGCCTTTCCACGAATTGATCGAATGTTCCTTTGTCCTTCCGTTTTCGGCAACTTCCGTTTCGAATATCCATTCAAATCTGAAAATGATAGAAATTGAACTATGGGCTGAAAAATAATTTCATCGCAATAAGTATCACGGATTCTAACGTAAATCGCCGACACGAATTGGGAGCCGCTGCGAGTGCGCCCTATTGCACACCTCAAATGCGCGCGAGATAAACCACAAACCTTTTTTAGCCAAAATGCTTTGTATCATTTACATAACATATGACAACCGGGACATTACAAATTAAGCTCCATGTCTTGTTTTGTCGTTTTATTTTGAATTTTTTGCTCATTTTTTCGAGAAAAAAAACTTTTCGGCTTGGTGAAAGCATGCATTGCGGATTGGAGGCCACTGATGTTTCGATTTTCCGGCAACGGATAGCACGCAACAGGCTCAAACACGGTGTGTTGAACGGTACAGCGCTGCAAACGCGCCCCCTCGCACTACTCATTGAAAGAAAGTTTTATGGTTACGGTCACTATTTTTGAAATATCGCATTAATCAATAAATTGACGTGATTTTCTACCTTTTTTGTACTTTTCAGCATAAGAAAAAATTAATGAGTCGATTAGAAGCACTTTTCGTTAAATTAACGGAACTGTTTCATGCGTTTTCAATGAAAATGTTTTCTGAATTGTCGTAAGTTTCGGCGCATGCACAGAAACCTGTAACGTTATATTGTGAAAACAAAACAATTGCAACGCGGTGTTTGCGTACTTTCAAAATTCAAATGAAAATGGGAACAAACCTCTTTATTTGCCATGCTATTTCTCTCATCGCCGTTTGAATTTCAACGCAAACACCGCGTTGCAATTTTTTTGTTTTCACAATAATTTGAAAGCGCATGTGACGGCAATTTGCGTACTTTTTATTATTTTTGAAAAAAATGTACGCTTCAACACACCGTGTCAAAGCATGCTCCCATCCAGCTCCCTCCGGTCGCCCATTTTGATGGTGTCACATACCGTAAAACCTGTAATAGAAGGACATGTCCTTCTATTCTCAACCCCCCTTAAATGATGTCCTTCTAATATAGGGTGTCCTTGAATTATAGGGTGTCCTTCTAATTTTCGGAGCATGATAAAGAAAGAACGGAATAGAACTGCGCGGAGTAGAACCGCCGGAATTGAGGTGTAGCGGCCCAGAACCGCTTCAACAACTCGAAGAATTATTTCGTTGTACATTGTGAGGCCTTGAGTTCTATTTCGTGCAGTTGTTTTTTCAGTACAGTTCCATTTTTGCCGGTTCTATTCCGTAGCAGTTCTATTCCGTGCGAGTTCTATACCGTAGTATCCCCGAAAAAGGTGTTCCAAACAATATATTAAAACATGTTTTTACTGCAAAATGTCCGTTCTTTGACATTAAATAGACTGCTTCTGAATGATTTTTATGCTAACTCTATTCGGGAAAATTCCAGTATAGCCACCCACTACAATATAGGTACCCACGCTATAGTATAGCCACCCACATAACTGAAAAATGGAATTTTCTGTGGGTGGCTATTTTGAAATATGTGGGTGCTTTTACTGGAATATATTATTACAGTAATTATCCTTTCTATTCTTCTCTTTTCTATGATTTTGAATTCACTCCAATAATTTCTTATCAAATTTGGCGTCTTTCAAACGACGGCCACCGTCTGGCAGACGTCGATAATCCGGAACTCATGAACTGATTTTGTGTCATTTGTTTTTTTAACACGCGCCAGTGCGTTTTTTTTTTGAGTTCCATAGTGAACAGGCTTTCTCGGAAATGAAAAATTATCTTCCGAGTTCCGTTGGAAATTTCCGATTTTGTTATTTACTCTTCCCATTCTTCGGCGGAATTTCGAATGTTTCATTTTTGTTTCCGAATTTCATCCTCACTTTCGTCATGTTGAAATTTTATTTTTTAACAAGAAAACGAAGAAAAAAAAAGAAAAAGTTTGGAAACAAACGTTAAAAAATCGTGGGTGTTCTTAGTAAAATGTCCTTCTAATATAGGGGTCCTTCTATTATAGGGTGTCCTTCTATTTTTCATTGGCAGCCTAGCACTGTCCTTCTATTTTAGGGGTGCTTTAATTATAGGGGTTCTTCTATTACAGGTTTTACGGTATGCTTCCGGCGCGTTGCCACTGAACTTTCCGGTTATTAATTTTTTGTAGTTTATCTATTTATTCACTGAAGGGCGGTTGCCTCTAACACAATGTATTTAATCAATACTTAAAACGCATATTGAAGCGTCGAGGACTAAAAGCGCAAAAAAGGAAAGAAAACTGTCAAAATTCGGAGACCCCCAACCCGCATAACGCCGAAAAATATTTATTAATTCATAAAATTCACATGAATAAAGAAATATTAAACTTTCCTGCGGTTGTTCTCTTTTTTCTCGGCCCTGATTCTCATCCGCAAAGCCAATTTTTTTTTAAATTTAAACTGCGTGCGCATTTTGGGTGTGCAATAGCGCGCACTTGCAGCGGCTCCCAATTCGTGTCGGCGATTGACGTTAGAGTGTATCACGGTAAAAATAACTATCACGGTAAACTTTAGGAAAACATCTACGGTTTTCCATTTATCAAGAAATGTAACTTATTGGGAATGCGTTTTTTACTTACGAGGAGCTGGCAGATTTTCCGACGAGTCTTCGTGAAATATTCCGAAAATTTCGTACCAGCCGAAAATTTTGTGCTAGATTTCATCTGAAAATTCATCGAATTCAGATGATTGTTAACGAAAAATCGATAAATGTACCCACCTAATTGCAAAATTAGTATTTAAAAACATAACAATCAACATAATGTTACATGAATTAAATTAACCCGTAAATTCAAAAATTGTTACGGGTTTATATAGACCCCTTTTTAACACCGAAATTTCCCAACCAGATTTGAATTTTCCAATTTAACCAGAATTTTCCAGATAGATTTGAGTTTTCTAAATTAACCCAAAATGAAACACCTGAGAAATCGGTCACGGATAAGTTGTTTGCATTTTGAATGCAGTTTTTTTCCGTTTTTGATCAAGTCAATTGATTGAAAACTAATAAAGTTATAAATCGAGCAAGTTTTGCACTAAAACCCGAAAAAATGGGTCATTTTTTGAAAATTTCTGAAAAACAAAAGCCTGGTTCGAGGATCGGCAACGGATAGAAGTTTTTAAATTTTTTGCGGACATTTTGAGATGTCAAGCAAATTATTAGTCCTCCAACTAATTTAGTTTTTAATGTTTGAAGAAGTACAAGTAGCACTAGAGGGAGTACTGTATGCGTACAGAAACCGAGACCCCACAAAAAGGGGGGAAAGTGTTGAAACGCAGGAACGAAAAGGGGGGAAAATGGGCACAGTTTTTCTGCAAAAGTGCCGCACGGTTTTTCTACATTTTTGGAGAATGAGAAATAGTGTTTTTTTCCTGCTTTGTTTTGCTGGAATGTAGTATTTAAAATGCGGAGACAAAATAGAAACGATTAAAAAATAAAAGGAGCGGAAAAGCTGCGAGAGGTCCACAAAATTATTGATTTTAGTGAAAAATAATATTTTTTGCAAAAATTCGGGTGATTTCGCATTAAAATAGGAAAATTGTGTGCTAAAAAGAAAGAATACATTGAAATACATCGTCATAAAATCATTTGAACTAAAAGCTTTCCAAATAAATGATTTAGGAATTTTTAAAGCAGCGAAAATTTCGAAAAATGGCGAATTTTAACTAAAATTGGGCATGTTTAGGAAAATTTTTACAAAATATTACGAATTTGTTTGTTATTAGTCATTTTAACAAATAAATATCAAGGAAAACGGAAAATTTTAGCAAGAAATCGAAGAAAAAAAGGAAAAATAATTTGGTGACGAAAATGAAAATCGCAAAGTATGAAGTTCAATGAAGCGCACCTGCATTTGTCGCGAATGAACAATAAATACCCAAAAAAAACTAATTTCAGGCAAAAAAAAGCAGAAAAAAACACTATTGCTCATTCTCCAAAAATGCAGAAAAAACCGTGCGGCACTTTTGCAGAAAAACTGTGCCCGTTTTCCCCCCTTTTCGTTCCTGCGTTTCAACACTTTCCCCCCTTTTCGTGGGGTCTCCAGAAACCTTCCTGGCATCGCTCATTTTTTTTGTATTGTCGGCCCGCCAAAATGATCAAACGCGCTCCGCTGGAATCAACGTTATGCGTTGAGTTCAGCGAAGCGCGTTTGACCATTTTGGCGGGCCGACAATAGCTTCGTGAATGATGAATGTTGTCTTAAATAATACTTCTAAACAAAGTATAATGTTATGGAAGAGATATTATTGAAAATATAGGTCCAATCTGATTTAATCTGTGAAAAGTGCATTTCAATTATTCTGGCGCATTTTTCATGCTCGTACATCCAAAATGTCCGTTATTTTTCTCTCTGCGCATCGATTTCTTGCTTGTCTCCCCGGAATTATTAATTTTTTTTTGTAAAAATAACATTTTTGCTTTTTTGTCGTACACGCTTTGAATATGCGTTTCAAGCATTTATCGATGCACGGAAAATTCAGCGGCAACGCGCCGGGAACATGTTTGACACTTTTCAATTTGGCGACCGGAGGGAGCTGGGTGGAAGCATGCTTTGCGAGGAGATTTTTCGGGATTTAAAGCTTAAAGGTGAGCCTAAAAAGATAATAAAATGTTACCGGGAGCCGATTAAACACTCAAAAAGATCAAAGTAAGCTTTCGCCCAGCTCCCTCCGGTCGCATATTTAAAAAGTATCAAACATGCTTCCGACGATTTGCCGCTGAACTTTCCGGACAAAAATATATTCTGAATGATATAAATATATCAAATAAATCAAACGAATAAAAACGAAACAAAAAATGTTTTTTTGAGTGGCCCCCAACTCCATCTGCAACAAAGTGAAATTTTTTAGTTAATTTTTGAACGGAAGTGGTGAAAACAGAATCGGTATAGAAAGAAATCGATGCGCAGAGAGAAAAATAACGGTGCAGGACAGTGGAAATTTTCAAATTCGCGCCATTCAATGAGTGAGGCACGGGTAGGTGTGGAGTCAGGATGGAAGGGTAGGGGACTGGAATAGGAATAGAAAAGCCTAGATAAAAGGTAAAGTTGGTATAAATACCGTGCTCTATTGGGCGGTGCTTCTGGTCTCGACGTGGGCGAGTGGCCATCAGGAATCTACATTCCTGATGGCGTCATTCGTTTCCGGTCAGAAACCAGGAAGATGAGATATGTAGAGTGAGATGATAAACGGAGACGCAGCGTGTGGAAGCGAGCTTGTTGTTCGGAACGGTCTAATGGACTGCCAGCTGAGTTGAGAAGAATGTATGCGTCATAGAGAAAAGTCCACCGAGCAGACTAAAGAAGGGATAACCTTATCACTTACACCTCCAACCTTTGGCGAGGACCGACCCTGGTCCACGAAAAAAAAATTTGGTCGTAATTGATTGGTTTGAGAAACTATTTGGGATAACTTTTGCTGTGACCTCTCCAAGCTATCATTAACAGGGTAGAACCCTGCTTATTCAAGTTCGGATAAAGCTTTTTATGTTCATTGTGAAATGTTTTGAGCTGTACGGAGCTTACAAGATTCAAATGGGTTCGAGGTATTAGAACTATGAAGTTTGGTTCGAGGTTGGGTTTTTTCTTTCTTTTTTTTTTGTTGGAACCGTATGAGTGGATTTCTCCTTTGTCAGGATAGAATCTTGACGAAGAGTCCGTCTCAAAGATTTCTTTTGTGACGTTTTTTTTTGTATTGGGCTGGAGCCCATGTAGATGCGGGAGACCCACCGAGGGAAATTCTTCGTAGTCAGGATGGCATCCTGACGAAGATTTCACCTCCGGATTTATCGGCTCGGACTGGGGGTGGGACTTGAAGTTGTTAAAGATAAAGGACTTTTTTTTCGTAATCCTCACTTGTAGGAAAGTTTAGTTTGTTTAAAATGTCGACGTTTCGAGGCAGGATGATGATACAGGAAATAAGACTCTACCGTGCAAAGGTTAAGAAACCGTCGCGGGCGAGCCTTTCAAGAGTTGCTGGGATGAAAGGAGAACAAAACTCGTGACAATGTGAGATAAATGTGAACGGAAATGTTTTATGATAAGAAAACCAAGCGCAGATAAAGAAAAAGGGGGAGGGGAGGAGTGAAAGAAAACAGAACTAATGATTCAAGGATAAGAGTCGAAAGCCTGATAGATTATCAATTAAAATAGCGATGGTTACCTTCAGAGTGATAATTTCCGTAAATGTGATTAGAGGCTGCGTCCGAAAGTGTGACGTTACGAGTAACGGGCAATTGAAACTGACTTGTACATGTGAATGGCCATATTAGGTTAAATCAAGCTTTCTTGAAAATAGTACCGTCTGGTGTTCATTAGCAAATGGTAAAACTTGTGATCCGTGTTGTGAAAATTGGAGTCTTCTTGGGTTGATAAGTCCTTGGTATTTTGAAGCGATTCTGGGAATTTTGTAGATGAATGCGGTTCTTATGTTAGATCGATGAGATAGTAGTTTATACATAGATAAATAGTCAGCCTTCTTGTAGAGTTTAATTTCTTCAGTTCTTCTAATACGGCATTTCCTGATATTTAGCGTAATATTTATATAATTGTGATCACTGAAGAGGTCGGCCACATCAACATCCTGGACCAAGCGGGTATTTGACAGATATATGTCAAGAATATTGTTTCCTCTTCTAGGAGACATAACATGTTGTTTTAGTCCGTTATTTGTCACAAATGATAGAAATCACATCCACATCCGCCCCACATTTGCCAATCTATGTCATTAATTTTATAACTATCTCCATTTTTTTTTCTTTCTTCAGTAGTACATGCCATATTTTCTTTTGTTTCATTTCGAAACTCATTTGATTTTCATCTTCTTTTCACGTACTTCACAGTCGTAATAAAATAAATAAATAAATAAAATTGATTGCACATATAATCCAGGGCGGACAGTGTAGACCAGTCGATATGGGCAAGATTAAAGTCACCAATAGCTAATCATTACACCATATCGCGAAGACCAAATTAACTTTCGAATAATTTTTACCACTTGATTTAACAGATTATTGTAGGAATTCAAAAATATGTCAGAAGAGAATCATAATTCGAAGTTCCGGATGAAAGCGAGGACGCCGACAGACGTGGTGAATATCACTCTAACGTAAATCGCCGACAGGAATTGGGAGCCGCTGCAAGTGCGCCCTATTGCACACCTCAAATGCGCGCGAGATTCCAATTTTGGATTTTATCGGCTTTGCAGATGTGAAATCAGTGCACAGAAAGAAATGAATACCGCAGGAAAAAGAAAGATTTTCGACAAAAATTTCGAAAAATTTATCCAGAAATCTGTCAACAAACCTTTTTTAACCAAAATGCTCTGTATATGAGTCATTTACATAAAACATGACAATTATAAAATAAGCTAAATGTCTTGTTTTGTCGTTTCATTTTGAATATGCTTTGCTCAATTTTTCGCAAAACAATTTATAAAAACTCACTTCACTTGTTGACCCGCAGTGGATGACGAGAATCGGCTTTCAAGTCGGCAGTGAGATACACTGAAACGATTTTATGTTTTTTGAAAAATTATAAAAATAAAAGGAAGTAGAAGACGGGAGAAATTAGCAAAAAAAACAAAGTTTAAAAGTTGCATCTCGCGCGCAATGCATTTTCGCAATTTCCTCGGCCACGTCGATTTGGCCGCGCCGTGGGCCGGTGGTAGCATCTGACGATGTGAATCTGACGATGCATGTTCGACCCCCACGCTCTGGCGATTTTAATTTTATACTTTTTTGCTTTCATGACTACTTTAATTTTTCGAATTTTTAGGAACATTTATGGTCTCATTATTGGAACATTTCCGGTGTGTTCAAAGACCTATCGATTGTAAGTGGCTTTAATAAAAATGTGTCGATGAACAAGTTATAAGTGGCATGTCATACAAGTCACATTATGGCAAAAAAACTGACGATCGAAATTTTTACAGACGTTTTCTTCGACTCCTCCATGCCAGACAGCACACTTCTTGTTGATTCATGGAGCAGTTTGAAGGATAAAGCTGCCATCGACAGCGTGACCCCATCAACCCACTTGTGAAAAACGATGATCATACCACCCGGCTGCACGGGAAGCATTCAAGTTCAGGGCATCGGCATCCTTGATGGGTTCGAAAGGGTCATCAAGTACATTACTGGGCAAATACAAGTTTATTGCTCGCAAAATCAACCGGAGAGACGAAACATTGGAAATGCCTGTGGCGGTCTACAAATGATTTTTGTGGTCTACAGGTAGATTTTTCTAAAACATCGGCCAAGGTCTCTCAATTTAACGCACTATCTCGTCGCCAACGTGGGCGCGTCCACCACTGTGCGAAGGGAGCGCGTTTGCAGTGCTCCGTACTGAGAATAGCAAAAACATTTATGTTGATATTTTTTGAAAAAAAAAACAACAATAACAACATTGAAAACAAAATTGAGCAGAAACGAAGAAAAACCCAAAAAAAAAAGACGAACTGTACGAACCGGGCGAATTGGGAACGAACGGACCAACAGCGGACGAAGAAACTTTTAAATAAATAAAAAACAATTTTAGGCAGTTTTCCATAAATCACCCTTTGCATTTATTTTAGCGTTTGATTTACAGGAATGTATCTTTGATTTTACTATATTAAAAGGGAGTTCAACGAGATGAGTGCCTTGGCAGATTAGCGCCACTCACTGCCCTTTAGAATTAGTTTTAGCGAAACTGTTTGCCAATGTGTTTTTCGAAACCCACTAAAAAAGAAGGGGACATTGCCTACCAGTAGTGGGACCAAAAAAAAATTGTTTTTCGGTTTTTTTCTTGTTTTTTTGGGTGGAACAAAAATTGTGTTTTTTTTTGATAATGCGCACGAGGCAAACAATTATGTATTTGTATTTGTTTATTGATTGAAGAACAGCTGCCACTTATTCATCAGAACATATATAAATAACAAACTATTACACACGTATGAGAAACGATATGATGGAAGATTTAGAAACAAACGAAAGAAGTTAAAAACAGATGTTAGGAAAATCTATGTAGACAAAAAATTAGAAGTTATGAAAATGGAGTAGAAGAAAATTATTTAGGCTGAGATTCTGTAGCCTGTTCTTAAAAGCAGTAGAAAAAAATTTGACCGGGAACGTTTTCACAGGCAGCGAATTCCAGCACCGAATAATACGATTTGACAAAAATTGAGATCCTATCCTTGTAGCACCAGGTAATTGACAGCGAATATAGTAATCATGCCTTCTTAGAGGTAATAAATTTGCCGTTGAGATAAACAAATCGTGATTAATATTGATTTCTTTTAACACCAGCCATTTGTGAATTAATACCAGATCTGCCATTAGTCTTCGTCGTTCTAGTGTTTCAAGGTTGTTTTGCTCCAGAGCTTCGAAGTACGAATTGTAAACTATCCCAAACTTTTTGTAGCAGCAATAGATAAAGGACTTCTGGAGCGATTCAATTGTCTTTACAAGTTCTTTCGATATTGGCGAGAATACCACTGATCCATATTCCAGTATTGGGCGGACATAAATCACATAGCATTTGATAAACACGTCAATAGTAGACAGCCGGATAATATTGAACAATATGTTGATCCTTTGATGAGCTTTCCTTACGATCACACTTATGTGCGATTTGAATGATAAATTGTTTGAAAAAATTACTCCAAGATCCCGAATTTCAGTGGTTCTTTGAAGATTGAAATTTCCAATCATAAGAGGAAAAGATAACGCAGAATTCTTCTTGCTATAATTGAAAGTTATAAATTCGCACTTGTTTGGAGCTACATCCATTTGCCAGGTCCTACACCAGTTTGATATTCTTAATTTTTTTGATACTGAGCCCTCAGCGTTTTTTTCTGAGGCAAGGGTGAGGTCGAACCGTTTCTGGGGTCCCTGTGAGGGGTCAGCGAGTCCTTAGTTATTTTTCGCTTCGATAGTCGGCTAAACAATGCGCAGATGTTAAATCGAATTGTCGTATGCAACACTTTCACTGGTGAAGCGCCACGGGCCCGCCAGCGGACCGCTGACAGCTAAAAGAGTACACGCGTGGTGCACGCAGCGGGCCCGTAGCGGGCCCGCCAGCGGCTTGCTAGCTGCTACATCGGGGGGGGGGGTGACTCCCTTCTTGCTTTTTTTCTTTATTTTATATTTTCTAATCAAAACTAACACTGTTTCTACTTTTATCGATTTTTATTAAAAAAATAAAAACATTTAATACAAAAATTATTTTTATTATCACAATATTCGTCGCTTTCGTTGTCCCATTCATCTAATCGCCGATCGTCCACATCCACATCCCATTGTTGCACGTATCTGAAAATTCAGTAAATTTTGCTGTGTAAGAAATGCGGCGGTTAGTGCGGCATCCCGGAGGATGATAATTTATTTTTAAATTTTTACTAGGCAAAGCGCTCTAATTTGTATGAGAAAAATTCTGTTCAATTCTATTTTTTCTTAATCATTTGAAGTTCAAAATTTAAAAATGTATAATTATTTGCAACGGACATTGAAAAATATACGTTTTGGCTCGAGGAAACGCGAGCAAAAATCACTATCACAGGAGCATGAGCCAGGAGCCATCAAACGTGAGACTGCTTACAAATAAAATAGTGTTAGTTTTTATGTCATTTAATTTTTGGCCTCCTTTGTATGAATATTCAGTTATGCGTCGGCGCCAGGGGTGGGACAAAAAAAAATTTTCCACAAAAAAAAAACTTTTTTTGTCCTCAAAAAAATTACCAAAAAAAAAAAAACTTTTTTTTGTCCTCCAAAAAAATTACCAAAAAAAAAAAATTTTTTTTGCTCTCAAAAAAATTAACAAAAAAACAAAAAAAAAAATTTTTTTCCTCAAAAAAATTTACCAAAAAAACCAAAAAAAAAATTCCAAAAAAAGTACGTATTTCTGCCATTTAAAAAGAAATTTTCCAAGTTTTTGTTGAAAATTAGAGGTTTTTTTTCAATTCGGAGCATATACTGAATAAGTTTTTGCTCAAAAACTGGAACTTTTTTTCGCCTCCGTGGCTCTAAAAAAAAATTTTTTGCCTACGGCGCATCATCAAAAAAAAATTTTTTGGTCTCACTCTTACCATCGAAAAAAAAACAAACATTTTTTGGTCTCACTTTCACCATCGAAAAAAAAATCGAAAAAAAATTTTTTTTTTGGTCCCACCCCTGGTCGGGGCGCGTCTGCTCTCTGTCGGCTCATGATTCTGTGCTCCATGACCGTTAAAATCAATTCCTTTTTCGAGTATTTTCACTGATTATAAATGAACTCGTTTATTCATGAAAAGAATATATTTTTTTCAATGCTTGACAACATTTAATGCAGAAATATTACTCAAAACTCATATTTTGTATTGTTACTAGAAAATTTTCGGTGGATTTCCCCGGTGGAACGGTAAAAATACCCCAATTGCCTTCACTATGCTACACTTAAAACTTAACCGATTTGTGCCAAACATCGGCAGCCTTGTGTCACTTGGGTTTAAAAATGTTTCGCCAAGTCTGATGCAAATCGGTCCAATAGGCGCTGAGAAAACGCTTCACACACACGAAATTTCACACGGACACAGATACAACAGACAGGAATAAAAACCTTTGTTTTTGCTTTACTCTTATTGTAAAAAATACAATTTTGAACAAGCACAATTGAAATCATGGTGTCAAATAGTTGTTTTTTTTTTTCGTAAAAAAAGACGCCTTAATTTATTTGACAATGCATATTTTTTCTTTTTTTCCGAAAATTCTGCACTTTTGCATTGTTGAACAAAAAAATTGCAAAATTTACTATTAGATATTGAAAGTTTTATCAATAAAAAAGGGTAAAAACGGCGCTAGAGTTCATTCAGCGATGGTTTTTTTGAAACTTTATTCCAAAATTTGTTTATGTTTTCTTGATTTTAGGAATTTTATTTGTGCGAGTTACTCCTTTTTTAAGTCAAAAAGATAGGTAAACCTTTAACCTACTCAATAGGAAAAAAATCTATATTTTTCGAAGCGGCGTGCCGCATCCATTCAAAACATTTTTAGGGCATAACCTATTTAGATTCGCTCGTAAATTTCATTTCTTTTCTTTCTTTAGGACTTTTTATTTCTGACAGTAAATAAAAAGGAAAAAAAAAAGAAAATCTTACCAAAGTCGGCGGTGTCGAATTTCCATTGTCCTGTTGGCACCTGAAACAAAAAAAAATCAAAAATTTATTGGGCATAAGTAGGGACCGCAACGAGTTATCCAAAAGTCAAAATTTCCGAATATTTTTGGTTGGAATGTGTTATTTGGCTCAATATGAGTACGCTGTCAAATTTTTTTCAAAAAATGTTCGGTAATTCTCGAGTTATACCGTCCCAAAGTAGCACTGTTTTCTCCCCAGATTTGCATGAGGCGGGCCGTCGAGACGCGAGAAAAGAGACGCCGACAGAGCGAGAGTGAGCGAGAGACAACACAAAATGGAGAGAGGTGAGGGGGACTGTATTCTCCACCGCTGCTTGCGCGATCAGCATTTTCAACGGAAAACGATATTTTTTGCACAGAAATCGGCACGAAAAAAAATCGGAAACTAGCCACAATATTAATTTTTACATGGTTTTGTAGGAAATTTTACGCTGAATCTGTATATGAAAAATTAGCCGCGTGCTCCATATTTGAGACCTTCAAATCCTCAAAAAACTGAAGTTTTGGGCGAACAGGCTTCATTCAAATGGACATAAAATTGCTCAAAGTAGGTCAAGTGCTCTAAATTTTTGTATTTGAGCTTTAAGAGGGTTTATCTTTGTATTCCACAAATAAAAAACTAGGGTCATCTAAACATCTAAAGAGATAGTTTCGAGTATCCTACTTCAATCCGGGGGCTCCTTACAGGCCTGTAAACATGCGCGCGCGAACTGGGGAGAAAAATCGTCTGACTCCGCCCACCCCTTTGCGCTCCCTAGGCATAAGTGAGCAAAATTAATTAAGAATTAAAAGAAATAAAAATGCTAAAAAACGGCAATAAAACATAGAAAATCACAGCCTCCCACACGAGAAAAGCACCAGCAAATTTGTATTTCGTCTGGCACTCTCTCTGCCTCGCGCCGCAAACTTGCATGCTCCTTTAAAAATACCTTTTTTAATTAAATTTTCTCTTTTAAAATCGTTATTTTTCGGCTATTTTTCACTTATTTTTGTTCTAATGTCTAAAATAGTGTTCCAATAGGAAGGGATAATATTTTTTGGTGCACTTGATCAATCTTTCGTAAATCCTAGCCGTTTTATATCTAAAAAACTGCTTTATTTTACGATAAATGACCTCAAAATTGTTATTTTTACAGATAGCTCAGCAGCAAAATAATGAAATCAGCAACCTAGAAGGACAATCGAAATCATCGGGCCCGGAAATTCAATTTATACCAAAAATCGGTTGAAAACTATTTTTTGTTAATTTAATTATTTAAAAGGTGCTATAAATATGACGGTTGCTTTTCAAAAATCAATAAATTTGGTTTAAATATGTTTCTTTTCTGTTTAATACAATTTATGACCCGGAGTAACTAAGTTTTCATCGAAGTTCAGACGCTTCTTCCGCCCACTCTGTTGAAATTCCGAGAAATACAGTAATCGAATAAAATATTCCCGAAACTTCTATTTTATATGGTTTAATAATGTTTGCGAACAATACGGACCTATTCTAACGGAAATCGACCATCAAAACTGTGATTGAAGCGCTTGAGGGGCCGAATTCCGTACCTTCAGATGTCCACCGATCCATGACTGGAAATCTTAAAACCCTATTTTTTCCGTCCATTCTTGACCAAATCGGCCGATTGAGGTCGCAAAATGACCGCAAGAAAATTTAGAAACTTTCCTTGGCAGCAGTGTGCAGTGTCGACACGAGATCGACAATTTTGTCGACAAATTTATCGACAAAATTATCGACAAATTGTCGACATTTTATCGATAAAAATTTGTCGCAATTTTATCGACAAAATGTCGATAAAATATTGGACGTTTTGTCGACATTTTATCGACAAAAATTTCGACAAAATTTTATCGACATTTTGTCGATAAAAAATTGTCGATAAAATTTTGTCGATAAAATGCCGATAAAATTTTGTCGATAAATGAGTGTCGACAATAGTTGTTCCGACAATTTTATCGACAAATGAGGTTGAAATTTTCGCATACATTTTAATGTGATCATGTGGAATAATTTTTCAACAAAAAAAAAGAAACAAAAAGAAATTTTTTTTGTTTGCGTGCTTCCATAAGAGATAGGATTATCCATCTATTTTTTGTCAATGTGTTCTGATGACGACAAGTTAAAGACCCACGGCGTGCTGGCCGGAACCTTATTGGCAATATTGGGTTCCGCTGAGTGTCTGCGTCTCTCCGGTGAGAGTTGGCTACAAAACAACAATGTCCTCGCACCCTGCTACTCCGCGTCTCATATTCGTATCAATTTAACGCAGATGAGTGGCTGTGCAGCTAAATGCAGCCTACGGTAGAAAAATGTGTGCTACCCCGGAACAAAACACGTTTGAAATAGAACTGTTGCAATATAGAACTTTCTTCGGAATAGAACTGTTTTGAATAGAACCGTTCAGTATAGAACTGAAGCAAAATATAAGTTTAACTAAATATAATTGTTCGGAATAGAACTGTAGCGAAATATAACTGTTTTGGAATTAAACTGTCCCGAAACAGAACTGTAGCGAAATAGAACTACCTGAAATGGAGCTTTACAGGAAAAACCGCTTCGCGGAAATGAACTCAATAACCCACTATGTACAACTGAATACTTATTCGAGCTGCTCTAGCTTTCCTGGGTCACTATAGCTCCACTTCAGGCAGTTCTATTCTAAAACTGTTATATTTTGCTACAGTACTGCTTTGGGACAGTTCTATTTAGCTTCAGTTCTATTTCACTACAGTTCTATTCCAAAAAATGTTTATTCCGAACAGTTATTTTTCGCTACAGTACTATTTTGCTACAGTTCTATTTCGAGCGAGTTCTATTCCGAGGTAGCACCGAAAAATGCGACCACGCTCAAGCCAGAATTTTTTATTCGGGAAAAAAGCCCGCGCAGTTTAAATTTTATTTTCCAATTTTCCGTCAAACACGCCGTGGAGCCTGCCTATCACTTTGAGCGCCGGGTGATTATATTAAATACGGTTAGTGCTTCACATGTGACATATTATTTAACAAGCCGCAGGCTTGTTGTTTAATAAGATGTACATTAACAAAAGGAGAAAATTCAACAAATTCATTGAATAAAAATCATCAAAATAGCTTCAACGAAAAAAAAGTACATTATATTTGTAAAAAAATCTTGATCAACTTCGTCGATCTAAAAAAAAAATTGTAAAATTGTATAGACAAATTGTATTGTGGAGAAACCACGCCCACTGAATACCACGCAAAAAATACACCGAAACGTAACATTTGTGTGAAACAAGTTGGCAAGGTTTAATGTTTTTATTTAGCAACTCGAATGAATACACCCTTAAATTTTACCTTTTACGGAATCGGTTAAAAATATAAATTTCACGCCCACCCCAAATAAATATACATTTTACGCCCTGGAATACATTTTTTTTTGAAAACGATTCAACGACATTCCGAAATTACGAACTCAGGTATCGCGAGTCAAACTTTTCTGATCCCTTTTCAAACTTTTTCAAACCTTTTCATGTAACAAATAAGCAATGCTTCAAAAGGATTAAGTATGGCTTGAAAAAGTTTGAGGACGGCATGAAAAGGGTTGAAAAAGTTTAAAAGTTTGAAATTCTAAAATTGTTCCGATTTTGTTTCTCAAAAAGCCTGCTGCGCAGGCTAATGATGGCTGCTGAATCAGCATTATTGATTGACGCCTTTCACTGTATTTCAAACTTTATTTCGGTAACAAAAAATATACGTATAAAGGCAGTAAGATATAAGACAAAAAAAATTCGCAAAGTGATTTCGGCGGATGTTGCCTGATGCTTCCCTGTGCTCGGTTGTTGTTTTTTTTTTTCGTTGAAGAAGACGCCACCAGCCGATGTTGAGGAGCCCTGTAAATAATACATTTTTTTTCTCCAATTTTTATGCTACGTACAAAGTTTTTAAACAATTTCTAAAATCAGAATTTTTATACAGTCCAGTGATGGAAACACTTTAAGTTCTAACAGTGTGCTACATTTCAAACTTATCCGATCTCAGAAAACGATTTACTCCGCAAATCTCACACGGATGTACTATTACGCGCAATTGTGGTAAAAAATGTATTTAGTGGCAAACCACTTTTTTGCTGTGATATTGTGAAAAAATTCCATGTTTTTTTTTATTTGGAAACGGAATTACAGTTTGACAATTACCTTATCAGTTTTTTTCTACAAATAAATTACTTTTTAGAACAATAAAGGGAGTAAAAAATCAAAATATTATTTTTTCAATAAAAAAAAAATTAAACAAATTTCAATTTTAAAATGATTATGGGCCTATGCAGATGAACTTTCCTGTCATTTCTTCCTGGATGTGCGACGGAATTTGACACCTCCAAATGCTCGTCTAGTGGAGCGCACTTGCATACCTCCTCGCGTCGCGCGCCGCTCATATATCAACGGCCATTGCGGGCACTGAAAATGTGTGCAGCGGTGGCCTAGTGGTGAGAGCTTGAGGACGCCAATCTGGAGGTTGTGGGTTCGGTCCCCCTCCGCGGTTTTTATTTTTTTTTATTCTTTTGTATCTGCTCAGACTAAATCTTATGGATTTTTGTTTCGAATACCACAAAAAATTACATTTGCGTGTTGGTAGAACGTTGAAAAAAAAATTAAAATTTTCTTTTTTTTTTTCGAACTACTTTAAATTCGTTAGTTTTATTTAAATCCTTCGGCAAGTAACTTTTATCCAGAAAGTTCAGCGGCAAAGCACCGGAAGCATGCGTGAAACCTTGAAAATGGGCGACCGGAGGGAGCTGGGCGGAAGCTTGCTTTGAATCTGTGGTTCAAAACAGAAAACAAAAAAAAAGTGCACCAAGAGGTATTGAACCCAGGCCTCCAGATCGGCGATCGAAAATGTAGACCACTAGACCATCACAGTACACATTCTTAGTGCCCGCGATGGGCGTTTATATGATCGGCGCCAAAGGAGGAGGTATGCAAGTGCGCTCCACTAGACGAGCATTTGGAGGTGTCAAATTCCGCCACTGTCTTCCTGGATACTTTTCAACGCAGGTCAGGAAAAGTTCATCTGCGCAGGGCCATAATCAATTTAAAATAGAATTTTGCCTAATTTTTTATATTGAAAAGGGAATATTTTGAATTTTTGTTCGCTTTTAATGTTCTAAAAAGTAATTTAATTCTTGGGAAACAATGTTTTTGTGACGAACTGGCGTTTGTGCACTTTTTGCTTATTTTTTAAAAGAATTCTGGAAAAAAATACTCACTTTTCACTTTTCACCTCCACTGTTAACGCGATTTCGATATGCCCGGTTTCAAGATGTCTGGTTACGAGATGCCTGGTTTCGAGATGTCGCGGAACCTTAAAAACGCTAAGTTCATTTAGTATTGTGTTTTCAATAGAGTTTCATCATGAAAACAAGAAACAACCACCTTTTTCACGCGAATATCAAATTTTAGTACATTTTGAATTTTTGCATGAAAAAAATAGGCGGGGTTTTACGGTTTGATGTCGCAACTCGATTAAAACCACAATATTGTGTTCCCAATCGAGTTGCGACGTCAGTAGGTCAAACTCCGCCCACTTTTTTCAAGCGAACATTAAATTTTAGTGCATTTTCAATGTTTGCGTGAAAAAAGTGGGCAAGGTTTCACGTTTTGGTGTCGCAACTCGATTGAAAACACAATACTTATTGTCGGCCCGCCAAAATGGTCAAACGCGCTACGCTGAACTCAACGCTATGCGAATTTCATTTTGGTCTCCAAATTATTTTATTTCACGTTGAATTTATACGTGAAATGAAATAATTTGGGAATCAAAATGAAAATCGCATAGCGTTGAGTTCAACGGAAGCGCGTTTGACAATTTTGGCGGGCCGACAATACAAATATTTATCAACGCTTAATAATAGTAAAGATAAAGATGAGAAAAATCAAAGACTCAAAATTTTCAACAAAAAGAAACAACAATTGCCTAAAATCGCCCAAAGATCGGGTATTTTAAGCAACGTTTTGAGTAATTTTGAGTAAGTTTAATTTTTCCGGGAAAATAAAAATTATGAGATGAGGAAGTAGAAAAAAAACACACAAAATCAGAAAAAATTGCGCAAAATAATTTTCGAAAATATGAAAACGCGCGCACGCGTTAAAAGAGTCTGCCCTCTCTTATTTTTGCACACTCTCATTTAGTACGCAGTTCCCAAACTGCGGAACTGACGACAATTTGTATACCGTATACGGCCGCAAGCGAGGTTTGAAAAGGTTTGAAAATGTTTGAAAAAGTTTAAAAAGATTTTCATCTTGTGCCGGCAACAAAAGTTTGAAAATGTTTGAATAGCGCTCAGAAAAGTTTGACGAGCGACGTTTGTCTTGAAAAGGTTTGAAAAGGTTTGAAATGCGATCAGAAAAGTTTGACTCGATACCTGAGGAAGCGAGATATTTAGCGAGGAAATTTTATTGTCGGCGATTATCGACAAAATGTCGATAAAACACGACAAATTTTTGTCGATAAAAGGTCGACATTTTATCGACAAATTATCGACAAAATTTTGTCGAATTCTGTCGATAATTTTGTCGATAACGGGTTTTGTCGATAATACGATGTCGACAACTGCACTCTGCTTGGCAGCCGATTTTTGATTTGTCTTCTAGTTCCTCAGAAAAAAAATTAAAAACCATCGAAATTTGCCCATTTTTTCACTTTTTCAACTGAAATTGGTTTTTCAACTACAGAAGCCATTTTTTGACGAATTCGTTCGTTCAAAAGCGAAAAATGATCGCCGTAAAATTTTCTACAAAACCCTGGGAGCCGATTTTCAAAAAAAAAAGTTTCGAGACGAAATTTAGGAGCATCTGAATAAGACTTCGTGCTCGAGCAGCCGAAAATGCCACTGTTTGGCAAACAAAACCGCTTGATTTGTCCTTTTTCAATAAATAAACTCTTCACTATATTATTCTTGACATGTCTTTATCAAGTATTTCCAAAAATAATAGTGAATTTTTCGAAAAATCTCGAAATTCGTGAAAAATTTTTGTTTATAGGTGATTCCATGAAGACAAATTATTATTTCTTCTATGATATCTCAAAAAATCGGCAATTTTCTGTTGTGTCTATTTATGGTCCTTTTTCAATTGAATTTCTGGTTTTCAGTGTTTCCGACGCATTCTTAAATTCTGAACATTCCCGCAGGCAAGGCGGTGCAAGCGCGCTCTATCTGCACGCGCGAGAGAGTGCGAGACGCCGAGACCTTCTTTTTAGGGACCAGCGGTGCGCATTTCTCGTGCGGGAGGCTGTGAAAATTGAAGATTTTTTGAAAAAAATTTTGAGCTCCGCACACTTTGCAACCTGGGCACAAGATTTGGCAAATATGCTGCGCGCCTATTGTTTCAAGAATAACTGGACAGTATTTTTCGCTTTCGTTGTTATTTTTGAATTATTTCTGATTAAAGACCAAAAATGTGTATAAAATCACTGAAACGAACAGAAAAAAAAAGAAAAATCACACGTGATCGCCTTAAAATTGGCATATTGAGCGATATTAGCCTGCGCTCAACTCATTTTTGACGTCAATCCGCAGTCACCAATTGTCATCGTTATTAAAGCGGTAATAGCAGTATTATAGGATGTCAAACCTGCTGCGCCGACGTGAACTGGCTATTGATAGTGCATTTAGAGGGCTTGGAAAAAACAAGGCTCGCTAGAATGCGATAAAGGTCCCTTTAGCATCCGATAATACACGGTTTTTAGAAGAACTATGATACTTTTTTTAGTAGAACTGTAATAATTAGAAAACGCAGAAAATTGTGAAAATCTACGTAATTGCTAATTGAGGCGTACAATTTGATAAAGGCTGCTAAACTATTGTTTGTAGATACTGTAAACTTTGTTACTGAAAGTGCACTTCTATTAGAGCAAATACTGTTTTTATAAATGCGAATCATTCACAAGACATACATTTAATTCACGTCATGTAAGAATGCATTTGCAGAGTTTAACAAAGAACGACACTCGAAAGTTTTCGAATATCGCCTACCAGGCTTGTGCGGAAACGGTCAGTCGGAAAAGTCGGAAACGGAATTTTGTTTCCGAAAAATTTTTCGGAAAAATTCCTTTCCGACTTTCGTTTCCGAAAAAAAGTTCGGAAATTCGGAAAAATTCGGAAATACCAAACATTCACTAGTTTCTTTTGTTGTTTTAATTTAATCAAGCATTTTATCATGAAACTAAAACGCAAGACTAGTATTACTGTTTTATAAGTTGTCACATTGTTGCCGCCCTTTTTCCAAATTTAAAGTGATTTTACTTTGTCAAAAGTGAACATCTAACGATTGAAATTTTGGCGAATAAGCGGAGCCTAATTTCAAACATAATGCAGCTTCCAAGGTTACAAATTTATCAAAGCATTATAAAATTAACTCTGGACATCAGTTATTATTGTTTAAAAAAAGTTCCCTCCATAGCCGCATGAACTTCAAAATTAGGCTCCGCTCCCTTTCCCCAAACGTCAGTCTTTTAAATTGTTAGGTGCCAGAATAAAGGAAAAATTAAAAAAAAAAACCATGAAATTAACGTTAAGAGAGGGCTTGAATTTCAAGTTCATGCGGCATTGGAGATGACAATTTTCTTGATAAGTAATATTAATAAAATAAAAGTTGAAACCCCGCACACTTTTTTGTAGCAAAAATTTAAATCACGCTAGAACTGACTGAAAACATGTTAGCTTTCGAAAATTATCATTCAGTTCGAGCTAGAATTGCCGGAGAGCAAAAATTACTGCTTTGCACGGCCTCCCAGACTCCCAACGCGCCAACCAATCACTGACGCATTTCTGGTGTTGGCGCACAACTCGACGGCGCGTCTTTGAGCGCTCTGATGTTTTTGTGTGCGATTTTCTCGTGAAATAATAAGTTTTTAACAAGAATTATATGCGGAGATAATGTATAGAAACGTTTGAAAGAGCAAAAAGTGAGGAAAAGCGTCGAAAACCTCACAAAATACCCGATTTAATTGGAAATTAGCCATTTCGGCGAGAAACAATTAAAATTTTCATTGAAATCAGCTATTTTCGAGCAAAAAATAACACAACTTCAAAACAAATCACCGTGATTTGATTTGAACCAGAAAAAAACCCAAAAAAATTGAAGTTGAACTTTTTTTTTTCGAAAAATGGAAACATATTTTTTTGGCGAAAATTATACAATATGTGACTGATTGGGACAAAAATTAATGAATTTGGTCTGGACAAATCATTTTTACATAGAAAAAAAGGAGAGTTTCATACAAAAAAAGAAAGAAAAAATTTGGCAAACGAAATGAAAATAACGAAGTACGGAGTTCAATTGAATTCAATTAAACGTGTTTGACCGTCGCTTCGCTCCGGGCCGAAAATACAAAGACGAAAAACGGACAAAATATAGGCAAATTCATAAGAAAACAGTCTTTTTAATTTAATTAATAACTTCAAACTGTATCTCCTTCTCCTACAGGAGGTCAAATTCTTAATTTTAACGCTTATTCGAAAGGTTTCACACTCCTTTTTGTTTCGCCGAGAATTTTATCGATAAAAAATTATGGGAAAGACAAAATATTTGACGATAAGTAAATTTTCAGTACTAAATTAAAAACAAATTTGAAAAAACTAAAGTTCGCGCCAAAAGGAGCGGAGCGAGCTCAGTGGAGCGCGATTGCACTGCCTGGCGGCCTGGGAGGCCGTGCTTTGCAACTTTTAAAGCTTTGAAAAACCTGACTTCAAGTTAAACTAAACATTTACCATGTTTTCATACGATGATAACATACAAAATTGCTTCAAACTTTCAAAACCGCCAGGAAAAACCAAAAATATAAGCATAACCCTCGTGATAGGTCTCGAAATTTTCAGCAATCGGTCGGTTTTTAGTCATGTTTGCCTATTTCCGAATTTCCGAGTTTTTTCGGAAATATTTCCGTCGGAAAAGCTTTTCCGAAAAATTTTTCGGAAACGTTTTCGACGGAAATCGTTTCCGAAAAATGTCGGAAATTTCGGAAATCCGGCAATGCCGATTCCCGTTTCCGCACAAGCCTGCCCCACACAGACATCCCGATCTGGGTTTTTATATATAAGAAAGATAGTTCTGATTTGGGCCAGTTCTGATACGAACAGTTCTGCTTCGGGACAGTTCTGATTCCGGACAGTTCTGATGCAGGACAGTTCTGATACGAACAGTTCTAATTCAGGACACGGTTCTGATTCGGGACAGTTCTGATTCGGGGTAGCCTCGAAAATTTAGAGTACGGTGGTTATTTGATGGTTTTGTGCAATGAATCAGGAAACAACTACAATAAGAGCGCCCCCTAAGCAACAACCCAAACGCCTCTACTCTTACACTATTTATTACGTGGGACAAAGCCCAAAAGCGTTAATACAATAAGGGAACAATCTAACGGGGCGGCAAAAGAGGGGGGAAACAGCATAAAAGAAGGGACGAGCAAAACGAAGGTACGGGGCGGAAAAGAACCTCACGAATGAGGGAAAACGGGCTATTTATAGGGAAATCTTGACCGCGGTCCCGCGTCAAGATTTCGCGCTAAAGTTGTCGGTCAGGCGATGGAGTAGGTGATGGCGAGAGAGTCCAGAGGTGCGCGAGAGCGCACTCGCATCGAGTCGTCGATGGGAGAGAGAGAGAGTGAGTCCGGCGGGAGACGCAGAGAGCGGGTCGGTGCGATAATCGATAATGGGGCGAACGGATGGAGTGTTCGAGAAGGTTTCAGGGCTAGGCGAGCCTAGACCTTACACCTCCCCCCTTTTTCTTCGGATCGACCCTGATCCTCTTGTACTCGAAGGTCCGGGGCGGCGGTAAGCCTTACTTGTGGTTCTTCTCGAGTTGGTTGTGTGGGTTGTCTCTGACGTCGTGACGCATGTCCTTGGGGATCCGAGTCCGGGTGAAGTGTGGACTGTGATGCGGATCCTGATGAAGGAGTTGTGGACGTGCGTCGATCTCTCTCTCTCTTGGCAGATGTTGTGTTCTCGGTGGACTCCTCGCTCGATGGATGGTGACCGGCCCTGGTGTGGTTGCTGATTCGCTCGTACTTTTCGGTTGCTCGTGGGGAAGGGGTCTGGAAAATAAAACTATAAATGTGTTAATAAAAAGGAGGGGGAATGGGGGAGGAGGGAAAAATAAAAAAGGGGATGGAAGGGGTAAAGAAACAAAAATATTAAAAATTCAAACAAACGGTAATCCTTTGAGGCTGCTATCTAGTCGTGGTCCATTGGTTCGTCCTCGATCTCCTCGGCAGCTGGTGGAGGTGGCGGTGATGGTGCTCTTGTCCGCCTTCTGATCGCCAAGGTGGTGCGGATGCGATCCTCCGTGAGTGAATGACGGGCGGGCTGCTTGCTCAGGATAGCTTTCCACGGACGTGTGGCTTCGGCAGCTTTGTGGTTGATCGTCAGGATGAGGACTTTCTTGGCTCGCGAGAGTGCAACGTTCACTCTCGAGGCGTCGCAGGCAAAAGGTGTTGGCTCTTTCGGACGGGTGGTGAGCACGATGGTGCAGTCGAACTCCTTGCCCTGTGAGGCGTCTGCTGTTCCTGTGTAGGCTCTCGTGGCTTCGAGCTTTGACGCCATGAGGGAGCACTGGTCTTTGTAGAGGCAGATGACGCCCACCGACTGGAACGACCGTGAGTTGAGTGCGCGGAGTGCGAGGGCCACAGCGATGTCCGCTTCGGCGTAGTTGCGGTGTCCTTGCTCCGATGATGTTTCCGGGGAAACCAGGTCGATGGTGTAGAGTCCGTCCTCTTGGCCGATTCCGAGCTCGTTGGCGAGGCCCGATGGTGGTTCTTCGGGTCTGGGCTCCAAACGTTTTCCGTAGAAGACGGTGGACAGAAATCTGGTGAGGGTTGGCGGACAGCGGAAGACTCGGCTGAGCTCGGTGTTCGGGAGTAGTCCGTTGGTGACGCTGGCTGCCAACACCGATGTGACTCCCAGAGTTCGTAGTTTTGGCGGCAGGTCCTGTGTGCAGAAAGGCGGGAGTTGCTTTGGGTCTCCGGTGATGACGAGTCGGCTCCACGGGAATGTGTTGGCGATGTTGACGAACACGTGGCGGGGTACTTGACTGGCTTCCTCCACGACTACCATTTTGACTTGGTTGGCGAATCCTTTCCAATCTCCTCGGGCGAACGAATCTATGATGGCTGCGGTGGTGCCGAAAAGGATCCTGGTTCCGTGGATTTCGCGGATGCACTGGCCCATCGGTTTTGGCTGGAAGCTCTCTTTGCTGACGTTGAAGTGTCGGCGGAGTGATATGTTGTTCAGCTCCTTCGGCTCGCACCTTCCGTGGTACAGGGATCGGGCGTAAAAGAGTGCCGAGAGCACCAGAGAGTCGGTGACCTGTCCGCGTGGGTGCCTCTTGTCGTGTTCTTGAACGTGTTTCCAGAAGAGTGCGCCTATGACCTCTGGTGAGTCATATTCCGTTCGTAGTGCCGGGTCGATTTGTGATCGGTTCCTGGCTGAGATCAATCGGAGAGCTGGTGCCTTCTGGAGCGGGTCGTGCTCGACGAAACACGAGTAGGCGGCGTGTGCGGCGGCGTTCGTAGGCGTGAAGATCAGCTGGAGCGGCTTCGCCTCTTCGTGCTGCAGAGCGGCCTTCATCGTTGCGTACGTCGTGGTGTATGTCTTCCCGGTGCCAAAACTTGCGTCGCATGTGAAGGCCGGGATGGACTGGTCCATGTACCACGCGACGAATCTCGCCTGGTCGTCTGTTAGCTCCAGACCGCGTTCCGTGGTGATCGGTGTGACGGGTGTTGACGGCTGCTCGAGTGGGACGCCTCCGAACAGCGCTGGAAGGTAGTGGTAGGCTGGGTGTATGGAGCAGAGTCGAGTCGGCTTGTTTACTGCTGGGAAGTTCCACAAGTCGTGCAGGTTGTAGTCGGGTGGCTGCGTCATGAAGACTTCCTGGTCCAATAGGAACGACAAGTTCGATCCTGACAGTGATCTTGCTGAGATGAGGAGTTGGTTCCCAGCTTGGTCCATGGAGAGGACCTTGCAGTGGTAAGTTTCGGCTGCGGCTGTCTCGATGTCGAACGTCGTGTCTCGTGTCCAAGCCGTTGGTGATGGTCGGGTCGCTGGATGCTGCAGGTAGAACTTGATAATAGTTCCTCGTGGATGCGGGATGACGGCATGTATAGTGACCGTGTAGTGTCGCGTGTCCATGAACTTTTGGTTTGCGGCGAGGGCGGCTGACAGTGCGAGTCGTCCGGATAGCAGAAGCGCTTTCATAGCCCTGGAGTTTGTGACGTCGAGGGTCCCGAATGGATTCGTCGAAACTTCCAGTAGATCGGCTCTGTCTCCGTCGAGTGTGTCGATCTTCAGCAGTACTGGCTGGTGTATGTGCTTGACGGATACCGGGGCCGTTATTCTGACCACGTGGTTCTTCGGAGCTCCTTTTCCGATGGTTCGCAAAAGCGAACCTGGGTGGACTTGTGGGGTGAATACCGTGGCGCTGTAGAAGGTTTCCAGTGGAAGATCGTGGGGCGGGTTGCAGAGTCTTGCTGGCACCTTGATGGGGATCGTGAAATCCGTGGCGTAGAGAATGCGTTGTGGTTTCCGCGGCTTAGCTTTCGTCATGTAGGCCGTCACGTTGTGGGAGACGGTGCGCTTGACGAGCGAGTATTTGCGGATCGTCCAAAAACGGTGCTTCTCTTCTTTGGTGGCTTCTTCGTGCTTGCGGACGAAATTGTCCGACGTTGTTTCGGGGATTCTTCCGAGCTCGGTGACGATGAGCAGGTCGCCCACAAAAAATTTGTCGACGTCGTGGTATCGCTGCGTGGTCCTTTCCTCGGCGTACTTTGCGTTGAGGTGGATGTAGAGCAAATCCGGCCTGTCGGCGGCAACGAGCTCTCGGTGGATCGGTGTGAGGAGCGCACTTGTTCCTCTGTGGTCGATGATGGAGTAGAGCGCGAAGGGGACTTCCGGGGCGATGAAAACGCCGTCGAGCTGGACTTCTGGTGGCGCGAGCGTTGGCATGGGTTGGGCTGTCAGCGGCTGGAACCAGTTTCGCGAGGCCTTGCGGAACCTGTGGAGGTCTGAGAGTCTGACACAAGCGGCGATTCTTAGTGCTGTGTCTTTCGGCAATTCCTCGTCGTCGAACGGGGCATAATGCGTGTGGAACGGGTGTCTCTCCTGTTGCGGCGGGATGGGCACTCCTTCCTGGACGTCCGGGACCGGGTAATCGATATCCACGGGGTTGTTGACTTCGCGTTCGTCGTCAGACTCAAGTTTCTGTGGATCAACGTACTCTTCCTGGTCGGATACGTCGACCTCTAGGTCGTCGGAGCTGTAATCGTCGGGTGGAGGCCCAACTATGGTTGATGGTGTATAAACTGGTATGGTTTCGCTCGGAGAAAAAGTAAAATCCTCGCTTGGCTCAGCCCGGTTGGAAGACGCGGGGGGCGAGGATTGGGGGGAGACAATGTCTCCGCCTTTTCCTGCCTGGCCCGCGTTCCCTCCCGGGGCCGCAATGGTGCCGTGCGAGGTTACCTGTATGTCCTTCGTCGGCTCTGGAGAATCCGGTGGCTTTGCCTCTTTTTGTCCTGTTTGGTGTGCGCGACATGAGTTGCTCGTTGATTGTCCTTTTCTGAAAAACGAACAGAAATTATTGAGCACGTGGGATGAAACTTATGCGCCTGTCATCGTTGGGGCTGACCAAATGTAGTTCCGAACCTTTCGTGCAAAAATTGGGCATACGTGCAGTCGATTTTGCAGAAATCACGGCGGAAAACGAATGAAATTTGTAGGAATGACGCAACTGTTGTTTTTGTTTTGCGACCGCGCATGCCGAACCGTAGTCTGCGGCAGCGGTCGCGGCGAGACCACATGGCTGTTGGCTGCACATGTTCCTTTAAACGGATTTAATTTCGCGTCTTTTTCTGCCACTTTAAACGAAAACTTGTGAGTGTCGGAAGAATTTAAGATAGTTTGAGATATTTTTGGGAAAATAAAATCTTCAAACTTTTTCTAAAAAAATCTTGACAGGCGTTTTCGTGTTCCGGAACTGCTGGATTTCCTTGCAACGTGGCTTGGCGGCTGGATTGAGTATTGCTCTTCGGCTCCGTTCTCTTCTCGCGTTGTCCCATTGACAAAACAACTCCTCCAATGTGGAAACTGGCTCATCTCATAATCAAGCAGGAAGTTGGGAAGTCGCGACAAATGGTCATTTCCAATGATGAACGTGTAGCTCATCGGTCCGGATGGCGTGCAACTTCCTTCCGTGAAATGTGTTTGCTGCGTGACTTGCTGAGGGCCGATTTGGAACGTGGTTGGCGGTATTCCTATCATTCGCACTGCGTTTCCGCCAAGACCGATGGCTGTTTGGGACTTCGGTGCGTTCAGCGGGGCGTCGCAAAACAAATCGACGGAAGTTTCGCTGGTCACTGTGATGTTTGCTCCGGTGTCGATAAACGCGTGACAAGGATGTCCGTTGGCTGTTATCGGAATCTGCGCTGTGATGAACGAAGTTTTTGTATGACTCACGGCCTCCCAGACTCCCAACGCGCCAATCAATCACTGACGCATTTTTGGTGTTGGCGCACTAATCGACGCGCCGCGCCTTTGAGAGAATTTAAATTATTTCCGCTGTTTTAGTGCTTTTTTTCATCAAAATCGCACTGTTTTTTCATGTTCTCGTGGACTTTTTTGGTGAGTATTTTTTTTTTGAGTATTTTTTTAAATGTAATTCAAGTGTTATTTTAGATTTCTCATGGACCTATTCACAAAACCGGAAAAAAAGGAAGAAAACAGCAAAAAATTCAGGGAAAATTCGGAGAATGCTCCGATTCACCTGAAATTTTGGGAAATATTGGAAAAAGTTCTCCTGTACACGCTCAAAAAATTTTGGAACATAATATCGATTTTTTCTGAAAATTTTTAAAATCGATATTTTGGTCCGAAATAGTTTGAGCGTGTACAGGATAATTTTTTCGAATATTTCCCAAAATTTCAGATCAAGCGGAGCATTCTCCGAATTTTTTGCTGTTTTCTTCCTTTTTTTCCGCTTTTGTGAATAGGTCCATCATTCATCGGGAGCTGCGTTCAACATGAACTTGGAAACAAAAACTGCGAAGAAGAGCGGTTAGTTGAACTAGATCATAAAATGCTTCTCCGCCATATTTTTTCAGGTTTTATGGAATTCAAAAAATCGATTCATAGCAAAACGACGAGGAAAACAAAGAAAGAAGTCAATATCGAGACATTTAAGAGCGTTTAAACCAAGAGGATCCAAGATCGTGAAGAAAATTGGAATTGGAAAGATGTTTCACTGTCAATTCCGCCTTGAGTATGCTGTTGTGCACAGATGCAAAACGAATGTTCAGCGAGTTGATCAGCGGATGAAATCCTTCTACTCCTTGTTCGCTGATGTGTCCCCAAGTACGGTGCAACCTCAGAAAAGGAACGAGATGGGCGCTCAGCAAATGTAACTTGGGTGTGACCGTTGCAAACGGCTGCGCTTTTTTGAGATTTCTTTCGATTCGACGGACGAGGGTTTCGATTTCGTCGAGTTGACCGTCAGTTTTGTACTCGTTGTTCGCTGTCGACATCAAGTCTGCCAAGTCCATCATCACGTCTCGCATAAGTTCCAAGTTGTCGGAGGCATTTGTGGGGAAAACTTCGTGAATTTTGGCGATGTTTTCAGGACGGAGAATTTTTCGAGCTTGATTTCCGGTGAGTTGTTGGAAAAAAGCTCGCGAGTCGCACTTAATGGATCGTAGTACATGCTCTAATTTTTTTCTTGTAGGTCCGGAGAGTTTGTCCACTGTGTTCTCGAGTTTCTCCCGTTCTTCTACAATATCTTCAAGCACTTCTTCATCGCTATTCAACCGTTTACTGATGTCGTGGTGAGCCCTTTCAGTCAGCTTTTTCCTTTCCAGAATTGGTACCTGGCGCCCCTTGCGACACTCCATGCATTTACCAGGATTACGTTGGGCATTTTCAGAATCTTCTTCGGTGATGACACCAATGCACAGCCCATGGAAGAATTGGTTGCACTGGGAACACCGGACCATGTCGCACTTCGGAATGGCATCTTTTTTTGTTGCATTCGAAACGAAGCAGTACGCCGAGTTGCAAGACGATGGCGATTCCTTGGATTCCTTTCCGGTGGATATTGTCCTTTCAAGGACCGCCAGCATCTTATCCACAATTTCAAGCGAATGTTTTGAGGACAGGTATCGAGTACTGTAAAATTCCTCTTGGTCCATGAGGTTCTTAAGAGATTTACGTTGTTCTTTAAGACTTTCAGGGAGTGGTTCGCCAAAGTCTGTAATGTTGCAGATGGCATAACACCAATTCACAACGTAGTCTTGGATGACTCCGAGAAGAATGTGTAGTGGTGGCGGGCAGATACAGTCAGGAGATGTGTGGAGAAGCGGAGTTTTCAAATCATCTGGATGCCACGAATCCCCAATCGCACCGAAGTCGAACGTTCCCAGTGTCGCTGCATTCTGTCCTCGGTTCACCCAACTGAGTTTGCACAAGAAACAGGGAGTGGAACTGGACTGTCCTGGATGACCCAAGATCGCCGAGAGGAACTTGCAGTCCCCAACAGGAAACTGCAAAACATTTCTTGTCACTTCGACGCCATTCTCTTGGTATGTGATGTTCTTCAGATCGTTGAGCGCATGGAACAGTGGTCCAAAGTTGGTCTTCAGTGACATGTAATCATCATTGCCCTCATAGGAACCTGGAAAAAACCTTCGTTTCCAAGTGCCCAATGTTCCCGGCTCTCGGACGTTTCGAAAGTTTTTTGCATTTTGTCGTCGCGGTGTTTCATAAAATCATTTCAAAAAGCTTTTAAAGGAAAATTGCTCAAACACCGCGACGACAAAAGGCAGAAAAACTTTCGAAACGTGTCCCCCTTGTGCCTTACCGATCAATAAAATCCCAAGAGGATTGTTTGGATTGATCAAATTTCCGAAGACAACAACCAGTTTGGTAGTGGATCCACCCTTGTCTCCGCCAACTCCACAGACGATTGGTTCTCCCGGCTTCAAAGTCAAAGTTCCTCCTTCGTACTGCTGCCGAAGTCTCCTACTAATTAATGCTTTCAGGTCCTTTGCTTCGATATGCACAGTTTCCACTTCAACCTCTCGTGATCCAACTTTCTTCAATATGGTTTTCGCCGTGAAATGGTAGTTCTCCGTTGCGGAATTCTCCTTCTTCAGCTGATCAATTTTTTGGCGGGACACAAACACATCGAAACCCAACTTTTCCGTGAGGAATGCTTTAAACTCCTTCAGAAAACCATCAGACAGTTTCCACTTAACTGTGGCAAAGAAACTGTCCATTTCAGAGAGCACGAGATGAAAGTTATATTCAGGAGATTTCGAGATGTAATGAATGAGATCCACCAAGAAGTCATTCAAATTTTCCTCACCCACGGATCTTTTAAGACACTCGAGAGCTTTCTGACAACGAACATTTGTTGTGTCTCTTTTGTTTCCTTTGCAATAATCTTTCAGAGACGACCCACCCGTGGGTGAAATTGCGACAAGTTCAGCGAGCTTCCTCTCCAATTGTTCCATTTTTTTTCTTTGAACAGTGTCGAATGCCTGGATGTTTGCCCGAATGATTGCCGTCTGTCGTTTTTTCAGCTCCAATAACTCGGACTCCACTGTTTTCAGTTGCACTTTCAGCTGGGAGTTTTCTGTACGAAGGCCCGACACTTTTTCGTCAATCAAAACGGACGCCTTTTGTTTTTGACCGAGTCGGTCGCTGACTAGTTCTATCTCTCGTTGAAGGTTAACGATTTGCGACGATTTCCGAGCTATTTCGTCTGATATGTTGTCGCGGTCTTCTGTCACTAAACGTATCTCTTCTCGGAGATTTTCAGATTGTGCCACGTGCATCGCGAGATCGTTTCGGAGATCCCTTTTGATGGCTTCATGACGACTTTCCAAGACTCCTCTTCCCTGTTTCGCACATATTTTTCGAGCCTTATCGGCTTTTTTAAGAGCTGGCATATCTGTTAACATATATTTGTACTTTTTCAGGTTTCCTTCAGTTCTCACCAACCTTATTAGTTTACTTCTGTTTTTCAACCGATTATTTTGTATTTTTCTCCAACTCAAATCTGGAAAATGCGGCTTGATGTTTCTACATATTTTGAAAAAAGTTTATTGTCGAACCGCTGCGACGGTCAACGCTTCATTGAATTTATAGCTTCGTGATGTTCCTTGTAGTTTCCAAATTTTTTCGTATGTTTTTGTATGATATCTTATGGGTGTAATGCACGAAATGGCAAAAAAGCGGCAATAAATTGCGCGAAAACTCGGAAAATTCTTAGGTTGACCTGAAATTTTGGGAAATAAAGGAAAAAATACTCACGGACATTCCCTGGTAATTTCAGACGGAAATATCGATTTTAAAAATTTTCAGAAAGAAATCAATATTTCGGTCTAAAATTTTGTGGGCAGGTCCGGGAGTATTTTTTCACTCTTTTCAAAATTTCCGTTCAAAGCATTTTTCAAGTTTTTCGCGCAGTTTTTTTTCCATTTCGTGCAAAACGCTTAGGCTTAGGCTTATCGATTCAATTTTCTTGCCGTTTTCATGTGAAAATTATGAAAAATAAAAACATTTGAGGTATGGCTTTAGATTTTCTGCGGGAAACCGGCAAGAAGTTTGAATCGATAATACTTTAAAGTGTTTTCATTGTAAAAATGATTTGTCCAAACCAAATTCATTCGGTTTGGGTCATAATCGGTAACATATTGCCTAATTTTCCCACGGGGTAAATAATCTATAATTTTCCATTATCCCACATTAAAAAGTTACAGACTACATTGCCTGAAATTTTTCAAGTTGAAATCTAATCACGGTGATTTGTTTTGAAGTTGTCTCTTTTTGCTCGAAAACTAATGATATCTGATGCTCCTGTACGGTTTCCTCTTGAAAAAATAAGTTTTAAACAAGTATTATATGCGGAGACAATTTATAGAAACGTTTTAAAGAGTAAAAAGTGAGGTGGAGATTGAAATCAGCAACTTTCGAGCAAAAAAGTTAGGAACCTTCAAAAAAAAAAATCATAAGAGATTGTGAAATTTTTAATTTGGAAAAATGAAACAAATATTATTTGGGGAAAATTAGGAAATATGTGACTGATTATGGCAAAACTTAATGAATTTGGTCTGGATAAATAATTTTGACAAAGAAAAAAAACAAACAGAAAGTAGGATTTCATACAAATAACGAAAAAAAAAGGAAGAAACAATTTGGAAAACGGAATGAAAATCACAGAGTTCAATGAAGCGTGTTTGACCGTCGCGTCGCTCCGGTCCAAACATACGAAGACGAAATACGGATAAAATATAACCAAAATTCATAAGAAGATAGTCTTGCTAATTTAATTAATAACTTCAAACTGCATCTCCTTCTCCTACAGGAGTTCAAATTCTTAGTTTTAACGCTTATTCGAAAGGTTTCACACTCCTCTTTATTTCGCCGAGAATCAAATCAAAAAAAAGATATGGGAAAGCCAAAATATTTGGCGATAATTGAATTTTCAGTACTAAAACGAGAACAAATTTGAAAAACGAAAGTTCGCGCCAAAAGGAGCGGAGCGCGCTCAGTGGAGCGCGATTGCACTGCCTGGCGTGCTGGGAGGCCGTGTGACTCACTGTTTTTTTTTTTTTTTTTTGGCGGCTCCGGATTCTCGTTGTTCGTGGCAAAAACGTTTACGCTGGGTGACGATGATTCCGATGGTGTTTCTTCCATATGGTAAGCATGTGGCGGCTGACTTCATCGTGAACACGTTGATTCGCGGCTGCTGGCTTGCTGACATTGAGCGGGTAATTCGGCGTGGTGGGCTCATCGACCGTGTCGATCTTCTTCTGTTGCTGGCTGTCGTCTGGATATCACCAGTGCTTCGCTGCGTGATCACCAAAATTCCTGGCGGCTGGCCTTCGCCGACGCCGTCAGCGTCGGACTGAATTTCGGCTTGCTGCTCATTATCGATCGGTTGACCGAGCTTGGCAGGAACGCTCTTTTCTTGCATTTTCTTCTCATAATCACTCTTCTCTTGCATATTTCTTTCTTCTTCTTCTTCTTCTTCCTCTCTCGGATTCTCAATAATTCTTCTCATATCTTCGCACTTCTTTTTGCTTTTATCTGAAACTGATGGATTGGGTGGCGGCCCCTCCGAGGAGAGAGCCGGTGCGTGTAGAACGCGGGTTTCAGTTGCTTTCACAGGAAAAACTTGAGAGTTCGCCATCTGGTTGGCCATCTTCGTCCCCGGGGGAAGCTGCGCTTCCGCCAGGTTCGAAGAGAGGGCTTCGCAGGAGCTGGCTTACTCTTTAAACTTTGAAATCCTTACCTTAGTCGCTTCAAAATTGCCCGGGACGAAATGCTTTGTCGAAAAACGGCGTCGCATGACGGATTTGCTGGGTAGTCCATCTCGGACGACAAGAAAAACGACTGGATAAACTATTTTACCTGGAAAACGTCTGCGCGGGCAGACACATTAAAAACGAAAAAAAAAAAAACAATAAAATAAACTAAACTCACACACGGGCGGATGACGTTTCCCGGACAAACGGAGGGGGAGTGGGATTGCTCCGCACTCGTGGCTACAGGTGGTCGGGGGCTGTGGGCGCTCGTAAAGCACCCCCGACTCTTAACTCTCAAAAATACTCGGCTTCTTGCCGGACACTCTCTCTCTCACAGGACTAAGCCTAAAAATTACCAGGACGCTGCCTAAAAAATATACTACCAGGACGCTGCCTAAAAACTACCAGCCGAAGGCGCGACCTCCTCTGGGGGGACTTACCTGCACTCTTGCCACGAGCGACTTTTACGCGTCCTACCTACGAGTTGCTACGCGAACCGCTCGGTCCGCTATTTAACGAGTCCGACCTGCGCATGTCGAGACTCGAGGGCGGCCGAGTGGACCCAACTAACTATGCGGTTCCTACTGCTAAAGCCTATTTAAAATAAAAATTCCCGAAAGAAAGGAGAGAGGGTGGGGATGCGCTTGGGGCTACCAGAGGGGTGGGTCTTTTGAGTTGGCGGACGGCTTGGTACCTAATGCCGAAGGCCAACTCACACGAAGCTGCTACCAATAAGAGCGCCCCCTAAGCAACAACCCAAACGCCTCTACTCTTACACTATTTATTACGTGGGACAAAGCCCAAAAGCGTTAATACAATAAGGGAACAATCTAACGGGGCGGCAAAAGAGGGGGGAAACAGCATAAAAGAAGGGACGAGCAAAACGAAGGTACGGGGCGGAAAAGAACCTCACGAATGAGGGAAAACGGGCTATTTATAGGGAAATCTTGACCGCGGTCCCGCGTCAAGATTTCGCGCTAAAGTTGTCGGTCAGGCGATGGAGTAGGTGATGGCGAGAGAGTCCAGAGGTGCGCGAGAGCGCATTCGCATCGAGTCGTCGATGGGAGAGAGAGAGAGAGTGAGTCCGGCGGGAGACGCAGAGAGCGGGTCGGTGCGATAATCGATAATGGGGCGAACGGATGGAGTGTTCGAGAAGGTTTCAGGGCTAGGCGAGCCTAGACCTTACACTACCAAAAACTGTTTTTTCCTGCATGGAATGGGTTCTTAACACAATTCCAACGCGATGAATTGTTCAAAAAAATGGGTAGATAAGAACAAAAAAACATTTAGATTTAAACAAATTCAATGTTGGTCAAACTTTCAAAACCGCCAGGAAAAACCAAAATTATAAGCATAACCCTCGTGATAGGTCTCGAAATTTTCAGCAATCGGTCGGTTTTTAGTCATGTTTGCCTATTTCCGAATTTCCGAGTTTTTTCGGAAATATTTCCGTCGGAAAAGCTTTTCCGAAAAATATTTCGGAAACGTTTTCGACGGAAATCGTTTCCGAAAAATGTCGGAAATTTCGGAAATCCGGCAATGCCGATTCCCGTTTCCGCACAAGCCTGTCGCCTACTATTGGCTACATCTGTTTTATAGTCGCCGAATACATCATCCACCTCGCTCTACTGCAAACTCCCTGTAAAACCGTGTAGCACTTGCAAGATTTACTCGAGTTCAAGTTTAATTCCTTTTTTTCAACGGAAAATGACGTATCCACGACGAGTTGCAGTTAAAATTTGATGTTTCGCTTCAAAAAAGGCGCACTACTCTGTTGAAAATTGGAAATTGCCGTAGAGCGAGGCTGATGATGCATTCGCCGAGTATATTTGAATTTTCGTATAATTAAGCACTTCTCAAATTAGAGAAACATTTTTTCAACAAGTACGAAAACAAACAAAACGTTTATGAAACTTTTCCGCAACTTATCCGCGGTCGGTCATGTCCAATTTTTCAAACAAAGTCTACTAAAAAAGCTTTGTGAGCGATCGTATTCCCATAAAACTAGGAAAAAACATTGATAAATCTTCTTGAGACAGTTTACCATCCTCCGCTCATCCGCTCGTCAGCTGGCCGCTAACGGGCCCGTCGCGGGCCCGCCATCGTTTTGAAAATGAATGTCAGTATTTTCGATCAAAAACTCAACTAACTATTACTGCGTCGCGAAAACCAGTCAGAGAGGAGCGCGCAACTGGGCTGTGGTCTCGCCGCGAAAAGAGGGGGTCACAGCCGAGTCACAGCAGAGTCACAGCAGCGTCGCGCGCCTTGTCACAGCAGCGTCGCGCGCTCTGCTCTGACTGGTTTTCGCGACGCAGTAGTAGTGTCCTATGCGCAATTTTACATGGTTTAAAATAACTATAATTCATTTATAAACCCATTGGAAACAAAAATTTTTCAACCTGTCAGTCACCTACCAAATATCATAGCCGCCGCGGGCCCGCCAGTGGCCAGCGAGGGCACCCAAGCGCTGGCGGGCCCGTGGCGGGCCCGTAGCGTCTGAGTAGGCGCCGCGGGCCCGCGCGCGGTTCACCAGTGTTATTCAATATTTTTCCCAAGAATTTCTACATTTATTTCACTAGGAAAGTACTTTTTGGTACATTTTGGAAAATTCTGAAAAAAAATCAGGGTAATACTAGATTTTTTGGTGAATTTTTTGAGATATTAAAAATCCGCAAAATGTTTTCAAAAAAGTTTTTATGATCCGTCAAACTTTTTTCTATTGTTTGAGCACATTTTTACCTGTAAAATCCTACATTCCACACGATCGCCTTCGCTACACCAGCCGAAAAGTCTATCAAGACGCAGTTCGCTAAGAATGTCGAAGGGTGGCGAAACTGGGTGCGCTGGGAGCAGTGATACAAGGAGGCTGTGGGTTCGTTCCCCAGACTTAGTAAATTTTTTTTGCAATGTTTTGATGTGTATTTTTCGTAGCCGTAATACAGTCCAGAAATTTTTTAAAAATATTTCGAGTGTATTTTCTAGTACTCTTCGACCCAAGGAAGTGCCTAAAATCCAAAAAAAAAATTTTTTTTTCGTTTTTTTGGAAAAAAAATGCCATGCAATCGGTGGACAAAAATTCGAAAAAAGTTTGAAAAAAAAAATTTTTTTTTTGGGCTTAGGCTTTCAAATTTTTTTTTTGGGCTTAGGAATTAGGGAGAGGAGGACTAGAAAATACACTCAAAATATTTTTTAAAAATTTCTGGACTGTATTACGGCTCCGAAAAATACAGATCAAAATTTTGCAAAAAAAAATTTACTAGGTTTGGGGAGCGAACTCACAGCCTCCTTGTATCAGTGCTCCGAGCGCACCCAGTTGCGCCACCCATCGAAATTTTCAGCGACCTGCGTGTTGGTAGACTTTTCAGCTGGTGTATCGTGAAAACAAAAAAATTGCAACGCGGTGTTTGCGTACTTTTGAAAGTTTAAATGGCAATGAGAGAAATAGCATGGCAAATGAAGAGATTTGTTCCCATTTTCGTTTGAATTTTAAAAGTACGCAAACACCGCGTTGCAACTTTTTTGTTTTCTCAATAGCGAAGGCGACCGTGTGGAATGTAGGATTTTACAGATAAAAATGTACTCGAAAAATATTTAAAAAGTTTGACGGCTCATAAAAACTTTTCTGAAAACATTTTGCGGATTTTTAAAATCTCAAAAAATTCACCAAAAAATCTAGTATTACCCTGATTTTTTTTCAGAATTTTCCAAAATGTACCAAAAAGTACTTTCCTAGTCAGTTTTTTTTTACTATTCCTGTGAAATTATTGTCATTTTTATAATTAGAGATCAGGCTTTCTCGGAAATTTCCGAAAAGTCGGAATTCCCATGTCGGAAATTTCCGGTTCTGACAAGGGAACTCATTTTACATAAGCGTTGAGATTTTTCTGAAAATTGGTGGGCTGTTACTTCACACCATTGGCTATTGCGTCCCGCAAAAATTAGCTGCCCGTATGCAGAAACTGTGCGACGGAATTTGACACCTCCAAATGCTCGTCTAGTGGAGCGCACTTGCATAGTTCCTCGCGTCGCGCGGCGCTCATATATCAACGCCCATTGCGGGCACTGAGAATGTGTGCAGCGGTGGCCTAGTGGTGAGAGCTTGAGGACGCCAATCTGGTGGTTGTGGGTTCGATCCCCCTCCGCGGTTTTTATTTTTATTTTATTCTTTTGTATCTGCTCAGACTAAATCTTATGGATTTTTGTTTCGAATATCACAAAAAATTACATTTGCGTGTTGGAGTAGAACGTTGAAAACAAAATTAAAATTTCCTTTCTTTTTTTTCGAACTACTTTAAATTCGTTAGTTTTATTTAAATCCTTCGGCAAGTAACTTTTATCCAGAAAGTTCAGCGGCAAAACACCGGAAGCATGCGTGAAACCTTGAAAATGGGCGACCGGAGGGAGCTGGGCGGAAGCTTGCTTTGAATCTGTGGTTCAAAACAGAAAACAAAAAAAAAAGTGCACCAAGAGGTATTGAACCCAGGCCTCCAGGTCGGCGATCGAAAATGTAGACCACTACACAGGTAAACCGGCATGGCCGAATGGTGGTCCACTGGTGCGCCGCTCGATGCTCGAGTGACGGAACCACCAACGTTGGAATTAGCGGTTTTTCAATGGCTCACTTTTCACGCATCCGCGGCTTTTCAATGCTCGAGTTTCTCTCGTTTCTCCTTAAATAAACTGATCTCGATATTGAATCGAATACATTTATTAAATGTTTACCACAATTAGAAAAATAAAAGCATTAGGAAATAGTAAAAGTTTGTCTAACTGAAGCAAGTAGTTTAGTGTTTAAACTCGATGGTTGAATAGATACTCGAACTCGTTCCGATTGACTTTCTGCATTTGACCAATTGTCGGCAATATGCACATGCCGTCGCTGCAAAAAAAAAAAACATTTTATTTAATATTTTATTGATTTAAGGAGGTTTCTCATAATAATAAAAATCGCCTTATTTTTTATTGATTGAACCAAATTTTTTCGAAATAAGATGCAGTTTAAAATTGCATCTTTATTTTTATCAATAACCCCTTTCCGAAACCTCAAAATTTTAAATTTTTCGCCATAAGAGGAAACTGTCAAGAACTCCAAACGCCAATGATTCGTGGATTTTATTTTCGTCGCCAAATTATTTCAATTCACGTGTAAATTCAACGTGAAATGAAATAATTTGGCGAAGAAAATGAAATCCACGAAGTACTAAGTTTTGTGGAGCGCACTTGCTTTCTTCACGAATGGACAATACAATACGTTAATTCCTGGCTCTTCGACGTTTCAAAATAAGATCGTTTAAATCGTCCTGTTGCCATAATCCGGCCAAGGATACACGTTTCTAGATCATTTACCAGTAAATTCGAAAAAATTATCAAAAGTTTTCCAAAAATTTAACGCTAAATCAGGTCATTTTCGGCATGTACACGGCACACAAGCAGCCAGCTGCCAAGCAGTGATGCCATTGACAGGCGGCACGGCACGGCTGCTGTTTCTCGCAACAGCTTGCCATTTCGCGAAGCAGCATACTGAAAATTACCCGCGCGAGAGAACGTCGCTAAAGGTGAAAGGTTTCGGAACAGCTTATTTCAAAACGTTCCAGATCCTATTTCCCCTATATTTTCGATTTTTACAAGAAAACATCACCAGTTCACACTTTTATAACTCATCTCAGAATGAATACTTTTGTTGAATGAGATGTTCAAAATGAAGATCTCGGCGAGTTATACAACATAGGAACCATGTGTGTGCTCCTAACTGACAATATGTTCAAGAATTTGCCGAGATCTTCATTCAACAAAAATATTAACTCTGAGCTGAGCTATTCACCGGCCCGCTCTGGCTGTTTGTGAAATTTAAAGTGCACAAACGCCTCTTCAAAAAAAAAATTTGCATGTATTGTTTTAAAGGAAAAAATTAAGTAAAATTGAATTTTAAAGGGATTATTGGCTTATGCAGGTGAACTTTTCTGACGATTAATTTCTATGCAAAGCTGAATTTTAATTAATTAACATTTTACGGCATTCAAATGTACTTTAGCATAGGAATAAAATGACAAGTTCATCAGCATATCCCACAGTCATTATAAAATTAAATGTTACTTAATTTTTTTCTATGGAAAAAAAAATGATATTTTGGTTTTTTGCTCGTTATGCTTTTTTCGAAAAACTGGCGTTTGTGAACTTTTCGATTCCTTTTAAATTTAAATCGAGAAAAAAAACTCACTATTTCAATTTTCACCTCTCCTGTTAGCTCATGTTCCAGATTTCGCAGTTCCGTTGTCATTGTGCCCGGAAAATTGAAGAGTTGAAGTCTGAAATTGTTTTTATTTAATCTTACAACAACAACAAAAAGAACAAAATAATAAATTTGTTTCACCTACTAAGTGAGCATACGAGAGAAACATTGTCCATGATGCTTCACACGAAATAAACTGAAAAATTATGATTTTGGACATGAATTGGGTGAATAAATTTGAGTTCTGCAATCAATTAAAAAAAAAGAAAATTGCATCAGATCACGCGCTAGCGCTTACTAATATGAGACCGCATTGTACAATCGATTATTCGCACATCGGTGGCTCACCAATAACTTCGATTCTCTCGCCTCGCGCATCGTTCCTCATTCAGCGGTGTCTCGCACATTATTCGAACATCAGCGTCTGAATGGTTCCTGCTCCTTCACCGTACAGGCACCATTCGCGCATTACCGCCTATTGGGCCACCTGTCAGACTCAATTCATCCATGCCGGTTTACCTGTGTAGACCATCACAGTACACATTCTTAGTGCCCGCGATGGGCGTTTATATGATCGGCGCCAAAGGAGGAGGTATGCAAGTGCGCGCCACTAGACGAGCATTTGGAGGTGTCAAATTCCGCCACTGTTGCAGAAACAGCCTGAAAATTTCATTTTGAAAATTATGACCCAAATTCTTATTTTCATTCTTTATCACTAGTCTTATCAGATATCCTTATTTACTCGCCGCCATCCATTTTGCTCTCTTTTGTAACTTGCCTCTTGAAAGACTGTCGGCATGGAATTCGTAGCCGAGTGGTGGGAGGCGGTGTTATTAAGTCGGTGGTCTATAGTTCGAACCCCTTTGTGGACAAAGTGTTTTTGCTTGTCGTTAGAAAGACTCACAAAAATCCTACAAGTTTATGAAATTAAAATTTGGCGAAAATCTTTAAAAATGAAGTCCGCAAAATGGCTAAAAAAAGTTTCACTTTTTTTAAAAAAATTTCTATCTAATTGTAATTTTACTTGCTTTTTACTGTTATCATCATGCCGAATTTCCGTCAACTTACTACGTTATGAATCATCTGGATTCACATTTGAAGAACCAGCAAATGGAAATGAGGAATAGCCAAATGCATGTGGGAAACGCCTACAAAACTCACAATCAGTACTTCATGATTTTCATTTTTGTCGCCAAACCATTTCATTTCACGTTGAATTTACACATGAAGTTAAATTTTTTGGAAACCAAAATGAATACTTGTTTGCTTCACGAATGAACAATACAGGGTGGCCGATAAGTATAGGACGTTTTGAAAGTGCTCCCATTTTTTCAATTTGAGGATTTTTCGAGAACAACCTTTATTAAACAACAAAAAATAAGCAGAAAATTTGATTTTACAAGAGAATTTCGAAGTTGGATCCACGAGCTTTGACACAGGCTCTCAAACGTTTCTTCACCGAATTGACAGTGCGCCGCAGGTATCCGTCGTCGATCGAAGCCCATGCTACCTCGAGAGCGGCATTCAAGTCATCGACAGTAGCAAAAACTTTTCCCGCGATCTTCCCTTCCAACATGCCCCAAACGCTGAAATCCATCGGATTGAGATCCGGGCTGGAAGCAGGCCACAAGTTCTTGTCCAGGAATCCAGGGAAATGCGCCTCCAAGACGGCCAATGTCGATCTCGAGCCATGGGACGGTGCCCAGTCTTGTTGAAGGATAAATGGACCACCAGCAAAGTGCTGAGTGACCCAGGGTAACAAATTATCCATCAACACAATCTTTTGGTACACCTCCGAGTTGATTTTCACATTTCTTTCAATGAAAACCAACGGAGTTTTACCGGTTGCCGTGATACCGGCCCAAACCATGACACTTTTCGGGAAAAGGCGGTTATGGGCAAGACGACGTTTCGGAGACATGCTGTCATCCTTTGACAATAACTGTCTCTGGTTTTGACGGTTGGGAAGAGGTTCAATAGTGAAGATCTTCTCGTCTGTCCAGATAACGTCAGAGACGCGGCGCACTTGAAAGTGCTGGAGTAATTTTCGGCATTTTTCGAGTCGCATCGCTTTCGATTTGTCCGAGAGGTACTGTCCACGACGTAGTTTGTAACTTTTGAGCTTCAAGTCGTTCTTGACAATCGATTGGACAGTGGATCGGGCAATTCCAAGCTGTGACGCCATCCTATTGAGACTCAATCCATCATTTCGAATGATCCGTTTCTTGATGATTGCACGAGTATTCCGGGTGTTGACAGAACGTGGACGTCCGCTTTTTTTTACTTCAGAAGCATCTCCTCGCTTTTTGATAGCAGCGACAACGTTTCGAACCGTCGAAGACGAAATTTGAAGGCGTCGAGCGATCTCAGCACTTCCGAGGCCTCTCTTGAACAAGAGTTCAATGGAAGGACGATGAGGAGAACTTTTCATAGCTCGGCGATATGGAGAAGTGAGAATAAATGACTGAGAAGCTTACTTATATAGTCTCTGGACTTTCGAAAAGTTTCGAAATTTTTCGAAAATATCCCTTGGCACCGTGCCAGGGAACGCTGAAAGCGAGCGTCCTATACTTATCGGCCACCCTGTATTGTGTTTTCAATCGAGTTGCGACATCAAAACTTGTAACCTCGCTCACTTTTTTTCACGCAATAATTCAAAATGTACTAAAGTTTAATGTTCGCGTGAAAAAAGTAGGCGAGATTTCACGTTTTGATGACTCATCTCGATTGAAAATACGATAGAAATTTTAAAAAAAGTGAAAATTTTTAACCATTTTGCGGACTTCATTTTTAGAGATTTTCGCCAAGTTTTAATTCCGTAAACTTGTAGGATTTTTGTGAGTCTTTCAAACGACAAGCAAAAACACTTTGTCCACCAAGGGGTTCGAACTATAGACGACCCACTTAATAACACCGCCTCCCACCACTCGGCTGCGAATTCCACATCGACAGTCTTTCAAGAGGCAGGTTACAAAAAAGAGCAAAACTGATGGCGGCGAGGCAATAAGGATATCTGATAAGACTAGTGATAATAAATGAAAATAAGAATTTTGGTCTTAATTTTCAAAATGAAATTTTCAGCCTGTTTCTGCATACGGGTAGCTAATTTTTGCGGGACGCAATAGCCAATGGTGTGAAGTAACAGCCCACCAATTTTCAGAAAAATCTCAACGCTTATGTAAAATGAGTTCCCTTGTGAGGCAGTTTCACTTCGGAAAAAATTCCGTTCCGAGACAAAATGATTTCCGAATAAAATTCGGTTTCCGTCGTAAATAATTTTCGTTCCGTGTCGAAAAAAAAACGGGTTTTTCTGTCGAAATTTGGTACGAAAAATCTTTTTTTTTTTGGAAAAAATCCACAATGTCAGTGGCACAAATGTCAAAACCGGAGTTTATGTACCTTTTCGCAATTTTTTCGTGGAGATTTTCTGATTTTTATGGACCAATCTTTTCCGATTGGAAATCGGAACGAGAGTTTAAAATTTCGGAATTCCGATGGAAATCGGAAACAAAAACAAAAAATTCCGACGAAACTCGGAAGAGAAATTTTCATTTCCGAGAAAGCCTGTTCACAACTCACTGTCACTCACTTTCATGCCGCTTCCAAAGTTAAAAAGTTTCCTGAGATCGCGTTTTTTCTGCAGTCCAAAGTTGCACAAAAAATCCCAGAAATAACAGCGCGCCTGTTATTTCTCGGAACTTTGGACTGCAAAATTCGTGATTTCAGGAATTTTTTGAACTTTAGACGCGGCATTATTATGGATTCGTGACGTAGCGGCACGTTGCTGCAAGTTGTGTGCCAGCAAAATAAAAAAGGTTTGCAAAAAATGGTTTCCTCTCTCGCCGCCAAGAGCTGAATCGTGGCGAGATTAAATAATTGCTGACGCATAACTTGACACGCTGTCTCGCTACGTCACGAATCCATAATAACTTTGGGCACTGCATTAAAAATACATTTTAATTGCAGAGACGTTTCACGTCTTGCGAACTCGTGATATCTTTTTTTTTCAAGGTAGTGTCTTAACAACCCGCGATGGGAACTGTGTCTAGGATGTGCCCCGAAGAATCTACTGGCGCACGTATCGGCTGAGGCGAGTTACATCATATTCAAGGACTGTCGTTGATGTATGTCTGATTCCGTGTTTTTAGCGTAGCATCGGTGAAAGCCGCCGAGAACGATCTAGTATTTTTTACTAAAACAAACTTTATTTAGGTACGGCAACCGGAATGGTCATCTCGTACCTCAAATTCTAACGGTTTCCACTGCCCATTTGCTTGGAAATACAGGGTGGGGGAATAAATATGGAGCCGCATTCAAAACGGTGTAAAATCGTTCAAACATGAGATTGTTTTCTACAAATCTAACAAAATGTTCATTAAACAACGAGAAATAAGTGGCATTAACAGTTTTCAAATTGTCCATTTTTCGCCGCGATGACAGCTCAGAGTCTCTTCGGGTACGAGTCAATGACGGCACGCAGGTGTTGGCATTAAGATCGTCCCACGCCTTCTTCAAAAAGATTTTCAAGGCTTCTAAATTTGCGTTATTCTTTGTGGCAACTTGCTGGGTTAAATATCTCCACACTGCGAAATACATTGGTTTCAAATCCGGACTCGAAACAGTTCATTGAGGAAACCAGGGAAATTGGCTTTGCGCCACTGTTGAGAGGCTTTTGCACATGGAGCCGGTGCGCCGTCTTGATGGAAGATTCAATCACGATTTTCGAAATGGGAATGGGACCAAGGAAGCACTTCGGACTCCAAAATTTTATCAATGTAGTATTCCGGGTTGATTTTGGCTCCTTCATTCACGAAAACCAGTTGAGTCTTGCCATCTGCGCAGATTTCTCCGAAGACCATCATTGATGAAGAATGATACGTTCTATTAAGGCATTTGCTTTTCTGATAGGCAGACTGGAAGTCTATAGCAATGTTCCTGCTGTTCTGACCATTTGTATTGGCTTCCACGGTGAATATTTTCTCATCTGTGAAGAGTGCCCTCAGGTGCGTGCCACGTCGCGCTCTCAATGGTGGCAGAGCGGGGTGGTGAAGCGGCCATCATTACCGTCAAGTTTTATATTATTAGCAAAAACGTTGGAAAATAGTTAAAAGCAATATAATTCGTTAAAAAATAATATGATAGACGCGATGTGTATTTCTGCAAGCACCAACACTTACGCAAAGTCGCGGCTCCATATTTATTCCCCACCCTGTAATAAGTCGACTGAGCTGAATATTGTCGCCAGTTACTGTAAAAGCAACTCAGAAAGGACAGAATTCAGTATGAGTGAAGATTATTCCAATGGATGTTTTCGACACATTATCGTTCGCACCGGACAAGAGAAAGGTTATATAACATTGCTTTGGACAATCACTACTAAATATCTAAATTTAGGGGTGTTATAATGGATTCCCGTATTTCCCAAAATTTCAGATCAATCGGAGAATTTTCCGAGTTTTCGCGCAGTTTTTTGCCATTTCGTGAATAACCCCATTAAAGTAAAGCAGTTATTGACTCACTTGCAAAAGTGTCGAAAATTGATCTGGCGAGCGGCCGTGTACGTCTTTTTTGAAATTAACGTCATTGCAAGACCACCTTTCTGAAATTTGTTTTAGAATTATTTTGGGAAAAATCTATGCGTACCTTAATATATTCCTTGTGGGAATCGTTGCGTATTGACCGGCTCTCTTCACAAATTCGCCATAAGGTCCATGCAATTGGCATTGCTATAAACGTGCGTCGACGGTCTCTAAAAATTTTAACAAAAAATGGAAAATAAGCTTTTAAAAAACATATGTTGAGGCGGAAGAAAAGAAAATCGCTGATGCAAATCGACATTATTTATTATAACGCGGCCAGAAATGAAAAAAGGTGGCCATAAATGCAGGAAATTTCCCCTTTTTTTCTGAATCGCACAGTTTAATTTAGAAAAAAGGGGAAACATTTCAAATAAAAATAAAGATTAGCACTTGCTGAGACAATAGTAATACTGACCAATGCACTAACGACCGGGCATGTCTCGACGAGCGGACTTACAAAATCGATCAAATCGGCAACTCTATGTCTCGACAAAAATAGCGCCTAATAGGGTTATTCATGAGAAAAAAACGGTTTGTTTTTGTTTTTTTTTCCAATTCACGCGATGTCGAGAATTGTAAAAAAATACAGGTAGAGAAACGGGGGTCTCCCTGATATAGCATTGATATTGAAGAGACGCAGAAGGTGAGGAGTTCAAAGAAAGGGGGCAGTCTCTGTTTCTCTTCACTATCAATGCTATATCCCCGTTTCTCTACCTGTATTTTTTTTACAATTATCGACATCGCGTGAATTGAAAAAAAAACAAAAACAAACCGTTTTTTTTCTCATTTTCTCATTTTTTTCTCATGACCCCATAAACCTCGAAAATTTCTCTACACACCGCTTATAAATCTCAAAAATAACATCTACCGGCAAAAATTTACTAAAAAAAAAGCTGAAAATAGGAGAAAAATGACCAAACATTTTTAAAAAGGAGAAGAAATGGCAAAAAAAAATTTCGATAATTTAGGCTCAGCCCTTTTTGCAAGTAGCGCGTGCCTTTTTGCAATTCTTTTGATAATCTTCTCAAATTCTCTGAAGCAGAAAGAATTTTAAAATAATTTCAACAGGTTCTGAAAAGAATTCGTTTTAATTATCAGAATGCCACTCTTTCGATACACTTTTGCGGTTCACAATTCACCCTAGACTCTTTTGGGACTCTTTCCGCACCAAAACTCTTTTGAAACACTTTTCAAATTGCAATGTCCGACGTTTTCAGAATATACTTTAAGTTTAAATGATTGGGGTGTATGTTGTTTTATTTTATGTGACAGCGTTGTGTATGTCTGTATTAAATTGCTGTTATGAATTTTTTTTTTGTGCCTCGGAGGTGGGCTATTGTACATGCAGGGTTATTGCCATCCCAAGACCTGGTGTCCCGGTTACTGGGTCTTGAGGCCGCGTTTATATGAGGCGCTTATTCTCGGCTACTGTCGTGGGTTTGTCTGCTCACCCCCGTTTGCATTCCGGGGGCGTCTTGCAGGCCCCTAAGGAATTGGAGCACTGCGCCGACAGTCTGAGTGAGGTTCGGTGTGTAGGACGCGGGCATGCCGAAGCCATGATTCGTTAGTGTCCGCCATTCCCTTACCGATTGCCACGACTTCGAGACGGAGGTATGAGTAGTGGATTTATCGTACGGAGGTGACGAGCCTATTTCTGACGCCGGCTCACGCTACCCCATACCTGTTAGGAAAGAGTAGCTGTACACACTTTCTCAGTCCCCTTGCAACGTACTTGTATATAACGTAGGTTCGCGCACGTTCGAAAAAATTGTCTGAATTGGTTGATCGGACCTTTTCACTTCTTTCTAGGAGCTTGAACCTAAGTTTCCCGTCGACTCGGAACGCATCGACTGGCGGTGGCTAGTAACTGTCTTCTCCAACCGTTTGACAGTCGTGGGTGCCAGTTTTGGATTGTTTGAATGGTGAGAGTCAAGAGGGAATTCCGCGATTGCTTGGTTGCCAGAAAGCGCGTGCAATCGTTAGGTACGCCCCTATCTTGATCACCTAGTGGCCCTGCTAAGGTTGTGTCACTGTCACGTTTTCAGTATATGGAAATACGTTGACGGCGTGGTTCCTAGTATGAAACCAATATTCTATCATTGGTGGTTTATAGAGGCTCAAACAGAGTATTCCTGGCTAGGATCATGTCCTAGCTCTCCCTCTCTTTTTTCCCGGTTGTTATGGACCTATTCATAGGAGAAAAAAAACAAAAAAAACGTTTTTTTTCCTATTCATAGATGTAAAAAAACGACAAACAATGTCGAAAAACGAATGGTAAACAAGTGTTTATTGACCATGATAGACCATTGATAGTGAGGAGGCGCAGAAAAGGGGCGGAGTTTGCATGAACTAGTAAACAAGTCCGTTCCCACGGGGTTGTAAACATCTCTGTGCCTCCTCTCTATCAATGGTCTATCATGGTCAATAAACACTTGTTTACCATTCGTTTTTCGACATTGTTTGTCGTTTTTTTACATCTATGAATAGGAAAAAAAACGTTTTTTTTTGTTTTTTTTCTCCTATGAATAGGTCCATTACTAGTCTAGTTCAACCCTTACCATCGGTAGCGACCGACAGTGAAGCAACGCTTTGTTTGGAATCTGATGACGTGGAAGTATGAAGAAGACGAAGAAAAAGGAGAGATCTTGGAGATGTAAAATAGGAGACTCGGAAGGAAGATTGAATTGTACATGATGTTAACGTAAAAGGGATAAGGTGGTTCAGTGAAGGATGGAAGACGTATTGCCACTAGTTGATTTAGCGGTATATGTAGTGAAGAGTAAGGTGACTCCTTGTTCGATAAGATAGAACTGTTTTGTTTTTGGTTTTTTATTTTTATTTTATAAGGCAGTGAGTGAACAACAACAAAAAAAACGATATGTTAATAACAGAGGTGGAATGCGAGAATAATAAAGAGATCGGAGATCGGGATGTACAGTGCGTAACATAGGTATAAGCGCACCCCCAAAAATGCATGGTACTGCGTTTGCATGCAATCTGAAGACTCGGGACCTTGAAAATCGTAATCAGCATGCAAAATTACCCCAGGACTACAGAGTCCAAGTTAATATTCACAAAACTCTTGTAATTTGACTAATAAGTCTAAAAAAACTGCTCCTGCAACCGTAACATAAGTATAAGCGCACCCCACATAACATCGGAAAAACTCAAGAAAAACACAAGTTGATAATTAGTAGCTGTACCATTAAAGTTTATAACTCCATAATCACGGTTGGACATAGAATTAGATACGCCTAAGATGTCTTAGGCAGTGTTGTTTTTGAATTCCTGCTCCAGGATACTCTACTCATAAAGAATGGCGACCTCGAGGGCAGCAATCGGCTAGAATGGTTTTTCTTGGTTGTGAAATCGACGAAGACCAGTCCGTTGATGTTATGCAATAGGTTCTAGTCCAGAAAGAATCCTGGACAAGTGAAAACATCGCGGTTTTTAATCTTGAGCCAGTCCACTGGCATGCGTGGATGCGTTATCTTGTTGGAAGATGAGGCCATATCGACGGAGGAACAAGAGGAGTTGCTGTTTTGGGATGTTCTGACATAAATTCAAGTTGAGTAGCTTTTATGCAAAATGTATTATTAGTAAACCAGAAGAATAAAAACACCGGACACCATTATGCCTCTTTCTCCAAATTCACGTTTTGAGAAATCAAATGGATCCTAGAAGAGATTGTACCAATCGTATTCGTAACTACCCGCGTTGTTTGAATTGAACTTTTCCAATCAGAAAAGCCAATTTGGAACAAATAAGATTTGGTTTGAGAGTTTTGGTACCAAACAATTACTGAATTCGAATTTAAGTCAAAACCACAAATTGTTTGACCGTCGGTGAGTTGCGGCGCAGGTCTCAATCAGAGATGAGCGGAATTCCGTCTTCCGTCTTCCGTCTTCCGTAGTTTTTTTTGTTCCGTCTTCCGTCTTCCGTCTTCCGAAAAAAAAAATGTGTTCCGTCTTCCGGCTTCCGTCTTCCGAAAAAAGTTTTCTATTCCGTCTTCCGTCTTCCGTCTTCCGAAACTGAAAATTTTTCTTCCGCTCATCTCAAATGTTTAGCGTGTTCAGTTGTTTTTTGTGTGCGCTTCTCGGATGAATTTCTTCAAGATTTCCAATTAGTGCTTTGTTCATTTGGAATCAACAAAAAAGGGCATATATTGCAATCTCCTTATTCTCAGAAATTACGAAACAGATTTCCCAGAATCACCGTCATTTTGTCGATAACTTATTGGTGCGAGACATGGACGAGGAGTGAGAAATGAAAAACATTGAACGAGCAGTTACAAACATTTTTGAATTTCAAATCAACCACCCAGTCGTCGCTCAGAAAGATGCTCCGCGTCATTTCGATTCGAAATTTCACCCAAATCAAGGTCTAAACGCGACATGGAGTGCTGGCGACTATCTTTTTTCAAATTTGTTTTTTTTGCGTCAGAGCCCAACGAGCTGCGATCGCGACACGTGGCAAAGCGGTTTATTGTCCCGTGATTCTATCAAAGAACGTTTCTATGTCAAAGGTGCCGTTCTTATACAGCGTTTACGGTATTTATCTTGGCCGTACTTGGGACATCCCATTGAGGCCGTACTTGGGAAATCCCATTGCAATCCGATTTTCTCTATCTTCTGCCTCTTTCACAGAGTTCGCGAATAAAACAACGTCGTCTGCAAATTCCAAACGGTGAATTGATTCTCCATTGATGTCGATTCCGGTCTTATCATCCTCACAAGGTGCTGGGTCTAGCTCATCCAAGATCGCCTGAAGAGCCAGCGCGAAGAGTAGTGGAGACGACGAATCTCCTTGACGTACTCCTCTCTTGATCTTAAACTTCATCTTCTTGTTCAGAACGTTCAGCTCATTAACATTGTCGAAAGCACACGTAAAATCCAGGAGAACCGCTACGAGAGGAATCTTGAATTCGGTGCATTTTACCCACATCTGCGAGACGACTTGAATGTTGTCTGCGCATCATCTTCCACGTCTGAATCCTGCTTGTGATTCTTCAAGGTAATCTTTTCTTTTGGCGGTGATCCTTCTCGTAAGGATTTTTGTGAAGAGTTTTGAGACGATTGAAGACAATGCAACCGGACGATAATCTGTCAATTTCTTCGCTTTCGCGGTCTTGGGAAGGAGATAAATCTTCACTGTCTTCCAGTCTTCCGGTGTCCTCCCGTTCGTTAGGACTTGATTCAGTGCGGTTGTGAGATGATGAGCTATGCTCTAATTTCCCAGCTTTAGTTGTAGCATTGTAATCTCATCCGGTCCTGGCGAAATGTTCGTCTTTGAGGTGACTATTGCGTGTTCGACCTCATGTTGGAGAATTTCCGGGTCATCTGGATGGGTGTATCTGGATCGTGGTTCTCGCGTCGTCGCTGCGTACAGATTGGAGAAGTGAGTGAGAACTAGCTTCCTGATCTCGGGTCGATTGTATGTCGTTGATCCATCCGGCCGTTCTAAATTCGTGAACGGGGAGGACTTGAGTGTCAGTGCTCGCTCCAGATACACCGCTCCAGAGATATACTGCTCCAGACGCTCCAGATACACAGCTTTTACGATATTTATCACTTGGCTTTTTTCCAACTCTATGGGCCTGTTTTACTTACTTGTAGGCCTGTTTTATGAAATTCGTAAAATTTGTCTGCTTCCGTCTTCCGTCTTCCGTTTTCCGTCTTCCGTAGTTTTTTCTGTTCCGTCTTCCGTATTCCGTCTTCCGAAAAAAACATTTTATTCCGTTTTCCGTCTTCCGTAGTTTTTTCTGTTCCGTCTTCCGTATTCCGTCTTCCGAAAAAAACATTTTATTCCGTCTTCCGTCTTCCGTGTTCCGTAAAAAAAATGTTCTTCCGTATTCCGTCTTCCGTCTTCCGTAACTAAAAATTCCACTTCCGCTCATCTCTGGTCTCAATACGGCTCATTTGATATTGGGATCACTTTTTTCTACTTTCCCATACGTTTGCTTGTAAACTATGACGTTGAGTTCTCGTTTGGTGCCGTAGCACGTCTTTAGAGAGCATGAAACTTGTCGACTAATGTTGGTTTTTTTCTGACAGGCGGCTTTGGCGGCATCCCAAACTTTTCGTAAAGGTTCTGATTTCTCATATAATAGTTATTGCACGTCGTTTAATGATTCTGGAGCTTCACAATTACTCAGTTCGACCATCTGGCCGTGTTGAAAGCTTGGATTTGCGTTTTCTCGGTTTTTGACTGATTTGTGCCACGTGGCATGATTGAATGATCTTTTTCGGTTTTGTTTTTACTGTGAGGAAGTTTTTTGTTAAATTCTGAAGGTACGTGACAACACTCATTGACTGTTTTCAAAAAAATTTTGAGTTTTTTCATCTGTTTTGGTAGGTGCGCTTATACTTATGTTACGGTTGCAGGAGCAGTTTTTTTAGAATTATTAGTCAAATTACAAGAGTTTTGTGAATATTAACTCGGACAATGTTGTCCTGGGGTAATTTTGCATGCTGATTGCGATTTTCAAGGTCCCGAGTCTTCAGATTGCATGCAAACGCAGTACCATGCATTTTTGGGGGTGCGCTTATACTTATGTTACGCACTGTATTTAAGAAACAACTCAACAAGGAGCAGTCGGCGGTGACGGGTGTCTGGGCTGACCGGCATGCTCATTTACACGATCCGGCTCGAGGTGCAGCTGCCACCTGCGCCTCTGAAGTGGGTGGTCTGGTGGGTTTTGGGCGAGTCAACAACGGCTCCGTGTTGGCTGACGATGCTGCACTCAGTGGAGCATGGTGGTTCTGCAAAAAACCATTAGAAGGTCTAACCGTTAAAAGTGTGCTCACCTTTCTTTTGTAGACCATTTTATTGTGACGGTCTTCACCATGTCGCGTAGGGCAAGCGAAATCAACGTGACGTGCTAATTCCGGTTTTCCGTGTGCCACAGCATATGGTTGGCACCTGCAGCACGGGTGGTGTCTGGATTGGCAAGTGGTCCCTGGGGGGACTACTTTCCCGCATTCACCGCATCGTCCCGCGGCTTGTAGTGCTTCGGCTCTTTCGGGTCCGGTGACAAACTGGTCACAATCCCTCTCCTGGTGTGGACCTGAGCAAAGACCGCAAGAGCTTTCTTTTTGTGTCCGATCTTCGGAGTCGTCGGCCTTTCTCTTGCGTGAATCGGGATTGCCATCTCGTGGGCCATGCTGTAGCGGTGCAGCGTGTGAAAGCATTCTAGCCATTAAATCTTTTAGAGCTGACAGCTCTCCCATTGTGGCCGCAGGAAAGTGACCAAGTGAGAGTTTTGTGAGCAAGACGACTCGCTCCTCGAGGATCTTCAAGTTCTGGCTGGTCTGGCGAGCCTCCTTGCGAGCCTTGCGAAGAGACTCAGACAGGTGTTGACCCATCTGGTGCACGTATTCCTCGAATACGTTCTCGTCTAGTCTTTTGGAAACTCGTTCGACGCCGGCATCCAGCCGCTTCATTCCAGCCTCTATACGGAACAGATGAGCCAGGTTCTGATCCAATCGACGCGACTGGTCTGTCACCTCTGCCCTCATCGGCTCCAGTCCCTCCTGGACAGCCACCCAAGGATCCTGGTAGCCCTCCTGGTTGTTCTGCCAAGACTCGTTTGACTCTGAAGAACGCACAATGTAATAAATTTATGTATATTTATTTAATTTTATTATTATTTTTTTTTGTGTTGCGAAAGTTTGTTTATTTTTACCGTATTGAGTAGTGAGAGGAGCTTCGCTTTCCCCTGGAATCCACAGAGCCGCTGGTGAGTATGTCGGAGCGGTTGGGCGAAGCAACTACTCTCAAAGGTCTAACGTCCATGTCCATCGGGAGCCGCCAAGATGATCGCCGTCTGGGAAAAAAGGGAAATACTTACCATTTCTCGCACTCCAACTGCCCGCCGATCTGATCCTGCGTCCCGATCCTGTCTCCGGTTTCGTGGTGTGTCAATGCGGCAGCAAACTCCGTTGGCGGCGAGTGGCGAGTCCTTGTTCTGAGGATTAAATATAAATCTCCATCGGAGATTATGGCCTACTGCGTAGACCGTTATCGATTTTGCGCTACGCGAGATTTCACCGCAAATTTGCATTTGATGTGTTCAATTCTCGCAGGACCTGGGTCCGACTCGGTTCTATCCTAGGGCGGTTTAGCGAAACCGCACCCAAGAGCTGGTCGATGCACCATGTCGAGGGATCAGCATGGAGGCGAGTCGACGACCTCGCCGATTCCCCGATACTCCGGGGGTACGACAGAATAGAAATAGGCGAAATAGAAATGCTACAAAATAGAATTGCTACAAAATAGAACTGGAAAAAATAGAACGGCTACAAAATAGAAATGAGCGGAATAGAACAGCGCGAAATAGAAATGTGACAAAATAGAAATGGGCGAAATAGAAATCGGTGTGATGGAGCGCGTTTGCATTATTCTTCGAATTTTCCGATTATTATAGGATTTTTCAGTAATTTTCAGATATTTTACGCACTTAACAACATCGAAAATGAAGAAAGGTATAAAATCAATGCAGTTCCAGAAAAAAAAATGGAAAATCGGCGAAAAACTGAGCAATTGAAAAAATAATGCAAACGCGCTCCATCGCCAAAATTTGTTCTATTTTGTAGCATTTCTATTTCGCTCATTTCTATTTTGTAGCCGTTCTATTTCGTAGCATTTCTATTTCGCTCAGTTCTATTTTTTCCAGTTCTTTTTTGTAGCATTTCTATTTTGTAGCATTTCTATTTCGCCTATTTCTATTCTGTCGTACCCCCGATACTCCCAGGTCCGAGGGAGAAACAAACACAACAAGGCGGTTGATAAGCGGTGTTAAACACGGAATTGCGAAAATATAAGATTTATTAAGGAATTTTAAAAGAAATTTATGAGACATTTATAAGGGAAAAAAACCCCGAATTTCCGGAATTCCGACGCGCGATTCGCGGAGAACACGGGTAAAAAACCACATGTGCACCTCTCAAAGGCGGATGAGAATACGACCCGACAATTGCTCGTCACGTGAAGTTCCGGCCGACGGGCCAAAGGAGCGACAAATGGGGGAAAAAATCAATAAGTTACCAGCGGTAACTTGTTAAGTCGAGGTTACAACCCAGGGTTGCGCGTAGCAAAAAAAGGGGAAGGTCGGCGGACCTCGAACCCGCGCGACAGAAAAAGAGGGAGCGCGCGACGGCAACCCTTGTCCAGAAGAGCAAGAGAGAGAGAAAAAACAACAACAACTAATTGTAAGCGAGGGGAACCCTCCCCTCTCGGGCACTCAGCGCGCGGGCACACACGCACGCTACCGTAAGCGCGGGCACACACGCACTCTACCGTAAGCGCGGGCACACACGCAGCGACGCGAGCCTTGCGCGGTAATTAAAATATTGTTTTTGATAAAGGTGAGCAGATTTCACTGTGGAGAAGAGTTTTGAACAAAGGGAAAGTATCTATTGATAGAGAGGGGGTTACCGAAGGGTTTTGCGTGGCTGAGAGAAGAAATTGTTTCAAATGGGGCAATTTCGGCGAGGCCAATGCAAAGGAGGTTTGTGGGTTCTGCTTTATCGGGGCAGAATCCACAACATTCTATACCGTAGCACCCCCGGTAAAATTTTTCAAAAAAAAAAAATTTTTCGTACCAAATTTTCAACAGGAAAACAGGTTTTTTTTCTACCATTGAAAAAAAACTATTTCCGACGGAAACGAAATTATTTTCGGAAATCATTTTGTCTCGGAACGGAATCGGAAATTTCCGAGAAAGCCTGCTCCCGAGTACGAGAGAATGTCCGGAAGTATTGTTTCCATTATTTCCAAAAAGTTTCAGGCCAATCGGAGCATTTTTCGAGTTTTCTCTGAATTTTTTGCTGGTTTCAGCTATTTTTGCTATTTCGTGAATAATCCCATAAGGAAGATTGTCTCAAAACCAGGCTTTCTCGGAAATTTCCGAAAAGCCAGAAATCATGTTTCTTATTCGAATAATTATCGTGGCTGGATGAGATTCGTAAATTTTTTGAGGAGATCCGTAAATTTCCTTGGAAGACCTTCTTTTACAAATCTGACGAGGAAACTAACAAACCTTACGAGGAAATGCACAAATCTCACGAGAAATTTTACGAATCTAATCCAGCCATGATAAAAATCGGAATCGGCCGTCTGAGTTAAGTAGTTTTTTACTTTGTACGCACCATAATACGGTCCATTGAAAGAAATATAAAAACATACCAGATGTTCGAATTATACTTTTTGCCGGAGAAAAGTTCGTCAAATTCCTCTTTGTGCCCGTCATGATTGATGTCTGAATTTGAAATGTTTAAGTAATTTATTTTAATCAAAACTTACTATTTATCAGCATGTCACCCTTACCTCTGGAGTAGTTTAATGCGCATTGGTCCAGTAGTAGCTGAAAAAAACACCTAAAAAAAAAAGTTTTTTTCACTAATTTTTTTTGCACTTTTTTTGTTGTTTACGCTTTGAATATGCGTTTCTGAGCATTTATCGATGCCCGGAAAGTTCAGCGGCAACGCGCCGGAAGCATGTGTGACATGTTTCAAATTGGCGACCGGAGGGAGTTGGGCGGAAGCATGCTTTGCGGGATGATTTTTTGTGATTAAAAGTCTAAAGATGAGCCTAAAAATATAAGAAAAGGTTAGCCGATTAAACATTCAAAAGGGTCAAAGCAAGCTTCCACCCAGCTCCCTCCGGTCGCATATTTGAAAAGTATCACACAAACTTCCGGCGCGTTGCCGCTGAACTTTCCTGGCTAAAAAATAATGCAGAATGAGATTAATATATGAAACAAACCAAAAGCGATGCGAAACCGCACAAAAAAAACGAAAAAAAAATTTTTTTGGGTGCCCCCCCCCCCCCCCCCCAACCCGCATAGCGCCGACAAATCAACGCTTGCTGGAAAAAGTCGAAAACGAATTTAATTTTCGATTTTTTTTTTCGAAAATTCGAAATCTCGATTTTTTTTTCGGTTTTATTTTTCGAAAAAAAATTTTTCAACCTCCATTCTCGAGTTATTTTTTCGAAAATTCGAAAATAAATCGAAAACGATTTTCGAGCGAGCAGAAATTAGATCAATAGTATGTTAAAGTTCGCTAAATTTCAAAGGATTAACGAAAAACAACATTTTATCGAGAAAGAAACACAAAAATCAAAAAAGGCAAATGAAATGGTGCGTTTATTGTTTCACATAAGTGGAATATTTTTCCTAGAAGTGGAATATTTTTCTGAAGAAACAAAAGCTTTGAAAAGTTATCACTGCTCAGAAGTTTTCTATTGTCACTTAAAATTAATCGAGCAGTTGAAAAAAGGCGTTCGACTTCAGAAGTACTCCCGGGAGCGCACAGATACTCTTTTGAAATTTTCTGCAAATTGGGAAAACTGTTTGCACTGCTACACCAATATTCAAAAGGCGAAATTTGCAAATCAATCGGCTCAGTCATCCATCTGTCGAATTCCTGAAACAATGTTATTCTAAAGGCAGCAAAGGAAAAAGCTCACCCCAACTAAAATTGACCGCTTTTCTCCAAGCCTGGGTTGTGCCTTAAATGTGTTTTTCTGAAAAAAAAAACTTTACTTCTTATTTACTTGTCAAATTCCAAAGAGACCTCCATGAAGCGGTGAAACGGATTTTTAAATTCATCACTGGCACTGAGGTCAGATTCAACTTCATCGTCGCTAGAAATCCCGCATTTTTCGAATAAAAGTTTCATAAATCTGTCTTTAGACTCCTTCGAAACAAACGTCCCCTAAATTTTAAATTCTAGATGTGCGCTCAAATTAATCATACTAACCTTTAGTCTAGGATCTAAAATTGATCCAAATACTAGAAATTCATTATTCTCGTATTTTTCGAGCTCTGTTTTCCGTTTTTTCGACATTGCTTTGTTAGCCGTCTTAAACTTTTTGCTGCTTTCCAAGTCGTCAATGATGACTTTGCAAAGCGGGATGGTTACACTACTTGACATTCCGCGATCCTGTTATTCAATAAACGGTCGTTATCTATGATACGCACAAACCCGATTTTATTTTTGCTTCCCAAATTATTTCAATTAACGTTGAATTTACAAGTTAAATAAAATAATTTGGAAACCAAAATGAAAATCACGTAGTACTAAACTTAGTTCAGCGCGTTTGATCGTCGCGGGGGGTCAAAAATACATCAAAATATGAAACTTCTCCCTACTTTTTACCCGGTAATTTTAGAATAACACAAAGGTTGCGTGTTCACGCGTGAAACAGTGATCGGTGATTAATTTTTCAAATGTAGCAATTTGATAATATTTTAGTTAGGCTAGGTTTTCACATAATTAAGTTAGGCTAAGTGTTCACCTGAACAAGCTTCACTGCCTCTGCAATTGGTTGTAACATTTCCAGCGCGGTCTCCATAAGTTTCCAGTCAGCATCCGTTAGCTGAGGCCAATCGTCATGTTCTAAGAGAATCAGTTTTAAAGGATCACGTGATTTCAATGTTCTTTCGAAAACAGCATGTGCTGAGCTCCACCGAATCTATTAAAAATATACGATTTTTTATAAAGTAATTTGAAAATAGCCCTAACCTGTGTATATTTTTTCAAGAAAAGCACTGGAATTTCAAGCAAATCGTGAAGTTCGTTCCATTTTCTACGGGCAGTTGAAGATTTGTTCAATTTCGAACAAATCTTTCTAATTTTCTCTAACGCTTCCAATAAACCAGGAAACGATTCTATAGCGATTTTCGTCGCCAAGTGAAGTTTATGAGCAACGCAATCGTAGTGTGGTATGCGAAATTGATCTGCTGCTTTTACTACGTTTCTTGCTCCATCCCGGACAATCACTTTAACTTTTTCCTCAATTCCAAAATGATCCAAATTGTGTTTGATTTTCTCGAAAAGAAAAAATCCCGGTATGCCATTGATGGTTTATGTCGATTACACCAATCAATCTAAAATTCAATTTCGAATCTTTCACAAAATGAACTAGCACTCCAAGGCATTCGTGTTTATTAGAACTGTCCGACCATCCATCAAAAGATATGGCAATATTTTCAACTTGACGAAGCTCCATCATCAATCTACGTTCGTACTCTTCGTATAGCTTTGGAACTTCATATCGCGTGAAATGTGCGGAATAGTAGAGGGAGGATGGATACTCCCCTATTCACGCTTTAATTAGTGCGATAGGATGTTGATAACACGGTTTGCTCGCAGAGAACCATTTATTTGGGGAATGGAAAGTCTAGTTAAAAACCATTCCGACCCTTTTTGTGCGCTACAACTTTGCATGTAGCGCTGGGCTTCTCTGGTATTGACAATATATAAAAAAGAGCGAAGATATATAAAAAAAAGACAAAGCCGAGGAATTTAAACGAGTAGGAAAAGGCCAACGCGGTTGCCAACGATTGCTCTTGTATTGTAGTAGTCGCAGCAGAAGAGACGAAGGAAAAGAGGAGAAAAAAGACTTTGAAACGACGGTTTATATTGTGGCTCGGAAGCCTATAGTATTGTGGTCTTGCGACCTATCGGTACCGTGTTTCGAGACGACGAATGACCTGGAGCCATGTCGACTCGACACGTTAATTATTTTAGGCCCGCTTTCGCGGGCGCGGTAGATTCTCAGAGTCCAGCAGGGCGCGGCTGCCACAGCAGGGCGCGGCTGCCACAGCAGGCGCGGACGTGACCGCGACGCTGTAGGAGCGGCCGCCGGCCGCCGCAGGAGCGACGAGAGAGTGCGCGAGACAGCGAGAGGGTTTTTATTGATTATTGTATTTTGTACTCTAACGTAAATCGCCGACACGAATTGGGAGCCGCTGCAAGTGCGCCCTATTGCACACCTCAAATACGCGCGAGATTCAAATTTAAAACATTTTCGGCAATGAAAATGAGCACGGTCTCCCCGTCGGGAAATGTGCCATGTGGTATCGAGAAAAGCGATGTACTCTGCGTCTCACCGAAAATAGTGTAGCGATGAAGCGCGTTTGCATTATTTATGCTGAAAATTTTTGCAAAAAACTTGAAATACATCGCAAAGGAGTAAAAAGAAAAACTAGAACTTCCGATTTTCAGAATATACAGAGGAAAAAATTGGCTATAATATTTTATACAGGTCGTCACTCATCGATTTTTCTGGACACCGATACACTGATCTGAAGAAATTTACTTAAAAAAACAACATTATACGGAATATTAGCGAGTGTTTTTAGTGGTATTTGTTTTAACTTTGAAGAAAAAGACTCGATGTGTTGTTTCGGCAAAGGAAATGCCAAAAAAATCGGATTATCGTGAATAATGGGTAACCTGAAGATATGGTGAAGTGATTGACCTCATCGAAAAATAGGAAGACGTTTTTTTTAATAAAAATCTGTTTCCAAGAGATTTTGAAGATTGATGAAATCTTCAATTTAAGATGTCGATGGACCGATTTGGTCAAAAAATGATAGAGAAAACTCAAAAAGAAATTTAACGTTGAAGAATTGAGTTTTTCGTTATTTTTCATACGTGCAACCAAACCATACATTTTTTCGAAAATCTGCTTCCAACAGTTTTTTTTTAATATTTTAAGCTCCAATTCAAGCGGTTGATTGGTGATTTTGGTCAAAAACTGAGGGAGAAAACTCAATTTGAAGTCAGAAATCCACTATAAAGGGGTTATTGATGATCGGGGTGCTATTCTTGGTCAGTGCGAAAAAATCATAAACTTTTTCAAAAATCTGGTTCCAACAGATTTTTCTAAATATTTTAAGCTCCAATTCAAGCGGTTGATTTGTGATTTTGGTCAAAAACTGAGGGAAAAAACTAAATTTGAAGTCAGAAATCCACTATAAAGGGGTTATTGATGATCGGGGTGCTATTCTTGGTCAGTGCGAAAAAATCATAAACTTTTTCAAAAATCTGGTTCCAACAGATTTTTCTAAATATTTTAAGCTCCAATTCAAGCGGTTGATTGGTGATTTTGGTCAAAAACTGAGGGAGAAAACTCAATTTGAAGTCAGAAATCCACTATAAAGGGGTTATTGATGATCGGGGTGCTATTCTTGGTCAGTGCGAAAAAATCATAAACTTTTTCAAAAATCTGGTTCCAACAGTTTTTTCTAAATATTTTAAGCTCCAATTCAAGCGGTTGATTGGTGATTTTGGTCAAAAACTGAGGGAGAAAACTAAATTTGAAGTCAGAAATCCACTATAAAGGGGTTATTGATGATCGGGGTGCTATTCTTGGTCAGTGCGAAAAAACCATAAACTTTTTCAAAAATCTGGTTCCAACAGATTTTTCTAAATATTTTAAGCTCCAATTCAAGCGGTTGATTGGTGATTTTGGTCAAAAACTGAGGGAGAAAACTCAATTTGAAGTCAGAAATCCACTATAAAGGGGTTATTGATGATCGGGGTGCTATTCTTGGTCAGTGCGAAAAAATCATAAACTTTTTCAAAAATCTGGTTCCAACAGATTTTTCTAAAAATTTTAAGCTCCAATTCAAGCGGTTGATTGGTGATTTTGGTCAAAAACTGAGGGAGAAAACTAAATTTGAAGTCAGAAATCCACTATAAAGGGGTTATTGATGATCGGGGTGCTATTCTTGGTCAGTGCGAAAAAATCATAAACTTTTTCAAAAATCTGGTTCCAACAGATTTTTCTAAATATTTTAAGCTCCAATTCAAGCGGTTGATTGGTGATTTTGGTCAAAAACTGAGGGAGAAAACTCAATTTGAAGTCAGAAATCCACTATAAAGGGGTTATTGATGATCGGGGTGCTATTCTTGGTCAGTGCGAAAAAATCATAAACTTTTTCAAAAATCTGGTTCCAACAGATTTTTCTAAATAGTTTTGTTTTCTCCGTTATCTTTCGACCAAAATGGTCAGTCGACCACTCAAAATGGAGCTAAAAATATTTAGAAAAATCTGTTGGAACCAGATTTTTGAAAAAGTTTATGATTTTTTCGCACTGACCAAGAATAGCACCCCGACCATCAATAACCCCTTTATAGTGGATTTCTGACTTCAAATTGAGTTTTCTCCCTCAGTTTTTGACCAAAATCACCAATCAACCGCTTGAATTGGAGCTTAAAATATTTAAAAAAAACTGTTGGAAGCAGATTTTCGAAAAAATGTATGGTTTGGTTGCACGTATGAAAAATAACGAAAAAACTCAATTCTTCAACGTTAAATTTCTTTTTGAGTTTTCTCTATCATTTTTTGACCAAATCGGTCCATCGACATCTTAAATTGAAGATTTCATCAATCTTCAAAATCTCTTGGAAACAGATTTTTATTAAAAAAAACGTCTTCCTATTTTTCCATGAGGTCAATCACTTCACCATATCTTCAGGTTACCCATTATTCACGATAATCCGATTTTTTTGGCATTTCCTTTGCCGAAACAACACATCGAGTCTTTTTCTTCAAAGTTAAAACAAATACCACTAAAAACACTCGCTAATATTCCGTATAATGTTGTTTTTTTAAGTAAATTTCTTCAGATCAGTGTATCGGTGTCCAGAAAAATCGATGAGTGACGACCTGTATAAAATATTATAGCCAATTTTTTCCTCTGTATATTCTGAAAATCGGAAGTTCTAGTTTTTCTTTTTACTCCTTTGCGATGTATTTCAAGTTTTTTGCAAAAATTTTCAGCATAAATAATGCAAACGCGCTTCATCGCTACACTATTTTCGGTGAGACGCAGAGTACATCGCTTTTCTCGATACCACATGGCACATTTCCCGACGGGGAGACCGTGCTCATTTTCATTGCCGAAAATGTTTTAAATTTGAATCTCGCGCGTATTTGAGGTGTGCAATAGGGCGCACTTGCAGCGGCTCCCAATTCGTGTCGGCGATTTACGTTAGAGTACAAAATACAATAATCAATAAAAACCCTCTCGCTGTCTCGCGCACTCTCTCGTCGCTCCTGCGGCGGCCGGCGGCCGCTCCTACAGCGTCGCGGTCACGTCCGCGCCTGCTGTGGCAGCCGCGCCCTGCTGTGGCAGCCGCGCCCTGCTGGACTCTGAGAATCTACCGCGCCCGCGAAAGCGGGCCTAAAATAATTAACGTGTCGAGTCGACATGGCTCCAGGTCATTCGTCGTCTCGAAACACGGTACCGATAGGTCGCAAGACCACAATACTATAGGCTTCCGAGCCACAATATAAACCGTCGTTTCAAAGCCTTTTTTCTCCTCTTTTCCTTCGTCTCTTCTGCTGCGACTACTACAATACAAGAGCAATCGTTGGCAACCGCGTTGGCCTTTTCCTACTCGTTTAAATTCCTCGGCTTTGTCTTTTTTTTATATATCTTCGCTCTTTTTTATATATTGTCAATACCAGAGAAGCCCAGCGCTACATGCAAAGTTGTAGCGCACAAAAAGGGTCGGAATGGTTTTTAACTAGACTTTCCATTCCCCAAATAAATGGTTCTCTGCGAGCAAACCGTGTTATCAACATCCTATCGCACTAATTAAGGCGTGAATAGGGGAGTATCCATCCTCCCTCTACTATTCCGCACATTTCACGCGATATGAAGTTCCAAAGCTATACGAAGAGTACGAACGTAGATTGATGATGGAGCTTCGTCAAGTTGAAAATATTGCCATATCTTTTGATGGATGGTCGGACAGTTCTAATAAACACGAATGCCTTGGAGTGCTAGTTCATTTTGTGAAAGATTCGAAATTGAATTTTAGATTGATTGGTGTAATCGACATAAACCATCAATGGCATACCGGGATTTTTTCTTTTCGAGAAAATCAAACACAATTTGGATCATTTTGGAATTGAGGAAAAAGTTAAAGTGATTGTCCGGGATGGAGCAAGAAACGTAGTAAAAGCAGCAGATCAATTTCGCATACCACACTACGATTGCGTTGCTCATAAACTTCACTTGGCGACGAAAATCGCTATAGAATCGTTTCCTGGTTTATTGGAAGCGTTAGAGAAAATTAGAAAGATTTGTTCGAAATTGAACAAATCTTCAACTGCCCGTAGAAAATGGAACGAACTTCACGATTTGCTTGAAATTCCAGTGCTTTTCTTGAAAAAATATACACAGGTTAGGATTCATTCAAAAGGTTTTTTGACAAATTTCTGAACTAATTTATCGGCGCTACCTCGAAATAGAACCTTTTCGAAATAGAAATGTGCCGAAATAGAACGTGACGCGAAATAGAACCGCGTGAAATAGAACTGTTCTGAATTAGAACTGTTCCGAAATAGAAATGTTCCGAAATGGAACCGCGTGAAATAGAACTGTTCGGAAATAGAACCGCGTGAAATAGAACTGTACTCCGTTTTAGAGCGTTTTAGCGCAATTGGGTGAAGACTATTGAATAAATGGCCAAACAGAAAAAGTTCCACTCAGTGGCGTGACCTGTAACAACCGTGGCACTGCGTTGGATTTCAGTTGAGGAGCGTTTTCTATTTATTGACTGGGTTCTATTTCACGCGGTTATATTTCGGTACAGTTCTATTTCACGCAATTCTAATTCGGGACAGTTCTAATTCAGAACAGTTCTATTTCACGCGGTTCTATTTCGCGTCACGTTCTATTTCGGCACATTTCTATCTCGAAAAGGTTCTATTTCGAGGTAGCGCCAATTTATCGCAAATTTTGTCGAAAATCTTTTTTTTTCCTTCGGTACACATTTCGTTCTGTGCATTGATTTCACATCTGCAAAGCCGATAACATTCAAAGTTTGAATCTCGCGCACATTTCAGGTGTGCAATAGGGCGCACTTGCATCGGCTCCCAATTCGTGTCGGCGATTTACGTTAGAGTGTATTTTGTACTGTATTTTACTCTAACTGTCTCGATTTGGTGATTTGGTCAGTATTTATTATTGTTTTGTGTTGTAAAAATAGGTGATAGACTATAATTAGTTGAAAAAGAGTCGTGGAATAATTATTAGCTAATTTATTCCGCGACATGAAATGAGTTCTGCTTTTAAGAACCAGTTTCGGAGATATCCCAAAAACAAACAAAGATCACAAAGTCGATCCGTTCTTCAAGTACCGAAGGTACTGCGGATCACGGTTTTCTGCGTACGCGGACGACTAGTGGTGTACCGTTCAGAGCCAGACATTATTTAAGCCATTTCATGGCTAGGGAAATTACCGAGCAATCTTCGTAGATTTATCTAATACCCAATTGGAGGCCGGGGGCCTGGGCAGGAGATGAACCTGTGGCCTCTAGGACGGCCTCAGGTACGAGTCAAACTTTTCTAAGCCGTTCGAAAACTTTTTTAAACTTTTTAGGGTGACAAATAAGCGTTGCTTAAAATTTTCTTGAAAAAGTTTGAAATATTCTTGAAAAAGTTTGAAAATATCTTTAAAAAGATTGTGGATGTCTTATAAATAATTGAAAAAGTTTTATTTTTTCTTGAAATTTATTAATTTTTCTTTTTTTGGTGATAATTACGCTGGAACGTAACATATTTATTAAAAATTCAGCACACACGGCACGGGTGTGGCACAGGAGCGGCACTGGTTCGGCAAGGGTAGGGCATAGATGCAGCCGCGCACCACGGATATACTATGGCTGTAGGAGACGCAGAGACGATGTGACGCGTGTCGCGTGCGCGGTCGTGGGAAATCTTCGTTTATTTCGAGAGTCAGTTTTTTTTTCTATTGAATTCAATTTTAATGATTTTTCTCTTTCAAATGATCATGCTCTCATTCTTGATCTGTTTCTACCCAACTCCTTATTGCTCTCATTATTTTCCTGCACATACCTTTAATGTATCTGTGTACACAATATTAACACGTCACATTGGCGTAAATAAATAAATAAAAATATTAATATCGCTTCAACTGTTGTTTTCATCCATTGAAAAAATATTAGTTTGCAATTCCTGCTGCTATTGTATTTTTTTTTCGAAATTAGGTTTTGTTTAAAAAAAAAATAACTTTCTACTTAAGTTTTAACGTTAAATGAATTCGCCAAAAATTATAAACAATAGTTTTAGCCCATAAATTGTGTTTATTATTGTTTTGAAATTTTTTTATAATAGTAATTAACGCAATTAAATTCTCTCACATTTTCGGCATTTTCTGTATTCGAAAAAACAAAAAATTGCCTTCCTTCATATTTGATATTGTTAATGGAGATTCATTCGAAGAAAAACTATTTTCTTTCTTTTTTCATGTTTAATGTTTAAAGAAGGTTTTTTTTTCGTTTTCCTTTCTTCTCTTAATAAAAACTTTGTTTCGTCGACATCAGGCTTGTGCGAAAACGAAAACGAAAATTTTCGATTTTTTCAAGATTTTTCGAAAAAAATTTTTGACATTATTGTGTTTTCAATTGACTTGCGACATGAGAACGCGAGACTCCGCCCACTTATTTGTGCGCTACCTGTCTGCGTCTCTTCAAATATCACTGTGTTCGCGTGGTAGCGCACAAATAAGTGGGCGGAGTCTCGCGTCCTCATGTCGCAAGTCGATTGAAAACACAATATTTTTCGAAAAAAAATTTCGTCGAAAATTTTTTCGAAAAAATCGTATACATTCAACGTGAAATGATATAATTTGGAAACCAAATTGAAAGTCGGATAGCGTTGCGTTCAGCGGAGCGCGTTTGACCATTTTGGCGGGCCGACAATAACTAACTTATGAAACAAAATAAAAGATAAACCAAGTGCGCGGAGGATGCAAAAGGAGTGTGGTCATTGCACAGCCTTGTTTGGATTATTTTAACGATTTTATTTTTATTAATTTTTCCATACTTTGTATTTTTACGATTTTATTTTTATTCGTTTTTCCATAATTTCTTTTACGAAATTTCCCGTTTTTGTCAGTTTTATTTATTACATGGCGGAGCGACTCTTCACGGTAAATTGTGTGGAAAAATTATCTGGCCACTTTTAAACATAAATATATGAGTAAAAAGGCTAATCAAGACGTTTAATAATTTTTTTACTAATTATTGTCTATCGAATTTCGGCCAGACCAACTTACTTTTGACCGACAATTTGCCGCGGAGCGTCACTCTGCCACGAATACATCAAACTGATGTTAATTATTTTTGAATCGAATTCGTTTTTAGATTTTTTTAATTTTTTAATAGGGATTTTCTACTGTTTTCTTTTTTTTTATTTCGATTAAACTTCTTGTTTTGCGTATTTCAGCAGGATGGGCAAATACGATAGATTTTTGAAACCTGTCGAAGAAGGCCGGAAACAATGCACATTGTGTGATCACAAATTCAATAAACAACAAGACTCTGCGACCAATCTATACATCCATCATTTTTCGAGGAAGCACCCATCCAAATATGCTCACGTGAGTTCCGCGGTTTTCTTCCAAATCGTATAGTTTTTTTAAAAGATTAATGGGAAACGTGAAGAATCTGATGATGTGCTGAATCAGCCGCTGGTTAAGAAAATGGCACAAGCCACAATCATCGAGAGTTTTCAAAATTTTTTACCGGATGGAGTTAAAACCGAAGAAGGACACCGGGCAATTACGCAATTCTTATGTGTCACAAATCAATGTTTGAATATGGTGAATTGTCAGGGTTTCATCAATATGATAAAAGGGGTGGATAGCGCAGCCGGTAGTGGTGACCGCCGCCTCAGGTAACGAGTCAAACTTTGCTGGGCGACTTTCAAACTTTTTTAAACCTTTTGAAGAAAAAAGGGGAATTTTAAACTTTTCTGAGCCGTTTACAATATTTTTGTCGTCGAAATTGTTGTAAACTTTTTTAAACATTTTCAAACATTTTTAAACTTTTTCAAACCTTTTCAAAATTTTTAAAGCTTTGTTTTCGAAAATGTTTGAACCTTCTAATTTATTGTTTTTCTTCCATATTTTTCCGCATTATCTTACGATTTTTTATATTTTTAGGCTTTTTCAAAGGTTTATCTGTTGAAACAAATGTTTCGGGAGCTAAACTACTTTTTTTTTCTCAATTTTCAGGAAGACTCGCGAGAAATGTCATCTCGACCCAAGCGGCTCCTTTTATCTTGCCGAAAAGTCTGTGAATTGTGGTTTCCTGATGGTAAGTAGGGTTCGTGTTTGTCACAAATTATGTTTATTTTTCAGATGAGACAAATCCGGATGAGTGCGATGGAATCGTTGACAATCCCATGGTAAATGAAGAAACTGAAGGTTTTTGGGAGGAACATGTCGAAAACACTGAACGTCACACTAGGTTGGGATGGCGTAAAAATTTCAAGAAATTCCTCGTATGTCAAAATCTTATCAATAAATTGCAAAATCTAGTTACAGAACGGAATTATGGCCGTTTACGGCTTTGTGTTTGGACCTTGAAGACATCGAACGCTCAAAACAGGCGGCCAATATGCTGCTTGGCATTTTTAGAAGCCAAAAGAAGCCCACATACACGGCGTGTTGAAGAGTACATCGTGAAAATGCGCTCCACTGCTCACATAGATTTGTGGAAACGCGGTTGTTACAGATTTGAAACGGTTTAGATTTTCAAAAACGAGGCGCTGGCAGAACACGTTTTCTGCATAAAATAAATAGGGAAATATTGTTTAAATATTTAGAATCATGCAAAAGATATGAACCCATAAGAAAAAAATATATGAAAAATTGCTGCGGCGCCGCAGTAACGACGTTTTGAATACGCCATTTCGCGCTCTTTTTTCTCGAGTGACGTGGCAACTTTCCCGCGAAATTTAAATTTTAATTTTCATGTACCTCTCAACACCCCGTGCACATACAACATTTTTGATCGTATTATCACTTATATGTGTCATCAGTTCAACAGTATCCCTGACTGGAATGGAATGAGAGTTCTTGTGAAAGTTGTTAATTTAAGCTGTGATGACCAGGTAAGTATTACTAATCTGTGGGGCCTTTCCAAAAACAATATGTAGATAATCAGTCAATTTTACCAAATTTTCGGAAATATCGAAAACACAAAAAATGGAAAATTCGTCAATTGAATATCGAAAATAGCATACTTGTCGTGGGCAGCACGGCCTCCCAGACTCCCAACGCGCCAACCAATCACTGACGCATTTCTGGTGTTGGCGCACAACTCGACGGCGCGTCTTTGAGCGCTCTGATGTTCTTGTGTGCGATTTTCTCGTGAAATAATAAGTTTTTAACAAGAATTATATGCGGAGATAATGTAGAGAAACGTTTGAAAGAGCAAAAAGTGAGGAAAAGCGTCGAAAAACTCACAAAGTCACCGATTTAATTGGAAATTAGCCATTTCGGCGAGAAAACATTTAAATTTTCATTGAAATCAGCTATTTTCGAGCAAAAAATAACACAACTTCAAAGCAAATCACCGTGATTTGATTTGAACCAGAAAAAAACCCAGAAAAATGAAGTTGAACTTATTTTTTAATTTCGAAAAATGGAAACATATTTTTTTGGCGAAAATTATGCAATATGTGACTGATTATGACAAAAATTAATGAATTTGGTCTGGACAAATCATTTTTACATAGAAAAAAAGTAGAGTTTCATACAAAAAAAGAAATAAAAATTTTGGCAAACGAAATGAAAATAACGAAGTACGGAGTTCATTTGAATTCAATTAAACGCGTTTGACCGTCGCGTCGCTCCGGGCCGCAAATACAAAGACGAAAAACGGACAAAATATAGGCAAATTCATAAGAAAACAGTCTTTTTCATTTAATTAATAACTTCAAACTGTATCTCCTTCTCCTACAGGAGTTCAAATTCTTAATTTTAACGCTTATTCGAAAGGTTTCACACTCCTTTTTATTTCGCCGAGAATTTTATCGATAAAAATTATGGGAAAGACAAAATATTTGACGATAAGTAAATTTTCAGTACTAAATTAAAAACAAATTTGAAAAAACGAAAGTTCGCGCCAAAAGGAGCGGAGCGAGCTCAGTGGAGCGCGATTGCACTGCCTGGCGTGCTGGGAGGCCGTGGGCAGGGCCGATTTGAAAATTTGAGGGCTGGGAATTTCAGCTGCCCGCGCAGTTATGTTATAATGCACGGCGTGTTAGGCATCAATTTTGTAAGACTATTAAAAAAAAGCTCCCATGTCTATTTTTCAGCAAGAATGCATCTTCGGCAGCGAACAAGGGGACCAATTCGAAAAAAGCACTCCAAGGAGGCGGCGATGAAGCTAACCCGGCGTTTAATTGATCAAATACGCTGTTTTTATTTTATATGTTCAATTTTCTGTCATTTTGTTAACTTTTTGTGCTGAATTTTTAATAAATATGTTACGTTCCAGCGTAATTATCACCAAAAAAAGAAAAATTAATAAATTTCAAGAAAAAATAAAACTTTTTCAATTATTTATATTGTGAAAACAAAAAAGTTGCAACGCGGTGTTTGCTTATTTTTTAAATTCAAATGAAAAGGGGGACGTCTCTCTTCATTTGCCATGCTATTTCTCTCATTGCCGTTTGAATTTCAAAAGTACGCAAACACCGCGCTGCAATTTTTTTGTTTTCCCAATAAGACATCCACAATCTTTTTAAAGATATTTTCAAACTTTTTCAAGAATATTTCAAACTTTTTCAAGAAAATTTTAAGCAACGCTTATTTGTCACCCTAAAAAGTTTAAAAAAGTTTTCGAACGGCTTAGAAAAGTTTGACTCGTTACCTGAGGCCGTCCTAGAGGCCACAGGTCCATCTCCTGCCCACGCCCCCGGCCTCCAATTGGGTAGTAGATAAATCTACGAAGATTGCTCGGTAATTTCCCTAGCCATGAAATGGCTTAAATAATGTCTGGCTCTGAACGGTACACCACTAGTCGTCCGCTACGCAGAAAACCGTGATCCGCAGTACCTTCGGTACTTGAAGAACGGATCGACTTTGTGATCTTTGTTTGTTTTTGTGATATCTCCGAAACTGGTTCTTAAAAGCAGAACTCATTTCATGTCGCGGAATAAATTAGCTAATAATTATTCCACGACTCTTTTTCAACTAATTATAGTCTATCACCTATTTTTACAACACAAAACAATAATAAATACTGACCAAATCACCAAATCGAGACAGTTAGAGTAAAATACAGTACAAAATACACTCTAACGTAAATCGCCGACACGAATTGGGAGCCGATGCAAGTGCGCCCTATTGCACACCTGAAATGCGCGCGAGATTCAAACTTTGAATGTTATCGGCTTTGCAGATGTGAAATCAATGCACAGAACGAAATGTGTACCGAAGGAAAAAAAAAAGATTTTCGACAAAATTTGCGATAAATTAGTTCAGAAATTTGTCAAAAAACCTTTTGAATGAATGGTTTATTGATGAAGGGCAGTTAAACCTCTGACTCAACAATTAGCAATATAAGTTAGGAGATATTTACAGTTAATAGTTAGTAGTTAGTTGAATTAAGAAACAAGTAGTTGGTGAGATCAATAGTACATAGATTAGATTTAAAACACTGGGTGGAGGGGTTAGGGGGAAAAACAGAAGGGGGGAGGTTGTTCCAACACCGGATTGCTCTATTTGACAAGAACTGGGATGAGGTTTTAGTAGAGTTTTTGACAGTAGGATATAAGTTATACTTATGACGGCGAAGTGTACGAAGATTAGAAAGTTTGAGGCAATTCTGTGACGCGTCCAGGGTTCGTATTTCCTTTGAAACCAGAATTTTGTATAAAGAGACGAGATCATGTAGCAGACGTCTTTTTTCCAGCGATTCTAGACCAAAATATTCCAATGATTTGAAATACTTCGGATAAGGAATGTTAAATTTTTTGAACGTTCTGAATATGAATTTTTTCTGACAATTTTCAATACCTATAATGTTAGATTTTGCAACCGGACTAGTGATAAGAGTTCCATATTCAAGTAGCGGCCGTATATATATAACATAGCATTTGATGAAGACTTCCAGTGTTGCGCGGCGAAGAACATTGAAGAGAAGATTAATTCTCTGATGAACCTTTTTGATCATAATGGCGTGATGCTGTAAAAATGAAAGATCAGATGAAATCCAAACGCCCAGGTCACGTATGACGTTGGTTCGCGGTATAGTTGTTGCATTGATTGAGAATATGGGGAGACTGGGTGGAGACTTCCGACTGTAGAGAAAAGAGATACACTCGCACTTGTCTGGAGCAATATCCAATTGCCAGATACCACACCAAGACTCAAGACGCTGTAAATCACGTTGAATTTTGTTACTATCGACGTCAAATAATTTCAAATCATCTGCAAAAAGTAAAAATTTGGATTCAAAAGTATCCCCAATATCATTGACAAAAAGTAAAAATAGGAGCGGCCCTAAAACGGAGCCCTGGGGAACTCCAGACTTGACCGGTTTAGGAAGTGACAAGGAACCATTGACAATAATTTTTTGATCGCGATTGCTGAGAAAATCCGACAGCCATTCGACCCCTCTGTCTCATTCGACCCCTCTGTCTAGTTGACGGTCGGTTGGTCCTTTTATCCGCTCTCATATCGATTTCTAGCATTGTCCTCTCCCCTTTACGGAGCGTGCTATGAAACGTGGTTCTCATTCTTCAAATTCCCCGCCCACCGGGAAGAAGATGAAAAATTCGGTTAACCCCGAAAAAAAGGTGGATGAGAGCATTGGCTCTAATTCTTGTACCAATCCCACTAATTCTTGTACTAATCCTACTGTTAATTCTTCACCGTGTGATATACAGTACCGGACAAAAAGATATCATATTTCGGTTTTTGGAGTATAACTTTTGAATGGAGAGGGTTATGGTTCTGAAAATTTGTATGAATCTGTCCCGTAATGTTTTTGACAAGCTCCCAAAATGGATTTGGTCATTTTTGAAAACTGCAGATTTTTCGAAAAATTTCAGATGCCAAATTTTCGACCCAAAAATAATTTTTTTTTTCAGATTTTTCAAGGCTCGAAATTTATTTTTAAAATGAAGTTTCAAAACTAAACATATGATTTTAGTTGACTATGGGTCGATCGGACAATTTTCAGCTGAGTTACAGCACTTTGAATATCAGGGTCCACATGGGTAAGTCAACTATAACTTTTATTGAGAATCACCAAAACCAAAGAAAACAAAAGCAAATTAGATAAAAACTGTTTAAAAGCAAATTTTATTTGGTTTTATTCGGTTTTGGTGATCCTCAATAAAAGTGATAGTTGACTTACCCATGTGGACCTTGATATTCGAAGTGCTGTAAGTCAGCTGAAAATTGTCCGATCGACCCATAGTCAACTAAAATCATACTTTTAGTTTTGAAACTTCATTTTAAAAATAAATTTCGAGTCTTGAAAATTCTGAAAAAAAAAATTATATTTGGGTCGAAAATTTGGCATCTGAAATTTTTCGAAAAATCTGCAGTTTTTAAAAATGACCAAATCCATTTTGGGAGCTTGTTAAAAACATCACGGGACAGATTCATGCAAATTTTCAGATCCATAACCCTCTCCATTCAAAAGTTATACTCCAAAAACCAAAATATGATATCTTTTTGTCCGGTACTGTAACTAATATTCTTGCAACTATGTCAAATAACGTACCATCCGAAATTCTGTCAAACAGTGCATTATTTACTCTATTTGGTAAGATTTTCAGCCTGGTTTGTGATTTGAAGGATCAAAATGGTGTGCTTTTGAATAAAGTGGAGATTTTACAAAGTCAAAACGAGTTTTTGTCAAATAAAGTGGAAAATTTAGAAACTTCGATTGGTGAGTTAAACGGTAAGTTTGGCTCCGGGATTACATCCACCAAAACCTTTGCAGAAGCGTTAAAAAAGGGGCTCACAGCTGCACCCACGCAACTTTCCTTCTTGAAGGCAGCCGAACTTGCACAGTCCTCAGAATCAAGAAAATCGGCTGTCATCATTAAGAATGTTGAGGCGTCTTCAGATAATTTTAATGATTCCTTAATAGTTAAGTCTCTAACCAGTGAGTGTCTGATCACCGGCGAGAACTCGATTTTTCGTTTAAAAACAACGGGGAACGGTCCACCATTGCTCAAAATCCAATTCCAGCAAAAAGAAGATGCTTTGACTCTTCTATCAAAATTCGAGAAAATGAAATGGAAAGTCAAGGAACTCCAGAACGCATCCGCTCGTCCCGATCTATCGAAACCAGAATTGAGCAAGTTTCGCGAATCCTGGAGGAAGGCGATTGCGCTCAACGACAATGCGGGCAAGAGAATTTACACGGTAAGAAATCTCGAAGTTGTCAAAATATCGTACAAACAGGATCAGGAGCCGTTTACATGGACGGTAAGAGGGAACAGGAAGGGCGCTACACAAAATTAGGGCTAGTAAACTGTTTCTCTATAAAAAACAAAATTCAACAGCTTAGTTTACTTTCTCAAATTAACAACTACGATGTAATCTGCCTGACTGAAACCAAAGTTGACGGTTCTTTCCCATCCTCACTTCTCTCTTTAGATGGAATGTTCTCCGTCGTTAGAAAAGACCGCAACAAGCATGGTGGCGGTATAGCTATTCTTATTTCAAAACATATCAAGTTTCAGATCATTGATTTACCTGCAAAATTTTCAGCTGTAGAGATTATTGGCGTCGACATGTGTATTAAGGGAACCAATATCCGTCTTGTAACAGTCTATAATCCTCATCACTCTCAAGATTTGGACCCTCTTATCTCTTCGCTCGATTACTTACTGCGCTCCTCGAAACATTGCGTTATAGCTGGAGATTTTAATCTACCTCACATAAACTGGCGTGATTTTTCAGCTCATGACTCTTATTGCAAAAAGTTTCTTGACTTTGTCAAAAATAACGGCCTCCACCAACATGTATCTCAACCAACTCGGCTCAATAATATTCTGGATTTGGTTCTTTGTAACACACACCTGGTAAGTGAAGCTCAAGTTTGTGATCGTTTCAGCGATCACTGCTTTGTTGAAATAAAACTAAAAGTCCCAGAAGCCAACGGCAAAAACATCAAAACGATCAAGTTGTTTCATAAAGCTGACTATAGCTTCATTAATTACATGCTTAGCAACATTAACTGGTCCGAGAAATTCACTAAGCTCACTGCTGAAGAGATGCATGAAGCTTTTATGTTCACCTTGTTGGATCTAATAGAGCGTTTTGTGCCTATCAAGAGATTAAACACTTCGGTAAAAAAGCATTCAATGGAGATTAAAAAACTTATCACTGAAAAACTGAACATTTGGCGACGGGAAGGTAATTCGGTAATGTACAAAAAAATTTCAGGAATACTGAAGCAAAAAATTATTGAAGAAGAACTACAACTAACCGAGAAGAGTCTTGTTAAGGGCTCCTCTAAAGATTTTTTCAAATTTATAAATTCTCGAATTAAAGAAGACAATACCATTTTTTCTCTAAAAAATAATGATGGTAAAAACATTCATGAGGACGCTGCCCAAGCAGATTTGTTCTCTGATTTCTTCTCAGCAGTTTTCACCGAGGATGATGGTTTGACTCCGAACTGTCCGCTTAGAACTCTTGACTCTCCATCTTCTATCACATTTTTTCCTCATGTTATTGAAGGTATTTTATATAAGCTCAAAGCCAGAGTAAACACTACACCGGATGGTCTCCCGGCAATTTTTCTCAAACGAACATGCACCTCAATTGCTTTACCTCTTTCCATCATTTTTGAAAAATCTTTCCGAACATCTTGCCTTCCTTCCATCTGGAAAACAGCCATTGTTCTCCCACTTCATAAAAAAGGGTCACGATCCACACCAAACAATTACAGGCCTATATCTCTTACGTCCTCGGTTTGTAAAGTTATGGAAAAAATGGTAAGGTCTCATCTCTGCAATTTTCTTGAAAGTAACCGTCTCCTATCCACATGCCAGTACGGTTTCCGTTCGAATCTGGGCACAGAGTCGCAACTCTTAAACTATCAATCAACGCTCATTCAAAATCAAGTAGGCAAGTAAACTACCCACTGTGTCTACATTGATTTCCGTAAAGCATTTGATAAGGTGTCCATACCAAAACTGGTAACCAAACTAGCATCTTTCGGGTTGAATGGTTATCTTCTTGGATGGCTGTCGGATTTTCTCAGCAATCGCGATCAAAAAATTATTGTCAATGGTTCCTTGTCACTTCCTAAACCGGTCAAGTCTGGAGTTCCCCAGGGCTCCGTTTTAGGGCCGCTCCTATTTTTACTTTTTGTCAATGATATTGGGGATCAAATTAGAGATCAAATTACTGTCACGCGCAGCCAATTTGCCGCTATTTACCTAAAATCAGAAATTTGCCGCAAAAATCCACCAATTACCGTCAAAAGCGGCGAATTGGCGCAAAAATCAGCCAAGTGTCGCGAAAATCGGTGTGCTGGCCATTTCCAATGGCGATACGTGCTGATTTAGGCGGTAACTTGCTAAAAATTCAATGAGAACGAATGCTCGCATCCAAAAAATATAGGAAAATTGAAGATTCTCGGCGGTGCGAGTCTTGAAAACACCATACTTGGCAAGTGGACACTCGGCGTACTGTCCTCGTGGTGAACGGTTGACTATATTCTGCTCTCCTACTTATAAAAATGCCATCGGATGGAAAAAGACAGTTTCATGGATCTCCTTCCCAACTTACACCGAATGGAAAACGAAGCAAAACCAACGATGGAAATATTCCAAGTTCATCTGTGAATTCTAAATCGCCTTCTACTATTACTGATTATTTCTTACCTGTCAAAAAATCTATTCCTAACGCCCTAAATGATCAACTGCTGTCAAAAATTCTAATTTCCATGGATACTCTTATTGCTGAAAATAGAAAACTAAAGGATAAAGTCAATTCACTCGAGGCGTCGATTGCTGATCTGAAATCTTCATTTGGAAACAAGAAAACTTTCGCGGAGGTTGTAGCTAAAGGTATATCTCTTCCGGAAAGCCAGGCTTCTATCAAACGTGCCACTATGAACGCCACTATCCACGAATCGCGTAAGTCATCCATAGTTATACGTCAGATCGATAGTCAAACCACTCTGAACAACGACGATTTGGCTCAAAAAATTTCTAGTGAGTGCTGTGTTTCCCATCCAGTGGCGGTTTTTCGGATTTCGGACAAGATGGAAGGCCCACCTCTGATAAAGATGAAGTTTCCAACAAAGGAGGATGCGAGTCGTGTTCTTTCAACATTCAACTCTGTCAAAGTGAAAATGCCAGAATTAAAACATTTTGTGATCCGCCCAGACCTCACCAAAGAAGAACTAGCAATTCAGGAGCTCGTGGAAGGAGGCCATAAGAAAAAACAACGAAGCGAAAAAACGCTTATTCACTGTGCGAAACCTCGAAGTGGTGAAAATAAATTACAAGAAAGACCAAGAGCCTTACTCATGGGAAGTAAGAGACCAAAAACAAACTATTTAACTATTGGATATGCGAACTGCTTTTCTATAAAAAACAAGATTACTCAGCTTCAATCGTTATCACCTTTGCACTCTTACAGTATTATAGCTCTGACGGAAACCAAACTCGACAATAGTTACACGGATGGTCTCTTATCTTTAAATGGTCAATACTCGGTTTTGCGGAAAGACCGCAATAAGCATGGCGGTGGAGTTGCTCTGTTCATTCAATCAAACATCAAATTTATTCCTATTGATATGCCTAAACACCTTACCAACTCAGAAATTATATGCGCGGAAATTATGATCAATGGATGCACATTTTTTGTAGCTGTTGTCTATCATCCAAACCATAACCACAGTACTACTACTCTCCTGGATTCTCTACAATGGTTACTCGACAAAAATAAGGAAACAGTTATTATTGGTGACTTTAATCTTGCCCATATCGACTGGTCTACACTGTCCGCCCTGGATTATATGTGCAATCAATTTCTATCATTTGTTACAAGTAACGGACTAAAACAACATGTTATGTCTCCTACAAGAGGAAACAATATTCTTGACCTATGTCTGTCAAATACCCGCTTGGTGCAGGATGTTGATGTGGCCGACCTCTTCAGTGATCACAATTATATAAATATTACGCTAAATATCAGGAAATGCCGTATTAGAAGAACTGAAGAAATTAAACTCTACAAGAAGGCTGACTATTTATCTATAAACTACTATCTAAGCAATGTGAATTGGTCAATGCTATTGAAAAATCTATCAGTGGATGAGAAGTATAACCGCTTTCTCGAGATATTACGGAATCTTATAAATTATTTTGTTCCGATTAAACAAATAAGAACTGATTGCATCAGACACTCAAAATTAATTCTGAAACTACAGAAACGCAAACTATCTATATGGAGAAAGGATGGAAACTCGGATGAATATAAAGAAATATGTAAAGATTTAAGAAGAGAAATTATGAAAGAAGAAAAGGAACGCCACGAAAGATCCTTACTCAATGGTTCTTCCAAGGATTTTTTCAAATTCATTAATAGTCGTATGAAAATGTCTACTGAAATTGGAGTCATGAAAACGTCTACTGAAGTCTTTACCGATGATGAACAAAAAGCCGAACTCATTGCTAACAGTTTTTCTGATTTCTCTACAATGGATAATGGAATCATTCCTCTACTGGCCAAACGTACAACAGCTTTTTTAAACGAAGTCAATTTTGAACCATTTTTAGTAGAGCGATTTTTATCAAAGCTTCAACCAAAGTGCAATACTACTCCGGACGGAATCCCATCCATATTTCTCAAAAGGGTTTGCACCTCTGCTGCGTTACCGTTGTCTATCATCTTTCGAGAGTCATTTGGAACTGGGGAAATCCCCTCGGCATGGCTTACTGCAGTCGTGAAGCCTCTTTCCAAAAGCGGATGTAAATCTGATCCCAACAACTATCGTCCTATTAGCTTAACATCTTCGGTTTCAAAGGTTATGGAAAAAATGATCAAAAAGGAGCTGGCCGAATATCTGGATTCCCATTCTCTTTTGAGTCATCATCAATTTGGATTCCGATCTAAAATGAACACTGAATCACAGCTTATTACCTACCAATCTAAAATTCTATCAAACGCCGGGAAAAAAGAAGACACTTACAGTGTCTATATCGACTTTCGGAAAGCGTTCGACTCAGTAACCACTCCAAAGTTGATTGCAAAGTTAAGCTCCTATGGAATTGGTGGTGCTCTTATCAAATGGCTTTCTTCATTCCTGACTGGACGTACGCAACGAATTAATGTAAATGGATCTTATTCAACGCTGCGAGAGGTCGTATCGGGAGTTCCCCAAGGATCCGTGTTGGGTCCGCTTCTATTTTTGCTGTTTATCAACGACATCGGAGATAATATTTCTTCGCACTACCTACTGTATGCTGATGACCTAAAAGTTTATTCGCCGGATGCCAATTCCGTTCAAAAAGATCTTGATGCGTTAAGTTTTTGGTGCAAAAATTGGCAAATGGAGATCTCACCGAGCAAAAGTCAATATATCGTGTTTTCTCACTCTTCAAGAAATTCAAAACCATCAGACGGTAGCTTCAACCTCTCAAATACGTCTGTACCTAAATGTGAACATGTGCGGGATCTTGGTGTCATATTTTCCTATAACCTCTCGTTTTCATCGCATATTGGAAAAATACTTCGCAAGGCACATCAGCGGACCAATATTCTTTTCAATATCTTACGACACACGGTGTCCAGGATTTGAAAAGTGGGCGGAGTCGAGCAAACGCGCCCCACTGGATTTTTTCGCGCGAAATTCAAATTTTGAGGCATTTTTTATGTTTTTCGGGAAAAAAAGCATAAATTCTTAATTTTTTCCCACATGTGCTCCAACGGAATTATAGCTGAGGTCTTTAGAAATTTTTTAAGCCTAAAAACGTCGAATTTGGTTCAGCCACCATTTCGAAATATTCGTTTTGAGTTTTTTGGTGTTTTTGCAGGATAAATCTTTACGAAAATTGAAGTTTGGGCAATTTTATGGTATTAAAAGATACAATACATACATTTTACAAAGAAAAACAGGTTTTACTGAAAGAAAAATAATAAAATCAAAAAAAAAAATTCGAGAGTCGCAAACTGCGCAAGCACCGAAAGTGCGCAATGCATGTTTGCTGACGTACCAGCAAATTAGGCTCCGCCCACATTTCAAATCCTGGACACCGTGCGACATGGCTCTCTGGAAATTTTTATCAAGTGCTATACTATTTATGTGCGTCCACTGGTCGAATATGGAACTTTGGTTTTCTCACCTGCTTCGAAGGAGATTATTCGGTCTATTGAATCTCTACAAAAATCATTTATCTACCGTTTGCATAAGAAGTTTAACTTGGAGTACACTAGCTATTTCTCCACAATTCAAGAACATGGTCTTGAACCCCTGGAATATCGAAGGCTGATCGCTGATCTCATTTTTCTTTATAAATGGCTGGTCTCGAAGGAGTTGTATTTACCGGATGCAGATTTCGCCTACATACCCGAACTGAGAAGTCTTCGACGACACAAACATTATCTTCGTTCTAACATTAAATTTTCATCCAAAGTAAATGCCAAATTTTTAACAAATCGCTCTATTAAATGTTGGAACTCCCTTTCCCCTTGTATCTTTCCTCTAAAAATATCAACTAGAGCATTTAAATCTAATCTGAAAAATTGTAATTTTGAAAATTTCTTAACTCTCAATTCTAACTGTTTTTAAACTATTTGATTATATTCTCAGTACGGAGCGCTGCAAACGCGCTCCCTTCGCAGAGCGGAGGACGCGGCCATGTTGGCGACGAGAGAGTGCAGAAAATTTAGAGAGCCGTGGCCGATGTTTTGCTCTGATTGCTCTAAACATCACTCCAAATGCACGCGAAATTCTTTGTTCGATTGGAGCGAGTTATCATCGTTTTATACCGAGTATAACTATTCCCTTACTTTTTTACCCTGTTAATATGTAACTATTTAACCGGTGACTACATTGTGTTAGAGGCAACCGCCCTTCAGTGAATAAATAAATAAATAAATAATAAATAAATAAAACCTCATGCCGCGTCCATAGTTCAAAAAATTCCTAAAATCAGGAGGTTTTTGTTGTCTAATGTTCAACAAAAATTCCCATAAATAACAGGCGGTCACAGTTGCAACCGGCGTTAGTTGCTTCGCTGCGAGACCTTTTATTTTTAAACTTGAATTGTCCCGTATAAAAAAAAATCAAATTGAGCAACTGTGGGAAAATTCAAGTTTAAAAATAAAAGGTCTTGCAGCGAAGCAACTACAATAACGTTGGTTTCCGCTCTGATTGTCTGTTACTTCTGGGATTTTTTGTGGAACTTTGGACTAAAAAAAAACTGATTTCAGGAACTTCTTTAACTTTGGACCCAGCATTAGAGAATTTTCAGCGACTGGCCGATTTTAGAGATCAAATTACTGTCACGCGCAGCCAATTTGCCGCTATTTACCTAAAATCAGAAATTTGCCGCAAAAATCCACCAATTACCGTCAAAAGCGGCGAATTGGCGCAAAAATCAGCCAAGTGTCGCGAAAATCGGTGTGCTGGCCATTTCCAATGGCGATACGTGCTGATTTTTTCACCGAGGATGATGGTTTGACTCCGAACTGTCCGCTTAGAACTCTTGACTCTCCATCTTCTATCACATTTTTTCCTCATGTTATTGAAGGTATTTTATATAAGCTCAAAGCCAGAGTAAACACTACACCGGATGGTCTCCCGGCAATTTTTCTCAAACGAACATGCACCTCAATTGCTTTACCTCTTTCCATCATTTTTGAAAAATCTTTCCGAACATCTTGCCTTCCTTCCATCTGGAAAACAGCCATTGTTCTGCCGCTCGCACGCCCGCCCGTTAAAGTACAAAGGAGCCAATTTATAGAAAATTCCCAACCACTGACCATTTGGAACTCCCTTGTGAGTAGTAGGGTGGCTGCATTGTAAGCAGCAGGTCTGGAGTTCGTGTCCGCGCGGTTTAAAATGTTTTTGCATTTTTTTTCAACTTTCTATTTTTTCTCTTTTTATGTGGTTTTTTTACAAGTTATTTTTTTTGAGAACAATTTGATGTTTCCCCGAATATGCACCTTGTTTTCTTTCAAAAAAGCAAAAAAAAAAATTGTTCCCGGCGGATAATGGTACGTCCAAAGTAAAAAAAAAGCGCGCACTTGTAAACATGTCTACAACTTTTTTTTTGCTTGTTTGGCGGTAAACAACAAAGAAAAAGACGCAAAAACAAAGTTACTTTGGACGCCTCTTTTCGTCTTTTTTTGCGCTTTTTTTTACTTTGGACGTACCATAACAAAATTCGTTTCAACATCTCGATGTGAAAATCAAATGGACATAGATAAAAAGGCAGAGCAATTTCGAACGATGGTAAACCGGGAAATTTCTAACTATTCGGCATCCAACATTTTCAACACCGATCAATCCGGGTTCAATTTGGAAATGCATTCGAAGAGGACCCTTGCAAAAAAAGGTATACGAACAGTTGTGTGTGGTGTACAAAGCAAGAACTCATTCACACACTCATATACCTCGGTAAACGCCTGCAACTGTTACGCAGCCTTTGGCAACTTTTACGCAGCTCTTACGCAACTGTTAATTTACGCGCTATGGGTTTCTGCTAAAGATCTGCTCAAAAGCTGCGCAACTGGGGGGCTACTACTGCTTTCACTTTGCTTTTCGTTCCTTTTCTCTTTTCTATTAGAAAATAAAACATACTTTTATAATTATTATTTTTATTTAAAAAAAGAAAAAGCATTTAATACACTTTATTGTCATGTCAAAGTTCTTCGCAGTTGTCTGCTCTTCTTTTCGCTGTGGCGAGGTCCTTCGTCCTCCTGGAGATTGACTGTAGCTCTGAAAATGAACATTATTGATGGGGTTATTCAGGGTAGGAAACTTTTTTTGCTTTATTCACTTGGCAGCAAAAAAGTAATTTTGCTTTTTTTTGTATTCGTGAATATCCCTATTAAATACCAAAATGTCATCACGGAGGATGGGAAATCTTTTTTAAAACATGCCCGGCAGTATTTTCGATCCGATTGCAGTATTCTCCAAGTTTTTTCCAAGTTTTTGGTTTTTTTTAAAGTAAATTCATTAGACCTTCAATAGGCCATATTCAAAAAAAGTTCACCGTGGCATAATTGAAACCAGTAAATGATTATTCTGACAGAAAACAAAGACTGTTTTGTTCCAAAACTTTAATTTATCGTCTGAGAACCATTTACTTTTATTTATTTATCGTTCGGTGAACGTTCATGAGTAAAACCCCTTAATTCATTCAGTTATTATTCCGAGCAGAAAAACATTTTTTGCAACTGTAATGGAAAAATGTGAACGTTTGTGAACGTGAACGAAAAATAAGCTACCGCGAGAATCGTCATTTTTGCCGCATTTTAGAATTCAGCCGACTAGCTGCGCACTTGGCGCTGACTATGTGCCATCGGACTACGTTTTTGAATTTTTTTTAAAGCGAATTTTCGGGCGCCATTTATCGCGCCTCTGTGTCTCCATTTTTGCACGTGTTAGCTGAACAGAGCGGAACTGTGAAGACACAGAGAAACGCGATATAGCGCGTTTGACTTTACGTAAGGTCTATTATGTGTTCACGAACGACTGGTGCTGATAACGCTCCGATGTTCCGCCGTTTTTCACTGTTCTGCAGTATTCGTTGCGAGACCGTAGTGAAAAACTGCGGAACATTAGAGCGTCGTTCGTGGACACATAATATTGTGAAAAAAAATATTGCAACGCGGTGTTTGCGTACTTTTGAAATTCAAACGGCAATGAAAGAAATAGCATGGGAAATGAAGAGATTCGTTGCTATTTTCATTTGAATTTTAAAAGTACGCAAACACCGCGTTGCAATTTTTTGTTATCACAATAGAACGCCATGATTTTTAGACCAAATTTTCGTAATTTTGAGAAAAAATGATTCCATAAAACTCACAATTGCCTTGAAAAGGTGAATACCATAGACAGCCAAGTGTTTACAATGGTCCAGGAACAAAATCTCCGCCTCCGAAGCCGTCTGTCCTCTCAGTTCGCGACACCTCTGCATTTGAGTGTTCCGTGGGCACCAATCGCGCGCCTACGATAAACTTTTCATACTCGTCATTGACTTGTGCGGGCGCATCGCCAAACTCGATTTGAGCGACAAAAGAAGCGAGGAGGGCATAAGTGTCGGCGGTGGCTGGCGTCCTGTGAGAATGTCACGGCGGAGTTGGAGGAAGACGTAGTATCGGGCGTGATTGTCGATCTGCAACGAGTTGCAGTTAAAATTTGATTTTTCGCTTCAAAAAAGGCGCACTACACTGTTGAAAATTGAAAAGTGCCGTAGAGCGAGGCTGATGATGCATTCGCCGAGTATATCTATAAAATATTCGCGAAAAAAAAAATGTTTTTTCTCATTTTTTTTTAAATTCGAATTTTCTTTTTTTTTTTCTCGAAAATATTTTTTGAAAAGACATTAACTTTCCACGTTACCGAAAAACATAAAAATGTTAAAATAAAAAGACACAAAACGCGTTTTTATTTGAAAAAAAGGAAGAAAAAATAATTCCTTTGCGATAATAATTTTCTGTGGAATTCGTGGCGAGAATGTCATTTTTCAAATTTTAATTTACCACGGAGTAAAATAATAATAAAAAAATTGCAAAAAAAAAGCAAAATACCGACGAAAAACGGAAAAAAACAAGCAGAGAACAGTCGGACGATGCCAAGATATTTTGTCGCCAAGTGCGGCGCGTGTCGTCGCCAGGTGCGGCGCGTGTCGTCGCCAGGTGCGGCGCGTGTCGCGTTTAAGATCTGCGTAACATCTGCAGCCACGTGGGTGCTGCTGCGGCCGCTTTTAAGATCTGCGTAACATGTGTTGCGATCTTCAATGTCTGCGTAACATCTGCTACTGCGTTTAAAGTCTGTTTAAAGTCTGAAAGGAGCTCCAAGTCATGCGCAAAAGCTGCTATAGCCTCTTAGATCTGCGTAACAGTTGAAGGCGTTTACCGAGCAGGTTCGGTCCCCTTACAATACATTTCTTTCTTTTTAACTTTAATGGAATGTTTGGGAATAAAATTACATCTTTGCTAGTTTTTTTTCGGCTTGTTGTAAGTGCCGTAAATTCTCTAAAAGAATGGCTCCCTAAAATAGAGTGGCCCGCTTAAAATAAACCGGCCCCTAACATATAGGAATGCATTTAACACTTATTTAACACGTATTTCGATTGAAAGTGCACTTCTGTTGAAGGCTACAATATTAATTTCTGAAAATTTTTAATTGTTTTTTTTAACTATTTCCAATCTCTCCAAAATAGTTAAAGAAAAAAAAAAACAAAATTATCAGAGTGTGGGTCGTCGCGGTTGACGAAATGTCAAAAATCTATGGTAAAATGCTCCAAATTCGGACTGGAATTTCAGCATCTCAGAGGTCTCGTAAGCAGCTTTTGAAAACGGGAATATAGGTTTTCAAAGCCCCTCTTTCTACCTGTATAGTTAGTTTTCTCTTAAGACATCTTGACTTAAAAGGTTCCCTTGTAAGCTCCAATGGGCCCCCGGTGGAACTTTCAAGGAGGAAAAATAACGAAAATTGAAAATATTGAAGATGCTGACGTCAATCAAAACTACGATCCTATCGCAGAGTCTAAAGTGACAGCTTTAATACTGTAAGGCACGGTGTCCCAAAGTGGAAAAATGTCTTCAACTGCCTGCACTCTCTTCTCTCTCCCTCCCCACCGCAGCGCAGTTATTTTTTCCACTGGAATTTGTTTCTTTTTTGATTTTCAGCAAAACTAGACCACTTTTTGAAAATCTGTCATTAAAATATATTTTTCAGGTCAAATGCTTCATTTTTATTACAAAAACACCACGATTGGTGCAGATATGACGGAGGAGAGGCATTTTAAAATATTGAAACATCGAGAAAAAAACCGAATCCGCACGTTTCGAGCTGGTCATGGTATTAAAATGTTCGCGAGAAAATTCTGCACAAGGCAAACATTTAAAATGCATTATTATGTTGCATAAAATTGAGTTTTTAGTAAAATTCTGTACTAATTTTTTTTAATGCCTCTTCTCCGTCAAATCTGCACCAATCGTCACTGGTGAAGCGCCACGGGTCCGCAGCGGGCCCGCCGCGGGCCCGCCAGCGCACCGCTGACAGCTAAAAGAGTACACGCGTGGTGCACGCAGCGGGCCCGTGGCGGGCCCGCCAGCGGTTCGCTAGCTGCTACATCGCGGGTAGTGACTTCTTTCTTGCTTTTTTATTTATTCGATATTTTCTAATTAAAACCAACACTGATACTACTTTTATCGATCTTTATTGAAAAAATAAAGCAAAAATTTAATACAAAAATTATTAATATTATCACGAAGTTCCTCGCTGTCGTTGCCCCATTCATCTCGCACATCTCACGCCGTTCGTCCTCATCCGAATGCTGCACATGCCTGAAAATTTGAGTTAATTTTACTGTGTAAGAGATGCGACGGTGAGCGCGGCACCACTTGTGATGAAAAATTATTTTAAAGGTTGATTCTGCAAAGCACACTATTTTGTATCAGGTGAATTCCGCTCAATTCAACTTTTTGCCTTAATATTTGAAGTTCGAAACCTTTAAAAAGTGTAATGGGATTATTCACGGAAACAGCAAAAAAAAAATAAAAACCCAGCAAAAAATTCACCGGTCTGAAGTTTTCTGGGAATGTCTGAGAGTATTTTTTAAATTATTTCCCAAAGTTTCAGATCGATCTGAGCATTCTCCGAATTTTCGCTGAATTTTTTTCTTGAATTTTTGCTGGTTCTGTGAATAATATCATAACAGTTTCCAAAAGACATTGAAAAATATACGTTTTGGCCAAATTGTAAGGACACGTGCGCAAAAACCACCATCACTACAAATAAGTGTTGACATCTGTCTACATACAAGAGAGATTTCGTGTATACAACGTTATTCCACTCCTACTGGGCCGATTTGCACTGAAAATTTTCAGACCGAAGGGGCATGAGGTCGCCGAAGTTATCTTCGAGGATTGCCACGGTTAGGTCGATAACCGCTGGGAATCTTCTTGTTATCTTAAAACAGCAGAAAATATCGTTAATAATGGGTTATTCATTTTGTGCAACTTGCATTTTTTCTTATTCATTCCATGCAGAAAATTACATTTCATGCATTTTTTCTGCAGGAAATTCCGTTTTCTGCATGAAATGAATAAGACAAAAATGCAAGTTGGCTAACATGAATAACCCTATACTTAAAAACACTTTCACTGAGCGCAGATTTTTAATCAGAAACTCGTGTTTTTGTTTTATTTTTAATAAAAGACAAGAAGATTCTTTGCGGAATTCGCCGATGCCATGGTCAAAATACGCTAAGTACTTTTAATATGCTATCCTTCAAACTTGTCCGATTTGCACCAAGCTTTGGCCGCCACATGCCCCTTGGGTTGGAAAATTATTCGCCAAGTTTGGTGCAAATCGGTCCTGTATTGTGAAAACAAAAAAAATTGCAACGCGTTGTTTGCGTACTTTTGAAATTCAAACGACAATGAAAGAAATAGCATGGGAAATGAAGAGATTTGTTCCCATTTTCGTTTGAATTTTAAAAGTACGCAAACACCGCGTTGCAATTTTTTTGTTTTCACAATAGGTGCTGAGAAACTGCTGGTGACGCGAAATTTCACACGTAGAGACAGACATCAATGCTCAGAGATATTTTTTCATTATTTTTATCGCCAAAATCACGGTGTACAAGTCAAATAAGTTTTTATTTTGCTAAAGACGACTAAATTTATTTAGTGATGCTTGAAAAATACTTTTCAAAACTACTTTTTTATTTTTTTAAAATTTAGTTGAGCAAAAATATAAATAATCGATCATTATGTTATTTAATATTTAATATTATGCCTCCTCTCCTCAATAAAAAGTAGTAAAAATCGATATACTTCGCAATAACGTTGGTACCGAATTTTCTTTTGGAAAAAATTTCGGAAAAAAAATCCGAAATCCGTCAGTATATTTACTTTTTGTTCATTTTGTTCGTTATTTTAATTTTTCGGCAAGAAAAATAAATTAAAAAATGAAACCTTACCGAAGTCGGCGAAGTCGAATTCGGCACTGTCGGTTAGCACCTGAAAATAAATAAAATTATTTAAATTGTTTATTGAGTCTATTTTACAAAATTAATTAAGAATTAAAACAAAGAAAAAAGATAAAGAACGACAGCAAAACATACAAAATTGAAGATTTTTTCAGAAAAATCCTTCAAAAAAAAAAAGCTCCGCCCACTTTGCAATATGGGCACGAGATTTCGCAAACATGGTGCGCGCCTTTTATTTCACGAATAAATGAGCAATATTGTCTTCTGACATGTAAATTTACGGAATATTTTTGCTTAACAATTAAAAATAAAAAAAAAAAATTAAAAAAAAAAAAAAAAAAACCAACAGAACAAAAAATCCAAAAATCACACCTAATCGCCTTAAAATAAGTAGATTGAGCCTGCGCTCAACTCATTTACAACGTCAATCCGCAGTCGCTGGATGCCAACGTTATTGAATCGGTAATTGGAGTATTATATGATGTTAAGCCTGCTGCGCCGACGTGCACTGGCTATTGACCCAGTATTTAGGGAACTTGGAAAAAAGGCGATGCAGGATTTACTAGCAGCTGATATTGCACAGCGTAGCAACATTTTTTCTACAAGAACTATCTATAGTGGATTCGTGGCGGAGTGACAATTTTTTTCACGTTTTTATTCGAAAAATGAAGAAATATAGTCGGCGAATGCATCATCAGCCTCGCTCTACGGCACTTTTCAATTTTCAACAGTGTAGTGCACCTTTTTTGAAGCGAAAAATCAAATTTTAACTGAAACTCGTCGTGGATACGTCATTTTCCGTTGAAAATAAGTATAAACACTAGAATTCGAGTTAATCTTGCAAGTGCAACACTGTTTTACAGGAATTTTGCAGTAGAGCGAGGTTGATGATGTATTCGCCGACTATAACTGAAGAAATGAAGAGATTTTTTCGCCTCCCAGTTTCACGTAAAATGTCACTCCGCCACGAATCCATTATATAATCATTGGAAAACTCATACAATCATTACAAAATGACTGTATATCTACGTAATTGCTATTTGAGACTTTTTTTTAGTTAATGAATGCTGCTAAACTATAGTTTTATATTACTAGCAGGTCCTGTAAACTTCGTTTCTGAATGTGCACCTCTGTTAGAGTAAGTACATTGTTCATAATTATGAATTATGTACAAGATATAAAAAAAATTCACGCAATGTAAGAATGCATTAGCAGAGTTGGGCAGAAAACGAAATTCGTAATTTTTCGAGTATCGCCTATTATTGCCTTTATCTGTTTTATTTGAATCTTCGTATAAATTCAACATTTCTTAAATTCAAATAAAACGTCTTAAACAAATATCAAAACAAACGAAACGTTTATGAAACTTCTACGCAACTTCAACGCAACTTATCCTCCGTCGGTCATGTCCGATTCTTCAAACAAAGTCTACTAAATATCTCATCATACGCGATATCATTCACATAAAACCAGGAAAAAACATGTATAAACTTTCTTGAGACAAAAAGTTTACCATCGTCAGCTGGCCGCTAGCAGGCCCGCGGCGGGCCCGCAGCGGGCCCGCCAGCGCATCACTAATGAATGCCAGCATTTTCGAACAAAAACTCAACTAACTTGTGTCTTATGTGCAATTTTACATGGTTTAAAATAACCAAAGTTCATTTATAAACCAATTGGAAATAAAAAATTTTCAACCTTTCAGTCACCTGCCAGATAGCATACCCGCCGCGGGCCCGCCAGCGGCCAGCGAGGGCACCCAAGCGCTGGCGGGCCCGCTGCGGGCCCGTGGCGGGCCCGTAGCGTCTGCGGAGCCGCCGCGGGCCCGCGCGCGGTTCACCAGTGGTGGTGTTTTTGTAATAAAAAAGAAGCATTTGACCTGAAGAATCTTTACTATTGTAACGGGTACCGTGGGACAATAGACATTGTATGTCTATTGGAACCGGTCTCCGCCCACTGACCCCAACCCGTCAGGCGAGCCGCGCTCGAGACCTTCGTCAGTCTGGTGGACGGGGCTCGAAGAGATCGTTCTCTCCGAATGAATCTTCTATATTTGCTTTATTCATATTACTCTATTATTCTATTACTAAAATAAAACCGTATAACATGGAGGTCCCACCTTGAGAGGATGTCTCCCCGAGACACTCCTCGACAGAGAAAGGCTGAAAGTTAGGGTGTAATGTCGGATCTTTTAGGGAACAATACATATTGTTCGAGACTTCCATCTAAAAGTAGTCAAAACGAAATTTGGTAGCATAAGTGCGGTCGCACAGACATTAATGTACAGGTAAAGACGAGCCGTTTCATAAACCTGTCTCTCCGTCATCAATTTGGACGGTTGGACCGTTGTGTTCGGAACGCCATCAGAGAACCTATACCCAGGACCGAGCCCAGGGATTAGGTTTGGTAAGTAAAGGGACTCTATCGGAGAAATGGAGTTGGGCAGAAAGGTAAACAAAATGACACAGGAAGATAGGCCTATCGTCGCTTTAAAGTTATATTTTTATCCTCGTACTATTTTGCGTAGTAGTTTATCAAAATTTGGCCAAAACATTTCAGTTATCGACGGAAACAGTACAGGTAAAAGTTAATGGTAAGCAGAGAGTATGCTGGAAGTGCATTGCTCTGGTGTCGGGAAAAAATCTCTGATTGTTTATGTATCGAAATTGTAAGAATTTCGAGGGGAAAACCTGCGTAAGGGATTCAAGTGAATCCACATTTTTGTCTTCTCCGTGCCTGCCGCCCGTTCTCACGTATGCACCACTTTTTGTTGACAATTACACCTATCAATCAAACAAGAACAGACTAATTTGAATATTGACAGATAAGATTAAAGGAATTACGGCCCAGATAAAGTAACAGATGACGCAATGATCATGACGTCACCGCTCTTCAAAGAAGATACGATACAACATTGTAACATACACCGTCTGGCATTCTGGCGACATGTCAACGGTTCGAGAGCAGATGGTCTTTGCGGCAATAAATCTGGAGGGTACAGTCGTTGGCAAGTTGCTCCACAGGAGGTCGGACCACCAAGTTACCCCCTGGGGGCGGAGCCATCGATAAGCAAAGGAGGACAGGACCTACAGAACGATGGACGCATCATTCGGTGGTTTTTTTTTAACCCGGCTACGGTTCAGAGACGTAGTTGTGGTCCTGATGGTCTTGCTACTGTCTACTGTTACGGACAGCCCAGCAACCATTTTTTTCTTTCTTTTGCATGTACCTTAGTTATTGCAACCCAGTAGACCCCGTGGTGTAGATATTTCGTTTAACTTTACTTCATGACAAATTTCATCCAAGGCATTTCAATTCACTTCATTCCAAAAAAAAAAATGCCAAATTTCCATCCACGTCAAAAGTAAGCTAACCGAATTATCACGCACTAACCATGCATGCACCTTTACCACCATCACTCACCTCCACGTTAGGCAACTTATTGACGTCAGTTACTAACACTATGATTTTTCAGAAAATAGATCAACAACAACAAAACATCGAAAGAGACCTGCGCCACAAACGTCGGACTGCTCAACTAGAAGCGAATCGGATCGGAAGACAGCTTGCTGAAGTGGAGGAGCAGCATTGACGAGAACAACTTGAACACTGGGACCCCGGAAACGACGTTCTGCCAGCGGAGGAACAAGATGTGAGACCACTCAACGAAGGAGGACTGAATCAGAACGAATAAGTCCATAGACAAGGATGCGCCTCGATACGATATGATGGGAAAGCAGCAATTAAGGACGGATCGAGCGAAGCAAGGAAGGATAGAGCGAGCAATAGTACGGACATGCCAAGAAGATCAGCAAGGATTCAAGCAAGGAGGACGTGAGACAGGATCATTTTTCTATTTTTTTTTTTGTTTTTTTTTTTTTTTTTTTTTTTTTAAACTTTATTTGTAATTTTATTTTTAATTATTTTTTTTTTGCTTATTATAGTTTGATTGTAACTCGGACAACACCTGTCGAGGGTTGAACGAGGGCGTTCAACTGATAGGGAAGGGGGATGTAACGGGTACCGTGGGACAATAGACATTGTATGTCTATTGGAACCGGTCTCCGCCCACTGACCCCAACCCGTCAGGCGAGCCGCGCTCGAGACCTTCGTCAGTCTGGTGGACGGGGCTCGAAGAGATCGTTCTCTCCGAATGAATCTTCTATATTTGCTTTATTCATATTACTCTATTATTCTATTACTAAAATAAAACCGTATAACACTATTATTAAGCACTGAAGTTTGTCAGTATGTGTGTGAGATTTCATGTCACCAACTTTTTCTCCTACTTCTATTGGACCGATTTGCACAAAACTTGGCTAAGCATTTTGAAACACAAGGGGCATGAGGCGGCCGAAGTTTTTTTCAGAATCGAACAAGTTTGAATGGTAGCATACTGTATGCAAGTTTCGTCAGTTTACGTTTTGTTTTTCTACAGTTTTGGAAAAAAAATTTTAGGAAAATTTGCGAGAGAGTCAGGGAAAAATGGTGGAAACGAGAAAGAAGTCTGAACTTCCCGCCACTTCATGTACTCCGCGCGGTTTTTTTTTTTGAAAATTAGAGGCTACCCCAAATCAGAACTGTTCCAAATCGGAACTGTCCCGAATCAGAACCGTGTCCTGAATCAGAACTGTTCGTATCAGTACTGTTCTAAATCAGAACTGTCCTGAATCAGAACTGTTCAAATCAGAACTGTCCTGTATAAGAACTGTCCCGAATCAGAACTGTTCCTATCAGAACTGCCCCAAATCAGAACTGTTGGTATCAGAACTTCCCCAAATCAGAACTATTCAATAAGCATGCTTGCGGCCTAATATTTTTTTTTTCATAATAAAAAAAATTTTATTTAAAACTTATAGAGGACAAGCCCCACACAGACATCCCGATCTGGGTTTTTATATATAAGAAAGATAGTTCTGATTTGGGCCAGTTCTGATACGAACAATTCTGCTTCGGGACAGTTCTGATTCGGGACAGTTCTGATGCAGGACAGTTCTGATACGAACAATTCTAATTCAGGACACGGTTCTGATTCGGGACAGTTCTGATTCGGGGTAGCCTCGAAAATTTAGAGTACGGTGGTTATTTGATGGTTTTGTGCAATGAATCAGGAAACAACTACCAAAAACTGTTTTTTTCCTGCATGGAATAGGTTCTTAACACAATTCTAACGCAATGAATTGTTCAAAAAAATGGGTAGATAAGAACAAAATAACATTTAGATTTAAATGAATTCAATGTTGGTGGTTTGCTAATTTTCCTGTAAAACTTTTTTAAAATTCAGGGAGACTCGCGCGTCCCCAAGCACAACCAGAAGGTTTTTGACGGCGACAGCCGGCAACAACCTTCTGGTATACAGGGTGGGGAATAAATATGGAGCCGCATTAAAAACGGTGTATAATCGTTTAAACATGAGATTGTTTTCTACAAATCTAACAAAATGTTCATTAAACAACAGCGAATAAGTGGCATAAACAGTTTTCAAATCGTCCACTTTTAGCCGCGATGACAGCTCAGAGTCTCTTCGAATACGAGTCAATGACGGCACGCAGGTATTGACAGCAAGATCGTCCCACGCCTTCTTCAAAAAGATTTTCAAGGCTTCTAATTTTTTGTTATTCATTGTGGCGACTTGCTGGGTTTAATATCCCCACACTGCGAAATCCATCGGTTTCAAATCCGGACTCGAAACAGTCTATTGAGGAAACCAGGGAAATCGGATTCGCACCACTGCTGATTGGCTTTTGCACATGTAGCAGGTGCACCGTCTTGCTGGAAGATTTAATCACGATTTTCGAAGTGGGAATGGGGCCAAGGAAGCACTTCGGACTCCAAAATGTTCTCAATTTAGTATTCCGTGATGATTTTGACTACCTCATTCACGAAAACCAGTTGAGTCTCGCCATCTGCGCAGATTTCTTCGAAGACCATCATGGATGAAAAATTATACGTTTTATTATACTCGGTGAATGCATCATCAGCCTAGCTCTACGGCACATTTCAATTTTTAACAGTGTAGTGCGCCTTTCTTGAAGCGAACAAGCAAATTTTTACTGCAACTCGTCGTGGATACGTCATTTTCCGTTAAAAAAAAGTGTGAAAACTATAATTCGAGTTAATCTTGCAAGTGCAACACTGTTTTACAGGAATTTTGAAGTAGAGCGAGGTTGATGATGTATTCGCTGACTATAACAAGGGAAGTGTTTAGGGTCACCAATTTGGAAATTTCTGAAAATTAAACCACACATTAGAGATGGTTTGAAAACAACTCTCAAAAATTTCTAAAAAAGGGCCGCCACTAGGAACCGAGATATGACGCTTCAAAGTTTGGGCCACGCCCCTTTTCAAATTTAACACAGGAAAATGCGTTTTTTCAGTGGAACGAGCGAAAAATACTCAGCGCCAAAGTCACTGCCTTCCTCCCCCGTTGATTTCATCGGTTCGGTGGTCCAGTGGTAGATGTTTCAAGTGGTAGTGGCAAGGCGCTGGGTTCGATTCCCGCATAGTGGAAAATTTTTGCATTTTTTTTTTCAAAATTTCAGAAGACGTGATTGAAGGTTTTTAATCAATTTCAGGACTTTTTATTACCCTTTCGTAGTTTTAAATTACTTCAAGAACTATTTCACACGTTTTTGAGGAAAATTTTTTTTTGAAAAATTTACGAATTTTTGTCCACCAATTGATCATCATTTTTGAAATTCAAAAAATTTTGAAAAAATGTATGACTTTTCCATATCGAAAAATCATAGACACCTTTTTGTTTATTGACAACGTATTTTAAGAGAGATAATTATAAAATTTCAATTGGTTGATCGATTTATCAGTGCAGTAATTAAAATTATTGCCCAGTTTTTGGGCTCTAGAACGTTTCCAAACTGTTTTGCTTCCCAGTTTCTAAATGGTAGGCTTCGAAACTTCCCAGAGCCAGTTTTCGATTACAGCTTGTTATAATTTTTTTTTCAAAATTTTTTGAATTTCAAAAATGATGATCAATTGGTGGACAAAAATTCGTAAATTTTTCAAAAAAAAATTTTCCTCAAAAACGTGTGAAATAGTTCTTGAAGTAATTTAAAACTACGAAAGGGTAATAAAAAGTCCTGAAATTGATTGAAAACCTTCAATCACGTCTTCTGAAATTTTGAAAAAAAAATGCAAAAATTTTCCACTATGCGGGAATCGAACCCAGCGCCTTGCCACTACCACTTGAAACCTCTACCACTGGACCACCGAACCGATGAAATCAACGGGGGAGGAAGGCAGTGACTTTGGCGCTGAGTATTTTTCGCTCGTTCCACTGAAAAAACGCATTTTCCTGTGTTAAATTTGAAAAGGGGCGTGGCCCAAACTTTGAAGCGTCATATCTCGGTTCCTAGTGGCGGCCCTTTTTTTGAAATTTTTGAGAGTTGTTTTCAAACCATCTCTAATGTGTGGTTTAATTTTCAGAAATTTCCAAATTGGTGACCCTGAACACTTCCCTTTAAGGCATTTGCCTTTCGTATAGGCAGACTGGAAGTCTACAGCAATGATCCTGTCGTTCTGACCATTTTTATTGGCTTCCACGGTGAATATTTTCTCATCTGTGAAGAGTGTCCTCAGGTGCGTGCCAAGTCGCGCTCTCAACGATAGCAGACCGAGGTGGTGAAGCGGCCATCATTACCCTCAAGTTTCATATTATTCGCTAAAACGTTGGAAAATAGTTGCAAACATAATTCGTTAAAAAATAATATGTTAGACGGGATTTGTGTTTCTGCAAGCTCAAAAACTTACGCAAAGCCACGGCTCCATATTTATTCCCCACCCTGTACTTTAATGACAGATTTTCAAAAAGTGGTCTAGTTTTGCTGAAAATCAAAAAAGAAACAAATTCCCTTGGAAAAAATAGCTGCGCTGCGGTGGTGAGGGAGAGAGAACGAGAGATGCGCCAGTAGTTATTCCTACCGGCGCTTTTCCCGTCCGGGACACCGTGTAAGGTTTCACATCAATCACCTCTCCTCTACCTCTATCTGTTTCATCCCGCTATGTATGTCAAATTGGTTGTGCATTTATTATCAGGTTTCTAAAGTCTCTATGAGACCTACAAAACACACACGTCGGCGCCTAGACTTAGCTCATTTTGATCTTCAAATATTTGACCGAGCGCCACGGCGCGACCGCGATGTCGCAATGCCGCCTCCCTCGCACTCTGACCTCTGCTCCTCTCACTCTCTCACCTGATCCCTATAAAAGAGGACATTTCTCTCATTCCAGGCCATTTTTAATCTTTATTATTTTGTCTAATGCCGCACTTTTTGCCTGTCATCCGGTGATCATAACATAATGAACTCATAAGCGTAACCTACTTCTTTCTAGACAATACATTACTATACCTACCAATCGAAATACTCCGAATGTGGTAAAGTTTTGTGATAACTTTGTTTTTGCCACAGTGCGTTCACAGTGCGTTCACTTTCACAGTGCGTTCACAGTGCGATCAGTTATTATGGAATTGAAGGAAGAGCAAAACGAACTGGATCAAAGAGGCCAACACTGTCATCACGGGGTCGCCGAGGGAACATCGAGAAAGCGCGCTCCACTAGACAACCGTAATCTCCTAATCTAAGAATTGGAATCATGCCAAAAATCGTATATTTTCCATTTTATCCTATTTTTTGAAGAAAAGTGGCATTATTTTTTCCAAAGATTTTCTTTTTTTATTTTTCCCTAAACCTCATCGTGCCATAATTTCCGGAAATCGCCGAATGGAAAACAAAGAGAAATCTCATCAGAGAATGATACAGAAAAAAAACAACTTTTATTTGAAAAAATAGAATTGGGAAGATTTCGTGAACTTCGTGCTTTTACTTGGTCTTTTGGTACTTGGGTGGCATTCCTTTATGAGCGTGGAGGTTCTTGAGCACATTCCTGAAAATATTGAGATTGAATAATTTCTAATGGGGTTATTCACGAAACCAGAAAAATTGGCGAAAAAATTCAGCGAAACTTCGCAGAATGCTCCGATCGGTCTGAAACTTTGACAGATTATTTAAAAAATACTCTCGGACATTCTCAGAAAGTTTCAGACTAAAATATCGACTTTGAAAGTTTCCATTAAAAATCGATATTTTGGTCAGAAAGTTTCTGAGAATGTCCGAGAGTATTTTTTAAATAATCTGTCAAAGTGTCAGACCGATCGGAGCATTCTCCGAAGTTTCGCTGAATATTTTTTTATATTTTGCTGGTTTCGTGAATATTGTGAAAACAAAAAAATTGCAACGCGGTGTTTGCGTACTTTTGAAATTCAAACGAAAATGGGGACAAGTCTCTTCATTTCCCATGCTATTTCTCTCATTGCCGTTTGAATTTCAAAACTACGCAAACACCGCGTTGCAACTTTTTTGTTTTCACAATATGTCGCAAAAACAAAAAATAACTCACCTTCTCGTAGAGCTTGTCGTAGGTGGCCTGGTCGAAAAGGACAATATTATGAAGCCTATCCCTGATCTTTCCCTTCGACCACTTCTTCTTCTTCTTCTTGAACTTTCCTCCTCCCGATCATTGTTTCTTTTTGGATGGGGGAGCCTTGCCTCCCTTCGGGTCCTTCTTTGGAGATGTTTTACCTAGAAAATCAATAATTAGCAAAAGAAAATAATAAAAAAGTTCACAAAAAAGCGCATTAATTCAATTTGAAAAAGAACGTGTCAAACTAGTGAAAAATCGATTCATGCGATGTTGAAAAAAAACACGGGCGGAGAAACAAAGTGGTCCCATGATATAGCATTGATAGTGAAGAGGCACAGAGACTCTCCTCTTCTTCTCACCTTTCGCCTCTCTTCATTATCAATGCTATATCATGAGAAACTTATCTCTCTGCGTGTGTTTTTTTTTACATTTCTCAACATCGCATGATTTATAAAAAAAATTATAAATAATCCTAACAAAATCAAGCGGTAATGGAAGCTGAAAAATTAAAAATAAATAAAAACAACACATGAAATACAAGAAATGAACGGCGCCGATTTCGCCACGTATCGCACACGTGGATGAGTCGCTACGCACTCAATTGGCCGCATTCGCGGGGCGATCAAAATTTTTTCAGCGATGTTCCTTCGGCAACCCCGTGTGTCATCAATGTCATGAAAATGCCGATTGTCGAAAATTAAGAAACATTGGAAGAATATGAGAGAATTCGAGACAAATGGTGAGAAGAAAATATTTTGCCAATTTATTGGCAGATTTGTTTTAGGATAACAAAAGAGCTTCATATTTCAAAAGAACTATCTCCACTCGATAGCCCTAAAAATTGCAAAAACAACCAACTGGGAATAACCTTCACAGCGCTATTATAAAGAAAATATCGGAAGATGTTGTCGCTTTCAAAAAACTGGTGATGGCCAACTACAGTGAAAATCAAGTACATGTTCAATGCTGATCAGTTCGGTTTTGTTTTCGAGACGTACTTTATGCGGTTTCTAGCTAGAACGGGACCTGAACATGTTCCAATTGTTGTGCGTGCGGAAGCCAACATGAAGAATTCTTATACGGTAATGCCAAAAGTATGTGCTGATGGTTTTTTTGCACCGAAATTGCTTATTGTGTTGAAGACGGTGAATTTCCAGCCAAACGAGACTTTCAAGCACATAATCTTGTCTTTAAAGCGGTCAATACCCGGAACTGACGATTGTCAAGGTAGGTAAAAAAAGTATGTTTCCACCTTCAGAAAAAGAAATTGCCAGCATAATTACATTCACGGACAATCTTTCGGATATTCCGAAATTTGCATTAAGACGGAAAATGAGCAGTTTCTTTACGGAACGAACTTTGTGATTTGTGACAGCTACGGAATTGTTCTCATCATACAATGGAGGACATCTTGTGCAAGTTTATCAGCGTTTTTCTCATTCAGTATTTCCATTAGTCAATGATTCTCATTATTTTGACGAGACATGTGCTGCATACAAAAGACACATAATGGCGAAAAGTTTGATGCTCAAATGATGTCGCTATCAAATCTCTAAAACCTGCACCAAGAGACATCAAAACGCTTCTGATACCAGCTGGTTGCACGGGAATAATTCAGCCACTAGACATAACGATTTTTTGCCAATTAAACGCAATCAGCAAGGTTTCAATGTTGCAGAACGTAATAACTTAGTACAAGTAAGATTTTTTGTTTAAAAACCAATTGGTGTAAACTAAATATTCAGATTAACTCTCTTGTCTTCTGACAGTTTTGTTGCCATAGCCTGAAGAAATAGGTTTGTTATGCATTGTTCGCCTCATGATATCTTCAGTGTCATCCGCTACCATACCAAACTTCATACCAACAAACATTTCCAATGGATGTCACCACAGACTGTCAAGTAAATCTTTGCAAAGGAATATCCTTCATCAATTATTTGTATTGTCAAAAAGAAATCTGCTTCAGTCAATTTATCAAAAACGTAAATACCGTAAAAACTCTAATAGAACGGCATGCCCTTCTATTGTTTCCTTTCATCACAACGGCCAGGTATTCAGAGGTTTGCCCATCACATTTCGGTCGTCTCAGGCCTGCTTGGTTAGAAAATGTTTTGCCGAGTTTGGTGTGCAAACCTCTAAATACCCGCCAGTTGTGATCAAATGAAACAATAGAAGGGCATGTCGTTCTGATAGAGTTTTTACGGTAATCATTTTTTTTTATTTTTTGGACATACATACCGTAAAAACTGTAATAGAACACCACCTTTAATAGAACACAACCTGTAACACAACGCCACTCTCAACGTCACTTCGAAAAATAGAACGCCGCCCTCTAATAGAACGCCACCCTGTAATACACCGCCACTCTGAAAAACTGCGGCCTATTAACATGAGCCGGTGTTCCAGTAACTTTTTTTAACGTGGATTACTGTAGTCTAAAGTACACAAACACCGAGGGGTGCAATGAACGATAAAGCTAGCTGATTACAGGTACTGCGGTATAGAACTCGCACACATACTGCAACAGAATATAATTGCGTGAAATAAGACTGCTTGAAATTGAGCTGTACTAAAAAAACCAGTGCACGTAATACAACTCAGGGACTCACAATTTACAAAAAATGCTTCTTCGCGTTGTTCGAGCGGTTCTGATTCGGTACCGCTCCATTTCAGGCAATCCGTGCGAGTTCTATACCACAGTAGGATGACAGTGATATGTCTCTTGAATTTGAATAACAGTACAAATGCATATTATCGGCCCGCCATGACGGTCAAACGCGCTCCATTGAATTTAGTATTTTTTAATTTTCATTTTGGCATCCAAATCACTTCATTTCGCGTATAAATTCAACGTGAAATGAAATATTACCGTTTGGAAAAAGTTTTCATCTCCGAAGCCGCGTAAACTTTGAATTTGGGCTCCGCCTCTTCACGCGAATTTTAACCTTTTTAAAAATTTTCCAAAAAAAAAGTGAAGGAAAATAACATTTTCATGAAATTCGCGTGAAGAGGCGGAGCTTAATTTTCAAGTTAACGTTGCTTTGGTAATGACAACTTTTTTAAAACAATAATAATTCGGAATCCAAAATGAAAATCACAAAGTACTAAAATCAGTGGAGCGCGTTTCACCGTCGTTGCGGGTCGATAATATTTACATCCGTTTTTATTTCATTTTTTCCTGTTGATTTTTGTTATTTTTGGTTGTTGAAAAATGAAATTTGATTTTTTTTTCTAAAAATTCAGCTCCGGAAAATACACCGCCACGCTCTAATAGAACGTCACCTCGAATACAACGCCACCCCTCGACACACTCCGAAAAATAGACCGCCATGGCGCTATATTACAGTTTTTACGGTATATGAATTTATAAAAATAAAACATTCAAATGTTACAAAAATTGTTCTATTAACTATCACATGTTTTAAAAGTTCAGCCACAAAGGTGCAAACATTTTGAAGGAGTTTGTTTAAAAAAAGAACAATGTGATTTAAAAATGGACACTACCGCATTTTCCCTGTGTACTTGAACCAGCGAAATCAGCGGCAAATGATGGAAATTTAAATCTCGCTAGATTTTTTTCACTCGTTTAACTGTTTAATCACGTTTTCCTATTTTCAATTTTTAAGGGGGCGTGACCTGAACTGAAGCGTTAAATCCCGGTCCCTAGTGGCGGCCTTTTTTTTAAATTTAAATTTTTGAGCATTTTTTTAAATCATCTCTAATGTGGGCAAATTATCATTGCCTATCGTTTCTGTACCTACCCTTGTTCAGTTACCTACCTTGATCATTACCTACCATGATCTTTACCTACCAAAATCAAAAACGCTTTTTCTATCTCTTTGATATTTATGTAGGGAGATTTCAAATCCTCCCAGATCACTATTTTCGGCCTTTGCCAGTTTCAAAATTAAGTAATAGAAAAAGTAGGTAAAGAACATATTCTATTTTGGTAGGTAAAGAAAAGGTAGGTAATGATAATTTGCCTCTAATTGTGGTTCAATTCTCAGAAACTTTCAAATTCGTGACCAAAACTTCCCTTATCCGTTAAAACTGGCATTATACACAAGCAGCTTAGTGGGTAAAAGTATGAATCTCCAGAAACAATAACCAATAAAACGGCTACCGTTAAAAAGACCTCTTCCACGAACAGAACGTTTTTTTTTTTTTTTTTTTTAAATTTTGTTTTACATGATCTCCTCACCGGATAGTCTTCCACACTTTCTTTCCATTCTGAAACGCAAGTGCCCCAATTGTTTCGATCAAGAAGAGAAATCTGTAAGAAATCTATAATCTGTAAGGTTATAATACTTATTGCACTTTGAACTTTGTTGCGTTAAATTTTAAAACTTAATATAGAGTTTTGCAAATATTTTCCTGGGTTTTTTAACGGGAGGATATGTAGACAGCTTCATGTATAGTCGGCGAATACATCATCAACCTCGCTCTACTGCAAAACTCTTGTAAAACAGTGTTGCACTTGCAAGATTAACTCGAATTCTAGTTTTTATACTTCTTTTTAACGGAAAATGACGTATCCACGACGAATTGCAGGTAAAATTTGATTTTTCGCTTCAAAACAGGCGCAGTACACTGTTGAAAATTGAAAAGTGCCGTAGAGCGAGGCTGATGATGCATTCGCCGAGTATAACTGGAAATTGTTGGAAGGAAGGAAAATTTTTTTCTTTGGGAAAGTTTGTTGTGAATCACAATTTTCCGCAATTTAGAAAAAAAATCCAATAATAAAAACAAAACATGGGAAACGCGAAATTTAGCATAGAAAGGTGAAGAAAACAACTTTGGTTTCGGGGATTTTTTTTTGGGAATTAAGATTTAAAATTTTTTTTAATTTTGGATTTTTTTTCAACTTTAACGTGGCTTATTTATACCGGGAGTCTTGGGATTTTCCCGGGAAAAAACAAGAACTTCAAAAACTAGAATGAACTCACATTTTTCAGTGATAGCGAAGCATGCAACATTGAATTTGGTGGGACCGCAAGTGAGTGTGAATTGATTCGTGGATATTTATTAGTTTCATGAACCATCACAAGAAAACCTTCCTCCGTTTCGAAATTAAAGTTTGAAGAATCTGAAAAAATTATGCTTAAAATGTTTATTTCCAATTCCTACAGTTTTTACTTACTACTTTTTATGTTGTTTCCGTTCAAAACAATATTCCATCCAAAATCGTGACCCCCATACAGCTGTCGAAATTTTCCATCATTATTTGTAATTCTGGGGATATTAAAGAAGTTAATGTTAAATTTTTGTGAGACCGTTTTGTTTTTTTAGCCAAAGTCTTTAAGTTTTTTAGTTTTTAATTACTAGTTAAAAAAACATTTTTTTTAACGTTCTCATTTTTTCATGGTGGCATCTTTCATGAGTTTCAATGGAAATGTAATGACAATAAAGAGCCATAAATCCTGAGAAAAAAACTTACCGAAAACACATACCGTACTCCGTCAGCACAGTTGCCACATTTTTGCAACAATTCTTAATTTGTTGACGGCCAAAACTACACGAAACAAATGTTTCCTCACATCGTTTACTGAAGTTATATGTTTTGTTATTTGATTATTACCAAAAGTGATTACCTCACATCTTTGAAAAATGTATTAAAGCTAAAATTGCTTCCCGTGTTTTTATAAAACTCGGAAACATATTGAGTATATTCTTCATGCTCGGTGTTTAATAAATCTTGTTGTTGTTCATCCTGATAAATTATTGTTTTAAATAAAAAACATATTGTACAGGGTGCGGCAAAAGTACTGTAACCGAAGACGAAAACTGGCGCGCGCTGACGCACTTTTCGTGCTTCGCTTTTTTTTTGTTTTGTTTCCCGTTTTTTCATGTCGATTTGCAAAGTTTCATGTTTCTATCTCAATTTTTACAGTAATGGCACGACCTTCTGTTCACCGTTCTTCGATTATTGTTCTGCACAAGCAAAGACGACTAGTGAGATCAGTTTAGCCCTCGGAATTAGCAAAGTTACCGTCTGGAGAACCATAAAACGTTGGGAAGAGACTGGTGTCAATATTGATCGACCGAGAAGCGGCCGTCCGAGAACTTCCATCACTCTAGAGCGAGTCAAAGTGGTTCGGGAAAGGATTAGACGTAAGCCTCATAGGAGCATGCAAAAGATGGCTGAAGAGGTTCAAACGAGTGATCGATCCGTCCGAAGACGTGTTTAGCAGTGGTGCCAATCCAATTTTCCCAGTTTCATCTCCGGAAAAGAATGGCCTGCCTCGAGCGCGGATCTCAATCCGATGGATTATTCCGTGTAAGGAACGCTTCAAGCGATGGTTCCAGCTCGTCCTCACAGAAATTTGGATGCGCTCAAGAGGATTCTTCTCGCGGAATAAGACAATTTGTAGCCGGACTACCTCCGTGTCACCATTGACGCACACCCGAAGAGATTGAGAGAGGTCATCAAAATTTAAAGTGCCACAATCGAGTAATTATAATTTAATTGTGTTATTTGTTACTTTGATAAACTCCTGTTAAAATTTGACGATGATTCGACTATTTTTCGAGAACTTATGCCGTTTTCTTTCGCCTACAGTACTTTTGCCGCACCCTTATTTTCATGGTTTTATGAAGACTCGCTAGTCGGAAAAAATTGTTTCCTTTAAGGTCCCGGCAGCCTCTAATTACCCGGAATCTGGACAGAGGATTCGAAAATTAAGCCTGCATGAAGGGCAAACAGAGTAACTACGGTATTTTTATGAGTTCACGTTGATTTTACAAGTTGTGGAATGCAAATAGTAGAATTTAAAAAGGTGTCAACTTTAAGAATTAAAAAAAAAACTTTTGTTCAATAACACCAAACAAGTGACACCAACAGTTCTCAAAACATTATTTTCTTGCTTTGTGTCAATTTGTTATTCAAAACATTTTTTGGGGACTGCGTCATAATTCAGTCTCAAAAGTTGACTATTTTAACTTACGATATCATCAAAGAATTTGTAAATGTAAGATACCACCGTTTCTGACATGTTGTATTGACTAACAGCTGACACATTCAAAGAGTTTAAGTTACAAATTGTCACATCTGGGAATTCAAGTCCTGAAATGTTTAGGTTTTTTTTCACAAACATAACTAGGAAACTCAAACCGGAAAGAGGGATGATTGTATTAATTTGAAACAACGTAGGTTTTGAATGATAACCAAGAAGAAGGTATCCGCTCTGAAATACACGTACAAAAACCTACTGGAATGGCTATTTTAAAACTTGAAAAAAACATTTTTCAAATCTGCGCTGATAAATTTTTTGAACTTTACTTAATTCTGTAATTCGGTGTTGGAAGTCAGTAAAATCGCTGACGAATTTTTGAGTTTGACCTATTCACCCGTATTAAGTTATTATTGTTTTTTCAATCGACTTGCGACATGAGAACGCGTGACTCCGCCCACTTTTTTTCGCGCGACCATGCAGACACAGTTTGATTCGAAGAGAAGCAGAGAAAACATGTCTTTCTTTCTCTCGTTCTCATGCTGCAACTCGATTGAAAACACAATAACTCACATGTATCATGAACAACGAAAGACACGAGACGACAACAACAGACCAAAATATACGGGATGGCCACGTGTTTGAATTATATATGCGAACAAGTCCGTGGTAGGTTGTCAGACCAGAAAATTCCTGAACAAAAAATACATTTTTCATCATATTACGTGTTCACAAACGGCTGGTGCTGACGATGCTCCAATGTTCCGCAGTTTTTCGGTGCCGTCTTTTACCGAATACTGCAGAATATTGAAAAACAGCGAAACATCGGGGCGTCGTCAGCACCACTCCTTCGTAAAAACATAATACTAACTGTATGGCCACAAAAGAAGGGGGATGTTCATTTATTTTCTTGGGCTGGATTTCGAAAGGTTCTGAATTAATTGCACAAATGTAAACGCGTCCCCGTGTAAAACGTATCATTAAAATTAGAAATGAAGTTTTACGGTAGATTACGGTTTCTGAATTATCTCATTATTGTGAAAAAAAGTTGCAATGAGGCGTTTCCGTAATTTTAAAATTCGAACAAAAATGGGAACATTTCTTTTCATTTTCCATGATATTTGTTTCATTGCCGTTTGAAATTTCAAAAATACGTAAACACCGTGTTGCAATTTTTTGTTTTCCCAATAATTTTAAAATTTAAGCGATATTCTCTTTGAGGTGGCAAAAGTTTGGTTCGCCAGAATCAATTTATCGGACCCTTGAAGTAAAAAAATAGAACTGCATGCCGGTCTGTTACAATAAACTCGATATTAATTGATTTTCATGTTCAATTCCACCTAATAAAAAATTAAGAAAATAATTACCTTTGTTTCATAATCATATAACTGCAAATATACTCGTTCAGCTTTGTTATTAACCATTTTGGTATAGCATAAATTTTTTGCAAAACTAAAGTTTTTATCATTTTCTTATCAACTACATCATTAAAAAACGACAGCACTCCACTCTTTATAATCTTGTTTAGTATACGGCACGGAATGGTTGACACTACGTTACATTATGTCCTGAATAAAAAAATGGTGTGAAAACTCGCGAAGGCTTCATTCTTTTAGCCCCTTTTCAGTTCAATCTGCGTCTGGTTAGAAATATTTTTTTCTGTGCAAGAAAAAAAACTTTTTTAAAAGTGATTCTCGATTTTCGTTTTACCAAAATCAAATTTCAAACTTACTATTTTCAATAATTCAGTTCGTCATAATCTTTTTTAGTCTTTATTCTAACTTCTATGTATTAATTATTCATGCAATATTGTCAGTCACCAACGTTGACCGGAATTTCGAAAAACCCTCTTTTTTCTGCGTCTCCTCATCTGCTGTGGTTCTTGTTTTCTATCGCTGTGAAACCACATGGTCATGACCGAGGAACAACGCGTGGCCGACTGACAGCTTTTCGGAAACAAATATTACGTGATTTTTTGTATTTTTCGAACAACGAGTGCATACCGTAAAAACTGTATTAGAAGGGCCCCCTTCTTTTTTTTCGTGGGATCGTGTGTGTGTGTGTGGAGGGATTCTTTCTATTATAGGGGGACCTTCAACTTTCGGTAAAGAGGCCCTTTTATTGATACGATCTTAAAATTAGAGGAACCCTTTAATTCAAGAGGGCACTTCTATTTTTCGGGAGGTTGTTTGGGGGCCCTTCTAATAAAGTTTTTACGGTATTTTTATATTTAATGTTATGAATGGTTAAAAATAAATAAATAAGAAAACAGGGTGTTTATGTTGGGACAATAACAAGAAAGACAATAAAAAGAAGAACGACAGTAAGAACTTGCAATAAAAAGTTTTTTTGAAATTGCATTGGATAACATAGGAAAATACAAGGCAAAAAAGTTGTCCCTATTATTGTCGGCCCACCTGAATGGTCAAACGCGCTCCGTTGAACTCAACGCTATGCGATTTTCATTTTGGTCTCAAAATTTTTTCATTTCACGTATAAATTCAACGTGAAATGAAAACCAAAATGAAAATCGCATAGCGTTGAGTTCAACGGAGCGCGTTTGACCATTTTCGCGGGCCGACAATACTCATTTTGATTAAACACTGCTCACTGATTTTCCTGATTGGCTCCTAGTCGTTTTTGTTGTGTTCTAGAACCATTTTCACCTTGTTGATTTTTTATTGTTGTTGTTGCTTTGTGTTCTCGTACTGTTCTTTTTTCTGGATTACATTAGGATATTTCTATGGCAAATTATCATTACCTACCTTTTCTTTACCTACCTTTGTTCAGTTACCTACCTTGATCATTACCTACCATGATCTTTACCTACCATTTGCAAAAACGTTCTTTACCTACTTTATCACTACCTACCATAATCTTTACCTACCTTCATCACTACCTACCTTTATCATTACCTACCGTGATCTTTACCTACCATTTGCGAAAAGATTCTTTACCTACTGTATCACTACCTACCGTAATCATTACCGACCTTTATCATTACCTATCATTCGCATATATAGTTTAAAAAAATACCCATATATTGTCGGCCCGCCAAAATAATCAAACGCGCTCCACTGAACTCAACGCTATGCGATTTTCATTTTGGTCTCCAAATTATTTCATTTCACGTTGAATTTATACGTGAAATGTAATAATTTGGAAACCAAAATGAAAATCGCATAGCGGTGAGTTCAGCGGAGCGCGTTTGACCATTTTGGCGGCTTTGGTGATGACAACTTTTTTAAAACAATAATAATTCGGAATCCAAAATGAAAATCACAAAGTACTAAAATCAGTGGAGCGCGTTTCACCGTCGTTGCGGAAGTTTTTTTCTGTTGATTTTTTTTATTTTATTTGTCAATTTTTTCTGTTGATTTTTGTTATTTTTGGTTGTTGAAAAATAAAATTTGATTTTTTTTTCTAAAAATTCAGCTCCGGAAAATACACCGCCACCCTCTAATAGAACGCCACCTCTAATACAACGCCACCCCTAGACCCACTCCCAAAAATAGACCGCCATGGCGCTATATTACAGTTTTTACGGTAATTTGTTGATTTTCGTATTTTTTCAAAGAAATATTGATTTTCGTATTTTTTCAAAGAAATAAAAAATCTTTTTTTCCGATTTTCCGAACAAGCCTGGTGTCAAAGTTGACTTGACAATTGGACTTGATACTCAAAAGTGTTCTATTGTGTTTTCAATCGACTTGCGACATGAGAACGCGAGACTCCGCCCACTTATTTGTGCGCGACCACGCGAATACAGTGATATTTGAAGAGACGCAGACAGGTAGCGCACAAATAAGTGGGCGGAGTCTCGCGTTCTCATGTCGCAAGTCGATTGAAAACACAATAACTCAGCTGAAAATTGTCCGATGAACCCGAACTTAACTTAAATCATACTTTCAGTTCAAGTAGTTTATTCAAATAACAAATTTAGGGTTCTGGCAGATCTGAAAAAAACACATTTTTTGGGTCGAAAATTTTGACATCTTAAATGTTTGAAAAATCGGAAATTTTCAAAAAATTGTATATCGTACTGCACGGTACTGCATCCGGTAGGTAAGGATAATTTGCCCTCTTATTGTGTTTTCAATCGACTTGCGACATGAGAAATTGTATATCTTACTGCACGGTACTGCATCCATAAAAGACATAATAACTTTCCATAAATGGGTATGTTTTTAAACTATATATGCGAATGATAGGTAGTGACAAAGGTAGGTAATGATTACGGTAGGTAGTGATACAGTAGGTAAAGAATTTTTTTGCAAATGGTAGGTAAAAATCACGGTAGGTAATGATCAAGGTAGGTAGTGATGAAAGTAGGTAAAGATTATGGTAGGCAGTGTGTCGCTTCGAAAAAAATTTTTCGAAAGAAGGGGTCTTTCGAAAGATTTTCGAAAGATTTTTCGAAATTTTTTGGAAACTTTTCGAAACTTTCGAAAAAATTTCGAAACATTTTCGAAACATTTTTCGTATTTCGAAAGATTTTCGAAAGATCTTTCGAAATTTTTTCGAAAGCCGATATTTGAATTTCGCGGCGTGAGCAGGGGTGGAATGGAGCGCGCTTGCACTGAATCATGGCGAATTCTATTTTTCTTTTTTCAAAAAATGTGTTTTCTTATTATTGGCCATTCGCGAAAAAAGCAAGTGCGCTCCACAAAACGTGGATTTCATTTTCGTCGTCAAATTATTTCAATTCACGTGTAAATTCAACGTGAAGTTAAATAATTTGGCGACGAAAATGAAATCCACGAAGTACTAAGTTTCGTGGAGCGCACTTGCTTTCGTCACGGATGGGCAACAGGCTTGGTCGGAATCGGAAAACGGAAATTCCGATTTTCCGAATTTTCCGACTTTTTTCGGAAAATTTTTCCGACGGAAAATTTTCCGAATTTATTTTTCGGAAAAATTACCCGTCGGAAAATTTTCCGAATTAATTATCCGGAAAATTTTCCCGTCGGAAAATTTTCCGAAAATGATCGGGAAATTGCAGTTCTTTTAGGTGCCGCTTCTAAGTACCAAGAACTTCTCAAAACTGAATTTTTTGTTAATTTGTTGATTTTTTTGTTGAATTTTTGTTGAATTTGTTGATTTTCGTATTTTTTCAAAGAAATAAGATGAGCCAATTGTTAAGAATCTTTTTCGGAAAACACAACAATTAAAAAAAATCCAGTTTAGTTTCGAAAATCGGAAAAAAATCGGATAGCCGATTTTCCGAAAAATAAAATCGGAAAAAATGTCGGATCTCCGATTTTCCGAAAACTGAAATCGGAGAAAATTTCGGGTATCCGATTTTCCGAAAAATTATTTCGGAAAAAAATTTCCTTTTCCGATTTTCCGAAAAGCATTTTCCGAACAAGCCTGATGGGCAATAACCTTTAAAAAATCGCCCGTAAAGTAAAAAGTGAAGGGAAGATCTGCCGTGTGGAAATTCTACAGAAAACTCGGCCCGAGTGGGTCATCAGTGAAATGCCCAAAATGCCAGAGGGAAATAAAGTTTATGCCGCAACCAAAGTTCAAAAAATTCCTGAAATCAGGAGTTTTTTGTAGTCTAAAGTTCCGAAAATTTCCCCAAAAGTAACAGGCGGTGACAGTTGAAACCGGCGTTACCGTAGTTCCTTCGCTGCGAGACCTTCTCTGTTTGAACTTGAATTTTCCCGCAAAAAATAAAAAATTGAGCAACTGTGGGAAAATTCAAGTTAAAACATAGAAGGTCTCGCAGCGAAACAACTACGGTAACGCCGGTTACAACTGTCACCGCCTGATATTTCTAGGAAAATGTTCGGAACTTTGGACTGCAAAAAACTCCTGATTTCAGGAATTTTTTGAACTTTGGACGCGGCATTACTGGCACCACCACAGTACTGAGTTTCCTGTCTACACACCACTCGGACGAGGAAGATGTGAGCAACGTTTCGATGCTCCGTGCCTTTTTTTCCCGATTTTTTTTCGGAACCGCTATCACGGGGTGCTGGCGACTGCCTTTTTTCAAATTATTTGTTCACGTCAAAATCGAGGCTACCCCGAATCAGAACTTTACCGAATCAGAACTGTCCCTAAGCGGAACTGTTCGTTTCAGAACTGTCTCATATAAAAACTGTCCTGTATCAGAACTGTCCCGAATCAGAACTGTTCGTATCAGAACTGCCCCAAATCAGAACTACCGTGAAACCTGTAATAGAAGGACATGTCCTTCTATTCTCAACCCCCCTCAAATGATGTCCTTCTAATATAGGGTGTCCTTCAATTATAGGGTGTCCTTCTAATTTTCGGAGCATGATAAAGGAAGAAACAACTTTTAAAGGAATCATTTTTATGAAAAAGCATTCATCAAACCAGCCGTTCGGCGACTGAAAAATGGAGGAGGGGTGGGGTACTACGGTATAGAACTCAAACGGAATAGAACTGCTACGGAATAGAACTTCGAGGGATAGAACCGTCTGAAATTGAGCTGTACCGACCCAGAACCGCTCGAACAACTCGAAGAATTATTTCGTTGTACATTATGGGGCCTTCAGTTCTATTTAGTGCTGTTGTTTTTTTAGTACAGCTCCATTTCAGCCGGTTCTATTCCGCTCAGTTCTATTCCGTATCAGTTCTATTCCGTGTGAGTTCTATACCGTAGTACCCCCGAAATATGTGTTCCAAACAATACACTTTAAAACAATTTTTTATAATTTTTCCGCTGTCTCTATACTTCTCTTTTCAATTATTAATCTCTCAAAGTTCCACTGGGACCCTATCGGAACCTAGGCCATACAGCGCTAGGTCAACGGCGGAATACGTATTATCTACGTGAGAACTTGAGAGACGCAAGACGATGTGCGGAAAAGTCCGCAGTGCACGGTCCGTGTGCAAGCGGTGAAACTCTCATAGATGGATAATATGATTTTGAATTCACTCCAATAAGTTCTTATCAAATTTGGGGTCTTTCAAACTACGGCCACCATCCGGCAGACGTCGATAATCAGAACTAATGAACTGATTTTTGACATATCCTCGTTTTCGTCGTGTTGAAATTATATTTTTTAACAAGAAAACAAAGAAAAAAAAAAGTTCGGAAATAAACGTTTAAAAAAATCGTGGGTGTTCTTACATTCTTTGGTGTTCTTGTTAGTAAAGTGTCCTTCTAATATAGGGGTCCTTGTATTATAGGGTGTCCTTCTATTTTTCATTGGAAGCCTAAGACTGCCCTTCTATAATAGGGGTGCTTTAATTATAGGGGTTCTTCTATTGTAGGTTTTACGGTATCCTGTATAAGTTTTAAATAAAATTTGTTTTATTATAAAAAAAACATGCATGCTTATTGAAGCATGCTTATTGAATAGTTTTGATTTGGGGCAGTTCTGAATCGGGGTAGTTCTGATTTAGGACAGTTCTGATTCGGGACAGTTCTGCTTTGGGACAGTTCTGATGCAGGACAGTTCTTATACAGGACAGTTCTGATTTGAACAGTTTTGATTCAGGACAGTTCTGATTTAGGACAGTTCTGATTCAGGACACGGTTCTGATTCGGGAGAGTTTTGATTTGGGACAGTTCTGATTCGGGGAAGCCCCTCAAAATCTAAAGCGCGTGGCAAAGCTGTCTTATTCTGCGTCTCGTCAATTGCACGTTTTCTGCTTCAAAGTTCATTCCAAAAAATGCGAATTCGCATAAATGGGCACACTGCCAAGATTTTTTTAATGGAGCGCACTTTCTCCAGGGCAATCGCCAGCATCCCGTGCCCGTGCGCTATGATGGATTCGTGGCGGAGTGACATTTCACGTGAAACTGGGAGAGGAAAAATCTCTTCATTTCTTCAGTTATTTCTTTATTTTTTCGAATAAAAACGTGAAAAAAATTGTCACTCCGCCACGAATCCACTATATAAAGTAACAATTGAATGAAAAATGATCTCAAAAATCTTTCGAAAATCTTTCGAAAAAATTTCGAAAAAAGTTTCGAAAAAAATTTCGAAATTTTTTCGAAAGATTTTCGAAAGATTTTTCGAAATTTTTTTCGAAATTTTTTTCGAAAATGCTTCGAAGCGACACACTGATGGTAGGTAGTGATAAAGTAGGTAAAGAACGTTTTTGAAAATGGTAGGTAAAGATCATGGTAGGTAATGATCAAGGTAGGTAACTGAACAACGGTAGGTAAAGAAAAGGTAGGTAATGATAATTTGCCTATTTCTATAACCTATCTCATTGTCTTGATAGACGTGCTTCATCGTCAAAACCTTCTTCATCAATTTATATTTTTCCAGACCAGTTTTGGGTACAGCATCCAGTTCGTTCCAGAAGTCCAGCAAGACCATGATCGTCTTCGTTGTAGTTGGGAACGCTTCAGTCCGCTTGATTTCTATCCTTTCGAGTAGAACGGATAGAAAATCCGCCGCGCTTTTCGTATGTGTATCTCGACATTTTATTTTTTCTGAAATTTTGATTTGTTTGTATAGGAACATTTGGATGATAATAATTGATATGAGATTAAAATGAAGAATCTATTCTGGGTGATTGTGCAGGTTGAGAGTTGGATTTCACGTTTTTGGTTTCTCCCTAGCAAAATGAGATAAAAGCGAGAGTGATTATTTTTTGAATTCAAAATTTTTCGGTTGTTTTCAAAGTTTCTAAAACATTGTTCGCATAGTTTCAATCTAATATTTCTTATTGACATTCCAAAGATAGGCAGAATTTTTTATACAAATATGTAGCATAATAAAATTGTAGGAAGGAGATTCGCCAAAAAAAAGGAGATTCGCCAAAAAAAAGGTTTCGCCAAATCCCCGTAGCGGGTTTCGCCAAATCCCACCTTTTTCTTCTTTCGTTTTAATTGCTTTTGAATATTTTTTTTTGCCTGTGCATTGTGGCGCAGGCGGTTAAACGTTTGCCCTGTAAACAACAGACGCGAGTTCGAGTTTTTGTGTCGGTCTCGGGCGATCAGTTCGCTTGCGCCATGCAGTTTGGAAACAGACACACCAAGAAACTCAGTTACAGATCCAAATGGAATGTTATATATAAGGATGATTTTTTTGGGAATTTGAATGGACATGTTGGAAAGTTCTAAAAAAATTTTTGATGCGTCCCAGTTTCGAAATGGCAGATTTCGAGAGCCAAAACATTCAACAAAATTTAAAAGCACCGTTGTGGAAATTGTAATTGGTAACTTTGCAACGGAATAATAAAATATGCGTTCCCAAGAGAGCTAGAATTAGTATCAGGTTGTGAAAGAGCGACTAGTAACACAACACATGGTTGCTTGGTAACGCACTCCGACTTGATAACCTACCTCCAATTGTTGTTGCGTTTTGTCATGGTTTTTAGCGTATACTTGTTCATCACACTTTCAACAATTTATACTAGTATCAGCTCATTCAAACTTTGTTTTTTAACCATATCACAGGAGAACGGGTGACAAGGATTTTTTTTGAAAATTATGTTTTTTGATAAGATGCAGGTGTTCTAAACCTTTGAATGATGTTTAGTTTGTAACCAATTATATTATATTTATTGATGAAGATAATTTCTGAAATTAGAAAGTATTTGTTATCAATTACGATTTTTCATGTTTCGAAACTAAAAAATGTTATATACTCGGTATAAAACGCTGAAAACTCGCTCTAAACAAACAAAGAATTTTGCATGCATTTGACGTGAGGTTTAGAGAAACAAAAAAAAACAAAAAATCGGCCACGCTCTCTCAGTTTTCTGCACTCTTTCGCGGCCAACGTGGCCGCGTCCTCCACTGTGCAAAGAGAGCGCGTTTGCAGCGCTCCGTACTGTGAATAATTTAAAATACGTTTATGTCCATTTCTTGTCTTTGTCATAAACATCTCTTGATTTGCTATATGTATGATATGTACAGTACCGTTCAAAAAAATTTTTTAGTTTTGAAAATTTGCATGAATCTGCTCCGTACTGTTTTTGACAAGCTCCAAAAATGGATTTCGTCATTTTTGAAAACTGCAGGTTTTTCAAAAAATTTGAAATGCCAACATTTTCGACCCAAAAATAATTTTTTTTCAGATTTTTCAAAACTCAACATTTATTTTTAAAACGAAGTTTCAAAACTGAAAGTATGATTTTAGTTGACTATGAGTCGTTCGGACAATTTTCAGCTGACTTACAGCACTTTGAGTATCAGGGTCCACATGGGGAAGTCAACTTTAACTTTTATTGAGAATCACCAAAACCGAATAAAATCAAATTAGCTTTGCTTTTTAATAGTTTTATTTAATTTTCCCTAATTTTCTTTGGTTTGGTGATTCTCAATAAAAGTTATAATTGACTTACCCATCTGGACCTTGATATTCAAAGTGCTGTAAGTCAGCTGAAAATTGTCCGATCGACCCATTCACCCCATCAACTAAAATCATACTTTCAGTTTTAAAACTTCATTTTAAAAATATATTTCAAGTCTTGAAAAATCCGAAAAAAAAATTTTTTTGAATCGAAAATTTTTGCATCTGAAATTTTTTGAAAAATCAGCAGTTTACAAAAATGACCAAATCCATTTTTGGAGCTTGTCAAAAACATTACGGGACAGATTCATGCGAATTTTCAGAACCATAACCCTCTCAATTCAAAAGTTATGCCTGAAAAACGAAAAGTTTCCAACCTTTTGATCGGTACTGTAGTAGCGACGCTCGTTTCTTTACCCTAACTCTCTAAAGTTTTCGTGACCCCTTCGGCGAAGTTGGTAAGAGATTTGAACGTTAATTTAATGGCGCGGGTTCGAGTTTTGTGAAAGTAAAAATGGGGATACGACATAATAAAACTGGGCGAAAGAAAACTGCTACAAAATAGAACTCATGGTGCGATGGAGCGCGATTGCATTATTTTTTTAATTTATCAGTTTTTTGCTGACTATGCAATCTTTCATGGAAGAGAAAATTTCTGAAAATCGCCTAGGATCCGAACCGGCACGAAGTAAAATATTGACTGTGGATTTTCCGATGAAAATTACTGAAAAACCAATAAAAATCGGAAAATTCGAAAAATAATGCAAACGAGTTCTATCGCACCACGAGTTCTATTTTTTAGCAGTTCTATTCTTTTCAGTTCTGTTTTGTAGCATTTATATTTAGTAGCTAAAAAATAATGCAGAATGAGATTAATATATGAAACAAACCAAAAGCGATGCGAAACCGCACAAAAAAAACGAAAAAAAAATTTTTTTGGGTGCCCCCCCCCCCCCCCCCCCCAACCCGCATAGCGCCGACAAATCAACGCTTGCTGGAAAAAGTCGAAAACGAATTTAATTTTCGATTTTTTTTTTCGAAAATTCGAAATCTCGATTTTTTTTTCGGTTTTATTTTTCGAAAAAAAATTTTTCAACCTCCATTCTCGAGTTATTTTTTCGAAAATTCGAAAATAAATCGAAAACGATTTTCGAGCGAGCAGAAATTAGAATCAATAGTATGTTAAAGTTCGCTAAATTTCAAAGGATTAACGAAAAACAACATTTTATCGAGAAAGAAACACAAAAATCAAAAAAGGCAAATGAAATGGTGCGTTTATTGTTTCACATAAGTGGAATATTTTTCCTAGAAGTGGAATATTTTTCTGAAGAAACAAAAGCTTTGAAAAGTTATCACTGCTCAGAAGTTTTCTATTGTCACTTAAAATTAATCGAGCAGTTGAAAAAAGGCGTTCGACTTCAGAAGTACTCCCGGGAGCGCACAGATACTCTTTTGAAATTTTCTGCAAATTGGGAAAACTGTTTGCACTGCTACACCAATATTCAAAAGGCGAAATTTGCAAATCAATCGGCTCAGTCATCCATCTGTCGAATTCCTGAAACAATGTTATTCTAAAGGCAGCAAAGGAAAAAGCTCACCCCAACTAAAATTGACCGCTTTTCTCCAAGCCTGGGTTGTGCCTTAAATGTGTTTTTCTGAAAAAAAAAACTTTACTTCTTATTTACTTGTCAAATTCCAAAGAGACCTCCATGAAGCGGTGAAACGGATTTTTAAATTCATCACTGGCACTGAGGTCAGATTCAACTTCATCGTCGCTAGAAATCCCGCATTTTTCGAATAAAAGTTTCATAAATCTGTCTTTAGACTCCTTCGAAACAAACGTCCCCTAAATTTTAAATTCTAGATGTGCGCTCAAATTAATCATACTAACCTTTAGTCTAGGATCTAAAATTGATCCAAATACTAGAAATTCATTATTCTCGTATTTTTCGAGCTCTGTTTTCCGTTTTTTCGACATTGCTTTGTTAGCCGTCTTAAACTTTTTGCTGCTTTCCAAGTCGTCAATGATGACTTTGCAAAGCGGGATGGTTACACTACTTGACATTCCGCGATCCTGTTATTCAATAAACGGTCGTTATCTATGATACGCACAAACCCGATTTTATTTTTGCTTCCCAAATTATTTCAATTAACGTTGAATTTACAAGTTAAATAAAATAATTTGGAAACCAAAATGAAAATCACGTAGTACTAAACTTAGTTCAGCGCGTTTGATCGTCGCGGGGGGTCAAAAATACATCAAAATATGAAACTTCTCCCTACTTTTTACCCGGTAATTTTAGAATAACACAAAGGTTGCGTGTTCACGCGTGAAACAGTGATCGGTGATTAATTTTTCAAATGTAGCAATTTGATAATATTTTAGTTAGGCTAGGTTTTCACATAATTAAGTTAGGCTAAGTGTTCACCTGAACAAGCTTCACTGCCTCTGCAATTGGTTGTAACATTTCCAGCGCGGTCTCCATAAGTTTCCAGTCAGCATCCGTTAGCTGAGGCCAATCGTCATGTTCTAAGAGAATCAGTTTTAAAGGATCACGTGATTTCAATGTTCTTTCGAAAACAGCATGTGCTGAGCTCCACCGAATCTATTAAAAATATACGATTTTTTATAAAGTAATTTGAAAATAGCCCTAACCTGTGTATATTTTTTCAAGAAAAGCACTGGAATTTCAAGCAAATCGTGAAGTTCGTTCCATTTTCTACGGGCAGTTGAAGATTTGTTCAATTTCGAACAAATCTTTCTAATTTTCTCTAACGCTTCCAATAAACCAGGAAACGATTCTATAGCGATTTTCGTCGCCAAGTGAAGTTTATGAGCAACGCAATCGTAGTGTGGTATGCGAAATTGATCTGCTGCTTTTACTACGTTTCTTGCTCCATCCCGGACAATCACTTTAACTTTTTCCTCAATTCCAAAATGATCCAAATTGTGTTTGATTTTCTCGAAAAGAAAAAATCCCGGTATGCCATTGATGGTTTATGTCGATTACACCAATCAATCTAAAATTCAATTTCGAATCTTTCACAAAATGAACTAGCACTCCAAGGCATTCGTGTTTATTAGAACTGTCCGACCATCCATCAAAAGATATGGCAATATTTTCAACTTGACGAAGCTCCATCATCAATCTACGTTCGTACTCTTCGTATAGCTTTGGAACTTCATATCGCGTGAAATGTGCGGAATAGTAGAGGGAGGATGGATACTCCCCTATTCACGCTTTAATTAGTGCGATAGGATGTTGATAACACGGTTTGCTCGCAGAGAACCATTTATTTGGGGAATGGAAAGTCTAGTTAAAAACCATTCCGACCCTTTTTGTGCGCTACAACTTTGCATGTAGCGCTGGGCTTCTCTGGTATTGACAATATATAAAAAAGAGCGAAGATATATAAAAAAAAGACAAAGCCGAGGAATTTAAACGAGTAGGAAAAGGCCAACGCGGTTGCCAACGATTGCTCTTGTATTGTAGTAGTCGCAGCAGAAGAGACGAAGGAAAAGAGGAGAAAAAAGACTTTGAAACGACGGTTTATATTGTGGCTCGGAAGCCTATAGTATTGTGGTCTTGCGACCTATCGGTACCGTGTTTCGAGACGACGAATGACCTGGAGCCATGTCGACTCGACACGTTAATTATTTTAGGCCCGCTTTCGCGGGCGCGGTAGATTCTCAGAGTCCAGCAGGGCGCGGCTGCCACAGCAGGGCGCGGCTGCCACAGCAGGCGCGGACGTGACCGCGACGCTGTAGGAGCGGCCGCCGGCCGCCGCAGGAGCGACGAGAGAGTGCGCGAGACAGCGAGAGGGTTTTTATTGATTATTGTATTTTGTACTCTAACGTAAATCGCCGACACGAATTGGGAGCCGCTGCAAGTGCGCCCTATTGCACACCTCAAATACGCGCGAGATTCAAATTTAAAACATTTTCGGCAATGAAAATGAGCACGGTCTCCCCGTCGGGAAATGTGCCATGTGGTATCGAGAAAAGCGATGTACTCTGCGTCTCACCGAAAATAGTGTAGCGATGAAGCGCGTTTGCATTATTTATGCTGAAAATTTTTGCAAAAAACTTGAAATACATCGCAAAGGAGTAAAAAGAAAAACTAGAACTTCCGATTTTCAGAATATACAGAGGAAAAAATTGGCTATAATATTTTATACAGGTCGTCACTCATCGATTTTTCTGGACACCGATACACTGATCTGAAGAAATTTACTTAAAAAAACAACATTATACGGAATATTAGCGAGTGTTTTTAGTGGTATTTGTTTTAACTTTGAAGAAAAAGACTCGATGTGTTGTTTCGGCAAAGGAAATGCCAAAAAAATCGGATTATCGTGAATAATGGGTAACCTGAAGATATGGTGAAGTGATTGACCTCATCGAAAAATAGGAAGACGTTTTTTTTAATAAAAATCTGTTTCCAAGAGATTTTGAAGATTGATGAAATCTTCAATTTAAGATGTCGATGGACCGATTTGGTCAAAAAATGATAGAGAAAACTCAAAAAGAAATTTAACGTTGAAGAATTGAGTTTTTCGTTATTTTTCATACGTGCAACCAAACCATACATTTTTTCGAAAATCTGCTTCCAACAGTTTTTTTTTAATATTTTAAGCTCCAATTCAAGCGGTTGATTGGTGATTTTGGTCAAAAACTGAGGGAGAAAACTCAATTTGAAGTCAGAAATCCACTATAAAGGGGTTATTGATGATCGGGGTGCTATTCTTGGTCAGTGCGAAAAAATCATAAACTTTTTCAAAAATCTGGTTCCAACAGATTTTTCTAAATATTTTAAGCTCCAATTCAAGCGGTTGATTTGTGATTTTGGTCAAAAACTGAGGGAAAAAACTAAATTTGAAGTCAGAAATCCACTATAAAGGGGTTATTGATGATCGGGGTGCTATTCTTGGTCAGTGCGAAAAAATCATAAACTTTTTCAAAAATCTGGTTCCAACAGATTTTTCTAAATATTTTAAGCTCCAATTCAAGCGGTTGATTGGTGATTTTGGTCAAAAACTGAGGGAGAAAACTCAATTTGAAGTCAGAAATCCACTATAAAGGGGTTATTGATGATCGGGGTGCTATTCTTGGTCAGTGCGAAAAAATCATAAACTTTTTCAAAAATCTGGTTCCAACAGTTTTTTCTAAATATTTTAAGCTCCAATTCAAGCGGTTGATTGGTGATTTTGGTCAAAAACTGAGGGAGAAAACTCAATTTGAAGTCAGAAATCCACTATAAAGGGGTTATTGATGATCGGGGTGCTATTCTTGGTCAGTGCGAAAAAATCATAAACTTTTTCAAAAATCTGGTTCCAACAGATTTTTCTAAAAATTTTAAGCTCCAATTCAAGCGGTTGATTGGTGATTTTGGTCAAAAACTGAGGGAGAAAACTAAATTTGAAGTCAGAAATCCACTATAAAGGGGTTATTGATGATCGGGGTGCTATTCTTGGTCAGTGCGAAAAAATCATAAACTTTTTCAAAAATCTGGTTCCAACAGATTTTTCTAAATATTTTAAGCTCCAATTCAAGCGGTTGATTGGTGATTTTGGTCAAAAACTGAGGGAGAAAACTCAATTTGAAGTCAGAAATCCACTATAAAGGGGTTATTGATGATCGGGGTGCTATTCTTGGTCAGTGCGAAAAAATCATAAACTTTTTCAAAAATCTGGTTCCAACAGATTTTTCTAAATAGTTTTGTTTTCTCCGTTATCTTTCGACCAAAATGGTCAGTCGACCACTCAAAATGGAGCTAAAAATATTTAGAAAAATCTGTTGGAACCAGATTTTTGAAAAAGTTTATGATTTTTTCGCACTGACCAAGAATAGCACCCCGACCATCAATAACCCCTTTATAGTGGATTTCTGACTTCAAATTGAGTTTTCTCCCTCAGTTTTTGACCAAAATCACCAATCAACCGCTTGAATTGGAGCTTAAAATATTTAAAAAAAACTGTTGGAAGCAGCATTTCGAAAAAATGTATGGTTTGGTTGCACGTATGAAAAATAACGAAAAAACTCAATTCTTCAACGTTAAATTTCTTTTTGAGTTTTCTCTATCATTTTTTGACCAAATCGGTCCATCGACATCTTAAATTGAAGATTTCATCAATCTTCAAAATCTCTTGGAAACAGATTTTTATTAAAAAAAACGTCTTCCTATTTTTCCATGAGGTCAATCACTTCACCATATCTTCAGGTTACCCATTATTCACGATAATCCGATTTTTTTGGCATTTCCTTTGCCGAAACAACACATCGAGTCTTTTTCTTCAAAGTTAAAACAAATACCACTAAAAACACTCGCTAATATTCCGTATAATGTTGTTTTTTTAAGTAAATTTCTTCAGATCAGTGTATCGGTGTCCAGAAAAATCGATGAGTGACGACCTGTATAAAATATTATAGCCAATTTTTTCCTCTGTATATTCTGAAAATCGGAAGTTCTAGTTTTTCTTTTTACTCCTTTGCGATGTATTTCAAGTTTTTTGCAAAAATTTTCAGCATAAATAATGCAAACGCGCTTCATCGCTACACTATTTTCGGTGAGACGCAGAGTACATCGCTTTTCTCGATACCACATGGCACATTTCCCGACGGGGAGACCGTGCTCATTTTCATTGCCGAAAATGTTTTAAATTTGAATCTCGCGCGTATTTGAGGTGTGCAATAGGGCGCACTTGCAGCGGCTCCCAATTCGTGTCGGCGATTTACGTTAGAGTACAAAATACAATAATCAATAAAAACCCTCTCGCTGTCTCGCGCACTCTCTCGTCGCTCCTGCGGCGGCCGGCGGCCGCTCCTACAGCGTCGCGGTCACGTCCGCGCCTGCTGTGGCAGCCGCGCCCTGCTGTGGCAGCCGCGCCCTGCTGGACTCTGAGAATCTACCGCGCCCGCGAAAGCGGGCCTAAAATAATTAACGTGTCGAGTCGACATGGCTCCAGGTCATTCGTCGTCTCGAAACACGGTACCGATAGGTCGCAAGACCACAATACTATAGGCTTCCGAGCCACAATATAAACCGTCGTTTCAAAGCCTTTTTTCTCCTCTTTTCCTTCGTCTCTTCTGCTGCGACTACTACAATACAAGAGCAATCGTTGGCAACCGCGTTGGCCTTTTCCTACTCGTTTAAATTCCTCGGCTTTGTCTTTTTTTTATATATCTTCGCTCTTTTTTATATATTGTCAATACCAGAGAAGCCCAGCGCTACATGCAAAGTTGTAGCGCACAAAAAGGGTCGGAATGGTTTTTAACTAGACTTTCCATTCCCCAAATAAATGGTTCTCTGCGAGCAAACCGTGTTATCAACATCCTATCGCACTAATTAAGGCGTGAATAGGGGAGTATCCATCCTCCCTCTACTATTCCGCACATTTCACGCGATATGAAGTTCCAAAGCTATACGAAGAGTACGAACGTAGATTGATGATGGAGCTTCGTCAAGTTGAAAATATTGCCATATCTTTTGATGGATGGTCGGACAGTTCTAATAAACACGAATGCCTTGGAGTGCTAGTTCATTTTGTGAAAGATTCGAAATTGAATTTTAGATTGATTGGTGTAATCGACATAAACCATCAATGGCATACCGGGATTTTTTCTTTTCGAGAAAATCAAACACAATTTGGATCATTTTGGAATTGAGGAAAAAGTTAAAGTGATTGTCCGGGATGGAGCAAGAAACGTAGTAAAAGCAGCAGATCAATTTCGCATACCACACTACGATTGCGTTGCTCATAAACTTCACTTGGCGACGAAAATCGCTATAGAATCGTTTCCTGGTTTATTGGAAGCGTTAGAGAAAATTAGAAAGATTTGTTCGAAATTGAACAAATCTTCAACTGCCCGTAGAAAATGGAACGAACTTCACGATTTGCTTGAAATTCCAGTGCTTTTCTTGAAAAAATATACACAGGTTAGGATTCATTCAAAAGGTTTTTTGACAAATTTCTGAACTAATTTATCGGCGCTACCTCGAAATAGAACCTTTTCGAAATAGAAATGTGCCGAAATAGAACGTGACGCGAAATAGAACCGCGTGAAATAGAACTGTTCTGAATTAGCTCTTTCAAATGATCATGCTCTCATTCTTGATCTGTTTCTACCCAACTCCTTATTGCTCTCATTATTTTCCTGCACATACCTTTAATGTATCTGTGTACACAATATTAACACGTCACATTGGCGTAAATAAATAAATAAAAATATTAATATCGCTTCAACTGTTGTTTTCATCCATTGAAAAAATATTAGTTTGCAATTCCTGCTGCTATTGTATTTTTTTTTCGAAATTAGGTTTTGTTTAAAAAAAAAATAACTTTCTACTTAAGTTTTAACGTTAAATGAATTCGCCAAAAATTATAAACAATAGTTTTAGCCCATAAATTGTGTTTATTATTGTTTTGAAATTTTTTTATAATAGTAATTAACGCAATTAAATTCTCTCACATTTTCGGCATTTTCTGTATTCGAAAAAACAAAAAATTGCCTTCCTTCATATTTGATATTGTTAATGGAGATTCATTCGAAGAAAAACTATTTTCTTTCTTTTTTCATGTTTAATGTTTAAAGAAGGTTTTTTTTTCGTTTTCCTTTCTTCTCTTAATAAAAACTTTGTTTCGTCGACATCAGGCTTGTGCGAAAACGAAAACGAAAATTTTCGATTTTTTCAAGATTTTTCGAAAAAAATTTTTGACATTATTGTGTTTTCAATTGACTTGCGACATGAGAACGCGAGACTCCGCCCACTTATTTGTGCGCTACCTGTCTGCGTCTCTTCAAATATCACTGTGTTCGCGTGGTAGCGCACAAATAAGTGGGCGGAGTCTCGCGTCCTCATGTCGCAAGTCGATTGAAAACACAATATTTTTCGAAAAAAAATTTCGTCGAAAATTTTTTCGAAAAAATCGTATACATTCAACGTGAAATGATATAATTTGGAAACCAAATTGAAAGTCGGATAGCGTTGCGTTCAGCGGAGCGCGTTTGACCATTTTGGCGGGCCGACAATAACTAACTTATGAAACAAAATAAAAGATAAACCAAGTGCGCGGAGGATGCAAAAGGAGTGTGGTCATTGCACAGCCTTGTTTGGATTATTTTAACGATTTTATTTTTATTAATTTTTCCATACTTTGTATTTTTACGATTTTATTTTTATTCGTTTTTCCATAATTTCTTTTACGAAATTTCCCGTTTTTGTCAGTTTTATTTATTACATGGCGGAGCGACTCTTCACGGTAAATTGTGTGGAAAAATTATCTGGCCACTTTTAAACATAAATATATGAGTAAAAAGGCTAATCAAGACGTTTAATAATTTTTTTACTAATTATTGTCTATCGAATTTCGGCCAGACCAACTTACTTTTGACCGACAATTTGCCGCGGAGCGTCACTCTGCCACGAATACATCAAACTGATGTTAATTATTTTTGAATCGAATTCGTTTTTAGATTTTTTTAATTTTTTAATAGGGATTTTCTACTGTTTTCTTTTTTTTTATTTCGATTAAACTTCTTGTTTTGCGTATTTCAGCAGGATGGGCAAATACGATAGATTTTTGAAACCTGTCGAAGAAGGCCGGAAACAATGCACATTGTGTGATCACAAATTCAATAAACAACAAGACTCTGCGACCAATCTATACATCCATCATTTTTCGAGGAAGCACCCATCCAAATATGCTCACGTGAGTTCCGCGGTTTTCTTCCAAATCGTATAGTTTTTTTAAAAGATTAATGGGAAACGTGAAGAATCTGATGATGTGCTGAATCAGCCGCTGGTTAAGAAAATGGCACAAGCCACAATCATCGAGAGTTTTCAAAATTTTTTACCGGATGGAGTTAAAACCGAAGAAGGACACCGGGCAATTACGCAATTCTTATGTGTCACAAATCAATGTTTGAATATGGTGAATTGTCAGGGTTTCATCAATATGATAAAAGGGGTGGATAGCGCAGCCGGTAGTGGTGACCGCCGCCTCAGGTAACGAGTCAAACTTTGCTGGGCGACTTTCAAACTTTTTTAAACCTTTTGAAGAAAAAAGGGGAATTTTAAACTTTTCTGAGCCGTTTACAATATTTTTGTCGTCGAAATTGTTGTAAACTTTTTTAAACATTTTCAAACATTTTTAAACTTTTTCAAACCTTTTCAAAATTTTTAAAGCTTTGTTTTCGAAAATGTTTGAACCTTCTAATTTATTGTTTTTCTTCCATATTTTTCCGCATTATCTTACGATTTTTTATATTTTTAGGCTTTTTCAAAGGTTTATCTGTTGAAACAAATGTTTCGGGAGCTAAACTACTTTTTTTTTCTCAATTTTCAGGAAGACTCGCGAGAAATGTCATCTCGACCCAAGCGGCTCCTTTTATCTTGCCGAAAAGTCTGTGAATTGTGGTTTCCTGATGGTAAGTAGGGTTCGTGTTTGTCACAAATTATGTTTATTTTTCAGATGAGACAAATCCGGATGAGTGCGATGGAATCGTTGACAATCCCATGGTAAATGAAGAAACTGAAGGTTTTTGGGAGGAACATGTCGAAAACACTGAACGTCACACTAGGTTGGGATGGCGTAAAAATTTCAAGAAATTCCTCGTATGTCAAAATCTTATCAATAAATTGCAAAATCTAGTTACAGAACGGAATTATGGCCGTTTACGGCTTTGTGTTTGGACCTTGAAGACATCGAACGCTCAAAACAGGCGGCCAATATGCTGCTTGGCATTTTTAGAAGCCAAAAGAAGCCCACATACACGGCGTGTTGAAGAGTACATCGTGAAAATGCGCTCCACTGCTCACATAGATTTGTGGAAACGCGGTTGTTACAGATTTGAAACGGTTTAGATTTTCAAAAACGAGGCGCTGGCAGAACACGTTTTCTGCATAAAATAAATAGGGAAATATTGTTTAAATATTTAGAATCATGCAAAAGATATGAACCCATAAGAAAAAAATATATGAAAAATTGCTGCGGCGCCGCAGTAACGACGTTTTGAATACGCCATTTCGCGCTCTTTTTTCTCGAGTGACGTGGCAACTTTCCCGCGAAATTTAAATTTTAATTTTCATGTACCTCTCAACACCCCGTGCACATACAACATTTTTGATCGTATTATCACTTATATGTGTCATCAGTTCAACAGTATCCCTGACTGGAATGGAATGAGAGTTCTTGTGAAAGTTGTTAATTTAAGCTGTGATGACCAGGTAAGTATTACTAATCTGTGGGGCCTTTCCAAAAACAATATGTAGATAATCAGTCAATTTTACCAAATTTTCGGAAATATCGAAAACACAAAAAATGGAAAATTCGTCAATTGAATATCGAAAATAGCATACTTGTCGTGGGCAGCACGGCCTCCCAGACTCCCAACGCGCCAACCAATCACTGACGCATTTCTGGTGTTGGCGCACAACTCGACGGCGCGTCTTTGAGCGCTCTGATGTTCTTGTGTGCGATTTTCTCGTGAAATAATAAGTTTTTAACAAGAATTATATGCGGAGATAATGTAGAGAAACGTTTGAAAGAGCAAAAAGTGAGGAAAAGCGTCGAAAAACTCACAAAGTCACCGATTTAATTGGAAATTAGCCATTTCGGCGAGAAAACATTTAAATTTTCATTGAAATCAGCTATTTTCGAGCAAAAAATAACACAACTTCAAAGCAAATCACCGTGATTTGATTTGAACCAGAAAAAAACCCAGAAAAATGAAGTTGAACTTATTTTTTAATTTCGAAAAATGGAAACATATTTTTTTGGCGAAAATTATGCAATATGTGACTGATTATGACAAAAATTAATGAATTTGGTCTGGACAAATCATTTTTACATAGAAAAAAAGTAGAGTTTCATACAAAAAAAGAAATAAAAATTTTGGCAAACGAAATGAAAATAACGAAGTACGGAGTTCATTTGAATTCAATTAAACGCGTTTGACCGTCGCGTCGCTCCGGGCCGCAAATACAAAGACGAAAAACGGACAAAATATAGGCAAATTCATAAGAAAACAGTCTTTTTCATTTAATTAATAACTTCAAACTGTATCTCCTTCTCCTACAGGAGTTCAAATTCTTAATTTTAACGCTTATTCGAAAGGTTTCACACTCCTTTTTATTTCGCCGAGAATTTTATCGATAAAAATTATGGGAAAGACAAAATATTTGACGATAAGTAAATTTTCAGTACTAAATTAAAAACAAATTTGAAAAAACGAAAGTTCGCGCCAAAAGGAGCGGAGCGAGCTCAGTGGAGCGCGATTGCACTGCCTGGCGTGCTGGGAGGCCGTGGGCAGGGCCGATTTGAAAATTTGAGGGCTGGGAATTTCAGCTGCCCGCGCAGTTATGTTATAATGCACGGCGTGTTAGGCATCAATTTTGTAAGACTATTAAAAAAAAGCTCCCATGTCTATTTTTCAGCAAGAATGCATCTTCGGCAGCGAACAAGGGGACCAATTCGAAAAAAGCACTCCAAGGAGGCGGCGATGAAGCTAACCCGGCGTTTAATTGATCAAATACGCTGTTTTTATTTTATATGTTCAATTTTCTGTCATTTTGTTAACTTTTTGTGCTGAATTTTTAATAAATATGTTACGTTCCAGCGTAATTATCACCAAAAAAAGAAAAATTAATAAATTTCAAGAAAAAATAAAACTTTTTCAATTATTTATATTGTGAAAACAAAAAAGTTGCAACGCGGTGTTTGCTTATTTTTTAAATTCAAATGAAAAGGGGGACGTCTCTCTTCATTTGCCATGCTATTTCTCTCATTGCCGTTTGAATTTCAAAAGTACGCAAACACCGCGCTGCAATTTTTTTGTTTTCCCAATAAGACATCCACAATCTTTTTAAAGATATTTTCAAACTTTTTCAAGAATATTTCAAACTTTTTCAAGAAAATTTTAAGCAACGCTTATTTGTCACCCTAAAAAGTTTAAAAAAGTTTTCGAACGGCTTAGAAAAGTTTGACTCGTTACCTGAGGCCGTCCTAGAGGCCACAGGTCCATCTCCTGCCCACGCCCCCGGCCTCCAATTGGGTAGTAGATAAATCTACGAAGATTGCTCGGTAATTTCCCTAGCCATGAAATGGCTTAAATAATGTCTGGCTCTGAACGGTACACCACTAGTCGTCCGCTACGCAGAAAACCGTGATCCGCAGTACCTTCGGTACTTGAAGAACGGATCGACTTTGTGATCTTTGTTTGTTTTTGTGATATCTCCGAAACTGGTTCTTAAAAGCAGAACTCATTTCATGTCGCGGAATAAATTAGCTAATAATTATTCCACGACTCTTTTTCAACTAATTATAGTCTATCACCTATTTTTACAACACAAAACAATAATAAATACTGACCAAATCACCAAATCGAGACAGTTAGAGTAAAATACAGTACAAAATACACTCTAACGTAAATCGCCGACACGAATTGGGAGCCGATGCAAGTGCGCCCTATTGCACACCTGAAATGCGCGCGAGATTCAAACTTTGAATGTTATCGGCTTTGCAGATGTGAAATCAATGCACAGAACGAAATGTGTACCGAAGGAAAAAAAAAAGATTTTCGACAAAATTTGCGATAAATTAGTTCAGAAATTTGTCAAAAAACCTTTTGAATGAATGGTTTATTGATGAAGGGCAGTTAAACCTCTGACTCAACAATTAGCAATATAAGTTAGGAGATATTTACAGTTAATAGTTAGTAGTTAGTTGAATTAAGAAACAAGTAGTTGGTGAGATCAATAGTACATAGATTAGATTTAAAACACTGGGTGGAGGGGTTAGGGGGAAAAACAGAAGGGGGGAGGTTGTTCCAACACCGGATTGCTCTATTTGACAAGAACTGGGATGAGGTTTTAGTAGAGTTTTTGACAGTAGGATATAAGTTATACTTATGACGGCGAAGTGTACGAAGATTAGAAAGTTTGAGGCAATTCTGTGACGCGTCCAGGGTTCGTATTTCCTTTGAAACCAGAATTTTGTATAAAGAGACGAGATCATGTAGCAGACGTCTTTTTTCCAGCGATTCTAGACCAAAATATTCCAATGATTTGAAATACTTCGGATAAGGAATGTTAAATTTTTTGAACGTTCTGAATATGAATTTTTTCTGACAATTTTCAATACCTATAATGTTAGATTTTGCAACCGGACTAGTGATAAGAGTTCCATATTCAAGTAGCGGCCGTATATATATAACATAGCATTTGATGAAGACTTCCAGTGTTGCGCGGCGAAGAACATTGAAGAGAAGATTAATTCTCTGATGAACCTTTTTGATCATAATGGCGTGATGCTGTAAAAATGAAAGATCAGATGAAATCCAAACGCCCAGGTCACGTATGACGTTGGTTCGCGGTATAGTTGTTGCATTGATTGAGAATATGGGGAGACTGGGTGGAGACTTCCGACTGTAGAGAAAAGAGATACACTCGCACTTGTCTGGAGCAATATCCAATTGCCAGATACCACACCAAGACTCAAGACGCTGTAAATCACGTTGAATTTTGTTACTATCGACGTCAAATAATTTCAAATCATCTGCAAAAAGTAAAAATTTGGATTCAAAAGTATCCCCAATATCATTGACAAAAAGTAAAAATAGGAGCGGCCCTAAAACGGAGCCCTGGGGAACTCCAGACTTGACCGGTTTAGGAAGTGACAAGGAACCATTGACAATAATTTTTTGATCGCGATTGCTGAGAAAATCCGACAGCCATTCGACCCCTCTGTCTCATTCGACCCCTCTGTCTAGTTGACGGTCGGTTGGTCCTTTTATCCGCTCTCATATCGATTTCTAGCATTGTCCTCTCCCCTTTACGGAGCGTGCTATGAAACGTGGTTCTCATTCTTCAAATTCCCCGCCCACCGGGAAGAAGATGAAAAATTCGGTTAACCCCGAAAAAAAGGTGGATGAGAGCATTGGCTCTAATTCTTGTACCAATCCCACTAATTCTTGTACTAATCCTACTGTTAATTCTTCACCGTGTGATATACAGTACCGGACAAAAAGATATCATATTTCGGTTTTTGGAGTATAACTTTTGAATGGAGAGGGTTATGGTTCTGAAAATTTGTATGAATCTGTCCCGTAATGTTTTTGACAAGCTCCCAAAATGGATTTGGTCATTTTTGAAAACTGCAGATTTTTCGAAAAATTTCAGATGCCAAATTTTCGACCCAAAAATAATTTTTTTTTTCAGATTTTTCAAGGCTCGAAATTTATTTTTAAAATGAAGTTTCAAAACTAAACATATGATTTTAGTTGACTATGGGTCGATCGGACAATTTTCAGCTGAGTTACAGCACTTTGAATATCAGGGTCCACATGGGTAAGTCAACTATAACTTTTATTGAGAATCACCAAAACCAAAGAAAACAAAAGCAAATTAGATAAAAACTGTTTAAAAGCAAATTTTATTTGGTTTTATTCGGTTTTGGTGATCCTCAATAAAAGTGATAGTTGACTTACCCATGTGGACCTTGATATTCGAAGTGCTGTAAGTCAGCTGAAAATTGTCCGATCGACCCATAGTCAACTAAAATCATACTTTTAGTTTTGAAACTTCATTTTAAAAATAAATTTCGAGTCTTGAAAATTCTGAAAAAAAAAATTATATTTGGGTCGAAAATTTGGCATCTGAAATTTTTCGAAAAATCTGCAGTTTTTAAAAATGACCAAATCCATTTTGGGAGCTTGTTAAAAACATCACGGGACAGATTCATGCAAATTTTCAGATCCATAACCCTCTCCATTCAAAAGTTATACTCCAAAAACCAAAATATGATATCTTTTTGTCCGGTACTGTAACTAATATTCTTGCAACTATGTCAAATAACGTACCATCCGAAATTCTGTCAAACAGTGCATTATTTACTCTATTTGGTAAGATTTTCAGCCTGGTTTGTGATTTGAAGGATCAAAATGGTGTGCTTTTGAATAAAGTGGAGATTTTACAAAGTCAAAACGAGTTTTTGTCAAATAAAGTGGAAAATTTAGAAACTTCGATTGGTGAGTTAAACGGTAAGTTTGGCTCCGGGATTACATCCACCAAAACCTTTGCAGAAGCGTTAAAAAAGGGGCTCACAGCTGCACCCACGCAACTTTCCTTCTTGAAGGCAGCCGAACTTGCACAGTCCTCAGAATCAAGAAAATCGGCTGTCATCATTAAGAATGTTGAGGCGTCTTCAGATAATTTTAATGATTCCTTAATAGTTAAGTCTCTAACCAGTGAGTGTCTGATCACCGGCGAGAACTCGATTTTTCGTTTAAAAACAACGGGGAACGGTCCACCATTGCTCAAAATCCAATTCCAGCAAAAAGAAGATGCTTTGACTCTTCTATCAAAATTCGAGCAAATGAAATGGAAAGTCAAGGAACTCCAGAACGCATCCGCTCGTCCCGATCTATCGAAACCAGAATTGAGCAAGTTTCGCGAATCCTGGAGGAAGGCGATTGCGCTCAACGACAATGCGGGCAAGAGAATTTACACGGTAAGAAATCTCGAAGTTGTCAAAATATCGTACAAACAGGATCAGGAGCCGTTTACATGGACGGTAAGAGGGAACAGGAAGGGCGCTACACAAAATTAGGGCTAGTAAACTGTTTCTCTATAAAAAACAAAATTCAACAGCTTAGTTTACTTTCTCAAATTAACAACTACGATGTAATCTGCCTGACTGAAACCAAAGTTGACGGTTCTTTCCCATCCTCACTTCTCTCTTTAGATGGAATGTTCTCCGTCGTTAGAAAAGACCGCAACAAGCATGGTGGCGGTATAGCTATTCTTATTTCAAAACATATCAAGTTTCAGATCATTGATTTACCTGCAAAATTTTCAGCTGTAGAGATTATTGGCGTCGACATGTGTATTAAGGGAACCAATATCCGTCTTGTAACAGTCTATAATCCTCATCACTCTCAAGATTTGGACCCTCTTATCTCTTCGCTCGATTACTTACTGCGCTCCTCGAAACATTGCGTTATAGCTGGAGATTTTAATCTACCTCACATAAACTGGCGTGATTTTTCAGCTCATGACTCTTATTGCAAAAAGTTTCTTGACTTTGTCAAAAATAACGGCCTCCACCAACATGTATCTCAACCAACTCGGCTCAATAATATTCTGGATTTGGTTCTTTGTAACACACACCTGGTAAGTGAAGCTCAAGTTTGTGATCGTTTCAGCGATCACTGCTTTGTTGAAATAAAACTAAAAGTCCCAGAAGCCAACGGCAAAAACATCAAAACGATCAAGTTGTTTCATAAAGCTGACTATAGCTTCATTAATTACATGCTTAGCAACATTAACTGGTCCGAGAAATTCACTAAGCTCACTGCTGAAGAGATGCATGAAGCTTTTATGTTCACCTTGTTGGATCTAATAGAGCGTTTTGTGCCTATCAAGAGATTAAACACTTCGGTAAAAAAGCATTCAATGGAGATTAAAAAACTTATCACTGAAAAACTGAACATTTGGCGACGGGAAGGTAATTCGGTAATGTACAAAAAAATTTCAGGAATACTGAAGCAAAAAATTATTGAAGAAGAACTACAACTAACCGAGAAGAGTCTTGTTAAGGGCTCCTCTAAAGATTTTTTCAAATTTATAAATTCTCGAATTAAAGAAGACAATACCATTTTTTCTCTAAAAAATAATGATGGTAAAAACATTCATGAGGACGCTGCCCAAGCAGATTTGTTCTCTGATTTCTTCTCAGCAGTTTTCACCGAGGATGATGGTTTGACTCCGAACTGTCCGCTTAGAACTCTTGACTCTCCATCTTCTATCACATTTTTTCCTCATGTTATTGAAGGTATTTTACAGGGTGGCCGATAAGTATAGGACGCTCGCTTTCAGCGTTCCCTGGCACGGTGCCAAGGGATATTTTCGAAAAATTTCGAAACTTTTCGAAAGTCCAGAGACTATATAAGTAAGCTTCTCAGTCATTTGTTCTCACTTCTCCATATCGCCGAGCTATGAAAAGTTCTCCTCATCGTCCTTCCATTGAACTCTTGTTCAAGAGAGGCCTCGGAAGTGCTGAGATCGCTCGACGCCTTCAAATTTCGTCTTCGACGGTTCGAATTCTTCGACGGCACTTTGCTGGTGGTCCATTTATCCTTCAACAAGACTGGGCACCGTCCCATGGCTCGAGATCGACATTGGCCGTCTTGGAGGCGCATTTCCCTGGATTCCTGGACAAGAACTTGTGGCCTGCTTCCAGCCCGGATCTCAATCCGATGGATTTCAGCGTTTGGGGCATGTTGGAAGGGAAGATCGCGGGAAAAGTTTTTGCTACTGTCGATGACTTGAAGGCCGCTCTCGAGGTAGCATGGGCTTCGCTCGACGACGGATACCTGCGGCGCACTGTCAATTCGGTGAAGAAACGTTTGAGAGCCTGTGTCAAAGCTCGTGGATCCAACTTCGAAATTCTCTTGTAAAATCAAATTTTCTGCTTATTTTTTGCTGTTTAATAAAGGTTGTTCTCGAAAAATCCTCAAATTGAAAAAATGGGAGCACTTTCAAAACGTCCTATACTTATCGGCCACCCTGTATATAAGCTCAAAGCCAGAGTAAACACTACACCGGATGGTCTCCCGGCAATTTTTCTCAAACGAACATGCACCTCAATTGCTTTACCTCTTTCCATCATTTTTGAAAAATCTTTCCGAACATCTTGCCTTCCTTCCATCTGGAAAACAGCCATTGTTCTCCCACTTCATAAAAAAGGGTCACGATCCACACCAAACAATTACAGGCCTATATCTCTTACGTCCTCGGTTTGTAAAGTTATGGAAAAAATGGTAAGGTCTCATCTCTGCAATTTTCTTGAAAGTAACCGTCTCCTATCCACATGCCAGTACGGTTTCCGTTCGAATCTGGGCACAGAGTCGCAACTCTTAAACTATCAATCAACGCTCATTCAAAATCAAGTAGGCAAGTAAACTACCCACTGTGTCTACATTGATTTCCGTAAAGCATTTGATAAGGTGTCCATACCAAAACTGGTAACCAAACTAGCATCTTTCGGGTTGAATGGTTATCTTCTTGGATGGCTGTCGGATTTTCTCAGCAATCGCGATCAAAAAATTATTGTCAATGGTTCCTTGTCACTTCCTAAACCGGTCAAGTCTGGAGTTCCCCAGGGCTCCGTTTTAGGGCCGCTCCTATTTTTACTTTTTGTCAATGATATTGGGGATCAAATTAGAGATCAAATTACTGTCACGCGCAGCCAATTTGCCGCTATTTACCTAAAATCAGAAATTTGCCGCAAAAATCCACCAATTACCGTCAAAAGCGGCGAATTGGCGCAAAAATCAGCCAAGTGTCGCGAAAATCGGTGTGCTGGCCATTTCCAATGGCGATACGTGCTGATTTAGGCGGTAACTTGCTAAAAATTCAATGAGAACGAATGCTCGCATCCAAAAAATATAGGAAAATTGAAGATTCTCGGCGGTGCGAGTCTTGAAAACACCATACTTGGCAAGTGGACACTCGGCGTACTGTCCTCGTGGTGAACGGTTGACTATATTCTGCTCTCCTACTTATAAAAATGCCATCGGATGGAAAAAGACAGTTTCATGGATCTCCTTCCCAACTTACACCGAATGGAAAACGAAGCAAAACCAACGATGGAAATATTCCAAGTTCATCTGTGAATTCTAAATCGCCTTCTACTATTACTGATTATTTCTTACCTGTCAAAAAATCTATTCCTAACGCCCTAAATGATCAACTGCTGTCAAAAATTCTAATTTCCATGGATACTCTTATTGCTGAAAATAGAAAACTAAAGGATAAAGTCAATTCACTCGAGGCGTCGATTGCTGATCTGAAATCTTCATTTGGAAACAAGAAAACTTTCGCGGAGGTTGTAGCTAAAGGTATATCTCTTCCGGAAAGCCAGGCTTCTATCAAACGTGCCACTATGAACGCCACTATCCACGAATCGCGTAAGTCATCCATAGTTATACGTCAGATCGATAGTCAAACCACTCTGAACAACGACGATTTGGCTCAAAAAATTTCTAGTGAGTGCTGTGTTTCCCATCCAGTGGCGGTTTTTCGGATTTCGGACAAGATGGAAGGCCCACCTCTGATAAAGATGAAGTTTCCAACAAAGGAGGATGCGAGTCGTGTTCTTTCAACATTCAACTCTGTCAAAGTGAAAATGCCAGAATTAAAACATTTTGTGATCCGCCCAGACCTCACCAAAGAAGAACTAGCAATTCAGGAGCTCGTGGAAGGAGGCCATAAGAAAAAACAACGAAGCGAAAAAACGCTTATTCACTGTGCGAAACCTCGAAGTGGTGAAAATAAATTACAAGAAAGACCAAGAGCCTTACTCATGGGAAGTAAGAGACCAAAAACAAACTATTTAACTATTGGATATGCGAACTGCTTTTCTATAAAAAACAAGATTACTCAGCTTCAATCGTTATCACCTTTGCACTCTTACAGTATTATAGCTCTGACGGAAACCAAACTCGACAATAGTTACACGGATGGTCTCTTATCTTTAAATGGTCAATACTCGGTTTTGCGGAAAGACCGCAATAAGCATGGCGGTGGAGTTGCTCTGTTCATTCAATCAAACATCAAATTTATTCCTATTGATATGCCTAAACACCTTACCAACTCAGAAATTATATGCGCGGAAATTATGATCAATGGATGCACATTTTTTGTAGCTGTTGTCTATCATCCAAACCATAACCACAGTACTACTACTCTCCTGGATTCTCTACAATGGTTACTCGACAAAAATAAGGAAACAGTTATTATTGGTGACTTTAATCTTGCCCATATCGACTGGTCTACACTGTCCGCCCTGGATTATATGTGCAATCAATTTCTATCATTTGTTACAAGTAACGGACTAAAACAACATGTTATGTCTCCTACAAGAGGAAACAATATTCTTGACCTATGTCTGTCAAATACCCGCTTGGTGCAGGATGTTGATGTGGCCGACCTCTTCAGTGATCACAATTATATAAATATTACGCTAAATATCAGGAAATGCCGTATTAGAAGAACTGAAGAAATTAAACTCTACAAGAAGGCTGACTATTTATCTATAAACTACTATCTAAGCAATGTGAATTGGTCAATGCTATTGAAAAATCTATCAGTGGATGAGAAGTATAACCGCTTTCTCGAGATATTACGGAATCTTATAAATTATTTTGTTCCGATTAAACAAATAAGAACTGATTGCATCAGACACTCAAAATTAATTCTGAAACTACAGAAACGCAAACTATCTATATGGAGAAAGGATGGAAACTCGGATGAATATAAAGAAATATGTAAAGATTTAAGAAGAGAAATTATGAAAGAAGAAAAGGAACGCCACGAAAGATCCTTACTCAATGGTTCTTCCAAGGATTTTTTCAAATTCATTAATAGTCGTATGAAAATGTCTACTGAAATTGGAGTCATGAAAACGTCTACTGAAGTCTTTACCGATGATGAACAAAAAGCCGAACTCATTGCTAACAGTTTTTCTGATTTCTCTACAATGGATAATGGAATCATTCCTCTACTGGCCAAACGTACAACAGCTTTTTTAAACGAAGTCAATTTTGAACCATTTTTAGTAGAGCGATTTTTATCAAAGCTTCAACCAAAGTGCAATACTACTCCGGACGGAATCCCATCCATATTTCTCAAAAGGGTTTGCACCTCTGCTGCGTTACCGTTGTCTATCATCTTTCGAGAGTCATTTGGAACTGGGGAAATCCCCTCGGCATGGCTTACTGCAGTCGTGAAGCCTCTTTCCAAAAGCGGATGTAAATCTGATCCCAACAACTATCGTCCTATTAGCTTAACATCTTCGGTTTCAAAGGTTATGGAAAAAATGATCAAAAAGGAGCTGGCCGAATATCTGGATTCCCATTCTCTTTTGAGTCATCATCAATTTGGATTCCGATCTAAAATGAACACTGAATCACAGCTTATTACCTACCAATCTAAAATTCTATCAAACGCCGGGAAAAAAGAAGACACTTACAGTGTCTATATCGACTTTCGGAAAGCGTTCGACTCAGTAACCACTCCAAAGTTGATTGCAAAGTTAAGCTCCTATGGAATTGGTGGTGCTCTTATCAAATGGCTTTCTTCATTCCTGACTGGACGTACGCAACGAATTAATGTAAATGGATCTTATTCAACGCTGCGAGAGGTCGTATCGGGAGTTCCCCAAGGATCCGTGTTGGGTCCGCTTCTATTTTTGCTGTTTATCAACGACATCGGAGATAATATTTCTTCGCACTACCTACTGTATGCTGATGACCTAAAAGTTTATTCGCCGGATGCCAATTCCGTTCAAAAAGATCTTGATGCGTTAAGTTTTTGGTGCAAAAATTGGCAAATGGAGATCTCACCGAGCAAAAGTCAATATATCGTGTTTTCTCACTCTTCAAGAAATTCAAAACCATCAGACGGTAGCTTCAACCTCTCAAATACGTCTGTACCTAAATGTGAACATGTGCGGGATCTTGGTGTCATATTTTCCTATAACCTCTCGTTTTCATCGCATATTGGAAAAATACTTCGCAAGGCACATCAGCGGACCAATATTCTTTTCAATATCTTACGACACACGGTGTCCAGGATTTGAAAAGTGGGCGGAGTCGAGCAAACGCGCCCCACTGGATTTTTTCGCGCGAAATTCAAATTTTGAGGCATTTTTTATGTTTTTCGGGAAAAAAAGCATAAATTCTTAATTTTTTCCCACATGTGCTCCAACGGAATTATAGCTGAGGTCTTTAGAAATTTTTTAAGCCTAAAAACGTCGAATTTGGTTCAGCCACCATTTCGAAATATTCGTTTTGAGTTTTTTGGTGTTTTTGCAGGATAAATCTTTACGAAAATTGAAGTTTGGGCAATTTTATGGTATTAAAAGATACAATACATACATTTTACAAAGAAAAACAGGTTTTACTGAAAGAAAAATAATAAAATCAAAAAAAAAAATTCGAGAGTCGCAAACTGCGCAAGCACCGAAAGTGCGCAATGCATGTTTGCTGACGTACCAGCAAATTAGGCTCCGCCCACATTTCAAATCCTGGACACCGTGCGACATGGCTCTCTGGAAATTTTTATCAAGTGCTATACTATTTATGTGCGTCCACTGGTCGAATATGGAACTTTGGTTTTCTCACCTGCTTCGAAGGAGATTATTCGGTCTATTGAATCTCTACAAAAATCATTTATCTACCGTTTGCATAAGAAGTTTAACTTGGAGTACACTAGCTATTTCTCCACAATTCAAGAACATGGTCTTGAACCCCTGGAATATCGAAGGCTGATCGCTGATCTCATTTTTCTTTATAAATGGCTGGTCTCGAAGGAGTTGTATTTACCGGATGCAGATTTCGCCTACATACCCGAACTGAGAAGTCTTCGACGACACAAACATTATCTTCGTTCTAACATTAAATTTTCATCCAAAGTAAATGCCAAATTTTTAACAAATCGCTCTATTAAATGTTGGAACTCCCTTTCCCCTTGTATCTTTCCTCTAAAAATATCAACTAGAGCATTTAAATCTAATCTGAAAAATTGTAATTTTGAAAATTTCTTAACTCTCAATTCTAACTGTTTTTAAACTATTTGATTATATTCTCAGTACGGAGCGCTGCAAACGCGCTCCCTTCGCAGAGCGGAGGACGCGGCCATGTTGGCGACGAGAGAGTGCAGAAAATTTAGAGAGCCGTGGCCGATGTTTTGCTCTGATTGCTCTAAACATCACTCCAAATGCACGCGAAATTCTTTGTTCGATTGGAGCGAGTTATCATCGTTTTATACCGAGTATAACTATTCCCTTACTTTTTTACCCTGTTAATATGTAACTATTTAACCGGTGACTACATTGTGTTAGAGGCAACCGCCCTTCAGTGAATAAATAAATAAATAAATAATAAATAAATAAAACCTCATGCCGCGTCCATAGTTCAAAAAATTCCTAAAATCAGGAGGTTTTTGTTGTCTAATGTTCAACAAAAATTCCCATAAATAACAGGCGGTCACAGTTGCAACCGGCGTTAGTTGCTTCGCTGCGAGACCTTTTATTTTTAAACTTGAATTGTCCCGTATAAAAAAAAATCAAATTGAGCAACTGTGGGAAAATTCAAGTTTAAAAATAAAAGGTCTTGCAGCGAAGCAACTACAATAACGTTGGTTTCCGCTCTGATTGTCTGTTACTTCTGGGATTTTTTGTGGAACTTTGGACTAAAAAAAAAACTGATTTCAGGAACTTCTTTAACTTTGGACCCAGCATTAGAGAATTTTCAGCGACTGGCCGATTTTAGAGATCAAATTACTGTCACGCGCAGCCAATTTGCCGCTATTTACCTAAAATCAGAAATTTGCCGCAAAAATCCACCAATTACCGTCAAAAGCGGCGAATTGGCGCAAAAATCAGCCAAGTGTCGCGAAAATCGGTGTGCTGGCCATTTCCAATGGCGATACGTGCTGATTTTTTCACCGAGGATGATGGTTTGACTCCGAACTGTCCGCTTAGAACTCTTGACTCTCCATCTTCTATCACATTTTTTCCTCATGTTATTGAAGGTATTTTATATAAGCTCAAAGCCAGAGTAAACACTACACCGGATGGTCTCCCGGCAATTTTTCTCAAACGAACATGCACCTCAATTGCTTTACCTCTTTCCATCATTTTTGAAAAATCTTTCCGAACATCTTGCCTTCCTTCCATCTGGAAAACAGCCATTGTTCTCCCACTTCATAAAAAAGGGTCACGATCCACACCAAACAATTACAGGCCTATATCTCTTACGTCCTCGGTTTGTAAAGTTATGGAAAAAATGGTAAGGTCTCATCTCTGCAATTTTCTTGAAAGTAACCGTCTCCTATCCACATGCCACTAGTTTCCGTTCGAATCTGGGCACAGAGTCGCAACTCTTAAACTATCAATCAACGCTCATTCAAAATCAAGTAGGCAAGCAAACTACCCACTGTGTCTACATTGATTTCCGTAAAGCATTTGATAAGGTGTCCATACCAAAACTGGTAACCAAACTAGCATCTTTCGGGTTGAATGGTTATCTTCTTGGATGGCTGTCGGATTTTCTCAGCAATCGCGATCAAAAAATTATTGTCAATGGTTCCTTGTCACTTCATAAACCGGTCAAGTCTGGAGTTCCCCAGGGCTCCGTTTTAGGGCCGCTCCTATTTTTACTTTTTGTCAATGATATTGGGGATCAAATTAGAGATCAAATTACTGTCACGCGCAGCCAATTTGCCGCTATTTACCTAAAATCAGAAATTTGCCGCAAAAATCCACCAATTACCGTCAAAAGCGGCGAATTGGCGCAAAAATCAGCCAAGTGTCGCGAAAATCGGTGTGCTGGCCATTTCCAATGGCGATACGTGCTGATTTAGGCGGTAACTTGCTAAAAATTCAATGAGAACGTATGCTCGCATCCAAAAAATATAGGAAAATTGAAGATTCTCGGCGGTGCGAGTCTTGAAAACACCATACTTGGCAAGTGGACAGGCAAATAACTTAAAAGGGAACTACAAATCCATGAGGGTTGAGAATTTTACCAAACTTTCAGGATCGGTACATTTGAGTACGGTGATTACGAATCTGAATTCACTTTTTCCCCAATCGATCTGGCTTTTCAGAAAATTTGTCTTAAAGTTGGCTCAAAAATTTAGTGGTCAATGGAAATTTATAGCGTGTAGCGCCTCATTGTGATATAGAGGAGTCCGCGTCAAAGTGACTGGCCTTTCGCTCCCTTGTTTTCAACAGTGGATGGTCCAGTACTCAGGGAATTTTAAGCACAACATAAGCACACAGTTTGTGAAAAAAAGCATATTGCTTCACAAATCAGCATTTTGCTCGCGCAGCACATGATTAGCACAGGACCAGTCCAAGTTCAGCAATATGCTCTTGTTTCGTTGGCGAAGAGAGGATCCTGGCTCCTTCTCGCGGCGCAGCACAACTTCAGCACAGCATCAGCTCAACATCAGCATCTCATGAGCGCACGTCAACGAATTTTGCTGACGCACTTGTGAGATCTTGCACGGTTCTTATTTCAATTTTTGTTTTCAATTTCTAAAAAAATGTTCTATTTTTTGAAGACTTTAAAGTTTTTTTCTAATATTGAGTGAGTAAAAATTAATTTTAAAACATTTTAAAAGTATAATTAATTGATTTCTGTTGTTTTTTACTCATTTCTTTCGTTTCACTTTTTTTTATTGCAGAAGATGGTACAAAAACGCTGAACGCGATCCAACAAGCCCGGAGAACCGCTAGCCGAGGAATCGAACAGACAAGTCTAGGAAACGTTTCAACGAGAGGTATACTCGGTATAAAACGCTGATAACTCGCTCCAATCGAACAAAGAATTTCACATGCATTTGGAGTGAGGTTTAGAGAAATCAGAGCAAAACATCGGCCACGGCTCTCTCAATTTTCTGCACTCTCTCGTCGCCAACGTGGCTGCGTCCACCACTGTGCGAAGGGAGCGCGTTTGCAGCGCTCCGTACTGAGAATATATAGACTATCGATTGTTTGAAAATAGTTGAAAAAAGTACTACTTTTAGGTGCAAACTTCGCAACAGCTATTTTCCTCTGCCGGTTGAGCAACGTAAGGTAATTTTTCATAAATTAATGAATTTAAATAACCAGATGAAGTTTTTTGTTATTTTATCCTACGCAAACCCGCATTTTCATGCCAGAAATTGCATTTTAATGAAGGGAAGTTCATTAGCGTTCTAGTTTTGCATTGAATAGAAATGACAAGAAAATTCATTTTAGATATAAGGATCTATTGTCCATTCGCGAAGAAAGCAAGTGCGCTCCACGAAACTTAGTACTTTGTGGATTTCATTTTCGTCGCCAAATTATTTCATGTCACGTGTAAATTCAACGTGACATGAAATAATTTGGCGACGAAAATGAAATCCACAAAGTACTAAGTTTCGTGGAGCGCACTTGCTTTCTTCGCGAATGGACAATATTTAGTGAAATAAATTACAAGTTTTATTTTCAGCTAGCCCGGAAAAGACAATTCGAAGTGGCGGAAGAGGATCACCGCAATACCGCTACAGAACACTTTGAACAGAAATCTATGGGAGCTGACGACAAAACTTCTACGTAATGCTTTGTAATTTGTTAAGTTCTGGTTCCAAAATTTATCATTGTCTGAATATTTCCATTGTTTGCCATTTATTTTTGTTGAGTTGTAATAAATGTAATAATGGAAAAATAATCAATATTTCGGCAGCACTTCTGCAAGCACAACATCAGCATTTATGCTGGAAGGCGGGCGGGCGTGCGAGCGGCGGCTGGCGCAGCATATTGCTCACAAAAGCAGCACAATGCTGGTCAAATGAGCATAATGCTGCGCCAAATAGCAGTGTGCCGACCTATGACAGCACACCTGCTATTTGCCGCAGCAATATGCTTAAAATTCCCTGGTCAGTGGTTGGGAATTTTCTATAAATTGGCTGCTTTGTACTTTAAGACATGGGAAAACGATCTAGCTAGGTCCCAGCCTGCGAATTTGCCTGGTTTTCGAGAACGGGCGGCTCAAAGTTTGCGGGTCGATTTTTGAAATCCCAAAATGTGAGAAATTTCATTTCACGCGGTTTTATCACGTCTCGTTTGAGCCGCTGATTTCAACGGCAGCAGCGGCGCAGTGGATACACAGGTTTTGCGCGATAGGCCTATAATAGGTTGAGGCCAAATATAGGCCTATTATAAGCTTATAATAGGCCTATCGCGGGCAGCAGCGCCTACCCTCCTTTAATAAGCTTATCGCGGACGCGGTGTGCGGCGACCGCGGTAGGCCTACTTGTAGGTCTAGCGGCATGACGTCAGGGCAGTGCAAACACGCTCTATGGCTACACTATATCGGTAGAGACGCAAGCACTCACAAAAAAAAACAATTTTTTGTCCTAATTAATTTTTTTGCCGGCACATTTCAACTGTTTTCCGTGTTTTTTTTTTTTTTTAATTTTTTTTACCTTTTAATAAACAAAAATTTTCTTGTTTTTTCCCTATTATGGCGCATTCGCAAGGATTGGCACTTCGCGATAAATTGCGAGGCAAGAATTATCTTTATTTATTTTGCTATTTTCTTCTTATTCTTATTTATTCACGGGTTATGAAAAAAAAAACAAATTCGAGATCACAATCAAAAGAGGTATGGATGACACAATGAATAAATAAAGTTACTCGACTTCACCCCGCTAGAGGATTCATCGAGAATAATCAAAAGCACATTAATAAGGTTAAACTGAATTGCAATTACAATATAGTAGCGAAGCCACAAAGCAAAACAAAAAAATTAAGAGTTAAGTAAGGAATATGATATTCACAGTAGGGAGGAGATAAGAAGTACATTAAGAAAAATAAAAATAAAAGAGAACAAAGGATTAAATATGTTTAAAATCCTAGAATTAAAATTATATTAATTTAATTTAAAATCGAGCAATATTTACATTGAGAAGGGTTGAAAATTCAACTGGGGATAAGAAGGTCGAACAATTCCTAAGAAGCGAGTTCCAGATAGGTACGGTCTTGGCAAAGAAGTGCAACGTGCAAGTGTCATTCCTAACTAATAACATAGGTCTGCGGTTTGATTTTACAAAAGAGACAAAGTCACTGAGATTCGGAAAATGAGAATTATTGGTTACTATGCGATATAAGAAAAGTAATTGACTTTTGAGGCGGTTATGTCTGGTGGAAGTGAGGTTCAGAATTTCTAAACGATTTTCGTAGGAAGAGAAAGAAATGTTACAACGCTGAAGTACCCTTCGAGAGTAAGATCTGAGCGGATTTTCTAGTTTAGCAGCTAAGGAGCTGGAGGGAGATGGAGAATACACTATGGAACAGTATTCTAGTAGAGGGCGAACATAGGTGTTAAAAAGATGAGCATAGAACTGGGGTGACTGGGAAGAAAAACATTTTAAAAGTTGTTTGGCCCGAAGATTAGCTAATGCCGAGATACGTAATATGTGGGTTTTAAATTTCAGACTTGAATCCAAGATAAGACCTAAGTCGCGGACACAAGAAGAATTTTGAATTTCAATAGCATTAATAAAGTATTTGGCCATGTGGTTCTTAGTACCAAGATGAAGGAGAGAGGTTTTGGCAGGAGCTAAGGGGAGACAATTACGAATAGACCATTGAACTACAGTGTCGATTGCGCTTTGGAGGTTTTCAGGAGTATCAGAGAAAATTTTAATATCATCCGCAAAGCAGGAGTAGTGGATTGTCGAGGGGAGGGAAAACAGGAGATCATTGATGAAAATAATAAAAAGCAAAGGACCAGAAACCGAACCTTGTGAGACACCCGATGTAACGGGATATGACCTATCCCCGCAAGAGTTATTGACTTTTAACGAAAAGGAACGATCGCGCAAAAATTTTTTAAACCAAGAGCAAGTTAAGGGGTCCACTCCAAATCGCGCTAGCTTATCCATTAAGATAGAATGGGAAACTTGATCAAAAGCTTTAGAAAAATCGAAAAATATAATGTCGAGCGTATCAGACTTCTTAAGAATTTGTCTATATTTGGCAGTGGAGGTGGCAAGAGCTGTGATACAGCTTCTATAATGAAGAAAACCATGCTGGTAGGGACTAAATTTATAAGAAAGTTCAGATCGAATGTAGTTGCAAATAATACGCTCCATAACACGTGCAATGGGATCAGTCAGGGAAATGGGCCTATAATTATCAGTGCTAGCTGGGTTACCTTTCACGGCATGCTGGCATCTACCTTTCAGTCTCATTTTATGAAATTCGATTTTTTCGCGCGTTCAATTCGCTGCGTACGTTCCGCGAAAACAAAAATAAAAACATGTTTTTTCCCACATATAACCCTTATTTTTTTAAACATTTGATACAGCAGAGCGTTCGCAACGCCGCGAGGGAATGTCCTCTTAACACGCGTGTCACAGCGTTTCATCAAACGTTTAGTGTGATTGGGGCGCGTTTGCACTGAGGTAGGTGCCAGCATGCCGTGCCTTTCTTATGTACGGGAATAACTACTGCGTGTTTCCAAGCTGCGGGAACTTCAGATTCGCAATACGATTGAGAGAAAATTATTGAGAGAGGAAGTGCTAGGGGAGTAGCGCATTTTTTAAGTACAAAATAATTTGCTAAATGCGGAGAGAAGCCACAATTGGGTGGGAGCTTTTGCAAAACTTTTTCAATTATGTAAGGTTGAAATAAACAGAGAGAAGGATGAGAGCTAGCTACTTTTTCTTTATTTTTGTTTCGAAAAAGCATAATTTTCTTTACCAAAAGTGTCAATCTTTGCCATTAAAGCCGCCCAAACTCGAAAATTACGTTTGTAGGCCAATCAGGGGGTAAAAAAAAAGTTTTGTTTATTGTTGCACTCACTCGTCATTCTCACAAATCTTGCGTAATTTCATATAAATAACATTCAAATTGTTCATTTTTCAGGTGACATTGCTATCAACTCAGGTATCGCGAGTCAAACTTTTTCAAACCTTTTCATGTAACAAATAAGCATTGCTTCAAAAAGTTTCAAAATGGGTCAGAATAGTTTGAAAATGGATCAGAAAAGTTTAAGAGCATCTTGAAAAAGTTTGATGTTAGCATGAAAAGGTTTAAAAATATTAGAATGTCTTGAAAAAGTTTAAACGTGTCTTGAAAAAGTTTGAAAACTTGAAAAGTTTGAAAAAGTTTAATAATGGCTTTATTGTTACATGAAAAGGTTTGAAAAAGTTTGACTCGATACCTGAGCAAAGAGCATGGATTTTCGCGAAGAGCGACGAAAGGACATGCAATGTAAGTATTACATTTTTCTTATGGGGTTATTCACGAAATGGCAAAAAACTGCGCGAAAACTTGGAAAATGCTCCGATTTCCTGTAATTTTGGGAAATAAAGGAAAAAATTCTCCCGGACATTAACACAAAATTTTGGGCCGAAATATCGATTTTTTAAAAAAATATTGAATTGTTTTCTGAAAATGTTCAAAATCGATATATTGGTCTGAAATTTCGTGGGAATCTCCGGGAGTTATTTTTGACCTTGCGTCCCAAAATTTCAGGTCAATCGAAACATTTTCCGAGATTTCGCGGTGTTTTTTGCCATTGAATAACCCCATTAAAGTGTCCCGTAAAAGATGTTCTCAGAGAATGTTCGGCGATTTCCGGCCTTAATCGGCGCGTCTGACCACTGGCAGTTTTTAGCACGCTAATTTCGTCGGCAAATTACCGTTGAGATGTGGCCGGTACTTTGATTTTGGCGGCAATTGTCCAATTTTTGCTGCAATTCGCCGAGTTTGAGACAACTTTCCGCAATTCGGCGGGGCGATTTTTTCTAAAATCGGCAGTTCGCTGCAAAAATAGGAGTGCTGGTCGCCCCGCAACGGCAATTTGCCGTTGAGTAGCGGCCAGCACGAACTTTTGCGAATCTTTTCTCACAAATCTTTTGCTTCCTTTCATATAAATAACACTAAATTGTTCATTTTTCAGGTGACGATGCGATCACGGAGTGGAGCATGGATGTTCACGAGGAGCGGCGAAAGGACATGCAATGTAAGTATTATGTTGTCTACAGAATAGAAAAAGTTTTCTACATCGCCAGAAAAAAAAACACGGAATTCCATATTTCCTATAATGTATTCGTGATGACGTGACATTTCACGTCAAACGGGGTGACGAGAAATCTCTTCATTTTTTCGATTAAAAACGTGAAAAAATTGTCACTCCGCGACGAATCCATTATACTGAAAAACTCCAGAAAGTAAGAATTGTTTCTTAAAGCACCACGTAAAACATTTTCTCATAGAATTTTTTGAAATTTGCCGCCTAAATCGGTGCGTATGGCCACTGATAGTGTTTAGAACGCCGACTTCGACGGAAAATTACCGTAGAGATGTGGCCAGTACTCCGATTTTGTCGGCAATCTTCCGATTTTTGCAACAATTTGCCGAGTGTGAGGCAACTTGCCGAAATTCACCGGCGGGCGATTTTTTTCTAAAATCGACAATTTGCTGCCAAATTCGGCAAACGATCATTTCCCACTGTTCTTTTCTTACTTTTGTTCATTTCGTACCTTTTTCCAATGAAAATATACTCGTATATTGGCCGAAAATGATCCGTTTCCCATTTTTTTAATAGGTTCTGGTGAGAAACGATTCATAATTTGATTTATGTGGGAAATGATTGTTTGCCCCAAAATCGGCAAGTTGCTGCAAAAATAGGTGTGCTGATCGCCCCTTAATATTCCTCCGTTTTAGTCGAGCACTGAATAGGTTCATGACTTTTTTTTGGTCATTTTCATCATCAATTTTTATTTCAGATTGAGGCGAGGGACCGAAAGGAGACAGTGCAAAACGTGGATGCCATTGGACGACAATTATATTTTGTAAGGTTTCAAATGTTTCTAAAACTTGGCGATCACAACCAATAGTTTCGTTTTACTTACCTTTATTTTTAACAGTGCGTTCAGTTTAAAAATTTCGATTAACGTTCAAACCGTTTAAGCACTTCACCACTAGGGTCGAAAAAAAAATAGAAAAAAGGCGAGTAGTCACCAAAAGTAGCAGGTTGTGTGAAGTAAAAAATATGACCAAAGTTCGAATAAAATATTCAGCTCGGCGATGTACAGCCGCTAGTTCAAATTTGCCTTATCAACACCAATTCGTGCATAGGAAAACGTATCAAATGTATACCTTGATTACTTTATGGGGTTATTCAGGGTCGGAAAAAAATAGTTTTTTTCCTTTTTTTCCTTATTCAAACGACGGAAAAAAAAGAAAAAAATCCGTGGCCGCGAGAGTTTTTTTCCGTTGCTTTTCTAGGCCATCGCAAAAGTTTTTTAGGCCCTCGGCCGTGAGACCTGCGAAATATCGATTTACGGGCGAATAATATTCGAAAATTGAACTCGCGCGCAGGTCTCACAGCGGAGGGCCTAAAAAACTTTTGCGATGGCCTAGAAAAGCAACAGAAAAAAACCCTCACGGCCACGGATTTTTTTCTTTTTTTTCCGTCGTTTGAATAAGGAAAAAAAGGAAAAAAACTATTTTTTTTCCGACCCTGAATAACCCCATTAGAATTCTTCCAGTAACGCACACTATTGTCGGCCCGCATAAATGGTCAAACGTGCTTCGCTGAGCTCAACGCTATGCAATTTCCATTTGGGTTTCCAAATTATTAAATTTCACGTTGAATTTATACGTGAAATTAAATAATTTGGTGACCAAAATGAAAATCGCAAATTGTCCATTCGCGAAGAAAGCAAGTGCTGCTTAGTACTTCGTGGATTTCATTTTCGTCGCCGAATGATTTCATTTTACGTTGAATTTACACGTGAAATGAAATAATTTGGCGACGAAAATGAAATCAACGAAGTACTAAGTTTTGTGGAGCGCAATTGCTTTTTTCACAAATGGACAATAGCGTTGAGTTCAGCGGAGAGCTTTTGACTAGATTGGCGGGCCGACAATACCCGCAACGCAGTAATAGAACTTCAAAAAACTTGCAAAATAATCGCGATTAACTGTAAAAATGGAAATATGCAATTTTATCATGCAAACTTCAGTTGATTTTTGTTTAGAGAAAAATAGGAAAAAAACAGCACTATGCATAGGTTTTCTCCAGATAAGCTAGTCCCCATGGTCCCAGAGACAAAAAGTATTTAAAAACGAACTACGTGTTAGCCAACTTTTAAAAACTTTGAAACCCCAAATTAATGTCTTATTTTCCTTTTCTGATATATTTTATGCCCTATCTTCTTTTTATTGTTTTTATTCTATTCGCTTAAATTGCAATAAATTTTATTATTTTTTAACAGTGTTTTGTTCTTTTTCAAGAAATGGCTTGAGTGCGAGCACTTTTGAGCCTATAGGGTGAGTCTGTAGACGTTTTATAGCCCTATTACGAGCCTACCAACGATTTTTGAATGACCGCGAAAGGCCTATTTATGGCTTACAATAGGCTTATTGGTGACCGCGATAAGCTTATTGTAGGCGAAAGTCAACCGCGATAAGCCTATTATAGGCCTATTATAGGCGTCGGGCCGCGATAAGCCTATAATAGGCTTACTATAGGGTCCTTCGCGGGTACTCGATAGGCCTATCGCGCAACCTATTATAGGCCTATCGCGCAAAACCTGTGTAGAGGGCGGCAGCAGAGGGCAATAGGTCGGGTGTTCGACCCCGTGATGCTGAAGGTTTTGGCAAATCATTTTTGCAAAGGTTTTTTTCACAAAGTTGTGATTTTTACTGTCAAAAAAAAGGTTTGTTTTTTCCGTTTAAAACTGTTTTTTAATGTTGTAAGTTTTCGAGTCATCCGTGTATGTTTTATATTTTTCAATGTTTTGGTTATTTTAAAATTTTTCGTCTAGAAACTATAGTTCGCGCTAGGGTGGCAATAAAGTTTCTTATCCAGAATTCGGAAGTTATTTTTTATACTGAATTGAAAAGTGAAAAAATGGTCGTAAGTCGCAAGTTGGATGTAAAGTTTCTTATCCAGAAGTCGGAATTCGGAAGTAAATATTTTTATACTGAAGTGAAAAGTGGAAAAATGGTCGTAAGGGTGTAACCTTCTATTATAGCCATCACCATGCTTTATTAGATCACCCCAACAGCAATTCTGACATACCCCCCCCCTCTTGAAAAATCGGAGCTGACCTTTTTTTGGATCGAATCATGCTTCTATCCATCTCCCTCCGGGGGCTATATCACAACTAGTGTGCGATAAATATTTGGCAAAAGAGAAACCATTTCTAAAATTTTTTACCGGTAAATTTGGCAATCTTTGTCGATTCTTTACCGGTAAATTGTACCGGTAAAAGTTTCGGCAACATTCTTTATCGGTAATTTGCCGGTAAATTGACATTATTCATACATGAAAAAGTTGGACAGCCCACGTTACAATTCTAGTGTTTGTATCATGGTAGATCACGCTTTAATACAGAGGCAAGAGGTCACGCCACGTATCGTCAGCGTATTTTTGTTTTCTCGATGTCTTGTTTTTCTAATACACGAACTTGACGCCACGTTAAGTTTTGCCGAAAACCATTTTACCGGTAAAAATTTCGCAAAATCCCCGGTAAATTTACCAATAAATTTGTCGAATTTACCGTCAAATTCGGTGAATTTACCGATAACTTTACCGAAAGATGCACACTAATCACAATGATGCTGGGGTTTTAATATAATGTTGCCCAGAACGTTTCTGAATCAGAACTTTTCTGAAACCAAAACTGTGTATTGAATCAGAACTGTTCGAAGCAGAAGCGTACCGTATCAGAACTGCTTTCAGAACTGCCTGGCGTGAACAGGAAGCAAAAAAGTTGAGTGCACTGATCAAAGTGTCAGTGTCACCACACATTGATTTATTGTCACGTTGTTGAATTCTGCCGTTGGTAAGTGGCCGAGAAGATGTTTGTCATGCCGCAAATAGTTAATCCAAGCAATTAAAAAGTGCAGCGATAGGTTGAAAACTCTACACCTCCGATTGCCACCAGAATTTCACGGAATTCCGACTTGCGACTTACGACCATTTTTTCACTTTTCAATTCAGTATAAAAAATAACTTCCGAATTCTGGATAAGAAACTTTACATCCATGGAACTCTGATTGCCACCCTAGCGCGAACCATAGTTGCTAGACGAAAAAATTTAAAATAACCAAAACATTGGAAAATATAAAACATAAACGGATAACTCGAAAACTTACAACATTAAAAAAAAATTTTTAACGGAAAAAAAAAAATTTTTTTGACAGTAAAAATCACAACTTTGTGAAAAAAACCTTTGCAAAAATGATTTGCCAAAACCTTCAGCATCACGGGGTCGAACACCCGACCTATTGCCCTCTGCTGCCGCCCTCTATCCACTGCGCCGCTGCTGCCGTCGAAATCAGCGGCTCAAACGAGACGTGATAAAACCGCGTGAAATGAAATTTCTCACATTTTGGGATTTCAAAAATCGACCCGCAAACTTTGAGCCGCCCGTTCTCGAAAACCAGGCAAATTCGCAGGCTGGGACCTAGCTAGATCGTTTTCCCATGTCTTAAAGTACAAAGGAGCCAATTTATAGAAAATTCCCAACCACTGACCAGGGAATTTTAAGCATATTGCTGCGGCAAATAGCAGGTGTGCTGTCATAGGTCGGCACACTGCTATTTGGCGCAGCATTATGCTCATTTGACCAGCATTGTGCTGCTTTTGTGAGCAATATGCTGCGCCAGCCGCCGCTCGCACGCCCGCCCGTTAAAGTACAAAGGAGCCAATTTATAGAAAATTCCCAACCACTGACCATTTGGAACTCCCTTGTGAGTAGTAGGGTGGCTGCATTGTAAGCAGCAGGTCTGGAGTTCGTGTCCGCGCGGTTTAAAATGTTTTTGCATTTTTTTTCAACTTTCTATTTTTTCTCTTTTTATGTGGTTTTTTTACAAGTTATTTTTTTTGAGAACAATTTGATGTTTCCCCGAATATGCACCTTGTTTTCTTTCAAAAAAGCAAAAAAAAAATTGTTCCCGGCGGATAATGGTACGTCCAAAGTAAAAAAAAAGCGCGCACTTGTAAACATGTCTACAACTTTTTTTTTGCTTGTTTGGCGGTAAACAACAAAGAAAAAGACGCAAAAACAAAGTTACTTTGGACGCCTCTTTTCGTCTTTTTTTGCGCTTTTTTTTACTTTGGACGTACCATAACAAAATTCGTTTCAACATCTCGATGTGAAAATCAAATGGACATAGATAAAAAGGCAGAGCAATTTCGAACGATGGTAAACCGGGAAATTTCTAACTATTCGGCATCCAACATTTTCAACACCGATCAATCCGGGTTCAATTTGGAAATGCATTCGAAGAGGACCCTTGCAAAAAAAGGTATACGAACAGTTGTGTGTGGTGTACAAAGCAAGAACTCATTCACACACTCATATACCTCGGTAAACGCCTGCAACTGTTACGCAGCCTTTGGCAACTTTTACGCAGCTCTTACGCAACTGTTAATTTACGCGCTATGGGTTTCTGCTAAAGATCTGCTCAAAAGCTGCGCAACTGGGGGGCTACTACTGCTTTCACTTTGCTTTTCGTTCCTTTTCTCTTTTCTATTAGAAAATAAAACATACTTTTATAATTATTATTTTTATTTAAAAAAAGAAAAAGCATTTAATACACTTTATTGTCATGTCAAAGTTCTTCGCAGTTGTCTGCTCTTCTTTTCGCTGTGGCGAGGTCCTTCGTCCTCCTGGAGATTGACTGTAGCTCTGAAAATGAACATTATTGATGGGGTTATTCAGGGTAGGAAACTTTTTTTGCTTTATTCACTTGGCAGCAAAAAAGTAATTTTGCTTTTTTTTGTATTCGTGAATATCCCTATTAAATACCAAAATGTCATCACGGAGGATGGGAAATCTTTTTTAAAACATGCCCGGCAGTATTTTCGATCCGATTGCAGTATTCTCCAAGTTTTTTCCAAGTTTTTGGTTTTTTTTAAAGTAAATTCATTAGACCTTCAATAGGCCATATTCAAAAAAAGTTCACCGTGGCATAATTGAAACCAGTAAATGATTATTCTGACAGAAAACAAAGACTGTTTTGTTCCAAAACTTTAATTTATCGTCTGAGAACCATTTACTTTTATTTATTTATCGTTCGGTGAACGTTCATGAGTAAAACCCCTTAATTCATTCAGTTATTATTCCGAGCAGAAAAACATTTTTTGCAACTGTAATGGAAAAATGTGAACGTTTGTGAACGTGAACGAAAAATAAGCTACCGCGAGAATCGTCATTTTTGCCGCATTTTAGAATTCAGCCGACTAGCTGCGCACTTGGCGCTGACTATGTGCCATCGGACTACGTTTTTGAATTTTTTTTAAAGCGAATTTTCGGGCGCCATTTATCGCGCCTCTGTGTCTCCATTTTTGCACGTGTTAGCTGAACAGAGCGGAACTGTGAAGACGCAGAGAAACGCGATATAGCGCGTTTGACTTTACGTAAGGTCTATTATGTGTTCACGAACGACTGGTGCTGATAACGCTCCGATGTTCCGCCGTTTTTCACTGTTCTGCAGTATTCGTTGCGAGACCGTAGTGAAAAACTGCGGAACATTAGAGCGTCGTTCGTGGACACATAATATTGTGAAAAAAAATATTGCAACGCGGTGTTTGCGTACTTTTGAAATTCAAACGGCAATGAAAGAAATAGCATAGGAAATGAAGAGATTCGTTGCTATTTTCATTTGAATTTTAAAAGTACGCAAACACCGCGTTGCAATTTTTTGTTATCACAATAGAACGCCATGATTTTTAGACCAAATTTTCGTAATTTTGAGAAAAAATGATTCCATAAAACTCACAATTGCCTTGAAAAGGTGAATACCATAGACAGCCAAGTGTTTACAATGGTCCAGGAACAAAATCTCCGCCTCCGAAGCCGTCTGTCCTCTCAGTTCGCGACACCTCTGCATTTGAGTGTTCCGTGGGCACCAATCGCGCGCCTACGATAAACTTTTCATACTCGTCATTGACTTGTGCGGGCGCATCGCCAAACTCGATTTGAGCGACAAAAGAAGCGAGGAGGGCATAAGTGTCGGCGGTGGCTGGCGTCCTGTGAGAATGTCACGGCGGAGTTGGAGGAAGACGTAGTATCGGGCGTGATTGTCGATCTGCAACGAGTTGCAGTTAAAATTTGATTTTTCGCTTCAAAAAAGGCGCACTACACTGTTGAAAATTGAAAAGTGCCGTAGAGCGAGGCTGATGATGCATTCGCCGAGTATATCTATAAAATATTCGCGAAAAAAAAATGTTTTTTCTCATTTTTTTTAATTCGAATTTTCTTTTTTTTTTCTCGAAAATATTTTTTGAAAAGACATTAACTTTCCACGTTACCGAAAAACATAAAAATGTGAAAATAAAAAGACACAAAATGCGTTTTTATTTGAAAAAAAGGAAAAAAAAATAATTCCTTTGCGATAATAATTTTCTGTGGAATTCGTGGCGAGAATGTCATTTTTCAAATTTTAATTTACCACGGAGTAAAATAATAATAAAAAAATTGCAAAAAAAAAGCAAAATACCGACGAAAAACGGAAAAAAAACAAGCAGAGAACAGACGGACGATGCCAAGATATTTTGTCGCCAAGTGCGGCGCGTGTCGTCGCCAGGTGCGGCGCGTGTCGCGTTTAAGATCTGCGTAACATCTGCAGCCACTTGGGTGCTGCTGCGGCCGCTTTTAAGATCTGCGTAACATGTTTTGCGATCTTCAATGTCTGCGTAACATCTGCTACTGCGTTTAAAGTCTGTTTAAAGTCTGAAAGGAGCTCCAAGTCATGCGCAAAAGCTGCTATAGCCTCTTAGATCTGCGTAACAGTTGAAGGCGTTTACCGAGACGGTTTGCCCGATCATATGCGCTGATGGGACGTTCCACAAAAAGTTATTTATTCAAATGAGCGAGCCAAAAGGAGTATTTCCAGCAAAGGGCCACTTTATGGCTGACAATCTGGTGGTCACTTGTGGGACGAGCAGCATCATGAACAAAGGAACAATGAAGAAATTCTTCAAGGATGTCTTCTTCAATTTGGCAACTCCCACTAATTCGATGCTTCTTGTGGATTCTTGGACTTTCTGGAGAGATTCAACAGCCATTTTTTCCGTGACGCATAAATTGGAAACTATGATAATCCTGCCTGGTTGCACTGGTTCAGTACAACCTTTGGATGTTGGAATATTCTATGGCTTTAAAAAATTGGTAAAGACAATCACCAGACATGCACAACTTGAACATCCGGGCTACAAAATCCACAGGAGAGACGAAATTTTGAAGATGATGTAATTTGTCTATCGGCAACTATGCCATTCGAAACTGAAACCTTGGGCGCAGTACAGCTGGCACAAAATTGGACATGATTTTCCTCGCCCATCAGCTTTCTCTACGCTTTCCCAATTGCTGTTCCCGAGAGATGTCGCAAAAGACTGTTCCGCATTGGCATGCACACACACTTCTTTCATACTTTGTCTACACTGTGAACACGTTTTTTGTTTTATTCATTCTATCGCATGTAGTCACAAATGTTAATTTTAAAAAAAAAATTAAACAATCAATTTGTTCTAAAAAAATTTTTTTGAAAAAAAATAACTACATATTAAAAAAAAACAAAAATCAGTAAAAATAAATATTTGACGAAGGCGACTTAGTCGCCACAAGCTGCAAGCTTGTAATCTAATAATTTTATTCATTTTTCTTTTTTGTTTTTCAACAAACTTTTTTAAAAATAACATCAGTGTTAGTTTCCAATAGAAAATATCAAATAAAGAAAAAAAGCAAGAAAGGGGTCACCCACGCGATGTAGCAGCTAGCGAACCGCTGGCGAGCCCGCCACGGGCCCGCTGCGTGCACCACGCGTGTACTCTTTTAGCTGTCAGCGGGCCCGCTGCGGGCCCGTGGCGCTTCACCAGTGATTATGAAGTATGAAATTTGTTTCAACACTTATTTAGAAAAAGGGGACACAATTATCAAACTACGTCAATAAATTGTTTCTCTGTTTGACATATTTGCTACAACCAAGCTTGATATTTATTAAAAATAACACGTAAGAGTTCTATAGACAGTGTCATTTCCGTGAACAGACATATTTTATCAAGTTCAAATTTATAGAAGTTGAGATTTGAATGTAGACTGCATAGATATTTTTCGTTGCATGTTAGCCGAAGAACCATCTGTTTGACTTGCAAAACTTTCACGTCTTCTGTAAATAACATATTTTTTTGGGGGCTGCATGCGGGAACGTTATTGAACATACAATTACAGTTCTGGCCAAAAAGATGTGGTTGGGAGCTTTTTTGAAGATAAGTTTATCCATTGTTATCCGGGGACCATGAAATTTTCCCACATCATTTTTCGTGATACATACAACTAACTTAACCAACAAATAGGACATGTATTCAAAAAATAAATAAAAAACCTCAATTTATTCAATAAAAAACCGGTGAACTGGAAGTATAGAAGAGTTTACCTTTGTGTATGAAAAGAAAACCAGAACACAATTGAAACACGTTCAATATTTCGTAGCATAGCCTTTGGCAACAATGACAGCTTTGCAACGTCATGGTATAAACTCCAGAAGATGACGTAAGACCGTGAAGGAAATCGCATTCCATGCACTTTCCAACTGAGCAAATTTCTGATCCGCGTTAGATGCTCGAACAATTTTTAGTCATTGTTCCAGTCAATGTGCTCCACCGGTGGCAAAAACCGATAAAAACCGGTGTTTTTTAATAAATTTGAATAAAAACCGGTGAAAACCGGTTGTTGGAAATCGGTTGAGCACATTGGTTCCAGTTCCTCCCAAAGTTGTTGAATCAGATTGAGATCGGAAGACTGGCTGGGCCAGTTGCGGAGATCCACGCGGCGACGTTGGAACCACTTTCGGACACGTAGTTTTGTGTGCTTGGGATCGTTGTCTTGCTGAAAGACTTACGCACGGCTCCCATTTCTCAACGCCCAAGGTCTCATTGTGTTCTCCAAGATGTCCTCCTACTGCAAATGTTTCATTACCCCATATATTCTCCTCAATGGACCGATAGCGTTCGCAAAAAATCATCCCCACAGTTTCCACCTGCATGATTGACAGATGGGGGATGTAGATTGACAGATGGGGGATGACTTCAGAGAGTATATCGCTCTGACTGGACGTCGAATTCAAGTGTTTCCATAACTCCCAATCAAGTTGAACTTGCTCTTATCCTACCAGATGTGCTTTGCTCAATCAGCGGGTACACAAGTCCTAGCCCATTCGACACGCGCTTTCCGATTCTTCTAGCTGACGAGGGTTTGCAAACTGGGCTATGTCTATAAAGTCAATTTTGTTGTAAACGCTTTCTAATTGTCCTTCTGCTGACTCTGTAGGTGAGTTCACGACCATCTTAATTTCCGTTGTTTCTGTAAACCATTATTTCCCATGTCTGTAAACCATTATTATCAATTCAATATTCTTGCCGGCTACAGTAAGCAGTGGCGCGAAACATCGAGGCTCCGCCCCATGCGGTCTTTTCAACTGAATTCAACTGAATTCAACTGAACGTAGATCAAAAAATGTGAGCGGGTGTGTCGCCGCAGACATGTGTCATTATGTCTGCGTCTATTATAAAACTTTCGCGGGCGCCTATGGTAGCCGGCAAGAATATTGAATTGATAATATTTGCCAATAAAAATGAAGAACCAATAAATGTTACATCAAAACTACAAAAGTAAAAAAAAAAACTGAAATTTAAAAAATTAGAAAAAACTAAAGTTCTCAAAAAAAATTGATGATGAGGAAATTCGTTTGTCTGTAACTTTGCGTGAATAAACTGCACCTACCGTAAAAATTATAAGTTCCCCGAATAACTATGGATAAAAATATCTTCAAAAAAGCTCCCGACCACACCTTTTCGACCAGCACTGCACATACGTCGCATTTCGTTTTATTTTGTTGACAGCAAATAAACCGATAGGATTGACATACCTGTTATGTTTAGAAAGAGGAGAAAAGAGTTGAGAAGGAATGCTGACAGATTCTCTAGGCGCGGAAAACATATCGCCACCGCGGATCTGAAAAATAGGAAAATTGGACTATCCTATTATCCATAGCCGAATTAAAAATTTTGCGGCAGATCAGTGCACTTTTTCCATTTCTCACAGTACCCACGGCCTTCCAGCCGGCCGCGGCCAGCCGAATTTTCGAAAGCCCTGCTCGGGTCTCTAAATTTTGCACGGGATTTGGCGTTCACCTTTAATCTCTCGTGGCAAAACGCCGGTTCAACTATGGTTTGGGTTCCGTGGAAGGTCGTTAAAATTTTCAAATATGAATATTAATGGTTGTTTTACCCTTTATGTGTTTGGTAAATGCGCTCAGTAAACCGTCAGTATTTTTCGGTCATCCATGAGGCAATTAAAATTGTGAATGAATACATACAACTTTTGCATCAAAAACATTTAAAAAATTTTAAAGAACCTTGACTGTTATAATTTAATTTAATTTATTTATTTGCTTTCAAGTGTAATTACAACATAATGGTTATGTACGAATTATAAAATCAGAGCAAATAAAATGTAAAATGACCGATCGGACCGGCAATAGTCCAGTTGGTCAAGTGGGGGTGTGGGTTAAGATGTCTAGGGGAATAGCGCCTAGGCGCGCAGCAAAAGCCTTTGGATGCAATCTCTTTGGTATTACTTTGGCGGCACGGTTCCACAGGGACAAATTGGCATGGAGGAAGCCTTTTGAGGACTTTTCACAAGCCGTTAACAAATAAGGGTATCTGAGCGGGACAGTTTGACATATAAAGAAACGGACGGGAAATGATATTCCTTTGTTATAATTTTGTGATACATACGAAGAATAGCTAGTATCCTTCTGTGATACATGGATTTTGTATTGATTTTTGTTAATCTATTGCTATAAGAGGAAAACGGAATGTTGCATCTTTGAAATACACGTCTTGTAAAGAATCGGAGGGGGCGCTCGAGTTTTTTCGTTTGAGAGACGGAATTGTGATCGATTAGTTCACATCCATATTCTAGAATGGGAAAAACTTATATATACATTATACAGTTTAATATAAAATTCCGGGGATTTGGAATGGAATGCTCGTAGAAGTTGTTTAGATTTTAGTAGAGCCAAGTTAGAAATGTTATTTACATGATTGTCAAATTTTAGTTGGCTATCGATTATTATTCCGAGATCTCTGATTGAGTTTTTTCTATGATTTTATGATTGTTTAAATAATATACATGGTGCGGATTTTTTTCCCAAAGTGCACGACGGCTGTTTTGTTTTCGGCGAGATTGAGATACCAAACATCGCACCATTCGGCAATTTAAAAAATCGAATTTTTAAAACAAACCATTCTGCTATTTCTACGATCCAAATGAATGTGTATGGAATTTCGTGATGATTTCCGCTCTTCGTTATTAGCACTTTTTGCATCATACATCTGAAATCTTGGTTATTAAGTGTTGAAGTCTGTCTCTTTCAATACGAGACGTTGTTATCCCAGAATTTTCACAACTCATACTATTTGGTTCAATTTGTTTCAAACCGAGAAAAACATTTTCAGAAGTGGCATGATACAACCCGAGTTTTGCGGGTATCTCCGAAATTTTAAAAAATCCTACATTGTTCCGGTCACTATTAGAACTTTGAATGATCACAATACTCTGCTGTCTATCACGTTCTTCTTCCGCCACGGCATCAACAAACTGTTTCTGACGTGTCGAATTAACTGTTCCCCACACTGCTTTGAATAAATAAATGAAAATTTCCAAAAGTGTCACCTTAAATTGATTGTATACAATAATAAAATCATTATTAAAAACCGTGCTCATTCCTAAAAATAATCCCATACTTCCAGCAATGTTAGATAAGAGATCAGCGGTTTGCAATTGTTTTTGTTGCTCCTGACGCTCGTAAGCAACATGTCCATAGTATAAATTAATGTGAGAAATATCGGATCTGAAGAATTTCAACGGTTGTTTGTAAAACATTGGACCAACGTTGATATCCAATTTGTATCATCTATCTGTTTTTTAGTGGAATGAGACACTAGCGAATAACTGTTTTCAATATCAAATTTCAGCAGTTGACATTCTGATGGACAATCACACACGTCGTCGCTGTGTTTAACTGAATTTATTTGTTATTATCATTTATTATGCGTGTTTGTTAACAGTTATACTCACATTTCATTTTTTTAACGCAGCTGTGAAGTTCCACTGGAGTGCAAATGTCTTTATCGATAAACCTTGTTCCTCTGACAGAATACTCAAGAGGTGAACACTGACACTGTTTCAGGATTTGTTTGCGTCTACATTCAGTAAAACAGTGATAGGCTGTATACTAAATTATAAAAAATATAAACATCTCTGAATTTGAAAATTGTTTTGGCTTTTTTAGAAAAAAAGTTGCCCTAATCTCTTGTGTATTAATAGTATATCCCCCGGCTGATATGGCCCCCAAGGACCAGTATGACCCCTGTTATACAGTCCGTTCCATAAGTATAGCGCCCCCCTCGAAGTAGTCTGTCTTGGCACTCCCGGGTAAAACTGCAACATGGGACATTAAAAAACGGATTCAGCATGCAAAACTACCCCGATAATATCCGTTTTGTGATATTGTGCCTGAAGATATCCATGAAGCAGATAGATGTAGGAAAAAATGGCTCCTGCAACCGTAACATAAGTATAGCGCCCCCCTCGGAAATTTCTTAAAAATCCCTATTAATGAGGAAATCTGTGCCTGGATTGTTTCAATTTTATGCTTTATGCGCTTTTAAATAACATGTGGTTATAGTTCTCATATTTTTGTCTATATTGTGCATAATTCAACCATGTTTCGTGGAAAACACTTTTCTGGCGCCGACCAACTCCAATCTGACGCCTGCAAAACAGCCGGGAGGTCAATTTGAGTAATTACACAACACTCGAAGTGTTCAAAGAAGTGAATCAACAATTTTATTGAGAATCCGAGCCGTTATAAGCCGTCTACGAGGTCTGGAGCACCACCAAAGAGACACGGTGAAACATCATACGGCATGCTTCGAACTCAATAAAGACTTACATTGCTATGAAACGAGAGCTGAACCACGATGCTTTCAAACAGAGCATCTGGAGAGCCAATGACATGGATCTAAACCCTGTCCAGTAAGTTATGAAGCCCGCTCCACGTCATACCGATCCTTTCAAGGTCCGTGATTTTGAGTTCACGCGTAAAAGTTTTTTTACAAACTTGAATGAGGTAAATGTTGCTAGCTATTTGCTACAAAACTCGAATCAGGAACTTAGATAATCTTTTCTGGGGTTAAAAGCTTAAATGGAGACGGTTCGGATTGTTACAGTACCTATGTTCATTATTCCTGATAGAAGGAGTATTTTCACTTGCTGGATAGTTGGACCTAACGTTTGTCTCCACTCGGATGATCTTTTCCGAGTATGAGGAAGTCAACGAGAACCACCTATTACTATTCCGACGTTTTTTCAACCGGCATTGTTTTGTTTTTCAGCGAAAAATGCTGCAATCCATGTGAGTATCTAGACTTTGGACTGGTTTAAATCTAAAAATGTCGACGTTTTGCTATGTTCTGGGTGTGCACGCGTCCTGAATCTTATGGAGAACACCTGAGGAAAACTTTTGCAAAGATTTTCTGCCCAGAGTAGGCAATACAACTTTGTCAATGTTATGAAAACTGGACCTTTGTACGAGTGGAAGAAAAAAGAGCATGAATTCGTGAACAAGATCATCCAGTACATCCCAAAGCCTATTAATTGTATGCTACATTGCGTTTACAATCTGGTTACGTCTAATGAACGTCAATAAAGTATTAATTTTATTATAAATCTTGATTTTTTGGAAATTTCCGAGGGGGGCGCTATACTTATGTTACGGTTGCAGGAGCAATTTTTTCATACATCTATCTGCTTCATGAATGTTTTCAGGCACAATACCACAAAACGGATATTTCCGGGGTATTTTTGCATGCTGAATCCGTTTTTTTAGGTTTCATGTTGCAATTTTGCCCGAGCGTGCCAAGGCAGAATACTTCGAGGGGGTGCTATACTTATGGAACGGACTGTATTGTCTGGGGGTCTATTCTGTTATACAGTGCGTCCAATATTAATAGGACCCCCTTTGATTTTGGGGGTCTAGGCAAAACCAAAAAAGATACGAAAAATCTGTAATTACCATTCGATCCAGGTAATATTGGACGCACTGTATTAGTGAACTAGTATAGCCACCCCATTTGTACAAATGGGGGTCATTTTTGTATCGTAGATAATTTATCAGATAAGCCTCCAGCTCATACCAGTATCGCTCACCTTGGGAAAGGTAGCAACATCCCCCGCGTCTTCCTATTTATTGCGAATTCGGTTTGTGTTCCATGTCAATATACTCGGTATAAAACGCTGATAACTCGCTCCAATCGAATAAAGAATTTCGCATGCATTTGGAGAGAGATTCAGAGAAATCAGAGCAAAACATCGGCCACGGCTCTCTTGATTTTCTGCACTCTCTCGTCGCAAACGCGGCCGCGTCCATCACTGTGCGAAGGGAGCGCGTTTGCAGCGCTCCGTACTGAGAATACCGTCCCCCATTATATCAGATTGCACTCCGCCGAACGGAAATATGTCGTTCGTGTAGAGGACGTCGAATTGTCATCAATTTTCATAATTTACTCATAATTTTTCATATTTTCTGTCGGGGTACTATGATATAGAACTCGCACGATATAGAACTCAAGGACTGACAATTTACAACGAAATACTTCTTCGAGTTGTTGGAGCGGTTCTGTGTCGGTACAGCTTAATTTCAGGCGGTTCTACTTCGTGCAAATTCTATTCCGTAGCAGTTCTATTCCGTGCGAGTTCTATACCGTAGTACCCCCGACAGAAAGTATGAAAAATGATGAGTAAATTATGAAAATTGATTACGATTCGGCGTCCTCTACACGAAGGACATATCTCCATTCGGCGGAGCGCGTTTGCATAACACCTCTCTGGCTTTCTTTTCAGGGGACTATATCCGCCTTTTCCAGTGGGGGGTTTTATTGGTATTTTTTGAAATGATCAATATCGATGAACATCATTTGAATTATCGCCTCTTTACCACACTCGCGACGAGAGTCCCCCACGCCTAAAAGGGCACGCGCCTTCAAACTTGCTACGCCTGTCTTTTCGGCACCATGAATACTGCCTATTGTCCATTCGCGAAGAAAGCAAGTGCGCTCCACAAAACTTACTTCGTACTTCGTGGATTTAATTTTCGTCGCTAAATTTTTTTTATATCACATGTAAATTCAACGTGAAATTAAATAATTTGGCGACGAAAATGAAATCCACGTAGTACTAAGTTTTGTGGAGCGCACTTGCTTTCCTCGCGAATGGACAATATTTCATGATCCTTTTTACTAAATGTTTAACATTTCCGTTAATTATTTTTTTTTTCGCAAATTATTTTGAGTCCAGAACGGTCTGCAAAAGGTTCCACATTCCCTCATCGTGGAATTTGGCACAACTGACAGACAGTTCGGGACAAATTGATAATGCCGCGAAGTTAACGGCATGACGTTGGTCTCTTAATTACTGCTGATTAATGGCCATTGATTTACTCTTGTTTTGTTCCGCACAGCTCATCCGGTGTTCCTCTTTCAGAAAAATCAATACTTGCGCTATATTTTCAATTTTCGTTATTTTTCCTCTTTGAAAGTTCCACCGGGAGAGCTTATGGACCTATTCATAGGAGAAAAAAAAACATTTTTTTTCCTATTCATAGATGTAAAAAAACGACAAACAATGTCGAAAAACGAATGGTGAACAAGTGTTTATTGACCATGATAGACCATTGATAGTGAGGAGGCACAGAGATTTTACAACCCCGTGGGAACGGACTTGTTTACTAGTTCATGCAAACTCCGCCCCTTTTCTGCGCCTCCTCACTATCAATGGTCTATCATGGTCAATAAACACTTGTTCACCATTCGTTTTTCGACATTGTTTGTCGTTTTTTTACATCTATGAATAGGAAAAAAAACGTTTTTTTTTTGTTTTTTTTCTCCTATGCATAGGTCTATTAGATTTTCAACGTAGAAAACTGGGAGATGCGAGACGAAATGCGGAAAAGATGGGAAGAACTAAAGTAGGGATTATTAATCATCTTTGAGAGATTCACCGCTTGTACAAGAACCGTGCATCTTTTCCGCATTCTGTCTTGCATCTCCCAGTTTTCTACGTTGAAAATACGTATTTATCCGTTAGCATAGCTTTAGTTTTGGTCTAACAAGGGAACCTTTTAAGTCAAGGTTGTCTCCAGAGAAAACTAACTACACAGGTAGAAAGAGGGTCTTTGAAAACCTATACTTAGGGACCGCAACGAGTTATCCAAAAGTCAAAATTTCCGAATATTTTTGGTTGGAATGTGTTCTTTGGCTCAATATGAGTACGCTCTCAAATTTTTTTCAAAAAATGTTCGGTAATTCTCGAGTTATACCGTCCCAAAGTAGCACTGTTTTCTCCCAAGATTTGCATGAGGCGGGCCGTCGAGACGCGAGAAAAGAGACGCCGACAGAGCGAGAGTGAGCGAGAGACAACACAAAATGGAGAGAGGTGAGGGGGACTGTATTCTCCACCGCTGCTTGCGAGATCAGCATTTTCAACGGAAAACGATATTTTTTGCACAGAAATCGGCTCGAAAAAAAAATCGGAAACTAGCCACAATATTAATTTTTACATGGTTTTGTAGCAAATTTTAGGCTGAATCTGTATATGAAAAATTAGCCGCGTGCTCCATATTTGCGACCTTCAAATCCTCAAAAAACTGAAGTTTTGGGTGAACATGCTGCATTCAAATGTACATAAAATTGCTCCAAGTGAGTCAAGTGCTCTAAATTTTTGTATTTAAGCTCTAAGAGGGTTTATCTTTGTATTACACAAATAAAAAACTAGGGTCGTCGCTGAAATTTTTCTAGAATTTTTCCTTGAAGTTTGACAAGCTTTAAAAAAAATCGGAAACTAGCAGGACAGAAACTAATTTCAGAAATGAATTCCCCACATCTTACAAGGGAAGTGTTTGATTCCTCCTAATCTAGAATTTCCCAAAATTTCGGCATAGGTACTTTCGACTATGCTGATTCCATTTCTGCAATAAAAACCGGCTAAATGCTCACGTGAGCCAAGTTATGAACTCCAAAACTTTTTCCTATGGTTAAGCATTTTTCGCGTGAACCGAATAGTGTACTAGAACCGAGACTGCAGAAAACATCAATACGTTTTCTGCTAACTAATTTTTATTTTTTAAGTTTATTTTTCTGCTTCAAATTCGTTTTCAGGTTTTTTTGCTCCTTAGGTACAGTGCGCCTTATCGATAAAGGTTCAACAAATGTATCGATTTAATAATTTTTCGAAAATTTATCAATGCAATTTCGGCAAGTTTTTTGTCGAAAAGGAAATTTATCGATAATATTTTTTCTATAAGGCATACTTGTATTCGAGGTTTGCATTTCACGGTATATTGCGAAAGTAAAATCGCTTAATTTTTATAAGCATTTCTTCATTATTTTACTGAGAAGTGTCACTCCTGGCGAATACATATTTAAATTCGTAAAATCTCCATAATTTTGCATTAGACAAAATTGAAGTTTTATTAATTTTTGAGTTCCCTGATGGTGTACTGTGTCTGTAATTATTTTTTTCCCTTTTTTTCTTAATAGAACGCTACTGAATAGGGAAAAATAGTTTCTCATACATATTGTCGGCCCGCCAAAATGGTCAAACGCGCTCCACTGAACTTACCGCTATGCGATTTTCATTTTGGTTTCCAAATAATGTTATTTTAAGTTGAATTTACACGTAAAAGGAAATTCAGCGAAGCGCGTTAGACCGTTGTGGTATACTCGGCGAATGCATCATCAGCCTCGCTCTACGGCACTTCAATTTTCAACAGTGTATTATCAAGAATATTGAATTGATAATAGTGCGCCTGTTTTGAAGCGAAAAATCAAATTTTACCTGCAATTCGTCGTGGATACGTCATTTTCCGTTAAAAAGAAGTATCTTTCTTATTATTGTTTTAAAAAATTTGTCACCTGGCGAGAGGCGCGAACTTGAAAAATAGGCTCCGCCCCCTCGCCAAGATTTTTCTGCAATGGCTGCACCTCCGTTTGCAAGCGTGCCGCGCGCGATTCTCTGCGTGGAATTTTTTTATTATTTTTTCCGCCAAACCTTCACAAAAAAATACATAGTTAAACGTATTTTCCAAATTTTTGCGAGGAATTTTTGCGCGAATTTTTTCTTTATTTATTTGTTTCGAATTTTTATAAAATTATTGTTTTTCAATGATTTTTTGGAATTTTTTCTGTACCTATGCAGACGAATTTTGCTGCCATTGTATTTCATAGGTTCATAAAAATAATAAATCAAGCCAAATTCTGTCATTTTTTCAACAATTTCAGACCTCTGATTAAAACACATAATTTTTTACGAAGATTTATTTTTTATCCTGGAAAAAAAGTTATCAGCAGATTATGGATCATGCCGAGCGATCATCGCCTACCTGTCCCCCAAAACCTTCATTTCAGAAAGGTACTGGAAAAATTTGATTAAGTATTAAAAATATAATTTAAATGAAAAAAAAATTAAAACAAGTAGCATTCGTTTCCAAATGAAGCAATCGTCGTCATCCAAGCGTGTTCAGGTCAGGCCGGGGCAAATTGAAGGGTTGGCGTCTCTGAAAAATATCCAAACAGATGAGGTTGAAAAGAAAGAAAAATCCACGAAATGCGCAGATGAGCGAAAGCCAGCATATGCAAATATACTGTCGCTTTTAAAAAAGGTTACGAAAAACTTATATACCATTTTCTCATAAAATAAAAACTCACAGGAGGATCGCGATTTTCTGGAAATAGGGAGAGCTGTCGCCTCTCTCGATGCCACCGACTTTCCCAAAGGACCAGAAAATTCTGCCGCATTAATTCATTTCTCGTCGGTTTTTGCGCATTATTCGGCGATGAAGTTGTCTGGGTCATCTGCAAAATTTTATTATTATTATAAAAAAGTTTAAAAATATTAACAATTAAAACTCACACATTTTTAAATCGATAGCCAGGCAAATAATAAACAATACCTGGAAAATCTGAAAAAGAACGCCAGAAAATCGTTTTCCAGCGAAAAAATTGTTTATTTAATAAATTAACAAATTATTAAAAAAGACAAAATTAGTTTTAATATGTATTTTTGTAAAAGTTTGGCGGAAAAAATGAAAAACAGTGAACGAAAATTCCACGCAGAAAATCGCGCGCGGCGCAATTGCAAACGGAGGTGCAGCCATTGCAGAAAAATCTTGGCGAGGGGGCGGAGCCTATTTTTCAAGTTCGCGCCTCTCGCCAGGTGACAAATTTTTTAAAACAATAATATATATAAAAACCCAGATCGGGATGTCTGTGCGCGTCCGCACTTGCCTTTTTGCAAGAAAATGCAGTGGACAAAACACGAACCCGTGGCATTAGGGTTTGTATTCAAGCGCACTACCGACTGAGCCACAGAGAACAGAAATCTTCCAAAACAGAGTGCGTATAAATGAATGAGGAAGAGTGGAACGTAAAAAAATAGAATGCGGCGACGAAGTCGCCAATAGGCTGCGTCAGCAGCCGCGCAGGACTGCGCAGCAGGCTTGTAAAAACTAGAATTCGAGTTAATCTTGCAAGTGCAACACTGTTTTACAGGAGTTTTGCAGTAGAGCGAGGTTGATGATGTATTCGACAATATATGATCCTATTTGATAAATTATTAAAATTAGAAGTTGGCAATTATTTTTTGCCAACTAATTATAGTCGGCGAATACATCATGAACCTCGCTCTACTGCAAAGTTCTTGTAAAACAGTGTTGCACTTGCAAGATTAACTCGAATTCTAGTGTTTATACTTCTTTTCAACGGAAAATGACGTATCCACGACGAGTTGCAGTTAAAATGTGATTTTTCGCTTTAAAAAAGGCGCACTACACTGTTGAAAATTGAAAAGTGCCGTAGAGCGAGGCTGATGATGCATTCGCCGACTATACGCTGAATAGACCCATAATCACGTCTTCCTATTCTATTCATTATACATATACCGATGCTTTTCCGTCTTTCGTTATTTCTTTCTCATCTTCTTTCGCGAACTCGAACCTTAACGCCCTATAAATTTCAGATTGTCACCGGACCCCAGTTTCGACGACCAGTGGAAGGGAGAACGCTGAGGTCAGCTCAATCGACGACAGCGGAAACAACGAATTTTTTGTGGAGTCGGTAAGGTTTTAGAACGTTTTGAAAATTGGCTAGCGTGTTTTGCATATAATGGAATTGTGGCGGAGTGACATTTCACGTGAAACTGTGAGACGAAAAATCTCTTAATTTCTTCAGATATTTCTTCATTTTTTCGAACAAAAACGTAAAAAAAATTGTCACTCCGCTACAAATCTATTATATCATGTCGGAGTTTAACCGAGAAATATCAAGAAATGAGAAAAGTGACAAACATTTGGGGCAATGCTTCTATTGGTTTGAAAATGGGTAATAATCTAAAATTTACAACCGGAAATGCAAAAAAAAATCAATAGGATTGCAATAATTATTTTGACTTTCCCAATTTTGAGCATGCTCGGTAGTATTTTTGGCATAATTTCTAATGGGGTTAATCACGAAATGGCAAAAAACTGCGCGAAAACTCGAAAAATGCTCCGATTGACTTAAAATTTTGGGAGATGAAAACTCTCCCGGACATTCCCACAAAAATTCAGACCAAAATATCGATTTTTAAGAAATTAATTTTTTTTTTCTGAAAATGCTTAAAATCGATATTTTTGTCTGAAATTTTGGGGTAATGTCCGGGAGGGAGAATTTTTTCCTTTATTTCCCAAAATTTCAGATCAATCGGAGCATTTTCCGAATTTTCGCGCAGTTTTCTGCCATTTTTTGCCATTTCGTGAAAAACTCCATAAAACTTTCAAATCAATTGGAGCTTTCACCGTGTTCATCCTAATTTTTTGGTTGTTTTTACTCGTCGAAATTTCTCCGATTAACCCCATTAACAAATAATCTTACAAGACAATTTTGCATAAACCAAAAGATTTTTGAGCAATTTCTGGCTTGCTGCATTTAATGCGAAATCGTAAAACTATTGAAGATTATCAGAAAATATTATCAATTCAATAGTCTTGCCGGCTACAGTAAGCAGTGGCGCGAAACATCGAGGCTCCGCCCCATCAGGTCTTTTCAACTGAATTCAACTGAACTCAACTGAACGTAGATCAAAAAATGTGAGCGGGTGTGTCGTCGCAGACATGTGTCGCTATGTCTGCGTCTATTATAAAACTTTCGCGGGCGGATGTGGTAGCCGGCAAGGATATTGAATTGATAATAGGAATATGTAAGAAATCTATTAAAAAATGAACTACACGCTGGCCAATTTTTGAAAGTTCTGAAAACTCGACCGGCTTATTTTCATAGTTTTATTTAATTGTTTACTCAATTTCCATAAGGTTTTGTTCAATTTTATGTATTGTTTTGCTTAATTTCGTTAATAACTTCAACTCCTTGAATTTTTACAAATATCTTTGCTTCTTTTTCTTCCTACTTCCCCCCCCCCCCCTTACCTCATATAACCCGTCTGAATGTCATCCGTGATTTGTTGTCTGTTTTCTCTTTTATACCCTCATTTCTAATCATTACTTTTATTTTTCTGTTCTTTCTTATTACTTCACGTTTATTTTTGAAACGTAAGTAATAAATACAATATTACAATATTTATTACTTACGTTTCAAAAATAAACGTGAAGTAATAAGAAAGAACAGAAAAATAAAAGTAATGATTAGAAATGAGGGTAATCATTACTTTTATTTTTCTGTTCTTTCTTATTACTTCACGTTTATTTTTGAAACGTAAGTAATAAATATTGTAATATTGTATTTATTACTTACGTTTCAAAAATAAACGTGAAGTAATAAGAAAGAACAGAAAAATAAAAGTAATGATTAGAAATGAGGGTATAAAAGAGAAAACAGACAACAAATCACGGATGACATTCAGACGGGTTATATGAGGTAAGGGGGGGGGGGAAGTAGGAAGAAAAAGAAGCAAAGATATTTGTAAAAATTCAAGGAGTTGAAGTTATTAACGAAATTAAGCAAAACAATACATAAAATTGAACAAAACCTTATGGAAATTGAGTAAACAATTAAATAAAACTATGAAAATAAGCCGGTCGAGTTTTCAGAACTTTCAAAAATTGGCCAGCGTGTAGTTCATTTTTTAATAGATTTCTTACATATTCCTATTATCAATTCAATATCCTTGCCGGCTACCACATCCGCCCGCGAAAGTTTTATAATAGACGCAGACATAGCGACACATGTCTGCGACGACACACCCGCTCACATTTTTTGATCTACGTTCAGTTGAGTTCAGTTGAATTCAGTTGAAAAGACCTGATGGGGCGGAGCCTCGATGTTTCGCGCCACTGCTTACTGTAGCCGGCAAGACTATTGAATTGATAATATTTTCTGATAATCTTCAATAGTTTTACGATTTCGCATTAAATGCAGCAAGCCAGAAATTGCTCAAAAATCTTTTGGTTTATGCAAAATTGTCTTGTAAGATTATTTGTTAATGGGGTTAATCGGAGAAATTTCGACGAGTAAAAACAACCAAAAAATTAGGATGAACACGGTGAAAGCTCCAATTGATTTGAAAGTTTTATGGAGTTTTTCACGAAATGGCAAAAAATGGCAGAAAACTGCGCGAAAATTCGGAAAATGCTCCGATTGATCTGAAATTTTGGGAAATAAAGGAAAAAATTCTCCCTCCCGGACATTACCCCAAAATTTCAGACAAAAATATCGATTTTAAGCATTTTCAGAAAAAAAAAATTAATTTCTTAAAAATCGATATTTTGGTCTGAATTTTTGTGGGAATGTCCGGGAGAGTTTTCATCTCCCAAAATTTTAAGTCAATCGGAGCATTTTTCGAGTTTTCGCGCAGTTTTTTGCCATTTCGTGATTAACCCCATTAGAAATTATGCCAAAAATACTACCGAGCATGCTCAAAATTGGGAAAGTCAAAATAATTATTGCAATCCTATTGATTTTTTTTTGCATTTCCGGTTGTAAATTTTAGATTATTACCCATTTTCAAACCAATAGAAGCATTGCCCCAAATGTTTGTCACTTTTCTCATTTCTTGATATTTCTCGGTTAAACTCCGACATGATATAATAGATTTGTAGCGGAGTGACAATTTTTTTTACGTTTTTGTTCGAAAAAATGAAGAAATATCTGAAGAAATTAAGAGATTTTTCGTCTCACAGTTTCACGTGAAATGTCACTCCGCCACAATTCCATTATATGCAAAACACGCTAGCCAATTTTCAAAACGTTCTAAAACCTTACCGACTCCACAAAAAATTCGTTGTTTCCGCTGTCGTCGATTGAGCTGACCTCAGCGTTCTCCCTTCCACTGGTCGTCGAAACTGGGGTCCGGTGACAATCTGAAATTTATAGGGCGTTAAGGTTCGAGTTCGCGAAAGAAGATGAGAAAGAAATAACGAAAGACGGAAAAGCATCGGTATATGTATAATGAATAGAATAGGAAGACGTGATTATGGGTCTATTCAGCGTATAGTCGGCGAATGCATCATCAGCCTCGCTCTACGGCACTTTTCAATTTTCAACAGTGTAGTGCGCCTTTTTTAAAGCGAAAAATCACATTTTAACTGCAACTCGTCGTGGATACGTCATTTTCCGTTGAAAAGAAGTATAAACACTAGAATTCGAGTTAATCTTGCAAGTGCAACACTGTTTTACAAGAACTTTGCAGTAGAGCGAGGTTCATGATGTATTCGCCGACTATAATTAGTTGGCAAAAAATAATTGCCAACTTCTAATTTTAATAATTTATCAAATAGGATCATATATTGTCGAATACATCATCAACCTCGCTCTACTGCAAAACTCCTGTAAAACAGTGTTGCACTTGCAAGATTAACTCGAATTCTAGTTTTTACAAGCCTGCTGCGCAGTCCTGCGCGGCTGCTGACGCAGCCTATTGGCGACTTCGTCGCCGCATTCTATTTTTTTACGTTCCACTCTTCCTCATTCATTTATACGCACTCTGTTTTGGGGAGATTTCTGTCCTCTGTGGCTCAGTCGGTAGTGCGCTTGAATACAAACCCTAATGCCACGGGTTCGTGTTTTGTCCACTGCATTTTCTTGCAAAAAGGCAAGTGCGGACGCGCACAGACATCCCGATCTGGGTTTTTATATATAAGAAAGATACTTCTTTTTAACGGAAAATGACGTATCCACGACGAATTGCAGGTAAAATTTGATTTTTCGCTTCAAAACAGGCGCACTATTATCAATTCAATATTCTTGATAATACACTGTTGAAAATTGAAGTGCCGTAGAGCGAGGCTGATGATGCATTCGCCGAGTATACCACAACGGTCTAACGCGCTTCGCTGAATTTCCTTTTACGTGTAAATTCAACTTAAAATAACATTATTTGGAAACCAAAATGAAAATCGCATAGCGGTAAGTTCAGTGGAGCGCGTTTGACCATTTTGGCGGGCCGACAATATGTATGAGAAACTATTTTTCCCTATTCAGTAGCGTTCTATTAAGAAAAAAAGGGAAAAAAATAATTACAGACACAGTACACCATCAGGGAACTCAAAAATTAATAAAACTTCAATTTTGTCTAATGCAAAATTATGGAGATTTTACGAATTTAAATATGTATTCGCCAGGAGTGACACTTCTCAGTAAAATAATGAAGAAATGCTTATAAAAATTAAGCGATTTTACTTTCGCAATATACCGTGAAATGCAAACCTCGAATACAAGTATGCCTTATAGAAAAAATATTATCGATAAATTTCCTTTTCGACAAAAAACTTGCCGAAATTGCATTGATAAATTTTCGAAAAATTATTAAATCGATACATTTGTTGAACCTTTATCGATAAGGCGCACTGTACCTAAGGAGCAAAAAAACCTGAAAACGAATTTGAAGCAGAAAAATAAACTTAAAAAATAAAAATTAGTTAGCAGAAAACGTATTCCAAAAACGGGTGAAAACTTGAAAAAGAAAATGAAAATTTTGTCTAAAAATTCAGGCAAAAAAAAAGAGAGAAATAACTAAAGAAATTGAGCGTTTTTTACTCACAATTTACCGCGAAGCGTCACTCCGTAGCGAATACATACTAAAGGAATAAAATATATAAAGAAAAAAATTACATTTAAAAAATTAAAATGAATTAAAAGAAAAATAATAGTTCAAGCGGTTGGAAATTAAAAAAAAAAAAGAAATATTGAACAAAAATTTAGGCCGCCCAACAATGCTGTCTCTGCTTCTCTGCCGCGATAGCGTAGCCGGCGAGCGCGTTTGCTGAGTCTCACAGCTAGACGGCGAGTGACTTACGATAGGCCTAACGCGGTCGCCGCACACCGCGTGCGCGATAAGCTTATTGCAGGAGGGTGGCCGCTTCCACCCGCGGGAGGCTTATTTTAAGCTTATAATAGGCCTATTTTTGGCCTCCACCTATTATAAGCTGAACGCGCACTACCTGTGTGGTTCAGTGGTTCGGTTGCAGGGTTCAAGTGGGGATGTCATGGGTTCAATTCCTGCTCATGCCAATTTTTTTTGCATTTTTTTGTGTGATTTTTCCAGCCAGAAAAAGTCAGAAAAAATCGGTTACATTTACTTTTTTTTTCAGATTTTGAGTGAATATTCCGGCTACAAACAGCTTCGAGAGTGCATTTATGACAAAAAATTAATAACTTTTTTTTTTGATTTGGCGACATTTTGAGCCATTGAGCACATGTAAAAAAATTTTTTTTCAAATTTTTTGAATTATCGTTTTTGATCTGTTTTTTGACCTGTATCCGCGTAAACTCTTCTTTTTGGTATACTATTTGGATGTACCCGTCTGTCTCTTGGTGACCTTGTAAGAACTGTTTCTTGATGACCCTCTTCGTGTTGGTTCAGCAAAATGACGAACCGATCAGCCAAATTTTGATCCCAACAATCCAATTTTGGCTTTTTTGGCTTATTCTTGATTACAGCACTAGCGGTTCATAACTTGGCTCACGTGAGCATTTAGCCGGTTTTTATTGCAGAAATGGAATCAGCATAGTCGAAAGTACCTATGCCGAAATTTTGGGAAATTCTAGATTAGGAGGAATCAAACACTTCCCTTGTTAAACTATCTGTATACTGAAAATTAGCCGCGTGCCCCGGTAAAATCGACCACACGGGTCAAAAAAGTGAGCTCCATTTTTGTTTTCTCCTTTTTCTGAGAAAACTATGCATTTTCATGTAAAACCAACTTGTTCATTAGATTCAGCATGGCCGATTACATCTAAAGAGATAGTTTTGAGTATCATACTTCAATCCGGGGGCTCCTTACAGGCCTGTAAACATGCGCGCGCGAACTGGGGAGAAAAATCGTCTGACTCCGCCCACCCCTTTGCGCTCCCTACCTATACTCCCGTATTCAAAAGCTGCTTACGAGACCTCTGAGATGCTGAAATTCCAATCCGAATTGGAGCATTTCACCATAGGTTTTTCGACATTTCGTCGACCGCGACGACCCACACTCAGATCACCGCCTTGCCTTACTTGTCAACATCCGCTAAACTCTTGAAAATAGTGCTTTTTAGGAGCATTTTACCATAGATGGTTTTATTTCTTCACGATTTAACTCGATTGGATACAGAATAATTGGAAACAAATTTTAACAATGGTTAAAATTTTGGATTTCCGCGAATTTTCGTATATTTGAATTGATTTGTGAAAAATCGAAAGTTTTTACTTCAATTTTTTAGTACTTTAATCAAAAATATCAACAAAGTTTTAAACATAGAGGCGAACAAAATCAGTTTTATTACGGATTTAAATGTATTATTTTTCAGTGCAATCAACAACGATCGACTGGCTCGCTACTCTCCACTAAATTGTTTTCTTCTTTTCCCCGCTTTTTATTTTTCCTTTGCATGTACATATTTGATTGTATTTATTTTTAATTGTAAATATTTTTAATAATTGTAAATATTTTTAAATTAAATACATAATTTTTCAATAAATAAAGTTAAAGAAAATTAATTATTCATCCAGGAAATTTTTCAGCGGTACGTGGATTACGACAACAGAATAATGATAGCGAAATGTCAATAATTTGCTATCGATTTGTTTCTTCTTGTTGTTTTCGTTCGCCATCTGCAGACGATTTGTTAATCGTGTGGCAAATCTTCGGGATTTGTCATTTGTGCGCGAACAAAATTATTGTCGGCGAATGTGCCGTTTCGCAAATTGCGAATTGTTGACCGTGTTTTCGGGATGCGCAAACAATTTGCAAATTACATGTAAATTTTCGCGAATCGCGAATTGTGCGCGTACAAAAGCAATGTTCACGCGTAGCCATTTCGCAAACGCGCGAACAATTTTTGACAAATTATTTGCGTCACGCGAATCACCTTTGGTGGCGCAGTGGTAGACTGCTAGAATGGGAATTGCGAGGTCACACTCGGTAAACGCCTGCAACTGTTACGCAGCCTTTAGCAACTTTTACGCAGCTCTTACGCAACTGTTAATTTACGCGCTATGGGTTTCTGCTAAAGATCTGCTCAAAAGCTGCGCAACTGAGGGGCTACTACTGCTTTCACTTTGCTTTTCGTTCCTTTTCTCTTTTCTATTAGAAAATAAAACATACTTTTATAATTATTATTTTTATTTAAAAAGAGAAAAAGCATTTAATACACTTTATTGTCATGTCAAAGTTCTTCGCAGTTGTCTGCTCTTCTTTTCGCTGTGGCGAGGTCCTTCGTCCTCCTGGAGATTGACTGTAGCTCTGAAAATGAACATTATTGATGGAGTTATTCAGGGTAGGAAACTTTTTTGCTTTATTCACTTGGCAGCAAAAAAGTAATTTTGCTTTTTTTTGTATTCGTGAATATCCCTATTAAATACCAAAATGTCATCACGGAGGATGGGAAATCTTTTTTAAAACATGCCCGGCAGTATTTTCGATCCGATTGCAGTATTCTCCAAGTTTTTTCCAAGTTTTTGGTTTTTTTTAAAGTAAATTCATTAGACCTTCAATAGGCCATATTCAAAAAAAGTTCACCGTGGCATAATTGAAACCAGTAAATGATTATTCTGACAGAAAACAAAGACTGTTTTGTTCCAAAACTTTAATTTATCGTCTGAGAACCATTTACTTTTATTTATTTATCGTTCGGTGAACGTTCATGAGTAAAACCCCTTAATTCATTCAGTTATTATTCCGAGCAGAAAAACATTTTTTGCAACTGTAATGGAAAAATGTGAACGTTTGTGAACGTGAACGAAAAATAAGCTACCGCGAGAATCGTCATTTTTGCCGCATTTTAGAATTCAGCCGACTAGCTGCGCACTTGGCGCTGACTATGTGCCATCGGACTACGTTTTTGAATTTTTTTTTTAAAGCGAATTTTCGGGCGCCATTTATCGCGCCTCTGTGTCTCCATTTTTGCACGTGTTAGCTGAACTTGACAGAGCGGAACTGTGAAGACGCAGAGAAACGCGATATAGCGCGTTTGACTTTACGTAGGGTCTATTATGTGTTCACAAACGACTGGTGCTGATAACGCTCCGATGTTCCGCCGTTTTTCACTGTTCTGCAGTATTCGTTGCGAGACCGTAGTGAAAACTGCGGAACATTGGAGCGTCGTTCGTGGACACATAATATTGTGAAAACAAAAAAATTGCAACGCGGTGTTTGCGTACTTTTGAAATTCAAACGGCAATGAAAGAAATAGCATGGGAAATGAAGAGATTCGTTGCTATTTTCATTTGAATTTTAAAAGTACGCAAACACCGCGTTGCAATTTTTTGTTATCACAATAGAACGCCATGATTTTTAGACCAAATTTTCGTAATTTTGAGAAAAAATGATTCCATAAAACTCACAATTGCCTTGAAAAGGTGAATACCATAGACAGCCAAGTGTTTAAAATGGTCCAGGAACAAAATCACCACCTCCGAAGCCGTCTGTCCTCTCAGTTCGCGACACCTCTGCATTCGAGTGTTCCGTGGGCACCAATCGCACGCCTACGATAAACTTTTCATACTCGTCATTGACTTGTGCGGGCGCATCGCCAAACTCGATTTGAGCGACAAAAGAACCGAGGAGGGCATGAGTGTCGGCGGTGGCTGGCGTCCTGTGAGAATGTCACGGCGGAGTTGGAGGAAGACGTAGTATCGGGCGTGATTGTCGATCTGCAACGAGTTGCAGTTAAAATTTGATTTTTCGCTTCAAAAAAGGCGCACTACACTGTTGAAAATTGAAAAGTGCCGTAGAGCGAGGCTGATGATGCATTCGCCGAGTATATCTATAAAATATTCGCGAAAAAAAAAATGTTTTTTCTCATTTTTTTTTAAATTCGAATTTTCTTTTTTTTTTTCTCGAAAATATTTTTTGAAAAGACATTAACTTTCCACGTTACCGAAAAACATAAAAATGTTAAAATAAAAAGACACAAAACGCGTTTTTATTTGAAAAAAAGGAAGAAAAAATAATTCCTTTGCGATAATAATTTTCTGTGGAATTCGTGGCGAGAATGTCATTTTTCAAATTTTAATTTACCACGGAGTAAAATAATAATAAAAAAATTGCAAAAAAAAGCAAAATACCGACGAAAAACGGAAAAAAACAAGCAGAGAACAGTCGGACGATGCCAAGATATTTTGTCGCCAAGTGCGGCGCGTGTCGTCGCCAGGTGCGGCGCGTGTCGTCGCCAGGTGCGGCGCGTGTCGCGTTTAAGATCTGCGTAACATCTGCAGCCACGTGGGTGCTGCTGCGGCCGCTTTTAAGATCTGCGTAACATGTGTTGCGATCTTCAATGTCTGCGTAACATCTGCTACTGCGTTTAAAGTCTGTTTAAAGTCTGAAAGGAGCTCCAAGTCATGCGCAAAAGCTGCTATAGCCTCTTAGATCTGCGTAACAGTTGAAGGCGTTTACCGAGCAGGTTCGGTCCCCTTACAATACATTTCTTTCTTTTTAACTTTAATGGAATGTTTGGGAATAAAATTACATCTTTGCTAGTTTTTTTTCGGCTTGTTGTAAGTGCCGTAAATTCTCTAAAAGAATGGCTCCCTAAAATAGAGTGGCCCGCTTAAAATAAACCGGCCCCTAACATATACTCGGTAAACGCCTGCAACTGTTACGCAGACTTTGGCAACTTTTACGCAGCTCTTACGCAACTGTTAATTTACGCGCTATGGGTTTCTGCTAAAGATCTGCTCAAAAGCTGCGCAACTAAGGGGCTGCTACTGCTTTCACTTTGCTTTTCGTTCCTTTTCTCTTTTCTACTAGTAAATAAAACATACTTTTATAATTATTATTTTTATTTAAAAAAAGAAATAGCATTTAATACACATTATTTTCATCTCAACAACAAAAGAGCCGTGAAGGGCATGAGTGTCGGCGGTGGCTGGAAGGCGTCCTGTGAGAATGTCACGGCGAAGTTGGAGGAAGACGTAGTATCGTGCGTGATCGTCGACAATAGTGGTGGGTGTGGTCGGGTAGAATTTGACCTCAAAAGAGAACTCCCAAGGAAGGTCTGTAAAGTTTGTTTTGGGCTTTTAAGTCAACTGGGAATCATCAGAACACCAAAAAAAAAACCAACTTTTCAATTGCTTATCATTATACAACCAGTGTCTGATGCCTTCCTTTGTCGTAGAAGCAGTGAGAAAAGTACTAGCGTTCTTCGATCGACAAGTCGCTCGTCACCTGACGGAACAATGCTTCACCCTCGGAGCCGCGCTGAACGATATATTTTTTTATTTTTGTTATTTTAAGTTTTACGCCCGTCCAAACAACTTACGTTAACCTCAAACTCCTTGTAAACTCCATCCGGCAGGCGAACTCGTGGCGCCTGCATTTTGGGATCTCTCGGGTGTTGGCTGGGCGCCGGTGACGTGGCGGATGGTGGATGGTGTTGTTGGTCGACGGGTTCTCTGTCTCTACCCATTTGCTCTGGAAATTAGGAATTTATTTGGCGCTCTCGGGAAAGAGAGAGAGAGAGAGAGAAAGAAGTTAGACGGTTATAGAAAACGAGGCGCGTCATCGGTGCCGCGCGGGTGCATTTGAATCGCAAAAATGCTGTGACACTTTTCAAAAGGGCGACCGAACTGGGCGGAAGCATGCTTTGCGGGGGGAGTTTTTGTGATTAAAAGTTTAAAGGTGAGCCTAAAAAGATAAAAAAAAAAGGTTACTGGGAGCCGATTAAACACTGTAAAAGCCTTTAGACTTTAAATCACAAAACATTCCGTCACAAAGCAAGCTTCCGCCCATCTCCCTCCGGTCGCATATTTGAAAAGCATCACACATGCTTCCGGCGCGTTGCCGCTGAACTTTCCGGACAAAAAATCAATGCAGAATTAGATTAATATATGAAACAAATCAAAAGCGATGCGAAACCGCACAAAAAAACGAGCAAAAAAAAGTTTTTTTGGGTTGGGCAAAACACGAACCCGCGACATTTGGATTTGTAATCACGGGCACTACCAACTGAGCCACAGAGGACAGAAATCTCTGCAGAACTGAGTGCTTATAAATGAATGATTAAGAGTGTAACGTGAGAAATAGTGGCGACCAGGCTTGTGCGAAAACGAAAACGAAAGTTTTCGATTTTTTCAAGATTTTTCGAAAAAAAATTTCGACGAAAATTTTTTCGACATTTTTTTTCAAAAAAAAAAAAAATCGAAAATGAAATTCGTTCTCGACTTTTTCGATCACCCCGTTTTCGCACAAGCCTGGTGGCGACGAAGTAAATATTCGCGCAAAAATGATTTTCTTATTATTTATTAATCACATTTTCTTTTTTTTTTTCCTCGAAAATATTTTTTGAAAATAAATGAACCTTCCACGTTTCCGAAAAACATAAAAATTTGAAAACAAAAAGACACAAAACGCGTTTTTATTTGAAAAAATGGAAGAAAAAAATAATTATTTTGCGCTATATAATGTGGAATTCGTGACGAGAATGTCTTTTTTCATCTTTTAATTTACCACGGAGTAAAATAATGATAAAAAAATTGCAAAAAAAAGCAAAATACCGACGAAAAAACGGAAAAAAACAAGCAGAGAACAGACGGGCGGTGCCACGATATTTTGTCGCCAGGTGCGGCGCGTGTCGTCGCCAGGTGCGGCGCGTGTCGCGTTTAAGATCTGCGTAACATCTGCAGCCACTTGGGTGCTGCTGCGGCCGCTTTTAAGATCTGCGTAACATGCGTTGCGATCTTCAATGTCTGCGTAACATCTGCTACTGCGTTTAAAGTCTGTTTAAAGTCTGAAAGGAGCTCCAAGTCATGCGCAAAAGCTGCTATAGCCTCTTAGATCTGCGTAACAGTTGAAGGCGTTTACCGAGTAGGAATGCATTTAACACTTATTTAACACGTATTTCGATTGAAAGTGCACTTCTGTTGAAGGCTACAATATTAATTTCTGAAAATTTTTAATTGTTTTTTTTAACTATTTCCAATCTCTCCAAAATAGTTAAAGAAAAAAAAAACAAAATTATCAGAGTGTGGGTCGTCGCGGTTGACGAAATGTCAAAAATCTATGGTAAAATGCTCCAAATTCGGACTGGAATTTCAGCATCTCAGAGGTCTCGTAAGCAGCTTTTGAAAACGGGAATATAGGTTTTCAAAGCCCCTCTTTCTACCTGTATAGTTAGTTTTCTCTTAAGACATCTTGACTTAAAAGGTTCCCTTGTAAGCTCCAATGGGCCCCCGGTGGAACTTTCAAGGAGGAAAAATAACGAAAATTGAAAATATTGAAGATGCTGACGTCAATCAAAACTACGATCCTATCGCAGAGTCTAAAGTGACAGCTTTAATACTGTAAGGCACGGTGTCCCAAAGTGGAAAAATGTCTTCAACTGCCTGCACTCTCTTCTCTCTCCCTCCCCACCGCAGCGCAGTTATTTTTTCCACTGGAATTTGTTTCTTTTTTGATTTTCAGCAAAACTAGACCACTTTTTGAAAATCTGTCATTAAAATATATTTTTCAGGTCAAATGCTTCATTTTTATTACAAAAACACCACGATTGGTGCAGATATGACGGAGGAGAGGCATTTTAAAATATTGAAACATCGAGAAAAAAACCGAATCCGCACGTTTCGAGCTGGTCATGGTATTAAAATGTTCGCGAGAAAATTCTGCACAAGGCAAACATTTAAAATGCATTATTATGTTGCATAAAATTGAGTTTTTAGTAAAATTCTGTACTAATTTTTTTTAATGCCTCTTCTCCGTCAAATCTGCACCAATCGTCACTGGTGAAGCGCCACGGGTCCGCAGCGGGCCCGCCGCGGGCCCGCCAGCGCACCGCTGACAGCTAAAAGAGTACACGCGTGGTGCACGCAGCGGGCCCGTGGCGGGCCCGCCAGCGGTTCGCTAGCTGCTACATCGCGGGTAGTGACTTCTTTCTTGCTTTTTTATTTATTCGATATTTTCTAATTAAAACCAACACTGATACTACTTTTATCGATCTTTATTGAAAAAATAAAGCAAAAATTTAATACAAAAATTATTAATATTATCACGAAGTTCCTCGCTGTCGTTGCCCCATTCATCTCGCACATCTCACGCCGTTCGTCCTCATCCGAATGCTGCACATGCCTGAAAATTTGAGTTAATTTTACTGTGTAAGAGATGCGACGGTGAGCGCGGCACCACTTGTGATGAAAAATTATTTTAAAGGTTGATTCTGCAAAGCACACTATTTTGTATCAGGTGAATTCCGCTCAATTCAACTTTTTGCCTTAATATTTGAAGTTCGAAACCTTTAAAAAGTGTAATGGGATTATTCACGGAAACAGCAAAAAAAAAATAAAAACCCAGCAAAAAATTCACCGGTCTGAAGTTTTCTGGGAATGTCTGAGAGTATTTTTTAAATTATTTCCCAAAGTTTCAGATCGATCTGAGCATTCTCCGAATTTTCGCTGAATTTTTTTCTTGAATTTTTGCTGGTTCTGTGAATAATATCATAACAGTTTCCAAAAGACATTGAAAAATATACGTTTTGGCCAAATTGTAAGGACACGTGCGCAAAAACCACCATCACTACAAATAAGTGTTGACATCTGTCTACATACAAGAGAGATTTCGTGTATACAACGTTATTCCACTCCTACTGGGCCGATTTGCACTGAAAATTTTCAGACCGAAGGGGCATGAGGTCGCCGAAGTTATCTTCGAGGATTGCCACGGTTAGGTCGATAACCGCTGGGAATCTTCTTGTTATCTTAAAACAGCAGAAAATATCGTTAATAATGGGTTATTCATTTTGTGCAACTTGCATTTTTTCTTATTCATTCCATGCAGAAAATTACATTTCATGCATTTTTTCTGCAGGAAATTCCGTTTTCTGCATGAAATGAATAAGACAAAAATGCAAGTTGGCTAACATGAATAACCCTATACTTAAAAACACTTTCACTGAGCGCAGATTTTTAATCAGAAACTCGTGTTTTTGTTTTATTTTTAATAAAAGACAAGAAGATTCTTTGCGGAATTCGCCGATGCCATGGTCAAAATACGCTAAGTACTTTTAATATGCTATCCTTCAAACTTGTCCGATTTGCACCAAGCTTTGGCCGCCACATGCCCCTTGGGTTGGAAAATTATTCGCCAAGTTTGGTGCAAATCGGTCCTGTATTGTGAAAACAAAAAAATTGCAACGCGTTGTTTGCGTACTTTTGAAATTCAAACGACAATGAAAGAAATAGCATGGGAAATGAAGAGATTTGTTCCCATTTTCGTTTGAATTTTAAAAGTACGCAAACACCGCGTTGCAATTTTTTTGTTTTCACAATAGGTGCTGAGAAACTGCTGGTGACGCGAAATTTCACACGTAGAGACAGACATCAATGCTCAGAGATATTTTTTCATTATTTTTATCGCCAAAATCACGGTGTACAAGTCAAATAAGTTTTTATTTTGCTAAAGACGACTAAATTTATTTAGTGATGCTTGAAAAATACTTTTCAAAACTACTTTTTTATTTTTTTAAAATTTAGTTGAGCAAAAATATAAATAATCGATCATTATGTTATTTAATATTTAATATTATGCCTCCTCTCCTCAATAAAAAGTAGTAAAAATCGATATACTTCGCAATAACGTTGGTACCGAATTTTCTTTTGGAAAAAATTTCGGAAAAAAAATCCGAAATCCGTCAGTATATTTACTTTTTGTTCATTTTGTTCGTTATTTTAATTTTTCGGCAAGAAAAATAAATTAAAAAATGAAACCTTACCGAAGTCGGCGAAGTCGAATTCGGCACTGTCGGTTAGCACCTGAAAATAAATAAAATTATTTAAATTGTTTATTGAGTCTATTTTACAAAATTAATTAAGAATTAAAACAAAGAAAAAAGATAAAGAACGACAGCAAAACATACAAAATTGAAGATTTTTTCAGAAAAATCCTTCAAAAAAAAAAAGCTCCGCCCACTTTGCAATATGGGCACGAGATTTCGCAAACATGGTGCGCGCCTTTTATTTCACGAATAAATGAGCAATATTGTCTTCTGACATGTAAATTTACGGAATATTTTTGCTTAACAATTAAAAATAAAAAAAAAAAATTAAAAAAAAAAAAAAAAACCAACAGAACAAAAAATCCAAAAATCACACCTAATCGCCTTAAAATAAGTAGATTGAGCCTGCGCTCAACTCATTTACAACGTCAATCCGCAGTCGCTGGATGCCAACGTTATTGAATCGGTAATTGGAGTATTATATGATGTTAAGCCTGTTGCGCCGACGTGCACTGGCTATTGACCCAGTATTTAGGGAACTTGGAAAAAAGGCGATGCAGGATTTACTAGCAGCTGATATTGCACAGCGTAGCAACATTTTTTCTACAAGAACTATCTATAGTGGATTCGTGGCGGAGTGACAATTTTTTTCACGTTTTTATTCGAAAAATGAAGAAATATAGTCGGCGAATGCATCATCAGCCTCGCTCTACGGCACTTTTCAATTTTCAACAGTGTAGTGCACCTTTTTTGAAGCGAAAAATCAAATTTTAACTGAAACTCGTCGTGGATACGTCATTTTCCGTTGAAAATAAGTATAAACACTAGAATTCGAGTTAATCTTGCAAGTGCAACACTGTTTTACAGGAATTTTGCAGTAGAGCGAGGTTGATGATGTATTCGCCGACTATAACTGAAGAAATGAAGAGATTTTTTCGCCTCCCAGTTTCACGTAAAATGTCACTCCGCCACGAATCCATTATATAATCATTGGAAAACTCATACAATCATTACAAAATGACTGTATATCTACGTAATTGCTATTTGAGACTTTTTTTTAGTTAATGAATGCTGCTAAACTATAGTTTTATATTACTAGCAGGTCCTGTAAACTTCGTTTCTGAATGTGCACCTCTGTTAGAGTAAGTACATTGTTCATAATTATGAATTATGTACAAGATATAAAAAAAATTCACGCAATGTAAGAATGCATTAGCAGAGTTGGGCAGAAAACGAAATTCGTAATTTTTCGAGTATCGCCTATTATTGCCTTTATCTGTTTTATTTGAATCTTCGTATAAATTCAACATTTCTTAAATTCAAATAAAACGTCTTAAACAAATATCAAAACAAACGAAACGTTTATGAAACTTCTACGCAACTTCAACGCAACTTATCCTCCGTCGGTCATGTCCGATTCTTCAAACAAAGTCTACTAAATATCTCATCATACGCGATATCATTCACATAAAACCAGGAAAAAACATGTATAAACTTTCTTGAGACAAAAAGTTTACCATCGTCAGCTGGCCGCTAGCAGGCCCGCGGCGGGCCCGCAGCGGGCCCGCCAGCGCATCACTAATGAATGCCAGCATTTTCGAACAAAAACTCAACTAACTTGTGTCTTATGTGCAATTTTACATGGTTTAAAATAACCAAAGTTCATTTATAAACCAATTGGAAATAAAAAATTTTCAACCTTTCAGTCACCTGCCAGATAGCATACCCGCCGCGGGCCCGCCAGCGGCCAGCGAGGGCACCCAAGCGCTGGCGGGCCCGCTGCGGGCCCGTGGCGGGCCCGTAGCGTCTGCGGAGCCGCCGCGGGCCCGCGCGCGGTTCACCAGTGGTGGTGTTTTTGTAATAAAAAAGAAGCATTTGACCTGAAGAATCTTTACTATTGTAACGGGTACCGTGGGACAATAGACATTGTATGTCTATTGGAACCGGTCTCCGCCCACTGACCCCAACCCGTCAGGCGAGCCGCGCTCGAGACCTTCGTCAGTCTGGTGGACGGGGCTCGAAGAGATCGTTCTCTCCGAATGAATCTTCTATATTTGCTTTATTCATATTACTCTATTATTCTATTACTAAAATAAAACCGTATAACATGGAGGTCCCACCTTGAGAGGATGTCTCCCCGAGACACTCCTCGACAGAGAAAGGCTGAAAGTTAGGGTGTAATGTCGGATCTTTTAGGGAACAATACATATTGTTCGAGACTTCCATCTAAAAGTAGTCAAAACGAAATTTGGTAGCATAAGTGCGGTCGCACAGACATTAATGTACAGGTAAAGACGAGCCGTTTCATAAACCTGTCTCTCCGTCATCAATTTGGACGGTTGGACCGTTGTGTTCGGAACGCCATCAGAGAACCTATACCCAGGACCGAGCCCAGGGATTAGGTTTGGTAAGTAAAGGGACTCTATCGGAGAAATGGAGTTGGGCAGAAAGGTAAACAAAATGACACAGGAAGATAGGCCTATCGTCGCTTTAAAGTTATATTTTTATCCTCGTACTATTTTGCGTAGTAGTTTATCAAAATTTGGCCAAAACATTTCAGTTATCGACGGAAACAGTACAGGTAAAAGTTAATGGTAAGCAGAGAGTATGCTGGAAGTGCATTGCTCTGGTGTCGGGAAAAAATCTCTGATTGTTTATGTATCGAAATTGTAAGAATTTCGAGGGGAAAACCTGCGTAAGGGATTCAAGTGAATCCACATTTTTGTCTTCTCCGTGCCTGCCGCCCGTTCTCACGTATGCACCACTTTTTGTTGACAATTACACCTATCAATCAAACAAGAACAGACTAATTTGAATATTGACAGATAAGATTAAAGGAATTACGGCCCAGATAAAGTAACAGATGACGCAATGATCATGACGTCACCGCTCTTCAAAGAAGATACGATACAACATTGTAACATACACCGTCTGGCATTCTGGCGACATGTCAACGGTTCGAGAGCAGATGGTCTTTGCGGCAATAAATCTGGAGGGTACAGTCGTTGGCAAGTTGCTCCACAGGAGGTCGGACCACCAAGTTACCCCCTGGGGGCGGAGCCATCGATAAGCAAAGGAGGACAGGACCTACAGAACGATGGACGCATCATTCGGTGGTTTTTTTTTAACCCGGCTACGGTTCAGAGACGTAGTTGTGGTCCTGATGGTCTTGCTACTGTCTACTGTTACGGACAGCCCAGCAACCATTTTTTTCTTTCTTTTGCATGTACCTTAGTTATTGCAACCCAGTAGACCCCGTGGTGTAGATATTTCGTTTAACTTTACTTCATGACAAATTTCATCCAAGGCATTTCAATTCACTTCATTCCAAAAAAAAAAAATGCCAAATTTCCATCCACGTCAAAAGTAAGCTAACCGAATTATCACGCACTAACCATGCATGCACCTTTACCACCATCACTCACCTCCACGTTAGGCAACTTATTGACGTCAGTTACTAACACTATGATTTTTCAGAAAATAGATCAACAACAACAAAACATCGAAAGAGACCTGCGCCACAAACGTCGGACTGCTCAACTAGAAGCGAATCGGATCGGAAGACAGCTTGCTGAAGTGGAGGAGCAGCATTGACGAGAACAACTTGAACACTGGGACCCCGGAAACGACGTTCTGCCAGCGGAGGAACAAGATGTGAGACCACTCAACGAAGGAGGACTGAATCAGAACGAATAAGTCCATAGACAAGGATGCGCCTCGATACGATATGATGGGAAAGCAGCAATTAAGGACGGATCGAGCGAAGCAAGGAAGGATAGAGCGAGCAATAGTACGGACATGCCAAGAAGATCAGCAAGGATTCAAGCAAGGAGGACGTGAGACAGGATCATTTTTCTATTTTTTTTTTTGTTTTTTTTTTTTTTTTTTTTTTTAAACTTTATTTGTAATTTTATTTTTAATTATTTTTTTTTTGCTTATTATAGTTTGATTGTAACTCGGACAACACCTGTCGAGGGTTGAACGAGGGCGTTCAACTGATAGGGAAGGGGGATGTAACGGGTACCGTGGGACAATAGACATTGTATGTCTATTGGAACCGGTCTCCGCCCACTGACCCCAACCCGTCAGGCGAGCCGCGCTCGAGACCTTCGTCAGTCTGGTGGACGGGGCTCGAAGAGATCGTTCTCTCCGAATGAATCTTCTATATTTGCTTTATTCATATTACTCTATTATTCTATTACTAAAATAAAACCGTATAACACTATTATTAAGCACTGAAGTTTGTCAGTATGTGTGTGAGATTTCATGTCACCAACTTTTTCTCCTACTTCTATTGGACCGATTTGCACAAAACTTGGCTAAGCATTTTGAAACACAAGGGGCATGAGGCGGCCGAAGTTTTTTTCAGAATCGAACAAGTTTGAATGGTAGCATACTGTATGCAAGTTTCGTCAGTTTACGTTTTGTTTTTCTACAGTTTTGGAAAAAAAATTTTAGGAAAATTTGCGAGAGAGTCAGGGAAAAATGGTGGAAACGAGAAAGAAGTCTGAACTTCCCGCCACTTCATGTACTCCGCGCGGTTTTTTTTTTTGAAAATTAGAGGCTACCCCAAATCAGAACTGTTCCAAATCGGAACTGTCCCGAATCAGAACCGTGTCCTGAATCAGAACTGTTCGTATCAGTACTGTTCTAAATCAGAACTGTCCTGAATCAGAACTGTTCAAATCAGAACTGTCCTGTATAAGAACTGTCCCGAATCAGAACTGTTCCTATCAGAACTGCCCCAAATCAGAACTGTTGGTATCAGAACTTCCCCAAATCAGAACTATTCAATAAGCATGCTTGCGGCCTAATATTTTTTTTTTCATAATAAAAAAAATTTTATTTAAAACTTATAGAGGACAAGCCCCACACAGACATCCCGATCTGGGTTTTTATATATAAGAAAGATAGTTCTGATTTGGGCCAGTTCTGATACGAACAATTCTGCTTCGGGACAGTTCTGATTCGGGACAGTTCTGATGCAGGACAGTTCTGATACGAACAATTCTAATTCAGGACACGGTTCTGATTCGGGACAGTTCTGATTCGGGGTAGCCTCGAAAATTTAGAGTACGGTGGTTATTTGATGGTTTTGTGCAATGAATCAGGAAACAACTACCAAAAACTGTTTTTTTCCTGCATGGAATAGGTTCTTAACACAATTCTAACGCAATGAATTGTTCAAAAAAATGGGTAGATAAGAACAAAATAACATTTAGATTTAAATGAATTCAATGTTGGTGGTTTGCTAATTTTCCTGTAAAACTTTTTTAAAATTCAGGGAGACTCGCGCGTCCCCAAGCACAACCAGAAGGTTTTTGACGGCGACAGCCGGCAACAACCTTCTGGTATACAGGGTGGGGAATAAATATGGAGCCGCATTAAAAACGGTGTATAATCGTTTAAACATGAGATTGTTTTCTACAAATCTAACAAAATGTTCATTAAACAACAGCGAATAAGTGGCATAAACAGTTTTCAAATCGTCCACTTTTAGCCGCGATGACAGCTCAGAGTCTCTTCGAATACGAGTCAATGACGGCACGCAGGTATTGACAGCAAGATCGTCCCACGCCTTCTTCAAAAAGATTTTCAAGGCTTCTAATTTTTTGTTATTCATTGTGGCGACTTGCTGGGTTTAATATCCCCACACTGCGAAATCCATCGGTTTCAAATCCGGACTCGAAACAGTCTATTGAGGAAACCAGGGAAATCGGATTCGCACCACTGCTGATTGGCTTTTGCACATGTAGCAGGTGCACCGTCTTGCTGGAAGATTTAATCACGATTTTCGAAGTGGGAATGGGGCCAAGGAAGCACTTCGGACTCCAAAATGTTCTCAATTTAGTATTCCGTGATGATTTTGACTACCTCATTCACGAAAACCAGTTGAGTCTCGCCATCTGCGCAGATTTCTTCGAAGACCATCATGGATGAAAAATTATACGTTTTATTATACTCGGTGAATGCATCATCAGCCTAGCTCTACGGCACATTTCAATTTTTAACAGTGTAGTGCGCCTTTCTTGAAGCGAACAAGCAAATTTTTACTGCAACTCGTCGTGGATACGTCATTTTCCGTTAAAAAAAAGTGTGAAAACTATAATTCGAGTTAATCTTGCAAGTGCAACACTGTTTTACAGGAATTTTGCAGTAGAGCGAGGTTGATGATGTATTCGCTGACTATAACAAGGGAAGTGTTTAGGGTCACCAATTTGGAAATTTCTGAAAATTAAACCACACATTAGAGATGGTTTGAAAACAACTCTCAAAAATTTCTAAAAAAGGGCCGCCACTAGGAACCGAGATATGACGCTTCAAAGTTTGGGCCACGCCCCTTTTCAAATTTAACACAGGAAAATGCGTTTTTTCAGTGGAACGAGCGAAAAATACTCAGCGCCAAAGTCACTGCCTTCCTCCCCCGTTGATTTCATCGGTTCGGTGGTCCAGTGGTAGATGTTTCAAGTGGTAGTGGCAAGGCGCTGGGTTCGATTCCCGCATAGTGGAAAATTTTTGCATTTTTTTTTTCAAAATTTCAGAAGACGTGATTGAAGGTTTTTAATCAATTTCAGGACTTTTTATTACCCTTTCGTAGTTTTAAATTACTTCAAGAACTATTTCACACGTTTTTGAGGAAAATTTTTTTTTGAAAAATTTACGAATTTTTGTCCACCAATTGATCATCATTTTTGAAATTCAAAAAATTTTGAAAAAATGTATGACTTTTCCATATCGAAAAATCATAGACACCTTTTTGTTTATTGACAACGTATTTTAAGAGAGATAATTATAAAATTTCAATTGGTTGATCGATTTATCAGTGCAGTAATTAAAATTATTGCCCAGTTTTTGGGCTCTAGAACGTTTCCAAACTGTTTTGCTTCCCAGTTTCTAAATGGTAGGCTTCGAAACTTCCCAGAGCCAGTTTTCGATTACAGCTTGTTATAATTTTTTTTTCAAAATTTTTTGAATTTCAAAAATGATGATCAATTGGTGGACAAAAATTCGTAAATTTTTCAAAAAAAAATTTTCCTCAAAAACGTGTGAAATAGTTCTTGAAGTAATTTAAAACTACGAAAGGGTAATAAAAAGTCCTGAAATTGATTGAAAACCTTCAATCACGTCTTCTGAAATTTTGAAAAAAAAATGCAAAAATTTTCCACTATGCGGGAATCGAACCCAGCGCCTTGCCACTACCACTTGAAACCTCTACCACTGGACCACCGAACCGATGAAATCAACGGGGGAGGAAGGCAGTGACTTTGGCGCTGAGTATTTTTCGCTCGTTCCACTGAAAAAACGCATTTTCCTGTGTTAAATTTGAAAAGGGGCGTGGCCCAAACTTTGAAGCGTCATATCTCGGTTCCTAGTGGCGGCCCTTTTTTTGAAATTTTTGAGAGTTGTTTTCAAACCATCTCTAATGTGTGGTTTAATTTTCAGAAATTTCCAAATTGGTGACCCTGAACACTTCCCTTTAAGGCATTTGCCTTTCGTATAGGCAGACTGGAAGTCTACAGCAATGATCCTGTCGTTCTGACCATTTTTATTGGCTTCCACGGTGAATATTTTCTCATCTGTGAAGAGTGTCCTCAGGTGCGTGCCAAGTCGCGCTCTCAACGATAGCAGACCGAGGTGGTGAAGCGGCCATCATTACCCTCAAGTTTCATATTATTCGCTAAAACGTTGGAAAATAGTTGCAAACATAATTCGTTAAAAAATAATATGTTAGACGGGATTTGTGTTTCTGCAAGCTCAAAAACTTACGCAAAGCCACGGCTCCATATTTATTCCCCACCCTGTACTTTAATGACAGATTTTCAAAAAGTGGTCTAGTTTTGCTGAAAATCAAAAAAGAAACAAATTCCCTTGGAAAAAATAGCTGCGCTGCGGTGGTGAGGGAGAGAGAACGAGAGATGCGCCAGTAGTTATTCCTACCGGCGCTTTTCCCGTCCGGGACACCGTGTAAGGTTTCACATCAATCACCTCTCCTCTACCTCTATCTGTTTCATCCCGCTATGTATGTCAAATTGGTTGTGCATTTATTATCAGGTTTCTAAAGTCTCTATGAGACCTACAAAACACACACGTCGGCGCCTAGACTTAGCTCATTTTGATCTTCAAATATTTGACCGAGCGCCACGGCGCGACCGCGATGTCGCAATGCCGCCTCCCTCGCACTCTGACCTCTGCTCCTCTCACTCTCTCACCTGATCCCTATAAAAGAGGACATTTCTCTCATTCCAGGCCATTTTTAATCTTTATTATTTTGTCTAATGCCGCACTTTTTGCCTGTCATCCGGTGATCATAACATAATGAACTCATAAGCGTAACCTACTTCTTTCTAGACAATACATTACTATACCTACCAATCGAAATACTCCGAATGTGGTAAAGTTTTGTGATAACTTTGTTTTTGCCACAGTGCGTTCACAGTGCGTTCACTTTCACAGTGCGTTCACAGTGCGATCAGTTATTATGGAATTGAAGGAAGAGCAAAACGAACTGGATCAAAGAGGCCAACACTGTCATCACGGGGTCGCCGAGGGAACATCGAGAAAGCGCGCTCCACTAGACAACCGTAATCTCCTAATCTAAGAATTGGAATCATGCCAAAAATCGTATATTTTCCATTTTATCCTATTTTTTGAAGAAAAGTGGCATTATTTTTTCCAAAGATTTTCTTTTTTTATTTTTCCCTAAACCTCATCGTGCCATAATTTCCGGAAATCGCCGAATGGAAAACAAAGAGAAATCTCATCAGAGAATGATACAGAAAAAAAACAACTTTTATTTGAAAAAATAGAATTGGGAAGATTTCGTGAACTTCGTGCTTTTACTTGGTCTTTTGGTACTTGGGTGGCATTCCTTTATGAGCGTGGAGGTTCTTGAGCACATTCCTGAAAATATTGAGATTGAATAATTTCTAATGGGGTTATTCACGAAACCAGAAAAATTGGCGAAAAAATTCAGCGAAACTTCGCAGAATGCTCCGATCGGTCTGAAACTTTGACAGATTATTTAAAAAATACTCTCGGACATTCTCAGAAAGTTTCAGACTAAAATATCGACTTTGAAAGTTTCCATTAAAAATCGATATTTTGGTCAGAAAGTTTCTGAGAATGTCCGAGAGTATTTTTTAAATAATCTGTCAAAGTGTCAGACCGATCGGAGCATTCTCCGAAGTTTCGCTGAATATTTTTTTATATTTTGCTGGTTTCGTGAATATTGTGAAAACAAAAAAATTGCAACGCGGTGTTTGCGTACTTTTGAAATTCAAACGAAAATGGGGACAAGTCTCTTCATTTCCCATGCTATTTCTCTCATTGCCGTTTGAATTTCAAAACTACGCAAACACCGCGTTGCAACTTTTTTGTTTTCACAATATGTCGCAAAAACAAAAAATAACTCACCTTCTCGTAGAGCTTGTCGTAGGTGGCCTGGTCGAAAAGGACAATATTATGAAGCCTATCCCTGATCTTTCCCTTCGACCACTTCTTCTTCTTCTTCTTGAACTTTCCTCCTCCCGATCATTGTTTCTTTTTGGATGGGGGAGCCTTGCCTCCCTTCGGGTCCTTCTTTGGAGATGTTTTACCTAGAAAATCAATAATTAGCAAAAGAAAATAATAAAAAAGTTCACAAAAAAGCGCATTAATTCAATTTGAAAAAGAACGTGTCAAACTAGTGAAAAATCGATTCATGCGATGTTGAAAAAAAACACGGGCGGAGAAACAAAGTGGTCCCATGATATAGCATTGATAGTGAAGAGGCACAGAGACTCTCCTCTTCTTCTCACCTTTCGCCTCTCTTCATTATCAATGCTATATCATGAGAAACTTATCTCTCTGCGTGTGTTTTTTTTTACATTTCTCAACATCGCATGATTTATAAAAAAAATTATAAATAATCCTAACAAAATCAAGCGGTAATGGAAGCTGAAAAATTAAAAATAAATAAAAACAACACATGAAATACAAGAAATGAACGGCGCCGATTTCGCCACGTATCGCACACGTGGATGAGTCGCTACGCACTCAATTGGCCGCATTCGCGGGGCGATCAAAATTTTTTCAGCGATGTTCCTTCGGCAACCCCGTGTGTCATCAATGTCATGAAAATGCCGATTGTCGAAAATTAAGAAACATTGGAAGAATATGAGAGAATTCGAGACAAATGGTGAGAAGAAAATATTTTGCCAATTTATTGGCAGATTTGTTTTAGGATAACAAAAGAGCTTCATATTTCAAAAGAACTATCTCCACTCGATAGCCCTAAAAATTGCAAAAACAACCAACTGGGAATAACCTTCACAGCGCTATTATAAAGAAAATATCGGAAGATGTTGTCGCTTTCAAAAAACTGGTGATGGCCAACTACAGTGAAAATCAAGTACATGTTCAATGCTGATCAGTTCGGTTTTGTTTTCGAGACGTACTTTATGCGGTTTCTAGCTAGAACGGGACCTGAACATGTTCCAATTGTTGTGCGTGCGGAAGCCAACATGAAGAACTCTTATACGGTAATGCCAAAAGTATGTGCTGATGGTTTTTTTGCACCGAAATTGCTTATTGTGTTGAAGACGGTGAATTTCCAGCCAAACGAGACTTTCAAGCACATAATCTTGTCTTTAAAGCGGTCAATACCCGGAACTGACGATTGTCAAGGTAGGTAAAAAAAGTATGTTTCCACCTTCAGAAAAAGAAATTGCCAGCATAATTACATTCACGGACAATCTTTCGGATATTCCGAAATTTGCATTAAGACGGAAAATGAGCAGTTTCTTTACGGAACGAACTTTGTGATTTGTGACAGCTACGGAATTGTTCTCATCATACAATGGAGGACATCTTGTGCAAGTTTATCAGCGTTTTTCTCATTCAGTATTTCCATTAGTCAATGATTCTCATTATTTTGACGAGACATGTGCTGCATACAAAAGACACATAATGGCGAAAAGTTTGATGCTCAAATGATGTCGCTATCAAATCTCTAAAACCTGCACCAAGAGACATCAAAACGCTTCTGATACCAGCTGGTTGCACGGGAATAATTCAGCCACTAGACATAACGATTTTTTGCCAATTAAACGCAATCAGCAAGGTTTCAATGTTGCAGAACGTAATAACTTAGTACAAGTAAGATTTTTTGTTTAAAAACCAATTGGTGTAAACTAAATATTCAGATTAACTCTCTTGTCTTCTGACAGTTTTGTTGCCATAGCCTGAAGAAATAGGTTTGTTATGCATTGTTCGCCTCATGATATCTTCAGTGTCATCCGCTACCATACCAAACTTCATACCAACAAACATTTCCAATGGATGTCACCACAGACTGTCAAGTAAATCTTTGCAAAGGAATATCCTTCATCAATTATTTGTATTGTCAAAAAGAAATCTGCTTCAGTCAATTTATCAAAAACGTAAATACCGTAAAAACTCTAATAGAACGGCATGCCCTTCTATTGTTTCCTTTCATCACAACGGCCAGGTATTCAGAGGTTTGCCCATCACATTTCGGTCGTCTCAGGCCTGCTTGGTTAGAAAATGTTTTGCCGAGTTTGGTGTGCAAACCTCTAAATACCCGCCAGTTGTGATCAAATGAAACAATAGAAGGGCATGTCGTTCTGATAGAGTTTTTACGGTAATCATTTTTTTTTATTTTTTGGACATACATACCGTAAAAACTGTAATAGAACACCACCTTTAATAGAACACAACCTGTAACACAACGCCACTCTCAACGTCACTTCGAAAAATAGAACGCCGCCCTCTAATAGAACGCCACCCTGTAATACACCGCCACTCTGAAAAACTGCGGCCTATTAACATGAGCCGGTGTTCCAGTAACTTTTTTTAACGTGGATTACTGTAGTCTAAAGTACACAAACACCGAGGGGTGCAATGAACGATAAAGCTAGCTGATTACAGGTACTGCGGTATAGAACTCGCACACATACTGCAACAGAATATAATTGCGTGAAATAAGACTGCTTGAAATTGAGCTGTACTAAAAAAACCAGTGCACGTAATACAACTCAGGGACTCACAATTTACAAAAAATGCTTCTTCGCGTTGTTCGAGCGGTTCTGATTCGGTACCGCTCCATTTCAGGCAATCCGTGCGAGTTCTATACCACAGTAGGATGACAGTGATATGTCTCTTGAATTTGAATAACAGTACAAATGCATATTATCGGCCCGCCATGACGGTCAAACGCGCTCCATTGAATTTAGTATTTTTTAATTTTCATTTTGGCATCCAAATCACTTCATTTCGCGTATAAATTCAACGTGAAATGAAATATTACCGTTTGGAAAAAGTTTTCATCTCCGAAGCCGCGTAAACTTTGAATTTGGGCTCCGCCTCTTCACGCGAATTTTAACCTTTTTAAAAATTTTCCAAAAAAAAAGTGAAGGAAAATAACATTTTCATGAAATTCGCGTGAAGAGGCGGAGCTTAATTTTCAAGTTAACGTTGCTTTGGTAATGACAACTTTTTTAAAACAATAATAATTCGGAATCCAAAATGAAAATCACAAAGTACTAAAATCAGTGGAGCGCGTTTCACCGTCGTTGCGGGTCGATAATATTTACATCCGTTTTTATTTCATTTTTTCCTGTTGATTTTTGTTATTTTTGGTTGTTGAAAAATGAAATTTGATTTTTTTTTCTAAAAATTCAGCTCCGGAAAATACACCGCCACGCTCTAATAGAACGTCACCTCGAATACAACGCCACCCCTCGACACACTCCGAAAAATAGACCGCCATGGCGCTATATTACAGTTTTTACGGTATATGAATTTATAAAAATAAAACATTCAAATGTTACAAAAATTGTTCTATTAACTATCACATGTTTTAAAAGTTCAGCCACAAAGGTGCAAACATTTTGAAGGAGTTTGTTTAAAAAAAGAACAATGTGATTTAAAAATGGACACTACCGCATTTTCCCTGTGTACTTGAACCAGCGAAATCAGCGGCAAATGATGGAAATTTAAATCTCGCTAGATTTTTTTCACTCGTTTAACTGTTTAATCACGTTTTCCTATTTTCAATTTTTAAGGGGGCGTGACCTGAACTGAAGCGTTAAATCCCGGTCCCTAGTGGCGGCCTTTTTTTTAAATTTAAATTTTTGAGCATTTTTTTAAATCATCTCTAATGTGGGCAAATTATCATTGCCTATCGTTTCTGTACCTACCCTTGTTCAGTTACCTACCTTGATCATTACCTACCATGATCTTTACCTACCAAAATCAAAAACGCTTTTTCTATCTCTTTGATATTTATGTAGGGAGATTTCAAATCCTCCCAGATCACTATTTTCGGCCTTTGCCAGTTTCAAAATTAAGTAATAGAAAAAGTAGGTAAAGAACATATTCTATTTTGGTAGGTAAAGAAAAGGTAGGTAATGATAATTTGCCTCTAATTGTGGTTCAATTCTCAGAAACTTTCAAATTCGTGACCAAAACTTCCCTTATCCGTTAAAACTGGCATTATACACAAGCAGCTTAGTGGGTAAAAGTATGAATCTCCAGAAACAATAACCAATAAAACGGCTACCGTTAAAAAGACCTCTTCCACGAACAGAACGTTTTTTTTTTTTTTTTTTAAATTTTGTTTTACATGATCTCCTCACCGGATAGTCTTCCACACTTTCTTTCCATTCTGAAACGCAAGTGCCCCAATTGTTTCGATCAAGAAGAGAAATCTGTAAGAAATCTATAATCTGTAAGGTTATAATACTTATTGCACTTTGAACTTTGTTGCGTTAAATTTTAAAACTTAATATAGAGTTTTGCAAATATTTTCCTGGGTTTTTTAACGGGAGGATATGTAGACAGCTTCATGTATAGTCGGCGAATACATCATCAACCTCGCTCTACTGCAAAACTCTTGTAAAACAGTGTTGCACTTGCAAGATTAACTCGAATTCTAGTTTTTATACTTCTTTTTAACGGAAAATGACGTATCCACGACGAATTGCAGGTAAAATTTGATTTTTCGCTTCAAAACAGGCGCAGTACACTGTTGAAAATTGAAAAGTGCCGTAGAGCGAGGCTGATGATGCATTCGCCGAGTATAACTGGAAATTGTTGGAAGGAAGGAAAATTTTTTTCTTTGGGAAAGTTTGTTGTGAATCACAATTTTCCGCAATTTAGAAAAAAAATCCAATAATAAAAACAAAACATGGGAAACGCGAAATTTAGCATAGAAAGGTGAAGAAAACAACTTTGGTTTCGGGGATTTTTTTTTGGGAATTAAGATTTAAAATTTTTTTTAATTTTGGATTTTTTTTCAACTTTAACGTGGCTTATTTATACCGGGAGTCTTGGGATTTTCCCGGGAAAAAACAAGAACTTCAAAAACTAGAATGAACTCACATTTTTCAGTGATAGCGAAGCATGCAACATTGAATTTGGTGGGACCGCAAGTGAGTGTGAATTGATTCGTGGATATTTATTAGTTTCATGAACCATCACAAGAAAACCTTCCTCCGTTTCGAAATTAAAGTTTGAAGAATCTGAAAAAATTATGCTTAAAATGTTTATTTCCAATTCCTACAGTTTTTACTTACTACTTTTTATGTTGTTTCCGTTCAAAACAATATTCCATCCAAAATCGTGACCCCCATACAGCTGTCGAAATTTTCCATCATTATTTGTAATTCTGGGGATATTAAAGAAGTTAATGTTAAATTTTTGTGAGACCGTTTTGTTTTTTTAGCCAAAGTCTTTAAGTTTTTTAGTTTTTAATTACTAGTTAAAAAAACATTTTTTTTAACGTTCTCATTTTTTCATGGTGGCATCTTTCATGAGTTTCAATGGAAATGTAATGACAATAAAGAGCCATAAATCCTGAGAAAAAAACTTACCGAAAACACATACCGTACTCCGTCAGCACAGTTGCCACATTTTTGCAACAATTCTTAATTTGTTGACGGCCAAAACTACACGAAACAAATGTTTCCTCACATCGTTTACTGAAGTTATATGTTTTGTTATTTGATTATTACCAAAAGTGATTACCTCACATCTTTGAAAAATGTATTAAAGCTAAAATTGCTTCCCGTGTTTTTATAAAACTCGGAAACATATTGAGTATATTCTTCATGCTCGGTGTTTAATAAATCTTGTTGTTGTTCATCCTGATAAATTATTGTTTTAAATAAAAAACATATTGTACAGGGTGCGGCAAAAGTACTGTAACCGAAGACGAAAACTGGCGCGCGCTGACGCACTTTTCGTGCTTCGCTTTTTTTTTGTTTTGTTTCCCGTTTTTTCATGTCGATTTGCAAAGTTTCATGTTTCTATCTCAATTTTTACAGTAATGGCACGACCTTCTGTTCACCGTTCTTCGATTATTGTTCTGCACAAGCAAAGACGACTAGTGAGATCAGTTTAGCCCTCGGAATTAGCAAAGTTACCGTCTGGAGAACCATAAAACGTTGGGAAGAGACTGGTGTCAATATTGATCGACCGAGAAGCGGCCGTCCGAGAACTTCCATCACTCTAGAGCGAGTCAAAGTGGTTCGGGAAAGGATTAGACGTAAGCCTCATAGGAGCATGCAAAAGATGGCTGAAGAGGTTCAAACGAGTGATCGATCCGTCCGAAGACGTGTTTAGCAGTGGTGCCAATCCAATTTTCCCAGTTTCATCTCCGGAAAAGAATGGCCTGCCTCGAGCGCGGATCTCAATCTGATGGATTATTCCGTGTAAGGAACGCTTCAAGCGATGGTTCCAGCTCGTCCTCACAGAAATTTGGATGCGCTCAAGAGGATTCTTCTCGCGGAATAAGACAATTTGTAGCCGGACTACCTCCGTGTCACCATTGACGCACACCCGAAGAGATTGAGAGAGGTCATCAAAATTTAAAGTGCCACAATCGAGTAATTATAATTTAATTGTGTTATTTGTTACTTTGATAAACTCCTGTTAAAATTTGACGATGATTCGACTATTTTTCGAGAACTTATGCCGTTTTCTTTCGCCTACAGTACTTTTGCCGCACCCTTATTTTCATGGTTTTATGAAGACTCGCTAGTCGGAAAAAATTGTTTCCTTTAAGGTCCCGGCAGCCTCTAATTACCCGGAATCTGGACAGAGGATTCGAAAATTAAGCCTGCATGAAGGGCAAACAGAGTAACTACGGTATTTTTATGAGTTCACGTTGATTTTACAAGTTGTGGAATGCAAATAGTAGAATTTAAAAAGGTGTCAACTTTAAGAATTAAAAAAAAAACTTTTGTTCAATAACACCAAACAAGTGACACCAACAGTTCTCAAAACATTATTTTCTTGCTTTGTGTCAATTTGTTATTCAAAACATTTTTTGGGGACTGCGTCATAATTCAGTCTCAAAAGTTGACTATTTTAACTTACGATATCATCAAAGAATTTGTAAATGTAAGATACCACCGTTTCTGACATGTTGTATTGACTAACAGCTGACACATTCAAAGAGTTTAAGTTACAAATTGTCACATCTGGGAATTCAAGTCCTGAAATGTTTAGGTTTTTTTTCACAAACATAACTAGGAAACTCAAACCGGAAAGAGGGATGATTGTATTAATTTGAAACAACGTAGGTTTTGAATGATAACCAAGAAGAAGGTATCCGCTCTGAAATACACGTACAAAAACCTACTGGAATGGCTATTTTAAAACTTGAAAAAAACATTTTTCAAATCTGCGCTGATAAATTTTTTGAACTTTACTTAATTCTGTAATTCGGTGTTGGAAGTCAGTAAAATCGCTGACGAATTTTTGAGTTTGACCTATTCACCCGTATTAAGTTATTATTGTTTTTTCAATCGACTTGCGACATGAGAACGCGTGACTCCGCCCACTTTTTTTCGCGCGACCATGCAGACACAGTTTGATTCGAAGAGAAGCAGAGAAAACATGTCTTTCTTTCTCTCGTTCTCATGCTGCAACTCGATTGAAAACACAATAACTCACATGTATCATGAACAACGAAAGACACGAGACGACAACAACAGACCAAAATATACGGGATGGCCACGTGTTTGAATTATATATGCGAACAAGTCCGTGGTAGGTTGTCAGACCAGAAAATTCCTGAACAAAAAATACATTTTTCATCATATTACGTGTTCACAAACGGCTGGTGCTGACGATGCTCCAATGTTCCGCAGTTTTTCGGTGCCGTCTTTTACCGAATACTGCAGAATATTGAAAAACAGCGAAACATCGGGGCGTCGTCAGCACCACTCCTTCGTAAAAACATAATACTAACTGTATGGCCACAAAAGAAGGGGGATGTTCATTTATTTTCTTGGGCTGGATTTCGAAAGGTTCTGAATTAATTGCACAAATGTAAACGCGTCCCCGTGTAAAACGTATCATTAAAATTAGAAATGAAGTTTTACGGTAGATTACGGTTTCTGAATTATCTCATTATTGTGAAAAAAAGTTGCAATGAGGCGTTTCCGTAATTTTAAAATTCGAACAAAAATGGGAACATTTCTTTTCATTTTCCATGATATTTGTTTCATTGCCGTTTGAAATTTCAAAAATACGTAAACACCGTGTTGCAATTTTTTGTTTTCCCAATAATTTTAAAATTTAAGCGATATTCTCTTTGAGGTGGCAAAAGTTTGGTTCGCCAGAATCAATTTATCGGACCCTTGAAGTAAAAAAATAGAACTGCATGCCGGTCTGTTACAATAAACTCGATATTAATTGATTTTCATGTTCAATTCCACCTAATAAAAAATTAAGAAAATAATTACCTTTGTTTCATAATCATATAACTGCAAATATACTCGTTCAGCTTTGTTATTAACCATTTTGGTATAGCATAAATTTTTTGCAAAACTAAAGTTTTTATCATTTTCTTATCAACTACATCATTAAAAAACGACAGCACTCCACTCTTTATAATCTTGTTTAGTATACGGCACGGAATGGTTGACACTACGTTACATTATGTCCTGAATAAAAAAATGGTGTGAAAACTCGCGAAGGCTTCATTCTTTTAGCCCCTTTTCAGTTCAATCTGCGTCTGGTTAGAAATATTTTTTTCTGTGCAAGAAAAAAAACTTTTTTAAAAGTGATTCTCGATTTTCGTTTTACCAAAATCAAATTTCAAACTTACTATTTTCAATAATTCAGTTCGTCATAATCTTTTTTAGTCTTTATTCTAACTTCTATGTATTAATTATTCATGCAATATTGTCAGTCACCAACGTTGACCGGAATTTCGAAAAACCCTCTTTTTTCTGCGTCTCCTCATCTGCTGTGGTTCTTGTTTTCTATCGCTGTGAAACCACATGGTCATGACCGAGGAACAACGCGTGGCCGACTGACAGCTTTTCGGAAACAAATATTACGTGATTTTTTGTATTTTTCGAACAACGAGTGCATACCGTAAAAACTGTATTAGAAGGGCCCCCTTCTTTTTTTTCGTGGGATCGTGTGTGTGTGTGTGGAGGGATTCTTTCTATTATAGGGGGACCTTCAACTTTCGGTAAAGAGGCCCTTTTATTGATACGATCTTAAAATTAGAGGAACCCTTTAATTCAAGAGGGCACTTCTATTTTTCGGGAGGTTGTTTGGGGGCCCTTCTAATAAAGTTTTTACGGTATTTTTATATTTAATGTTATGAATGGTTAAAAATAAATAAATAAGAAAACAGGGTGTTTATGTTGGGACAATAACAAGAAAGACAATAAAAAGAAGAACGACAGTAAGAACTTGCAATAAAAAGTTTTTTTGAAATTGCATTGGATAACATAGGAAAATACAAGGCAAAAAAGTTGTCCCTATTATTGTCGGCCCACCTGAATGGTCAAACGCGCTCCGTTGAACTCAACGCTATGCGATTTTCATTTTGGTCTCAAAATTTTTTCATTTCACGTATAAATTCAACGTGAAATGAAAACCAAAATGAAAATCGCATAGCGTTGAGTTCAACGGAGCGCGTTTGACCATTTTCGCGGGCCGACAATACTCATTTTGATTAAACACTGCTCACTGATTTTCCTGATTGGCTCCTAGTCGTTTTTGTTGTGTTCTAGAACCATTTTCACCTTGTTGATTTTTTATTGTTGTTGTTGCTTTGTGTTCTCGTACTGTTCTTTTTTCTGGATTACATTAGGATATTTCTATGGCAAATTATCATTACCTACCTTTTCTTTACCTACCTTTGTTCAGTTACCTACCTTGATCATTACCTACCATGATCTTTACCTACCATTTGCAAAAACGTTCTTTACCTACTTTATCACTACCTACCATAATCTTTACCTACCTTCATCACTACCTACCTTTATCATTACCTACCGTGATCTTTACCTACCATTTGCGAAAAGATTCTTTACCTACTGTATCACTACCTACCGTAATCATTACCGACCTTTATCATTACCTATCATTCGCATATATAGTTTAAAAAAATACCCATATATTGTCGGCCCGCCAAAATAATCAAACGCGCTCCACTGAACTCAACGCTATGCGATTTTCATTTTGGTCTCCAAATTATTTCATTTCACGTTGAATTTATACGTGAAATGTAATAATTTGGAAACCAAAATGAAAATCGCATAGCGGTGAGTTCAGCGGAGCGCGTTTGACCATTTTGGCGGCTTTGGTGATGACAACTTTTTTAAAACAATAATAATTCGGAATCCAAAATGAAAATCACAAAGTACTAAAATCAGTGGAGCGCGTTTCACCGTCGTTGCGGAAGTTTTTTTCTGTTGATTTTTTTTATTTTATTTGTCAATTTTTTCTGTTGATTTTTGTTATTTTTGGTTGTTGAAAAATAAAATTTGATTTTTTTTTCTAAAAATTCAGCTCCGGAAAATACACCGCCACCCTCTAATAGAACGCCACCTCTAATACAACGCCACCCCTAGACCCACTCCCAAAAATAGACCGCCATGGCGCTATATTACAGTTTTTACGGTAATTTGTTGATTTTCGTATTTTTTCAAAGAAATATTGATTTTCGTATTTTTTCAAAGAAATAAAAAATATTTTTTTCCGATTTTCCGAACAAGCCTGGTGTCAAAGTTGACTTGACAATTGGACTTGATACTCAAAAGTGTTCTATTGTGTTTTCAATCGACTTGCGACATGAGAACGCGAGACTCCGCCCACTTATTTGTGCGCGACCACGCGAATACAGTGATATTTGAAGAGACGCAGACAGGTAGCGCACAAATAAGTGGGCGGAGTCTCGCGTTCTCATGTCGCAAGTCGATTGAAAACACAATAACTCAGCTGAAAATTGTCCGATGAACCCGAACTTAACTTAAATCATACTTTCAGTTCAAGTAGTTTATTCAAATAACAAATTTAGGGTTCTGGCAGATCTGAAAAAAACACATTTTTTGGGTCGAAAATTTTGACATCTTAAATGTTTGAAAAATCGGAAATTTTCAAAAAATTGTATATCGTACTGCACGGTACTGCATCCGGTAGGTAAGGATAATTTGCCCTCTTATTGTGTTTTCAATCGACTTGCGACATGAGAAATTGTATATCTTACTGCACGGTACTGCATCCATAAAAGACATAATAACTTTCCATAAATGGGTATGTTTTTAAACTATATATGCGAATGATAGGTAGTGACAAAGGTAGGTAATGATTACGGTAGGTAGTGATACAGTAGGTAAAGAATTTTTTTGCAAATGGTAGGTAAAAATCACGGTAGGTAATGATCAAGGTAGGTAGTGATGAAAGTAGGTAAAGATTATGGTAGGCAGTGTGTCGCTTCGAAAAAAATTTTTCGAAAAAAGGGATCTTTCGAAAGATTTTCGAAAGATTTTTCGAAATTTTTTCGAAACTTTTCGAAACTTTCGAAAAAATTTCGAAACATTTTCGAAACATTTTTCGTATTTCGAAAGATTTTCGAAAGATCTTTCGAAATTTTTTCGAAAGCCGATATTTGAATTTCGCGGCGTGAGCAGGGGTGGAATGGAGCGCGCTTGCACTGAATCATGGCGAATTCTATTTTTCTTTTTTCAAAAAATGTGTTTTCTTATTATTGGCCATTCGCGAAAAAAGCAAGTGCGCTCCACAAAACGTGGATTTCATTTTCGTCGTCAAATTATTTCAATTCACGTGTAAATTCAACGTGAAGTTAAATAATTTGGCGACGAAAATGAAATCCACGAAGTACTAAGTTTCGGCAAATTATCATTACCTACCTTTTCTGTACCTACTTTTGTTCAGTTACCTACCTTGATCATTACCTACCATGATCTTTACCTACCATTTGCAAAAATGTTCTTTACCTACTTTTTCTATTACTTAATTTTGAAACTGGCAAAGGCCGAAAATAGTGATTTGGGAGGATTTGAAATCCCCCTACATGAATATCATAGAGATAGAGAACGAATATGAGCAAATTAAGCGAAAACGGTCATGGTAGGTAAAGAGCGTTTTCGATTTTAGTAGGTAAAGATCATGGTAGGTAATGATCAAGGTAGGTAACTGAACAAAAGTAGGTAAAGAAAAGGTAGGTAATGATAATTTGCCCTAAGTTTCGTGGAGCGCACTTGCTTTCGTCACGGATGGGCAACAGGCTTGGTCGGAATCGGAAAACGGAAATTCCGATTTTCCGAATTTTCCGACTTTTTTCGGAAAATTTTTCCGACGGAAAATTTTCCGAATTTATTTTTCGGAAAAATTACCCGTCGGAAAATTTTCCGAATTAATTATCCGGAAAATTTTCCCGTCGGAAAATTTTCCGAAAATGATCGGGAAATTGCAGTTCTTTTAGGTGCCGCTTCTAAGTACCAAGAACTTCTCAAAACTGAATTTTTTGTTAATTTGTTGATTTTTTTGTTGAATTTTTGTTGAATTTGTTGATTTTCGTATTTTTTCAAAGAAATAAGATGAGCCAATTGTTAAGAATCTTTTTCGGAAAACACAACAATTAAAAAAAATCCAGTTTAGTTTCGAAAATCGGAAAAAAATCGGATAGCCGATTTTCCGAAAAATAAAATCGGAAAAAATGTCGGATCTCCGATTTTCCGAAAACTGAAATCGGAGAAAATTTCGGGTATCCGATTTTCCGAAAAATTATTTCGGAAAAAAATTTCCTTTTCCGATTTTCCGAAAAGCATTTTCCGAACAAGCCTGATGGGCAATAACCTTTAAAAAATCGCCCGTAAAGTAAAAAGTGAAGGGAAGATCTGCCGTGTGGAAATTCTACAGAAAACTCGGCCCGAGTGGGTCATCAGTGAAATGCCCAAAATGCCAGAGGGAAATAAAGTTTATGCCGCAACCAAAGTTCAAAAAATTCCTGAAATCAGGAGTTTTTTGTAGTCTAAAGTTCCGAAAATTTCCCCAAAAGTAACAGGCGGTGACAGTTGAAACCGGCGTTACCGTAGTTCCTTCGCTGCGAGACCTTCTCTGTTTGAACTTGAATTTTCCCGCAAAAAATAAAAAATTGAGCAACTGTGGGAAAATTCAAGTTAAAACATAGAAGGTCTCGCAGCGAAACAACTACGGTAACGCCGGTTACAACTGTCACCGCCTGATATTTCTAGGAAAATGTTCGGAACTTTGGACTGCAAAAAACTCCTGATTTCAGGAATTTTTTGAACTTTGGACGCGGCATTACTGGCACCACCACAGTACTGAGTTTCCTGTCTACACACCACTCGGACGAGGAAGATGTGAGCAACGTTTCGATGCTCCGTGCCTTTTTTTCCCGATTTTTTTTCGGAACCGCTATCACGGGGTGCTGGCGACTGCCTTTTTTCAAATTATTTGTTCACGTCAAAATCGAGGCTACCCCGAATCAGAACTTTACCGAATCAGAACTGTCCCTAAGCGGAACTGTTCGTTTCAGAACTGTCTCATATAAAAACTGTCCTGTATCAGAACTGTCCCGAATCAGAACTGTTCGTATCAGAACTGCCCCAAATCAGAACTACCGTGAAACCTGTAATAGAAGGACATGTCCTTCTATTCTCAACCCCCCTCAAATGATGTCCTTCTAATATAGGGTGTCCTTCAATTATAGGGTGTCCTTCTAATTTTCGGAGCATGATAAAGGAAGAAACAACTTTTAAAGGAATCATTTTTATGAAAAAGCATTCATCAAACCAGCCGTTCGGCGACTGAAAAATGGAGGAGGGGTGGGGTACTACGGTATAGAACTCAAACGGAATAGAACTGCTACGGAATAGAACTTCGAGGGATAGAACCGTCTGAAATTGAGCTGTACCGACCCAGAACCGCTCGAACAACTCGAAGAATTATTTCGTTGTACATTATGGGGCCTTCAGTTCTATTTAGTGCTGTTGTTTTTTTAGTACAGCTCCATTTCAGCCGGTTCTATTCCGCTCAGTTCTATTCCGTATCAGTTCTATTCCGTGTGAGTTCTATACCGTAGTACCCCCGAAATATGTGTTCCAAACAATACACTTTAAAACAATTTTTTATAATTTTTCCGCTGTCTCTATACTTCTCTTTTCAATTATTAATCTCTCAAAGTTCCACTGGGACCCTATCGGAACCTAGGCCATACAGCGCTAGGTCAACGGCGGAATACGTATTATCTACGTGAGAACTTGAGAGACGCAAGACGATGTGCGGAAAAGTCCGCAGTGCACGGTCCGTGTGCAAGCGGTGAAACTCTCATAGATGGATAATATGATTTTGAATTCACTCCAATAAGTTCTTATCAAATTTGGGGTCTTTCAAACTACGGCCACCATCCGGCAGACGTCGATAATCAGAACTAATGAACTGATTTTTGACATATCCTCGTTTTCGTCGTGTTGAAATTATATTTTTTAACAAGAAAACAAAGAAAAAAAAAAGTTCGGAAATAAACGTTTAAAAAAATCGTGGGTGTTCTTACATTCTTTGGTGTTCTTGTTAGTAAAGTGTCCTTCTAATATAGGGGTCCTTGTATTATAGGGTGTCCTTCTATTTTTCATTGGAAGCCTAAGACTGCCCTTCTATAATAGGGGTGCTTTAATTATAGGGGTTCTTCTATTGTAGGTTTTACGGTATCCTGTATAAGTTTTAAATAAAATTTGTTTTATTATAAAAAAAACATGCATGCTTATTGAAGCATGCTTATTGAATAGTTTTGATTTGGGGCAGTTCTGAATCGGGGTAGTTCTGATTTAGGACAGTTCTGATTCGGGACAGTTCTGCTTTGGGACAGTTCTGATGCAGGACAGTTCTTATACAGGACAGTTCTGATTTGAACAGTTTTGATTCAGGACAGTTCTGATTTAGGACAGTTCTGATTCAGGACACGGTTCTGATTCGGGAGAGTTTTGATTTGGGACAGTTCTGATTCGGGGAAGCCCCTCAAAATCTAAAGCGCGTGGCAAAGCTGTCTTATTCTGCGTCTCGTCAATTGCACGTTTTCTGCTTCAAAGTTCATTCCAAAAAATGCGAATTCGCATAAATGGGCACACTGCCAAGATTTTTTTAATGGAGCGCACTTTCTCCAGGGCAATCGCCAGCATCCCGTGCCCGTGCGCTATGATGGATTCGTGGCGGAGTGACATTTCACGTGAAACTGGGAGAGGAAAAATCTCTTCATTTCTTCAGTTATTTCTTTATTTTTTCGAATAAAAACGTGAAAAAAATTGTCACTCCGCCACGAATCCACTATATAAAGTAACAATTGAATGAAAAATGATCTCAAAAATCTTTCGAAAATCTTTCGAAAAAATTTCGAAAAAAGTTTCGAAAAAAATTTCGAAATTTTTTCGAAAGATTTTCGAAAGATTTTTCGAAATTTTTTTCGAAATTTTTTTCGAAAATGCTTCGAAGCGACACACTGATGGTAGGTAGTGATAAAGTAGGTAAAGAACGTTTTTGAAAATGGTAGGTAAAGATCATGGTAGGTAATGATCAAGGTAGGTAACTGAACAACGGTAGGTAAAGAAAAGGTAGGTAATGATAATTTGCCTATTTCTATAACCTATCTCATTGTCTTGATAGACGTGCTTCATCGTCAAAACCTTCTTCATCAATTTATATTTTTCCAGACCAGTTTTGGGTACAGCATCCAGTTCGTTCCAGAAGTCCAGCAAGACCATGATCGTCTTCGTTGTAGTTGGGAACGCTTCAGTCCGCTTGATTTCTATCCTTTCGAGTAGAACGGATAGAAAATCCGCCGCGCTTTTCGTATGTGTATCTCGACATTTTATTTTTTCTGAAATTTTGATTTGTTTGTATAGGAACATTTGGATGATAATAATTGATATGAGATTAAAATGAAGAATCTATTCTGGGTGATTGTGCAGGTTGAGAGTTGGATTTCACGTTTTTGGTTTCTCCCTAGCAAAATGAGATAAAAGCGAGAGTGATTATTTTTTGAATTCAAAATTTTTCGGTTGTTTTCAAAGTTTCTAAAACATTGTTCGCATAGTTTCAATCTAATATTTCTTATTGACATTCCAAAGATAGGCAGAATTTTTTATACAAATATGTAGCATAATAAAATTGTAGGAAGGAGATTCGCCAAAAAAAAGGAGATTCGCCAAAAAAAAGGTTTCGCCAAATCCCCGTAGCGGGTTTCGCCAAATCCCACCTTTTTCTTCTTTCGTTTTAATTGCTTTTGAATATTTTTTTTTGCCTGTGCATTGTGGCGCAGGCGGTTAAACGTTTGCCCTGTAAACAACAGACGCGAGTTCGAGTTTTTGTGTCGGTCTCGGGCGATCAGTTCGCTTGCGCCATGCAGTTTGGAAACAGACACACCAAGAAACTCAGTTACAGATCCAAATGGAATGTTATATATAAGGATGATTTTTTTGGGAATTTGAATGGACATGTTGGAAAGTTCTAAAAAAATTTTTGATGCGTCCCAGTTTCGAAATGGCAGATTTCGAGAGCCAAAACATTCAACAAAATTTAAAAGCACCGTTGTGGAAATTGTAATTGGTAACTTTGCAACGGAATAATAAAATATGCGTTCCCAAGAGAGCTAGAATTAGTATCAGGTTGTGAAAGAGCGACTAGTAACACAACACATGGTTGCTTGGTAACGCACTCCGACTTGATAACCTACCTCCAATTGTTGTTGCGTTTTGTCATGGTTTTTAGCGTATACTTGTTCATCACACTTTCAACAATTTATACTAGTATCAGCTCATTCAAACTTTGTTTTTTAACCATATCACAGGAGAACGGGTGACAAGGATTTTTTTTGAAAATTATGTTTTTTGATAAGATGCAGGTGTTCTAAACCTTTGAATGATGTTTAGTTTGTAACCAATTATATTATATTTATTGATGAAGATAATTTCTGAAATTAGAAAGTATTTGTTATCAATTACGATTTTTCATGTTTCGAAACTAAAAAATGTTATATACTCGGTATAAAACGCTGAAAACTCGCTCTAAACAAACAAAGAATTTTGCATGCATTTGACGTGAGGTTTAGAGAAACAAAAAAAAACAAAAAATCGGCCACGCTCTCTCAGTTTTCTGCACTCTTTCGCGGCCAACGTGGCCGCGTCCTCCACTGTGCAAAGAGAGCGCGTTTGCAGCGCTCCGTACTGTGAATAATTTAAAATACGTTTATGTCCATTTCTTGTCTTTGTCATAAACATCTCTTGATTTGCTATATGTATGATATGTACAGTACCGTTCAAAAAATTTTTTTAGTTTTGAAAATTTGCATGAATCTGCTCCGTACTGTTTTTGACAAGCTCCAAAAATGGATTTCGTCATTTTTGAAAACTGCAGGTTTTTCAAAAAATTTGAAATGCCAACATTTTCGACCCAAAAATAATTTTTTTTCAGATTTTTCAAAACTCAACATTTATTTTTAAAACGAAGTTTCAAAACTGAAAGTATGATTTTAGTTGACTATGAGTCGTTCGGACAATTTTCAGCTGACTTACAGCACTTTGAGTATCAGGGTCCACATGGGGAAGTCAACTTTAACTTTTATTGAGAATCACCAAAACCGAATAAAATCAAATTAGCTTTGCTTTTTAATAGTTTTATTTAATTTTCCCTAATTTTCTTTGGTTTGGTGATTCTCAATAAAAGTTATAATTGACTTACCCATCTGGACCTTGATATTCAAAGTGCTGTAAGTCAGCTGAAAATTGTCCGATCGACCCATTCACCCCATCAACTAAAATCATACTTTCAGTTTTAAAACTTCATTTTAAAAATATATTTCAAGTCTTGAAAAATCCGAAAAAAAAATTTTTTTGAATCGAAAATTTTTGCATCTGAAATTTTTTGAAAAATCAGCAGTTTACAAAAATGACCAAATCCATTTTTGGAGCTTGTCAAAAACATTACGGGACAGATTCATGCGAATTTTCAGAACCATAACCCTCTCAATTCAAAAGTTATGCCTGAAAAACGAAAAGTTTCCAACCTTTTGATCGGTACTGTAGTAGCGACGCTCGTTTCTTTACCCTAACTCTCTAAAGTTTTCGTGACCCCTTCGGCGAAGTTGGTAAGAGATTTGAACGTTAATTTAATGGCGCGGGTTCGAGTTTTGTGAAAGTAAAAATGGGGATACGACATAATAAAACTGGGCGAAAGAAAACTGCTACAAAATAGAACTCATGGTGCGATGGAGCGCGATTGCATTATTTTTTTAATTTATCAGTTTTTTGCTGACTATGCAATCTTTCATGGAAGAGAAAATTTCTGAAAATCGCCTAGGATCCGAACCGGCACGAAGTAAAATATTGACTGTGGATTTTCCGATGAAAATTACTGAAAAACCAATAAAAATCGGAAAATTCGAAAAATAATGCAAACGAGTTCTATCGCACCACGAGTTCTATTTTTTAGCAGTTCTATTCTTTTCAGTTCTGTTTTGTAGCATTTATATTTTGTAGCAGTTCTATTTCGCCTAGTTCTATTGTGTCGTACCGGTCCAAATTGCTTGCGCGAGGCACACATATAAGAACAAAGACGAACTTAAAATTTTCTGTATAAGAACAATTTGTAAATGTCATACCAAGTACATTTTAATGCACTTTTCCCGCAGAAAGCATGGCACGTTCTCTTAGTACAAATCTTGTTATTCTCAATTTTGTTTTTCTTTGTGAAAATTACAAATCTTTTGCAACGAGCATAGTCCGCTAATAATATTAGTGTTCTCTCACAGATAATTTGCAATAACAATTCTTATTCCCAATTTTCAGTACGATTATTTTTGCATTCTCGAAACCATTTTTTAAAATCTTTCTTTTGTGTTGGAAATAAAGCATTTTAAAAATAGCAATAAAGTTTGAATTTCAGGAAAAATGAATGGAACAAATGCCACCAACAGGGAAGAGTTCACATTAAAAGAATTAGAAGTCGCTTGGATTCTAGCTAACTTCCATATAGAACATAAACGTCGCGAACAAGCTCGCCGGCGACGGGACCGTGCAAATAAATACAAAAAGAGGAAAGTCCAAAACGTACAAAAAAAATCAAAGAATGACCTGGCGACATTAGCTCTCAACAATAATGTCTCTATTCCTGCTTTTCGTGGAGAGCGGCCCAACCCTGGAAATTCTACTGCGATATTTTCTAGAAAGCCTAACATTCAGAGGCTAGAAGAAAATCAAGAAAGTATCCCAGTAGTAAATTATTTGAATGCTACAACCACGTTACAACCAACAGCAATTCATAGTGAACATACTCCGATGCAACAACAAAATGTGGAGGACCGATTGCAAGAGTTGAACAGCACGCTTGGCTGGATCGCCGAGTTGGAAGTGATTACTGGCAGGTCATCTGGAGTATTCTCTTCAACTCAAATTAGAGATCATTTTTTTATCCTCAAGCATCAATACAACTATCAGAACAAGCCACATGCAATTATAAATCACCAAAATAATCTGTAGAATGTTTTTGCAACATTAGTGTGAATTTGACAGATTCCAACATACCGTAAAAACTATTAAATTGCCACCCCTATCTGAATTCCACTTCGGTAAAAATATTAAAACTATTTTGAATTGTTTTGAGAAAAAAAAATGAATTTTGCAATTTTTTTTTTTTGGAATGTTGGGTACGTAGAGAATAAAGCACGCAATTTCCAAGTTAATTGGAAATTGTTCGAACATTTCAAAAACTTTTGAAAAAAAATCGCTTCGAATAATATAATGTGATCACCTAATTGAATGCCACCCCTCATGTATAATTCCCGCTAAATTTCGCTACGAACAATATAGTGTCTTGGCCATATAATAGAGTTTACACGGTATTATGAAACTTACTATTAGCAATACATTTAAACATTTCTCAGCATAATTAAATATAGGTGTTCTGTTTTATGTTGCATAATACATTGTCATGTTGTAATTCAAATTATTGTTTGAGCCCCTTTTACACCACTTTTACTTTTTGTATTAAACCAATTATAGACAACCTGTTTTTTTTGTTTTCCGTTCTGTTTTTTTTTTAATAATAGTTGTCTAAAAATTTTGATTTTTACAATAAAACAATATTTTTTGTGTTATATTGTGTTTTCAATCGACTTGCGACATGAAAACGCAAGTCTGCATTCACCATTCTGTCTGCGTCTCTTCAAATATCACTGTGTTCGCGTGGCCGTGCACAAATAAGTGGGCGGAGTCTCGCGTTCCCATGTCGCAAGTCGATTGAAAACACAATAACGTGAAAGGAAACAAAAACTATGAACAGAAAAAACAATACGATAGATAAATACCAAAGTGAATTCTGTAGCCGGATGCGGCATAGATATGTCTGAACAGATAATTGTGTCGCCTTTTGATGTAAGCTAGCGTTATATGGAAACCATTTACTGTTTATGTTCACCGTACGGTTTAGAATTGATGACTACGCTTAAGGATCTTCTTGATGCACACCCCTTGCGGAGGCTACCCCGAATCAGAACTGTCCCGAAGCAGAACTGTTCGTATCAGAACTGTCCCGAATCAGAACTGCCCCAAATCAGAACTATCCTGTATAAGTTTTAAATACAATTTGTTTTATTATGAAAAAAAAAAAAACATATTAGGCCGTAAGCATGCTTATTGAATAGTTCTGATTTGGGGAAGTTCTGAATCGGGGCAGTTCTGATTTAGGGCAGTTCTGATTCGGGACAGTTCTGCTTTGGGACAGTTCTGATAAAGGACAGTTCTTACACAGGACAGTTCTGATTCGAACAGTTCTGATTCAGGGCAGTTCTGATTCAGAACACGGTTCTGATTCAGGACAGTTCTGATTTGGGACAGTTCTGATTCGGGGTAGCCTCATTAGTCTATGAATGAGGAGACGTATTTATCGCCACGGTTATTTGATAATTTCACAATTTTTCCACTACGTTCTGAACGCGTCTTTTGTGAATTTTTTTGCCGAAAATCTTAATTTTCTTGAAAAGCTACAGGTTAATTTTAAAAATTTTTGGTGTAATCTGCCCCACCGTTATCTGCTGTTTTCGGACGATTTATTTGTAATCCACGTTTACCGTGTTGCTTGCCGCGTGGCTTGAACCAGGGGCAAGTCTGTTTGATTTTATCAAAAATCGGCAGTCTTATCCACTTATGATGGAATTTTTTCAGCGAAATCTCATATGGCTGGGTACGATTATTTAAATCAATTCTACCACCTTGGATATATCAAACAAGCCTGAGCTGGCGCCTATCGGTGATTCGAACGGTTCTGATCTTGTTTTTTTGAAGATTTTACAGATTTTTTTCCAGAAGTGATGTGGACGTGATTTTGTATTAGAACTATAACATTTCACAAAAGGGGAATACATTTTGATGAAGGTTTAAATTTATTTAAAAAAAAGGATTTATCCAAAACGACCAAATTTATTTTCATTTTTCTTTTCTATTTTATTTGATATAATCAAGGTGGTGGAATTGATTTAAATAATTGAATCGTACCCAGCCATATGAGATTTCGCTGAAAAAAAGTCCATCATAATGGTACGTCCAAAGTAAAAAAAAAGCGCGCACTTGTAAACATGTTTACAATTAATTTGTTGCTTGTTTGGCGGTAAACAACAAAGAAAAAGACGCAAAAACAAAGTTACTTTGGACGCCTCTTTTCGTCTTTTTTTGCGCTTTTTTTCTACTTTGGACGTACCATAAGAATAATGAAATTTTTATGACATTGTTGGCAGCTTCGAGTGCGATACGCTTTTGTACGCTGCCGACCTCAAAATATTTTCAACGGATTCGGCCGCGCTACAAAGGGATTTGGACAGAATATCAAACTGGTGTAGGACCTGGCAAATGGATGTAGCTACAAACAAGTGCGAATTTATAACTTTCAATTATAGCAAGAAGAATTCTGCGTTATCTTTTCCTCTTATGATTGGAAATTTCAATTTTCAGAGAACCACTGAAATTCGGGATCTTGGAGTAATTTTTTCAAACAATTTATCATTCAAATCGCACATAAGTGTGATCGTAAGGAAAGCTCGTCAAAGGATCAACATATTGTTCAATATTATCCGGCTGTCTACTATTGATGTGTTTATCAAATGCTATGTGATTTATGTCCGCCCAATACTGGAATATGGATCGGTGGTATTCTCGCCAATATCGAAAGAACTTGTAAAGACAATTGAATCGCTCCAGAAGTCCTTTATCTATTGCTGCTACAAAAAGTTTGGGATAGTTTACAATTCGTACTTCGAAGCTCTGGAGCAAAACAACCTTGAAACACTAGAACGGCGAAGACTAATGGCAGAGCTGGTATTCATTTACAAATGGCTGGTGTCAAGAGAAATCAATATTGGTCACGATCTGTTTATCTCATCGGCAAATTTATTACCTCTAAGAAGGCATAATTACTATATTCGCTGTCAATTAACTGGTGCTACAAAGATAGGATCTCAATTTTTGTCAAATCGTATTATTCGGTGCTGGAATTCGCTGCCTGTGAAAACGTTTCCGGTCAAATTTTCTTCTACTGCTTTTAAAAGCAGGCTACAGAATCTCAGTCTAGATAATTTTCTTCTACTCCATTTTCATAACTTCTAATTTTTTCTACATAGATTTTCTTAACATCTCTTTCTAACTTCTTTCGTTTTTTTTGTTTCTAAAATCCTCCATCATATCGTTTCTTATACGTTTCTTATATCCCAAATAAATCGTCTGAAAACAGCAGATATCGGTGGGGCAGATTACACCGTAAATTTTTAAAATAAACCTGTAGGTTTCCAAGAAAATGAAGATTTTCGGCAAAAAAATGCACAAAAGACGCGTTCAGAACGTGGTGGAAAAATTGTGAAATTATCAAATTTTTATTATGTAATTCTATAGTTAGGGACCGCAAAAGGAGGGGGGCGGAGTCGCTCATTTTTTCTCTTGGGTTTGATTTTGGCACTTTGCGACTCAACTGCACCAATACTAACGACATATCCTTATATGTTAAAACTTTTCTATACGTAATCAACCCCAAGGAATCGATTGGTGACATCTGATTTCATTTAAAATGAATTTTTGAAGCTGTAAATCGCCAAAAAGTGAAATCACTTTCGGAAAATATGGATTTTCGAAGGGTTGCAGGTCGAACACGCATCATTTTTTTTGTGATTCCGGTACATTTTGATACGTAGAATGGAATTTTACAGCTCATTTTTCCGCATCGTGCTGAGAAATTTTTCTGCACGCCTTCAAACTTGCATGAAATATTGCGTAAATTTTTCAGCGATGACCCCCATTTTTTATTTTTTAAATATGTTTATTAACTCTCTGACCTTTCCCAAAACAATTTTTAGATCAATCGGATAACTTTAAAGCACAAAAAGTGAAGATAGAAAGTGACATGTTTTGGGAAAAACTTGGTTTTTTGCGGTTTTCACTCTTTTCCCAGTCGAACACGCATGTTTTTATTGGATAACAAGCCTGCTGCGCAGTCCTGCGCGGCTGCTGACGCAGCCTGTTGGCGACTTCGTCGCCACATTCTATTTTTTTTTGCGTTCCACTCTTCCTCATTCATTTATACGCACTCCGTTTTTGGAAGATTTCTGTCTTCTGTGGCTCAGTCGGTAGTGCTCTTGAATACAAATCCTAATGTCACGGGTTCGTGTTTTGCCCACTGCATTTTCTTGCAAAAAGGCAGGTGCGGACGCGCACAGACATCCCGATCTGGGTTTTTATATATAAGAAAGATCGTATTCTACGTGAAATTTACTACCAAATCCACATTAACACTTTTTACAGTAGGGACTGTAAAGGGGCAGGAAATCGTGTCGAAAACTCAAAATCCCCTCTTTTTCGGAGTTTCTATATGCCAACCAGCATTGTGGTGGAGTGTATATATAGTCTAGGCATACGCGCATTTGTATAAGGATTCGAGAGAGCTCACAAACACAGATAAACCGGCATGGACAAGGCTGTCAAAACTCGCGGCCGGCCGAGGCCGCGGCCGGCCGGGCCGCACAGTGAAGGGCCGCGGCCTCGGCCCTTGCATTAAAAAGCTACAGAAAAGTTCAATACTATTTGAAGTGAAAAAATATAAAAGAAATTGATTCTAAATTACAAAAATATGTGTAAAAATATTTTTTTTTGGGTAAAATAAAAAAAAAAATTAAAAAAATTAAAAAAAATTTAAAATTTAAGTTTTGAAATAAAAATAAACAATTTTTTGGAATGGGTTATTGTACATTTTTGTATAGTTTTTACATTCACTATTTTGTTCAAACTCTTCTCTATTATGGATTCGTGAATGAGCGATAAAACGCGGTGAATTGTGGGGCAAAAGTTGGCTGGTCTCGCCACGATTTTGACCGACTACGGTTAGCGCGAAAAATATTTTTTCTTCTTTTTTTTTAATAAAAACGCGATTTTTTGTCTTTTGACTAGCATTTTTTCACTATTAAAATTTTTTGTGTAACCTGGAATGGGTAATTTCGTTTCAAAAACACATTTTGTTGAGAAAAAAACTATGAAAATGAGTTTTAATTTAAAAAAAAGAATTAAAAAAAATATTTTCGCGCTAACCGTAGTCCGTCAAAATCGTGGTGAGACCAGCCATCTTTTGCCCCACAATTCACCCGGTTTTATCGCCCATTCACGAATCCATAATATCATACAAAAAACATGAAAGTTGCAATTTTCCAGATACAATCGGATTTTTCATATTTCTTCATTACAGAAAAAAGTTTCAAACATCTAGGAAATTTAGAAATTGCTAAAAGATAACAACTACTTGTTTTTAAAGCATTGTTTCATTTCAAAAATCAAGATACCAGAAGTTTTTTAATCATGTGAATAATTTTCAGTTTAGCTATTTATAAAACTTTTGAGTTATACAGTCAAAAATTTCACTCTCTTCTTTTTGGGGCTAATATCCAGGTGAAAAACGCCAGATTAAAGCTGCGGCATATAAAAATTTACTGTAGTGGCCGCACAAGCATACTGTACCTGCGCATCTAACGCGATTGCTCATTTTAAAATGTATATGTGTATTGTTCTGTTTTACTTCGTTTTCAATCGTTTTTCGTTGTTTTTTTTAGTATTTAATTGAACTGTATTTTTTATTTATTTTTTTTAGTTGAACGAAACCCATTTTTCACAATTAATAATGTCGGCGAACAGTCCTAAAAGACCGAGAGCGGTATCCTTTGAGAGCCTCAATAGCGACGATACATTTGATAATGAATCGCCTATTCTACGTCCAACCGACTCGACAGATTGGATAAAAAATGCTGACAAGAAGCGTATCGTTGCCGTTTTAAGAGGAGAGTATCCCGGATTAACGATTGTAAAGGTAGGAAAAAAGTATATTCACTCTTCTAGAAAAATACGTTTTCAGCATAGTGACGTTCACGCACAGTCTTCGGGATATTCGAAAATTTACATTCAGAAAGAAAATGATCAGTTTGTATACGGAACGGATTTTGTGATTTGTGATGCCTGTGGAATTGTGATGGGAGGAAACGGAGGACATCTTGCGTAAGTTTATCAGCTGTTTTAATAAATTTATCATGTTTCTCATTTGAGACTGTTTCCATTAGTCAATTTTACGTATTCCCGAGTACGTGAGATGTCGTAAAATGGGTCTTTCCATGATGGGTGTATGCATACTTGTAAGCAATCTACAGTACTTAGGATACTGTATATTGTTTACATTTTTCGACATGCGTGAATTGTAGAAAATATGTTGTTTTTTACATGAATTTTCCCCTAAGTATATAATATAATTTTTCAAAATTAAAATAAAAAAATTAATTAAAAATTTTTTCATTTAAAAAAATTCGAAACCAAATATTCAAATTCACAAGTGTGCAAACACAAATCATGCCGCGACTCATTTTACGACATCTCACGTACTCAGGAATACGTATTAATTCTCATTATACTGTTGAGAAATGGAACATGAAAAATTAAGTTTACCAAGTGTAATAAAAGGCGTCATTTAAAATGGATGAAGTTTTGGCAAATTATCATAAACTACCTTTTCTTTACCTATCTTTGTTCAGTTACTTTACCTACCTTTGTTCAGTTACTTTACCTTACCTACCATGATCTTCACTTACCAAAATCGAAAACGCTCTTTACCAATTTTATCACTATTACTGCGTCGCAAAAACCAGGCGGAGCCGCTCGTGCGTTGCGACTGTGGTCTCGCCGCGATCAGCGTGTATACGGTAGTTTGTTTATAAAAAAAACCAAAACACAGAAAAAACAATACAACAAAGAATGTAAACAAACTTAAGAGACCACAACCGTAACGCACGACCGCTCTGCCCTTTCAATCAAGTTGCGACATCAAAACGTGAAACCTCGCCAACTTTTTTTCACGCGAAAATTCAAAATGCACTAAATTTTAACGTTCGCGTGAAAAAAGTGGGCGGAGTTTCACGGTTTGATGTCGCAAGTTAATTGAAAACACAATATGTAAATAATAACTTTACATAAATGTATCTGCTTTTTTGAACAATGCGATATTGTTGAAGGTAGATAATGAACGTTTTTCCATTTTTAGGTAAAGATTATTTTAGGTAATGATGAAGGGAGGTGCTCAGAAAATTTTTGGCTAATAGCCACCGATTCGGGGCGTGCGCCATATGTATTTGGCACACGCCCCATATTTGATGGCTATTAGCCGTTTCCATCCGCTACTCAGGAATTTTTTGGCGCGTTATGGCGAGAGTCGGCATCTAAGTGGCTAATAGCCACTGAAAATGGCTAATAGCCGCCGAAAAGGATAATAGCGGGCAATAATGGCAACTAGCCGATGAATTCGGCTATTAGCCATTATGGCTATTAGCCGTCGAATATGGCTATTTTCCGCCGAAAAGGGCTATTAGCCATTATGGGGTAATACCACCGCCTGTAAAAATTTCGTCTGTTGTCAACGCAACCATTATTGCCCGCTTTTATCCTTTTCGGCGGCTATTAGCCACTTAGATGCCGACTCTCGCCATAACGCGCCGAAAATTTCCTGAGTAGTGATAAAGTAGGTAAAAAACGTTTTTGATTTTGGTAGGTAGCTAGTATGGTAGGTAATCATCAAGGTAAATAAGTAACGGAACAAAGGTAGGTAAAGAAAAAGTAGGTAATAATAATTTGCCTGAGTTTTTAGCCGTCATCGAAAAGAAAGATGTAAGACTACAAAACAATACACCGCTCCAATCAACATTCCAACGGTATCTCAAAATACGACAAAATCGGATTTCGACAAAGCAATCATTCAATACTTTGCGAAGACTGCAAAACCTTTGTACAGTCTCGAAACGCCAGAATTTAGAGAGTTAATTCTGGAAATGGCAAAACTTGGGTAACGTCAAATACTAATTTATCTTCAAAACATTTATATGTTTTCAGCCAAAACTTCTCGGGAGAATTAAGCGATAACATGATTCTCCGGAGAGGAACAGCACGCAAATTGATAGAGACCACAATAGATGAGAAAGAAAAGGATATTATGCATTTCGTAAGTTATAAAAACCACAACAAATTGAACTATTCATATTTCAGCTGCTTCCATACTTTAAATCGAAAACTGTTAGTATTCTAGCAGATTTCGGAAAGTTAAGTGTAGATTTTTTGTCAGTAAAATGTGGCGTTGTCGTCAACGAAACAGATGACAATGGTATGGCATCCTGGAAGTTACTGGTTGTTCCATTGGCAATGTCACCAGCCGATTTGAAGTCAAAAAATTCATTTGAAGTTTTCAAATGTATTTGCGAATCTATAGAAAAGTGCGACAGTTCAGTTAATACAAGATCACTATTTTTGGTCGCCGATGGAGGATCAAACATCAGAGCAGCTGGCAAGGATCACTTCTCATGTTGTAAGTTTTAAAATTGGTGTGGTTAATTAGACAAAAATATGTTTTTCTAGATATTAGATGTGGCGCACATGCAACAGAAATCATTGGAAAAAGAATGTTATCTCCGTACAAATGTCATAAAGCCACATCAGAAGAGAGAGATTCGCTCCAGAAGTATTTGGAATTACTGGAAAAATGTCGACATCTGACCATGGAGTTGAAATCAAATAAGTTTGTGAGTGTTCTTTTAAAATAACTTTACGAATTTTATAAATTTAGCGATACAAGGATCTCGGAATTTCGCTCACAACGGCTAATGATACACGTTGGATGACATCATATACGTGCGCTTTTCAAGTTTACAGTAACTTGTCAAAACTAATCGCGCAAATGCCGACATTAGGAGCCGAAGCGACAAGGATAGTTATGGAGCTGTCACAACTCGATCACCGTCAACTGTTTGAAGAGTTGGATGAAGTTTATAAATCGATCAAGGAGTGCAACGATTTCTTTCAAGTAATTATTTAATCAAAAGAAGTACCACTAAAAAAAAAAACATTAAGCATTTTCAGAAGAACAAAACTACTATTGCTGAAGTGCTTCCTGTATACTTGGGCCTTCTTGATGATGTTGAGCAAATATCAGCAAAGCCAAGCATCACGGTAAAGCCATATCTTCCTACCAGCTTCATAAACCCAATCCTTCCAACCATTTCAGGAAAATAACAGAGTTCTGTTAAAGTATGCAGAGAAAGCGATTCACAAGCAGCTTGCTGATCTATCCGAAGCTCATTATGTTGGTTACTTTCTTCATCCAACATACAAGTCAATCCAAAATCTCCAATCTCGATTAGATCACCACAATGTAAGAATAAATCTAGATCCTTTTCGGAAATATTGAATTTTTAGGTGATTGTCGATGCGAAAATGATGGTAACGGAAGCACTGAAAAAATTCGACGAAGAACTTAACGATATGTCGAATAACGTACAAATTTCGAATTCTGCGCCATCAACATCGGCATCTTCGGATTCATTCCTATCTCGTCGATTGAAGAAAACAACAAATCCTCAAACACAAACCTTACAAAGCGAAATCTATGCGTATAATGTGGACACGATGGATACCGATCCGATGGTATTCTGGCTAGAGTACAAAAACCGCTTCCCGAGACTTTTTCGGATCGCTCAGAAAGTATTCAGCTGTCCGCCAAGCGAAGCAGACGTTGAGCGCTCATTCAGCCAATTGAAAAACGTTTATACCGACAATAGAAGGAGTTTGGAGCTCACTTTTCTTCAGAAGATGATGTTAGTTCGCCAATTCGAAGTTTTGGACAATAAGTGAAAAAGTTATTCTCCAACAGCATCTCCGACATCCCTATTTAAAAACAAATGTTTTTCTTTTATAAATTTTTTTTTGAAAAAAGCAAAAACTTTTAAAAATTTTAAAACCCAAAAAAAAATGTTTAATCCAAAAAAAAAAACAAAATTTTAAAATCCCAAAAAAAAAACAAAATTTTAAAATCCCAAAAAAAAAAAAAAAACTTAAAAACCAAAAAAAAAATGTTTAATCCCAAAAATTTATAATCCAAAAAAAAATAAAAAATAAAGAAATCCCAAAAAAATTAAACTATAAAAAAAAAACAATTTTTATTTTTGACATTTTTTTATCCTAAAAATATATGCACAATGTATTCAATTTTTCATTCTTGTTGTTGTAAATTTTATGTATTTCAATTTTTATTTTTCACATATCACCGCTGTTATTTTTTAATCGTCCCTTTTGTTTTCTTTAAAATTAATAAAAATTTATACGAAACTTTTCTGTGATAGAGACTTAACGAAGACAAAGTTACAAAAAAAAGTTGTCACCACCAAAAATATTCCAAAAATAGTATTAACATCTTTTTTGAAATTTTTATTTCATTTCAAATTACCTGGAATTATCGGAAACAAAAAAAAAATAAAATTTTTAAACTTTATCATAATCTTTACAATTTTCCTGAATTGTATCATTATTTTAATATATTTATTGATTTTTCATCTTTTTTTCATAAATTCTATATGAATTATTCACTTTGGAAACTCTCTGTAGCTTTTTAACGCAAGGGCCGAGGCCGCGGCCCGGCCGGCCGCGGCCGGCCGCGGCCCTGCGACGTCGCGGCCCTCAGGGCCGCGGCCCTCCAGGGCCGCGCCTCGGCCGGCCGCGGCCGGCCGGGCCCGGCCGTGTGACAGCCTTGGGCATGGATGAATTGTGGCTGAGCGGTGGCACAACAGGCGGTAATGCGCGAATGATGTCTGTACGGTGAAGGAGAAGGGACCATTCAGATGCTGGTGTTCGAATAATGTGTGAAACACCGCTGAATGAGAAACGATGCGCGAGACAGAAAAATCTGATTTGTTGGTGAGCCACCGATGGGCGAACAATCGATTTCGCAATGCGCTGTCAGGATTTTCTTTTTTTCTTTTTCATTGAGGCGGAACTCAATTTTATTCACCTTTTTCATGTCCAAAATAATAATTTTTAGTGTATTTCGTGTGAAGCTTTGTTGCCTCTTTTTCAACACGAACAACAGTCAATAGGAAAGATCATGAGAAACGTTTCTCTCGGACGTGCTTTCAATCAGAAGGTGAAGTAAATTCATTATTATGCTGTTTTTGTTTTAAAATTAATTAAAAATAATTTCAGACTTCACTTCTTCAATTTTTCGGACAGTGATAACGGCTCTGCGACATCTGGAAACCACGCTAACAGGGGAGGTAAAAACTGAAATAGTGAGTTTTTTCTAGATTTAAATTAAAAAGGAATCGAAAAGTTCTCAAACGCCAGTTCTTCAAAAAAACATAACGAGCAAAAAACCAAAATATTATTTTTTCCATAGAAAAAATTAAGTAAAAAAAAATTCTCGAAACCAGCAAGAAAATAGAAAAAACCAGCAAAAAACAAGAAAAAAATCAGCGAAAATTCGGAGAATGCTCCGATCGGTCTGAAATTTTGAGAGATCATTTAAAAGATACTCTCGGACATTCACTGAAAATTTCAGACCAAAATATTAGAATTTATTTATTATCCGTCACAAATGAATACATTACAAATTAAATCAAAGAAAATAAATATATTGGGATAATAAAAGTAAAATGACCAGTCAGACCAGCAATAGTCTATCGGTCAAGTGTGGGGGGAAAGGGTTTCGAGCGGGAATGAGGCTATGCGCGCAGCAAAAGCCTCCGAATTCAGTCTTTTCGGGAATAATTTGACGACGTGGTTCCACAAGGACAGATTGTCGATTAGAAAACCGTGTGCGGAATTACCACAAGGAGTTAACATGTACGGACTTCTGGATGACCGGGACGCTTTTACACATAGTGGTAGGGACGGAAAGTGACATTCAAGGTTGACAATTTTAAAGTACATACGGAGCACGGATAAGATTCTTCGGTGAAAAGTGGAGATCATGTGAAATTGAGTTAATCTGTCAGTATACGATGAAAAAGACACGTTACATCGTTGCAGTACCCGTCTGGTGTAAAATCGTAGTGGATATTCGAGTTTTTTGGCTTGGGATACTGAGTGGAGATTTAGTAGTTCAGAACCGTATTCTAGAATTGGCTTTACATAAACATTATACAATTTAAAATAAAATTCGGGGGATTTTGAATGGAATGCTCGTAACAGTTGTCTGCATTTTAGTAATGATATGTTAGAAATATTATTTACATGTTTGTCAAATTTCAATTCGTTGTCAATTATAATTCCCAAGTCTCTGATAGAATTTTTTACATTTATTTCGAAGTTATTTACAAAGTATTTGGTGCGCGGATTCTTGCGGCCGAAGTGCACGACCGCCGTTTTTTGTTCGGCCAATTGGAGATATTGATTTTAAAAAATACCGATTTTTATTTCTGAAAATTTTCAAAATCGATATTTTGGTCTGAAAATTTCAGGAAATGACCGGAAGTATCTTTTAAATGATTTCCCAAAGTTTCAGATCAATCAGAGCATTCTCCGAATTTTCGCTGAATTTTTTGCTGGTTTTTTCTATTTTTTGTTTTTTTTTGCTGGTTCCGAGAATAACCCCATAAGGTTTAGTTTGTTTTTAGGGACTATAAGAACTGCTTCAAAAAGTTTCAAAATGGGTTAGAATAGTTTGAGAGCATCTTGAAAAAGTTTGAAAACTAAACATCTCTTGAAAATATTGAAAAAGGGAGACCTCCTCTGCTCAGAAATGAATTTTTTGGGATATTTTTTTTCTGGTAAAAATCGAAAACATGGGGGAAATGGGCTCTACGTTTTGAAACAAGATGTTCTAAACCCTGTAATCTTTAGCGATATTTTCTCAGGTAATTTTCGGCAAGCTGCTGCGAGAAACGGCAGCTTGGTGCTCGTGTGTCGTGTACATTCCAAAAATTACCTGAGTTAGCTTTAAATTTTTGAAAAACTTTGATAAATTCTTCGAATATACTAGTAAAAGATCCAGAAACGTGGCCGGATTATGCAACAGGACGTTTTAAAAGATTGAATCAATAAAAAAGAGTAATTTTTATTATTAGGAAAAACCTCTTTAAATCAATAAAATATTATATAAAATGATTTTTTTTTGCAGCGACGGCATGTGCATATCGCCGACAATTTGCCAAATGCAGAAAAATCAATTGGAACGAGTGCGAGGATCCCTATTCAACCATCGAGTTTAAATACTAAATTACTTTTTTCAATTAGGCAAACTTTTACTATTTCCTAATGCTTTTATATTTCTAATTGTGGTAAACATTTAATAAATATATTAAATTCAATCTTGAGATCAGTTTGTTGCAGGAGAAACGAGAGAAACTTGAGCATTGAAAAGCCGCGGATGCGTGAAAAGTGAGCCATTGAAAAACCGCTAATTCAAACGTTGGTGGTTCCGTCACTCGAGCATCGAGCGGCGCCACGGCGCGGCCAAATCGACGTGGCCGAGAAAATTTCGGAAACTCGGCCACCTCCTTTTTAATGCATTGCGCCGAGAGGCAACTATGAAACTTCATTTTTTTTGCTGTTTTTTTCGTGTTTTTCATTATATTTTTGTAAATAAATGTTTAAAATAAACTTTACTTTCAGGATAACTCACAACCGAGCTCGCATTTGTTCCGCACACTTCCCTTCGCGAGTCTTCAAAAGTAGTGAGTTTTTATAAATGTTTTTCTCGAAAAAAAATCTTTTTAAGTCTCTGAGTTTTTGCCAAAACGTTCACCAGTCAATTATCTTTCGTTTGATGCCAAATATTTGAAGCTGTATGTGTGAATTTCGAAAAAAAAACGACGAAAAGTCGAATAATTTGAAAATTTTCAGACAAAAAAATGTTTTTCTCGAAAACCAATCCTTTTAATTCTCTGATTTTTTGCCAAAACGTTCTCCAGGCAATTATCTTTCGTTTGATGCCAAATATTTGAAGCTGTATGTGTGAATTTCGAAAAAAAAAAACCACGAAAAGTCGAATAATTTGAAAATTTTCAGACGAAAAAATGTTTTTCTCGAAAACCAATCCTTTTAATTCTCTAATTTTTTGCCAAAACGTTCTCCAGGCAATTATCTTTCGTTTGATGCCAAATATTTGAAGCTGTATTTATGAATTTTGAAGAAAAACCACGAAAAGTAAAAAAACGTGAAAATTTCAGACAAAAAATGTTTTTCTCGAAAAAAAGTTATTTTAATTTTCTGATTTTTTGCCACAATGTTCTTCAAGAATTTCTATTTCTTTTGATATTAAATATTTAAATCTTCATGTACAGATTTTCGAGAAAAACCACGAAGACTCGAAAAATGTGAAAATTATCAGACAAAAACCATTTTTTCTCGAAAAACAGTCCTTTTAATTCTCTCTTTTTCAGCCACAATGTTCTCGAGGCAATTCTCTTTCTTTTGATAACAACTACCTGAAGCTGTATGTAAGCATTTCCAAGAAAAACCACGAAGAATAGAAAAAATGTGAAAATTTTCAGAAAAACAACTATTTTTCTCGAAAATAAGTAGGTATAGTATTCTGAAACATTCCCCCAACGTACTTCAAATAATTATCTTGTTTTTTTTGTCAAAAATATTAGGTTTTCACGACTTTGTTATATATTTTTTGTTTTTTGTGGTTATTTTGATACTTTTCCTCGTTTTCTTGTTGTCCGAATCTTATTTTATGATTGCATTTTATTTTTCTGTTATTTTTAAACATTTTTAATAAAATAAAGCAATTAATTTCACTGTTAACAACTTTAAAAAGCAAAATTAAAACCAAAACGAATTGGTGATGACGCGCAATCTGCACTGTTGCGCCGCGGTGTTTGCACACCAGTTTCGCTGCCAATACTGCTGTACCATTACAAGTTTTTCCTCGGCCACGTCGCGTTGGCCGGGCCGTGGCGCACCAGTGGACCACCATTCGGCCATGCCGGTTTACCTGTGAAATGTGGCGTGGTGGCGCAGTGGTAGAGCGCCGAGATGGCCATTTTGATGCCGCAGGTTCGAGTTTTGTCGAATAATAATTTTTTTTCAAGGTATTTTTTCTTGAAAAATATATATTTTTATAGAGAACATTTTTGAAAAAAGTCACAATTTTTCTTAATTATTAATAAAATCCAGCATTCCTTCAAATCAAATATTTTTTTAGATTTTTCAATGGATCTCACATATTTCTTTCGTTAATGGACAGATTTACGAAAATGTTGGCAATTTCATAGGCCGTATTCATGAACATTTACCGTACGGTAAATGAAAAAGTAAATGGGTTTTTTGAGGGAATTTATAAGTTTCGCTATTCCTAAAACAATTCACGGATCGTTTATAGTGTCATGAACCCCCTGCATATTGCAAAAATTTAATTTTCTGTCAAAAAAATCATTTACCGTTTTTATTTACCGTACGGTAAATGTTCATGAATACGGCCTCATAATTGGAAAACATTTTTTTTATTTGCTATTTACTATTTATCTGCTTAGCCGACAAAAATTACTATTTTCAACGGATTAATGCCATGCAATCTTCAGCAGGGGCCACCAGAAAATGCGCGCCGCGCGGCCGCAAACAGGCTCCACCCCCACAGCCAAGAGAAAATCAGTACTTCGAAATCGCGACTTTAAACGTCTGAAACTCGAGAACTAGCGGGAATTTCGATGAGAAATTTTGGGAATGTACTAATATTGAGGCGTAGAACACGATGAAACCAACGGTTTCCCGAGATTTTGAGGTTTTTCAAATTCGTTGCGGTCCCTATCTATAGTCGGTATAAAACGCTGATAACTCGCTCCAATCGAACAAAGAATTTCGCATGCATTTGGAGTGAGGTTTAGAGAAATCAGAGCAAAACATCGGCCACGGCTCTCTCAATTTTCTGCACTCTCTCGTCGCCAACGAGGCCGCGTCCACCACTGTGCGAAGGGAGCGCTTTTGCAGCGTTCTGTACTGAGAATAATCCACCTCAAAAGAATTGAAGTCACGAACGCAAGGGGTGTGCATCAAGAAGATCCTTGAGCGTAGTCATCGATTCTAAACCGTACGGTGAACATACTGAAGAGGGTGGTGCGGGGCAGCAGTTTATTTCAGTAGTTGGTTAGAATTGGAAGCCTGGAGACTCCGTAATGGGGGATTAAAAGGCCACAGTCAAATGGGCGGGGCAATGGGGAATGTGTGGGGGAGTTGCTCAAGGGCAACCTTATGACAATCGTTAAAGCCACAATAAGAGCATTTATCATCGCTCCTTGACCGTGTCCGCCGGAGAGATACTGTGTGATTGTGGCGAGCCGCAGACAAATCGTTGCCTGCCTGCAATAATCAAGTTAGCGTGTGAAGGGATAATGGAGTGGGAAAACACAATCTATCTGTCTGTCCTGGATGGCTTCTCCAATAGACTGTATCCTGGGCTCTAAGTGATGTGTGAGTCACCCTGGGAGCATAGTACAAAGTGACGTATTGATAATACGGTAAAGGGATAGATATCCCTTACAACATAAACAGTAAATGGTTTCCATATAACGCTAGCTTACATCAAAAGGCGTCACAATTATCTGTTCAGACATATCTATGCCGCATCCGGCTACAGAATTCACTTTGGTATTTATCTATCGTATTGTTTTTTCTGTCCGGAACAGTTCTGATAATACGTTCCCATTAGGGGCATGCTGAGGATTCTACATCGTAATAAATTTTTCTATTTTTTTCTGGTTAAAAAACCCTGATAATGACAATTAGATAAATTCATCAAGGACATGTCCCTCGGCACTCAACAATTGCCCTATGGGTCGACCAATTCAAAGCGAAAGAAAAAAAACCTAGTGGATCAAGATTGTTCTGAAAAACCGATAGAGCTAAACCTAGACAAGTTGCGAGATATTGTGGATAATTATCCATTTCTAGCTACGCAAATATTAAAGTAAGTGAGTTTCGTCATGTTGAGAAACTTTGTGATAAACTTTATCCTGAAATTACCGGAAACTTATTTGCGAACCTAATATTTAAACCATTTTTGCTCTTAAATTCGTTATTATTTGTCATTTTGAAACAAGTTAATCCGCTTTTGTCTTTGTAATGTTTCAAGCTTTTCTGCACAATGATAGAAGTAGTGTGGTGATCTGTGTGGTTACATTTGTAATGAAAAATGGCAATACGATAAAAAACTCAGCACCAATGATAAGATTGTGGCACTTCGTCTTGGACGCCGGCTCCAAGCATGTCGCAGGCAATTTCTTTAGTCACTATAGGTAGGTTTAAATGTAGTTTAACGGAATAAATAAAATTTACTTTATTTAGTGGCGGTGATTGCTGCTGTTGGTGTTGCCATTGCATCCTTAGTCCTTAACATTATCATTTTGGGAAATGTTAATGATCTCAGCAGTACTGTGAACAACAATCCAGTTTGGCATTATACTCCAGCTCCACAAGTCAATTCTACAACTGGTACGGTTAGTAGCAATTCGGCATACAAACAAGCTGCCGCCTACCTTCTAAATGGGCTTGATGACACTATAGATCCATGTCAAGACTTCTATGCTTTTACTTGCAATAAGGTAAACAACCATTTTTGTGCAAAATGTTACTCATAAATTTAAAATTTAGTTTCTCCAAAGCACTGATCTCCAAGGAAGATCACGCCTCGGTACTTACGACCAGGCCCAAATTGATGTCTACGCTGAAGTTGTTGCCGCACTTGACAAAGTAGATGTTACCAGCGCCACCTTCTCTAAAACCGAGCGTATTACAAAAGCTGTGAGTGATAGGAATTAAAATATCGTCTTATCATACATAAGAATGACTTTCACAACCACTTGGTGTATATTTTTTGTAATTGTCGAATTAATCATCAACGCTTATCAGATATTATCACATTTTTTATTGCGTCTTTTCAAATAGAAAAAGCAACCAAAAAGTCCAACAGTGGTAGTAATCTATCATGCACTTTATCAAATTATCTATGAAACTTAAAATTGACTTTGCAGGCATTTGATTCGTGTAATAGCAACCTTTTTAACTCGGCAAACAAAGCCCAAACCCTCTACGACGAAATCAAGACATTGTAAAAAATAAATACAATGACAAACCTATCAAATATGATTTCAGGTTTGGGGGTGTTCCATTCTTCAATGAAGCATTGACCAAAGACCTTGACTTCTGGAGTGTTGCTGGTCAGATTGAGCAAAATCACGCTGTTGGAACTTTAACTTACACTATTGCTTCTTCGGATTACAAGAACCATTCTAGGAATGCTCTTTACCCTGGACCGGTAGAAATACATTTTTTATCATTGCTTTGTTTGCTTAATTGAAAAAAAAAAATTTTCAGCCAGAGCTCCCTAAAGCCAGAGATTTCTACGTCAAGCCACAATTTATTTCCGAAGTGAATGGTCGCGTGGATGATGTAAAAGAACTTTTCTCTGATTTTGCTGCTGCTGTTGGGAAAAAAGTCGGAGATGACGTTCTTCTTGCTGCTGCTCAAGACGTTGTCAATTTTGAAGTCCTTATCGCAATGGCTTCTTGGCCGGATGATCTTTTGAGGTTTGTCAAGACTGAAATAGTTTTTTGTTGTTGTATTTTCAAACTTCAAAATAATGTTAGCAGTTAATCAAATTGACTTCAGAAACTACCAACAACAGTACAATCCATACAACGTTGCTAGTGCAACTAAGGCCTACGGAGCCATCAATTGGAAATCTTACATTGGGAAACTTTTCAACGGAGTAGTAAATGCTGATGCCACTGGTGACTATAACGTAAAACAAATACATTATATAGCAGTAGGCACACCAAAAAATATTACAGATTGTTGTCACAGAACCATCCTATTTTGCCTGGTTGAACAGTGTCTTTGCTGGCCAAACTGTCAGCCAAACTGCTATCGCCAACTACATGATTTCTGGACTTATAGCCGATGAGCAATTTTTTATCAATTCTCAAAACTCTAGACTGGCCTCTAAAATCAACTACACTCCATACGCATTGAGACACGGAAAGGGAATTGGAAGACATGGAAGAAGATATTACAAACAGATGGATCCTAATGGAGCTACGCAATTGTGCATGGATTTGCTAACTGCATACATGCCATATGGTACTGGATATGTGTACGTCAAGTCCAAAGACAGAAAGTACGACGTGCAAGGAGATGTCAAGAACCAGACTGATCTCATAATCAGTAACTTCCAGGTATTTTTAAAAATTATAATTAAACAGGTTTTTCTTTGTTTAAGAGTATGATTGATTCACTTCAATGGATGGACGACTTCAGCAAGAATAGGGCGCATAACAAGTCTGACAGCTTGGTTAAAAACTTTGGATGGCCGGAAACTCTTTTCGGCGACTTCAAGAACTTCAATGTTATCGACGCTTACCATCAAGATTATGCATCAATTATTGATATTTATCAAAAGGATAAGACCAACCTTTATGACATTTTTTCCGTTTTGAAAAAAGGAATGGAGGTCAGAGAATTCCTCAGAATTCTCACCGAGCCGGCAAATAGAGAAAATTTCCTTCAATCGCCAGCCATGGTTAATGCTTGGTACCAGCCAGAAAGAAACTCGATCACTTTCCCATACGCTGCATGGAATCCACCTTACTACAACTTTGACTATCCACAAGCATACAACTTTGCTGGACAAGGAGGAACTGGAGGACACGAGTTGACTCACGGATATGATGACGAAGGTGTTCAATTTGGATTCAATGGAGAACTAACAGACTGCTCCTGGAACAAGTGTGGATGGATGGACTCCAACTCATCTTCTGGTTTCATTGACATGGCTCAATGTGTTGTCACCCAATTCAGCACCCAATGTTGTCCGGAAAAAACTGGAAATGTTCACTGCGCAAACGGAGCTACAACCCAAGGGGAGAACATTGCTGATTTGGGAGGGCAACAAGCTGCGTACAGAGCATACCGACAATACGTAGCTACAACAAGAAAGGGTGTTGAAGAAGATAGACTTCCAGGATTAGAAAGTTACACTCCAAATCAAATCTTCTGGATTACTTATGGCTATTCTTGGTGCATGAAACAATCTGATACTAGCTTGGTTAATCAGGTACATTTTATTTTTTACGTTCTCCTTTCTACTGCATTAACATGCACTGCTTTAAAATAATAGTTTTTTCACGAGGGCGTTTAAATTTCAGCTGCTCACCAACCCACATTCACCAGCTAAGTGCAGAACAAATCAAGTCATGCAAGACATTCCTGAGTTTGGAAAAGATTTCGGATGCGCTCGCGGCAGTCCAATGTTCCCGGAACCATCCGGTAGATGCAAGGTCTGGGTGGGACAATGAACAGTAGCAAACATTTGACATTTAACTCTTGTTATTTTTCATTCTACCTCTCGCTGTTTTGTTCTTGTTTTGTTTTTAGATATGTATGCGTATGTTTTCTTCCAATTTCAAACTAGCCAAATAAAACATTCTTTCAATTCAATCATACAATGGGATAAAATTACTGAAAAACTTTTCCCGTTTTTTCAGTAGATGAAAGTGAAAAGTGAATAAAATAGGAAATCGATTGGTATGCCCTCTCAAAAGAAAGAATTGAAAGAACAAAAGAGAAGAGATTTTGAGGATTCAAAAAATATTATATCAGGAAAATAAAGACGGATTGAAAAGGTTTGCTTGTCTGTCTTCAAACCGTTTTATTCCCTGGATTACTTTCGCAACATTCGATATTCATCTTTGATCAACTTGATCTCTCGGTCTGTCTGGCCATGCAACATGCAATGCGCAGATATCTTTCTTATATATTCTCAGTTCGGAGCGCTGCAAACTCGCTCTCTTCGCACAGTGGTTTACGCGGCAACGTCGGTGACGAGAGAGTGCAGAAAACTGAGAGACCGTGGCCGATGTTTTGCTCTGATTTCTCTAAACCTCACTTCAAATGCATGCGCAATTCTTTGTTCGATTGGAGCGAGTTTTACCGAGTATATATGTATGACGCTATTCAAGTATGTCCGTCTGTTCGCTTTGAAAGGTCAGGGACAAGTTCAATCGGTTTTCACGTTTAACTCTTTTTTTTCTTTGTCGGTTATGTATTGTCGGTGAATGCATGATCAGCCGCGCTCCACTGGACTTTTGAATTTGCAAGTGTGCGGCGCGCCTTTTCGGCGGGAATATTCAAATTTGAGCTGGCACCAGTCGTTTGGCAATTTTTTTTATATTTGTTCGCTGCATATTTCTTTCATTTTTATTATTTAAAAAGTGATAATAATTTTTGTAAATTATTTATTGATTTCAGAAAACGCGCAAATAAGGAATACTGCTATTAAGAAGGGGTAACTGCGAAGTGTTGGTGAGTATTTTGCAACATATTGTAATTTAATTTATTTTTTGTTAATAAATATGACAAATTATGTGAATTTCTTAATTTATTAGGGAACAATGAAATAAAAAATTTTTAATTCGCGCCAATTTTGCAAGTGCGGCACGGTTTCGCTGAATTTTGCGGTGCTGATCATGCATTCACCGACTGTAAACTGTCAAGATTATGTTCCTATGATGTAGAACTTACAGAGATATTCATTTTGAACATCTCATTCAACAAAAATATTCATTCTGAGTAGTTATTTGCCAGCCCACGGCGTTTTGGAGGCTACGTTTTTGAATTATTTTCCAAAAGCGAATTTTCGCGTGCGCTACTCTACTCTCGCGTCCCTGCGTCTCCTCCGCAGAGACTTGTGTCGATTTACGATATTTTATTGTTGCTTTCTTACTTTTTTTTTTTTTTTTTGCTCATTTATTATTTTTTTTTGATTCTCATTAAAAAAAATTACCGTAAGTTCTCTAATAGAACGGCCGGCCGGTCTATTTTTCACTACCCTCCTAGGAGGGCCAGTCTATTTCAGGGGGCCGTTATATTATAGGGTTAGGCTTACTTTTCAATGAATTTGTATCAAATCTTAAGGATTTCCCATAAAAACTACACAAATGTATGACAAAACAAATTTAGAAATCGGTCAATACTCGGTAAACGCCTGTAACTGTTACGCAGATCTAAGAGGCTATAGCAGCTTTTGCGCATGACTTAGAGCTCCTTTCAGATTTTAAACAGCCTTTAAACCCAGTAGCAGATGTTATGCAGACATTGAAGGCTGCAACACCTGTTAAGCAGATCTTAAAAAGGCTGCAGATGTTACGCAGATCTTAAACGCGACACGCGCCGCACCTGGCGACACAAAATCATTGGCACCGCCCGTCTGTTTTCTGCTTGTTATTTTCCGTTTTTTCGTCGGTATTTTTCTTTTTTTTTTGCAATTTTTAATTTTTTTTACTCCGTGGTAAATTAAAAGATGAAAAAAGACATTCTCGTCACGAATTCCACATTATATAATGGATTCGTGACGGAGTGACATTTCACGTGAAACTGTGAGACGAAACATCTCTTAATTTCTTCAGTTATTTCTTCATTTTTTCGAATAATAACGTGATTGTCACTCCGCCACGAATCCATTATAGCGCAAAATAATTTTTTTTTCTTCCTTTTTTTCAAATAAAAACGCGTTTTGCGTCTTTTTGTTTTCACATTTTTATGTTTTTCGGTAACGTGGAAGGTTAATTTATTTTCAAAAAATATTTTCGAGGAAAAAAAAAGAAAATGTGATTAATAAATAATAAGAAAATGTTTTTTGCGCGAATATTTAAATAGATACAAGCCTACTGGCTTCGTCGCCACTCTTTTTCTCTTGTTTCACTCTTCATCATTCATGTGTAAGCACTCTGTTCTGCTGGGATTTCTGTCCTCTGTGGCTCAGTTGGTAGTGCGCGTGATTACAAATCCAAATGTCGCGGGTCCGTGTTTTGCCCAATTCAAAAAAACTTCTTTATTTTTCGTTTTTTGTGCGGTTTCGCATCGCTTTTGATTTGTTTCATATATTAATCTCATTCTGCATTTATTTTTTGTCCGGAAAGTTCATGGAAGCATGTGTGATACTTTTCAAATATGTGACCGGAGGGAGCTGGGTGGAAGCTTGCTTTGTGACGGAATTTTTTGTGATTTAAAGTCTAAAGGCTTTTTCAGTGTTTAATCGGCTCCCAGTAACCTTTTCTTATCTTTTTAGAATCACATTTAGACTTTTAATTACAAAAAAATCCCCCCGCTAAGCACGCTTCCGCCCAGCTCCCTCCGGTCGCCCTTTTGAAAAGTGTCACACATGCTTTCGGCGCATTGCCGCTGAACTTACCGTGCATTGATAAATGCTCAGAAACGCATATTCAAAGCGTGAACAACAAAAACAATAAGTGAAAAAACAATTTTTTCTCTAATTGACCTGAAATTTTGATAAATTATGTAAAAAATTCTCAAGTTTTGGACGGAAATCAATATTTCAGTGTTGAGCATTTTTGCGATTCAAATGAACCCGCGCGCCACCGATGACGCGCCGCGTTTTCTATAACCGTCTAGCTTCTCTCTCTCTCTCGCGCTCTCTCTCTCTCTCTTTCCCGCAGAGCACCGAATAAATTCCTAATTTCCAGAGCAAAAGGGTAAAGACAGAGAACCCGTCGACCAACAACACCATCCACCACCCGCCACGTCACCGGCGCCCAGTCAACACCCGAGAAATCCCAAAATGCAGGCGGCACGAGTTCGCCTGCCAGTTGGAGTTTACAAGGAGTTTGAGGTTAACGTAAGTTGTTTGGACGGGCGTAAAGCTTAAAATAACAAAAATAAAAAATATATCGTTCAGCGCGGCTCCGAGGGTGAAGCATTGTTCCGTCAGGTGACGAGCGACTTGTCGATCGAAGAACGCGATTACTTTTCTCTCTGCTTCTACGACAAAGAGGAAGGCATCAGGCACTGGTTGTATAATGATAAGAAGATATTAAAGAAATTGAAAAGTTGGTTGCTTTTTTTTTTGGTTTTCTGATGATTCCCAGTTGATTTAAAAGCCCAAAACAAACTTTACAGACCTTCCCTAGGAGTTCTCTTTCGAGGTCAAATTCTACCCGACCACACCCACCACTATTGTCGACGATCACGCACGATACTACGTCTTCCTCCAACTCCGCCGTGACATTCTCACAGGACGCCTTCCAGCCACCGCCCACACTCATGTCCTTCACGGCTCTTTTGTTGTTGAGATGACAATAAAGTGTATTAAATGCTATTTATTTTTTTTTTAAATAAAAATAATAATTATAAAAGTATGTTTTATTTACTAATAGAAAAGAGAAAAGGAACGAAAAGCAAAGTGAAAGCAGTAGTAGCCCCTTAGTTGCGCAGCTTTTGAGCAGATCTTTAGCAGAAACCCATAGCGCGTAAATTAACAGTTGCGTAAGAGCTGCGTAAAAGTTGCCAAAGTCTGCGTAACAGTTGCAGGCATTTACCGAGTAAGTAACAATTGGAAAAATCTAACCAAATTATTGAAAAAAGTGTTAAATTCATTCCTATATGTGAGGGGCCGGTCTATTTTAGGGATGCCGCTCGATTTTAGCGGCCGTTCGAATATGAGGGCCGTTCTATCAGAGAATTTACGGTATGTCTTTGAAATGGTTGTTTTTTAGATTAATGTGATAATTTTTTTTGTTGGAAAATTGTTTTTAAGTCGGTTTTTTTCGTAAATAAAAACAGTTAATTTTAATTTAATTTAAATTCTGAAAAGCAAAATACGAAAATTGGGACTAAAAATGCGAAAAACGTTATATTTAGCCAAAAAAAAAACATATTTGGCAAGGCGCCAAAGATTTTTGGCAATACTCCAAGAGAAATATATGGAGGCGCAAAGAAAAACGCAAAAGTGCACCAGGGCGCGTTTGCACTTTCGTAGGGTCCAGCACGCCGTGCAGCCCGGTCGGCCCGGATGGCAAGTATGACTCCGTGCATGTTCTATTCCGTTGTACTCAGGGAATTTTCGGCGAATCGCCGTGCAAATCGGCGCGACTGCCGAATTGTTACCTATTGACCCGTTTCTAAATTTTTTTTGTCATACATTTGTGTCGTTTTTATGGAAAATCCTCAAGATTTGATACAAATTTAAAGACATTGAAAAGTAAACCCAACCCTATAATATAACGGCCCCCTAAAATAGACCGGCCGACCGTTCTATTAACTGAATTGAAACAAATCTCAAAACAAAAAAACCATTACCAATGCCTTACTCGTTTCGTTATTATTGTACTTCTTCTCATACCAATACGACAAATCCAAAATCAATATTACAGTCAACGAAATGACGAGCTCACCAATCCACGAAAACATCATTCCAGTGCCGATAGATACGTCAGAAACACTGATAAAACTCCAGGCAGTCTCCCTAAAACAAGGAGGTACGATAAAACAAAACGAAAACAAAACAAAATTAAATTTACCTACAGAGATGGGTGACAAAACGTTGGCGCCGGATAATTTGCTGGTAGCCGTCATCGCCAGACTCAAAAAGATGCTTCACGAGAAGCGAGCGATCAACGCCGACTGGAGGGCCCAACAAGACCGGTTGGCTGAAAAACCCGAGAAATTGGTCGAAAAGGTAGTACGCCCTGCCCCAGACACAACCCCAATATGCGCGGCTTTCAACAACATGGTGAAAGCGCTCGTGTCGGAAATAAAAATGGCCACTACATCCGCAACGAAATCAAAAGAATCTGCGGAAACCCTGGCTAAAGAGGTAGAAAAACTCGCACTGATCGTCGAGCAGCAACAACAAAAAATCCAACAGCTCGCCGATGTCGTCCGAAATTGCAGCCTGAGCAATCAACGAAATTCTAGAACGGACGATAATTTACCACACAAGCGAGCGAAACTCGACAAGGGAGTCAACACCTACCTGAAATCTTGCTACATATGTAGGAAAGACCACTCCGCAGAGGAGTGTACCCACGGCGTGTTGAAGAGTACATCGTGAAAATGCGTTCCACTGCTCACATAGATTGGAGGAAACGCGGTTGTTACAGATTTGAAACGGTTTAGATTTTCAAAAACGAGGCGCTGGCGGAACACGTTTTCTGCATAAAATAAATAGGGAAATATTGTTTAAATATTTAGAATCATGCAAAAGATATGAACCCATAAGAAAAAAATATATAAAAAATTGCTGCGGCACCGCAATAACGACGTTTTGAATACGCCATTTCGCGCTCTTTTTTCTCGAGTGACGTGGCAACTTTCCCGCGAAATTTAAATTTTAATTTTCATGTACCTTTCAACACCCCGTGTGTACCATGTATTATAAATTCAATAGTCTTGCCGGCTACAGTAAGCAGTGGCGCGAAACATCGAGGCTCCGCCCCATCAGGTCATTTCAACTGAATTCAACTGAATTCAACTGAACGTAGATCAAAAAATGTGAGCGGGTGTGGGATAATAGACGCAGACATGTGTCGCTATGTCTGCGTCTATTATAAAACTTTCGCGGGCGCATGTGGTAGCCGGCAAGAATATTGAATTGATATTATGGATTCGTGAATGAGCGACAAAACGCGGTGAATTTTTGGGGCAAAAGTTGGCTGGTCTCGACACGAAGGCAAAAAAACGAGTTTTTATTAAACACAAAAGAAGAAAAAATATTTTTCGCGCTAACCGTAGTCTGTCAAAGTCGTGGCGAGACCAGCCAACTTTTGCCCCAAAAATTCACCGCGTTTTGTCGCTCATTCACGAATCCATAATAACACAGAGATGGTGAGACCCGGCACAAGGCCATGATCGGCAGAAAAAGATGCACGAGGTGCACAAGACAAGCCCTAGAAAACCACAATTGCGTATACCCAAAGGGTAGGAAATGTTTACACTGTGGTGGACAGCCCCCTCAGCGCAATGGAAATGGCGCCCCCCAGCGGATGGTCCAAAACATTCTGCGGATGGTTTATTGACCAAAAAACCGTTTTAGAATAGCGGACAGACGATAAAAAGCTTATCGCAACAGTTAGAAACTGTTTAAAAAAGACAGAATTGGGAAATTTTGAAAACTGAGCGAGCTGTGAGTTTGAGCACCCTCTCGCGAGAAAATGGTATATGGAAAAAAATGTCGTTAGCTGAGGGGCTGTGTGGTGGAGAACACCTGAACGCGTTATGCACCACCAGGTACCCAAAAATATCTACCGAAAAACAAGAGGTATTTAACACCTAAAAATGTAATTAATCAATCAAAACAATACTATTCAGGCAATATACACGAGAGTCATGCAATTGACAATCCCGTCCACGGATGGACCAGAGGGACAATCCAAACAACAATAGTGACCCGAGGAAAAAGGAAAAGAATATTTATTCTTCTTCATTTTTTTTTGCATTTCACAGCCGCCCTCTTCTTCTATACTCGAATGCGTTCTCGTCTCTCCAATTGCCAAACAACATACGATAAGTACGGTTCTAAAGTCATTTTCCTTCCCTCCGTCTTCTTTTTTTTCCAATTGTGAAAACTAAAGATGTTTCTAACAATCTTGTTGTGTTCAAAACTAATAAAAAATGATATAATTAAAAAATCTTTATTCGATATACTCGGTGTAAAACGCTGATAACTCGCTCCAATCGAACAAAGAATTTCGCATGCATTTGGAGTGAGGTTTAAAGAAATCAGAGCAAAACATCGGCCACGGCTCTCTCAATTTTCTGCACTCTTTCGTCGCCAACGTGGCGGCGTCTACCACTGTGCGAAGGGAGCGCGTTTGCAGCGCTTCGTACTGAGAATATAATAACACTATAGTTAGCACGGGGTAATGGCGACTGCCTTTTTTCAAACGATTTTTTGGCGCGAGAACACGCGCGACGCTCTTGTCTTCTCCGTCTCGTCTCTTTTTTCTCTCGTCTTCTCCGTCTCGTCTCTTTTCTAAATGTTTGCATTGGTACAGTGCCCAAAATTTTTGCCGTCGAATGCGGCGCGTGTTATCAATGGAGCATGTTTTCACCAGGGCACTCGCCATTACCCCGTGAGTTAGGGACCGCAATGTGTTTTCTAAAACTGAAAATTTCCGAATATTTTTGGTTGGAATGTGGTTTTTGGCTTGATATGAGTACGCTGTCAAATTATTATCAAAAATTGTTCGGTAATTCTCGAGTTATACCTGGGGATTGCAATGTGTTTTCTATTAGGTTGGCAAGAAAGTTTTTGTTATGTTTTGAAAAAGTGTTTTGAAATCAGTTCGCTCACGTTTTCGTTTTCAGCAGTGACTTTGTTGTTTTCGCCACATGTGGTCTTGGCGTTATCGTGGATGTAGTGCACTCTGGGGCATTTGAGCGGTGAGAGATTGATCTCGGCCCTGACCTTTTGCAGTTAGGCAGAGAAGTACTCGACCGTGATATTTTTGCCTTTGTCCAGAAGTTCCCAGTGGTGCACGTCATGGACAGACCACCATACAGACAACCCAGAGGGGGAAGCATCGTCAAGGAAGAAGTCCTTGTTCTCGAATTTTCCGAACCAAATGCGAATTGTATTTTCATAACGGGCCTCGGCCTTATGGTACGTCCGAAGTAAAAAAAAAACGCAAAAAAAGACGAAAAAAGGAGTCCAAAGTATCTTTGTTTTTGCGTCTTTTTTCTCTACAGTATACCGTAGAACCTGCAGATCAAACAAAAAAAACAACTAAAACATGTTTCAAAAAATCAAAAATGTAAACAAACATGTGAAATTCAAATTATTTGCTTCGCGCGTCGCTAAGATGTGCAGGTTTGGCGGGATACTGTAGAGAAAAAAGACGCAAAAACAAAGTTACTTTTGACGCCTTTTTTCGTCTTTTTTTGCGCTTTTTTTTTACTTTGGACGTACCATTATAAAATGGCACCAAACGGCGATGAACCTCCGACACTTTCAAGTTGGATAGAAACAAAACGAGAATGACATGTCGTAGGGTGATTTCGATCAGTACGGAAATGGTCCATGGGGTTTGAGAGAGAGAGAGAAGCAGTCTCAGCAAAAACCCGCAACTCTACCGCAAAGTTACTGCAACTTCTCATCTCTGACAGTACAAGAGCTGCGTAAAGTCTGTGTAAAGATTACATAAAGTTAGCATAGTTCACGAAAATTCACTGAATTATTGTGTAAACCTTGCGAGATTCACTAAAATTGCGCGTTCATGGTGGATAGTTTGCGTGACAATTGCAAATATTCAAAGTTTGCGTAAAAGTTGTGGGTTTTTGCTGAGAGTAGGGGAAAGTGTATTTCATTGCCAAAAAGGTAGGTCTCTTATACTTACTTACTTAGTTACTTAGTCGATCCGTTCTTCGATCACCTGATGTGGTCGCGGATCACAGCTTTCCAAGCCATTCGGTCCTTGGCGATTGTTGACCAGTGTGTTTCGAGATTTTCGTCATCAAATAATGATATTTCCTTCTGTAGGGAGTCGCACCATCTCATCCGTGGTCTTCCAACGGGTCGCTTCTCGCCTATGGGATACCATTCTTGCACAAGCCTCGTCCATCTGTCATCGTTTCTTCGCATTATGTGTCCGGCCCATCCAAGCTTCTTTTTCTTGATGACTAGTAGGGGATCTTGGACCTCCGATTGTGCTCGGATATCTTCCCTGTGCAGATTCCTCTGACGTTGTTCCGATAATGAGATTCCGACTAATCGTCTTTCTAATGCTGCGTGGGTCACTCTGACTCTTTCGGAAAGTGCCTGCGTAAAGGTCCAGACTTCAGAGCCATACGTGAGAGCCGGTAAAACGATGGAATCGAAGAGTTGAGCTCGGATTCGCGGGCAAGACAGGGCATCCGTGGTGTTCTTGATGTTGTTGAACGCAACCCATGCTGCTCGGCGTCTTCGGTGAAGTTCCGGCTCCAGTTCGTTGTTATGATTGAGTAGCCTACCGAGATAGACGTATTCATTGACCTTTTCAATGCAGGTAGTAACGTTGTTAAGCGTTACGTTGATCGGGCTTTGGCTGGCAAATTTGTTTCTCATAACTTTGGTCTTGTTAGTATTCATTCGGAGTCCTACTTTTCCACACATCTCAACCAATTCTTAAATCATTAGGCTTGCCGCCTTGGGGTTGCTGGCGACCAGAACGATGTCGTCGGCGAATCTCAAGTGCGTGAGATTTTGGCCATTGATTCGTATTCCGGAAAAGAGTTTGGCTTTGTCGTTCTCGTCGTCTTCGTCTCCTCTCAGGTGCTGCCATGACATCTTGTTGAAGACGCTCTCCAGACATGCTGAGAAAAGGTTGGGCGAGATGGGATCTTTCTGGCGAACTCCTCTTGTGATCGGAATTTCGATTTTCTTGTGGAATGGTGTGATGGTGGTTGTGCAGTTGGTGTAGCACTGTTGTAGTAGGGCAATATAGGCAGGCTGGACGCCTTGACTTTTCAGGCTTTCCCAGATTGCCTGTGGTTCAACACTGTCGAAGGCTTTGTGGAAGTCTATGAAGACAAGTGTGAGTGGTTGCTGGTACTCGCGTCCAACTTCGAGTATGCGCTGTATTGAGTGGATGTGGTCGATCGTAGAGAATGATCGGCGGAATCCTGCTTGCTCGACTGGTTGGGCCTCCTCGAGTGTGGTCCGTATTCTATTCAGCACACATTTTGTGAATGCCTTGTAGAGCACGGGGAGGAGGCAGATAGGCCTATAGTTCTCCAAATCTTCTTTGTCCCCTTTCTTGAAGATCAGGGTGGTGTTAGAAGTTTTCCATTTTTCCGGAACTTTCCCGCTCTGCAGGTACTTAGTGAATCTGTCCGTTAGGAGGAAGATGACGTTGTCGTGACAGCTTTTGAGGAAGTCGGCAGTGATTTTGTCGTCTCCAGCTGCTTTTCCGTTCGGGAATGAGCGAAAGGCAGCGCGAACTTTTTCTGGAAGAAACGGTGGTGGAATTTCCATTCCGATGGGTGATGCAATCACGGGAGGTCCTCGGTTACTTCTGAAGAGTTTCGAGTAGAACTGTTGGATCTCCTTCTCCATCTCGGTCCGAGAAGTGATTCTTGTGCCGCTTGTTGAGGATTTGAGGCAAGGGATGAAGGTCTTGTATTCTTGTATGTCCCTTGCGACTTTCTTCATACTTTTCTTGTTCTGTGCGGCTTGCAGTAGGCGGTCTTTGACGAATTCTTCATGGTCTTTCTTGACGGCTTCTCGACATTCATTTGACAGTGACTTGAAGTTGGGGTCCGATCTGTCCATAAAACGTCGTTTGGTGAGAAGCTGCCGAGTAGTTCCCGAAAGTCTGTTGGTGGAGTGATTGGATGGCTGAGTGACTGCTTGATCTTGGAGTTCCTTGAGCATTGCGATGAGGTTGATATAGTCCAGATCGATGTCAGCGCTCGGGGTGATTGTTGCAGTGGCTGTGATTGCGTGAGCAACAGCCGGGTCCAATACTCGTTTCGGGGGCTTTCTCCGTTTGACCTGCTCGAATCTTGCGATCTTGGTGTTGAAGTGCAGGTTTCCACGGAGCAGACGATGATCGCTTCCGGTTGTGATCGATGGGACGACCGAGACATCAGTGACAAACTTTCCATTGGCCAGGATGTGATCAATTTCATGTTTGTGTAACTTGTTGGGACTGATGTGGGTCCAGCGTCTATTTGATGGCTTTCCGAATTGTGAGTTCATGGGCCATAGGCGGTTCGATTCACAAAGGGTTGCGAGTAGTTCGCCGCTTTCGTTGCGCGGTTCCATTGAGTGTGGTCCAATGAACCGTTCCGTGTGTGTTGCCTAGGACCCATTCGAGCGTTGAAGTCACCCACAACTAGCTTGTATCTACTGCGACAAGCAGTGTAGGCTTCTTCTAAGCTCTCATAGAAATCAGCTAACTCTTCCGGATCAGAGTCGGCAACTGGAGCATACACTTGGAAGACGGTGCAGCTCAGTCGCCGGTCTACTTGGAAGGTCAAGTAGGCGATCCTGTGGTTGAGAAATTTGATTTCTTGGATCTTCGGCAGGAGGGTGCTATTGACAATAAAGCCGACCCCTCCTGACACGGAAGTGGTGTTCCGTTTTCCTAAGAAAACTCCGATCCCGTCCCGATGCATCATGTGTATTTCAGCTGCTCTCTTCGTTTCCGACAGTCCGATAATGTCGTACTTGATCGTTTTTGTCTCCTCTAGCAGCTCTGCAAGTCGGTCATCGATGGCAACCGATCTGCAGTTGAACGTACACAATCTTTAGTCGATTCTTCTTGTTTTTGGCCGGGTGTTCTTGTTCCGTCCAGTGTGGCAGACGTTCGATACTCCGTGATTAGATCGCCTCTTCCGACATACTCTTGAATCTGCCGTAACAAGAGTAGAGGCCGGATGCGGAGGACTGAGGCAGTTTTTGGTGCTGTTCGTAGCGGGTATGCCTACTCTTCAACGGCCTGCTAAACCGAGGAATGTGCGCAGGGAGGAAGTATTCGACACTACATCCGACCTGAGCGAGACAGTGTGTAATGATTAGCCACTTGAATCTTTGCCGGGGTGACGAAATCCGCCGGAGTTGAAGAAAAGATCCAAGTTTTGATCTTCTACGCCACGGAGAGGCTCATTACGTGTAGAAGGAATAAAACTGTTCGGAATAAAACTGTAGCGTTTTGGAACTAAATTAGCAATGGAGCGCGATTGCATTGTTTGCTCATTCAAATATTGGAATTTCTCATGCGCGTGCTTTTTTCAACAGTTTTATATTTGAGCTATTCATCAAAAATTGTTTGTTTTGTTGTTTTTTTTTAATAAACTTTTATCATTTTTTTTTCTCGGTCCGCCTTGACAACCAAGCAATGCAATCGCGCTCCATTGCTAATTTAGTTCCAAAACGCCACAGTTTTATTCCGAACAGTTTTATTCCAAAACATTTTTATTTTGCTACAGTTCTTTACCAAACAGTTCTATTCCGAACGGTTCTATTGCGAAGAAAGTTCTATACCGCTGCAGTTCTATTGCACTTCAGTTCTATTCCGAGGTAGCACCGTGAATCTGCTGTGACTCGGCTGTGACTCCCACTTTTCGCGGCGAGACCACAGCCGAGTTGTGCGCTCCGCTCTGACTGGTTATCGGGGGTACGACAGAATAGAAATAGGCGAAATAGAAATGCTACAAAACACGGCACCCCAGCCTTCCAAAATTTTTTCTGGTTGGCGCATTTCGCGTGCACTGGCACGCCATGGTCGTACGGCCGTGTAATCCACGTGGACAATGTGATTTGCGCAATAGCAGAATTTTTTTCCATTTTTATTTGATTTTTAAATATTTTTCACAAATTTTTAGGCATAACTATTCTGAAAATGAATAAAAATTGATAATTTATTAATTTCTATCTTTTTATTATGTGATTGCTCAATATTTTATCGTAGAAATCGTAGATGTTTTTCAAACCCCTAAGGCTCGGCCATTTCTGAATTATTGTTGACGTCCAAGTGCTCGAAATGTTCGCAAGAAACTCCTCTATCAGCGAATGATATTCATTTTTCAAAAATACAATTATTCGAGTGAAACAATGCAAAAAACTGATTTTTCAGTACAAAATTACATTCGCCGCTGGCGAATGATGCAAGCGCGCACCACTGCGAAATTGCTGGCGCATTGGAAGGAGGGGGAGCCGTGCAAAATAGAAATGCTACAAAAAAGAACTGGAAAAAATAGAACTGAGCGAAATAGAAATGCTACTAAATAGAACGGCTACAAAATAGAAATGAGCGAAATAGAAATGCTACAAAATAGAACAAATTTTGGCGATGGAGCGCGTTTGCATTATTTTTTCAATTGCTCAGTTTTTCGCCGATTTTCCATTTTTTTTTCTGAAACTGCATTGATTTTATACCTTTCTTCATTTTCGATGTTGTTAAGTGCGTAAAATATCTGAAAATTACTGGAAAATCCTATAATAATCGGAAAATTCGAAGAATAATGCAAACGCGCTCCATCGCACCGATTTCTATTTCGCCCATTTCTATTTTGTTACATTTATATTATCAATTCAATACTCTTGCCGGCTACAGTAAGCAGTGGCGCGAAACATCGAGGCTCCGCCCCATCAGGTCTTTTCAACTGAATTCAACTGAATTCAACTGAACGTAGATCAAAAAATGTGAGCGGGTGTGTTGCCACAGACATGTGTCGCTATGTCACGGCGTTTTTTTCACTACCTGCTGTAGAAAATTTGCTCGCGAAACAGCCACCAATCAGCGTGAAAAGTAGGCGGAGAAAGGGGCGTGGTTTGCAAAAACTCCGCGCAGTTTTTCATTTTACATTTTTGAGTCTCTGTTGTCAACATTTTTGAGTCTGTTGTGAACATTTTTGAGTGTCTGTAGTGAAAATTTTAAGTCTCTGCTGTGAATAAACAATTGAACTTTATTGATAAAATAATAAAATAATTAATTGAACAATAAAATTGCATAATTATTTATAAATACAATTTAAAATAACCAGAATCAATACAAAAACAAGTATACCGAGGCTGAAATGACTGATAAATAGACAGAAGAATACAAATTCAGGGGTCATATATAAGAAGTAATAAAAATAAATTTAAAAAATACAAAAAATGGTGAGAAAATGCGATGAAAACCCTGATCGGTCTGAAATCTTGGAGCAAAATATTCAAAACACAAGCCGGAAAGGAGGAAATTGACTGGAACATTGAATGAAAAAAATTATTTGACAATTTTCTTTGTCAGTTTTTCCGTTTTAAAATTTTTAAAGCAAATTCGTGAAGATTTAGGACACTATTTTACAGTTTTTCATTTATAGAAAGGCAGTTGCCTCACAGGCATTTCATTTGTTGTATTTTTTTAGAAAAATTATGGTTGTCAAACGACTGATTCGAATAATTACCGTGGCTGAATGAGATTCGTAAACTGCCTCAAAAGATTCGTAAAATATCTCATGAGATACGTAAATTTCCTCGTGAAACCTCGTGAGAATTCACAAATATCATGAGATATTGCAAATCTCAAGTGGTCATTTACGAATCTCACGAGATAAATATTTTACGAATTTTTTGAGCCAGTTCACGAATCTTATCCATCCACGATGGTTATCCGAGTCGGTAGTCTGATCTATTACAGACCGATCGATGTTTTTTTTTTCACATTTTTACCAAATTTTGATTTTAAATAAATAAAAAAAACTTAATTTTCATGTGAACTGCTGATTTTGTCCATGGACACAATGTCGATTGTTCAGCCGTCTTCGCGCTCCGCATTCTTGAAGAATTTCCCTTATTTGCAATTGTATTCTGAAATTAAAAAATTTATATTTTATTTTAGCTAAATTTAAAAACAAAAAAATGGAGAAAGAGAAAAAAAAAACGAAAAAATAGACGGATAAATTAATTTCAAAATTAATCTCAGCGTTTACGTTTTTTTTTCTTGGCCGATGAGAATCCTCGGCCCCCAGCCCCCTCAGTTTTAAAAAGTTTTTCAGCCTTAATGAAAGTTTTTTTCGCTATAAAAAGGTGCGCAAAATGTAGGAAATTTAATTTTGAACAATCGTATCAGAAAACATTTGAGGTCGAACAGAAAAATTTTGAGAAAATCGGAAAAAACAGCGTTTGGTCGCCAATACGACATGGCCGTGGCCTGGAAAACTCCGCTACTGGTAGTGAAAAAAACGCCGTGCTATGTCTGCGTCTATTATAAAACTTTCGCGGGCGCATGTGGTAGCCGGCAAGAATATTGAATTGATAATATTTCGCGCTGTTCTGCTCCGCTCAATTCTATTTTGTAGCCGTTCTATTTTTTCCAGTTCTTTTTTGTAGCAATTCTATTTTGTAGCATTTCTGTTTCGCCTATTTCTATTCTGTCGTACCCCCGGTAATCGCGACGCAGTAATAGAACTGTCTGCACGCAATGAACACGAGTCGATCTAAAAGGCCAATACTCAGTGGGTCCCGGATCTTTGGGTCCCAGACTCTTTGGGTACGATTGCTCTTTGGGTACGGCTACTCTTTGGGTACCAAATTTGGGTACGGTTTCTTTGGGTACGATGGATCTTTGGGTACGGTATCTTTGGGTACGATGGATCTTTGGGTACGACTACTCTTTGGGTACCACATTTGGGTACGGTATCTTTGGGTACGGTATATTTGGGTCCGATGGATCTTTGGGTACGACTACTCTTTGGATACTAAATTTGAGTACGGTATCTTTTGGTACGGTATCTTTGAGTACGACTGCTCTTCGACCCATGTGCGCAGAATTCGAGTGCGGTATGTTCCATAAAGCAAGTATTCCAGATCGAGAATGAAAGCGGTAAGTTGCTTTCCGGGGGTGAACTTAATTGTGTAATTAGATTAATTGCTGTATAAATACTGCGTAAGTGTCTTTCTGGTTAGTGAAAAGGGAAACGTCCTGAGGGGTGTCGCCTGGCACTCGTGGGTGGGAAACTTACTAATAGTTCTTAAATATACTCGGGGCGAATGCATCATCAGCCTCGCTCTACGGCACTTTTCAATTTTCAACTGTGTAGTGCGCCTGTTTTGAAGCGAAAAATCAAATTTTACCTGCAATTCGTCGTGGATACGTCTGTTTCCGTTAAAAAAAAGTATAAAAAATAGAATTCGAGTTAATCTTGCCAGTGCAACACTGTTTTACAGGCATTTTGCAGTAGAGCGATGTTGATGATGTATTCGCCGACTATATATATGGAAATTTTGAATTAGTATATTCTTTGTTTGTGTGTCTCGCTCCATAAAACTCCACAAAACTTGATCCCGAAACCTTTTGGTTAACGTTCAAACATGTTAGCGGCTTTACCACAATGGCCGCGAAAACTTTAGTGAGTTAAAGAAATGGAATATTTGCTACTACTATCTTTCTTATATAGAAAATTTTAGATTGGTCTGTATTTTTTTGTGTGTCTTTAACAAGAGATTGCATTCAACAAAACTCGAACCAGTGACTCAGGTAACGAGTCAAACTTTGCTGGGCAACTTTCAAACTTTTTTAAACCTTTTGAAGAAAAAAGGGGAAGTTGAAACTTTTCTGAGCCGTTTTCAATCTTTTTGTCGTCGAAATTGATGTAAACTTTTTAAAACTATTTAATACATATTCAAACCTTTTCAAACTTTTTCAAACTGTAAGTTTCCCATCCACGAGTGCCAGGCGACACCCCTCCGGACCAGGCTTTCTCGGAAATAGAAATTTGTCTTCCGAGTTCCGTCGGAAATTTCCGATGTTTTAATTTTCTCTTCCGATGTTCCGTCGGAATTCCGAAATTTCAAATACTCGTTCCGATTTCCGTCGGAATTCCGACTTCCGACGGAATTTCGATTTCCGATCGGAAAAATCGGAAATGAAGATGAATAGGCCCATAAAATCTTAAATTATCCACAAAAAAGTTTAAAAAATTGAGGAAAAATACGTAGACTCGTGTTTTGAATAGGAAATTTGTGTCACGGACATGGTCGAATTTTTTCAAAAAAAAAAAAAAAAAAAGATTTTTCGTACCAAATATCGGCAGAAAAACATGTTTTTTCCGACATTGGAAAAAAAAATTATTTCCGACGGAAACAAAATTATTTTCGGAAATAATTTTGTCTCGGAACGGAATCGGAATTTTTTTCGGGAATTCCGAACATCGGAATTCCGAGTTTTCGGATATTTCCGAGAAAGCCTGCTCCGGACATTTCCCTTTTCAGTAACCAGCAAGACACTTACGCAGTATTTATACAGCAATTAATCTAGTTACACAATGAAGTTCACGCCCGGAAAGCAACTTACCGCTTTCATTCTCGATCTGGAATACTTGCTTTATGGAACATACCGCACTCGAATTCTGCGCACATGGGTCGAAGAGCAATCGTACTCAAAGATACCGTACCGAAAGATACCGTACTCAAATTTAGTATCCAAAGAGTAGTCGTACCCAAAGATCCATCGGACCCAAATATACCGTACCCAAAGATACCGTACCCAAATGTGGTACCCAAAGAGTAGTCGTACCCAAAGAGTAGTCGTACCCAAAGATACCGTACCCAAAGATCCATCGTACCCAAAGAAACCGTACCCAAATTTGGTACCCAAAGAGTAGCCGTACCCAAAGAGCAATCGTACCCAAAGATACCGTACCCAAAATTGGTACCCAAAGAGTAGCCGTACCCAAAGATCCATCGTACCCAAAGAGTCTGGGACCCAAAGATCCGGGACCCACTGAGTATCAACCCAAAAGAATTTAACCTGGACTTGCTTAGGAATAAATGGCCAATACTCAGTGGGTCCCGGATCTTTGGGTCCCAGACTCTTTGGGTACGATGGATCTTTGGGTACGGCTACTCTTTGGGTACCAATTTTGGGTACGGTATCTTTGGGTACGATTGCTCTTTGGGTACGGCTACTCTTTGGGTACCAAATTTGGGTACGGTTTCTTTGGGTACGATGGATCTTTGGGTACGGTATCTTTGGGTACGATGGATCTTTGGATACTAAATCTGAGTACGGTATCTTTCGGTACGGTATCTTTGAGTACGATTGCTCTTTGACCACGGAGTAATGGCGACTGCCTTTTTTTCAAACGACTTTTTTTTGGCGCGACAACACGCGCGACGCTCTCGTCTTCTCCGTCTCGTCTCTTTTTTCGCTCGTCTTCTCCGTCTCGTCTCTTTTCTAAATGTTTGCATTGGCACAGTGCCTAAAATTTTTGCCGTCGAATGCGGCGCGTGCGCGTGCGCGTGTTATCAATGGAGCACGTTTGCACCAGGTCACTCGCCATTACTCCGTGTTTGACCCATGTGCGCAGAATTCGAGTGCGGTATGTTCCATAAAGCAAGTATTCCAGATCGAGAATGAAAGCGGTAAGTTGCTTTCCGGGCGTAAACTTCATTGTGTAACTAGATTAATTGCTGTATAAATACTGCGTAAGTGCTGGTTACTGAAAAGGAAAATGTCCGGAGCAGGCTTTCTCGGAAATTTCCGAAAACTCGGAATTCCGATGTTCGGAATTCCCGAAAAAAATTCCGATTCCGTTCCGAGACAAAATTATTTCCGAAAATAATTTTGTTTCCGTCGGAAATAATTTTTTTTTCCAATGTCGGAAAAAACATATTTTTCTGCCGATATTTGGTACGAAAAATCTTTCTTTTTTTTTTTTTTTTTTGAAAAAATTCGACCATCTCCGTGACACAAATTTCCTATCCAAAACACGAGTCTACGTATTTTTCCTCAATTTTTTAAATTTTTTTGTGGATAATTTAAGATTTTATGGGCCTATTCAGGTTCATTTCCGATTTTTCCGATCGGAAATCGAAATTCCGTCGGAATTCCGACGGAAACCGGAACGAGTGTTTGAAATTTCGGAATTCCAACGGAACATCGAAAGAGAAAATTAAAACATCGGAAATTTCCGACGGAACTCGGAAGACAAATTTCTATTTCCGAGAAAGCCTGGTCCGGAGGGGTGTCGCCTGGCACTCGTGGATGGGAAACTTACAGTTTGAAAAAGTTTGAAAAGGTTTGAATATGTATTAAAAAGTTTTAAAAAGTTTACATCAATTTCGACGACAAAAAGATTGAAAACGGCTCAGAAAAGTTTCAACTTCCCCTTTTTTCTTCCAAAGGTTTAAAAAAGTTTGAAAGTTGCCCAGCAAAGTTTGACTCGTTACCTGAGTCACTGGTTCGAGTTTTGTTGAATGCAATCTCTTGTTAAAGACACACAAAAAAATACAGACCAATCTAAAATCATCCTTATATATAAAATTCCGTTTGGGTTTGTAACTGAGGATCTTTGTGTGTCTGTGTCAAAGGCGCATGGCGGCACAGGTGGTGGGAGATAATGCCAAAACGGATCCGAAACGGATGGGACGTGGATTGGATCCATATATGATCCGATATAGATCCACGCGCCCCCGTGGAGGGAGCGTGGATTGTTTTGGCGTGGGTCGCCGTGGATCCACGCCGGCGTGGAATATATATGGAGGGCGCGTGGATCCGTGGGAGAATGGAAACATATCGGATCTTATATGGATCCACGTGTCCCTCGTGGAGGGAGCGTGGAATTTTTTTGACGTTATGGAGAATGGATCCGCGTTCATCTGAAGCAGGGCGCGTGGATGTCAGGCTCTATTAGAAGAGCAGGCAACTTGGTAATTGACCATTGTAGCCCCCCTAGCTGATATCGACCACCAAGGATCGGCTTAGCACAGGTTGATTTTGGTCCGATTTACTCAGTGGTTTGTAAAAAAACCTGGCAGTTATCCTGGTATATGAGTGAACTAGTATAATAACTAGTATAGAATTGAGTCGAAATAGAACTTGACGCGAAACAGAACCGCGTGGAATAGAACTGTTCGGAAATGAAACTGTTCCGAAATAGAACCGCGTGAAATAGAACTGTTCGGAAATAGAACTGTTCCGAAATAGAACCGCGTGAAATATAACCCAGTCAATAAATCGAAAACAGGTCACGCCACTGATTGTGAGTGGAACTCTTTCTGTTTGGCTATTTATTCAATAGTCTTCACCCAATTGTGCTAAAACGCGCTAAAACTATGTACAGTTCTATTTCACACGGTTCTATTTCGCGTCAAGTTCTATTTCACACGGTTCTATTTTGAAAAGGTTCTATTTCGAGGTAGCGCCTATTTATCAGATAGAAGCGAAAATCGACCGACATCGAAAAGCAATCCCAATTAATTGAAGCATCTAATAGAAGTGCACCATTCATAGCTCTTTCTACCATTTTTGTCGCTTTCGAAATAAGGAAAAGCTTCGAATCAGAACTTTATCAAAACAGAACTGTCCCGAATCAGAACCGTTTTCTTTCCAAATGGATACGTGTCAAAAGTGTTGTATAATAATAAGCTAAATCAAATTCTCCAGTACAGAACAAGTATTTGTAATACCGTATTTACTCTATTTGTCCGGCATGCCGGCTTATTGTTTGAACCTACTGCTTGAATGCCGGCCAGTTAGAGTGAATACCACATAATTCATTTTCCACATTTGTGGCTCATAAAATCTTTTTTTTTTCTTTTCCAATTACGTTACTGATTTCACCTTTACCATAGTTCTAATTTGGAAACGTTTTGATTCGAGATAGTCGGGGGGACTACGATGGTGAGGGACTATACTTATATATACTGGGGTGGGGGCTTATATCCCACGGCAGGCATATGAAGTAAGTTTCGTGAAATTACGTCTTAAAATAATAAAATCCACGAAAAACTGGTGTCACCACGCTACGCCCCGCCCCTTTCCCGTGCAAAACATAAGGGCCGTCGAAACCCGTGAGGTGTCGGTCCACATGGGAAGGTATACCCGCCGCCTGCGCAAGTGTTGCAAGGTATGGGGTCAGAGAATTCTGAAGGGTGGGTGGGGAGCTCTGGATGAAGGCTCCGTGGCACGGTGCCACAGAGCTCACCGGCTATTTTTGGTCCTGGATACATGTGCTCATTGAGCATCTTGAGTGAAATCAAAAAATGGAAAATTCAGGAAGTCTAGAAAATATCCACGTCCCACCCACGTCCCATCCGTTTTTGATCCGTTTTCAGTCCACGCTCCCACGTCCGCATCCTATCCGTGGGAGCGTGGATCCTAATAGGATCCAAGGCTGTCACACGGCCGGGCCCGGCCGGCCGCGGCCTCGGCCCTTGCGTTAAAAACCTACAGAGGGTTTCCAAAGTGAATAATTCATAGAGAAATAATAAAAAAAAGGATGAAAAATCAAAAATTATACTAAAATAACGATAATCTTCATGAAATTTGTGAAAATGATAAAAAAGTTGAAAATTTTAAAAAAAAATTGGTTTTTTTTTCGATTGGGATAATTTGAGATAGGTATAATTCTTTCACAAGGGGAATTTTCATACTTTTGTGAGTATTTTTTGTGTTGTCAACTTTGTTCTAACTTTTTATGATTAGCAATAAAAATGATTTACATTTTTCAAAAACTTCTGGTTTAAATCTTGATTTTTTAAATGAAACAATGTTTTAAAAATGAAGATTATATTGTATCGTATTTATTACGTTTCAAAAATAAACGTGAGTAGTGGTTATCTTTTAAATTTATTGTCTAAACTTTTTCTGGCATGAAGAATTATGAAAAATCCGATTGTACCTGAAAAATCGCTATTTTTATATTTTTTTGTGTGTCGTAAAGGAGAGATTGAAAAATGGATAAAGGAAACAACTAAATACACAAAAATTTACAAAAACTGATTTCAAAAAAGTTTTTATTTGTATCTCAAAAACTAAAAATTCAAATTTTTTCATTTTTTGAATATATTTTTTATTTTTCACATTTTTACACATATTTCTGTAATTTAGAACCAATTTCCTTCACTTTTGTTCAGTTCAAATAGTATAGAACCTTTCTGTAGATGTTTAATGCTAGGGCCGAGGCCGCGGCCCGGCCGGCCGCGGCCGGCCGCGGCCCTTCACTGTGCGGCCCTCAGGGCCGCGGCCTTCCAGGGCCGCGGCTCGGCCGGCCGCGAGATTTGACAGCCTTGATAGGATCAAAATCGGATACATATAAAATTCCTATAAATTCCACGTCCCATCCGTTTCGGATCCGATATGGATTTGAAGCCTTCACCTGTGGGGGTTGAACTCAGCACCCGCGGCCAAATAAAAGATCGACGGGCAAGCGTGCTACCGCCTGCGCCTCACGGGACACGTGGCACAGGTTTTGCGCGATAGGCCTATAATAGGTTGAGGCCAAATATAGGCCTATTATAAGCTTATAATACGCCTATCGCGGGCGGCAGCGCCTACCCTCCTGTAATAAGCTTATCGCGGATGCGGTGTGCGGCGACCGCGGTAGGCCTATTTGTAGGTCTAGCGGCGTGACGTCAGGGCGACGCAAACGCGCTCGACGGCTACACTATCTCGGTAGAGACGCCAGCACTCATCAGAAAAAAAAACACTTTTTTTGTCCTAAATTAATTTTTTTCCGGCTCATTTCAGCTGTTTTTCGTTTTTCAGATTTTAAATATTTTTTATCTTTCAATAAATAGAAATATTCTTGTTTTTTTCCCTGTAATGGCGCATTCGCAAGGATTGACACTTCGCGATAAATTGTGAGACAATAATTATCTTCATTTCTTTTGCTATTCTTTTTATTTTTTGTTTAAAAAAGACATAATTTTGTTTACCAAAAGTGTCAATCTTCGCCAATATGTGATAAAGCCGGCCAAACTAGAAATACGTTGGTGGGCCGAGAAAGGGGTGTAAATAAAAATATTTTTATTTATTGTTGCACAATAAAAACGTGCACGCGTTCTTCTTACAAATATTTTTCTTCATTTCATATATAGTGGATTCGTGCGGAGTGACAATTTTTTCACGTTTTTATTCGAAAAATGAAGAAATAACTGAAGAAATGAAGAGATTTTTCGTCTCCCATTTTCACGTGAATTGTCACTCCGCCACGAATCCATTATATAATTATATAAATAATGGATTCGTTGCAGAGTGGCAATTTTTCACGTTTTTTTTTCAAAAAAAATGAAGAGATTTTTCGTCTCCCAGTTTCACGTGAAAACTCACTCCGTCACGAATCTATTATAAATAAATAAAATTCAAATTTCTCATTTTTCAGGCGGTACTGCAATCACGGATCGTGGATGTTCACGAGGAGCTGCGAAACGGACATGTAATGTAAGTATTATGTTTTGACAAAATTGCAAAATTTCCTGCATTGTCCGAAGAAAAAAAATCTTGGAATCCCATTTTTCCTATAATGGATTCGTGATGGAGTGGCATTTCACGTGAAACTGGGAGACGAAAAATCTCTTCATTTCTTCAGTTATTTCTCCATTATTTCGAATAAAAACGTGAATTCGAGTGTCACTCCGCCACGAATCTATTATACTGTCAAACGTTATGGAGTTATGCACGAAAGGGCGAAAAAAAACAGCAAAAACTGCGCAAAAACTTGGAAAATGCTCCGAATGACCTGAGATTTCCGGAAATAAGGACACAGATACTCCTGGATAGTGTGCGCTACCGGTAAAGATTTGACGACTTAACCGGTAAATTTGGCAAATTTTGTCGATTCTTTACCGGTAAATTTACCGAAAGATGGGTTCACCGGTAAAAAAATTTTCGATAACGCACACTACTACTGGATATGCTCAGAAAATTTTGGACCGAAATATCTATTTTAAAAAATATTGAATTTTTTCCGAACAATTTTGAAATCGATATTTTGTTCCAAAATCTTGTGGGCAAACATTTTTGTTCTTATTTCCCAAAATTTCAGATGAATCGGAGCATTTTCCGAGTTTTCTCGCAGTTTTTTTTGCCATTTTTTGTCATTTTGTGCATAACCCCATAACGTTTCACAGTATAATAGATTACAGAATACTACAGAAATTAGAAACTTTTCGCCGCCTAATAAGGCGTTTGGTCACTGGCAGTGTTCAGAACGCCGATTTCGATGGAAAATTACCGTCGAGATGTAGCCAGTACGCCGATTTTAGCAGCAATCGATCGATTTTTGCAACAAGTTGTAGAGTTTGAGGCAACTTGACACAAATTGCCAGGGCGATTTGTTCCTAAAATCGGCAAATTGCCGCCAAGATCGGCGTGCTGGCCGCACCTCATTAGTACATCGTTTTTAGTCGGGCACTGAATAGGTTATGACTTTTTTTTCTCATTTTTATCATCAATTTTTATTTCAGATCGAGGCGAGTGACCTAAAGGAGAGCGAGCAGAACCGTGGATGCCATTGGACGATATTGGACATTGGACGAATTTGTAAGTTTTCAAATTTTTAAAAATTTGGCGAACACAAGCAATAGTCACCAAAAGTAGCAAGCTTGTATAAAGTAAAAATATGACCAAAATTCGAATAAAATATTCAGCTCGGCGATGTACAGCCGCAAGTGCAAATTTGCCTGTTTCCACACCAATTTGTAGGAAAACGCATCAAAAACAAGCCTCACTTGCTTTAGAATTCTTCCATCTTTTACGCTCCGAATTCAAAATTTTCAGTAAGGTTAAAAAAATATCTTAAAAAAAAGAGACCCACACGACGCAGTCACGTGATTTTTCCATGTGTTTGCCTGCTCCCCACGACGCAGTAATAGAACTTTAAAAAACATGCGAAATAATCGAAATTCACTAAAAAAATGGAAATATGCGATTTTATCATGCAAACTTCAGTTGATTTTTTGTTTGGAGAAAAATAGGAAAAACTGCGCTCTGCATAGATTTTCTCCAGATAAGCTTGTCTCCATGGTCACATGGGAAAACCTATTTAAAAACAAACTACGTGTTCGCCAACTTTTAAAAACTTTGAAAACCCAAAATAATGTTCTACATTCTTTTTCTGATATATTTTATACCCATTCTTCTCCTTTTTATTGTTTGTACTATTCGATTCGTTAAAATTGCAATAAATTTTATTCTGTTTCAACAGTTTTTCGTTTTTTTAACAAGAAATGGCTCGAATGGGAGCACTTTTGAGCATGCGGGTGAGTTTGGAGGCGTTTGATAGCCCTATTACAAGCCTACCCTCGAGTTAGGAATAACCGCGATAGGCCAATTATAGGCTTACAATAGGCTTATTGATGACCGCGATAAGCCTATTATAGGCGAAAGTCAACCGCGATAAGCCTATTATAGGCCTATTATAGGCGACGAGCCGCGATAAGCCTATAATAGGCTTACTATAGGGTCCTTCGCGGGTACTCGATAGGCCTATCGCGCAACCTATTATAGGCCTATCGCGCAAAACCTGTGGGAACGAACGCTCTCGAGTAGTAGATTTGTTCGCCTCTCGGTAGAGGAAAAGGTCAAATAAAAAACAGTTTAGAGATGAGAAAAGATCAAAAATAGTTTTTGATTCAGCCAGGCTTGTTTTCTATATAAGAAAGATAGTAGTAGCAAATATTCCATTTCCTTAACTCACTAAAGTTTTCGCGGCCATTGTGGTAAAGCCGCTAACATGTTTGAACGTTAACCAAAAGGTTTCGGGATCAAGTTTTGTGGAGTTTTATGGAGCGAGACACACAAACAAAGAATCACAGGTGGTGGGAGATAATGCCAAAACGGATCCGAAACGGATGGGACGTGGATTGGATCCATATATGATCCGATATAGATCCACGCGCCCCCGTGGAGGGAGCGTGGATTGTTTTGGCGTGGGTCACCGTGGATCCACGCCGGCGTGGGGGAGGATGGAATATATATGGAGGGCGCGTGGAATTTTTTGACGTTATGGAGAATGGATCCGCGTTCATCTGAAGCAGGGCGCGTGGATGTCAGGCTCTATTAGAAGAGCAGGCAATTTGGTAATTGACCATTGTAGCCCCCCTAGCTGATATCGACCACCAAGGATCGGCTTAGCACAGGTTGATTTTGGTCCAATTTACTCAGTGGTTTGTAAAAAAAACCTGGCAGTTATCCTGGTATATGAGTGAACTAGTATAATAACTAGTATAGAATTGTGTCGAAATAGAACTTGACGCGAAACAGAACCGCGTGGAATAGAACTGTTCGGAAATGAAACTGTTCCGAAATAGAACCGCGTGAAATATAACCCAGTCAATAAATCGAAAACAGGTCACGCCACTGATTGTGAGTGGAACTTTTTCTGTTTGGCTATTTATTCAATAGTCTTCACCCAATTGTGCTAAAACGCGCTAAAACTATGTACAGTTCTATTTCACGCGGTTCTATTTCCGAACAGTTCTATTTCACGCGGTTCCATTTCGGAACATTTCTATTTGGGAACAGTTCTATTTCACGCGGTTCTATTTTGAAAAGGTTCTATTTCGAGGTAGCGCCTATTTATCAGATAAGTCCTCCACTTTTTCCTTTTTTAATTTTCCATTTCAATATCGCCTTCCGCTATACCAGAATAGCCCCCCCCCTGATAAGAATAGCCCCCACCGTATCAGAATAGCAAAACAACAAGCGAAAATCGACCAACATCGAAGAGCAATCCCAATTAATTGAAGCCTTTAATAGAAGTGCACCATTCATAGCTCTTTCTATCATTTTTGTCGCTTTCCGAATAAGGAAAAGCTTCGAATCAGAACTTTATCAAGACAGAATTGTCCCGAATCAGAACCGTTTTCTTTCCAAATGGACACGTGTCAAAAGTGTTGTATAATAATAAGCTAAATCAAATTCTCCAGTACAAAACAAGTATTTGTAATACCGTATTTACTCTATTTGTCCGGCATGCCGGCTTATTGTTTGAACCTCCTGCTTGGATGCCGGCCAGTTAGAGTGAATACCACATAATTCATTTTCCACATTTGTGGCTCATAAAATCTTTGTTTTCTTTTCCAATTACGTTACTGATTTCACCTTTACCATAGTTCTAATTTGGAAACGTTTTGATTCGAGATAGTCGGGAGGACGACGATGGTGAGGGACTATACTTATATATGCTGGGGTGGGGGCTTATATCCCACGGCAGGCATATGAAGTAAGTTTTCGTGAAATTACGTCTTAAAATAATAAAATCCACGAAAAACTGGTGTCACCACGCTACGCCCCGCCCCTTTCCCGTGCAAAACATAAGGGCCGTCGAAACCCGTGAGATTTCGGTCCACATGGGAAGGTATACCCGCCGCCATTGCAGATGTTGCAAGGGATTGGGTTAGAGAATTCTGAAGGGCGAGAGGGGAGCTCTTGATGAAGGCTCCGTGGCACGGTGCCACAGAGCTCACCGGCTATTTTTGGTTGTCTGGATACATGTGCTCATTGAGCATCTTGAGTGAAATCAATAAATGGAAAATTCAAGAAGTCTAGAAAATATCCACGTCCCACCCACGTCCCATCCGTTTTTGATCCGTTTTCAGTCCACGCTCCCACGTCCGCATCCTATCCGTGGGAGCGTGGATCCTAATAGGATCAAAATCGGATACATATAAAATTCCTATAAATTCCACGTCCCATCCGTTTCGGATCCGATATGGATTTCAAGCCCTTCACCTGTGATATCATCCTTATATATAAAATTCCGTTTGGGTCTGTAACTGAGTTTCTTGGTGTGTCTGTTTCCAAACTGCATGGCGGAAGCGAACTGAGCGCCCAAGACCAACACAAAAACCCGAACTTTTGTCGTTAGTTTACTGGATAAGTGCTTAACCGCCTGCGCCACAGTGCACACGCAAGAAATGAATTAAAAAACTGTTATGCCGCGTCCAAAGTCAAAAAAATTCCTGAAATCGCGTTTTTTCTGCAGTCCAAAGTTGCAAAAAAAATCACAGAAATAACAGGTGTTTACCACTGAATTTTTCGGCGTGAAAGTTGTAAATAAAAAAACACGCGAAAATTCAGTGGTAAACACCTGTTATTTCTGTGATTTTTTTTGCAACTTTGGACTGCAGAAAAAACGTGATTTCAGGAATTGTTTTGACTTTGGACGCGGCATTAAAAAGAAAGAAGAATGAAACATTTTAAAAATTAAAAAAAATCAAAAGTAGCTTTTAATGCAGCCAGGCTTGTACTAATTCAAAATTTCCATATATATAGTCGGCGAATACATCATCAACCTCGCTCTACTGCAAAATGCCTGTAAAACAGTGTTGCACTGGCAAGATTAACTCGAATTCTATTTTTTATACTTCTTTTTAACGGAAACTGTCGTATCCACGACGAATTGCAGGTAAAATTTGATTTTTCGCTTCAAAACAGGCGCACTACACAGTTGAAAATTGAAAAGTGCCGTAGAGCGAGGCTGACGATGCATTCGCCGAGTATATTTAAGAACTATTAGTAAGTTTCCCACCCACGAGTGCCAGGCGACACCCCTCAGGACGTTTCCCTTTTCACTAACCAGAAAGACACTTACGCAGTATTTATACAGCAATTAATCTAGTTACACAATTAAGTTCACCCCCGGAAACCAACTTACCGCTTTCATTCTCGATCTGGAATACTTGCTTTATGGAACATACCGCACTCGAATTCTGCGCACATGGGTCAAAGAGCAATCGTACTCAAAGATACCGTACCGAAAGATACCGTACTCAAATTTAGTATCCAAAGAGTAGTCGTACCCAAAGATCCATCGGACCCAAATATACCGTACCCAAAGATACCGTACCCAAATGTGGTACCCAAAGAGTAGTCGTACCCAAAGATCCATCGTACCCAAAGATACCGTACCCAAAGATCCATCGTACCCAAAGAAACCGTACCCAAATTTGGTACCCAAAGAGTAGCCGTACCCAAAGAGCAATCGTACCCAAAGATACCGTACCCAAAATTGGTACCCAAAGAGTAGCCGTACCCAAAGATCCATCGTACCCAAAGAGTCTGGGACCCAAAGATCCGGGACCCACTGAGTATTGGCCATTTATTCCTAAGCAAGTCCAGGTTAAATTCTTTTGGGTTGATGTTTTTGAAAAAATTTTGTGTTGGGCTGGACTAAGAATATACATAGTGAACCGATTAGAGCCTGAAAATGAAAGGGAAATTGGGGATCCGTTACTTCGAAAGCTGTGCCTTATTTTATGTTAACTTCAGACAAAAGAACACCAATGTGCAATTGCGACAGGCAGTGGAAAAACCACAGGAGATATTAAGACTTTTCCAACAACCTAATATCTTTCTTATATGGGAAAATTTAGATTAGTTTGTGTGTTTGCTTTTGTATCTCACACACGACATTTTTTACAATCACCACACTTTACTTGTCTCGAAGGCGAAGGTCGTCTTCGCCGTTGTCGCCAGCGGCAACGGCCGCCGTCGCCGCTCCTCTCGACGGCGGCGGCCGCCGTCGCCGTTTCTCTCGAAGGCAGCGGCCGCCGGCGCCGTTTCTCTCGAAGGCAGCGGCCGCCGGCGCCGCTCTTCGGGAAGGCAGCGGCCGCCGCCGCCGCGGTCGCCAGCGGTGACGGCCGCCTTCGCCGCTGATCTCGAAGGTCGAGGCCGCCTTCACCTGCCATTCGAAGGCGCCTTCGACCTCGAAGGCGCAAATCTGCCAGCCTACAGCGAAGTCAGCCAATAAAAGGCCTATCGCGGCTCGACGCCTGTAATAGGCTTACAAGGGAACTACAAATCCATGAGGGTTGAGAATTTTACCAAACTCTCAGAATCGGTACATTTGAGTACGGTGATTACGAATCTGAATTCACTTTTTCCCCAATCGATCTGGCTTTTCAGAAAATTTGTCTTAAAGTTGGCTCAAAAATTTAGTTGTCAATGGAAATTTATAGCGTGCAGCGCCTCACTGAGAAATAGAGGAGTCCGCGTTATAGTCACTGGCATTCCGAACCCTTCACAGCAGTGTGCCTTATCGACAAAGGTTCGACAAATTTGTCGATAAATTTGTCAAAGTTTTTCGTCGAAATTTATCGACAAAAAATCGACAAATTCGACAAATTTGTCGATAAAAAATTTTGACAAATTTGTCGAAATTTTGTCGACGAAAATTCGACAAAAAATTTCGACAAAAATTCGACAAATTTGTCGACAAAATTTCGACAAAAAATTTCGACAAATTGTCGACAAAAAATTTCGACAAATTGGCTAAATAATGCAGCGCGCAAATTTCGAAGTGTTGTTGTAGAACTGCAGAAGACATCAAATTTTACAATTCTATTTCGGATAGCTGTATTCCGGGCAGTTCCTTCGGGGGTGCTACGGTATAGAACTCGCACGGAGTAGAACTGCCACGGAATAGAACTGCACGGAATAGAACTCGTACGGAATAGAACTCGTACGAAATAGAACTCATACGAAATAGAACTCATACGAAATAGAACTCGTACGAAATAGAACTGGTACGAAATAGAACTGGTACGAAATAGAACTGGTACGAAATAGAACTGGTACGAAATAGAACTGGTATGAAATCGAAATAGCCGCCAAATAGCCGCCAAATAGCCGCCAAATAGCTGCCAAATAGCTGCCAAATAGCTGCCAAATAGCTGCCAAATAGCTGCCAAATAGCTGCCAAATAGCTGCCAAATAGCTGCCAAATAGCCGTTAAATAGCCGCCAAATAGCCGCCAAATAGCCGCCAAATAGCCGCCAAATAGCCGCCAAATAGCCGCCAAATAGCCGCCGAATAGCCGCCAAATAGCTGCCAAATAGCTGCCAAATAGCCACCAAATAGCCGCCAAATAGCTGCCAAATAGCCGCAAAATAGCTGCCAAATAGCCGCCAAATAGCCGCCAAATAGCTGCCAAATAGCCGCAAAATAGCTGCCAAATAGCCGCCAAATAGCTGCCAAATAGCTGCCAGGTAGCTGTCTGGTAGCTGCCCTCTTGGAGAACGCAACCGGCTATACATAGTTTCTTGTACCGACAAATCACGGGTCCGCGATCGCTATCATTTGCATGAGATCGGCGCGGCAACCGATGTCGACTAGCAAGAAAATATATTTTGTCGAAATTTTTTGTCGTTTTTTGTCGAAAATTTTTTGTCGATTTTTTGTCGACAAATTTGTCGAATTTTTGTCGACATTTTTTGTCGACAAATTTATCGACAAAAACGACAAATTCGAATTTTTGTCGATAAATTTGTCGACAAAATTTCGACAAATTCGACAAATTTTTTTGTCGATAATTTGTCAAAAAGGGCATTTGTCGACAAATTTTTTTTCGATAAGGCACACTGCTTCACAGGTAAACCGCAAATAGTTTAAAAAGAGTCTGAAAAGAGTTTTGGTGCGGAAAGAGTCCCAAAAGAGTCTAGGGTGAATTGTGAACCGCAAAAGTGTATCGAAAGAGTGGCATTCTGATAATTCAAACGAATTCTTTTCAGAATCTGTTGAAATTCTTTTGAAATTCTTTCTGCTTCAGAGAATTTGAGAAGATTATCAAAAGAATTGCAAAAAGGCATGCGCTACTTGCAAAAAGGGCGGAGCCTAAATTATCGACATTTTTTTGCCATTTTCTTCTCATTTTTGCTCGTTTTTCTCCTATTTTCCGCCTTTTTTTGGTTAAATTTTTATCGGTAGTTGTTATTTTTGAGATTTATAAGCGGTGTGTTGAGAAATTTTCGAGGTTTAGGCGTCGAGAAAATTGAAAAATCAATTCAGGATTAAAATCTGTGATAATTCGTTTTTTCGGCATTTTCAGTTGTTTTGTGGTCCTTTTACACGCTATTTTTAATGAGTTTATTGGTAGAATTAAGAAGAAAAGTTAGAAAATGTCGAAAAAGGCAAAAATTAAGGGAAATGTCGAAAAAATCTGTCTATTTTGAATGTTTCATTAGTTTTGGCTTTTTCTATGTTTTATGCGCCGTTTCTGATAGAATTTTTCATGTGAATGTTGAAAAATGACGAAAATTTGCCTAAAACTTCGAAAAATAGTGTCAAAAATATTCATGGACCCACAGCCTCCCACACGAGAAAAGCACCAGCAAATTTGTATTTCGTCTGGCACTCTCTCTGCCTCGCGCCGCAAACTTGCATGCGCCTTTAAACAAAACCTTTTTTAATTCAATTTTCTCTTTTAAAATCGTGGTAAAATTACAGAAGAGCACCCCCAACATTACAGTTCAGGACCCCACGGGAAACCCCCAGAAGAGCCCCCCTCAAGATTAAAATAAAGTTTCACGTAAAAATATTTTATTAGAGAAATATAATATAAACGTGACATTTAAATGCGTGGCAATACATACACGTATTTTCATAATCCTTTTTTTCTATTTTATTTCTCATTTTACCATCGTACGTGGCAAAACGATGTTTCTCAAGTTTATCTGCGGCCCTATAAAGATCCATCTATATCTATATAATATCTATACCAATTGATCCATAAATGCGAGCTTATCGCCAGGGAAACATGTAAGTTACTTTTAAAATAAAAAAAAAACCCAGCAGATTTATGAAGTTTTCATGAAATCCGTGGTGGGGGCTTCTTCTGTAATTTTCCTGAGGGGGGCGGAAATGAAATGTTGTGGGGGCGCTTCTGAAAGATTACCTATGCTTTCAGAATCGACCCCCCTCTCAGTTATGGGGGGATACTTCTGTAATGGTGACATTTCACAAGCACCCCCCTCACACAAGTGCCCCCCACCCTGAGTCGGGACTAAAAATGAACTGATGGGGGGCCTATTCCGGTTGTGGGGGTGGAGTAGTGGTGTGGGGGGCGCTTCTGTAAAATTACCAAAATCATTATTTTTCGGCTATTTTTCACTTTTTTTTTGTTCTAATGTCTAAAATAGTGTTCCAATAGGAAGGGATAATATTTTTTGGTGCACTTGATCAATCTTTCGTAAATCCTAGCCGTTTTATATCTAAAAAATTGCTTTATTTTACGATAAATGACCTCAAAATTGTTATTTTTACAGATAGCTCAGCAGCAAGATAATGAAATCAGCAACCTAGAAGGACAATCGAAATCATCGGGTCCGGAAATTCAATTTATACCAAAAATCGGTTGAAAACTATTTTTTGTTAATTTAATTATTTAAAAGGTGCTATAAATATGATGGTTGCTTTTCAAAAATCAATAAATTTGGTTTAAATATGTTTCTTTTCTGTTGAATACAATCTATGACCCGGAGTAACTAAGTTTTCATCGAAAATCAGACGCTTCTTCCGCCCATTCTGTTGAAATTCCGAGAAATACAGTAATCGAATAAAATATTCCCGAAACTTCTATTTTATATGGCTTAATAATGTTTGCGAACAATACGGACCTATTCTAACGGAAATCGACCATCAAAACTGTGATTGAAGCGCTTGAGGGGCCGAATCCCGTACCTTCAGATGTCCACCGATCCATGACTGGAAATCTTAAAACCCTATTTTTTCCGTCCATTCTTGACCAAATCGGCCGGTTGAGGTCGCAAAATGACCGCAAGAAAATTTAGAAACTTTCCTCGGCAGCCGATTTTTGATTTCTATTTTCTTAGAAAAAAATTAAAAACCATCGAAATTTGCCCATTTTTTCACTTTTTCAACTGAAATTGGTTTTTCAACTACCGAAGCCATTTTTTGACGAATTCGTTCGTTCAAAAGCGAAAAATGATCGCCGTAAAATTCTCTACAAAACCCTGGGAGCCGATTTTCGAAAAAATTTTCGAGACGAAATTTAGGAGCATCTGAATAAGACTTCGTGCTCGAGCAGCCGAAAATGCCACTGTTTGGCAAACAAAACCGCTTGATTTGTCGTTTTTCAATAAATAAACACTTCACTATATTATTCTTGACATGTCTTTATCAAGTATTTCCAAAAATAATAGTCAATTTTTCGAAAAATCTCGAAATTCGTGAAAAATCTTTGTTTGTAGGTATTTCCGTGAAGACAAATTATTATTTCTTCTCTGATATCTCAAAAAATCGGCAATTTTCTGTTGTGTCTATTTATATTCCTTTTTCTATTGAATTTCCGGTTTTCAGTGTTTCCGACGCATTCTTAAATTCTGAACATTCCTGCAGGAAAGGCGGTGCAAGCGCGCTCTATCTGCACGCGCGAGAGAGTGCGAGACGCCGAGACCTTTTTTTTAGGGACCAGCGGTGCGCATTTCTCGTGCGGGAGGCTGTGTGGACCTATTGTCGCACGGTGATTCTTTTACTACCGGCCACGCATTTCTAGTCCCCCGGTCGCAAGTATTTCCCCTCTTTCTCTCGCACTCTCTCACTCTCTCATCACATGAAGTGGGCGGAGTTCCCTCCCCTTTTTGCAAAATGAGGCAAAAAAATTTGCGGAAATCAGTTCGGCCACCACGGAAAAACAGTTTCATTTGAAATTGTACGTATAAAAACGAACGAATTCCGGTTGAAAATATGCGCCGTATCAAGAGCTAGTAACGTGACAGACAACTTTTTGATCAGACGTCATTTACAAAATCGCGACAGGAAAAACCTAATCGGGGGACTAGAAATGCGTGGCCGGCAGTAAAAGAATCACGTAGAATTTGAAATTGTACGTGAAAAATCGGACCAATTTCGGTTTCAAATATGCGCCATAATGAGAGGAAGTAATGTGGCAAAAAACTTCTCGATCCGAAGTCATTTAGAAAATCGCGACAGAAAAAACAAATCGGTGGACGAGAATAGTGTGCTCGGTAGTAAAAGAATCACCGTGTGTCGAACCGCCAAAACGGTCAAACGCGCTCCACTGGACTCAACGCTATGCGATTTTCATTTTCGTTTCCAAATTATTTTTTCAGTTTTTCTTTGATTTTTTGCATAAAATCTTCTTTTTTCGTGCTTTTTCCTTGTAAAAATATTTTTTCGAGACCAAATTCATGAAGTTTTATCAAAATCGTCCGAATTATTCCGAATTTAAGTGAAAAATCAATATTTTTCGATTTCCCTGTACTTAAAAAAATTCATAACTCATTTGTTTGGAGAGATTTTTGTTCAAACTCCATCATCATGATGTTTTTCAATGTTTTCTTACCTTTTAGCCCGAAAATTACTGATTTTAATATAAATTCCACCTTTTTTTCCTCCGAAACGGCAAATTTTCACTGAAATCAGTAATTTTGTGGGGTTTTCTCCGCTTTTCCACTCTTTTTCTCTCGGGAAAATTCCAGTATAGCCACCCACTACAATATAGGTACCCACGCTATAGTATAGCCACCCACTTAACTGAAAAATGGGATTTTTCCGATTTTCTGTGGGTGGCTATTTTGAAATATATGGGTGTTTTTACTGGAATATATTATTACAGTTAAGCCACACACTCAGTGGTAATGGGTGCCTATACTGGTTTCCTAGGGAATCTTTCAGAATAGCCACCCATATATTTCAAAATAGGTACCCACATAAACGGGCTATAGAATAGCCACCCATAATTCCAGAATAGCCACCCATAATTCCAGAATAGCCACCCACACGGCGCCGACTGTGGGTGGCTATACTATAGCTAGGTACCGCAACATGCTTGAAAAACATTCGAATCCCGAAAAACTACTGATTTCATTGTATTCTACGTCTCAATATTAGTACATTCCCAAATTTTCATCGCAAAATTATCGCTAGTTCCCGAGTTACAGCCCTTCAAAGTCGCGATTTTTTAGTACTGAATTTCTCTTGACTTTTGGAAAAGGGGTGGAGTCTGCAAGGTGCGGCCTGCGATTTAGCAACTGCCTGGCTCCCTTTTTCCTCGTTTCCCTCAACCGAGTATCACAATATTGATGGTGATTTCCGAGCAAATAATGTATTCTTTAAGAAAAAATTAGATAATTTTGAAAAAAAAAATTGTCGAGTGCTTAAATTAACAAAAATCACCGTATTTATATTGAATTTCACGATGAAACAAAGCAAAGAATGGAAAAAATTTTAAAACGGAATATTTACGAAAAATCCGAATCTTCTTTTATAAAATAACCCGAAATTCTGCGTAAAGATACCTATTTGCAAAAAAAAAAGATGCCAAATAACTGGAAAACTAAGCAAAAGACCAAAAGGTATTGAACCATTGACAGCAAGCGCACAGAGCACAGGTTTTGCGCGATAGGCCTATAATAGGTTGCGCGGTAGGCCTATCGAGTACCCGCGAAGGACCCTATAGTAAGCCTATTATAGGCTTATCGCGGCCCGTCACCTATAATAAGCTTATAATAGGCTTATCGCGGTTGACTTTCGCCTATAATGAGCTTATCGCGGTCACCAATAAGCCTATTGTAAGCCATAAATAGGCCTTTCGCGGACATTCAAAACTCGTCGGTAAGCTCATTATAGGTGCTCCCAGGCCGATATATCGGCTCTTTAGGCTCAAATTTATTTGTATTCAAGGCAGTTTATTTGCAAAATTGATACAATGTTGATAAAAATGACAAATTTATTGCGAATTAAATAAAAAAAAATGCTTTAGAGGAGTTATTCACGAAACAGCAAAGAAGGCAAAAAAAAAAACTTCTCCAAAACTCGGGAAGTTCTCTGATTGACCTGAAACATCGGGAAATGGAGACAAAAATACTCCTAAATATGCTCAAACAGTTTTGTACCGAAATATTGAAATTTTAGTCTGAAATTTTTGAAATCGAAATTTTATTTCAATTTTTTTGAGCATATTCAAGAGTATTTTCGCCCATATTCCCATATATTTCAAATTACTCAGAGCATTTTCTGAGTTTTCGCGCAGTTTTTTTTTTCGCTTTTGCTCCATTTTCGCTGTTCCGTGAATATCCTCCATGATTGATGATTCGTTTCCCATTCCTCCAATCGCAATCGTCTCCATATCCGACACCGTCGCCACCATCGCTGCATATCGGGTGGAAGGCCACAAACTGAAACAAATATAATTTTAAAAAATTTGTCATATACTTACTTGTGAGGTTCGACCTCAGTTTTCGTCATATTTTGTTTAATTTTTTTTTATTTTTCTCGTTTTCTCTTCTTATTTTAATTTTTCGCACTTTTCATGATTCTCGCTCTACGAATTCTTCAGAATTAAATGAAAAAACCAAAAAAGTGCACAAATGCCAGCAGTTTTTTCCTAGAAATAAGTTACAGTAAAAACTGTATTAGAACGGCCCACAAACAACCTCCCGAAAAATAGAAGTGCCCTCTTGAATTAAAGCGTTCCTCTAATTTTAAGACCCTATCAATAAAAAGACCTCTTTAGCGAAAGTTTAAGGACCCCCTATAATAGAAAGAATCCCTCCACACACACGCACGGTCCCACGAAAAAAAAAATGAAGGGGGCCCTTCTAATACAGTTTTTACGGTAAATAACAAAAAAATATTTTTTTTTTCAAAATAACAAAAATTAATGGGGTTATTCACGGAACCAGCAAAAAACTAGCAAAAAATTCAACGAAAACTCGGAGAATGCTCATATCGCTCTGAAAATTTGGGAAATCATTTAAAAAATACTCTCGGACATTCCTAGAAAATTTCAATATCGATTTTTGAACATTTTCTGATATAAAAATCGCTATTTTTTAAATCAATGTTTCGTTCTAAAATTTTCTGGGGATGTCTGAGAGTATTTTCAAATGATTTCTCAAAGTTTCAGATCGATTCTCCGAATTTTCGCTGAGTTTTTTTTTCTATTTCATGCTTTTTTTGCTGGTTCCGTGAATAACCCCATATTGTTCATTCGCGAAAAAAGCAAGTGCGCTCCACGAAACTTAGTACTATTGTCGGCCCGCCAAAATGGTCAAACGCGCTCTGCTCAACTCAACGCTATGCGATTTTCATTTTTGTCTCCAAATTATTTCATTTCACGTGTAAACTCAACGTGAAAAGAAATAATTTGGAAACCAAAATGAAAATCGCATAGTGTTGAGTTCAGCGGAGCGCGTTTGGCCATTTTGGCGGGCCGACAATACGTGGAATTCATTTTCATCGCCAAATTATTTCAATTCACGTGTAAATTCAACGTGAAATGAAATAATTTGGCGACGAAAATGAAATCCACGAAGTACTAATTTTCGTGGAGCCCACTTGCTTTTTTCGCGAATGGACAATAAGTAAAGTTCTTTTTTTAATGAGTGTTTTGCTCTGAACTGGCGTTTGTGTACTTTTTAATAATTTTTTTTCATTCAATTCTGAAGAAATCAAGGCAGGACATTTCCGAAAGTTATCCAATTTTTACAACACGAAATAAAAACTCACTTTAAAATCGTTGGCACGGCGTTTGACGGTGTCGGGTGGATGGCGGATGAATGGGTGGCGTCGGGCAATCTGAAATTATAAAATATTGAAGGAATAACGAGAACGGTGCGAATTTGTTTTATCGAGAAAAATCGATAAATGTTTATTTGACAAGATATTTTATTTTCAATCGACTTTTCAATTGTTTTCAATTGAAGAGTCGATTGAAAACATTAAATTTTTAAATTTTCTGACCATATTCGTAAATTTCCTCGCGAGACATCAGAAGAATTCAAAAATCAGAAAAAATTCAGCAGTCTCACGACGAAATTTACAAATAATTTCAGAAAATATATCGAAAAATTTATTTTTTGGCATTATTCGTAAATTTCCTGTAAATTCTCTCGAATTTAAAAAGGAAATTTACGGATCTCCAGATATTTGAAATCTCACGGTAAAAATCAGCATTTTTGATAAAAAAAATTGTTTTTTATAAAACAAAAAATAAGAAAATAATTCTTGTCCAACAATTTATCTCGAAATGCCAATTTTTACGAATGCGCAAAAACAGGAAAAAACAAGCACAATTTATACTTATTAAAATAAAAATAAAATATTATTTAAAAAAACGGAAAAGAGTTAAATGCGACGGCAAAAATTTAATTTAGGCCAAAAAAATGTGGTTTTTTGAAAGTCGCTGACGAGATAGTCTAGCCATAGAGCGCGTTTGCATTGACCTACAAATAGGCCTACCGCGGTCGCCGCACACCGCGTCCGCGATAAGCTTATTACAGGAGGGTAGGCGCTGCCGCCCGCGATAGGCCTATTATAAGCCTATAATAGGCCTATTTTTGGCCGCAACCTATTATAGGCCTATCGCGCAAAACCTGTGAGCAGCGCCTTGGACCACTACACCACACAGGTAAACCGCGTAGAGTTTCAACAGATTCTAAAAGGAGTGCGGGCGTAGACTCTAAAAAGTGCACAGAAAGCGTCTCACAGAATCTGTTGAAACTCTTTCCACACTTTTTGCGCATTCTTTTCAAACTCTTTTGAGATAATTTGCTAATTCCACTGGGCGGGCTACTATTATCGTCCATTTGCAAAAAATTCCATGTATTTTTTATTCGATTGAAACTCTCAATTAAATAAATAAGAATAAAAATTAATGGACAAAATAGAAACGCGATTGAAAAGTCCTCTGGATTCCGCAACAGATATCAAGAAGATCGTGTATAAGATTTTCCAACGGTGAGCAGAGAACGTCATTAACATCTCCGGCTTTGACGACGAGCGGCCATGTCCGTCGTTTTTGACACTCACGACATCGCAGGATCACCTTTCTGAAAACCGCTTTGGAATTATTTTCCTAAAAATCTATGCGAACCTTAATAAATGACATGTGGTCGTTGTTGCGTGTTGGCCGGCTTGCTTCACCAGTTCGCCATACGGTCCATGTAATTGCCATTGTCCCAAGTTTGCGCCGATGGTCTCTAAAAATTTATATAAAATGGATAATAAGCAAAAAAGGTGAGGCGGAAGAAAAGAAAAAAAGCTGATGCAAATCTAATTTATTTATTACTCTCGTCTCAGCAAGTGCTCATCTTTTTTCACAAAAAATTGAAAACTCACAATTAATCTTGGCGTCTCGGCACTACTTTGGTCAACGTAATATAAATACGACCGGTCGATATTAAATGAGAGAGTGAGAGAAAGAGGGAGTGATGAATAAGAGTGAGCAATGGTAGCAATAGCACTTGTTAAGACGATAGTAATACTGCCCGACGCACTAACGACCGGACATGTTTCGACGAGCGGACTTACAAAATCGATAAAATCGGCAATTCTATGTCTCGACAAAATAGCGCCTAAACCTCGAAAATTTCTCTACACACCGCTTATAAATCTCAGAAATAACATCTACCGGCAAAAATTTAATCAAAAAAAGGCTGAAAATAGGAGAAAAATGACAAAAAAATTTTTAAAAATGAGAATAAATGGCAAAAAAATAAATTTCGATAATTTAGGCTCCGCCCTTTTTGCAAGTAGCGCATGCCTTTTCGCAATTCTTTTGATAATCTTCTCAAATTCTCTGAAGCAGAAAGAATTTCAAAAGAATTTCAACAGATTCTGAAAAGAATTCGTTTGAATTATCAGAATGCCACTCTTTCGATACACTTTTGCGGTTCACAATTCACCCTAGACTCTTTTGGGACTCTTTCCGCACCAAAACTCTTTTCAGACTCTTTTTAAACTATTTGCGGTTTACCTGTGCCAAACGGGACAATTCCAGCGGCGACCTTAGGGCTTTTATGAGTGTGCCCCGTTCGACGCACGTTTTTGATAATAATTTGTTTGGCGAGCGCTCAAAATCACCACCGAGACATTTTAAGAACGCAGATAAAAAAAATGCGGGCAGTTATTTTTTGAAATTTTAAATGTATTTCGATAGAGAATTGAATGCCGATTACGATCCCGATTTGAAACCCTGCGTGTTCGACAGGCAAAAACTCGAAAACTTCAAAAAACATCATTTCCTGAAAACATGGTTCCCTTTAGGAAGGTATAAATAGCTTAAATTCAGTCCTGGAGCTCTGAAATTTTTTCTGTAGATACTAGAAGAGTTAATAAAAAGAACTTGAAGATAAAAATTGGGGGTCATCGCTGAAAATTTTTTGTAATTTTTTGTTGAAGTTTAACAAGGTATATAAAAAATGCGGGCAGTGGAAATTGAATTCTGTTTAAAAATTTGAATTCTACGTATCAAAAACTATAATAAGCAATCTAAAAATGTAGCGTGTTCGACCTGCATTACCCCCAACGAGTCAATTTTTCGAACAGCGTTTCACTTTTCTGCAATTTTCAGCCAAAAATATAAATTTTCAGACAAAGCTGATAACACCAATCGATTCCTTGGGGTCGATTGCATAAGGTTCAATTGTAACATATATAGATTTCTAGATAGTATTCGTGCAGTGATAGCTCAAACACCAAAAACCGAAACCCAAGAGAAAAAATGAAAGGCCCCGCCCCCCTCTCGTTGCGGTGCCTAACTATAGCGAGTCAAATGGGTACCTATTTTGAAATATATGGGTGGCTATTCTGTAATTATCCCTTTCTCTCTTTCAATCGTGTATATTGTTTTTATTTTTAATATTAAAAACTTATTTTTGCAGGAGGAGACCGCACAGCGACATGAGGCCGACAACTTCTGCTGAATAGTTGGGTGAGTTGATTGTCAAATTTATTGTCCAAAAATCCAGAATTCTTATAGATTTAGTTAAAATTATTAAAATTAATCCTTAAGCCACTTTAATAAAATGATGCAAACCTGCATTTTTGTGCAAATTACACAAAATTTCATAAATATGCAGATTTTCATTGGGCTAAAATGGCAGAAAAATGATTTTTTCGACAATTTTGCAACAAAAAACGTATTTTCCGAGTTATGTTTATCTCTCACGAAAAAATTCATGCTCTAAATTTTTTTATTTCAGAAGAACGGCCGACGTGACCCCGGAAAACCAATTGATTGATCAATTTTTTCTTCGTTTCAGTAACTTTTTCGGTTAATTTTTTTTAATGTTGGTTTTTTTCTATTGTGTCAATAAAATTTCTATTAAGCGTTAATTGTACATCGACTATTTCACTCAATGTTAACTGAGAAGAACACCTGAAACAATCTCTGGGAAAATCAAATTCCATTGCTCCAATTGGGTATTTGCTCCATTTTGCGTTTCTGTAAAATAAATTTGCAAATTTCCTGTGGAATAGAGTTCAATTTTATTTAAGAAAAATACAGAAATATCAAAGAGATCAATTAAAAACATAATAATTCCAGAAGAAACGAAGAAAAAATTGATCAATCAATTGGTTTTCCGGGGTCCCGTCGGCCGTTCTTCTGAAATACAAAAATTTAGAGCATGAATTTTTTCGTGAGAGATAAACATAACTCGGAAAATACGTTTTTTGTTGCAAAATTGTCGAAAAAATCATTTTTCTGCCATTTTAGCCCAATGAAAATCTGCATATTTATGAAATTTTGTGTAATTTGCACAAAAATGCAGGTTTGCATCATTTTATTAAAGTGGCTTAAGGATTAATTTTAATAATTTTAACTAAATCTATAAGAATTCTGGATTTTTGGACAATAAATTTGACAATCAACTCACCCAACTATTCAGCAGAAGTTGTCGGCCTCATGTCGCTGTGCGGTCTCCTCCTGCAAAAATAAGTTTTTAATATTAAAAATAAAAACAATATACACGATTGAAAGAGAGAAAAAGAGTGGAAAAGCGGAGAAAACCCCACAAAATTACTGATTTCAGTGAAAATTTGCCGTTTCGGCGGAAAAAAAGGTGGAATTTATATTAAAATCAGTAATTTTCGGGCTAAAAGGTAAGAAAACATTGAAAAACATCATGATGATGGAGTTTGAACAAAAATCTCTCCAAACAAATGAGTTATGAATTTTTTTAAGTACAGGGAAATCGAAAAATATTGATTTTTCACTTAAATTCGGAATAATTCGGAAGAATTTGATAAAACTTCATAAATTTGGTCTCGAAAAAATATTTTTACAAGGAAAAAGCACGAAAAAAGAAGAATTTATGCAAAAAATCAAAGAAAAACTGAAAAAATAATTTGGAAACGAAAATGAAAATCGCATAGCGTTGAGTCCAGTGGAGCGCGTTTGACCGTTTTGGCGGTTCGACAATACAAAATTCTACAATTTGGGCAGAAATGTTGAAATTCAACAAAAAATTGTTTTTTTTTCAGAAACTGTGTTTATGACATTTTTTTCCAAATTATCGGGCAAGTTTGTACGTTTTCTAGGTATTTTTGAACTTTTTTTTATATTTCTCATGAGAATACCCACAAAATTTCATTTTGAATCAAAAACGTTTGCGGTATTTTATGTTCCACGCGCTGTTTATAATTGGGTTATTCAAAAAAATGTGGAAAAATGTCAAAAATTTCGGGAGATTGTGAAAAAACCGCCAAATTTTGCGAAAATTTTACATTTTCACGGCCGGGAGCATTTTTGGCATTATTTCAGACCAATTTTAGCATTTTCAGTATATTTATCGTCATTCTTATGTGAAGTGGAATCCCAGAAAAATTCATTTTTTGCCAAAAGTCCATTCACAATCAAAAATCAATATAATGGATTCGTGGCGGAGTGACAATTTTTTTTCACGTATTCAAAAAATGAAGAAATAACTAAAGAAATGAAGATAGTTTTCGTCTCCCAGTTTCACGTGAAATGTCACTCCGCCACGAATTCATTATAATGTTTGTTCTTTTTTTTTGCAAATGTCTGATTTAAGTGGATTACTTTCAGAAACCAGCTATCCGGGGCAAACGAAGTTGGAATTCAAAACGCAGAAATTAACACCGACAGTGGCGTCCAGGAAGAAGAGGGTCCGTCTGTTATGGGCTTATTCACAAAACCGGAAAAATAACTGCGGAAAAAATCGGAGAACGCCCCGATTGGCCTGAAATTACGGGATATAATGGCAAAAACGCTTCTGTACATGCTCAGAAATTTTTGGACCAAAATATCGAATTTTTTCTGCTAATTTTAAAAATCGATATTCTGGATGGTCTGAAATTTTCTGGAAATGCCCGGTAGTATTTTTGCCATTGTTTCCCAAAATTTAAGACCAGTCGGAGCATTCTCCGATTTTTCCCGCAGTTTTTTATCGGGTTTTGCGAATGACCCCATCACGGAACCCAATACGGACTATTTATAACGTTGTTTTCTTTTTTATTTTCTATTTTTTTCATAACGTTGTTGAGCTCGTGTTGTTTACTAATAAATTTTCAAATAAACATTCTCAGATGGATGAAAAATCATGAACGATAAACGCGTTTAAAAAGTAACCCAAAGGAATCAGCAAACGTTCTGAAAAGAGTTTCAAAAGAATGCGCAAAAAGTATGGAAAGAGTTTCAACAGATTCTGGGAGACTCTTTCTGTGCACTTTTTAGAATCAACGCCCGCACTCTTTTTAGAATCTGTTGAAACTCTACGCGGTTTACCTGTGTTGTTTTCAACAGTGGATGGTTCAGTGGTAGAGTGACCGCATGGTAAGCAGAAGGTCTTGAGTTGGAGTACGCGCTATTTAAAAACTTTTTTTGCAATTTTTAAACTTTCTTTTTTTCCTCATTTTTTGGCGATTTTTCACAAGTTTTTTTTTCACAAAAATTTTTCTTGTTTTTTTTCTCGGTTTACCAAAGTTCTAAACTTTAACAATTTTCAGCTTTTGTGGGTAGATATAATTGTAACCATAAACTCTATTATCTGCAAATCAAGATGATAATAAGTTTTGTGGTTGCCAAGTGTAATGTGCAGTTGGGGTTGGAAAGTATATTAGTCTGGGGTCAAATTCTATACATCTACCCAAAGGTCAATCTCACGACCCATTTCTGTTGTTGGGGTCGGATAATATACCATAACCCGTTTAATACACGCCAAAAATTTGAAGTTTAGAACTTTGGTACACCGAGAAAAAACAAACAAGGAAATTTTTTGAGAAAAAAAAATTTCTGAAAAAAATTTTTGTGAAAAAAAAACTTGTGAAAAATCGACAAAAAATGAGGAAAAAATGAACGTTTAAAAATTGCAAAAAAGTTTTTAAATAGCGCGTACTCCAACTCAAGACGCTTACCATGCGGCCACTCTACACAGGTTTTGCGCGATAGGCCTATAATAGGTTGAGACCAAATATAGGCCTATTATAAGCTTATAATAGGCCTATCGCGGGCGGCAGCGCCTACCCTCCTGTAATAAGCTTATCGCGGACGCGGTGTGCGGCGACCGCGGTAGGCCTATTTGTAGGTCTAGCGGCGTGACGTCAGGGCAACGCAAACGCGCTCGACGGCTACACTATCTCGGCAGAGACGCCAGCATTTTTCGGAGAAAAACCATTTTCTTTGTCCTAAATTAATTTTTTGCCGGCTCATTTCAACTGTTTTTCGTTTTTTCCGATTTTAAATATTTTTTATCTTTCAATAAATAGAAATATACTTATTTTTTCCCTGTTATGGCGCATTCGCAAGGATTGAAACTTCACGATAAATTGTGAGACAAGAATTATCTACATTTCTTCTGCTATTTTTTTATTTTTGTTACAAAAAAACATGATTTTTTTAATCAAAAGTGTCAATCTTTGCCAATATGTGATAAAGTCGCCCAAACTCGAAAAATACGTTTGTAGGCCGATGAGGGGATACCAGTGTGCCTTATCGACAAAGGTTCGACAAATTTGTCGATAAATTTGTCAAAGTTTTTTGTCGAAATTTATCGACAAAAAATCGACAAATTCGACAAATTTGTCGATAAAAAATTTTGACAAATTTGTCGAAATTTTGTCGACAAAAATTCGACAAAAAATTTCGACAAAAATTCGACAAATTTGTCGACAAAATTTCGACAAAAAATTTCGACAAATTGTCGACAAAAAATTTCGACAAATTGGCTAAATAATGCAGCGCGCAATTTCGAAGTGTTGTTGTAGAACTGCAGAAGACATCAAATTTTACAATTCTATTTCGGATAGCTGTATTCCGGGCAGTTCCTTCGTGGGTGCTACGGTATAGAACTCGCACGGAGTAGAACTGCCACGGAATAGAACTGCACGGAATAGAACTGCTACGTTATAGAACTGAACGAAATAGAACTGCACGGAATAGAACTGCGCGGAATAGAACTGCACGGAATAGAACTCGTACGGAATAGAACTCGTACAAAATAGAACTCGGACAAAATAGAACTCGTGCGAAATAGAACTCGTACGAAATAGAACTCGTACGAAATAGAACTCGTACGAAATAGAACTGGTACGAAATAGAACTGGTACGAAATAGAACTCGTACAAAATCGAACTGGTACGAAATAGAACTCGTACGAAATAGAAATAGCTGCCAAACAGCTGCCAGACAGCCGCCAGACAGCCGCCAGACAGCCGCCAGACAGCTGCCAGACAGCCGCCTGACAGCCGCCAGACAGCCGCCAGACAGCCGCCAGACAGCCGCCAGACAGCCGCCAAATAGCCGCCAAATAGCCGCCAAATAGCCGCCAAATAGCTGCCAAATAGCTGCCAAATAGCCGCCAAATAGCTGCCAAATAGCTGCCAAATAGCTGCCAAATAGCCGCCAAATAGCTGCCAAATAGCTGCCAAATAGCTGCCAAATAGCTGCCAAATAGCTGCCAAATAGCCGCCAAACAGCCGCCAAATAGCCGCCAAATAGCCGCCAAATAGCTGCCATATAGCCGCCAAATAGCTGCCAGGTAGCCGCCAAATAGCCGCCAAATAGCTGCCAAATAGCTGTCAAATAGCTGCCAAATAGCTGCCAAATAGACGCCAAATAGCCGCCAAATAGCCGCCAAATAGCCGCCAAATAGCTGCCATATAGCCGCCAAATAGCTGCCAGGTAGCCGCCAAATAGCTGCCAGGTAGCCGCCAAATAGCTGCCAGGTAGCTGTCTGGTAGCTGCCTTCTTGGAGAACGCATCCGGCTATACATAGTTTCTTGTACCGACAAATCACGGGTCCGCGATCGCTATCATTTGCATGAGATCGGCGCGGCAACCGATGTCGACTAGCAAGAAAATATATTTTGTCGAAATTTTTTGTCGTTTTTTGTCGAAAATTTTTTGTCGATTTTTTGTCGACAAATTTGTCGAATTTTTGTCGACATTTTTTGTCGACAAATTTATCGACAAAAACGACAAATTCGAATTTTTGTCGATAAATTTGTCGACAAAATTTTGACAAATTCGACAAATTTTTTGTCGATAATTTGTCAAAAAGGGCATTTGTCGACAAATTTTTTTTCGATAAGGCACACTGGGGGATACAAATATTTTTATTTATTATTGCACTCATGTGTTATTCTTACAAATCTTTTGCTTCATTTCCTATAAATAACACTGAATTGTTCATTTTTCAGGTGGCAATGCGATCACGGAGCCTGATCTGCACGAGGAGCGGCGAAATGGACATGAAATGTAAGTATTATGTTATCGACAGAATAGAAAAATTTCCTGCATCGCCCGAAGAAAAACATTACGGAATTCCATATATACTGTCAAACGTCATGGGGTTATTCACGAAATGGCAAAAAACAGCGCGAAAACTCTGAAAATGGTCCGATTGACCTGAAATTTTGAAAAATAAGGGGAAAATTCTCCCTGACATTATTATGGATTCGTGAATGAGCGATAAAACGCGGTGAATTGTGGGGCAAAAGTTGGCTGGTCTCGCCACGATTTTGACCGACTACGGTTAGCGCGAAAAATATTTTTTCTTCTTTTGTTTTTAATAAAAACGCGATTTTTTGCCTTTTGACTAGCATTTTTTCACTATTAAAATTTTTTGTGTAACCTGGAATGGGTAATTTCGTTTCAAAAACACATTTTGTTGAGAAAAAAACTATGAAAATGAGTTTTAATTTAAAAAAAAAAGAATAAAAAAAAATATTTTCGCGCTAACCGTAGTCTGTCAAAATCGTGGTGAGACCAACCATCTTTTGCCCCACAATTCACCCGGTTTTGTCGCTCATTCACGAATCCATAATACCCCAAAAATACAGACAAAATTATCGATTTTAAGCATTTTCAGAAAAAAAGCAACATTTCTTACAAATCGATATTTTGGTCTGAAATTTTGTGAGAATGTCCGGGAGAGTTTTCCCCCTCATTTCCCAAAATTTCAGGTAAATCGGAGCATTTTCCGAGTTTTCGCGCAGTTTTATGTCAGTTTTTGTCATTTTGTGCATAACCTTATTACAGAAAAACTCCAGAAAAGAATAAATGTTTCTCAAAGCACCGCGTAAAACATTTTCTCATAGAATTTTCGGCAATTCGCCGCCTAAATCGGCTCTGGAAGTTTTCAGAACGCAGATTTCGACGGCAAATTACCGTCGAGATGTGGCCAGTATGCCGATTTAGGCGGCAATAGACCGATTTTTGCAGCAATTTGTCGAGTTTGAAGCAAAATGCTGCAATTTTCCGGGCGATTTTTTTTTTCCTAAAATCGGCAATTTGCTGCCAAAATCGGCGGGCTGGCCGCCCCTTAATATTCCTTCGTTTTAGTCGAGCACTGAATAGGTTCATTACTTTTTCTTTGGTTTTTTTCATCATCAATTTTTATTTCAGATCGAGGCGAGGGACCGAAAGGAGAGAGAGAGAGAGCAAAACGTGGATGCCATTGGACGACAATTATATTTTGTGAGGTTTCAAATTTTTTTTAAACTTGGCGAACACAAGCGATAGTTTCGTTAAGCTCACCTTTATTTTGAAAACTGCGTTCAGTTTAAAAATTTCGGTTCACGTTCAATCCGTTAAGCACTTTACCAACGTTCGAAAAAAAAAATAAAAACATGGAAAAAAGGCGAGTAGTCACCAAAAGTATCAGGCTGTGTGAAGTAAAAAAATATGACCGAAATTCGAATAAAATATTCAGCTCGGCGATGTACAGCCGTTAGTTCAATTTTACCTGTTTCAACACCAATTCGTGCAATGGAAAACTTATCAAATGTATACCTTGCTTATTGTGAAAATAAAAAAGTTGCAACGAGGTGTTTGCGTACTTTCAAACTTCAAACGAAAATGGGAACAACTGTCTTCATTTCCCATGCTAATTGTTTCATTTTCGTTTGAATTTCAAAAGTACGCAAACACCGCGTTGCAATTTTTTGTTTTCACAATACTTTAGAATTCTTCCAGCTTGCGGTATTACTGCCTCGCGATGAGCAGGAAGAAACGTGGCAGCATCGCGTGAGTCTAACCGCGGCAGTGTGTCGATTTACGCTGCGAATTTAAAATTTTCAGTAAGGTTAAAAACTATCGTAAATCGACATGTCGTCTCGGCAAGAACCACACGACGCTTCCATGTTTTCGCCTGCTCCTCGCGACGCAGTAATGTAACTTCAAAAAACTTGCAAAATAATCGCAATTCACTACAAAAATGGAAATATGCAATTGTATCATGCAAACTTCAGTTGATTTTTTGTTTAGAGTAAAATAGGAAAAAAACTGCACTCTGTATAGATTTTCTCCAGATAAGCTAGTCCCCATGGTGCCATGAGAAAAAACTATTTAAAAACAAACTATGTGTTAGCCAAATTTTAAAATCTTTGAAATCCCATATTAATGTCTTATTTTCCTTTTCTGATATATTTTATGCCCAATCTTCTGCTTTTTATTGTTTTTATTCTATTCGCTAAATTTGCAATAAATTTTATTCTTTTTCAACAGTGTTTTGTTCATTTACAAGAAATGGCTTGAATGCGAGCACTTTTGAGCCTATAGGGTGAGTCTGTAGATGTTTTAAAGCCCTATTACGAGCCTACCAACGAGTTTTGAATGACCGCGAAAGGCCTATTTATGGCTTACAATAGGCTTATTGGTGACCGCGATAAGCTTATTGTAGGCGAAAGTCATCCGCGATAAGCCTATTATAGGCCTATTATAGGTGACGGGCCGCGATAAGCTTATAATAGGCTTACTATAGGGTCCTTCGCGGGTACTCGATAGGCCTATCGCGCAACCTATTATAGGCCTATCGCGCAATACCTGTGTACCACTGAACCATCCACTGTTGAAAACAAGGGTTCGGAATGCCAGTCACTAAAACGCGGACTCCTCTATTTCTCAGTGAGGCGCTGCACGCTATAAATTTCCATTGACAACTAAATTTTTGAGCCAACTTTAAGACAAATTTTCTGAAAAGCCAGATCGATTGGGGAAAAAGTGAATTCAGATTCGTAATCACCGTACTCAACTGTACCGATTCTGAAAGTTTGGTAAAATTCTCAACACTCATGGATTTGTAGCTCCCTTGTTAGAATAAACTTATCGCGGGTGATTTTTGCCTACAATTTGCTTATTGCGGTCGATAGAAAACCTATTGCACGTTAATAATAGGCCTTTCGCGGCTATTGCAAGTTCCAACGTAGACGTACCTCGACCTATTAAAACTTAAATTTCCTTAAAAAACTTGAAATCAACCATTTATTTCAACATCTATTTATTTAGAAATCATTAAAAAAATATGCAAATACAATTTAACAAGAGAAAACAATAAAAAGGAAACATGTAAAATAACAAAAGAGCATCACAGAGAAAAATAAGACGGTTAGGGAAAATTTTGGCTGCCTGGAGAATGTTTTACTTCTAAAAAGACATTCGAATTTTCAAACCCAAATAAAAATTGTTATCAGGTATTCCCAAAAAGCGATACTTGAGTTCACGTTTTTTTTCAAAACTGGGGTTTTTCACTATATGGTAAAAAAATAAGAAAAACGGCAAAAAAAAACTGCGCGAAAACTCGTCAAATGCTCCGATTGACCTAAAATTTGGAAAACAACTCAGGCAACTCATTTCTTACTATAATAGGAAATCCAAATCTGAATAGGAAATTTTGGAACTTGTCCAGGAAACTCAGATCTTGTTAGGAAATACAAATCTTATATAGAAGTTTACAAACTATAAAGGGGTCTTGACAGATTCGAAAAATTTTTGAAATCTCGAATCTGTACAGAAAATTTACCGGTCTTGCCAGATCTGCTAAGATTTGTAAAATTGATTGCACGAGATGCGTCAATAAAATTTCATGGCGCCATTCGCGTCACGAATTTCGAAATGTTTCGTGTGGATTTTTATTGTGTTGTTATTTTATTTTTATTTATTTATTTTTGGCTTTTTTTATGAGTTGCATTCTATTTGAAGTGTTTGCAGCCTAATGGATCGCGCAAACTATCAGCCTGTGATTTCTTGGGCACTCGAAAAACAGTGGAGCGCAGAGAAAAATTGAAAATCAGGACAAAGTACGTAAGTAATGGATGTATTTACATGAGTTTTTCTGTCAATCTTATTGTGAAAATAAAAAAAATTGCAACGCGCTGTTTGCGTGCTTTTAAAATTCAAATGGCAATGAAAGAAATAGCATGGGAAATGAAGAGATGTGTTCCCATTTTCGTTTGAATCTCATAAGTACGCAAACACCGCGTTCCAATTTTTTTGTTTGCACAATATCTAGAAATCCACTTACCGTATTTCCTCTAATATAAGCGCACCTCTAATTAAAGCACACCATCTAATAGAAGCACATTTAGAGAAGAGGTGGAAAAATAGAGGCGCATGCGCTTAAATTATTATGGATTCGTGAATTAGCGATAAAACGCGGTGAATTGTGGGGCAAAAGTTGGCTGGTCTCGCCACGATTTTGACGGACTACGGTTAGCGCGAAAATATTTTTTAAAATCCTTTTTTTTTAATTAAAACGCATTTTCATAGTTTTTTCTCAACAAAATAAGTTTTTGAATTGAAATTACTCATTCCAGGTTACACAAAAAATTTTAATAGTGAAAAAATGCTAGTCAAAAGGCAAAAAATCGCGTTTTTATTTAAAACAAAAGAAGAAAAATTATTTTTCGCGCTAACCGTAGTCTGTCAAAATCGTGGCGAGACCAACCAACTTTTGCCCCACAATTCACCGCGTTTTATCGCTAATTCACAAATCCATAACAGAGGAAATACGGTATGTTACAATTGAGCTTTATGTAATCGACCCCAAGGAATCGACTGGGGCGATCAGGACTGGGCGTAAAATTTTTTTAACGGATTCCGTAAAATGTAAAATTTACAGTTTAAAAATCCGTAAAAACCGTAAAATTCGTGAAATCGCATCGTTGGGGGTAAAGTAGGTCGAACAAGCTACATCTTATGATTTAATCTTATAGTTTTTAACACGGAGAGTTCAAATTTCCAAACAGAATTTAATTTTAACCGCGCACATTTGTGTGATACCTCGCTAAACTTCAACAAAAAAAAACAGACAATTTTCAGCGATGAACCCAAGTTTATTTATTTTTGGTTATTTTTATACTCTTCTAGTTACCACAGAAAAAAAAAATTTTAAAGCTCTCCGGCAAAAATTAAGCACTTTATACCTTCCCAACGTGAAGAGATTTTTTGGAAAAGCAGGTTTTCCTCTTTCTTTCATTGCCGTTTGAACTTTCAAAAGTGCAATTTTTTGTTTTACCAATATCATAATTTATTTTCAGCGCGGCGGCCAGATCGAAGCTCGTCAAAACGTGCAGAACGGACGACGCGGAACAGCCATCGACATCGGCTTAATTTTTTATATTTTAAAATGTTTCCTTTTTTTTTTGTTATAACCAATAAAATTAATTGTCTTTTATTCAATCGATAAAGTTTAGATTCCGGGGAATCTGGACAGAAAATTTTGGAATCTGGGCAGAAAATTTTGGAACCTGTGCAGAAAAGTTTGGAATCTGGGCAGAAAATTTTGGAACCTGGGCAGAAAATTTTGGAATCTGTGCAGAAAATTTTGGAATCTGTGCAGAAAAGTTTGGAATCTGGGCAGAAAAGTTTAGAATCTGGGCAGAAAATTTTGGAATCTGTGCAGGAGATGCGCGCCTGTACAGAAATTTTTGGAATCTGTACAGAACATTTTGGAATTATAAGAGGTCGCCAAATATCTATAAATCACTAGTTTATAATTCCAAAATTTCCTATTATAGTAAGAAATGAGTTGCCTGAGAAGGGGAAAATCTCATAAAATTTTGGACCGAAATATCGCTTCTCAGGCAACTCATTTCTTACTATAATAGGAAATTTTGGAATTATAAACTAGTGATTTATAGATATTTGGCGACCACTTATAATTCCAAAATGTTCTGTACAGATTCCAAAAATGTCTGTACAGGCGCGCATCTCCTGCACAGATTCCAAACTTTTCTGCCCAGATTCCAAAATTTTCTGCACAGATTCCAAAATTTTCTGCACAGATTCCAAAATTTTCTGCCCAGATTCCAAAATTTTCTGCACAGATTCCAAAATTTTCTGCACAGATTCCAAAATTTTCTGCACAGATTCCAAAATTTTCTGCACAGATTCCAAAATTTTCTGCACAGATTCCAAAATTTTCTGCACAGATTCCAAAATTTTCTGCCCAGATTCCAAAATTTTCTGCACAGATTCCAAAATTTTCTGCACAGATTCCAAAATTTTCTGCCCAGATTCCAAAATTTTCTGCACAGATTCCAAAATTTTCTGTCCAAATTCCACAATTTTCTGTCCAGATTCCCCGGAATCTAAACTTTATCGATTGAATAAAAGACAATTCATTTTATTGGTTATAACAAAAAAAGGAAAAATTTTAAAATATAAAAAAATTAAGCCGATGTCGATGGCTGTTCCGCGTCGTCCGTTCTGCACCTTTTGACGAGCTTCGATCTGGCCGCCGCGCTGAAAATAAATTATGATATTGGTAAAACAAAAAATTGCACTTTTGAAAATTCAAATGGCAATGAAAGAAAGAGGAAAACCTGCTTTTCCAAAAAATCACTTCACGTTGGGAAGGTATAAAGTGCTTAATTTTTGCCGGAGAGCTTTAAAATTTTTTTCTGTGGTATTATGGATTCGTGGCGGAGTGACAATTTTTTCAGGTTTTTATTGGAAAAAATGAAGAAATAACTGAAGAAATTAAGGTGTTTGCGTACTTTTAAAATTCAAACGAAAATTGGAACAACTCAGGCATTTCATTTCTTTAATTATTAGAAAAATTAGAAAATATCAGAAAAAATGGGAATAATATTAGGAGACCCGAGTAAAATTAGAAAAATTAGAAATTATCAGGAAATTTAGGAATCTTAAACAGATCTTGTAAGATTCGTATCGATTTCGCAATAAGCGCATATTATCAGGAAATTTGCGGATCATATCAGATCTTATTTTACTCCGATCGCAGCGCGTTGAGCTGCGTCGCGTGTCGCCAAACGAGAAATGTAAAGGCATTTTTCAGTATTCTATTCAGTATTCTGGCCTAAATTATTTTTCGCCTGTTTTAATTTATTTTTTTATCAACTAAATAATTAATATTCTTTTATTATTGATTTAAAAAATGTGCCACTTCACAATCCGCGATAACTTTAAATTAAGGCTTCGCCTCTTTGCTCAATTTTCAGGTGATACTTTTACGTTATTTTGCCCGTGGAAATTTTGCAACATGGTTGAAATTTGAGGAACGAAGCGGGGCCGAATTTTATGGGCTTGTTCACAAAAGTATCCAAAAGAGGGAAAAATGACAAACAATTTGAATAAAACTGTGTTCAACATTTTAAACATTTTTCCCGTTCCAGGTTTATCGAAGCATTCTCCGGGTTTTCTCGCAATTGTTTGTAATCGTTTTCTTATTTCTGAAATTTCGCTGAATAGGCTCACAAAAGTTCACATCGCTTGTGAGGTGACGAAGTTTTAAAAACAATAACATTTTTTCAGAAGTCTGGTGCATCATATTTGTGTATTGAACCAATGGCCTATCGATAACTGTTGCAGGTTAGCGCTTCTTCATTTATTGTGTTTTCAATCGGCTTGCGACATGAGAACGCGAGACTCCGCCCACTTTTTTGTGCGCGACCACGCGAACAGTGTGCGGAAATTGCTCTATGAGGATGGATACTCGGCAATCCGGCTAAATTGTGTGTAATAGGAATACTTTAAAAACAACAAACGACCTTTTAGACTAGCAAACAGTTTTATTGACTGGGAGCAAAAATATTTGTAAAAAATCTCCTCCCTGTCTAGATCTCTGCCCATATTGAGAGCAGAGAGGAGGGAATTACTAGTCAATATAATTAGAGTAAAAATAAGCTTGTTGAACAAGAGATAATCGAAGTGGCGAGTGGATGGCGGAAAAATACGACTTGCACACAACGATCGCGACGACGCGGCGATAGAAGAAAAGAAGAACACGACGGAGAGCAACGGAGAAAAACAATATTAATCTGAATAATAAAATAAAGGAAGTGTTCTTGTGTTTGGTTGTCGTTTTGGTGTATCGTGTAGAAAATTCTTGCTTAGTTTGTATAGAATTCGAGCAGCATTCTGCCTAGCGGTAGCTTTTTTTCGACTGAGCAGTTTTGGGACTGCCCAAATTGTTTGTTTTTGCGTTTGAAACTCAGGCAACGGCTCAGGTGTTCCATTTTGTTGGCGCGTTTGTAGTTTTCAACTGTATCGGCTCGCACAGTGCCATTTTCTCGTCTCGCGACGTCTGCGTCTCTTCGATTGGTGTGTTTCCTGTGCGTCGTCCTCTCTGTCTTTAAGTCTCTCACTCGAGCGCTTGATGAGAGATTATTGTTTTTGAGTTCGCGAAGTGCGCGAGAGTATTATTTTGGCATTTTTGTAGGAATTTCCGCTATTTTTCGATAATTGTTGACTAATAGAATAGTAAAGATAATTTTGCACGTGTAGGGCAAATAGACTAGAATTAATTAGGACAGCGCGATGTTTATAAAAGTTGTGGGATAAAACCTTACTTGGGTTTTATTCCGCGACACTCCCGCCGGCGACAGAGAATCCTCTGTTCCTATTGTCATAATTAATTAGTTTATTTGCTTTTCTTGAAATTTTTGTTGAATTGCGAAAAATTTCTTTGGTTGATCCGTATTTGATCTCGATTTCGTTAAGGTTGATATTGATTTTTTTCGTCTTGTAAGATTTTTTCGCATTTTTCACGTTCTTGTAGATTTGATCTGTAACCAATTGGTAACTGTTTAATTCTAGCACGTTGATAAATTCTGGTTAGAAATATTCTCTGATTTCTGCGTTTGGTACAGTTTCTTAGGATCATTTCTATCGGTTTATCGTCAAAAGTCCTCGTTTTTGTTGTACTATCTGGCTCGATGCTTATTGATTTTCGATAATTAATGTCTTCGTCGGAAAATTCAGTTTCTTTGAATTTTATAGGAAGCGCTGGGTATTGGATTTTCGTGTTGTCCACAATTTTTTGTCAGTTTAGCAAACGTTTGCTAAAATTTTTTAGCTCGACACAGTTTGATTTTGCGGTCTCGATTCCATTTATGCTTCGATATTATCAATTTTTGGCTCCAGAGTCTACTATAGCTAGTATTATGTCCCCTGTTGGGGTTTCATTATCGGTATTTCATATAGACTGTAAATTGAATTTCCTGAAGGATTTCCTGAAGCTTTTGAATTATCTTTTGTGTTTTGTTTCGTTTCTGTGATATTTAGATTTTTTGTTGATAATATTGGGAGTTGAGGGCAAAGCCATCGCTGCCAGAATGCGCCCTGATCTGAGCATTAATTTTTAGTTTTGTTGCGTTGGTCCCGAAAATATCTGCAATTTGTGTTTTCCGGGTCTTGCTTATTCCCAAAAAAATTTTTGCAGCGGTTTGTATTGATTTTTTGTTCAGTTTTGAAATTTCGCAGGCGTTTTGGTGATGTTTTTCGTCGCCATATTGACAAAATTTTATGACGAAATTGTTCGTTTTAGGGTTATTGCCAACTGGTTCTTGGTACAAACTTTCATAGTAGGGTAAATTTTTGTATTAATGGTTGTTTTTGATCAATGGTGTGGGTATTCTTGAGAAAATTCAGTGTATTATGGTATTCGCTTCGGTGAAAATTGAATTTTCTGATCAATTTGAGCGTCCTCGTCAGAAGTCGCTTGAGAATGCTGTATTTTTTTTTAGATGTACTTGTTCATTGAATGGAGTGATAAATACTGAAAATTGGTCGGGATCATCCCCAAAGAACGTTGAGATCGTGTCTAGTAGCTCTCCGACCATTGGAAAATACATTTTTGAGTTTTGACCTTGATGCAAATTTTGCTGTTGTGGATTTGGTTTAGGGAAATTCTGACGAGTTTGCTGAAAAACCATTATTTTGATAGAAATTTCGGATAATTTGCTTTCTTTGTCTGGTTGATGTTTCGTATTGACTTTATCTTCGATGATTGTTCGAAAAAATTTGTTCATTGTTACATTTTGCGAATTATTCTGTGCTCGAACTTGAATTTGTCGATGGATTTCTTTTGATTGCTCCTAATTATTGACTATCACACGATTTTGTTGCATATTTATCGTATTTTGTAATTGTTGTAATGTAGGTACCATTCGGTTTAGGTAGACTGTTGCTTGAGTGTCATGTTTGTTTTTGTGTATTGTAATATTTTGTCTCGTTATGTTTCTTGTGTTTGTGAAATTTGGACCGTAGATACTAATCTCAGGTATCGAGATCAACGATTTTGCGGGATTCGTCGTTTCTTCGCTGTGGCACGACATAGCTTGGATTTTTTGTTCGGTTTATAAGGTGAGGTTGAAATCTTGTTTGAATTTCTGTTTTCCATTTGTGGCCAGTTTCTAGAATTTTGTCATTATTGTTTTGATTGCTGGCGTTGCTTCCTAGAATTTTCGTTTGCGATGAAAAATTGCTATTTGATTTGGTTCTAGAATATGTATTCCTGCTGGCGATTGTGAAAATATTGTCTTGCTCTGCAATGTGATGCCGATTGAGCTGACGTCTAGCTCGTTATCGTCATCAAATCGTAGAATTTTTGTTAATCGCCATTGTTCTATGCAGTTTTTTTTTCGATTTGTATTTCTTCTAGAGTTGGTTCCGAGCTCGTGGCTAGTTCCCTATCCACTATAGCTAGAATTTTTCGTGTGCACTTGATAAGAGTTCTAGATATGTGCACTGGTCGAGAATGATTTGCATTGCTCTTTTTCATTCCGTCTCTCGAAATTTGTTCTTGATTGCTCACAATATTGATTTTATATTTTGTGTAGTTTTTTTTGAATCTCGGATATTGGCTAAAATTATATTTTTAGAACTGAGATGCGAGTTTCAACATGGGATATCAATGTCTTCCTCGCGTTTTGCTGTTTTTGCGTAGTTCGTTACTAGATTTTGCAATTTAGACTAATGAGCTTTGATAGAGCCGATGGCTTTGTGATGTCTTGCCGGCCTAACGGAATTGATTGATCGAGTTTCATTTTTGATAATTTGATATATTGACAGTACTCCGCAGTATATTGAGCATTGGGTTTTAAGCGAAGTATACCTAAAAGGTCTAGGATGCCTTTAAGATTAAATGTTCACGACTCTTGAGAAGCATGATACGTGAAATCAGATTAAATAGAGAAGATGATCATATATGATATTGGTATTCTGAAGTTTATTTGATAGTGTTTATCTTTATGTTGATTACTAAACTTATTGATTGTTTTACTGAAATGATGTTAATTGAGGTGCGGGGGTCCTGCAGTACCTTACCGCTTGATATGGATTAGTGCTTTTTGACTTGTCAAATTGATTGGTGACCTTGATTGGTCTTGAAAACTGATTTGATGACCTTGATGCGGCCTTGATAACTGACTGAGAATAGTCAACGGAAGGTAGTATGAGTCAGACGATTTTTTGAAGGGACTCGCGATGACCACATCTTGCACAGGGCTTACGCTAAATTGCCTGACGATGTTCATGCCTGTGAGTATTCTACTCGCTGACCTTGACTGGGCATTGACTAGCTCCAGCTACTCCTTTGAATGATTCTTATGGTTGTGCCCACAAGCTTTGGAATTGTTTTCGAATCGAATTTCAGCTAATTTGACTGAAAATCTCCTTTTTGTTTAGTTTCTTGGTAAACTTTTTGTTGTTGGTTTAAGGAAATTTTTCGAGTATTGAGTGCTATTCGATATCTGAAATGGTGGTTCGGTGGTTCACATGTATTGGTTTTCGAGAGTATTTAATTCTAGAAGTAAACCCCTTTCAATTTTGTTAACATTCGTTGTTCGTATTTGATTTTGCTCATTCTCTCCATTTCTCCCTTGAAATTTTTATTGCAGATCCGTGGACTTGGCATTGGGATCGGATAGTACAAGATTTACTGAATAATGAATTTGAGATGATATTGTGGTGTTTAGGCGCCTTTGTTCGGATTTTGTTGTGATTAACATTGATTTGGTTATTGAGGTGGAATAATGAAGGCGGATAAGACGAAATTGATTGGTCGAACATGTTAAGAAAAGGTTTATTTTTGAATTTAGTTGTTACTCTCGGGGCATTATTTAGCTCTCGCACCCGCCTGCCACTCTCCCCAGCCCAACGGGGATGCTTGATGCAAGAGAGTTGTATGGCATTTTTGGAAAAATCGCCTATTGCGGAATGATTTAGATTTAGAAGAGAAAAAATTTGTCTCGTATTGAATTCCTATTACACATTAGATTCCATCTGGGTTCTTGCTATAGATTTTTGAATGAAAAAAAATTGGTAGTTGCACTAAGTGCGATTTGTTAGAGCAAAAAAAAAAAAATTAAACGGGCGATTGTGCCATATGCGGATGGCTAGACAATCGGATGAGCGAAAAAAGTAAAGAAAAGTTTATCAAATCATATACGGATGGCTAGAAATCGGATATAAGAAAGAACGTAAAAAAAATTAAATTGACCATTTACGGATGGCTACAAAAATCGGATATAAGAAAGAAATTAAGATTAAATGGGCCATATACGGATGGCTAAAAAAAGAAAAAATCGGATAAAAGTGAACGGCTAAAAACGATCGATTGCATATGAAGCTGATGGCTAGGCAATTGAATAAAAAGGAAAAAAAAACTAGAAAACTGATACGATAAATTAAAAAAAAATTTCGATGCACCAAATATCGAATTGGTGGCATCGTTTTTGAAATTGTTTGAATTTTGTAAAAAATTATAGCTAAAACACGGTTGGTTGCACCATGTGCGGTGGCTAGAAAATCCGGTAGAATATATAGAAGAGAAACCGGTTGACTGCACCATGTGCGGTGACTAGACAATCCGGTAGAATATATAGCAAAAAAAACCGGTCGATTGCACCATATGCGGTGGCTAGAAAATCTGGTAGAATATATAGCATAGAAACCCGGTCGATTGCACCATGTGCGGTGGCTAGAAAATCTTGTAGAATATATAGCATAGAAACCCGGTCGATTGCACCATGTGCGGTGGCTAGAAAATCTTGTAGAATATATAGCATAGAAACCCGGTCGATTGCACCATGTGCGGTGGCTAGAAAATCTTGTAGAATATATAGCATAGAAACCCGGTCGATTGCACCATGTGCGGTGGCTAGAAAATCTTGTAGAATATATAGCATAGAAACCCGGTCGATTGCACCATGTGCGGAAATTGCTCTATGAGGATGGATACTCGGCAATCCGGCTAAATTGTGTGTAATAGGAATACTTTAAAAACAACAAACGACCTTTTAGACTAGCAAACAGTTTTATTGACTGGGAGCAAAAATATTTGTAAAAAATCTCCTCCCTGTCTAGATCTCTGCCCATATTGAGAGCAGAGAGGAGGGAATTACTAGTCAATATAATTAGAGTAAAAATAAGCTTGTTGAACAAGAGATAATCGAAGTGGCGAGTGGATGGCGGAAAAATACGACTTGCACACAACGATCGCGACGACGCGGCGATAGAAGAAAAGAAGAACACGACGGAGAGCAACGGAGAAAAACAATATTAATCTGAATAATAAAATAAAGGAAGTGTTCTTGTGTTTGGTTGTCGTTTTGGTGTATCGTGTAGAAAATTCTTGCTTAGTTTGTATAGAATTCGAGCAGCATTCTGCCTAGCGGTAGCTTTTTTTCGACTGAGCAGTTTTGGGACTGCCCAAATTGTTTGTTTTTGCGTTTGAAACTCAGGCAACGGCTCAGGTGTTCCATTTTGTTGGCGCGTTTGTAGTTTTCAACTGTATCGGCTCGCACAGTGCCATTTTCTCGTCTCGCGACGTCTGCGTCTCTTCGATTGGTGTGTTTCCTGTGCGTCGTCCTCTCTGTCTTTAAGTCTCTCACTCGAGCGCTTGATGAGAGATTATTGTTTTTGAGTTCGCGAAGTGCGCGAGAGTATTATTTTGGCATTTTTGTAGGAATTTCCGCTATTTTTCGATAATTGTTGACTAATAGAATAGTAAAGATAATTTTGCACGTGTAGGGCAAATAGACTAGAATTAATTAGGACAGCGCGATGTTTATAAAAGTTGTGGGATAAAACCTTACTTGGGTTTTATTCCGCGACAAACAGAGTGATATTTGAAGAGACGCAGACAGAACGGCACAAATAAGTGGGCGGAGTCTCGCGTTCTCATGTCGCAAGTCGATTGAAAACACAATAATTGTGAAAATATTTCCATTTTCATGCCTAAATCGCTGTTTCGTGCCACGAGCGGCATTCCATTTCACTCGAAGATTTTTTTGGCGAACTCCGTCAAAAATGTTGTTCGCTTTGACGTGTGGATTTCTCGTCGAGGTCTCTTTGGAAAATTTTATGTAATGAATTTTTTTCTAATTCTGAATCATAAGCATTATTTTCAGCGCGTCCGCGAGATGGAAACAAGCTGCCAAAGCGATAACAGGATGGAATGGAATGGCATACGAAATGGAATACGCGGAAAGATCGAAAACGACGCGTGCAATTTCTGCATAGAGTTCCCAATAATTTGTATTTTTCTATTCTATTTGTATTTTATAATAATTTTTGATAAATAAAACGCATTTGTATGGTAATTTATCTGCATTGTTACGTTGTTTCCAAAAATCAATAATTGTTGACACGGTATTCGACAAAATCTTGCCAGGTAAATTACGAATAAATTTAAAAAATTTACGGATCTTATCAGAAAATTCACGAATTATTTTAGTAAATTTACGGGTATTATCAGAAAATTCACGAATCATTTTAGTAAATTTACGGATATTATCAGAAATTTTAAGGATAATATTAGGCGATGCGAATCTGATCAGAAATTTTACGGATCTTTTCAGGTATTTTATGAATCTTATCAAACCACAATATTGTCTTGAATCGTTCGTTTAAAATCCGTAAATTTTCTAATAATTCAAGAAATGAAATGCCTGAGAAATCTCTTCATTTGTCATGCTATTTATCTCATTGCCATTTGAATTTTAGAAGCACGCAAACAGAGCATTGCAATTTTTTTATTTTCACAATAAGATTGACAGAAAAACTCATGTAAATGCATCCATTACTTACGTACTTTGTCCTGATTTTCAATTTTTCTCTGCGCTCCACTGTTTTTCGAGTGCCCGAGAAATCACAGGCTGATTGGTGGCGCGATCCATTAGGCTGCAAACACTTCAAATTGAATGCAACTCATAAAAAAAAGCCAAAAATAAATAAATAAAAATAAAATATCAACTCAATAAAAATCCACACGAAACATTTCGAAATTCGTGACGCGAATGGCGCCAAGAAATTTTATTGACGCATCTCGTGCAATCAATTTTACAAATCTTAGCAGATCTGGCAAGACCGGTAAATTTTCTGTACAGATTCGAGATTTCAAAAATTTTTCGAATCTGTCAAGACCCCTTTATAGTTTGTAAATTTCTATATAAGATTTGTATTTCCTAACAAGATCTGAGTTTCCTGGACAAGTTCCAAAATTTCCTATTCAGATTTGGATTTCCTATTATAGTAAGAAATGAGTTGCCTGAGTTTTTTGAAAATATTGATTTGTTCTGAAATTTTTTACAATCGATATTTTGGTCTGAAATTTTTTGGTAATGTCCGGGAGTATTTTTTCCCTCTTTCCCAAAATTTCAGGTCAATCGGAGCATTTCCCGAGTTTTCGCGCAGTTTTTTGCCGTTGTTATCCTATTTTGCCATTTCATGAATAACACCGTTATGTAATTAATTCGTGGCGGACTTTAAAAAATTTTGCCCCAGACAGCCGGTAAAAAAAAAGGAAAATAACTTATAATATCGATCCTGTCCAAAGTGGTCATCGCTGTGCTCCTGTCGCCAGACACGAACAATCTGAAAATTTTAGTACTTAATTGAACTGCTGAACCTTCAAAAAAAAACTTCAATCGAGATTGCCGAAAACTCTTTTTTTCAGACATGTCGAAAATCGGGCCGGTTGAAAATTTCCCCGGCCCGTTCGGCCCGATCAATTTTTGTTTCGGTTTTTTTTCGTTAGTTTTTTCGTTTTTTTTTGTTCAATTAAAAACAAATATTCGAAGTAATTTCGTCGTTATAATGGATTCGTGGCGAAGTGACAATTTTTATCACGTTTTTATTCGAAAAAATGAAGAAATATCAGGAAAAAATGAAGATTTTTCTGTCTCACAGTTTTTTTCATAAAATTTTCCGGGCCGGGCCGACAAAATTTCACCATTGGCCCGGCCCGCGACATGTCTGCTTTTTTACTACACAAACAAACTAAAAACTTACATTCTGCAGTCGGGTAGTCGGCAAATAATTTTGCACTACCGTTTTTTGCACTACCCATTAATTTTTGCAGGGCATTTTTTGATATCGGGTTTTTTTTTCAATAAAACCAATCAAAATGCATGCTTCGGAGCCAACCAGATCCGTATAGGTGTTATTCGGAAATTTCAGCGGCAACGCGCCGGAAGGATGTGTGACACATTTCAAATATGCGACCGGAGGGAGCTGGGCGGAAGCATGTCTTGATTCTTCTGTTTGTTAATAACCTAATTCTGGCAATAAATACCTATCTATTTAGGTTCAACCATAGATTTTTAATTTTAAAAAATCAGCAGCCACCAAACCGCAAAGCAGGCTTCTACCCAGCTCCCTACGGTCACCCTTGTTTGAGGTTTCACACATGCCTCCCGTGCGTTGTCGCTGGGCTTCACCAGCCTTATTAGTTATTGAAAACGCATATCACTAGCGTAGACTACACAACAATGAGAAAAAAAGCAACAAAACAAATTAAAACCTTTTCTGAAAGTATATGCTCTACGAAAAAAATAGGTAGTGCAAAACCACTTTTGGGTAGTGCTGCAACACGGGTAGTGCAAAATTATTGGTAGTGCAAAAAATGGTAGTGCAAAATTATTTGCCGGGTAGTCGGACAGCGTCGGTTGACCAGGCGGCGTCGGGCAGTCTGAAAGTAAAAATTAAATTTAGAAGGGAAACAACGACTCTATGCGGGTTAGTGAGGGCCACCCAAAAACAGTGTTTCATTTTTTTAAAAAAAGTGTTTTCATTTCGAAACAATTTTTGAGTGCCCCTTTGGAAAAATCGATAAATTCAGATTTCAAAATTTTTTGTGATTCATATCGAGTTGCATCAACAAAGAAAAAACACTTTCCACTTTTTACACGCGAATTTTGAATTTTAGTGTATTTTGAATTTTTGCATGACAAAAGTGGACATCGTTTAAATTTTTGACGATGGAAATCGATCTAAATCACATCATATTAATTTTAAAATATTAATCTGCAAAAAAATAAATTAAAAATAGTAAATTACATCAAAAAAGCGACGGAGTAAGGCAAACTTTACTATACCTAGGGACCGCAATGTGTTTTCTGAAATTCAAAAATTCCGAATATTTTTGGTCGGAATGTGTTATTTGGCTCAATATAAGTACGTCGTCAAAATTTTTTCAAAAAATGTTCGGTAATTCTCGAGTTATACCATCCCAAAGTAGCACTGTTTTCTCCACAGATTGCATGAGGCGGGCCGTCGAGACGCGAGGAAAGAGATGCCGAGACAGCGAGAGTGAGCGAGAGACAACGCGAAATGGAGAGAGGGGGAGAGACTGTATCCTCCACCGCTGCTTGTGCGATCAGCATTTTCAACGGAAAACGGTAGTTTTTGCACTGAAATCGACACGAAAAAAAATCGGAGAGTTACCACGATATTAATTTCAACGGGGTTTTGTAGCAAATTTTACGCTGAATCCGAATATTAAAAAATTAGCCGCGTGCATTATATTTGCGACCTTCAAATCTGCGAAAAACTGAAGTTTTGGTCGAACAGGGATCATTCAAATGAACATAAAATTGCTCCAAGTGGGTCTGGTGTTCTAAATTTTTGTATTTGAGCTCTAAGAGGGTTTATCTTTTTATTCCACAAATAAAAAACTAGGTCATCGCTGAAATTTTTCTAGAATTTTCAGTTGAAGTTTGACGAGCTTTTAAAAAAATCGGAGAGTTACAGGACAAAAACTGATTTTAAAAATTAATTCCCCACACCTTAAACTGCCTGAATACTGAAAATGAGCCGCGTGCCCCGGTAAACTCGACCACACAGGTCAAAAAAGTGAGTTCCATTTTCGTTTTCTCCTTTTTCTGAGAAAATGATACATTTTCATGTAAAATAGACTTGTTCATTAGATTCAGAATGGCCGATTACATCTAGAGAGATAGTTTCGAGTATCATACTTCAAACCGGGAGCTCGGTACAGGCCCGTAAACATGCCCGCGCGAACTGAGGAGAAAAAACGGCTGACTCCGCCCACCCCTTTGCGCTCCCTAACTATACCATGATTTTCTTTCTATTTCACGTACTTTAAAGTCGTAATAAAATAAATAAATAAATAAAAAAAAGGCCCAAAAAAATTAATCAGCTCAAAAATGTCTCTGCGTACGCTGCGTCTCGTCTCGTAGCCGGCGAGCGCGCTTGCATCGTCCTGCCGTCGTCGGGGCGCCTCTTGTAATAGGCCTAACGCGGTCGCCGCACACACCGCGTACGCGATGAGTCTGTTGCAAGAGGGTAGCCGCTGCCACCCGCGATTGACTTATTTTAAGCCCAGAACAGGCCTATATTTGGCTTACACCTATTATAAGCTGGACGCGCTTTACCTGTGAACCACTTGGACACCGCGCATGTCGCGGAATAAAACCCAAATAAGGTTTTATCCCACAACTTTCATAAACATCGCGCTGTCCTAATTAATTCTAGTTTATTTTCCCTACACGTGCAAAATTATCTTTACTATTCAATTAGTAAACAATCATCGAAAAATTGCGGAAACTCCTACAAAAATGCCAAAATATTACTCTCGCGCTCTTCGCGAACTCAAAAACAATAATCTCTCAACAAGCGCTCGAGTGAGAGACTTAAACACAGAGAGGAAAGGCACAGGAAACACACCAATCAAAGAGACGCAGACAACACGAGACAGTCAATTGGCGGAAAATTCTACTTTTCGAGCCACGAAATGACCAATTCAAACCGCGCGAAGGAAAGCCGCGCCACTAAAATTGTTGCCTGAGTTGCAAATGCAACTTCAGCACAATTTTAGCAATCCCAAAAACATGCCAGTCGTAATGCTTCCGCGATGCGGAGCGGCCTCTTTTTAATGCGAAACAACTCAAAAAACAATACAGTTTTTCCTTGAAAAAACTATACAAGAACCACAAGAACCTTTCCTTCTTTGTTTTAGATTATTTTTATTTCTCAACGTCGTCATCTCGTCGTCTTCACTTCTTCTTCCCGTTCGTCTTTGAGTATGTTGCGTTCCAGCCTTTCCGTACTTCTCGCGTGACTCCGATTTACTTTTTATCTTTATTGACCTTTTTTTACTCTTATTATATAGACTAGAATGCCCTCCTCTCTGCTCTCAATACGGGCAGAGATCTAAACAGGGAGGAGTTTTTTTGCAATTATTTTTACTCCCAGTTAATAAAACTGTTTCTAGTCAAAAACCGTGTTTTCGTTCTAACCCTATTACACACAATTAGCCGGATTGCCGAGTATCCATCCTCATAGAGCAATTTCCGCACATGGTGCAATCGACCGGGTTTCTATGCGATATATTCTACCAGATTTTCTAGCCACCGCACATGGTGCAATCGACCGGGTTTCTATGCTATATATTCTACAAGATTTTCTAGCCACCGCACATGGTGCAATCGACCGGTTGTTTTTTGCTATACATATTCTACCGGATTTTCTAGCCACCTCACATGGTGCAACCAACCGTTTTTTTTAGCTATAATTTTCTACCAATTTCAAAACAATATCAATAGCAATGCCACCAATTCAATATTTGGTGCATCGAACTTTTTTAAAATTTATCATATCAATTTTCTAGTTTTTTTTCTTTGTATTCAACTGCCTAGCCATCAGCATCGTATGCAATCGACCGCTTTTTTTAACCTTTAATCGTTATCGAATATTTTTTAGCCATCCGTATATGGTTCTTTTAAATTTTTTACCCTCTTCCTCTTATTCCGATTTTTGTATCCATCCGTTTATGGCCCATTTAATTTTTTTTACCTTCTTTCTTAAATCCGATTTTCTAGCCATCCGTATATGGCTTGATTAACTTTTCTTTACCTTTTACGATTCATCCGATTGTCTAGCCATCCGCATATGGCACAATCGACCGTTTAATTTTTTTTTTGCTCTAACAAATCGCACGTAGTGCAACTACCTATTTTTTTTCATTCAAAAATCTATAGCAAGAACCCAGATGGAATCTAATGTGTAATAGGAATTCAATACGAAGCAATTTTTTTTTCTCTTCTAAATCTAAATCATTCCGCAATAGGCGATTTTTTCCGAAAATGCCATACAAATCTCTTGCATCAAGCATTCCCGTTGGGCTGGGGAGAGTGGCAGGCGGGTGCGAGAGCTAAAAAATGCCCCGAGAGTAACAACAAAATTCAAAAATAAACTTTTTTTAAACATGTTCGACCAATAAATTTCGTCTTATCCGCCTTCATTATTCTTCCTCAATAACCAAATCAATGTTAATCACAACAAAATCCAAAACAAAAACGCCGAAACACCACAATTTCATCTCAAATTCATTATTCAGTTAATCTTGTACTATCCGATCCCAATGCCAAGTCCACGGATCTGCAATAAAATTTTCAAGGAAGAAATGGAGAAAATGAGCGAAATCAAATCCGAATAACGACTATGTAAACAAAATTAAACGGGTTTACTTATAGAATTTAATAAACTCTCGAAAACCAATACATGTGAACCACCGAACCACCATTTCAGATATCGAATAGCACTCAATACTCGAAAAATTTCCTTAAACCAACAACAAAAAGTTCACCAAGAAACTAAACAAAAAGGAGATTTACAGTCAAATTAGCTGAAATTCGATTCGAAAACAATTCCAAAGCTTGTGGGCACAACCATAAGAATCATTCAAAGGAGTAGCTGGAGCTAGTCAATGCCCAGTCAAGGTCAGCGAGTAGAATACTCACAGGCATGAACATCGTCAGGCAATTTAGCGTAAGCCCTGTGCAAGATGTGGTCATCGCGAGTCCCTTCAAAAAATCGTCTGACTCATACTACCTTCCGTTGACTATTCTCAGTCAGTTATCAAGGCCGCATCAAGGTCATCAAATCAGTTTTCAAGACCGTTCAAGGTCAACTGAGCAATCCGGTAGGTCAAACCAGGCCACCTGATCCGGTTCAAGACCGCCCAAAGGTCCGCTGAACAATTATCAAGACCGCATCAAGGTCATCAAATCAGTTTTCAAGGCCACATCAAGGTCAACTGAACAATTATCAAGGCCGCATCAAGGTCATCAAATCAGTTTTCAAGACCACATCAAGGTCAACTGATTAATTATCAAGACCAATCAAGGTCACCGATCAATTTGACTAGTCAAAAAATCACTAACCAATATCAAGCGGTAAGGTACTGCAGGACCCCCGCACCTCAATTAACATCATTTCAGTAAAACAATCAATAAGTTTAGTAATCAACATAAAGATAAACTTCAAAATACCAATATCATATATGATCATCTTCTCTATTTAATCTGATTTCACGAATCATGCTTCTCAAGAGTCGTGAAAATTTAATCTTAAAGGCATCCTAGACCTTTTAGGTATACTTCGCTTAAAATCCAATGCTCAATATACTGCGGAGTACTGTCAATATATCAAATTATCAAAAATGAAACTCAATCAATCAATTCCGTTAGGCCGGCAAGACATCGCAAAGCCATCGGCTCTATCAAAGCTCATTAGTCTAAATTGCAAAATCTAGTAACGAACTACGCAAAAACAGCAAAACGCGAGGAAGACATTGATATCCCATGTCGAAACTCGCATCTCAGTTCTAAAAATATAATTTTGAGCCGATATCCGAGATTTAAAAAAACTACACAAAAGATGAAATCAATATTGTGAGCAATCAAGAACAAATTTCGAGAGACGGAATGAAAAAGAGCAATGCAAATCATTCTCGACCATTGCACATATCTAGAACTCGATGATCTTATCAAGTGCACACGAAAAATTCTAGCTATAACGGATAGGGAACTAGCCACGAGCTCGGAACCAACTCTAGAAGAAATACAAATCGAAAAAAAAAAAAAAAAAAAAAAAACTGCATAGAACAATGGCGATTAACAAAAAATTCTACGATTTGATGACGATAACGAGCTAGACGTCAGATCAATCGGCATCACATTGCAGATCAAGACAATATTTTCACAATCGCCAGCAGGAATAAATATTCTAGAACCAACTCAAATATCAATTTTTCATCGCTAACGAAAATCCTAGGAAGCAACGCCAGAAATCAAAACAATAATGGCAAAATTCTAGAAACTGGCCACAAATGGAAAACAGAAATTCAAACAAGATTTCAACCTCACCTCATAAACCGAACAAAAATAATCCAAACCATGTCGCGCCATAGCGAAGAAACGATGTCAATCCCGTAGAATCGTTGATCTCGACATCTGAGATTAGTATTTACGATCCAAATTTCACAAACACGAAAAACGTAACGAGACAAAATATTACAATACACAAAAACAAACATGACTCGAGCAACATTTTCTACCCAAATCAAACGGTACCTCCATTGCAACAAGAACAAAATACGATAAATATGCCAGAAAATCGTGTGATAGTCAACAATTATGAACAATCAGGTCAAATACATTTACAACACTGAATGAATTTTTTCGAATAATCATCGAAGATAAAGTAAATACGAAACATCAAACAGACAAAGAGAGCAAATTTGCCGAAATTTCTATCCCAATAATGCCTTTTCAGCAAACTCGTCAGAATTTCCCTAAACCAAATCCACTACAGCATAATTTGCATCAATTTCAAAACTCTAAAATGTATTTTCCAATGGTCGGAGAGCTACTAGACACGATCTCAACGTTCTTTAGGGATGATCCCGATCAATTTTCAATTTTCACTCCATTCAAGGAACAAGTACATCTAAAAAATACAGCATTCTCAAGCGACTTCTTACGAGGACGCTCAAATTGATCAGAAAAGTCAATTTTCACCAAAGAGGACTACTATAATACACTGAATTTTCGCAAGATTACCCACACCATTGATCAAAAACAACCATTAAGGCAAAAAATTTAGCCTACTATGAAAGTTTGTACCAAGAACCAGTTGACAATAACGCCAAAACCAACAATTTCGTCATAAAATTTTGTCAATATGGCGACGAAAAACATCACCAAACGCCTGCGAAATATCAAAACTCAACAAAAAATCAATACAAACCGCTGCAAAAATTTTTTTGGGAATAAGCAAGACCCGGAAAACACAATTTGCATAATTTCGGGACCAGCGCAACAAAACTGAACATTAATGCTCAGCTCAGGGCGCATTCTGGCATCGATTACTTTGCCCTCAACTCCCAATATTATCAACTAAAAATCTAAATATCACTAAAAACGAAACAAAACACAAAAGATAATTCAAAAGCTTCAGGAAATCCTTCAGGAAATTCAATTTAGCAGATAGTCTAGACAAAATACCGATAATGAAACTCCAAAAGGGGACATAATACTAGCTATAGTAGACTCTGGAGCCAAAAATTGATAATATCGAAGCATAAATTGAATCGAGACCGCAAAATCAAACGGTGCTGAACTAAAAAAAATTTAGTCAACTGACAAAAATTTGTGGACAACACGAAAATCCAATACCCAGCGCTTCCTATAAAATTCAAAGCAACTGAATTTTCCGACGAAGACATCAATTATCGAAAATCAATAAGCATCGAAGCAGATAGTACAACAAAAACGAGAATTTTTGACGATAAACCGATAGAAATGATCCTAAGAAACTATACCAAACGCGGAAAACAGAGATTATTTCTAACCAGAATTTATCAACGTGATAGAACCAAAAGGCTACCAATTGGTTACAAAAAACCTACACGAACGTGAAAAATTCGAAAAATTCGTACACGACGAAAAAATCAATATCAACCTTAACGAAATCGAGATCAAATACGGATCAACCAAAGAAAATTTTCGAAATTCGACAAAAATTTCAAGAAAAGCAAATAAACTAATTAATTATGACAAAAGGAACAGAGGATTCTCTGTCGCCGGCGGGAGTGTCGCGGAATAAAACCCAAATAAGGTTTTATCCCACAACTTTCATAAACATCGCGCTGTCCTAATTAATTCTAGTTTATTTTCCCTACACGTGCAAAATTATCTTTACTATTCAATTAGTAAACAATCATCGAAAAATTGCGGAAACTCCTACAAAAATGCCAAAATATTACTCTCGCGCTCTTCGCGAGGGGGTACGACAGAATAGAAATAGGCGAAATAGAAATGCTACAAAATAGAATTGCTACAAAAAAGAACTGGAAAAAATAGAACGACTACAAAATAGAAATGAGCGGAATAGAACAGCCCGAAATAGAAATGTGACAAAATAGAAATGGGCGAAATAGAAATCGGTGCGATGGAGCGCGTTTGCATTATTCTTCGAATTTTCAGATTATTATAGGATTTTTCAGTAATTTTCAGATATTTTACGCGCTTAACAACATCGAAAATGAAGAAAGGTATAAAATCAATGCAGTTTCAGAAAAAAAAATGGAAAATCGGCGAAAAACTGAGCAATTGAAAAAATAATGCAAACGCGCTCCATCGCCAAAATTTGTTCTATTTTGTAGCATTTCTATTTCGCTCATTTCTATTTTGTAGCCGTTCTATTTCGTAGCATTTCTATTTCGCTCAGTTCTATTTTTTCCAGTTCTTTTTTGTAGCATTTCTATTTTGTAGCATTTCTATTTCGCCTATTTCTATTCTGTCGTACCCCCCTTCGCGAACTCAAAAACAATAATCTCTCAACAAGCGCTCGAGTGAGAGACTTAAACACAGAGAGGAAAGGCACAGGAAACACACCAATCAAAGAGACGCAGACAACACGAGACAGTCAATTGGCGGAAAATTCTACTTTTCGAGCCACGAAATGACCAATTCAAACCGCGCGAAGGAAAGCCGCGCCACTAAAATTGTTGCCTGAGTTGCAAATGCAACTTCAGCACAATTTTAGCAATCCCAAAAACATGCCAGTCGTAATGCTTCCGCGATGCGGAGCGGCCTCTTTTTAATGCGAAACAACTCAAAAAACAATACAGTTTTTCCTTGAAAAAACTATACAAGAACCACAAGAACCTTTCCTTCTTTGTTTTAGATTATTTTTATTTCTCAACGTCGTCATCTCGTCGTCTTCACTTCTTCTTCCCGTTCGTCTTTGAGTATGTTGCGTTCCAGCCTTTCCGTACTTCTCGCGTGACTCCGATTTACTTTTTATCTTTATTGACCTTTTTTTACTCTTATTATATAGACTAGAATGCCCTCCTCTCTGCTCTCAATACGGGCAGAGATCTAAACAGGGAGGAGTTTTTTTGCAATTATTTTTACTCCCAGTTAATAAAACTGTTTCTAGTCAAAAACCGTGTTTTCGTTCTAACCCTATTACACACAATTAGCCGGATTGCCGAGTATCCATCCTCATAGAGCAATTTCCGCACAGCGCAGGTTTAATAATTCTTTCTATGTGTGCAATGACATTTCGGCCGACCCACAGTTTCCTGTCGGATTTCCTTTCGAATGTAGAAAAGCAAAAACAGCAGAAGAAAAAGTAGACGGTCCTAACAGTAAAGTACCCTTCAAAATAATGATATCAAAATTTGGAAAAGACGGGCATCATCGCGGGGTTCAGGAGACTCAGATTTCCAAATTTGGGCCCTTGCGGACTTCTGGGGACTGCGCGAGCAGTGCGAACATACCGATGCACAGACAGACTTACACACAGAAAAATTTTATTAGTAACAAGCCTGCAGCTTGTGGCGACTAAGTCGCCTTCTTCAAATATTTATTTTTACTGATTTTTGTTTTTTTTTAAATAGAAACGGCAATCATTTCTTTTCCCTATTTCTTTCAAGTTCTCGTGATCCCTGTGGTATAGTGGTTAGCACGTTTGAACGTCAATCTATAGGTCTCTGGATCGAGTTTTGTCGACTGCAAACTCGTGTGTGAGACACACAAACAAACACACAGACTAATCTAAAATTTTCTATATTTTATATTAGTAATAGTAAAGATATAGTGGATTTGCGAAGGAGCAACAATAAAATTCACTTTTTTATTCGAAAAATGAAGAAATAGTGAAGAAATTAAGAGATTTTCCGTGTCCCTCCCAGGTTCACGTGAAATGTCACTCCGTCACGAATCCATTATACCACAAAGTATCACTTCGTAACGAAATTGTGATGCCATTGCATTGTGTTTTCAATCGAGTTTTGACATCAAAATGTGAAACATCGCTCACTTTTTTCACGCAAAAATTCCAATTGCACGAAAATTTAATTTTCGCATGAAAAAGAGTGAGCGGAGTTTCACGTTTTGGTGTCGCAACTCGATTGAAAACACAATAATTCTGAAGTTTGTTTTTAATCTAGGAATGAAAAGACATTGGAAGCCGTTTGAGATGAGTACAAGCCCATCACACCCATGTCAAAAAAATGCAATGCAATCTCCGCGGAGCTGACGACTAAGTTATAGGTAATATTATTTGTAATTTTTGCCTTGTCGGTGTGCCTTACCGATATTACGGCGTCGCGAAAAATTTATCCACAACATTTGGTAATGTGCCAGAAATCGCACAAAAAAAGTTATCTAATTTTTATGATATTTACAATAAAATAGAAGATCACGGGGAGTACACGAAGTCGCTGCCTACGAAACCAAACTCTTTTTTGAAATGGACAAAACCTATGCTTCCGGTGCAACTTGTTGCGAAATAAAACTGTATCGAAATTGAACTCGCTTCGGAATAGAACTGTAGCAAAATAGAACTGTAACGAAATAAAACTGTATTGCTTGCTCATTCGAATTTTGGCATTTCTCATGCGCTTGCTTTCTTCAACAGTTTTATATTTGAGTTATTCACCAAAAATTGTTTTTTTTTTGCCTTGAGGGTCAAGAAATGCAGTCGCGCCCAATTTCTTGTTTAGTTCTATTTGGCTACAGTTATATTCCATAAAGTTTTATTTCGTCAGTTATATTTTTCTACAGTTTTTTACCGAATAGTTATTCCAATCAGTTCTATAACGAAGCGAGTTATATTTCGCTACAGTTCTATTTCGTGCGAGATCTATTCCAAAATAGCACCATATTTCCGCTTATCTGACGCGATTTTGGCCGATTTGTGAGTAATTTATCAAAAGAAAAGTGAAAAATGAAGAAAACAGAAGAAAAAACCGATTATTGCTGAAGATTTTTTGAAAAGGCGGGGTCGGTGTTCGTGTACTACCCGTGGTCTTCTATTTTTTATTTGTAAAAATCATAAAAATCAGAAATTTTTTCGTGCGATTTCGATGTTTTAAAACAGTTTCCCCGAAAAATTGACACCTACTTTAAAACATAAAACATTAAATGTTATTTCAGATCGAAACCAGTAGCCCGTGCGCCCAACGCCGCCTTCACCCAATTTCGAAATTAATTTTTTTATTCGGAATTCCTGTTTTTTTTTTCAATTTGAACTTGTTTTTGCTGGTGCACATGTTCTTTATCTAATAAATGCATTGTTTTCACTCCAATATACCAACAGTATAAACTAACACGCAATGTCAATGGCCTGTGAGAAATTGATAAGCTGCGCGCAGACTGTTTGGAACTGCCGGCAGAGAACTGTCTGCGCGCAATCAAACAGCTGTCTAGTAATTCTCATCAGACTGTTGTTAGGTTGCACGCAGACAGTTTGGCAACTGACCGCAAACTGTATAGGGTTTCTGCCGAGTTGTTTCAGAACTTTTTCTCCTTTTTTCCTACATCTTTTCTGCCGCGACTGACTACTACAATACAAGAGAAATTGTTGGCAACCGCGTTGGCTTTTTCCTATTAGTTTAAATTCTTCTGCTCCGTCTTTTTATATATTTTGCTCTTAATTTTATATTGTATTTTCAATCGAGTTGCGACATGTGAACACGAAGCTCCGCCCACTTCTTGGGATAGCCGACTCATGTTTTCATGCTGCAACTCGTTTGAAAACACAATAATTGTCAATACCAGAGAAGCCCAGTTCAACATCCTATCGCACAATTATGGCGAGAATAGGGAAGTCTCCATCCTCCCACAACTATTCCGCACAAAAAGTTTCAAACTTTTAACAAAGACTTAAAATGAAACAAGTCAGGCTTGTGGAACAAGCCAGACTTCTACCGCGCAGCTATGACATTGATTTATTGGTCTGGCTCTCTACATAAAAGCAGTCAGCAAAAAAAAGAACGGCTGGGAAAATTTTTAACAAATTAAATTGTATATTTCAAGGATTTGTTACTGCTTTATCTGCTACTGCAAAATGTACAAACTTAGTGCTGAATCTTTATCGATTCTTGATTTTTTGTTTTCTCACCCAACGATCAAGCCTGAAAGATAACTATTACTCATCAGTGGTTTTTTTTTTCAAAATCTCTTTTTTTGCCATTATTTCAAATTAATCAGTTGCTTGTTTTTGAACTAATGTGTCATTGACTCAAGTATTGTTCTAGAAGCTACACTTTGTGGTTGACTGTTTTGTTATTTTTTTTTGTTTTTTTAAACTATGATTTGCTAAATTTTCTGTTGTTGTTATTGAAAAATATTTTGCAATCTAAAAGAAACAAAAGCGATATTTTGCATGACGCCGTTGAAAAAGTTCACTATTTCTGTTATTTCCCAAGTTAAAATAGTTTTTTTGAGCTACGAGCCTCGGCTTATATTTTTTGTAATTTTGTTTTAATATTAGTTTTATAGTAAACAATAAATACAACCGGTTAGGAAAAAAACATCTGCATCAGATTTACGAAACTTTTCACAATTTTCTGAATTTTTGGTGGTTGTTCACTTTCTCCTTTTCTATTTTTCAATCCTACACCTTTTTCTTACTATTAGAATATATGCTAACTTTCTCTCTCTCACTCTCTCTGTATAAAAAAAATTAAAGTGGGTTAAGTGTTACTGATGAAACATGTATGTACAAAATGATGACTCACTATATCCACAGAAACCTTTTTTGTGATTTCAAAATTTTCATTTGATTAATTGATTAATGAACCCATAATTTATTTGGCAATCATGAGAGGTAAGACAAAAAACCGTAAACTCATTTTCGTGAAGTAGAAAAAATAATTTCCTCGAAATTTACAAAAATTGTCATCATTTTCTGGATGCATGAATTTTGTGGTTTATGTATATGTAGTTTGAACCCAGTGGAAAAAACTTTTTTCAACAGCAACACTGTACTTTTTTGTATTAACAAGGCATCACTTTCAAGACATCGTGCAGAAATGGCAAAAACTAACAGTTGAGAAATTGTTCCACTCTTTCCTGTTTTTCTTTACATTTCGCAAATTTCCTTTGTTTTCAACACTACGTCTGTTTACATTTTAGTAGAACGTCAACAGCTTACACATGTTCATGTTGACACCCTTATCAAATGACACTATTTTTTCTGGTTTCGTGTAGGTATGCCCACTCATCGAATCGTCTAGCGAAATTATTCTTAATAATTTTATGACTTCTTTTTATTTTGTTATAAACCCTAGTTTGGTTTTCCGGAAAGCGGAATAAAGATAAAAACAAACAAATTCATGTTTAAAGAAGAAACCACAGTGTGTTGGACGGAACGTTAGAAAATCACAATTTAAATTGCGCGGGCTTTTTCCCTCCAAAAAATTATCCTAATTGGCCGTAGTGGAATTTCTCATACGGTAGAGCTTCGTAACCGCTAAATTACGTTTAAACGGATACGAAGAGGAGATGTTGAAAAGCAGAGTGTGCGAAGCGAATTTTGCCGTAGAGACGCAGACAAGCAGCGTGCCTCTCAGCGGAGCGCATTTGCATTTACGTTCCCGACAGTACGCCGTGAGAAGTCATATTTTGAACACTTATTACCGGGGACAAAATGTTTAAACCGCGCTCGAACGATGAGGCATATCATGGTATCAAGCTGTATAGAAAGAAAATCAGCTTTCTAAAAAATGAGACGGTGGGAAAATACGATATATTAGGGAAGCAAAGATACACAAGCAAAAAACGTGACATGCCTTTGGCGATTCATATGTGCATCTATGTCCATTAACAATACGCATGTTCTTTTGCGTCATTGTGACGTGTCGTAACGACAAAAATCTTTTGGCTTTCTGTCACGCGTTTTTCACGGAAAACGGAAAACGGGAAACAAAAAACATAAATTTATTCATTTTACGAAAAATAAGAGAACAAAAAAAAATTCAATTAGTTCTCGTTCAATGTTCAGTTGCTTTTGAGTAAACAAAACCAGTAAATAAAATGTTCACTAATTTTAAAATTGCACGCCGAAAATGGTTCTGATCTTTTTTTTTTGATAATATATTCAGTTTCCTTAGAAAACAGCCATGTCTCCGCTATTTCTGTATCATCAAAAAGAATGACGTTCTCGTTTTGCTCAAATTCTCTTTGATCACCTTTTTTCCGTTGGTCACTTACACACTTCAAAATTTTTATTTTGAAGCACAGAGCCATATTGTTTTTCCGCTGGCATATACGCCCCCGCCCAGCTTTTTTTTTGGCCTGCCCACACAGCAAGGAGGAATATAAAAATTTACATTGTTTTTTGTGATGCGTTTGACTATGGCTTTTTGTTTGTTTTTTGTAGCGGTGATATGTAAATTTAAGAACGCCGTACTTTCATCAACTGTTCTTTTTTACTAATCTTCATTTTTAAAATTAATTTTTAGCGAATTAAAACGTCTTCACAAACTAAGCTAATGCCTAGCTGGCTGAACAAGATTCTGCATAGGAAAAGTTTTTAAAAAATTTAAAACAAATAACAAAACAAATGTATTTCAGGAGATGCAGTAGAAGGATTGCGCAGAAACGATGGTATGTTCAATATTGAGGTCGGAATTGAGGCAAACAACTCCAACATTGCCAAGTTTCAAAAAGTAAGTTTAAAAATATCGAATTTCTGTTTCTTCATAAATATTTATGTGAGAGGTACATAAATATTCCTTAAAATAAAGAAAATGTCTGGACATAAAACAGCTCGAAAATATTGATTTTGAGCTATATTTCGTGCAATTTCAAGTTCAGTACACCTCCGTTCCAGGCATATTTCAAGGAGTTACCGTAAAAACTGTAATAGAACACCACCTTTAATAGAACGCCACCTGTAATACAAAGTCACCCCCAACGTCATTTCGAAAAATAGAACGCCACCCTCTAATAGAACGCCACCCTGTAATACACCGCAACTCTGAAAAACTGCGGCCTATAAACATGAGCCGGTGTTCCAGTAATTTTTTTTCAACGCGGATTACTGTAGTCAAAAGCACACAAACACCGAGATGTGCAATGAACGATGAAGCTAGCTGATTACAGAGGGTACTACGGTATAGAACTGCTACGGAATAGAATTGCGCGGAATAGAACCGGCTGAAATGAAGCTATTCTAAAAAAAAAGTGCACGAAATGTAACTCAGGGGCTCACAATGTACAACGAAATTCTTCTTCGAGTTGTTCGAGCGGTTCTGTGTCGCTACCGCTTCATTTCAGGCATTCCGTGCGAGTTCTATACCACAGTAGGATGACAGTGATATGTCTCTTAAATTCCAATAACAGTACAAATGCATATTATTGGCCCGCCTTAACGGTCAAACGCGCTCCGTTGAATTTACTATTGACGGCCCACCAAAATGGTCAAACGCGCTCCTCTGAACTCAACGCTATGCGATTTTCATTTCGGTTCTCAAATTATTTCATTACACGGTGAATTTATACGTGAAATGAAACACGGTGTGTTGAACGGTGCACCGCTGCAAACGCGCCCCCTCGCACTACTCATTGAAAAAAAGTTTTATGGTTACGGTCACTGTTTTTGAAATATCGCATTAATCAATAAATTGACGTGATTTTCTACTTTTTTTTGTACTCTTCCGCTTAAGAAAAAATTAATGAGTCGTTTAGAAGCACTTTTCGTTGAATTAACAGAATTTTTTTATGCGTTTTCAATGAAAATGTTTTTTGAATTGTCGTAAGTTTCGGCGCATGCACAGAAACTTGTAACGTTATAATTTGAACGCGCATGTGACGGCAATTTGCGTACTTTTTATTATTTTTTAAAAAATGTACGCTTCAATACACCGTGTGAAATAATTTGGAAACCAAAATGGAAATCGCATAGCGTTGAGTTCAGCGGAGCGCGTTTGACCATTTTGGCGGACCGACAATATTTTTTGATTTTCATTTTCGCCGCCAAATTATTTTAATTCACGTGTAAATTCAACATGAAATGAAACAATTTGGAATGCAAAATGAAAACCACAAAGTACTAAAATCGGTAGAGCGCGTTTCACCGCCGTTGCGGGTTGACAATATTTACATTCGTTTTTTTTTCTATTTTTTCTGTTGATTTCTGGTTGTTGAAATATGAAGTTTGATTTTTTTTTTAATTCAGTTCCGGTAAGTACACCGCCACCCTCTAATAGAACACCACCTCTAATACAACACCACCCCTAACCCCACTCCGAAAAATAGACCGTCATGGCGCCTCACATAATTCATGGGCTAGTTGTCCAACCAATTGGGCGATAGCCCCATGCAAACGTCTGCCCAATAGCTGCCAAAAATTATGTAAGGCTATATTACAGTTTTTACGGTATGTTTCGTTGCAGTTCTACTGCGTGTACTTGGTAAAACTGGGAAACTGCTATTTGACTGCAAAATTATGGTTTCCCAATTGTTCCCAAACAATTGCATGGTCAGAGTATTTTTTCTCGTTTTCGGTAAATTAACATGTGCTACAAAAAACCCTTGAAATGATTATCAACAGTAACCAATCTGTGGGCAGACTGTTGTTTACCCCTCGAACTGCTGCTCAACTGTTGCCGAACAGTTGCCCAGTTTTCCCAAATAGGTTTGATTCCATTCTGCCCTTTCTGTGCACATTATTCACAAGTGTATCTTCTCAGGTCTCAATGGCTCGTGCAACAAACCCACCTCCCATTTCTCCGCAACTCACTGTTTCGACAAGCGATAGTTTACAATTCTTACTTTTCCATGCTTCCCCGTCTAGTGTCGATGGAGCTGCTATCAAAGAAATTAGCGAAAACAGTGAGGTAGTTGTTTGAGTATAAACAATTTAGTTAAAAATTGAGAAAGAAACAAACGAAAAACCCGAAACTTATGTATATTTCACTGAAATGAACCGAGTTTTTTAGACGCTTCTTTCAAGCAACAAAAATCCGTTTCACCGACATAAACACATGATGGCCAGTATCAAAACTTCGAGAAAAATCAGCATTGCCAAGCCGTCTGATCCACCGCCTGCATACAATGGCATTTTTCATAAAGTTTGTTTTGCTCTAGAATACATTTTCAAGCAAAATCATTTTTAACAAGTCATAGGCGTTCGTCGCCTTTTTTTTTTTTCTTTAAATGTATTTCTAGTAGCGGCAATCGTTTCCTCACTCCAACTCCCTCAAGTTTTCGTTACCCATGGAGGAAGTTGTTACAAGCTTTCAACTTATAGTTAAATCTAACAACGCATGTTCGAGTTTTGTGAAAAGTTTTGTAAACTGTTACGTGCGAGACACACAAACAAACACACAGACAAATCTTGCATGATAAATATTTTTTCCAGCCACTGAAAACAAAACCGAAAAAATCCGCGAAGGAACTGAAAGTTCTTCCTGGTTGCGAGCCGGAGGTTGTTCAGGAAGCGCTCGTAAGTATCGGCTCCATTAATATATTATACTCGGTAGAAAGCTCTGCAAATTCACTCAAATCGAACAATGAATTTCGCATGCATTTGGAGTGAGATTCAGAGAAATTGGAGCGAAACATCGGCCACGCTCTCTCAATTTTCTGCACTCCCTCGTCGCCAACGTGGCCGCGTCCTCCACTGTGCGAAGGGAGCGAGTTTGCAGCTCTCCGTACTGAGAATATAATATCTTATTATCGCAACTTTCAGGGCAAGTTCTCCACTTCTTACAACTTGGATACCAACGGTCACGTCCTTCTCGAAACGCCATCTCAAAATCAAAAAGAATAATTTTTCCCATAATGTCTTTCCATTTTTTCTGTGTCTCTTCTATCTGACAGCATTGCTTTATAGTTCAACGTCTAGTTTTTTTTTTATTGCATTGTAGTAATCAAATTTTTTGGATCTTCAGGTAATTAGCATTTTGTGCCCTTTTCTTCATGTGTCGTCTCTACCCCCTGTTTCATTTATTTCTTCTTGGTAATTCCGTGTATTTTCCTTCCTGCCTATATGTATACTTGAAAGTGTTTTTTTTTTTTGAGTGAATGGTTAGCTTTTCTTGAAGTAAAGATATTTTACAGTGTTTATCCAGTTTTAAATTGAATTCTAAGTTTTGAAATTTACACAGTTTCGAAAAATGTATTTTTTAATAGAAAAGGTTATTTTTCAATTTCAGTTTTTCTAGAGCACATATAAAGTTAGGGTGACCGAAAAGTGGCTGCCACTTTTTCTTTTCCTAATCAGGTCCGTTAATTTATTTTACATACTCTGCATGTTCAAAATTTGAGATAAGTGGAGTCATCTAAACCAAACCCCCAAAATAGGAACTTCTCAAGAATAAAACGTTTTTGTCGCTGCCATATTCCGTGAGTTCGTGATCACGAGGCCACCACCAACGCAGATGCCTACTGCACTCCAATCGCTCACCGTTAGATGGGTCGATACTACTGCATGAAAACGAAAGAACACACATCGTTTTATAGATTTACTGAAAGCTCCAGTTTCTTGAATTTTAACTTTTCCCTTACAAACCATACTCACCCGACCTGATACCTACTGACTATAATATCATCCGATCTGTTCAAAATAATCTTGCCGGATCGAAATTTCACGATCGCTTCTTTGCCTCCAATTCTACTCAAATGGCATCGGTCAACTTCCAACGCTTTGGAAAAAAGTTGTTGACTTTAATCGCAAGTACATCGTTCATTTATTCTTACTTTTACAAATGGATATCATTTTGCTGTCAAGTGCTTGGAACCTCTTGAAAACCACCAATGTATCATTTGCTCTCCCAAAAAAATTATTTTCTCATATCTTGTTCCGTTATTGTGCTTTTAAAAAACTTACCTTCCTTTATTTCCTGAACCGGGTACATTTCATGCACTATGTACATATGTAAATATATGTATTTGTAAAAGCGCAACCATTTTTATGGACGGTAGGGCTAGGGTGCAGAAATTGGTTGCCTGCGTATCAAAAAGGTGCAAGATGGTGACAGTTTGTGACTGGCTATTTTTTACGGGTGCGAACGGGTGTGCTTGCGCTCAAAATTTTCAACTGACAAACTATCGAGTTAAAAATTTATGATTTACTATTAGTAAGTTTCTTTATGTATCTAGAAGGTTTTTGAGTTTTTTTTTTGGAATATGAATTTACATAAGTTAAAAGCGTGCCATCAGTCATTTCAGTTTTCAAACACATTTCCTTCGATTCATTCTTTCTTAAAAGCAAAAAAAAATACTGCTCTTCTAAAAATTTGCGCAAGTATGTATACTCATCAAAAATGTATTTGTTTGTTGTTATTTGCAATTTATTCAGAACGCCCACTCCTTTCCCGCAATGCCCCCGCAGAAAACCGAAACATTTACATTTTAGCATTCTCACCACTGTTCAACACGCATCTGTATAAAACTCTTGTTTTGTTGTTCTTTTTCATTTTTGCGTAGCTTTAGAGGGCGTCATGGAAAAATTTCATTTTGCAGCAAAAAAAAAATATTTTTTTCAAAATTTAATTTTATTTTTTGCAGTTTCAGCTCTGTTATCAAATCAATAATGTCTTTACGCCGCGTTGATGCCGTTCGCGATCTGTCAAAAATTCTAAGAGACGCTCTTCTTATAGAAGGCAAACAAATAGAGGAGCAAAATTATCAAAATCCACCAAACAATTTCCGCGGTAAAATATTCTTCGTTATGGAGCAGGAGTGGGTCCCGGAGGCGGAGGCCCAGAAGGAACCAAATCAGGAGCAGAATTTGAGTATGAAAAAAATAATGGTTTTGTGCCAAATTTGTTTTCGAGGAACGAAAATTCATATGTAGTTCTTTAGACAGTTAAACAAATAATGTTTAAAATTATTTTTTTTAAACACACACACAAATCGAATTTCAGAATAAAGATAAGCAGCAGTAACCTTTTTTGAGTAGGATATTCAATTCGTGCTGTTTTAAAAGCAAAAATGTAAATTTTTATAATTTTTAATTCATATTGTCCATTCGTGAAGAAAGCAAGTTGAAATTTGTACGTGAAATAAAATTATTTGGAAACTAAAATAAAAATTACAAAGTACTAAGTTTCGTGAAGCGCACTTGCTTTCGACACGAAGGAACAATAATGTTTTTAAAAGCAAAATTTTACATACCTATCTTTCAGAGCTGAACTATCTCACAAAAAGTCTCCCACTCAAATTAACAATAATCTCCGTTGATAAGATAGATTAATGCATATTCTGTCATGTTCTTTCTCATTTTTTTTGAAAAATAAACGATTTATGAAAAAACTATTTTTTGAATACTTATCCTCATCGCTCAGATCTATTAGTTCTTTGTTTGACTTAATTTCAGAGTGAGTTCTTAACTTGAAAGTTAACATGCTGGACCTAGTTTGCATAAAACAAGATAATGTGCGTCCTCATCGTCTAGTCTTTTTTAATTCCATGTGGTTAGACACATTCGCGCCGCTCTCCTTGTCTCATTGTGCCCACCACTAGTGTCAGAGAGCAAATAACGCCGGCATCGTTAGTTGAAAAGCAATTGAGCCCGCCCTATTTCTATTTCTACCGTAGTTAGACACAGTGAGAGTGGGGAATCAATTCTATCTTTTTTTTCAAATATGTTAAACTCGAGCAGCTCTCCAGTTATGTCGGCTCCCAGTTTCCCGTTGTCTGTAATTAACCCATTTGTTCATTTATTCAATCAGATAGTTCTATCTAGAAAAGTTCCTGTACCTATGAAGCAGCACTCTCCACTATCATTACGTGAGTATTATCCAATATTGGTTATTAGCCAAAAAAGAATAATTGATTTCTTTTGCAGCCCATCCACAACAAATTTTAGCGTGCGCACATAACCCAGGAGTGCTCTTGAACACGTTTCAATTGCCAACCGGATGTTTTACCACTCTTGTCTGTTTGAAACCCGGTGGGTTTAAGGCAGGAACTAGTCTCGAGGTTAGTAATTTATGAAGTTTTATTAAAAATGAAGGACTTTGTTTTTTCTTGGCAAAATTTTGTTGTGATGAACAGGTGTTAGGTACGGTAAGAATCACGTACATACCAGATATTATCTGTTCACGAACAAAATGGGCTTACGACGTTCCGATGTTCTGCAGTTTTTCACTCTAATGTAATGTGCGCTGCAAACCCGCAGTTAAAAACTGCAAAACGTCGGAGCGTCGTAAATCCCACTCGTCACACACAATAGACAAAAATGAACAAAAATGAAAAAATAATTAAAAGTGCGTAAATAAAAAATTGTGATTGAATATTAGAAACAATACATTGAAAATTAATTTTTGAAATGTGCTCAGAAAATACCAGAATGTAAGAAAAAAAGATTGCTATTGTCGGCCCGCCAAAATGGTCAAACGCGCTCCGCTGAAGTCGTGAAGTGAAGTGAAGTGTAAATTCAACGTTAAATAAAATAATTTGGAAACCAAAATGAAAGCCACGTAGTATTGAGTTCAGCGGAGCCCGTTTGACCGACGTGGCGGGCCGATAATAGTCCCTAAATTTTCCGTTTTAGTTTACAAAATTTTTTTTTCAAATTCACCTAATCTCATACTCATTTCTATTTTCTCCCTAGTATGAGTCATTATTTACCTACAGTATCAAACTTCCCCTTGCCCAGTTCGTCAAATTATCACAACACAGTTTCACACATTTTCAGCTGCCCGATGCATGGTGGCGTTTCGCCAAGGAAAGCAGTCATTCGGCGAACATCGTGCAGTCGAAAGTGATTGCCGACATTGAATGTGGCGCAGAGATTGTTGTGTGTCAGACACCAGAAAACAGGAAATCAGAGCCTGAAGAGCCAATAATTGTGGAGATTGGGACGAGAGGTACGGTAGATGTCAAAACAAAACAACAAAACTTTTTTTTTCGTTTTCACGTTTTTTTTTCTGCGAGCACACATGGTGGACGAATTTTTTACGGACGCGTAATAGTCATCGTCATCTGAATTCTAATTACCTCCGGTCCGTCCTCTCTAATCCAATTTCGGACCTATTACTCTATGAAAAAACAAAGAAATGGAGTATTTACTTGACCGAAAAGAAAAACATTATTTTGCAGATAGTGGTTTCTCTTGTGAACGATGTGGAAAAGTGTTCAGTTACGAGTATTATCGCGATAAACATCTCAAATACACTAGATGCGTAGACAATGGGAATCGCGCATTTCCGTGTACCATTTGTAATCGGTATGTGATGCTCAAATAGAGTCCTGTACTTAAAGTGGCACATTGCTACTGCTACAGTAACCCGCTGAGCACTTGTCAAGTGACGAATAAACACAGCATCCTTAACGTGCCATTCACACTTCTTTTGCAGGTCTTTTGAGAAACGCGATCGACTGCGTATCCACATTCTTCACGTCCACGAGAATCATCGTCCGCATGTTTGCTCCGTGTGCCAGAAGTCGTTCAGTCAGTCAAGTAGCCTCAACAAGGTAACTCTTACAAATTTATTTAATCCAGTTGGTACGTTGCATCAAGAGTTAGGGCACAGAAATAACAAAATCGTGATCAAAAATTTTTTTAAGATTAGCTAGAAAAAAATTAGAACTTGCAATATATGTAGCTTTAATGACTGTGAAGCGTTTTTATAAACTTGATTTAAAAATACATACATAAGTCACGGTTTATCAATTTTTAATCTATACTATTATGAAACATTGAAGTCTATAAAAATGTACATATTTGCGTGAGATTTCTTGCGAGCAGCATTTTCTCAGCTAGTTCTAAACCGATTTTTACTCATATTGGCTAAACAATTTTCAAACCCAAATACAGCCGGCAAAGTTATTGTAGTATTCTCAGTACCGAGCGCTGTAAATCCACTTCCTTTGCAAAGGGGACGAGGCAGACACGTTGCCGACGAGAGAGTGCAGAAAATTGAGAGAGTGTGGCCGATGTTTCGCTCTATTTTCTCTGAATCACCCTCCAAATGCATGCGAAATTTACTGTGAGATCGGAGCGAAGTTGCAAAGCTTTATACGGAGTATATTTTATAATATTTCGCTTTTACTTCCAGCATTTACGTGTTCACTCCGGTGAACGACCGTACAAGTGTTACTTTTGTCCTAAAGCCTTCACAGCATCTTCAATTCTTCGCACACATGTGAGACAGCACAGTGGTGAAAAACCATTCAAGGTAGGTAATTATTAAAGATAATCGAATTTGTTTTCAATTGCAGACTAAATTTTTGTACTTTACAAATACATAAGTGTAACAATACTTTAGCCCTTGTAATTCTCAAATGTTATTGCATACATATATCTAATTCAAATCTTTTTAACTTGAAAAATTGTTATTTAAATATTTACTTTTATTTGAAAAACATGGCTAAAACAATAAACACCACAATGTAACTTTCCTAACATCGACGGAAACAGATAGTATATATAAGAACCGCATTTCTAGACAAGTAGATGGCTATTAAACTTTTTTTGTTCCCCACCAGGCTTGTGCGGAAACGGAAATCGGCATTGCCGGATTTCCGAAATTTCCGACATTTTTCGGAAACGATTTCCGTCGAAAACGTTTCCGAAAATTTTTTCGGAAAAGCTTTTCCGACGGAAATATTTCCGAAAAAACTCGGAAATTCAGAAATAGGCAAACATGACTAAAAACTGGCCGATTGCTGAAAATTTTTTTCTAGACCGATCACTAGGGTTATTCTTCTTTTTTTTTCGGCATTTGCTTTGCTTATTTTCTGGTTTTTCCTTACGGTTTCAAAAGATTGAAGCAATTTTGTAGGTTATCATTTTATGAAAACATGGTAAATGTTTAGTTAAACGTGAAATCAGGTATTTCGAAGCTTCAAACGTTCAAAAGCAGTAATTAGTGCTCTGTGGCAATCATAGCTCGAACTGAACGATAATTTTCGAAAGCTAACGTGTTTTCAATCAGTTCTAGCGTGATTAAAATTTTTCCTACAACAAAGTGAGCGGGGTCTCAAGTTTTGTTTTATGAATATTATGTATCAAGAAAATTGTGGGGGGGGAGCTAGATTTCGAAGTTCATACAGCTTTGGGGGAAACATATTTTGAACAATAATAATTGATTTCTAGAGTACATATAATAATCTTTTGATAATTTTGTCAACTTGGAAGCTGCATGATGTTTGAAAATAGACTCCGCTTCCTTGCCAAAATTTCAATCGTTATTTTCACTTTTTATAAAGTAAAATCACTTGGAATTTCGAAAAAGGGCGGAAACTATGTGGCAACTTATAAAACAGTATTACTAGTTTTGCGTTTTAGTTTCTATTCTTTTATTTTCATGATAAAATGCTTGATTAAATTAAAACAACAAAAGAAACTAGTGAATTTTTGGATTTCCGAACTTTTCCGAATTTCCGACCTTTTTTTCGGAAACAAAGGTCGGAAAGGAATTTTTCCGAAAAAATTTTCGGAAACAAAATTCCGTTTCCGACTTTTCCGACTGACCGTTGCCGCACAAGCCTGTTCCCCACTCAAATGATCAGAGATAAAACTTTTATTTACTTATTTCAATTGAACAAATTCAGAAAAAGGTTTGAAATGGTACAAATTGTAAACGTTCTTGTTACGGAATGTATCTAACGAGTCAAAAAACAATGTTTGATTTAAAGTGATCTGTTCACTTATCTAATCACCCATTGATCTGTGTTGTTAGACATGCAATTTTAAAGTATTTATTGTTGATATTACAAAAAAGGAATTGTTTTACAGTGTGCCCACTGTGGAAAAGCTTTCGCTTCCCACGCCGCTCATGACAGTCACGTTCGGAGGTCCCATCATAATGTCGTCGAAGTTTAATTTAAATAAATACAGTTCTAATTGCTTTATATAAATATTTTGTATTTTGATAACGATATGTAAACTGATTTATTGTATGTATATCCCTTGCTGGTTGATTGTGGCCAATCTTTGAAGAAAGCGAAGATCGTGTACACGCAAGAAGCGTCGCTTTTGAAAAAACAGGTTTTTTTCATACTGATCTTTCAAATCATAGATTTTGCCAGATGAAACAGTAGACAGTAGGTACTGTTCGATCTTTGAGAAGAATCTAGATTCTTCGACGAATTCTCTTTTTTAACCGGGAAACACCTTTAAAATAGTTGGCCAGTGTAGCTTGCCCCTATTTTTTAAACTTCATTTCTCCCATCTTTCTCCGTGAAATTACTGTTTCCACTTTTTTTTATCACTATGGAATTTAATTTTTTTCCGTTTTTTGCACAAAACACCTGAGCATTTTTGGAACTTTCGATAGAAATCGGAAAAGTCTAGAAAAAAAGTAAATTATTCCTAAATAATGAAAGGTGAATAGAAAAGTTTTCGAAACTCGAAAAAGTGTTTCATTCTGCAACAAAGAATAGAATTGCAAAACTAAATCAACAAAACAAAACAGTTCTTGTACCAAGCCTTAGTTTTCTTTGTTCGCTATAAAAATACAAAATTTTGATCTTTGAACGTGTCAAAACCGAAAAAAGTGTTTTATTTCCTTCTTGTGTCAGATCATAAACAGAGATAAGTTGCAATCGAAAAATCATGTTATGGACCTATTCAATTCGTTTTTAGCGCAATGCAGATTTGCGCAAAAACGTGAAAAGGTGTTTTCTGCTATTTTGGATAGAGTTAAGAAAACAGAGGGTGTTGAACGCTACGCCGCTACAAACGCGCCCTCGTGCACTACGTATCTTTAAAATTCGCAATTAAGTTTTATGGTAGACTATGGTTTCTGAAATTTCTTATCTTCCTTATATAGAAACTTTTAGATTCGTCTGTGTGTTTGTTTGTGTTTCTCGCACAATCAAGTTTGCATTCCACACAACTTGATCTCGCGACCTTTCGTTGTACTTTCAAGCATATAAACCACTTTACCACAAGGGTCACGAGAACGAAAAAAAAAATGAATATTTTACGTAGGCGACGTAGTCGCCACAAGCCGCAGTCTTGTTAACATTATAAAGTTTGTGATTCTCTAGATTTATATTTATTTTTTGCATGAGTAAAAAATAATGAATAATTAGAAACACCTTTCTTCAAATTTATTTTCTGAAATCACTTTAAAAAACACAAAAACTGTTTTTGTCATGCACTGAATACTCAGGAATTTTTTTTTTTTGGAGATTTTACAGATATCAAACGACTGATTTGAATAATTATCAGGGCTGGATGAGCTATATAAAATGTTTTGTGAGATTAATAAATTTCCTTAAATTTTCTGGCGGGATCGGTAAATTTTTTCGTGAGACTTCGTGAGATACTACACATCTCATGAGGAAATTCATGAGTCTCATTAGATATTTTACGAATCTCATCCAGCCACTATAATTATTCGAATTTTTCGTCTGAACAGGTTCATTAAAAATTACAGTACATACACGTTCCATATAATTTTGAATTTTAACTCATCGCTTATTTGCAATCAGATTTAATTTGTTTTCTTGTTTTCCTGCTTAGCCAAATTTGTTTTGCGATCTCAAGAAGTGCATCAGACCCTTCCCAACACCACCGTTCTACAAGTGACACCATAGTCCAAATCACTCATTGGCAGGTCAGACCACAAAGTGGTTAATATATATGGGAAAACCAGTTCACTCTTCCGGGCCATGCCTTCTCCCACCTTCACGTCGTTCGGGAAACGAAATGAAAACGCAAGTCATCGTGTAGTGTAGTGGACGAGAGGAAGAAGAAGAAGAATCAGAAGAGGAGGAGAAGGCGGTGGAATCGGGGCGGAGAAAGAAGAATGGGAAGAAGGAGAAAAAGAAGAAAAAGAAGATGTGTGATGCCAATTCTCCCACCATCTCTCCTTTTCCTGTAGTTGTCGTCGCGCCAGTGGGTCCTTATAACCATAATTATAATCAATTCGGTTGGCTAGTTGATAACATTTTTTTATTACTGAATTTTTTTCTACTCTTAATTTCTTGGTTTTAGAGTCTGAGGCCTCTTACAGTAGTCGAAATAATTATAAATGGAAAGTAAAACTGAGTAAAGCGGATTGCTCCCTTTTTCACTTTCTTTTTTTATTCAAACGTCTTAGCTTTTTATTTTGTCACCCATGTTATTTTATTCTAGTCATTACTCTCTTTCCTTGTTTTTTTAATTTACTATTATTTTAGTTGCCAACCACCTATTCATTAAAACACGGTTTTTTTATTTTCCATTTCCCCGTTTGTTTTTCTTTGCACTCTGCGCAAATAAATTGTTCATGTCTTGAAAAGCTAAAATACATCCACATTTTTTTCTGTTTTCAGGTCCAAACATGGACCGAATATACATTTTCTTGGGACTTTTCTCCCTGGTGTATTTTCTGGAAGCAATTGGAGGAAGTTATATCAATTCAGCGGTGCAAAATATTGAAAGGCAGTTTCAAATGTCTTCAAGAACGTCTGGTTTTATGATTTCAGCGAGTAAGTAACAACATTTAGTTAATGCAGAACTGTAAAAATAAATAATATTACCAGGTGACTTTGGATACATCCCAAGTGTCGTCTTCATTGCTCACTTTGGTTCCAAAGGCAACAGGTGAGTCGAACAATTCAAAAGAAAAACGCTTGACCTAAATATTTTAAGAACAAAAAATTAAAAAACTAACTTGAAAACAAGATTTCTTTTGTCAGATGACTTCGGAATGTAAGAAAAGTTCAAAACATGATTTACCCACTTTTTTTTTGGAAATACATCGACCAATATAGGATATTTGAACTACAAATCATTGTCTCTTTGTAGAGCTCGATGGATTGGTGCAGGTGCAATTCTTGTGTCTATCACTTACCTAATGCTGGCTTCGCCGAATTTCCTGTTCCCTCAGGGCCACCATGACATCAATACCACAGAAGTGACGGTAGGACCGCATTTAAAAATCACAATTTGCAATATTCTTTTAGGCTCAACTTAAACCTAACGAGAGGCAATTGTCGGAAAATCCTACCTTAAGAGAACTTCTTGCATATCCACTGATTCGCGATCGTATGCCACATGATGTATATAGTGCAGTTTTGGAACTTGAAGATGAAACAACTCCTGTAAGTGAAAGAGAACAAACTTGAAAAAAAGATCAATTAGGCGCCGAAGATGCAAAGCAAACTAAAAAATGTTTCAGATTGAAGAATACCAATCAATGGGAAATTCGCCAATGGCAACGACTGGACGTTTATCGAATAGAACTTACACTATCGATGGCTGGCTTATTGATGAAGCTCTCACAGCTGCTGATGAGATTATCAATGGAAATTCGACGTCTCAGTTGACTCTCAGAAGTTCGCTATCCCATTTTATTCGCAGAAGAACCAACTCTACTGATAGGGACATTAAGAAAATTCGAATAAGTGCAGCTGCTCCGTTCACTTATTGTGGACAATTGACAAACTCTTTAAGGAGCATCATCAAGGTACGGGATGGCTTTTAACAAGTTAAATAAGATTTAATTTTTCAGAAATCAAAATGCAAGGAACAAACTTCTAGCGTTTACCCTTTCACGGTATTTTTCGTCTCTCTTTTCTTCCTTGGAATTGGTAGAACTGTCCCATGGAGTCTTGGAGTTCCACTTCTGGACGATAATATCAAAAAGAAGAGTCTCCCAGCATATTTTGGCGCAATTTCATCTATCCGAGTGCTCGGTCCAATATGTGGATATTTGATTGGAAGTGCTTGCAATAAGTTTTACTACACCCTCAATCGTGAGTAACTATTGTTTCCCCATCTTCTGTAATTTACACTTTTACTATTTCAGCACCAAACGGTTTGACTCCCGCGGATCCAACGTGGATTGGTGCCTGGTGGATTGGATTTTTGTTCATTGGAACTATAGCGTTTTTCCCATCGGTTTTATTGTTTGCCTTCCCGCAAGGCAAAAAAGGAAGCAGTTCTGCTCTACAACTTCATGACGTCCACAAGGAAAAACTCAAAAATACTGGGGAGGAGAATGACAGAACTATTGGCATGAAGCTCAAAGATTTTGCAAAAGCTTGTAAATCAGTTCTCAGTAAGAAAATCTATATTGGAAGTGTGATGGGCCGCGTTTGTGACATTCTCGCTTTCAAGGGATACATTGTGTTTTTGCCGAAATATTTGGAAAATCATTTTGGAATTCCCCAATATCTTGTTCACCGTTACATGGCCATGTTTGGAGTGTTTGGTTTCGGTTTGGGAACGGCTGCTGGTGGATTCATCACAAGAAAACTAAAGTTGAATGGAAGGCGCGCCGCTGCTTTTGTCATGATTGTCTCTGCCATCAATGTTTGTCTCTATTCGGCAAAGATTTTTATTGGCTGTGAATCAATTGTTAACTCAATTGGACTCAACAACAGGTACGAAATTGTACTAGGTAAAAAACGGTTCGAAAAACTAAAGGGACATTTTATAGAGAAACCAATTACAATTTCACTCGAGAATGCAATTCTCAGTGTGCGTGTGAAAACGCTCGTTTGTATCCAGTCTGCGATCCAACTGGGTAAGTATTTGAAAATTGACAGTTTAGGTTTAAACAAAAATTGTTGTGTCTTCAGGTTTGCATATTTTTCACCATGTCATGCGGGATGCCGCGAGGCCAAACAATATGGATCGGATCCAGTTCTAGACTTTACCTCCTGTCAATGTGCTCCAGGAGGAGTTGTCAGCAAGAAATACTGTGAGAACACATGCAAAACATCGACCGTTCTTTTCTTTTTGACCGTTCTACCTGGATCGTTTGTGGCTGGATTGGGAGTTGTGCCAGCAATGTTGATTCTGCTGAGGTATTTGTAAAAAAAAAAAATAAAAGTAATGCATTAATATCAATTTTGTTCCAGATGTGTTCCTCCAGAAAGTCGATCTCTTTCTCTGGGTCTTCAAGGAATGGCAGTATCACTATTTGGAACTCTTCCGTCGCCAATCATTTGGGGACTTGTTATTGATGCAGCGTGCCTTGTTTGGGACAAAACTTGTGATGGTCACCGAGGTGCCTGTTCAATCTATCATCCTGAGAGATTGCGTGTCTGGATGCACCTTTTGTACGTCGGAATTCGCATCATTTCCCTATTGACTGATATTTACGTGTGGAAGCACAGCAAACATTTAAACATCATGGACGAACCGGCAAGCGAGGTAATTGATTTAGAACTGACAGATACATAAGAAACAATTCTCGTGTTCAGGAGAAAGATAACATTCGAAGAAACTCGATCAAAATGCAAGCAGTGCATCCGGATCAGTAATCTACGAGATTTATCCTAATGTTTTACATTAGGCCTCTTCATATTAATGTTTATTATTTTATTTTTTGTTTTGCTTACTGGTACTTTTTCGTGGCAAGTTGAATGCTCCCAGGAAAATTAAAGTTTTTTTCCTTTTTTGAAATCGTTTTTTTTGTACATTTTTGAAAAGAGATCATGAATAAAACTGTGTAACAGTCATACCAATTTTAAAGTAAAAAATAAAAATAATTGACTTACAGACAATATAATTGGCCGAAAAGTCTTTGCCATTTTTTCTTCATTGCTTAAATCTTTATGGATTGTTTTCAATTCCATTTTAATATACTCGGTATAAAACGCTGCAAACTCGCTGCAATCGAACAAAAGCATTTCGCATGCATTCTGAGTGAGATTCAGAGAAAAGAGAGCGAAACATCGGCCACGCTCTCTCAATTTCCTGCACTCTCTAGTTGCCAACGTGCCACTGTGAGAAGGGAGCGCGTTTGCAGCGCTCCGTAATGAGAATATTTTTGTGCGACATACATTGTATTCAACAAAATCGATACATTTGCAGCGAATTATTTTTGTACTTGTTCCACCATGGTCGCGCGAAAGACGAAGCTCATTGTAACATAAAACCCCGGCAATGTGAGAGAAACTCTAGCGATGTGACTCCTTTTGCTACCCACCACTGGAGACAAAGAGTGGATGTTTTATTTCAACCATACCAGAAAACGACAGTGGGTCCTAAATGCCTCTGAGCCAGCGGAACCGGACCCAAAATGAGAACTTCACTAGAAGAATGTGGAGCTGATGATTTGGAGAAGCCGTTGAAAGGGCATACTCTGCTAGGATCTTTCAGAGGACGACAATAATTTATTGAAACAAATAACGACAACATATTTCATTAATTTTTTTTCCCGATAAATTTCGTTTTGAAAGAAGACGTTGAACAGTGAAAAGCTTTTAGCAAACCTAATGACTTTTGATAATATTAAACGTTTAACACTGTCTGTATTTGTGTAAAACTATTGTTCGCAGTGTTTTTTCAGTGGACATTGAACCGATGATTTGCATCGAGTTTGTATTAAGTGCTACAAATGCACTCTGATCACACAGTGAACTGCGCATGCATTTGTAGTGAGATTTAGAGAAAAAAAAAATGATTTCGAGAAAAATATTGGCTACGCTCTCTCGATTTTCTGCGCTCCCTCGTCGACAATATGGCCGACTTGTCAACTACGAATGGAGCGCATTTACAGCGCTCTGTAGTGAGAATAAACCAAGGGGCGTGAGACGGGAGAAAGTTGGTGGAAAAAGCCAGTGTTGGAAGAGTAGCATACTAGCATCCGATTGCACCGGAGAATGCCGGCGACAACTATCCAGTAGACTGCTGAACAGTGAACACGTTTTGAGAAAAAATACAGTACCCACATTGGAACTCGGGTCGCAGGATTCAAAGTTTTGCTTGCCCCAACATCGACACAGACCTACAACCAGCTCTCGTACAAGATATATGCGCTTTTCTGAATCCAAATATCACTAGAAAAATCAAAAACGTGCATTCCAACGATAACTTCGGCCCTAGCCTGAAAATGGTTTCCACGTTTGACTAATTCGTCGAAATTGTGTTCCTCGTCTCTACATTCGGCTACTCCATCTAGTCTTACTAGTGTTGCACTTTGGAATACAGAATTAAATGGTTTTAACGGAATCTGGAATTCAAAATTTGGAATAAAATATTAATTTAAAAAAGTATTTCAAACTACGGGCTCCAAATTCCGTCAAAAATAATTTCATTCCGTTTTCCGGATTGTCAAATCATCCTTCCGTGCAACACTGGTACTTACTTACTTTTTAGATCAAATGTTTAAGCGACCCACGAAAATTTGGAGTCTTTCAGTAAATTACATTTTTGAAGAATGCGATGAATTAAGCAGCAAATCAAGACCAACCAAATAGATGTGAAGTAGTTATCAGGCACAGAGATTCCCGAATTTGAAAAATTATATATTTTTTATTTTTTTATAAATTCAAAAAGCCCGCGTGGAAACCGTTTGAACCTATTTTAATATACTTTCTGTACCCTCGGACTTAACGGAGGATTGCCGACGGCATCGTTTTGTGGCCAACAACCTCAGGACAGAAAACCAAATGGTTCAAGAATTTGTCGAGATGTGGGGAAAAGTGGGTCCCTAGATAAATACTTAAAAAAACAAAGTAATAAGGCATTTGTAATTAAAAAACCGTCAGGATCACACTTCATAATGCTATCATCAGCATCGAATATGGAGCACCCATATTCATCAATAACTTGAACCAGCGTTGGTCGCATACCACGCAATCGTTTCCCCGCCCGTCTACAACACCACAGAGGATTCGTTGTAGGCCTGACGGTGGTTGAGGCCTGCCTTGGGGATGCCTTTCACATATCGCCGATTTACCGATTATTTTTCGGTAAACTGTAAACGGTTCTTTTGATTTACCAAAATCAAGTTTCTTTTTCGAAATTTCGGTCAATTTGGCAAACTTTTTAGTCTTGAAAAATATGTATTCTTGGGGAAAATTTGAGCTTAGTTCGTGATCTTGAACATTTGCCGTACAATAAATAGAAAAGTTAAATAATTTTACGACAGAAACAAGGTTCATGGCACTATAAACGAACCGTTAATGATTTCAGAAATGAGAAAACTAACATTTTCTTGTCAGAATTCTCATCCCCCTTCCCATTTTAAATGTTCATGAATACGGCCTTTTATTTTAAACTTTTACCAAGTTTACCGAATTTGCCGGTATTACCGGTTCAAAGTAGAAAATTACCGTTTACCGTTCCTGTAAATTTTTTAAATCGTTAATTACCGTTTTACCGCTTTGGTTAAAAATTTTACGGTTGTCTCGGCCTGCTCTGCACCCATTCCATACCCACAAATCTGGGAAAACGGCCACCACAAATGAGCGAAGAGGAGAAAACTATGCCTAGACAAACGAGAATGGAGCGGTCTCCTCTTCCTGACGAAGAGACTGATCCATAACCCAAAAGGAGGATGTAGTTGTTGCACAACTTCTACTAATACTCCGTCGCATCGTTGTTGGCTGGAATCAACGGTAGTTTAAAATTAATTATTCGCATTAAAACACGCATTTGCAGATGGGGTAGTCTCCGTACCGCGCGGCTGGTGCTGTATTCGCAGTCTCACGGCTTCTAGACCTTGCGAAAACGCAAATGCACCCTTTCGCATTTCTCTGCGTCTCAATAGTGGCGTTGTGCCAAGTTTAGCTAACCGCTTAGAAAAATAGAGACGCGGAGACGCGCTTGAAATAGCGGGTGACATCACGATTTCAAAAAAAAAAATCAAAAGCGATGTACCGAACACGATCTGTGCCATTAGAAATGAAAAAATCCAAATTAGTTTTTGAGACAAACAGCTTGATTTTTCGATAAAAAAGTTCAGAGGATGTATTCATGATCATTTACCGTACGATGAATTGAAACAGTAAACGGTTATCCGGTCTGTAAATCAAAATATTTTATTTATGCCGAACTTCAGACATTCATGAATACGATTTTATTATTTTGCTTCAGGAAAGTATAATTGTTGTTTGATTCCGAGGAAACAATGACTGCGAAGTAATCGCTTTTCCCTTCGTTTCCTACATTTTTTTTCAAAAGTATCAACTTGTATTTAAATAAATATTGTCGGCCCGCCAAAATGGTTCTCAACGATATGCGATTTTTATTTTGGTCTCGAAATTATTTCATTTCACATTGTACGTGAAATGAAATAATTTGGAAACCAAAACGAAATAGCGTTGAGTTCAGCGGAGCGCGTTCGATCATTTTGGCGGGCCGACAATATGAAAATTGCACTAATTATTGACATTATATCAGGAACTGTCTGAAATTTTGCTTGATTCAAATTGATTTACTTAATTAAAATTTTTGGCTTTCAACACTGGACACGGCGTGCTAGACCCTATTGTGTTTTCAATCGACTTGCGACATGAGAACGCGAGACTCCGCCCACTTATTTGTGCGCTACCTGTCTGCGTCTCTTCAAATATCTCTGTGTTCGCGTGGTCGCGCACAAATAAGTGGGCGGAGTCTCGCGTTCTCATGTCGCAAGTCTATTGAAAATACAATACGTAAAGGAATTCGCGCCTTTTCGCATGTGTCTGTGTCTGGACAGTGGCAGTCTGCCAAGTCTAGCAAAAAGTGCGCAAAAATGGAGACACAGAGACACGAGAATTGGCGCTCGAAATTTTGATCTCAAAAAAGTTTTCTAAAACGTAGTCCCCAACACGCCGTGCTGGCCTCTGTGTGCTTTTTGAAATATTCGAATTTCAAATATTTATTTAATCAAATGTCGGCCAAATTTTCCAAATCCGACCCAAAAAAAATTTTGCCATGTTTTTTTTTGTGATGTATTTTGTTTATTAAACAATCTTCACCCTCCACTTTGCGGAAAAGCTAATTTCTCTGACCATCAAAGCAAATGAGCAGTGATAAACCGCCCGGCTCCATGGTGTCGCGATTAGCACTCTGGACTTTGAATCCTCTGACCTGAGTTCAAATCTTGGCGGAACCTGCCGTTGTCCGTTTTGGTACTTACCAACTTCTTTCAACCTCTTGAGGAGTCAAATTATTGGCTACTAAAGTACGTTTTTTTTTTAAGATGTAAAACATTCTATGACAAGTATTGTCAATATTTTAAAACTTTGAGTTTGTGTTAATTTTTTGAAATAATTAAGGAAAAAGACAAAAAGTAAAAACGATTTTTAAGAATAAGTAAAAACGATAGGTCCCACCGAGATTTGAACTCGGGTCGCAGGATTCAGAGTCCTGAGTGCTAACCGCTACACCATGGAACCGACAATAGGCGTATAGTCGGAATTCGATACACATTTGTAAGGAATGGGAAGAAAGATGTTAGACTACGCGCTGAGTGAGAGACGTTTGTTATACGTTTGCAAATAGAGGAGGCGCAGATGTCCGGTTCCATGGTGTAGCGGTTAGCACTCAGGACTTTGAATCCTGCGACCCGAGTTCAAATCTCGGTGGAACCTATCTATTTTAGCACAGGTTTGGCGTGGTAGGTCAATAATAAGGGAAGTCATAAAAAACCCATGATGCGAACGCGAGCTGACTGTCAAATGATCATAATGAACCTGTTATAGGAGAAACCGCCAATGATTGGTGTGTTTTGGGCCCTAATTAAATCATCTGGTAGGCAACCGTACAAAAAAGTGGTTATTGTATTAAACAGTATAACAAGCAGGTGTCCAACACATTTTTTTTCAGGTTTGTTACGAATCCTATTGAGAGTTCAGCTTATTGTTGATGCTCAAACTTTCAAAAAACTTCAACAGGTTGGGCAATTGACCCTAAACAAGTGGCAGGCAGGGTTCAATAAAGCAAGTAGGCCCGCGGAAAAAGGTCCTAATATTTGTCTACCGTTCTGCTCTCCTGCAACCAACCGTTCGGTAGCTTCTCCTTCTCTACTGCTCATTTGGTTCGCCTCATCAGTCGCGACACGCACACCGTATTCGCTCATTTGTTTGTCTCTGCTGCCAACCGTGGCCGCCTACAGACTATTCTATTTTCTGCTGCTGCACCACTTACCTGCCCTCCTTCTCCCACCTCACCCAAAAACAGTGGTCACAAGAAACCAATCTCTTTTTGGACAAAGCGTATTCAATTTCTGTGCAATATTTGGCCGACAGCGACGGGAGATGCAACAATTCTGGAACTAAGTGTTTCAGGTGAGTATTTTCTATTTCTTTCCATTTCTCATTGGAAATCAACTACTGATAAACACTGATTGCTAGAACATGTTTTTTATTTCATTTCTGTCATCATCCAATCTTAAAGCTACCAATCTCTCTCCCTACTTAACTGGTTTCAATTTCTTACGAATTCCCGAAATTTAGCGGTTTGCACTAATTTCTCTTCATTCTTTATCGCAAATCTCCGTTTCACGGGTCTCCCAAAAGGGTTACTTTCTGGGAAAACAGACCTCATTTCCATTCTTCAAGATAGATGCCGTTTAGGATTTGGAGACCGATTGTGACCATTCATCCAATTCGCGACTTTTCAAACTGTTATGAGTAGAATCCCTCATCCCGCCTTACTTTCCATTCTTTTCTTCAGTCGCTCAATTCTTTTCATCCTATCGTAACACTTATTTTCAAGTTTTGACGGTGTTCAGTTCCACTGTTATACATCATTATCACTTTCTATAACTGTAGAATATCCCACTGAAAAAAGTGAATTGATAAAAATCTTCTATCTGTCACATTCCATCACCAGTCAAATTCAAAATTTAGTACTAAACACAAATAACCGTCCAATGTAAATAAAAACTGATTTAGGAGCTTTCTTTCTTTGCGAAACTTTATGAAATAATAATATTATCACTTCATGAAATGAACGCAAATTCGCAAATGATCTGTTACCCAAATAAATCCGCTTTCGCCCCGTCAGCCGATCGTTTTCTCGCCATTCTTCTTCAATAATCAGTAGGCGCGGGAAAATGTCAATAAACAAATTGATCACCATCTTTGACAGGTGACGGGGGCCGGAAAATCAGTAGCCTTCTCATTGCGGGTTCTTACGTGAGATAAAAAGAACGTTTGGTCTGTACGTTTTCTTTATAGTGAAATAGCTCATTTGGTGAAAAACAAATTTTTAGTCAAAAAATCTATCTACGCAGCTTGCAAAGTTTTTTAAAACTTTAAACAAGGACTTTCTATTTGTTTTGTTTTGATTAATTTGAAATTCAAACCGAGTATTATTCATTTCATTTCAAAAAGGTTTTCTGTCCCTAATCAAACATGTTGCACTTTTCGAATTTTGACACCCTTCTCCATGCCATTGATAATATACAATCTTCTATTGCCTTCCACTTGTTATCACTTTTCGCATCTGTAGTTCGTTATAATTTTACGAGTTTTCCCTCATTCTACCCCCTTTCTAGACCACCCATCGTCATAATATATGATGGCACAATAAACCTATTTTAGTGTTTTATCCAACAGTCCAGATCAGTTTTGCACGGAAATTTCGTTTCTATTCCGTCTCCGTTTTCCGTAATTTTTAATGTGTTTCCGAAATTTGTAGAACTGATTTTTTGGCGTTGTGTGCACTGCAAAATTTTTCATCCGTATTTGAATAAATTCAAAATATTAACTTCAAAAAGTGGTTAAAATCTATTTAAAACCCGTTTCCGCATTCCGTCTTTGCAACTCTGATCCAGATATCTAGAAGTTTGCTTCATTATATTTTAATCTTGCGCCAGTTTATTTGATATTATCAGAGCTAAAAAATACTTGAATAATTTCTTTACAAAAAAATTTTATTTGAACTAAAGAAAAGAAAACAACACGTTGCAACTCAGAAGCCAGAAAGATAAAAGAAGATAAGCGAGAAGTGGTTTTGAATAGTTGTGCGGCAAATTGTTATGTACTACTCATGTTCGCTAGAACTTGCGAGCAAACACAACACTCTTCCTTCCTCTTCTTCACAGTACAAAGAAAATGACATATAATAGAAATCTGAGAGCTCCTTCTACCCTTTCTTCTACTTCTTCGACAGTTCGCCACCAGCCTCATTCTTTTGTTTTTACCTCATCTAGGCTTCTTTCCCATACTTTTTTGTTTTTGTTTTTGTTTCTTTATTTTTTCTGTATTTATAAGAATAACAAGAATAAATACAAAAAAGAAACAAAATCATCCGTACATACATATAATCATGATTCATGAACACTTCCTTCCATCAACTTTTTTTTGTTCAATAAAAAAATGATGTACGGAAGAATGATGAACAAGCGTTCTAGTCTTTGTCTGATTCCAGAGGCTGTACATATATCTACGGCACTAAAAAACTTTTTTTTAGCAATAAGGAAATTCAATGGTATCTATTCATAACAATTTGGTTCGAAAAATTCTGTTGTGTTGTGTTGTGTTGTGTTGCATTGCATTATTTTATTGATAAAAATAAAAGCAAATAAAAGAAAACGTTTTCAGAATTGTATGGACATAGAGAAGCTACAATCGTCGAACAGGTCATCGACGACAACTCGTCCGCCGGACGGTTTCCATAACTTCTTGCAGACGGCATTTTCGGCAATTTTAGTAAGTGCTCTATTGATGTATCAGGAATGAGGCAATTATGATTTACCGCTGAAATTTGCATGAAGTACTTAAAAAAATACCGTTTTTTTCAATAATTTTGGCGTACTAAGCTGAAAGCGTTGTCGCTTTATTCCTGTGTTTTTATTTACTTTGCTTCCAATTAAAGTTTTTAAAACTTTTTTTAAAACTAGATATACATAAATGATAACTGATTCACTTATTTTCGTAGCCACTGCTGCGCAAAAATAAGAACAATTCTATCGGAATTTCGGATCTCATTTCTTTTCACATTTCATAGAAAATATATAATTCTTTACACTTTCCTCTCCGGACACCGGCACTGTTATTTGAGAAACATGTCTTCGGCGCCAATTACAAATTTCGGCAATGGATGGCAGGCTAAGCGTGCAAAAACAAAATCTAAAACAATTTTTTTTGTCTTTCTTTTATTTTTCCGACGCTCACTTTTTACTAATAATCATTGCATTTGGATACTAATTGCGTCTCGTCTTGTCTTTTCTTGTCTTGTCTTTTCTCGTCTAGTCCTCATCTCATCTCAAATCGTCTCCACTGGCCACCATCAGATCACCGTAGCCTTCCGATAACTTTTTTCTTGTTTTAGTTCCACACCTGAAACTGGAAAGAAACTAGTCTCTTCTATTATATACTATTCCACTTCCAATTCCAATTCCACAAAATTAGAATTAAAATTTCAATTCCAATACATACTTTCATGCAATCTTCATTAATTTCAGGCGTTTGTTCTCTCGCTACGCATAATTGTGTTCGCCACTCTCCGGAAACGACTTACCGTCTCTTCGGAAAATCCGGATACCGACATTGAAGTCGCTTCGACGTCATCTTCTTCCTCCGACACCAACTCTGACACTGAAGTTATTGAGAAGGGCGTTATTATTCAGGTAAGAGGGCTGCTGCTCAATTATCTTTGCAGTGGGGTGGCTATAGGCAAAGTCAAAGTTCAATTGGATTTGAGCCACTTTCACGCGTTTTGCTCTCCTATCGAGTGTTGAAAAGAGTTTATTTATTCACAAATTTTAATACTTCAAAAATTGTTTTCAAAACAATTAGCCTCATCTTTCCACAACTAAACTGTTCTATTAAACTTTTTTGACAAAAGCAGTTACCTTCGTTCGCTCAAATTACCTGTTATTTCTTCATTCTTTCCCAAATCTCGACCTTTCTACCCATACTCTATTGAAACTATTCAATTTTCTTCCCCCTCATGGAAGATGTCAAGAGGACCGGAGGGTCAGTTTGCCCTTGCCTCTCTTCAGTAACCTCCACCTTACCATTTTTTGTTCACTTTTCATCTTTGTCCGCTCTTTTTTGACCCCTCAGCCGCACAAACAGTTAAATGCATATATACGGACTAGGCTAGTGCATACGTTCATCCAAAATGTTATGTTTATTCAGATGATTCACGTGGCTCTTCTGCCTTTTCGCTTTTCCTTTTTTTTCCTCTTTTTTTTCTGCATTTTATTATACAACTACATTCTTCGAACACAATCAGTACCTCCGGCAGTCACTACGAATTAGTCATCATATCCGTCGCGTACGTTCCGAAATAAGATTAATACGAACACGAACACGAACAACGAACTAAACCGAATAATTCGGCCGTCAATCATTCCAAAGCTTTGAATTTTGCATTAACCCATCCGTTTGAATATTTATTTCATCGACTGGTTCAATGCCACTATCACACCTTCTGATTTATTAGGTTCAGTAGCGATGGACGGAGCGATTGAAAAACGGAATAAGGAAAAAAAAAGAGGAATGCAATGGATTTGAAGGTTAAAACAAAACCGAATCAAACCCTAAGGTCGAAAAATAAATAGAGCGGTGCTTTCTATGCATCCACTCTTTTCTATCCAACGGGGTGGACTCTTTTGTGCAAATCTCGACATCCATTGGATTGTTTGCACATTGTTTTTTGGGTACATTATCTTTTTCGTCTTCCTTCTTCCTTCTTCCTTTTTCATTTTTTTTTCCTTTTTTCTCCCGTCTCCGTTTCTGCTTTTGATGTTTTGTTCTTTTGTTCTTTTTTTGCTTTCTGACCACTACTCGTCCCTTTTTCGGATCTCCAAGTCTTATTTTTGGTGTAGTTTGGACAGTAGTATTCTATCAGAATTCTACTATTTGATTCTCCTTTCCAACCTTTTCTAACCGATCATCACATCCGTGCGAAGCCATGCAAAAAGTGATACCTGTTATACCGCAAACCGACCCACATCTTTGTCGCTGAACGGTTATAAAACAAGTGTCCGGAACAAAACGAACACAATTTTGTTGACTTTGTTGGCAAAAGTTGTCGATTCGACCGATTTCTTCTTTCTTTCCCATCAGTGATACAATACGTGAGAGATAGACACAAAAACACTGAAAAGACAATGTGTGCTCCGCGCTTTTATGTTCTTATTTCTTCCCATCATTGTCAATTTTTTAGAACCAAGGGGAAGAACCAAGCACCATCATGGCTGACAGAAAACCAACACAAGGAATGTCGTCAGTGATGTCGTTGCTGCAAACTGATGAAATTTTGTCATCATGCTCGGATGATGAACCGTGAGTTTTTTTCATTGTTTTGCCAGAAATCTTTATGGAAAAACGAATTGTTTCGGAATTTTGAAGTTTCTAGAATTTCGGTGCAAAAATTCCATTTTATTTTTATTAATTTATCCAGAAAAATTAACATAATTTATTCAAAGAAACTTTTTTTTGCAACCTTCAACTTAAAAAAAATTATGAATTTCAAATAACGAGTCAACTTTTTATGAAAATTTACAATTTGTCTACTTATTAATTTTTTCAAGACAAAACTAATGTTGCTTTCAAAGTTTTTATACTTTGTTATAATGTCAAAAATTGTTTTTTTGTAGCTTTTCCCCTTAGTTAAAAAAAATGTATAACTCTTTATTCGCAATTATGCAGTTTAACATTTTAATGATACATTTTGAATAGCAAGTTTTTTCTTTTTTTTTTTTTTTTAATTTTTCAGAGATTTTTTAAAAAATAGTCAAATATTATAAAAGTTTTCTCCACAAAAAATTTTCCCCACAAAAAAGTCATTGAAAAATTTCAATTTGAAAATTTTCCAGAAAAAAATTTGATTTCAAAAAAGTGGTTTTGATGTTTTTAAAGCTTTAAATTTTTTCAGTGAAACACATAACTTCGTCTTTCAATTTTCAAGGTCCCCAATTTTTTTAAACTTTAAATTCATTTTTTAAAAATTGTGAAATCCAATACGGCATTTCTATACTAAACTCTATAACTTTTAAAAACGTAATAACAGAAAATTTAAAGATCAGAAAACGAAAAATAAGAAATCCACTGTGTGAAAAAGGAGAAATATATAATAGATATAAAACTAAAGCAGTTTAAAAACTAGGATAATCCACCTTCATGCTGGCCGCGCTTTTCTTTTCTATTCCCATTGCACTTCTCACGTTACCATTCAATATACTCCAAAATTTCTCGCAACATAAAAAACAAATAACAAAAGCTTGGATGAAATCCAAGAATATTCGACTTTTTTTGCAGAACTACATCTGGTCTCATCCCGTTGCCATCACTTTTGCAGTCAAATATGAGTGCACTACCCAACTTTCTTCACACTATTAATGAGGTAAGAAATTCGTTGTTTCGTTGTTTTCGATGATAAACCGAGAATTTGTCCTCTAGATGACCCTGAGATATCGGGAGGAATATAATCCGATACGTCGGTACCTAATGAAACGCAAAAAGGCTTACCCAACCTTAAACAAAGACATTTTGTGGTGTATTAGTGAAATTATTGGCAGATTTTCAACCTTTTTAGAATATCTGGGCCATAATCCCCTTTAATTAGGCTAGTGGACTAGACAAATTGTGATTATCGGTATGCAAAAAGTGTCAGGGACCATTCTTTTGATGAGTAATTATTTGTTTTGAGTAATAAATTGTATTTGGTCGTCCAAAAGTGTTAAGAATATGTTTTAGTTCCTACTAAATATGTACCGTAAAAACACTAATACAACGGCATGCCCTTCTATTGTTTCATTTCATCACAACTGCCGGGAAATTAGAGGTTTGCACACCAAGCTTCGGTCGTCTTATGCCTACTTGGTTAGAAACTGTTTTGCCGTGTTTGGTGTGAAAACCTCTAATTACCTGGCAGTTGTGATGAAATGAAACAATAGAAGGGCATGTCGTTGTATTAGAGTTTTTACGGTATGTTCATTTTCTACAATTCCTTACAATCCCCTCCCCCCCCCCCCTGTTAGCCTCAAAATTCGATTTTTAAGAATCACATTGAATTTCGTTTTTTTTTTTTTTGGTTTTAGGCGTTCAGAACCTGACAAAAACTAGCTCTGAATACCATTTTTGGTTCTTACACTAACATGCACCTATATCATCCAGTTTCCCTGATATCCTCTAATTATCTGGTGGGTGTGTCCCATTAACGCCTCACTTCCACAAAGATCGGAAAGCCCCTGTCCAATATCCAGAATGATACACCAAACACGGACCACTTATTTTCTTTTCGTCTGCTTCTCTCCTCTCTACCTGTGTGCGCATGATCCCTGACCGTGAGTGACCTCCTGCGCACCGGGTGTGTCCTTGATGGGTGGTCGGGACCACACATTGTACACATGCCTATGGACCCTTTCACTTTTCTTTTAGTTTTCTGCAACTTATGCTATAGTTTTTTAATTGTTTGTGTGTTTGTAGGAAGAGTCTGACGACGTTCGCTCGCTGACCGGTAGCAGTCTCGCATCTCCGCGGACAGTCGTCGATCGGCGTTTATCGAACATTTCTCTGCTTAGTCCGACCCCTGACGAGGATTTGCTACAACAAGAAGAAGCAGAAGAGGTATGAATTAAGGATTTTGTATTTTTCTTTTCATTTTCCAATCTTTTATGTTTCTTTACCCTAATTTCTTTCTAATTCTCCCCAACCTATTGTTGAGTCAATAACTAATAATCATAATGAAAACAACGCTTATTAACAGGTGCGCAGCAGTAGCAGAACCAGTCTTGAAGGGACAATTGGCGAGCCTTCACGAACTACACGTCAAATCGAGATCACACAGTCTGCCTCGGAAGACGATCGACTCGATTTGCTCAAGGAGCTCGCCAAAATTGGAAAAACAAATACTGCCGGCCAGGTGAGATTTTTTATTTTCGCTTAGCCAGTTATTCCGATAAAATATCACACCTTTGACGTTACTAAAAGCATGCTACGCTTGTCAGCCCTCGAAAATAGAAGCGATGCAACCGTACCGTTACCAAAATACCGTATAACGTTAAAAATGCAAAAAGGTCCTAATAGTTCAAATGGCACCCTTCAGAATGTCAAAATGATAGGTTCCACCGAGATTTGAACTCGGGTCGCAGGATTCAAAGTCCTGAGTGCTAACCGCTACACCATGGAACCGGACGGCTTATCAGCGCTGATTTGCGCTAATGTTATCAGCAATCAGTTTTTTAGCAGTGTAGAGACTTAACATTGTTTGCAAAACTTACGAGATACCCCATAGCATGCCCAAATCATGCGGTTCCATGGTGTAGCGGTTAGCACTCAGGACTTTGAATCCTGCGACCCGAGTTCAAATCTCGGTGGAACCTACGGTTTTTTTTTTGGTTTTAACATCGCACCAAACCCGCATTTTATGGATTCGTGACGTAGCGCGACAGCGTGTATCAAAGCTCCGGAATAACATTGCGCGTGGTTCACAGAAATATCGAAAATTATTTGAAAAAGAAATTTCGATAATGATGTTAAAAATATTTTCGATAATTTTTCGACAACTTCTCCATAAATTTATTGAACATTTTTCGAAACTGATTTGAAAATTCACACTAATTGCCAGTGTCGACGGTGTGTTGAACGGTGCACCGCTGCAAACGCGCCCCCTCGCACTACTCATTGCTGAAATTTTTATGGTTACGGTCACTGTTTCTGAAATATCGCATTAATCAATAAATTGACGTGATTTTCTACATTTTTTTGTATTCTTCCGCATAAGAAAAAATTAATGAGTTGATTAAAAACACTTTTCGTTGAGATAACAGAATATTTTCATGCTTTTTCAATGAAAATGTTTTTTTGATTTGTCGTAAGTTTCGGCGCATGCACAGAAACCTGTAACGTTATAATTTGAAAGCGCATGTGACGGCAATTTGCGTACTTTTTATTATTTTTGAAAAAATGTACGCTTCAACACACCGTGAGTGTCAAGCTTCACTGATATCCGTTATTTTACAAGACAGAAAATGAAACATTGGTCGACAAATGTCATTGAGACTTTCGACTCGCCGCGCTTTCATTGCCAGCCCCTATCTATCATTCCACCGCCGGTTCCATGGTGTAGCGGTTAGCACTCAGGACTCTGAATCCTGCGACCCGAGTTCAAATCTCGGTGGGACCTATCGTTTTTTTTTCTTTCTCTGTGGGCCAAATTGAAATTAAAATTTAATCAATGAAAATGGTGTTTGTTTTTATTAATTTTCAATCAAGCTAGCTGAACAGTTTTTTTGCTGGCTGTTACTGAAGTTTTTCTGTCGCACCTCACTTTTTCACCTGAGTATTTATTTGCACTCTCGCTTCAACTTCATCGTAACTTCTTTGGCGGATTGAAAGGCGCGTGATAGTAAGTCGAAAAATAATAAAGATAGAATTCACGAAAACATGAACACCACTGAAACTAAAAGACAAAAAACGATAGGTCCCACCGAGATTTGAACTCGGGTCGCAGGATTCAGAGTCCTGAGTGCTAACCGCTACACCATGGAACCGGTGAAATGCCAAGCTTTCTTTCGAGTTTCGTGTTGTACAATCGTTTCGATCGTCTGCGGAAAGTGGCCGCGGAGAGATAATCACGGCAGACTGACGCTTGGGCGACAGCCAGTTCCTATGCGTATAAAGTGGACAGAGTCTTTGCAAAAATCATCCTTATATATAAAATTCCGTTTGGGTTTGTAACTGAGGATCTTTGTGTGTCTGTGTCAAAGGCGCATGGCGGGGTCGAATTCAGCACCCGCGGCCAAATAAAAACTAGACGGGCAAGCGTGCAACCGCCTGCGCCACACTGGACACGCTGAATGAACGCTCTCGAGGAGTAGATTTGTTAGCGGCTGGCAATATGCCGTTGCGTTCGCCTCTGGGTAGAGGATAAGGTCAAATAAAAACAGTTTAGAGATGAGAAAAGATCAAAAATAGTTTTTGATTCAGCCAGGCTTGTCAACTTTAAAACATAAATGTGAGATGCCAGCGGTCGTAAGGCACGGTGTGTTGAACGGTGCACCGCTGCAAACGCGCCCCCTCGCACTATTCATTGAAAGAAAGTTTTATGGTTACGGTCACTGTTTCTGAAATATCGCATTAATAAATAAATTGACGTGATTTTCTAACTATTTTTGTACTCTTCCGCATAAGAAAAAATTAATGAGTCGATTAGAAACACTTTTCGTTGGATTAACAGAATTGTTTCATGCGTTTTCAATGAAAATGTTTTTTGAATTGTCGTAGAGTTCGGCGCATGCACAGAAACCTGTAACACTATAATTTGAAAGCGCATGTGACGACAATTTGCGTACTTTTTATTATTTTTGAAAAAAATGTACGCTTAACACACCGTGTAAGGTTCCATGGTGTAGCGGTTAGCACTCAGGACTCTGAATCCTGCGACCCGAGTTCAAATCTCGGTGTGGCATATTGTTTTTGATTCTTCAAAACGCCATTAAATATTTTTTTAAAGAAATTTAAACAAAGCTTAATATAATTTTAAAAATGGCAGACTATTTTTTTTGTTAGTATTGCCAAGTTTTAACTGTTACAAAAATTGTTGAAAATCGTTTTTTTTTTCAATACAAAAGAGATAGGTTCCACCGAGATTTGAACTCGGGTCGCAGGATTCAAAGTCCTGAGTGCTAACCGCTACACCATGGAACCGCACAGCAAGGAGAGCCCGTAGTGCAATAAAGTTGTCGGCCTCGTTGTTTGATGGACAATGAAAAGAGAGTAGGCAACTACTCTCTCATAAATTTGGATGTTTGTTCTCCAAGCAGATGCTCTTTCTTGTTTTTTTCTACGCAAAGTGAAGACAAAAACAAATTAGAATTGAATGTAAACAAAACGAATGTTTTGAAACAAAGAACACAAATTGCTGGCATACATCAATTACATGAAATTCCGCTATTTGTATACTTAAATTTCCCCAATCCCCCAAGCGTGATTTCCCGAGAAACTAAACAGTGCATTAGTGAAACATGCGAAAGAAGAAGAAGAAGAAGAAGAAGAAGGCACGCAATTTGAGAGATTGAGCGCAACAGTTCGTCAAGTGTGCAGGTAGGCACCCGCCGGCTTCTCGGCTGCTGGTTAGTTGCTCCAAAAATTGTCAAATACACATCGGCAGGAGAGAGCCTATCCTGTTTACTCTCGATATACACACACCCTCTCGCTTTCCCAGTTACACCTACAAGCTTCTTCTAAGGTCACTACTTTGCTCACGTGGTATACTCCTTCTGTTATTCCAACTGTGCGCCTAAACTGGGATAATATTCTGGCTCACTGTTTGCCATACTGAAAAATGAGCCGAAAAAACAGCACTGATGAGATTCAATTATTGGTTGCTGAGCTTGTCGACCAAGTCGAACAAGAAAGACCACAAATTGCTACTATTATTCAGATGAGTGCCCAACCGAATCCAGAGGATAGAAGAGACGAGGAAATAATTGACGCTACTGGAGCTGATGAAGAAGACAAGAAAATTAAAGAGGAAGAGCCAGATTATGCACAAGTTCCAGCAGAATCTGATGATGAAGCGTTTGCTCCAAAAGCTTCTGCACCAACTGCTGCCCCGGAAGATGATTTGATGGGAGAGCCACAGCAAGCTGAAGTTGTGAACATTCCATTGACACACAGCGAACCGGAAAACAACAAGGTGGGTTAATAATAGGTAACAAAACGAGAACAATTAATTTGAGTTGAGCAAATTTTTGTGTTGTAACTTTGATCTACGCCAATGTAACGAAACAATTATATTTAAATGACACGATTTTTGCCGCCTCTCAATCTTTTCCTTTCATGTCAAATGTATCAATGTCATCATACCAGTAAAACGTATGTACTTGATGCCTTTTTGAAGCGGATGGTCGTGCGCAAGAGGAAAAGTAAAGGGAGAGCGACAAAAAAGGGTATATGAGCGAATCGAACGCGCCGGTGCTTTTGCTTTTACCTTTTCGCTTTTTTACGTGTTGTATGTGATGTTGTGTTCGTTTGGTTTAGTTTAGCTTTTTTTATATTGTATTTTCTCTACATATATTCCGCGCAAAATCTGAATGATGGAAAACGAATAAAATGCGTATGCGAAGCAGAGCGAATCAATACATATAAAAAATATGTATATGGGTGATGATTATATTGTTTGGTCACGAACAGTTATGCAAATCAGCCAAGATCGAGGTTCCCACCATTCGCGCTTTTAGCCCCCCCATCCTTCTTCGTCTCTTTTGGTTTTCCCCTTTTCTCGTAGTAGAGAAGGAATGGTTTTGTTTTATTTTGAATTTTATTGATTTGCTCCTTATTTGTCAAGTTAAACCTTTTTTGTTGCAATTCAGTTTCAATTCCAAATCTGATTTGTTCTTCGTACGCTTCCTATGTTTCATGTTACCCTGTTAATCAAGTATTTGACTCTGGACGAAATTTTGTGCATCAGGCTTCTTCATGACAGCTGAAATCAAAAGATTAGCGATAGACAAAAAAAAAGAATCGCTGCATTCGTTCCTTTTTTTTACTTTTTGAACATCTTCTTAAAGTCTCACGCCCTTTTGTTTGTGAAATTCGACGTCTTTAGAATCAATTTCGACTGACTCATCCGTTTTTTTTGACTACCCATAATTTTGTTCCGCCCCGCCGCTTCTTTATAAACGTTCTATGTTGTGAAATTTTTAGATCTCATTCAAAAAATGATACCTTTCGACCCAGCAAACTCTGAAATTTTAACCCGAAATATGTCATCGTTTATAGTGGTTTGTTTGATACTTTTATGATCGGTTAAATCTTTAGAACACACAGGGAAAAACGTTTATATTTCATCTTCTCCTTCTTTTTCCTTACTTCAACTTTGAATAAGATAACAATCATCATTACTGTCCATTAATAGCAACATAAACGCAACCGTTAAAATGTAAAAAAAAAGAAGAGAGAAAGGGAAAATAAGTGTTTGGGAACTATCGTAGATCAAAGATAAAATACATAAATTTCTACAAAGTAAATTAGATATGGTAAATTAATCCTAATAGGCGCAAAAATATTTATTTTTGCAGCTCGCCGACGCTGATCGTGACCAAGAAGAGGAACTGGTTTTCAATGAGGAGCGCCGCAAAACAGTGACCATGTGAGTGCTCATCCACTTTAGTTCAACTTTTTCAAACGCCTGTTCTATTTTTCTTTTTTTGTGGTGCAAGAGGATAGTAACGCGATGTTCATTTTACGTTGGTACTTAGCCTACATCGAAATTCGATCCCTTATTTTTTTTTTTGAAAAAATAAAAAATAAAATGGACGGTCAACTCGAGGTCGTATAAATTTGTTGCCGACTGTTTCGTTCGATTCGGACAACAACCGGTTCCATCCAACCTAACCTCTCCACCAATCGCTTTTACTCACTGTTTCCCTTTTTGCTACCGCCTCATCTTACATCTCTTAGCATCCATTGTTTTCAAATCTTTGCTTGACTAATTTAAGGTATTTTCCCCTTTTGGCAATTCTCCACGAAATTCTTTGCGAAAATGGTAATAAGAAAAAACCTTTCGTGTAAACAGAGTCTGCTTCATTAAAACTAATTTTTGCGCCGAGAACTATGAGAATCACAAGAAACATATATGATTTTAGGAATCAATTTGTTCAAACTATTTTTACTATTCAAAGCTCTAGAGTCGCAAAACTGTTTATTCAGACTTCTCTATCCCACCCAATTTGCCACTTGTAACTTGCACCCTTCGACAAACAGATATTGATACCTCTCCCCCTCAAATTCCTTGGTTCGACAAGTAGTTGAATAGGTTTGGCAAACAAATCGCTCCACAAATTGGGCATGTCGTCAAAATCTTTCAGGACAAGGCGAGACGTTGGAATGTTATGCTGGGCTAGTGGGGTGACAGCGGGGTGCCAAAAATTCGCGGGGGTAGTTATAATTTAACGACCAGATCAGTCCGGATCATTTCTATTGTTATTTTATCATTGATGACAGCAAACATGGTGTTAACAAGATTATTAGCTGGGTTTTCTTGCAAAAATAATAACAAGAATAATGTTATGGCTTCTTCAATATAAACAGATAGGTTTTTGATTTTTACTGAATACTTTCTTTAAGTTTTTATTTTTGCTTGTTTATTTTGTTGAAGAAAAGAATTAAAATCAAGATTATGTTTCTGTTGTTGGAATGGAACTGGGCGGCCTGGAAAAAAGTGCGATAAGAATGTTGCATTCTTTTGTTTGCCATGTTTAGGTTTCCTAGCTAGAATTTTTTGTAGAAATGTAGAAAAAAAAGTAAAAACAAATTTACTGCTCTCTCTTTTCTTTAAAAAAAATAACGTGACGTTAGATACATATGTACATACATGTATATTTTGATTCAAGTTTGCCCTAACCATTCGATCGCCATCACCATCATACACATACATTCACATCAAAGGAGACAAACATTTGATGCTCCTTACACTCACACTCTCATAACACAAACATTTCCATACCATCCATACAAGTCTTCAGTGATAGAAAAGGCGTGTGCAATTGTACTTGTCTATTCGTTTTCTTCTTTTTCTTCTTATTTTTTACTTGTCTCTTCTTTCTTCCTTTTTCTGCCTTTTAATAAATAGTAAGACGATTGATATCGATATCACTTAGTACACACTCTTCTAACCCTACCCCTTACACCTATAGTGACGTTATCAATGAATTTCTCCTCAACATATTTCCTGCGAAGTAGTATGTGAGCACCAAATTCATTTCTATTTTTAGATAAATCAAAATGTACAATTTCTTTTTCAGGGACGACACCTCATCACTTCGTTCTGCATCCATCACATTTGACGGAAAGGCTGACGAGCAAGATTTGCTAAACGAATCGTTTGCTTCAAACCCAACGGATGAAACTGTGTTGATGCAAAAGTAAGAATGGGGGAGAAAAAAAAGAATTACTCATTCCTTTGAGAAATTGCAATTTCGCTTTATTGTTATTTTTCCAAAAAAGGAAACTCCTGTTCCGGCTGATTTATTTCGTACAAGATGATTCAAGTTGGAAATTTTTCCCCTCCTAGTTTTACTTTTTCCTCGCATCAGTTTCCGATTAGTCATAAACAAATATGGGCTTGTATTTCGCTGCGCTTTGCTCTCGGCATACCTTTCCCGCTTTTTCTTTCAAGTTGGTGTATTGAATTTTTAGATATTTGGTTTAAAAAAAGATTAAAGCTGAATTTAAAAGCTTTAGCTAATACTGTGATTGTTCCGTATTTGATTATAACCAACACATTTTCGCGTCATTACTCATTAATTCAGCCGTTCCCAGCGCCCGTCATGCCAACCTTGTTCTTTTTTAAATGAGAGTCCTTTCGCCCGCCAAAAAAACATCATACAAATGCAAATTGTTCTACAGAACCAAGGACGAAATGGATGCGGCCACAGGACGACCACGATCACCATTAGACCTTCCACCCCCACCGGCGTCGGTCATCTTTCACCCGTCGGCTCCTCCACCACCACCACCGCCGATGAGTTCCACCGAAGTGGTGGGAAATACGACTACAACCACTACCACCCATTACGCCACCAAATTGTGGAACGATCCTCCAGTCACCACTGCTCCCAAGATTCCAGTATCATCACTCTCTGGAGCCCAGCCACTTCCCAGCATTCTCACACAGAAGTCTGTCACCAGCGCAACTTCTTCGTCATACGCGCCACCATCCTATTCAGGTAAGCATCCTTATTCGTCTCTTGAAAATAAAATTCGAATGTCGAAAGGATAAGAAGAGGGGAAACATTTCCTTGTTGTGTATGAAAGGGAATCAAACAAAGGGGGGGAGGCGAAAAGAGGATCGACCTTCAATCCAAAACGATTTGACCGTTCGATAAGACGTAGGGCGTCCGCCGATCCGATACCTCGAAATATCCGCATACGCCGCATATCTCATCCGCTTTTCGTGTCTCATCTTGCAACACTACTTTCATAATTACATGGTTCTTGGGTATTTGTGGATAATTATAATTAGTCAATAAGTATTTTGTTTTGAGTGATTTTGATTTAGACTTTGAATTTGCAACACTGAGGCTTTTGAATATCCATTAGCACCATTTGAAATTGATCCGTCCGAGTCTCCGCCATTGTCAAATTCCAAATACACAAATATTGGGTTTGAGACCAAGCGACGTGAAAGGACAGCCGGATGGTTGGTTGGTTGGCTTGCGCTGATATTTGGTTACCTCTCGCATTTTCTCATTACGTTTTCCCATTCTTATTTTACCCCGGTTCCTTCTCTTCAACCTCACAACGTTCTAGGTGCGGCCAATTGGACCGGTAGTTTAGTTTCATTTCTGACCTGACTTCTCCTTCTCATTGATGGAACCGGAATAGGAATTCTAACTGATTTCGGCTAATTTACCTCAAATCTTCCCCGAATGCAATAACGTAGCAACTTGTATCGTCTCTTTTTTTCCACTCCTTTCAATCCTATTCATCTTTTGGTTCTTTATTTCATTTCCAATTCCAATTTCCACCTGGAATTGTTTTTTTTTCTTAGCCGAATTCCTGAACTCTAGTGACCAGAACGAACATAAGTGTAACGATTTTCGGGAGAAAAACCAATTACCATTGTTGTATGAAAGAAGCGTCGATTCCTCTTTGCAACCAAAGTTTCGTTTTTCTATTTTTTTCTTGATAAAGAAAAAATTGTCAATTTGTTAGAAATTCTTGTGCGTATAGATGTTTCCCCTTTCTGTTAAACCAATCAAATTCAATTCCAATTTCAGCTTCTTCTATGAGTGACGCACCGCCCCTACCGCCTCCACCGCCGGTGGTGCCACATCAGTCGTCAGCATCACAGGGCAGCTATCATCATCATCACACGTCTTCTATTCCAAAGGTATGTGCTAATAGTCAGAAAATTGTGACTATAAAGAATTGTACGAAATGTTCTGTATAGTGAGTATAGGCATTATACATTTCGATTTGATGTTGTTTGTATGAAAAAGTCAAACAAACCGCGAGCCGCGAAGAAGCCATTTTGCACTTGAGGGTGTTCCATCTCAAAATATTTGCATATTTGGTTTCTCTTTTCTCCCATCCAAGTTGCCGCGCTGCACCGATGCTTCTCAACCTCTCGGAGCAGTCGGAGCTCCTAAATTTTTGTGTACAGTTAGTCGCCCGGGTATCCCCACTCACTTCTTTAATGTTTCTCTGCCTTTGCCCTTCTGTTTGATTTTGACCGATCACACACCGATTTCTCATTTCATTTCGTCCTCGCCTTTCTCCTCATCTTTTCGAAAGAATAGAAGAAGGAGGGAAGACTTGGGAAGTTCCGATCGCACTTCAAACACACACTGGGTGGCGGTGGCAGAAAAACGAAAAATTGAGAAAAAGGAGAAAAAGAATTGAGATTACACACACAAACAAAAAGCAAAAGCGGCTCGTCATAATATATGTTTATCAATTTGGACTGCCTGCGCCGCCCGCGACGCCGCGTTGCATTGGTCAGCAACGGCAACAAAGTCCCTTTTTCCGCTTTTGAAACGTAACAGAATGAAATTTTTGCCGCATTCCTAAACAGCATTTTCCACCCCTGTGGTGAGAGAGAATGCGAGGGAGGCTTAATAATTCCCGTACGGGCCGGATAAACGCTTTGTTCATCACCATCATCATCAACTTTTCGGGCGGTCCTTCAGTCACGCATATTTCTAATATACCATTAAATATGAAATCCTTTCTTTTTCTATTTTTATTTCTTCTTCTTATTTTATTCTCTCACGGATTATTGACTTGAATCTTAACCTTGATAATAGTAATTTGAAACTTTTCAAAAAAAAGACTTTTGGGGAAAAAAGTTTTGTATTTCCATATTTCCGCTCCTCCCCTCCCCCTCCTCTCTTTGGTCAATTTTGCTTTACTAAAGTCTTTACATGAGCCAGTTGTCATATGTACTAGTATATGACCATCAATATTATGACCGCTCAATGGGAGGTATGAGGCCAAATTCGTTTTCCGACAAGGCTCCGGCTTTTATGTGTGCTCAATTGAGCCAACCCCATTGTTTGAAAGCAGTCCGGACCACCTGTCTCTAAACGAACCAATGTAGAAACAATATTCAAATATTAGAGTGTTTTCATTCTAACAGAACATGTCCCTATGGATTATATGGAGGGAGCAAAAGAAGGGCTCAGCCTGATTAAAGTTAACAACAGACGGGTGGCAGCACTAGGGTTTTCACTTCTTCCCTTCAAATTAGTATAATCATAATCAAATGTAGTGGGCATGCTGCTCACCAGCCTTTCCCAGTTTTGTATTTACTCACCTTCTCCTTTCCTCATGTCGCTCCCTAGTCCACTATTGTTTTCGCGCACTCTTTGCCGCGCAACTGTTCCGTTCGTCCCTCTCTCTCTCTCTCTTTCCATTTCTCTCATACTTCTACAACGAATGTATCTTGTGCATAATTGCATACGTTAGTTAGTGTCTTGCGGGAGAGACAGTCTGTCTCGCGTATTTGACCGGTCCGAATTGCGCCGAATTTTACTTCTGTCGCCTACCCCCATCCACCTTGCAATAATACTACTAGTACATGGTAGAAAGGCAAGCTTCGTATTGGTGTATAACCACCCGAACGGGTGCCTTCCAATTGGCGTACACACACATTCGTCAAGGTCGTTTTCTTCAGGATCCATTCCATCCGTTCCCCTAACATTGCCTCAAATCGTTACCTCAAGTGTACTTACTCTCTACCTCCGTTTGATCCACTTTTTCAATTCAAATGTTCGCTTTTTTTTTCTTCTTTTTTTCTTTGCCTCCACGTTTTTTTTTTCTAAATTCTCTTGACATTTTGCGATCTAATCCGTTCAAGTCTGGGGTTTCCTTTTTCTTTATAGATGATTTGTATTTCTTTCAAAACGACTTTCCATAAAACATAAAACAAGATCCGTTACATCCGCGAGAGACACCATCGGCAAAAAGTGACCACATCTTTCTTCCATTGAGCGGGACAAGTATGCAAAAAAGAAGAGAAAAGAAAAAGAACTAGTAATATACATAGTCGGGCGGAGAATACATTTGTGTCTAGTTTTATTTTCCACAAATTTTCTTTTGAAAACTCCCAGTCTTCTTGACTGCCATCGAGTGTTTACCTTTTGCTCGCCCGTCCGAGCCGACACCTTGTTATTATCAGAACCGGACAAGGATGGACACCCTCCGTCCGGGACGGCTTAACATTATTATCTCATTGCCGGAAACCAAACACGCGTAGGACATGTACAACTTTCATTCCCCCTTTTCTTGTCATTCCTTCTCCGTTCTTTGTCCGATTCTTCCGTCAACGGCATGCGCGCACAAGTGCAATACCCGGTAATGTGATTAAAAGTCCATCGATGATACGCCCAAAAGCCATAAACCCATTTTGGCAAACCAAACGAAACCCAGTTTTTACATTAGTTTCCGATTCACTGCTTCTGATAATGACGGGGAAATATTTTTTGCTTTGTCAATTATTCTACTTGATTTTTATTAATTAAAACCATGCTAATTTCAGTCGATAAGCTCGTCTCGCGAGGACCTTCTTTCCGAACACGCCACGTCACGCTCCACGGTCCGCGAGATTCCGGTGCATCGTGCACCGTCGACAGCACCATCGCATAGCAGTCTGTTCGACTACCGCCTGATGCCGACCACCGCCACTTCATATCACCATGTGGAGACCCCATCGGTAAGTTTTGGTGCGACTGACTTACCACATCATTTTCGTGTTATTCTGTCTTTCTGAGCTGGCAAACAAAAGCTTTTTGCTGCCTGTTTGCGCTTTTACCTACAGGAAACACAGTTGACTGACGGTGAGTCTGTAGTCGGCTGCAACTTTTTGTCGAGACAGCACTTTGGTTTACTTTTGGCTGACGAACTTGACACTGTTACAATCCAGTTTTTGAGAAAAAAAAACAGAAGGCCATAAATACCATTTACATTTTGTCGCCATTTTCTAAACTACTGTCTTCTTCTTTTTCAAATGATTTTATGTGTTTTTGATATCCTAGTTGTACGGAATTTCGTTTGTTTAATTTCAAATTAGTTCTTAAATGTTTTTTTATAAACAAAGCTTCAAAAAATTTCCAAATTTCTAAAAGAAAAATTCATTCCGTACAACTCTGTTCAATTCATTTGAATTTTGACAATTTACTTTTTTGATTCGAATTCTCTCATTCAACACAAGTGAATAGCAAAGAATAAAATGTGGCACCTCCTGACAGCTTTTGTGTTCGCTCAAGAGTGGGTTTCACAAATAGGAGAATATAGGAAAAGGGTGTTGTATTTGCTCTTTTCCCTTCCCTGTAATTGAAACTATTTGCCTCAAAGAGAGAGAAAGAAAGAACTCATCATAAAAAGTTGGGTATGTGTGTGTATATATGTTTACATGCTTATTCCCTGTTCTCACTTTCTTACCATTCTTACCACTCAATCATTATTTTATTTCAGGACGAGTACTACCGTCGTGAAATTACAATGCGAACGGTGATCACGCGAAGCACGGAAGCTCTGTCACAGGTGGGGTTTTTAAAACTGGTTTTTCATTTCATCTCTTTTTTCTTTTTTCTTTCTTATTACATTTTATAGTTTTGTTATTGACATCACATCATAGGGCAGCGAAATTAAAAAAGAAAAGAAAGCAAAACAAAACGTATAACAAAATCAATAAAAGCGAAAACGCCATTTTCATTGCAACAAAGCTAAATGCATATCACCTTTATTCCTAGCAACAGCATATTGATTCTTGTTCTCTCCCTCTCTTTCCTGTTTCGTTGTTTTCCTGGTTTTCACTAGTCTACCGCTAATCTCGTTGTGCTCTTAACATTAGCCCTCCGAATCTTCACATGGCACACTATAGTTTTGAGTTTTGATGTTTGCTTTTCCCCTCAAAGATCTCTTTCAGAATCGACCAACATCACCTCTGGAGCGATATGTCCCATACACCACCACCACAACTATAAGTGCTGACGGTAAAACTCGAGAGGAGAAAACTGTTGACTTAAAGGTATGGGTCATCACTGATAACGGTCGTAAAACCGATAATAATGTGGGGTTTAATTACAGGTCACCTACCGACGTGACATTGAAGAAGAGGAGCGTCGTATCAGAGACGATCAGGAACGTCGTCAACAGGAAGAACAAGATCGGCGTGCCCGTCAGGCTCGCGAGGAAGAAGCTCGTCGCATTCTTGACCAAAAGGCTCGCGAAGAGATGCAACGTCTCCGTGAGCAGCAAAGCCTTTCTGAAAAAGCTCTTGCTGATAGAGAGCGCGCCGAGCTGGAAAGAATTGACAGAGAAAGACAACTGCGTAAGCAACAAGAAATGCAACGCCGCGCCGAATGGGAACGTTTGGAGGAGGCTAGGTTGAGCAGCGAAGAAGCAGATTTAGCTCGCCGTCGTGCTCTCGAAAAGGAGAGAATTGAACGTGAAAAAGCCGAAGAAGAGAAAAAAGCTATGGAACGCCTCCAAAGAGAACGTGAGCGCATCGAAAGAGAACGTGCAGAAGCCGAACGACGCGAAAAAGAAAAAATCGAAAAGGAAAGAATTGAACGTGAGAGGATCGAAAGAGAGCGTATTGAAATTGAGCGCATCGAGAGAATCAAACGGGAACGAATTGAACGTGAACGTCGTGATCGCGAGAAGGCAAAGGAAGAGGAAGATAGACTACGTAAGGAGCGTGAAGAGTTGGAAAGAATTGAGCGTGAACGCCGTGAGCTTGAAATTCTAGAGCGACAAGCTCTCGAGATTCAACGCCGGGAAGCTGAAGATCGTGAACGGCAACGCCTAGAAGACGAAGCTCGCGAGATGCGCCGTCGCGAAGAAGAACGTCGTGAAGCTGAACTGGTAGCTGATGTTCAGCGTCAGGCTGAAGAACGCGAACGTCTTCGAAAGCGTCAAGAGCGTGAGGAGCAAGAGCGTCTAGAAAGAATCCGTTTGGAGCAACAAAGAATTGATATGGAGAGATCAGATGCTGACAGAAGAGAGCGTGAACGGTAAGTTAATTATTGTTTCTAGACAAAATAAATTATGAAAACACTTTCAGAAAGGAAGAAGAGCGCAGAGAATTCGAGCTCCTTGAGGCGGCCAGAAGAAAGAAGGAGACCCGCGAACGTGACAGGCTGGAAGAACTAGAACGCGAAAGACTACGGGAAGAAGAAGAACGCAGAGAAAGAGAGCGCCGTGAGCAAGAACGCCGTAATGCAGCTGAACGAGAGCGCAAGAGAAGGTATTTAAGTAACTAGTATTTAAGTTCCAGACCTTGATATATAATTTTTGTTTATTTTTAGACAAGAAGAAGAAGAAGAAATTGCTCGTTTGAATGACCTTCAAAGATCGGCTGCTGCCCGTGCTGCTCAACGCAATGCTGAAATTGAACGTCAGCGAGAACGTGATGAGCTTGATCGTAGAGCTCGCGAGCTAGCTGAGCTTGAGCAACGCGAGAAGGATCGTCGTGATCGTGAGCGTGCCAACGAAGAGGCGCAACTTGCTGATCTTCGTGACCGTGAACGTCGCAATCAGGCTATTCGAGAGAATGAACGCAGAGAAGCTGCTGAGCGAGAAGCCAACCGTCGTTTGGATGATCGTAGATCTCGTGACAAGTTGGACATTTTGGTGCGTGAGAGATCAGAAAAAGAAAAGTTCGAATCGGAGAAGAGAAGACTCCTAGCGGAGAAGGAGGCTATGAACAAAAAGAAGCATCATCTTCTTAGCAGTGAGACTCTTGCCAAGCTCACCCAACCATACTACATCACTCGTGAGCCAGAGGTCATCACAAAGGTGGAGAGATCCGTCACTGAAAGAATCGACCGCAATATATGGACCGAAGATGTGCCATACCAAGCTGGTCAAAGTGCCATTGGATACCTAGATAATGATGAAAACATTCGTGATCGCATGTACAACCCAAACGATCTGAACAGAAATGGATCTAGCAGGTGAGAGAGTTGTTCGTGGAAAGCTATTTTAACAATGGAACATATTTTTAGAAGCCGTTACCAACGCGCTAAGAACGACAAAGCCCGCCGTGACTTCTATTCGTCCTCACAGGATTCTGCAGGTCTGGCATGAAACTTGTAATCAAAAAAGCAGCACCAACGATTAGTAGTATAGTAGGCTGTTATGTCATCTGCTTACACATATCTACATAACGTTTCAATCGTTTTCCTCTGTGTCATTTTTGTATCATTTCTCTCTCGTTACTTTGGAATTACGGCACATTGCTCCAGCTCCCCAATGTTTTCTCCCAATTTTCCTTTACTCCCCGTGTTCTGTTCTATGTGAAGCTCTTCTGCTCTGCCGCTTTTCTTCTTTTCTTTCCCAAACCGCCAACATTTTGACGATCAACTAACCGAACTTGCACGAAACGTTTTATTTGAAACTAACTCAATGTATGGGACGTCTTCAAACGTTGTCTGTCCGCATGTCCGTTGTGTTACCGTTTCACCATCGTCGTCACACGAAAAATTCTGAACTCGAAAAAGCAAAAAGTCAATCAATTGAACCCATCACATTCAATATCACTCGTTTGCTTTTATTCACCACGTACACATCAAAAGAGAAGAGAATCACGTAAACAAAAACACGAAACAACATGTTTCTTCTTTCTCAATCGATAATCAGGTGTCGCCTTTTTTCAAATATACCAGCTTCATTAATCCTTCAAACTCATCTATAAGGATATCTATACGAAGCAAATTTAGAAAATGAGACAAAATCTCTCCTGTCTTTTCCCCTCAGCCAGTTTTTAATCAATCCTTTAGAAAAATGTCTTTTTTAGTTTTGTGAAAAATCTCAAAACCTCTTCAACCTCCCTGTTTTTCAAATAGTTTCACCTCTAAACCCCTATTAGAAGAGTGTGCGCTTGCCTGCGTGAGAGTGTGTGTATCTTCTGTTTATTCCTTATTCATTTTTCTTTTTTTTTTTTCTCCACTGCCAACTCAACCACTCCCAAGCTCTTCCAATCCAACCACTTTGTTCTTTCGATCACAATATCATTACCTATTTAGCAAAAAATTTATCTCATTTTCAAATATTCGACTCATTTCCTAATTTCTAATTTCTGATGATTTGATATGATAATGATGGTTCTGACATTTACACTGCGTTTTTCGTTTTGTCAAATGTATTTTGTATCGATATCGATAAATTGTTTATTTTTGTATCCCAATCGACACCTGACAGGAAAACAATACACAAATGTTCTAAGAAAGTTGTCACAAGAATTGTACGTGGTGTGAAAATGTGACGTTGTGAAGTTTCAATGGCTTTGAAGTTTTTTGAGTTACGAATTTTTGAAACAGACAAAGGAATAATGCATGAATCACAGATATGAGTCTTGGTCCAAATTAGTTCAACCATTTATGTCGCTATTAACAGTTAAAAAAACATTTAGAAACACGGTGTCCAGGATTTGAAATGTGGGCGGAGCCTATTTGCTGGCGCGTCAGCAAACTTTCATGGCGCACTTTCGGTGCTTGCGCAGTTTGCGACTCTCGAATTTTTTTAATTGATTTTTTTTATTTTTCTTTCAGTAAAACCTGTTTTTCTTTGTAAAATGTATGTATTGTATCTTTTAATACCATTAAATTGCCCAAACTTCAATTTTCGTAAAGATTTATCCTGGAAAAACACCAAAAAACTCAAAACGGATATTTCGAAATGGTGGCTGAACCAAATTCGACGTTCTTGGGCTTAAAAAATTTCTAAAGACCTCAGCTATAATTTCGTTGGAGCACATGTGGGAAAAAATAAGAATTTATGCTTTTTTTCCCGAAAAACATTAAAAATGCGTCAAAATTTGAATTTCGCGCGAAAAAATCCAGTGGGGCGCGTTTGCTCGGCTCCGCCCACTTTTCAAATCCTGGACACCGTGAGAAACAATAAATAAAGTTTTATAAACCTAGGAAAAATGTTTTTTCAGATCCAGTTGCTGAACGTTTCCGGAAGTCAACCGAAGACTTGATCACTCGGTCTCGTCCTGAATACCGTGGCCCACTTCTCCAAAAGTTCCATGATTCTGAATTCCGCACTACTGCTCTCAATGACACGGATGGTTTGCCCTACCGTAGAATGGGCCCAAGTCCGTATGAACAGGTATGCGTCTTTTATACTATTAACATACAAAACTCTGTTACCTTTGTTATAACCCTCTAAAAACCCATTCCCACCACCGCTTAACACCAGCTAAGCCAAGACATTTTGTTTACTGTAGCCGTTTGCAATGCTTCTGGAAGAAACGGAAAGACGATACGCGCAGTACAATAGCCGTGCCAGCAATCCAGCAATATACCAATCAAGCCGTTATTATCATCAAGATAGTCATGGTGTGCCGAAGGTTCGTTAGTTGCTTCCTTTATTGCTTGCTATTAGTGTCCTGGGGCGTCCTCTTGTCCGTTTTGTGCCCTCTTGTAGCTTTCGTTATAGAAAATATGTCTGGTTGAAAAATGTGAATATTTATATACATGCATAAACTTGAAAATCACAATGTTTTCAGCAAACTGATGTAAGCAATCGGGCAGAGTCCGTTGTGGCATACCAGCGCGAGAGTCGTCATGAATCGGCAGCCGAGCCGGCTCACATTAGAAGTCGTTCAGCTGATTATCTCATGGATAGAAAGTAACAACTTTTGACATTCTTACAAATAATATTTTTTGTATTGCTTTCAGAACCCGTGAAGAGACTGAAGTTCCAGAAAACCAGCTTCAGAAAACTCGTGTAGATACCCATGAACATTCTCCACGGGAGTCACGTATCTCCGAGTATGAAATGCGTTTCCGAAAATCTACCGAGAAACTCACTGTGCCTGACTGGTATCGAGAAAATCGTCAAAATCCAGAAACTGCGTCTAGAACCTACCGTTATACCAATGGAGGCGGAGAGACTGTGACCACAACCACAACAACGACGCAACAAGCTCCACCAGTACCACCTCAACCAACAACTCAACAGAGCACCGGAGGAATCGGACTGCCCCGTGGCATGTTTGACCGGTATCGTGATGACATTGAAGAGCTCCGTCGATCCCGTTCTTCTCTTCATCATGTGGGTCAAGAACAGTCTAACCGACAGGTTGTTGCACTGTAAATTACTGAAAATCCGCTTATTTACCCATTTCGACTTTCCATCAGGAAGCATTTTACTTACCTTACCCTTTTTGCATTTTTTTGTTTTCCTTTTGTTTTATTACCAATTGAAGAAGCTGTTTTGCTTTTTTATCCTTTTGAGGCTCAAGGCATACGTCTTGTTGTTTTTTTATTTTATTTTTAATTTTTCCCTTTATGGTTAAAAAATATTTGCCCTACATTTGCATTTATCTTTCCCTGCATGTAACTTTTCACCTGTTTTCCCTTTTTGCCCACTCCGCATTCATTTCCCTAGGAAAGCCAAAACATGGTTCTTTCAAATTGTGATGTTTCTGCCCTACGCATTGTGAAGTCGAAGAAGACCAATAAATATGAAATAAACATTCCACGGCTTAATTTACCCTCGCATGACCCGGCTTATTTTTCCTATGCTACCAAAAAAGGTGAAAGTTGATTACGTGGCGAAAAATGTTTCGACTAAGCAACAATAACAAAGAAACGCGTTTTGGTTGCAGGGATCCACGTTAAATGTAGCTGGCGCAGACCAAGGACACGCTCTTCCCGGCTACACAGTGTCAGAAGTGCCGAATGCGTGGAACTTGCAGACCAGCCGCACTTCTCGAGTCGTCGAGGTCGCCGACACGTTTGTCGGCACTTCTTCTCACGAATACGGTTAGTTTTTGTTTGCGATGCACTCGTCACAAGTGCAAATACCTGAGATCATCGATGATTGCTTTCAATTTTGATATATTTTTTTCATCTGGTTTCAGGAAACTTCACAAACCGATACGGAGGACGCGTTACTATTGAAGAAGTGCTCGATTCAATTTTCCAGAGAGTTACTCCAACTGATTCAAGAAGAACTATAGATAGAAGGTTTGTGATAAAAACAGTTTGTAACAAAATACATAACTGTACATGTTTTAGCTATCCACAGGCAGACGAGCTTTTCCAAGGAAACACTGATGGACCTGGAATCTACACTAACAACTACACAGTAATGCGCCAAGTTCTCAAATCACCAGAGCGAGCTGAACACATTCTCCAGTATGATTTCACAGTAAAAAATAATAAAAACATTGTTAAAAATTCAGAAATGAAGAGTTGTTTGTCCGCTGCACACAGTGCCATAGAACTCGAGAACTCTCTGCGGCCAGACTCACTTTTGTTTCATGCAAACACTGCTACACATATTACTGCTCACGTGAATGCAGGTACTTTTTATTTATTTATTTATTTTGATGTGCACATTTGTACATACATACACAATTCCAACTTTTCAACAGATTCAATAACTGGCCGACTCATTCTGGACGTTGTTCATTTGCCAGAATTAACACTCTCTGCAAAGATGTGATCATGAAAGTGCGAGAAGATGAGGATGCACAGGCATCAATGTCACGAGTTGCCAGAGAAGGGTACACAGCCAGTGGAAAAGGAAGTGTGAACATTCGTCTGTCATCTCCACAACTCGCTCAGGTATGTGACGAGAATTACTAATCCATCGTAATACTGTTATTTTTCAGGCTTATGTAACAAATGGATGGAAAGCGCTTGCTAAATATCCAAACGAGCAACTTCTTTATTACTATACTGTCGCTGCTCTGATTGCAGAAAGAAAAGAACCATCTCTTATTGCTTTGTGTCAACGATATGATCCAAAGTAAGCAACATAGCGTGTAAAACTCAACATGAAATATTAATTTTCCAGAGAAAAATTCATTCTCTCGGTATCAATTATTGCGGACATTGAACACTGCCCGGAGACTCCACCACCTGAAACTCGCGAACTCTCAGCAGTTCAATTCTCCTCGCCAAGAGCTCGCTATGAAGCAATAAAAAATCAAAATGCGCCATATTTTTCTGAAGTCGCGCACAATGTCTAGGCAACAATTTTTTTCTTATGTCTATTTAAATTATCCCGTGATCTTTTCCTAAGAGACCAATCATTTGCTATTGCTTTTCCTATCCTCTTTCTTTCCCAGGTTTTACAAATGTTTACAGCCATGGCTCCGCTTTGCTTTCATTTATTTTATGAATTGAAAAAAAGTTTTTTTATTTTTATAAATTCGATATCATTGTTTTATAATAAGAGCACGAATCGGGATATGCGAGTGTGTGAGTATCCAAATGTGCACACTTGCCGTTCCCCAATAAAATTCTACAGACAAAATTGAAACCAGCTATATTTCGGTGACTTTTAAGCGCTCTCTCGGTGAAACTGGGCAACTGTTCGGCAACAGTTGAGGCATTTACAACAGTTGAGCAGCAATTCAAGGGGTGACCAACAGTTGATGATTATTTCATGAAATGTTCCTTTCTGCAGCTGTTTATCAACTGAAAACAAGCAAAAAATAAGGTGCCAAACAACCCCATGCAACTGTATGGCGACATTTGGGCAACCGTAGCTCCTCAGGCGGATGACAGTTGCCCAGTTTTACCGAGCTACCAACTGAGCCACACATTCTTTGCGCGGCCTATCATAGGTTGCGCCATAGGTCTATTGAGTATCCACACAGTTAGCCAATATACCGTATTTCCTCCATAGATGCAAAGGGCCGGGCCGGGCCGGGCACAAAACCAAGAAATTAGTGGCCGTGCCCGCCCGGCCCGGTCCATCTGTGCCCGTAAAAAAACAAAAAATTTTAAATCCATCGGTCGCTGCGTAATTGAATTCGCGTTTTCCTTGATTTGACTTTAAAAACTGCAATATCCGTTCGCAAAATTCAGGACGGGCCCGCCCGGGCCGGGCACGGGCTTAACATTTTAGTGTCCGACCCGGCCCGGGCAGTAAAAATTAACGCCCGGCCCGTGGCCGCGCCCGGTTTTTTGCATCTATGATTTCCTCTAATTCCAGCGCATGCCCTTCTATTGTTTCATATTATCACAACTTCCGGGAATTTAGAGGTTTGTACACCTTCGGCCGTCTCATGCCTGCTTGGTTAAAAAGTGGTTTGCCCAGTTTGGTGAACAAAACTCTTAATATCCGGCAGTTGTAATGAAATGAAAAAAATAGAAAAGCATGCGCTTAAATTAGAGGAGCGGAGATTACGCTCCCTCTCATTACCATGTCTAAATTTAATGAAAGAGAAAAAATAAAAACACGCATTTGTTCTTTTCGATTCTAATCTGTATATAGGCACCGCAAAAGGAGGGGGCGGAGCCTCTCAATTTTTTCTCCTCGCTTTTATTTTGAGAGTTTGCGCTCCAGTAGCCCGAGTACTATGAACATAATTGTGCATACCACAATGTTTACATACGTAACTTTGATTGGTGATATTAGATTTGACTGAACATTTCCATTTTCAGACGAAATTTTCAAAAAACTGGAACGACGATCAGAAAAACGTTCTAAAATTATCTATGGAGGTCTCTGCCACGGGTTGTTTATAAATTTTCTCATAGGTTTTTAAACAAAGTAATTCGATTTTGGCATCAGATCTCCTCTATCTACAACGGCACACCTTCTGGAGGTCTCCAAAGTACAACCAAAAATATCTGAAAATATTCAGCAATGACCCTATTTTTTATTGTCGAAATCGATAAAGGAGATTTTCGAGATTGGGTGTACAAAATTTTAAATTATTTGAGACATTTTAAAACACTTTTTGCCCTAAAAGTATGAAAGTGGTTTTTGAAAAATTCAAGTTTTTTGCTTTTTTTTCTCTATTACAGAGGTCTCTGTCACGCGAGTTACTATCATCATTCGCTTCTGCAGAAAATTTACTATTGAATGATGTAAAAAAATCAATAAATAACTACGTCGGCGATATCAGAAAAGGTTGATTTTTTGGACCTGAAAGTACTTTTTCATACTGCAACGTGTCAGAATAGAAATTTTAAAGGGATGCGGGTGATCCAGCGGGGACTCGCATTTATGATCAAACTTGGGTGCGCAGCAGTGTTGCACGGAAGGATGATTTACAGATTTGGAATACGGAATTAAATGGTTTTAACGGAATCTGGAATTCGAAATTTGGAATAAAATATTAATAAAAAAAAGTATTATTTCAAACTACGGGCTCCAAATTCCGTCAAAAATAATTTCATTCCGTTTGCCGGATTGCCAAATCATCCTTCCGTGCAATACTGTTGCGCAGCGAGTCATGCGTGCAGAGGTAAAATGCGGTTCAAGCACATAGGTTCCGTTATCGGAACATATCGAAAATTGGTGCATATTGGACGTGATATGTATTCACATTTCGAACACGGAAGCGCGTGAATGATATGTAGTTGAAAAAAAATCCGCATGCATGAATACCTTGTTCATCTTATACCGATGCATATATGTTTCATGTCAAAGCTAGCCACCTATCCGGCAGGCAAGGCAGTGTAAGCGCGCTCCATCTGCACGCGCGAGAGAGAGTGCGAGACGCCGAGACCTATTTCTCATCAAAAAATTATTTTTTCTGATTTTCTTTGTTTTTTCGCATAATTTGTGCGTTTTTTTCTCGATTTTCTGTAAAAATCATTTATAAAGACGAATTTTGTAATATATACTCGGGAAAATTCTCCGGAGTATGCCCATTTTAGTCAACTTTCGCTTTTTTATGACATTTTCGCTCTTTTTCAAAATTACCGCTCTTTATTCGGTTTGCAATCTTTCTTATCTAGAAAATTTTAGATTAGTCTGTGTGCTTGTTTGTGTGTCTCACACACGAGTTTGCAGTAGACAAAACTCGCTCTCGCGACCTTTCATTTGACGTTTAAACATGCTAACCACTGTACCACAAGGGTCACGAGAACTTGAGAGAAATAGGGGGAAAAAAGATAGCCAGTTCTATTGTGGAACCGTCAAAAGGGTCAAACGCGCTCCGCTGAACTCAACGCTATGCGATTTTTATTTTGGTCACCAAATTATTTAATTTCACGTTGAATTTATACGTAAAATTAAATAATTTGGTGACCAAAATGAAAATCGCATAGCGTTGAGTTCAGCGGAGCGTGTTTGACATTTTGGCGGGCCAACAATATTAAAAACACAAAAATCACTGGGGTCTGAGGAGGGAGTGAGTAAACGCGCCCGGACGCACACACGCAACGCATCCAAATGAGGCCCAAAAAATAAAAAATGCGCGCGAAAAATTTCGCATTATCGGACAGAAAAACCAACGCAAAATCGTGAAAATTACGAAATCCTATACTCGGTATAAAACGCTGAAAACTCGCTCCAAACGAACAAAAAATTTCACATGCATTTGGAGTGAGGTTTAGAGAAATCAGAGCAAAACATCGGCCACGACTCTCTCAATTTTCTGAACTCTCTCGTCGCCAACGCGGCCGCGTCCATCACTGTGCGAAGGGAGCGCGTTTGCAGCGCTCCGTACTGAGAATATCCAAAATTATTTCGCGCGCGTTGATTTGTCTCTCCGATAATGCGAAATGTTTCGCGCGATTTTTTATTTTTTGGGCCTCAATTGGATGCGTTGCATGTGTGCGTCCGGGCGCGCTTACTCACTCCCTCCTCATACCCCAGTGAAAAATCAATAAAATAAATAATTGACGAAGGCGACTTAGTCGGCACAAGCTGCAAGTTTGTTATGACTAAAAATTTTAATGAAATATTTTATCTTGTCGCGAAAATTACCGATTTTAAACTAAAATTGATCGGGTTTTCGCCAAAACAACTAATGTCATTAGTGTAATTTTTGGATTCCCTTATCTTTTCAAACGCTCTTTTTTGGTCTCGGCATTTACTAATTGTTACAATTTTCAGAAAAGAACGAGACGAGCTTGGCACAGGAACAGAGCGACAACGCCGTCGGTAGAATGGGTTGGTGAGTCGGTTAAAAAAAAAAAAGCAATATAGGGGTTTTGGTTACTATTTCTTGTGGGGTTATTCACAAAACCGGAAAAAAAAAACTTTGGGAAAAATCGGAGAATGTTCCGCATGAGCTGAAATTTTCGGAAATGGTGCGAAAAATTCCCCTGTATATGCTCCGAAAATTTTGGACCAAAATATCGATTTTGAAAATTTTCAGAAAAAAGCTCGATAATTTTTAAAATCGATATTTTGGTCCAAAATTTTCTAAGCATACAAGCCTGGCTGCATCAAAAGCTACTTTTGTTGTTTTTTCATTTCTAGAATGTTTCTTTTTCATCTTTCTTTTAAATCTTTTTTTCATGCAATTTCCGCGTGTGCCCTGTGGCTCAATCGGGTAAACTCTCAGGCATTTCAATTCTTGAATTATTTGAAAATTTACGGATTTTAAACGAACGATTCAAGATTATATTGTGGCTTGATAAGATTCATAAAATACCTGAAAAGATCCGTAAAATTTCTGATCAGATTCGCTTCGCCTAATATTATTCTGAAAGTTTCTGATAATATCCGTAAATTTCCTAAAATAATTCGTGAATTTTCTGATAATATCCGTAAATTTACTAAAATTATTCGTAAATTTCCTGATAATATCCGTAAATTTACTAAAATAATTCGTGCATTTTCTGATAATATCCGTAAATTTATTAAAATGATTCGTGAATCTTTTCATAAGATCTGTAAATTTCCTGGTAACATTAGAGAATTTGCTGCTAAGATTAGGGTTATTTTCTCTTTAACAACTTTTTATTCATCGGAAACACATTAACGGGTAAATAAAAACTCAATAATTAACATTTTCACAAATGTTCCACTCCATCTCCACCATTGGCTTGCTTTTCACATTCCCGCGCCTTTCTTTTGGTTCCTTGTTTTGATCTTGCCAGTGAACTGAAAAAAAATTGATTTTACAATAAAATTAACAAAATAGTTATTACAATAGGTTGTCCAAGTGATGTTTGAATAGGCACGCCACGGCCACCTCAAGATCGATTCGATTTTCTTCGAGTACATGGAGACATCGCAACAACACCACTAAAAACACATAATCAGTTTTTACATCAGATTTTATGCTGCGTCCAAAGCTCAAAAATTCCTGAAATCGGTTTTTTTTTTGCAATCCAAAGTTCCGGAAAATTTCCCAGAAATAGTTTTTTGAAACTGGCGTTACCGTAGTTCCTTCACTGCGAGACCTTCTATGTTAAAAGTTGAAGTTTCCCGTATAAAAGAAAGAATTAAGCAACAGTAGGAAAATTTAAGTTTAAACGTAGATGGTCTCGCAGCGAAAGAACTACGGTAACGCCGGTTTCAACTGTGCGCGTATGTTAATTCTGGAAAAATTTTCGAAACTTTGGACTGCAAAAAATCCTGATCTCAGGAATTTTTTGAACTTTGGACGCAGCATTATGGACTTATTCAGCGCAGGAAAAAACTCATCGCGTCGAGACCCGCTGTTGAAAAATGCAATGCGCCTTTAAATTTCAATGGGAATTTGGTTGAAATTTAAAGGCGAATCGTGTTATTTCATCGGCGGTTCTCAACGCGAATAGTTGTTAGTATCCGTGCAGTGATAGCTCAAACATCAAAAACCGAAATCCAAGAGAAAAAATGAAAGGCCCCGCCCCCTCTCGTTGCGGTGCCTATGAATAGGTCCATTATAATTCTTATTTAGTTTAACTCTCAGAATGATCAATTGTTAATGGGGTTGGTTTAATTTGGAAAAGCCTATTCTTAACGGTTAGGTGATCAGAATAGGTATTATTTGTTATAGTTTCGGAAAACCACTTTAAAATAGTTAAAAAATGAACAAAATATTACCCGTTTGGAGTTCTAAATCACTCTGAATAGAATTTTCCGAGGCCCTTCGAAAGTTCGAACAGCCTTATTGTGTTTTCAATCAAGTTTCGGCATTAAAAATAAAACCTCGCCCACTTTTTTTCACGCAAAAATTTAAAATTCACTAAAATTTATTGTTCACGTGAAAAAAAGTGAACGGAGTTTCAAGTTTTAATTTCGCAAATCGATTGAAAACACAATATAAAATACTACTCCAATTTACAAACAAGCGAAGAGTAAAAATTTGTTTTAAACTTCTGCTTCACGAAAACATTATATAATCGCGTGGAAAAGTTGGCTATTTCATGTTTTTATGTATTGTCCATTCGCGAAAAAAGCAAGTGCGCTCCACGAAACTTAGTACTTCGTGATTTTCATTTTTATTTCCAAATAATTTCAATTCATGTGTAAATTCAACGTGAACTAAAATAATCTGGCGACGAAAATGAAAACCACGAAGTACTAAGTTTTGTGGAGGGCACTTGCTTTTTTCGCGAATGGACAATATTACGAAAAAAAAATCATTTTAATAATAATAAACTTACCAATCGGCCCATTGATCAACTCGGGCGGGAACGGAACTTGCGGGTGCTGTGGAGATGGTGCTGCTGAATAATTCATTATGTCTTCGGGCTTCACGACCTATGAAAAAATTTCTTATTTTCGTTTATAGTCGGCGAATGCATGATCAACCGCGCTCTACGGAGATCCTCGAGTTGCAAAAAAACACTCAAGTCCACAAACTCGTTCATTTTTATCAAAGGTCACGTCACATGGTCACGTATTCCGATGACACATGTTGACACGTTGCCAAATTAACGCACAAAGGTGAACTTTTCGCGAAGATAATCACGAAAAAATAAGAAAAAGCTTGCAATTGAAGTGAAGTTCAAATTATCGCTCATTGTTTAAGTAGGGCGCACTGCTACAGGTTGGAATCTTTAGAGAGCGAAGCTGATAATGTATTTGCCGACTATATGTTCCGATATTACCACTCTGATCCAATGGTTGACCACCCTGTAGATCAACGCCTTCACCGAGCCAGCGTGTGAGGTCAATTGACCCAAAACCGAATTCACATTTATGACACCTGAAGGAAAATACAGTACCCCTGTCTAAAATGTTGTTCTGAACCTGTGTTCTCGAGATTGTTGACTATGACCTGATCGGTGGCAAAGCACATTGACGACGAATACGTACCCTTTAGTGACGTCTGAGAAATAGTAGGTTAATTGTGTATCCCCGAGAACAAAAACTTGCCGTTGAGTTTTCCGGCTGTTTTCGGAGAAGTTTCTCACTTTGCACTGACATCTGAACATAAACTTCTCATTGGAATAGAAGAGGAAGTTATTTAACCGAATTCACACCTTTCGCCAGCTTGTCCATCTTCGAAACTGGTTCCGCTGGTTTCGACTTTTTGCCTTTTTCTGAGGCAGTTATCGACCAACCATTGGCTCGAGACACGAACACAACGCATCAGGCTTCTGAAAAAACAAATGTACCAATGAATAAATCCAAATTTAAAAATTGTACGAACAGAAGTTGGCAAATACTTATTGACTACACACGCACATAAATTTGAACAAAAGATGGCGCTATGGGGGCGGGGGGGGGGGGCACCCAAAAAAATGTTTTCTTTTTCTTTTTATGTGCGGTTTCGCATCGCTTTTGATTTGTTTCATCTCATTCTGCATTGATTTTTTGTCCGGAAAGTTCAGCGGCAACGCGCCGGAAGCATGTGTGATACTTTTCAAAAAAAATTTTCGGCTCGCCTTTAGACTTTTAGTGACAAAAAATCCTCCCGCAAAGCATGCTTCCGCCCAGCTCCCTCCAAACATGCTTCCGGTGCGTTGCCTCTGAACTTTCCGTGCATCGATAAATGCTCAGAAACGTGAGCAACAAAAAAAGTGCAAAAAAATTAGTGAAATACATTTTTTTTTTTTGGGTGCCCCCCCCCCCCCAACCCGAGTAGCGCCCAAAAAATTATAAGAAAATTGTTGCGAAATTGTCATATCCAGAAAAAATCATTAAATTGTTACTCTGGTTTCAGCAATTGCTCATCCTTTAACAAAGAAATGAACCGCTCATGTGGCTAACAATATCATCCGAGATGTCGATCCGACTCAGGATGCAAGACCTAGGTCGTTTCACCTTAGCCTCAGTATTCCGCCGTAAAAAAACATCCTGGGTAACGAAAACCGCCAACGCGTCAAGGTACGTTTCACTCTTATTATTTTTTTTCCTCCCTACCAACCCATTTAATGGACCTATTTATAGGATTCCTTTTTTGACATTTTTTAACATTGTTTGACATTTTTTGACATGTATGAATAGGAAAAAAAACAAAAAAAAAAACATTTGTTTTGGTTTTCTTTGTACTATGCTATTATGCTCTTTGTACTTGTTAGGGAGACTCACACATCACTTAGAGCCCAGGATACAGTACATTAGAGCAGCCGTCCAGGACAGGCAGATAGATTGCGTTTCAGCCCCCTCAGCTAACGTAAATTTTTTCATAGACCATCTTCTTACAGGGGGAGAATAAAAAGGACCATCATCTTGGAGCAAAACTTTAGGAACATTTACAGTATCAGTGTTGGTCTGTAAGACTGCTTTTCTCATTTACTGATCCAAAAGTTGAATTTTTTGAAAATGTGGGACACTTTTGATCGACAGACCATCCGCCAACTATCCTCAACCATCCATTGGACTATCCACTGGGAAACCGCATTTCCATTGCGCTGAGGGGGCTGATTGTGTTTCCCCCTCCATTATCTCTTCAAACACTAACTTGATTATTGCAGGCAGAAAACGATTTGTTTGCGGCACACCACAATCACACAATATCTCGCCGGCGGACACGGTCAAGGAACGATGATAAATGCTCTTATTGTACCTTTAACGTTGTCTTGAGGTAGCCTTTGAGCCACCCCCCCCCCCCCCCACACACATTCCCCATCGCCCCGCCCATTTCACTGTGGCAGTTTAAACCCCCATTACGGAACCGCCGGCCTTCCGATTCTAATGGGGTTATTCATTTCATGCATTTTGCATTTTTTGTCAAATTTTCCTTATTCATTTCATGCAGAAAACGACATTTTCTGCAGCAGAAAACTGCATTTTGTCGAACTGCAAAATTCACTTTTTGTCACGAAAAACACGCGAAAAATGCACTTTTTGTCACGAAAACCTCCCTTTCTCATGTTATCTTGACCGTCTCACGGCCCTCCAAACGACCTCTATCAGACACCGCCGTCTCAAAATCCAACTCACTTACTTGTATAAACTTATTTCCGGCACCGCTCACTTCCCTGATCTAAATAATCATGTCAGATCCTCCTCGTCTTCCCGCAGACCCATGACCCTAATCGCTATCAACCCTCATGTGAATGATTTCTTTTCCCACACCATCTCCCATTGGAATGCGATTGTCGCCAATTTGCCCTCGTTTCTCTCCCCCTCCCAATTTGATACTCTCTTAAACATCTCAATCAACTCCTTGTAAATATGTACCACCATCTACCCCATACTTTACTCTATTTTTTTTGCTCTAGTCATGTATATACAACTATCGTTCCCCTTTCCCTAGAGCTTCTCTCGTGAGGGAGCAGCTCTTGATTATTGTTTCGTTGCCCTTACCATGCAATAAACATTCATTCAAAAAACACGCGAAAAATGCAAGAAAAACGGTGGTGTTATTCATTTCATGCAGAAAATGACAAAAAGTGCATTTGCAGTTCGACGAAATGCAGTTTTCTGCAATTTGCAGTTCGACGAAATGCAGTTTTCTGCATTTTGCAGTTCGACAAAATGCAGTTTTCTGCTGCAGAAAATGTCGTTTTCTGCATGAAATGAATAAGGAAAATTTGACGAAAAATGCAAACTGCATGAAATGAATAACCCCATAACTGAACTGCTGAATAAACTGTACTATCCCGCCCACACCTTCAGTACATCAAACGATTTACCAGAAACAAGAAAACGAAGAAAAGTATCTAAATAGCCACAAAAAACAAAAAATATATAACAAAGTCGTGAAAACCTAATATTTTTGACATAAAAAGCAGCCAGAAAATGTTCACATTTTTTCGATTCCTCGTGGATTTTCTTGAAAATGCTTACACATAGCTTCGAGTAGTTATTATCAAAAGAAGCAGAAAACCCTGGAGAACATTTTGGCAAAGAAACAGAAAATTAAAATAATTTTTTTTCGAGAAAAAAAATTTTTTTTCTGAAATTTTCACATTTTTCGACTTTTCGTAATTTTTCTTCAAAATTCATGCATACAGTTTACATATTTGGCATCAAACGAAAGACAATTGCCTGGAAAACGTTTTGGAAAAACTCTGACTATGAGACTTAAAAAAAAAATTTTTTTTTAATTTTTTTTTGTCTATTGTCGAACCGCCAAAACGGTCAAACGCGCTCCACTGGACTCAACGCTATGCGATTTTCATTTTGGTTGCAAAATTATTTTTTCGGTTTTTCTTTGATTTTTCGCAGAAAATCTTATTTTTTCGTGATTTTTCCTTGTAAATATAATATATCGAGACCAAATTGATGAAGTTTTGTCAATATCTTCCGCATATTTCCGAAATTCAGTGAAAAATCAATATTTTTCGATTTCTGTGCACTTTAAAAAATTCATAACTCATTTTTTTGGAAAGATTTTTGTTCAAACCCCATCATTATGATGTTTTTCAATGTTTTCTTACCTTTTAGCCCGAAAAGTACTGATATTATTATAAATTCCACCTTTTTTCCGCCGAAACGGCAAATTTTCACTAAAATCAGTAATTTTGTGGGTTTTTCTCCGCTTTTCCACTCTTTTTCTATCTTTCAATCGTGTATAGTCGGTGAATACATCATTAATCTCGCTCTACTGCAGAACTACTGTAAAATAGTGTTTCACTTGCAAGATTAACTCGAATTCTAGTTGTATTCCTTTTTTTAACGGAAAATGACGTATCCGCAATGAGTTGCAGTTAAAATTTGATTTTTCGCTTCAAAAAAGGAGCACTACACTGTTGAAAATTGAAAAGTGCCGTAGAGCGAGGCTGATGATGCATTCGCCCAGTATATATTGTTTGTATTTTTAATATTAAAAACTTATTTTTGCAGGAGGAGACCGCACAGCGACATGAGGCCTACAACTTCTGCTGAATAGTTCGGTGAGTTGATTGTCAAATTTATTTTCCAAAAAATCCAGAATTCTTATAAATTTAGTTCAAATTATTAAAATTAATCCTTAAGCCACTTTAACAAAGTGATGCAAACCTGAGGCCGTATTCATCAACATTTACCAGGTAAACACATTTACCTTGGTAAATATTTACCAGGTAAATGAGTAGGTAAATGGTTTACCTGGTAAACGCATTTACCATATCCACGAAACAATTTACCAATGGTAAATATTTACCGTCAAAAAATTAGTGGTGCACTAATTTTTTCTGTCGATTTTTGACTTTTTTCAGCTATTTTTAACTTTTTCTATTTTTTTGTAAGATAATTGGTAACATTTTTGAAAACTTTTAAAATTATTCTTCTTTTCGGTAGGTTTTTTAATTACCTTTGATTTTTAATCCCCGCCCAATGAGGACACTAAACTCGTCACTCAGGCAACTCATTTCTTGCTATAATAGGAAATTTTGGAATTATAAACTAGTGATTTATAGATATTTGGCGACCTCTTATAATTCCAAAATGTTCTGTACAGATTCCAAAATTTTCTGCACAGGCGCGCATCTCCTGCACAGATTCCAAAATTTTCTGCGCAGATTCCAAAAATTTCTGGACAGATACCAAAATTTTCTGGACAGATTCCAAAATTTTCTGCACAGGCGCGCATCTCCTGCACAGATTCCAAAATTTTCTGCGCAGATTCCAAAATTTTCTGGACAGATTCCAAAATTTTCTGGACAGATTCCAAAATTTTCTGGACAGATTCCAAAATTTTCTGGACAGATTCCAAAATTTTCTGGACAGATTCCAAAATTATCTGGACAGATTCAAAATTTTTCTGAACAAATTCCAAATTTTTCTGGACAAATTCCAAAATTTTCTGGACAGATTCCAAATTTTTTCTTTATCTATTGGATAAGAAACAATTAATTTTATTGGTTATAATAACAGAAACGGAAAAAATAAAAATATAACAAAAAAAAATTAAGCCGATGTCGATGGCTGTTCCGCGTCGCCCGTCCTGCATCTTTTGACGATTTTCGATCTTGCCGCCGCGCTGAAAATAAATGATGACATTAGTAAAAAAAATAAATTGCAACGCGGCGTCTGCGTACTTTCGAAAATTAAAATGGCAATGAAAAAAATAACATGGCGAATGAAGAGAAATGTTCCCATTTTCGTTTAAATTTTAAAAGTACGCAAACACCGCGTTGCAGTTTTTTTTCATATTAACGATTAGAATAACCGTTACTTATAACCTAATCTCGCCCAGAAAATTCGTGAGATTCACTAAAAATTTAGTGGATGCGTTTTTATTAGAGGTTGCTGGCAAGATTATTGAAAAAAAACGGTCTATTTTTTGATTTCCAAATGTTAAGTTGCCTACTGCCTATGAAAGATTGTCGGTTATTCTATGTTATTTTAAAACTTACAAAACATTATCGAGGTGCGCCTTAAAGATAGAAGACACCGTCACCTCGAGTCGCGACGGCTCGATTCCCGGTGCGTCCAGACACTTGAGGAAAAGTGCTAAAAATATTAATGGAAAGCAGATAGTCTCAAAACCCTACCGACTGGTGAGTTAATAAGCGCCGCCGGAAAACTGATCTGTGGATATTGGGGGAATTGAGAAGCCGAAAAACGATGTAGTTGGTCAGACGGAACTATCTGAATATCAAGACCATTTAAAGGATCTATTCGTTTACACAGCAAAGTGCGGTAGAGCGAGGCTGATGATGCATTCGCCGAGTATAGTTTCCATTATGTTTTTAATCGAGTTGCGACATCAAAACGTGAAACTCCGTCCCCTTTTTTCACGCGAACATTAAATTTTATTGAATTTTTATTTTTTTTTTGTTGTCATTAACAAAATGGGCAAGGTCTCACGTGTCGCAACTTGATTAAAACACAATCTTTCTTATATAGAACATTTTAAATTAGTCTGTGTGTTTGATTGCGTGTCTCACACACAAGATTGCATTCAACAAAACTTGATCCAGCGACCTTTCGATTAAGAGAAACTGAGGGAATTAGGCAAAAGAAATGATCACCATTATGGACCTATTAACAACACCGGAAAAAGGGAAAAAAAAACGGAAAAATAGTGGGGGAAAAATCGGAGAATGCTCCGATTGAGCTGAAATTTTGGAAAACATTGGAAAAAATTCTCTTGTACACGCTCACTAAATTTTGGATCAAAATATCGATTTTTCTGAAAATTTTTAAAATCGATATTTTGATCCAAAATTTTTTGAGCGTGTACAGGATAATTTTTTCCAATATTTCCCGAAATTTCAGGTCAATCGGAGCATTCTCCGATTTTTCCCGCAATTTTTTTCCTCCGATTTTTCCCGGTGGCTTAATCGCCACAAGCTGCAGGCTTGTGTGAACAAGAAAATCTATAACGCGGTGGCTTACGTCACAAAATACAAATCTCACTTTCTGTGATATTTCAGATTGCCAATTGAAAATTCTGGTGAAATATAGCTCATATATTCAAAAAATTTGGGTTGAAACGTCCAACAAATTTTTTATTTTTTCATAGCGGGCCGGCAAAATTTTTCGTCGGCCCGGGCCGAAATTTGCCAAGTATGCTCGGCACAAATTTCGCCAAAAAGGAATACATGCGGCCGTACTATATTCAAGGAGAGTGAGACAAAGAGTGAGCAATAATCTCTTGTTTTCGCTCACTATCTCTCTCTTTCTCTCGCTGAATGTGTTACGGTCGCACTTCATTCCACAGTTTTTTTAAAGGATGAGCACATAACTCTATCACGATGGTAGTATACAGTAATTTCATAACAAATATACTTACGTCTTCCATGTCGGTCTTCGACGGTAGATAGAAAATCTTCTGTCTCGTGGGATTCCTCATCACTTTCTTCTGGCTGACAGTAGCCACTTACATCTATATCATCTTGTGATTCGTTCACGTTCGGACTCATCGCCTGATTCCTCGTTTGTGCATCACCTGATTCTTCATTCTTCTCCGCATCTCCGACAATGGGATCAGGTATTTCGATGCTCTTCAATTTTTTAATTTTTCCAAATTGCAAGATCCACTCGTTCGTAATTCGTACGCGACGCATTAGCCTGCAAGCATCGGAATTATGGAAATATTGTCGACCCGGCAAAATTTTCAAACTCAACGCTATGCGATTTTCATTTTGGTTTCCAAATTATTTTTTTTTCCACGTTGAAGTTATACGTGAAATGAATTAATTTGGAGACCAAAATGAAAATCGCTTTCAGAGGAGCGCGTTTCACCATTGTGGCGGACCGACAATAGTTCAATGAATTAATAATTGAACCCAAAAGAGCGATGATTTATAATACGGACGTACACCAGAGGTCGTATTCACAAAAATTTACCATATGGTAAAGGATATTTTCGAAATAAATTTAAACTTCTGGAATGCTCATAGGGGTCTAGGAACTATAAACGATCCGTGAACGGTTTCAGGAATAACAAAACTAAGAATTATACCTTCAGAATCATTTACTTTTTCAATTACCGCATGGTAAATGTTCATGAACACGACCTCAGAAATGTGTGGAAAAGAAATAAAAACGAAAAAGAGAAGACGGAAACAAGGAAATAAAATTTTCAAATAAATTACGGAGCAACGAATGCAATAAATTTACTGAAGTGGAACAAAAACCGCGGTAGTAAGAGAGAAAGAGAGAGAGAGAGTGCAGACAGTTGAATACTGGGGCACCTTGGAAATTGCACACAGCTTATTCGATCTTTTCAAGAAGTTTTCACCATTAATTCAAGCTTAAAGCATTTTGGAAATTCAAAATTTTCATAAAAGAAATAAAAAAAATCGAATCTGCAATGTAATCTTGGCAATACTAGAATGAGGAATAATGTTGAACTGCGTTTTGTGCAAGATAGGCCAACAAAACAATAACGTAGAAAATTTAATTAAAATGATGATAAGTCAATTAACAAAAAGAAAAACTGCAGCGAAATTCGTACAAATAGGCCCAAAAGAAACAATTCGAAATTTGTGACGCGAATGGCGTCATGAAATTTTACTGGCGCATCTCGTGCAATCGATTTTACAAATCTTAGCAGATCTTGCAAGACCGGTAAATTTTCTGTACAGATTCGTGATTTCAAAAATGTTTCGAATCTGTCCAGATCCCTTTATAGTTTGTAAATTTCTATATAAGATTTGTATTTCCTAACAAGATCTGAGTTTCCTGGACAAGTTCCAAAATTTCCTATTCAGATTTGGATTTCCTATTATAGTAAGAAATGAGTTGCCTGAGCAAGCGTTCGAAATTTTTCGGTGTGAAAATGTGATAAATTTTCGTGATAAACTGCTTTTAAAATTTATTTGAAAAAAAAAATCCTTCAGACTGTAAATTTGTACGATTGCTCTGTCACGGATTATTCTCCATCCGTGAAATCGATAAATTGCCGAAATATTGGCATTTATAAATATTCTAGAGCGTTTATTTTAAATAGGTTTTTACATTTTTCAGAATTCAAAAATTACTGAGAACTTATTGATTTTTGCCAAATTATGGAGAAAATTTCACTTTCTAAAATTTAATAGGGGAAAAGTGATTATTCCGTTGTGATTTTTTTTCTTTATCACCAAACAGCAATTTTTCGTTTTTCTAGTCAAACTATTTTGATTTTTAGAAAAAGTCGAAAATCTAACTAAATATATTTAAAAATAATTAGACGCTCATAAAACAATACTTTTAGTAAAGGAATGAATAAAAAAAGAAACAAAACAGTCAAAATTTGATTAAAAAATAAAAAGGTAAATGCCATTTACCGACCCCAACTGGGGGTAAATGTTTTTTGCGAGGTAAACACATTTACCATTTACCCTGAAGTTTGATGAATGCCAAAATTTGTTTTGTTTCTCTGGTAAATCATTTACCAAGACTATTTACCTATTGGTAAATGTTGATGAATACGGCCTCTGCATTTTTATGCAAATTACACAAAATTTCAAAAAGATGAAGATTTTCATTGAGCTAAAATGGCAGAAAAATGATTTTTTCGACTATTTTGCAAAAAAAACGTATTTTTCGAGCTATCTTTATTTTTCACGAAAAAAATTCATGCTTTAAATTTTTATTTTCAGACGAACCGCCGACGTGACCCCGGAAAACCAATCGATTGATCAATTTTTTCTTCGTTTCTTCTGTAATTATGTTTTAAATTCATCTGTTGGATATTTCTGTACTTCTTTTTAACTTTGCTTAATAAAATTGGACTCCATTCATGAAATTTGCAAATTTCCCTTACAGAAACGAAAAATGGAGCGAATACACAATTGGAGCAATGGAATTTGAGTTTCCCAGAGATTTTTTCAGGTTTTCTTCTCAGGCTTAGCACTGAGTGAAATAGTCATGTACAATTGAAGCTTAAATGAAATTTTATTGATAAAATGGGAAAAAAATCAACCGAAAAAGTTACAGAAGCGAAGAAAAAATTGATCAATCAATTGGTTTTCGGGGTCACGTCGGCGGTTCGTCTGAAAATAAAAATTTAAAGCAAGAATTTTTTTCGTGTGAAATAAAGATAGCTCGAAAAATACGTTTTTGTTGCAAAATAGTCGAAAAAATCATTTTTCTGCCATTTTAGCTCAATGAAAATCTGCATCTTTTTGAAATTTTGTGTAATTTGCATAAAAATGCAGGTTTGCATCACTTTGTTAAAGTGGCTTAAGGATTAATTTTAATAATTTGAACTAAATTTATAAGAATTCTGGATTTTTTTGAAAATAAATTTGACAATCAACTCACCAAACTATTCAGCAGAAGTTGTCGGCCTCATGTCGCTGTGCGGTCTCCTCCTGCAAAAATAAGTTTTTAATATTAAAAATACAAACAATATACACGATTGAAAGAGAGAAAAATAGTGGAAAAGCGGAGAAAAACCCACAAAAATCTGATTTTAGAGAAAATTTGCCGTGGAATTTATAATAAAATCAGCACTTTTCGGGCTAAAAGGTAAGAAAACATTGAAAAACATCATAATGATGGAGTTTGAACAAAAATCTTTCCAAACAAATGAGTTATGAATTTTTTAAAGTGCACAGAAATCGAAAAATATTGATTTTTCACTGAATTTCGGAAATACGCGGAAGATATTGACAAAAATTCATGAATTTGGTCTCGAAAAATTATATTTACAAGGAAAAATCACGAAAAAATAAGATTTTCTGCAAAAAATCAAAGAAAACCCGAAAAATAATTTGGAAACCAAAATGAAAATCGCTGAAAATCGCATAGAGTTGAGTCCAGTAGAGTGCGTTTGACCATTTTGACGGTTCGACAATAAAATGTTCACTTTTTTCGACTTTTCGTGGTTTTTCTTGAAAATCGATCCGTACATCTTTAAATTATTGATATCAGAAAAAAGTAGAATTGCCTGGAGTACGTTGTCACAGAAAAACGATATACCAACTTGTTTTCGAGAAAAATATTTTTTGCCTTAATTATTCACTTCACTTTTTTCAATAATTTGTGATTTTTTTTTTCGAAAATAAAGTGATACATTTTTACAAACTTGGTATCAAAAAAAGGAGAATCGTCTGGAATACGTTGTAAAGTGGTAAAATAACAGAACAACATACCGATTTGTTTTCGAGAAAAAAAGAAATATTTGTTTTCTGAAATTTCACATTCTTCGTTTCTTTGTGATTTTTCTTGAAAATCGATCCGTACATTTTTTGTGATTTTTTTCAAAGATAAAGTATTAAAGTTTTATAAATTTGGTATCGAAAGAAACAGATTTGCCTGGAGTACGTTTTGGCAAATAAACAAAACGATATACCAACTTTTTTTCAAGAAAACAATTTATAAAACTCACGTGTAGACCCGCAGTGGATGACGAGAATCGGCTTTCAAGTCGGTTGTGAGATACACTGAAACGATTTTATGTTTTCAAACAATTATAAAAACAAAAGAAAGTAGAGGACGGGAGAAATTAGCAAAAAAAGACAAAGTTTATTTAAAAGTTGCATCTCGCGCGCAATGCACACGGTGTCCCGCACGCGATGCGCGCCAGCATTTTTCTGTTTTGTCTGGCACCCTCTCGCTCTCTCGCACGCTGCTTGATCAGACTACAGTAGATTTCCATATATGTTAAAAGCAAGAAAACCATTATTTTTTTGAACTTTCTTGTTGGAATTACATTCGAAAACTATTTTACGAAGACATTTGGACGTACGAACATAAAAAATGCGCCAGAATAATAAAAATGCACTTTCCATAGATTTAAGTAGATTGGACCTATATTTTCAATAATATCGCTTCCATATCATTATACTTTGTTTAGAAGTATTATTTAAGACAATGTTCATCATTCACAAAGCTACAAAAGAAATGGGCGACGTCAGGAAGGTTTCTGTGCGCATACAGTACTCCCCCTAGTGCTACTGGAACTTATTCAAACATTAATAACTCAATTAGTTGGAGGCCAAATATCTTGTTTGACATCTTAAAATGACCGCAAACAAATTTAGAAACTTTGCAAGGCAACGAATCTTTGAACCAGGCTTTTGTTTTATTGAAATTTTCAAAAAATGACCCATTTTTTCGAGTTATAGTGTAAAACTTGATTTATTAATAACTTCAGTAGTTTTTAACCAATTTACTTGATCAAAAGCGGAAAATAACCGCATTCAAAATGCAAAATTCTGTAAGGCAGTCGATTTTTGAAAAAAATACTTTTTTGGCGAATATGGGCTACAGTATCCTAAAATTCATATTCCGAGCCCTTAAATTCAGGCTTTCTGATATCGAATGTGGGTTTTTTGTTCATTTTATATTTTGTAGAAGTGAATTGAACAAACAAGTCAAAAAATTCACAAAGAATACGGGTATACCTTAGCTACAGAGCCTCATAACAGAGTAAACTTCGGTGTGTCATTTAAACCAGTATTGAAATTTTTTTTGTACAGTTTTCTAACTCAAAAATTAATTTGAACCTTTTAGTGTCTGTTTTATTTGTTTTTTCTTCAAAAAATCCATTCAATTTCTTTTTTTCCAAGTGTTTTTATGGGGCACATTTTCCAGACGAAATCCGATGCAATCGCGCTCCACCTGCACGCATGAGAGATGAGAGACGCCGAGGCGTCTCTTTTCTCGAACAGCGGCGTCGCTTTTCTCGTGCGGGACACCGTGAATGCACACAGCCTCCCGCACGAGAAATGCGCACCGCTGGTCCCTAAAAAGGAGGTCTCGGCGTCTCGCACTCTCTCGCGCGTGCAGATAGAGCGCGCTTGCACCGCCTTTCCTGCAGGAATGTTCAGAATTTAAGAATGCGTCGGAAACACTGAAAACCGGAAATTCAATTGAAAAAGGAATATAAATAGACACAACAGAAAATTGCCGATTTTTTGAGATATCATAGAAGAAATAATAATTTGTCTTCATGGAATTACCTATAAACAAAGATTTTTCACGAATTTCGAGATTTTTCGAAAAATTCACTATTATTTTTGGAAATACTTGATAAAGACATGTCAAGAATAATATAGTGAAGTGTTTATTTATTGAAAAAGAATAAATCAAGCGGTTTTGTTTGCCAAACAGTGGCATTTTCGGCTGCTCGAGCACGAAGTCTTATTCAGATGCTCCTAAATTTCGTCTCGAAAATTTTTTAGAAAATCGGCTCCCAGGGTTTTGTAGAGAATTTTACGGCGATCATTTATCGCTTTTGAACGAACGAATTCGTCAAAAAATGGCTTCGGTAGTTGAAAAACCAATTTCAGTTGAAAAAGTGAAAAAATGGGCAAATTTCGATGGTTTTTAATTTTTTTCTGAGGAACTAGAAGACAAATCAAAAATCGGCTGCCGAGGAAAGTTTCTAAATTTTCTTGCGGTCATTTTGCGACCTCAACCGACCAACTTGGTCAAGAATGGACGGAAAAAATAGGGTTTTAAGATTTCCAGTCATGGATCGGTGGACATCTGAAGGTACGGAATTCGGCCCCTCAAGCGCTTCAATCACAGTCTTGATGGTCGCTTTCCGTTAGAATAGGTCCGTATTGTTCGCAAACTTTATTAAACCATATAAAATAGAAGTTTCGGGAATATTTTATTCGATTACTGTATGGCTCGGAATTTCAACAGAGTGGGCGGAAGAAGCGTCTGAACTTCGATGAAAACTTAGTTACTCCGGGTCATAGATTGTATTCAACAGAAAAGAAACATATTTAAACCAAATTTATTGATTTTTGAAAAGCAAACATCATATTTATAGCACCTTTTAAATAATTAAATTAACAAAAAATAGTTTTCAACCGACTTTTGGTATAAATTGAATTTCCTAGCCCGATGATTTCGATTGTCCTTCTAGGTTGCTGATTTCATTATTTTTCTGCTGAGCTATCTGTAAAAATAACAATTTTGAGGTCATTTATCGTAAAATAAAGCAATTTTTTAGATATAAAACGGCTAGGATTTACGAAAGATTGATCAAGTGCACCAAAAAATATTATCCCTTCCTATTGGAACACTATTTTAGACATTAGGACAAAAAAAAAAGTGAAGAATAGCCGAAAAATAACGATTTTAAAAGAGAAAATTTAATTAAAAAAGGTTTTGTTTAAAGGAGCATGCAAGTTTGCGGCGCGAGGCAGAGAGAGTGCCAGACGAAATACAAATTTGCTGGTGCTTTTCTCGTGTGGGAGGCTGTGAATGCATTAAAAATGTGGTGGCCGAGTTTTCGCAATTTCCTCGGCCACGTCGATTTGGCCGCGCCGTGGCTGGCAGGCATGATGCATTCGCGCTCTACGGCCACGTTGTTCTGGGGAGGACACAGAGACACATGTACATCTGCAGACATTTGTTTGTTCGATTTTCGCTACATTTTTTAAATTAGTGATTTTTCTCTCTAACAAAATTTAGCATGAATTAAAAAAATTCCATGAAAATACTGTTATTTTATAGTTAACTTCCTGAAAAACCTGCAACGGAATATCGATTCGAAGGTAAATAAGTTTTTCTTTAAATAATATTTCTGACGCCTGCCTCCTCTTTTTCTTATCTAAACTAATGGGTTTATCCACGAAACAGGTAAGAAAAAAACAAAAAAAATCGTGGAAAACTCGGATAGTGCTTCTATTGGTCTGAAACTTCGAGAAATAATGTCAAAAATAGTATCGGCCATGCTCAGAGAATTTCGGACCAAAATGTCGACTTTTAAAAATATCGACTTTTCTAAAAAAAAATTTTAAATCTAAATTTTGGTTTAAAATTCTCTGGGCATGCCCGAGAGTATTTTTGACAATACTTCCCAAAGTTTCAGGCCAATCAGAGCATTCTCCGAGTTTTCCCCACAACTTTTCCATGTTTTTGCTATTTTGTGAATAACCACGGTGTCCCGCACGCGATGCGCGCCAGCATTTTTCTGTTTCGTCTGGCACCCTCTCGCTCTCTCGCACGCTGCTTGATCATACTACAGTAGATTTCCATAATTGTTAAAAGCAAGAAAACCATTATTTTTTTGAACTTTCTTTTTGGAATTACATTCGAAAACTATTTTACGAAGACATTTGGACGTACGAGCATAAAAAATGCGCCAGAATAATAAAAATGCACTTTCCATAGATTTAAGTAGATTGGACCTATATTTTCAATAATATCGCTTCCATATCATTATACTTTTTTTAGAAGTATTATTTAAGACAATGTTCATCATTCACAAAGCTACAAAAGAAATGGGCGACGTCAGGAAGGTTTCTGTGCGCATACAGTACTCCCCCTAGTGCTACTGGAACTTATTCAAACATTAATAACTCAATTAGTTGGAGGCCAAATATCTTGTTTGACATCTTAAAATGACCGCAAACAAATTTAGAAACTTTGCAAGGTAACGAATCTTTGAACCAGGCTTTTGTTTTATTGAAATTTTCAAAAAATGACCCATTTTTTCGAGTTATAGTGTAAAACTTGATTTATTAATAACTTCAGTAGTTTTCAACCAATTTACTTGATCAAAAGCGGAAAATAACCGCATTCAAAATGCAAAATTCTGTAAGGCAGCCGATTTTTGAAAAAAATACTTTTTTGGCGAATATGGGCTACAGTATCCTAAAATTCATATTCCGAGCCCTTAAATTCAGGCTTTCTGATATCGAATGTGGGTTTTTTGTTCATTTTATATTTTGTAGAAGTGAATTGAACAAACAAGTCAAAAAATTCACAAAGAATACGGGTATACCTTAGCTACAGAGCCTCATAACAGAGAAAACTTCGGTGTGTCATTTAAACCAGTATTGAAATTTTTTTTTGTACAGTTTTCTAACTCAAAAATTAATTTGAACCTTTTAGTGTATGTTTTATTTGTTTTTTCTTCAAAAAATCCATTCAATTTCTTTTTTTGCAAGTGTTTTTATGGGGCACATTTTCCAGATGAAATCCGATGCAATCGCGCTCCACCTGCACGCATGAGAGATGAGAGACGCCGAGGCGTCTCTTTTCTCGAACAGCGGCGTCGCTTTTCTCGTGCGGGACACCGTGAATAACCCCACACGGCGCGGCCAAATCGACGTGGCCGAGGAAATTGCGAAAACTCGGCCACCACATTTTTAATGCATTGCGCGCGAGATGCAACTTTTAACCTTAGTTTTTTTGCTAATTTCTCCCGTTTTGTACTTTCTTTTGTATTTATAATTGTTAAAAAACATAAAATCGTTTCAGTGTATCTCACAACCGACTTGAAAGCCGATTCTCGTCATCCACTGCGGGTCTACACGTGAAGTGAGTTTTTATAAATTGTTTTCTTCAAAAAAAAAGTTGGTATATCGTTTTGTTATTCTGCCAAAACGTACTCCAGGCAAATCTCTTTCTTTTGATTCCAAATTTATAAAACTTTATCACTTTATTCTTGAAAAAAAATCACAAATTGTTGAAAAAAGTGAAAAATTCAGTCAAAAAAATGTTTTTCTCGAAAACAAGTTGGTATATCGTTCTGATATTTTGCCACAACGTACTCCAGGCAATTCTACTTCTTTTGATATTGATAATTTGAAGACGTACGAATCGATTTTCAAGAAAAATCACAAAGAAACGAAAAATGAGAAATTTCAGAAAACAAAACTTTCTTTTTTTCTCGAAAATAAATCGGTATGTTGTTTTGTTATTCTGCCAAAACGTACTCCAGGCAAATCTCTTTCTTTTGATACCAAATTTATAAAACTTTATCACTTTATTCTTGAAAAAAAAATCACAAATTGTTGAAAAAAGTGAAAAATTCAGTCAAAAAAATGTTTTTCTCGAAAACAAGTTGGTATATCGTTCTGATATTTTGCCACAACGTACTCCAGGCAATTCTACTTCTTTTGATATTGATAATTTGAAGACGTACGAATCGATTTTCAAGAAAAATCACAAAGAAACGAAAAATGAGAAATTTCAGAAAACAAAACTTTCTTTTTTTCTCGAAAATAAATCGGTATGTTGTTCTGTTATTTTGCCACAACGTACTCCAGACAATTCTCTTTTTTTTTGATACCAAGTTTATAAAAATGTACCACTTTATTAAAAAATCAAAATCACAAATTGTTGAAAAAAGGGAAAAACTGAGACAAAAAAACTGTTTTCTCGAAAATAAGTTGGTATTTAGTTCTGATACTTTGCCACAACGTACTCCAGGGAATTTTCCTTCTTTTGATACTGAATTTTTAAAACTGTATTACTTTATTTTTGAAAAAAAATCACAATATGTTGAAAAAAGTGAAAAATTCAGGCAAAAAAATATTTTTCTCGAAAACAAGTTGGTATATCGTTCTGATATTTTGCCACAACGTACTCTAGGCAATTCTGCTTCTTTTGATACTAATAATTTTAGGATGTACGGATCGATTCTCAAGAAAAACCACGAAGAATCGAAAAATGTGATAATTTTAGACAAAAAAAAACATTTTTTGTCGAAAATAAGTAGGTATAATGTTCTGAAACATTCCCCTAACGTACTTCAAATAATTCTCTTGCTTTTTTTTGCCAAAACTACTAGGTTTTTACGACTTTTTTAAACATTTCTTGTTTTTGTAGCTATTCTGGTACTTTTCCTCGTTTTCTTGTTGTCCGATTCTTATTTTATGATTGTATATTATTATTTTTTTGTTTTTTGAACATTTCTAATGGAATAAAGCAATTAATTTCGCTGTTAAGAACTTTAAAAAGCAAATCTAAACCAAAAACAAATTGGTGATGACGCGCAATCTGCAGTGTTGCGCCGCGGTGTTTGCACACCAGTTTCGCTGCCAAAACTGCTGTACCATTACAAGTTTTTCCTTGGCCACATCGCGTTGGCCGGGCCGTGCCCATAATTCATTTTTGTTTTAGAAGCAATGGACGAAGGAGGTGCTCTAGCTCAGGCACCTATCGATCCACGTGCTCCTGGTCCAGCTCTTGGTTTCGCTGTTAATAACGAAAGACCGATTTTGCGGCCTTCAGCACCAAAACCTACTTTTGGATATCCAGTAAAAATAAATATTTTTATTGACATTCGGCAAAATGATGTAACTATCGTAAAGAAAAAAGTAAACGATCTGACATGGTAAGAAGTTTACAAATGTTGATAAATATCAATACAAAGTTATAGGCACGTTTCATATAAGATCATCGAGGGAAAAGACAATTTAAGAAACATCCGCGTTTCACTTCATTGTAATGTCCCGGAGAAGCGCACAATTCTTGCTCGATATCAAATCACTACGGAGAGCCAATTCTTGCAAACTGTTCCACATTTTGAAGAAAAAACTGTGTTTGATAGTGTCCGTCGCAGTGTTTTCTACGCGACAGAGTATCCATTTCCTAAAACAAAGTAATCATTTGTTTTTCTTTTTTATTTCAAAACGGATTAGTTTTTAATTTTCAGAGAAAACGAATCAGTTCATCAGCAACAAAAACTGACAGTCACTGTCAACGATATTGCGGAACTTGAGAAATTCGAATGGAACAACCAAGTGTTCCCTCATGGCACTAAATTCCTGATGTATGATTGGAACGACCCGATTGCTATTAAAGTTGATGTAAAACAATTAAAAACACTGAATCCGAGATTCGATCAGTTGGTACGTGATTTGGCTGGCGGAATTCTTTCCAAAAGAGAAATGAATGCTCTTTTCGAATTCTGCGGGCTATTCTTCAACCGTTGGTTTTTCGGAGACAAGAAATTTGAATCCGTTATACGAAACGGCTATAAATTGGGATTCACAAAAGGATGGGAAAGGTGGAATCGCACTGATGGGGATTTTCCGTTTCAAAGCAGAGTTAATCTACCTTTTTACCAGCATTTTGGACACGCGGAGGTTTTGGTAGAATTCGAAGAGATGTTTGGCATTGACGTCTTTTTTTAGAGATTGCAACCGGAAGGAACAAATAAGAAACGAGAGGATTTCCGTCAAATTATCCAACGTTACGATATCAGACTGATGGATTTGGACGACCCATTTTTAAGGTGCACTACCGAAAATTTAAACGATATTCTCACTCTTCCATGGTAAGTATTTCATAATTACGTAAATTTAAAAATTAAAAAGAAGGCGAAAATATTTTTTTTTGCAGCCAATTCACATTTTATATCGATAAAACTGCAGCTGGTCACTGGTTGTTGATGGGAGGCGGTATTTATCAAATTTTGGACGAGAAAAGATACGGAATCTTTTTACGAGTGCACCTAATGAAAGACCAAGTTGCCTATCTAACGGGTGAAGGCGAAAGACTCATCCACCAAAAGCAAAACACTTTTGGAATGGTAATTGGTGTACTAGACGACGAAATCATTGGAATGCTCAGAAATAATGAAATGCATTTCATTGTTTCTAGCTCACAATGGATCACCAAAGATGCCATTTACAATTATTCTAAAGTGTTGTCGGAGGAAACTCACCAAGTCACTACAGTATTATCAATGCCCGGCCCGGTTAATGACGTGAAATGGCTGAAACATGCTGAAGAGGCCTACGCAAATGGTTTGACACCGATGGTACCGCATCCGTCCTGGGTTGGACAGACAAACGCATGGATCACTTGTCTAGGCAATAAGAGAATCGGAGTTTCCAAAGAAGTGAGTAAATTTTTCTATTATCGGCCCGTCACGTCGGTCAAACGCGCTCCGCTGAACTCAATACTACGTGGATTTCATTTTGGTTTCCAAATTATTTTATTTCACGTTGAATTTACACGTGAAATGAAATAATTTGGAAACCAAAATAAAATCCACGTATTATTGAGTTCAGCGGAGCGCGTTTGACCATTTTGGCGGGCCGACAATACCATCAAAAATGAAGAAATCGCCTTTTTTTTTTGGTTTTGTGATATTTCGAACTAAATTATCACGTATTCGCAAGCAGTAACACATCGCTCCTGATAAATATAAAGTTTTTATTTTATTTTAAAAAATAGCACAAGAAATTAAGAGGTTTTTTCTCACAATTTACCGTAAAATGTCCCTTCTTTTATTTTAAAATACAAAAACATTTAATTGACGGTTATTTATTTAAAAAGCATTTTTGAATTTGCGCACAATTACGGCTTCATCTGACCAAGTTTCCAAAAAAAAAAAACATCGAAAACTTTTTTTTCTCTATTTTTGAAATATTTTCAAATTATCGAGATATTTCTCATACTTAATGTTATCTAAAATATGTTTTTCTGAAACAAAAAAAGCTAATCAAAGCGTTCTGAACAATTAAAGAAATCCAAAATTTAAGAAAATAAATAGGTTTCCAACTTTTCAGGGAATCTTCTTTAAAATGTTATTTTTGGTGGGAGATTCACGAATAAAAGAACCTGATCCATAAAAATCATACACTTCACAAAAATTTTTTTCAAAATTGATAAAGGGTGCGTTAAAATAGTGTTTTTAATAACACATTTGTGTCACAGCGTTTTTTCCAACAACAAAAAAAACAAGTTTTTTCTACCAAATTTCGACATCAAAACATGTTTTTTTTTACAGATTTTTCGAAAATTTGTGAGGAAACGTTCCAGTTTCGAATCGGCCTTTTTTCGAAACTTTCCAGAGCCCAAAACTCGAGCACATCGTTGTTTTTTAATGAACCTATTCAGCGCAGAAAAAAACCGGTTTTCGCGCTTTTTTTCCCTATGCAGGTTGTTTTCCAGGAAAAAACCCATCGCGTCGAGACCCGGCAGGGAAAAATGCAATGCGCCTTTAATTTTCAATGGGAATTCGGTTGAAATTCAAAGGCGCACACGGCGTGCTGGAGTCTACGTTTTTGAACTTATTTTTGGAAATGAAATTTTGGAGGTCATCTCTCTCAAGTCTCTGCGTCTCTAGTTTTGCACGCACTTAGCTAAACTTGGCAGAGTGTAACTATCGAGACGCAGATAAATGTGACAGAGCGCGTTTGCCTTTACGTAGGTTCTAACACGCCGTGGCGCATGGAGTTATTTCATCGGCCGGTCTCGACACGATAAGTTGTTTACGTCAAAAACCTCTGACTACTGTAGTTTTTGTCTTTTTTCCTCAATTTTGCATAGGGATCACGAAAATCGGTTTTTTCCTGTACTGAATAGGTCCATAATAAAACTCGCAAAAAACGTCAAAAATTAAAATTAAGAAAAAAAAACCCAAATTTGACTCGAAAAAAAGTTTAGTGGCGTCCCTGAGCGGTAGAAAATAGTTTCCTCATTTATAAAAATAAAAATTTTGTACTATTATGTGTTCACGAACGACTGGTGATGACGACGCTCCGATGTTTTGCAGTGAACAACTGCGGAACATCGGAGCGTCGTCAGCCCCAGTCGTTCGTAAACACATAGTAACCAAATCTATTTTCAGTACCTTTCCCATCATTCCGAATACTTTCGTTCCAAGTTCTACAACACGGATTGGAAAGACTGTGGAGGATCGGAAGTCAGAGAGGATGAAGATGTGGAGATTGTGCTCGAAGCTCTTAACATTCTTTGGCATCGAACTCATGTGTTGAATACCGCTACCTATCATCGTGTAATTGCATTGGCCGAGGTTTGGTTATGTCCAATAATCAAAAATTACGTTGAATTGGCAATTATCACAACGGAAATGATTTTACCGCTCAACAAACGAGATGATGGCTACTTTTTTGACTTGGACATTCTAAATGTGAGACTTAAAATAATTTGTATTGTTGTTGTTCTTCCCCAAAGTCATTATTCAGTACATATTGCGCAACCCACAGTACGCTTCCAATTTCAATGTCGATCTTCCTGAAGAACTGAGACGAAAAGTAAGACACATCAACGCCGACGAACTGGATGCCGGTAAAAGTGTCGACGGGGTGGACGAAGGATCAGGCACCACTGGTCTTTACTATTTCGACGACGATAAAACTGATGACAGGGGCACCGGAGATGTCAGAGCTTTGGTACGCATGGATTCTCGAAAAAGAGCCAGCAACAGCTCTCCATTAGAAGGCGCCTTCGATGAGCAGCCAAAACAATCTGGCTCGTTTGATGATAGTTTGCCAAGTCCTAGTCATGCTATGCCAGTTGTGAATTCTGACCCGGCAAATGCCCCGAAAAAGAAAAAGTAAAACAAAAACAATTAAAAGCATGTTATTTGAATTCCCAATCCCTTGAAGTTTATTTTATTTCCATCATGGAATAATTTTGTTTTTCTTTCATTATAATTTTCCCACCAATTTGTTTATACTACAAAGACACCACCAAATCATCGATTTGTATTGTTGTCGCGTCGCCACATTTAGTCAAAAGCTTCAAAAACTCACATTTGTAGCCTTTTCCCTTATTTTTTAGCTTTTAAATACTGGAATCTGAAACGGCTTTACACTTTTTGTGATAGTAGTCTTTACCCAATTCCACCTTTTCAAATCATTGCTTTAAAACAGTTTTTACCAACAACCATTCTACTGATTTGTACTAGTATGAACTCTTCTGGTTTTCTTATCTTTAGAGTTTAAAAAAATACACTAGTTGTGAAAATGTACATATATTTAATAATTTAAGAGTCAATAAAGCATTTTTTTTTCAATACATTAATTTTCGATTTTGAATATAAACCTAGAAGTGCGCCCGCTTTACGCGGGCGCTTCCAATACAATGGAACAATTACAAAGAAGCATTCGGCAGTAATTTATACTATTGTCGGCCCGCCAAAATGATCAAACGCGTCCGCTGAACTCAACGCTATGCGATTTTTATTTTGGTTTCCAAATCATTTCATTTCACGTTGAATTTACACGTGAAATGAAATAATTTGGAGACCAAAATGAAAATCGCATAACGTTGAGTTCAGCGGAGCGCGTTTGATCATTTTGGCGGGCCAACAATAATTGACAGTTATTTTCTTATTTAATTTCCCAATAAGGTATTTTTGGGTTTATTGTTGATGTTTCATTGATTTTTATTAGTTTTGTGCAAAATTTGTGATTATTTTAAACTTGAAATTTACTGTTTTACCGTTTCGGTAAAATTTTGGAAATCGGTAATTACGGTTTTGCCCATTCGGTAAATAACATTACGGTAGCACATCCCTGGTCCTGGTATAAGTATATAATCCGACCCCATATAAATTTACTTGGCGACCCCAACTGCAGAGTATAGTAAAAGACCCCAATGGTTCCTCCTCGCACGCGGCAAGACCAGAAGATGGTTTCGAAACTTCGGGGGTTAAATTCTAAACTCTTAGGGTTCTTTTCTAAACTCCTGGGGTCAAATTATAAACTCTTTGAAAATACGTTTTCAGACTATAAGGACGGTTTTGGGGTTCCTAAATATACTCTGCAGTTGGGGTTGGAAAGTATACTATCCTGGGGTCAAATTCTATACAATTACCTAACAATGTAAGAGTTTATTTGACGACCCCATTTCTGTTGATGGGGTCGGATAGTAGACCATTCAGAGTATATTTCATGGCCCCGTTTAATATACAGTGCGCGTCATAATTATAAGACACCCTCCTATTTTGGGGGTTTTGGGGAAACTAGAAGTTTTTATGAAACGGCATGTGGTGGATCTTTTTCAACGTCTAAAATAACCCGGAAACCCAAATTGTCATGAACCTACCACAAAAATTACGACTACAGTATCAGAAAGTCTTAAAATCAGCCGCGTCATAATCATAAGACATCCCCAAAAAAATGGTGAATTTTTTGAACTTTTTTCAGCCTTTTCCAACTTTTATCAATTTTTTTGCCGGTTTTACGGTTTTTATCACTTTTCAAAGACATGTTCTTCTTTTTTTACCAATACTTGTGTCCTATGAGACCATTCTTTTCAAGTTTCACACATTTTTGAGTTTGACTTCAGAATATTTCATGTAGGATGATCAGAAAACTGTTTATTAAAAGGAAAATAAACCAAAACGTCAAAGAAAACCAGAGAAAACAACAGAAATTTAATAAGAAATAGGTTCTTTAAACTTCTGCATCACTTGGAATAGTCTGTTGTTTCTGCTATTAGCAAGACCCGCGAGGTATGATGGCTGGATCTTGTCCCACACGGCATTTTTGAGCTCTGTTACAATTTGAAACTGCTTTCCGTGACGATAAACTGCTCGAGCAAAAAGCCCCCAGACATTCTCTATGGGGTTGAGGTCTGGCGAGTTGGCTGGTCAAGCAAGGACTTTGATCTTCTATGTGGAAACGAGTTCATTGTCGATGAGCTTTTGTGGATTACCGCATTATCTTTTGAAAACATATGGGTCTTCTTGCGGTTTCCACGGTTGAAGAAGAAGACCATTTCTTTCTGGAGAGTGTCCTGGTAGTCCATGGAGTTCATCTTACAAGTCACAAATTACAAGAAAACGAGAGTATTGGAAACTCATCTCCCGACAGATCGCTCATCTCTATCATTGAGGATTCTTGAACGTCCAGTGGGTTTTGCTGAGCCGTGAGCCATTGTATCTCGAACGTAGTTTCTTACACAGCATCGTGAACAGGTGATTCTTCTGCAAGTACTAAATCCAAGTTGAATCATAATGTCCAGTCGAGCTTTATCTTCTGAAAAGAGAGTAGAGGCGAGTTCCATGAATCATGGACCATGATGATTGAAATGAGGTGAATGAATGTAACTCATGGCCTAAATCATAATCAGCATAATTTTGGCTGGCCTAAACGTTTTGTCATGTGTTCTGTACATCTTAGAATCACTGTAGTCAACTAAAATCCTTGAAGGAGATGTGACGGTGAAAAAGTTAGTAAACTTTAAAGAAAGTGGCCAAATATGGCACAATTATTGGTAAAAATTAAGAAAATAACTTCAAAAGGAATAAAAAACCGTAAATCCGGCAGAAAATTTGATAAAAGTTGGAAAAGGCTGAAAAAAGTTGAAAAATTCACCATTTTTTTGGGGGTGTCTTATAATTATGACGTGGCTGATTTTTCGACTTTTTGATACTGCAGTCGTAATTTTTGTGGTAGGTTCAGGACAAGTTGGGTTTCCGGGTTATTTTGGACGCTGAAAAAGATCCACCACATGCCGTTTCATAAAAACTTCTAGTTTCCCCCAAACCCCGAAAATAGGGGGGTGTCTTATAATTATGACGCGTACTGTACGACCCCAGCCAAAAACCACGAAAAAAATGTACTGCTGGGGTCGCCAGCCATACCATGGGGTCGTGAAATATATTGGGGTCGGATTCTATACTTATACTTATACCACCCCAATATATTTTGGGTTTAAGCTTAGAATCCGATCCCATAATAGTTAAGTTGGGAACCGCAACTGGAAAATAAAGTAGAAGACCCTAGTGGGCCCTTACATACGCCGGTCATTCTAAATTCCTCGGAAAATAATTTCCAGGTGATGGGGAAGGTTCTGTTTTAGTTTATGGTGTATCCTGTGCAATTGTGGTTGGAAAACATGTTATTCTGGCGTCAAATTCAGAAAAAATGACATTCTCCATACCGTGGTGTCGCCAAAAGCTTGTCTAATCCAGTTTAAAAAACTGAATGGTCATCTGAAGATGGTGGACATTTCTTTACAAATATTAATTATAGTCGGCGAATACATCATCAACCTCGCTCTACTGCTAAAATCCCTGTAAAACAGTGTTGCACTTGCAAGATTAACTCGAATTCTAGTTTTACACTTCTTTTCAATGGAAAATAACGTATCTACGACGAGTTGCAGTTAGAATTTGATTTTTCGCTTCAAAATAGGTGCACTACACTGTTGAAAATTGAAGAGTGCGGTAGAGCGAGGCTGATGATGCATTCGCCGACTATATTCCTGGGATGATGATACCGCGTCAACTGGTGTACATTACGTATTTTCAAATTCCATAGAGTTAAAACAATTAACAACGGCACAAATAATATAAAAACAAACGAAATTTATTCATCGAAAAATTTCGAAACGGAATATTCAAATTTTCGCTTAAATCCACAAGTCTGCAAACACTGTCCGTGGCGCAATGTACACGATTTGCCGCGATACCACCATTACAGGAATACGTAATACCACTCTTAAAAGTGATTTTATGATCTGCTAAGTCTAACTACAAAAAAAAACGAATAGCCGATTAGTAATCAAAAACAAAACAAACACATAAAAAGAGTTCTTGGCAAACTACATCATTAGTGCTTTAAAATGAACGCTCATTGGTGGATTTAAAAAAGGACGCGGCTGATTGTGGTTTGGGTTAAACAGAAAATGACTAAAATTTGAAATTAAAATGATTTCATATCCCACGCTGATTTTTTTCTCTTAATTTTTTCTATTATTTGCTTCTCTCTATCTATCTCCAAGTCTACCCCGCAGGGTACCTATTCCACCCACCCAGCTTAGCCCCAGAGTGACATCAAAGAAGGAAAAATCAAAAATAAAGTTCTTCCAAATTTATGATGTCGTGTAAAAATGTTGTTCAGGAAGACAAGGAGGAAGATGCCCGCGGGGCTCGTTTTTGTGAGCCATTACTGAAAACAAAAACGTCCAAAATTCAGACATCGGCTTTATTATGTGAACCATTTACGCACTTTATTTTGGTCTGTTTTGGTTTCATTTGGCAACAGTGTGAAGCATCTATTTTTAGTGGAAACGTCGTCATTTACAAGTTTTCCCGCCGAAAAAATGTCAGATTTTTTTTCCTTTCGGTTTTATTTTCAAGGTATCAAATGTCCATTTTTTTTTATTTGAAAAGTTCTGAATTGGAAAAAAAAACTTCATCTCGAGTGTGAAAAGACGGCTAATTCTTATTATTTTTTTTTCGTTTTTTTTGTGCACAATATGTTTCTTGGCTCAAAGACAGTCATGCGATAAATGTTCCTAGTTAGACTGACATGTCAAAACACATTTTCTTTTAGAGTTTTCAGTGAGGAAGACTACTGTCGGTCACGCAATCTCAAATATTCCAACAAAACCGACAAAAAAAACTGAAATTGTTTTGTGAAAGACATTTCCTTCACTTAGTTCCGTTCTAATCGTCACTGACTTTTGTCTGTTCTCATTCTCTCTGACCGCACGTCTTTCTTCTTTTTTCTCCTACTGCACCTCACGTAAGTGACCGCTACAGCATTGGATTTGCGCAAGAAGTCGCCGCACGATTCACTAAAATATGCAAAACGACCGATGGGATTGGCAAAAATGTGTTTTGGCGGGACGGGTGCGGAGTAAGGAAAGAGAAAGGAAAGAGCAACTTGCGTCGATTAGAAAACGTGCATTACATCAGAAACCAGTGTGGACCGAAGCTCCACGACCTGACGAGTTTTGCAATTTTTTGCCCGAATCCAAACAGAATTTTGAGATGTGCTCTTGTGACTTTAGCTAGCTTCTAGTTCAAAAATATTAGTCGGGGGCAGTGTCGATTTTTGAAAACAATTTTTCAGTTCAATTCCGCGCAGTTCAATTCTATTGCAATTATATTCCGTAGAAGTTATATTTCGCGCAGTTTTATTCAGGGCATTTCTATTCCGCACAGTTCTATTCCGTAAAAGTTGTAATCCGGGTAGTTCTATTCCGGGTATTTCTAAACCGCCGAATAATTGCCAAATTGCCGCCAGATAACTGCCAAATAGCAGTCAAATTGCTGCCGAATTGCCGCGAAGCAAGCTGCCAAAACTTTTACAGTGTTTTTTGAACAGATAATGAGTTTTGAACTTTGCTCTAGAAATTCTAAAACTGAAATTGCGTTGCGAATTTAGCAACTGGAATTCTAGAAGTTACCAATTAAAAATCTGAAAGTTCAAGCAATTTCAATTTTTATTGCACAATTTCCTTTCGAATTTCTCTTGACATTCTTAACTCCCACGTTTGGTCTAATGAAAAACGGCAAAAGAATCCAATAAAGTCGCTTTTTCACATCACTCTCGTTCGGTCTGTCTGTTGTCTATCGTCCTGTCTTTCCTAAATCCTCTATTTTAGGGTTGTGAGGCAAGTCAATTGCCGATTGCCAAAAATTATCGAAATTTGCACTTGGCAATTTCCGGGTGGATTGCAAAAAAAAAAAAAACTTGCATTGCTCACACCCCAACTTTATTTATTCCTTCCCAGTGTTAAATTCTTTTTTGTTTCAAAACTCAAAAAGTGTTGCAAAGTTTTCTTTTTTTTTTTCTTTTAGTTTGATTCAGTTCAATTTGTACTTGAGTTGAGTTGACACCACCAAAAAACTCGATAGCCTCTTTCTTTTCTACACTGTTCTATTTTTTCTTGTCGTTTTTCTTTCAAATAGTAATCTTTGAGATATGAACGGATAGCGAAGAAACATATTTTTCCATCTTATTTCGTTTCTTAATTTATTTTTTCATCGAGTTTTTCCAAAATATGCAAAACGAGAAGATCCATAAAACCAAAACCAAACAAACAGATGAATGGAAAAATAATTATTTTTTTGTCAAAGCCTAGTCATAAAACCTTTGACTTCTTGGAAACGTACCTAATTTTTTTTTCTTTCCCTGAATATATAGAAGATAATCTGTTTTAATTTAATTATTTCACGTGAATAGTAAAAAGCAAAAAAAAAAAACAAGAACACATAAAACATTTTTCCTGTTGTTTCGAATTTATCACTTCAAATCAAAAATTAACGTATATTATATTCCATGCGGATGTGGACTTCTACGAAATTGAATAAAAAACTTAAAATGAAAATGTTTTTTTTTCACTGCTTTTGAAAATCATTGCTATCAGAGGAACTGGAATTTGGTTGTTGAGCGGTCATTATCTTTTTCCCTACTTTAAAAATTTTCTAGGAAACATAAACTTCCTGCTCGAAAATACTATAAATCGTTCAAAACCCGATTAGTGTATGATCTGCTACTATTTGATTTCTAATACATTTTATGAACACTTTGTGTCTAGACTTGTTCGTTCAAATTTATTGTTTCTCAACGCATCCGACAAAAAACGTGATGAAGTTTTGAAATTTTGATTGTGGCATAAAAACACTTGGTGAAGGCTAACAAGAACCCGTTGGCGCTTAAATACCAATATAAAAAAGAAACTTTCGTGTTGATTGTCAGTGTGATGATTCAAAATAGAAAAGTTCAAATTATTTTTATTTTTATCATTTTCATAGAAAAGAACCAAAAATCAAGAGCAGGAATAAACTGTCGCCGGTGGAGCGTGGAACCAAAAGATAAGAACGGATGAAACCCGAGGTTCCTGGTACATGCTGGTTACGTCACTGAGGACGGATTGAACCCGGTTGGACATTAGCCATGGGATAATTCTTAAGAAGAAGGTGTAGTTCAGAAGAACCACCTCCGAAAAAGAAGAGACTGAAGGTCTCATTTTGTGATGAACGAGATAATCTTGAAAAATTTAATCACCTACGCTTTTGAATGAATACCAATGGATTAAAAGTGATTTTAAAGCATTATAATGAACTCGTGACGGAGTAACACTTCACGTGAATCTGGGAGACAAAATTCTTTCAATTTCTTTAGTTTTTTTTTTTAATTTTTTCGAATAAAAACGTAAATTCAAGTGTCACTCCGCCACGAATACATTTTAAAGCAGAATTGCTTGAAACCATTCGGTTTTTGTACTGCAAAAATCCACAAAAAATCCAATGAAAAATCAGGCGCGCACAGGTGAAAACGACTGTACCATAGGGATTTTTCTCCGAGTTCTCTTATGTTTAAAGTTGATTTTTTCGTGCGTTCAAAAATATAAAAACAAAATAAAATTGTTAAAAATGCGAGGAAGAAAAATTTTGATTAAAAGTAGGCCGTCTTGTAGCAAACAGTACAATCGTTTTAGCTGTCTGTTTTTAATTTAATTTTTTTGGGAAATTGGAATACAGAAAATTGCTGATTTTGGAATATATGTTTTTACTTCAGACGCTGCATTAGATCGTTTTTTAGAAGAGAATCTATTTTATAAATTAAAATAATTTCAAAAAAATTGTTTGTAACTGTCTTAAGTTGAAGATCATTGTGTTCAATGCAAGAACACGTAAAAAGCACATTAATACCATTTCCGTGCTCATGATCTTTGATGTTTCCTAAATAACAAAGAATCCGCTATTTTATTAGTCTTCCACGCGCTTCCATCCCATTCTTGTAAAAATAAGTGATTAGCCAAAGATTTCAGACGAAAAGTACGTCTAGACTATTACAAAAATAAGACAATCTCTCCAGAGAATTGGGTTGGTTTATTTTTAAAATCGGACTTAAAGTTATAGTGGCTCCCATATATTCTTTATGATTTTCAGTTTAGTTTAGTGAAAAGAAATCCGACCCTCTCCATTTCTTCTAGGTACTAATCTTGTTTTTCTCATTTTTTCCCCTTTTTGGCTGGGCCACACAGTCCATTTTCTTGAGTTCTTTTTGCGTATTATGTGCACACATTCTGGTTCAAATTCTATACTCAGGTCAAGCATTTTCGCGTCATTTTACTGCCACCCCTGCTAACATCTAAAAAACGCCCATTTTCATCCTATTTCTTCCTCGTTTTGCTCATTTTTTATCCCATCCCAACTCCTTTCCGTTTCATCCTTTAAATTCTGCTAGATCGCGTGTGTTATATGAATTGCACTTAGGGTTGTAAAATGCAGAAACATCTAAATTTGCCATTTTTAAGGAACTTTTTGAGAATTTTTAAACCAATTAAAAATAGAGAGCAACCTGATAAATTGGCTTTTGATATTTTGTCCTCTCTTGTTGCGTAGGGACATATAAATAGTAGTTTAAAATAAAACTGATATCACTTCTGCTATCCAGTCAATTTTCTTCGTTCACTTGATTGTTTTTTTTTCCAAAAAATCATTGCCCTAAAATTGTTCTAAACCAGGAAGAAAATTATAAGTTTAGTTATGGAGGAAATTATGTTTGGGTGATTTTTGTGTGACCTTTCCAATAGTTTCCAACCCCAGCAGTAAAAATGATTTGATGAACTACATGTAAATTTTAAGAAAAACCTCCTATATAATGTATTATATTCTCTTTTTTTAAAGTCTAACTCATGTTTCGTGATTGTTCAGAGTAATGTAACGGTATGAGCCATATTGAGCCTTTCCTAGGGAACTGTTCATTTTCTTGTGTCAGAAAATCTAGTATTTTTTCTAAGAAACTGTTTATACGACCAAATAATAAATTGTCTGTCATTTCAAAATTTGATATCTGATTTTTCAAAGGTCCACTCCACGGAACAAGACATTTCTGTCCAATTTTTCCCCTTGCCAATTAACTATTGATGCCTAAAGCCCGAGTAGAAAATGCACGCTAAACAATGATTGGTGATGTTGCGTAAATCACTCGCGAGGGCACGGACTGCATTAGCGCTTTAGGATTTTCCAATTTCCGGCTATCGACACTTACATACGGAACATTGACAAATGAGTCTTGAGCTAGGCGCTGCTAGTACCTTCCAGTCTGCAAATTATGGTTGTGGATTACATTAATCCATATTCAGTGAAAGAATTCAAAGTCTTTCTGTTTTTTGCGTTCTTTTTCGCAGTTAGGGAACTAACGCTTTCGTTTTTTTCACCTCTTTCAATCTTTTTCAATCATATTTGTTTTGAACTGTGTGCATAAACATATGCCTCCAAATCTTCCGTTCTTCTTTCAAAAGCACTGCCGTTCGACCACTAAACTAAACTAAACGAAATTAGCCATTCTCGTCAATCCTTACTTTTCCCGAGTGTCATAGATAATGCAAATCAGATTGCGAACATTTATGAACTAGATCTAGATGTTCAGATTTAGAAATCATACACAAAATATCCTTTTTCATTCCGAGAATTTCGTCTCAACCGATCAGTTTTGCTCCAGATTAAAATTTTTGTATTATGTTCTAATTCTATTAACCATCCGTGAAAAAAGAAAGTGCGTTCCACGAAACTTAGGACTTTGTGAATTTTATTTTTAGTTCCAAATTTTTTAATTTCACGTATAAATTCTACGTGAAATGAAATAATTTGGCGAGGAAAATGAAAATCACGAAATACTAAGTTCCGTGCAGCACATTTGCTTTCTTCTCGGGATTGGCACTATTTATCACACTTTTTCAATGATATAATGAATTTTTATTGAAGAAATCTCCTCTACCGGAAATTGCAATTTTCACTTCATCTTTCATTTTTTTTTGTCTATTGTACACATGGACGTACTTTCCCGTCCAAATAAATGTGTTTCATACGATTATCGTTATGTCAGCAATTTGAAATAAAGAACGGAAAAAATAATGGGTTTAAATACAAAGAAAGTTTATCCATCTTTGAGACCTTAAGGCCCTCCATGCGGCTAAAAACTCAAAAAAGAATTATTGTTTTTGAAAAGCAGAATGAACTTTTTACAAAAGAAGAAAAGCAGGAACGAGAATTTTTGCTCTTTCTTCTTACTTTTGAAAGAATTTCCACAAGTTTTTGATTCCGTATTTTCACGCGCTAAAAAGAACGAAATTCAAAGCAAAAAAAATAAACAGAATCACTTCATTTTTGTTTTTTTTAGTTGTTTTTTTCGATTGGAAAAAAACTGGTCATTGGGTTGAAAAAAGTAAATATATCTCAACCAGCAGCGTAGAATACGGAAGGAGTTGTATTCCCTTTTCCTTTTTTTCCAATTTTTGTACTTTTTGTAATAACGTCACTTTTAATTTATACAGTACTGGCCATAAAGAATGCGACAACTGGTTTTTTGACGATAACTTCATGGAAAGTTAACTTTTTGACCCAAATTTCTTACTGTATCTGCAATGGAACCTCACAAAAACTTGCGTATTTGCGAATTGCATCATTCTGCAAAAAAAAATTGTATTTTTTATTTTTAAAGTTTTTCTCATTTTTGCACTTTTTTCATGTATTTCAGTTTTTTGTATAAAGTTGAATGAAATTTAATTGGGAGTAGTTCTAATTAGTTTTTTATTGTTTTTCAGCCATGGTCAGACCATTTGGGAAAAAACTTTCACTGTGGACGTTCGAAAAAGCATCGTACGTGGACATGAACTAGGCGCGCATCCGAAGATACTCGCAACTCAGTTTGGTCATTCTTCCAGCCAAATTTACCGTATTTTGAAGTATAATCGTGATAAAGTGAGGTTTCAATTAGCTTTCTAAACTAATTTCGACTATTCAGGATGGTGTAGTTCATCGACAATCTCCAGGAAGACCCCGAACCACTTCCAGAGCTATGGATCGAAATATCTTGCGAGCGTGCCGAGAAGATCCTAGACGCACATCTACGGATATTCAACTTTCCGTGACGTCTTTAAATGAGCCGGTGCCATTGAGAAGGACTATTAGAAGACGTCTGCAAGTTGCTGGACTGCACGGACGAAGACCAGTCCAAAAACCACTCGTTAGTCTAAAAAACCGGAAAGCTCGTGTTGAATGGGCTAAACAGCACTTGTCCTGGGGACCTCGAGAGTGGGCTAATCACATCTGGAGCGACGAATCGAAGTTCAATCTGTTCGGTACTGATAGTATTCAATGGATTCGACGTCCTATTGGCTCCAGATATGCTCCTCAGTACCAATGTCCGACGGTAAAACATGGAGGTGGATCTGTGATGGATTGGGGATGCTTCTCCGACACTTCCATGTGTCCATTGAAAAGAATTGTTGGAACCATGGACCGATATGTGTACGAAGACATCCTGGAGAACACAATGCGACCATGGGCAAGGGCAAATTTGGGCCGATCGTGGGTGTTTCAGCAGGATAATGACCCGAAGCGTACTTCGGGTCATGTCGCCAATTGGTTTCGACGTCGCCGTGTGGATCTCCTGGAATGGTCAAGTCAGTCTCCGGACTTGAATCTCATCGAACATATGTGGGAGGAGCTAGAACGATGTCTCAAAAGAGTCCGAGCCTCCAATTCCAACCAGAAATTCCCTCAACTCGAAGCTGCTTGGAAGAGTATCCCGATGCCGGTGGTTCAGACGCTCCTGGATTCGATGCCACGTAGATGCCAGGCTGTTATTGATGCCAAAGGATAACCAACCAAGTATTAAATCACTTTTTATAGTTACCTTCCTTTTGTTTTAGACCTTGGGTGAATCTAGAACTTATTTGTATAGATCTCCAAAAATGTCAATTTTCATGAATTTTCGAAAAAATTGAATAAAAAAATAATTTTCAGCAGAAATTCAAAACCAACTTGACAGAAAGGTTTCTGATAGTGCTGAAAAAATCTCACAAAAAATTTGGGTCAAAAAGTTAACATACCAAGAGGTTATCGTCAAAAAACTAGTTGTCGCATTCTTTATGGCCAGTACTGTATTTTAAAAATTTTAGAACTCGTAAAATTAAATTAAACGACTGTAAAGTATTCCCACCAAACATTAGTGCAGTTTTTTATATACCCACCCGATCTCCTTGTTTGTTATATCTTCTTCTACTGATATCTCTTGAAAAATATATGAACTGGCTCAACTTAAAAAAATACACACACACACATGAAAGAAAGAAAACAGAAGATATGAGCATGAAGAGTAAATGTTTTTAATGGATCGTTCCACACTTTGAACAACACATACAACACAACTTTTGCTTTTTTTAGTTATACTTTATGGCCACCAAAGATCAAAAGAGATATTGATAGTTAATAAAAAAATGCTAAATTTCATCCATTTGTTTTTTTAACACCATTTCTTTCATTTCCCTTTTTGTTTGCCAAGACTTAATTAGATTTTTTATAACCTCAGAAGATGAACTTTCTCTGATTAGTCTTCAAATTGTTCCTGCGTGGTTCACACTTTTATTAAAATCATATAACTCTATGACTCATCGTGCATAATTCGAAAATTCTCTGTCCATTCGTGATTCCATTCTTTTTTATTTTTCTTTCTTGTTCCTATTTGTTATTCATAAGGTAGAGACCGGCTCATTTAATTTTAACAATTAACAGAATTTTCAGAAAAAAAGAAGAAATTCTCCTATTCCTCCTATTTGTCTCTTAGCGTCTTTCAGAAAAAAAACTTTGTTCCAAAAACGAAAGGCACGTTTTTTATAAAAAATTGTGTACCCGGCGGGACAAATTACTCAAAAGAGCCACAACACGAATTTCCGGAAATAAATTCGAGCATAACCCAAATGCACTTGGGGCATTTGCACGTGGGTTTGCTGGCCGGATGCTTTTCAGCTCTTTCTATAAAACCCGTTTCCGCCAAAACAAAAAGTTGATACCGGCTTATTTTGCACATTTCTTCACGACCCCTTTTCTGTCCAACCATTGGTTTTCTTTGAGACCAGTTCAACAAGTTTTCCAAGTATCCATCTCTCAACATCTTTTTGGTGGTCAGGTATTATCTGGCTTATAATTTTTCCAAGGATTATCAGAAAAGAGAAACGGTGTCATAAAGCAAAAAAGATTTTGTCATACAAGATATTGTGGGAAGACTGAAGTTTTTACATTTGTATTGAAAGAATAAAAGATAACGATATGGCACAAGATTTTATTCTGAAAATTGTGTAAAAACATTCAATAAATTCTTATGTGAAAAAGTATTGTGGGAGCAGACTCACCGCACTGATCAGAACGTAAAAATCCTCTGCGCTTCTGGATTCAAAACGATTTTAGCTAAACTTTGTTTTTTTCCAAAGATTACCGCGAATTTTGAATTAAAAATATTGTGTTGGATTGCTCATAACCTAAATTTGTTCACATTGGTCTTAGGTCAATTTGACTATTTTTCGTATCGGATCATTTTTGGTTCTAATAGTTGTTTGCCCACTTTTATCACACTTTTAGATTTGGTATAACCAAGCTAGTTTTACCAGTTAATTTTACGGTTGTATTTCGTTGATCTTAACGTGTTTTCGCAACTGTTGCGGGTTACGTCCATTTTTATATCAACTGCAAAATGTATGGTAACGTGTGCTTTCTTCTGGGCACTTATTAGATTTTGGGTTTATGAAATTATTTAAGTTGGCTTTGACCAACGACTTTTTTTTAGCAGAATACTATATACACTGTCTTCGGTTTTTCAATAAGTTGTCAGTGTCCCATAAGAAAAGTTTGATTATCAGTTTTCACAATTCCATGAAATCCAAAGAAAAATATTTTACCTTTTTTCGTCTAAACTTTTACATCTAAGTTCAATTTTAATGCAACACGCGTTTATTTATGTCCCCTTAAAGGAAGTTTGCCATATCCTTCTTCGGTGTGTCTGTCGACAAGTCCGAAATGTGACAGCCTTGACGTCGTATGTCTGTCAAAGAGTTCTTTTTATATATCACATTCCGGCAAAGAGCACTCAATTCCAAACCGGCACAAACAGATTTTGCATTTGTTTTTCTTTTTTTTTCCGATTTTGAATGAATTTTAAAGTTTTCTGGAAAAAGAAATAGCGAACCCAATCCTCTTACAGTTTTTTTTTTTTGAAAAATTTGATTTTTTTGTTTTCATTTTATGATTTATCGAATGTATTTTTAAGATAGGCAGACAAAAAAGGCTTAAATCAAAATGCAAACAAAAAACACAGCATAGCGGTTTTACGCCTACTATTGTCAAAACTTTTGATTCTCACCGGATTATATCCGGATTTTAGACTAATGCATTGCCAATGAAAAAAATGACTTCTTCTTTTTCTTCATAGTCTTCCTTTTTTCTTTTTTTTTCTCACACCTTGCCATTTTTCCTCCTGTGATGAAAAGTGTCACGGAAATATGTCTGCAAGCTCTTCGTTAACCATTGACAGCTGTACACATCGTTTAACACTATTTAAATCCTCCCCCTCTTTAATTTTTCTCTTTTCCCATCCTTTTTCAAGTTTCTTCATTTTGACCTGAAAAAACTCTTGTAGAGTGTTCTATTTGTATCCTACTCTATTTGGACTTTTGAGCACGCAGGCTTTGCCAATATAGTGTTTTGTACACGGAATTGGCGTCTTTTTTCCCTCAGCTACGGCTAATTCCCGCCCATTTTCTGCTTTTTTGGTGACAAAGTGTCTGATTAGCACTCGTTTCTAGCGTTTAGTTTGTTTGAAATTTTCTCTGTCCCACGACAAACTAAACACTCTCTCCGTCCTTCAATTGAATGAAAGTTTTGGTTATGTTCGTTTTTTGTTGTTAAGCACCAATTCAAATGTACTTTTATTTTGGGCCATGCTTTGCCGGGCTTGAAAACTGCACACCAACCCATTAAGTAAGCAAATCTTTTCCTACCGCCTCCTTCACAAAAATTTTTGGCTCACTCTCAAAAATTGATGTACATATTCTCGCTGCCAACACATCATATTCTACACTTATGTATCATACTGACGGAAGAATAAAAAGCTGCGACGTGCCGGGCGAGACAAACGGAAAAGAAGGAGAAGAAGGATAAGAAGGAGACGCCTGACTTCTTCTCCTCTTTCACCTCTTATTATCTGAAAAGCTTCCCGAGAAGGTCCGAATCTAGCTAGTGTGACTTTTGACACACTTGTTCTATTTGTCGCCGTCAACTCGCTTATATTTCTTCGTATTTCTGAAAAAGCTCTAAGTACTCTTTGCCGAAAAAATGGCCCTGAGCTTACAGTTGTGGTGAGTTAGTTTTCAATTACCGAATGTAACAAATTTTCATAATATCATACCCAATTTTTATTTCCAGTTGAGCCCCCAAAGAATGATCACTTTAATTAACAGCTCACAGATGAGATTTCATTTTTTTCTCATTATATTGCCAAAACGCGGGGTGTCGGACCAAAAATATATTCTTTTCCGGATACAAAACAGACTTCATAGTGCACGAAAACATCTAGTTTAGTATTTTCTTTACTTATGTCTTTTTTAAGTCTACCCGGGCACAAAAAAATTTGTTTTTCCGGAAGAAAAAATACCAAAAATAGGAAAAATAAGGGTTTTGGTTTTCCTTACAATGGGTTCATTTTTCATTTTCGTACTGAGTAGTTTCCTTTTATTCAAATTTCTTTCAATCGAGTACGTTTTTGAACATTTATTCAAGAAAAAATTTTTTAGCTCTTTTTTTTAAAGAAATCCTGTACTTTGACGGATCGTGCAATTTTTATTTTTTTTCATAAGAAGTGATATCATATAATTTATTGGACAGAAGTTATATTTTCTTTTTCCTTGATTTTTTTTACAATATCATATGAATAGGTTATAATTTTTGAATCTATGTGTATACCTGAAAAAAAAAGAAAATTTGTATCTATGAAATGAAAAAACCCTCAATTCTACAAATTCAAACTTTACCCTATCCGCCTCCACTTCTAAAAAAATTAAAATGACTCTGGGAGGCGTCTGGGTCAAAGAGACTTGCTAACGAGCTGCTGTCAAACGCAAGTTTCCTTCCGGTGAGGATCTCACTATCTGCTCCTTTAAATGCCAGTTTGCGATCTGAAAGCACGCTACACTTCCCGATCCGATGGAAACTTGCTAAATATTTTCGGCTCTACTTGTTACTTTTTTGGTAGTACTCAGTCGCTTTGGAAAGGCGTTTTATTTCATTGACGCGTGTTGGCTTTTTGTGCATCTCTTTCTCTTGGTGTTTTGACGAAAAAATTGTTAGATGAAGAAAGCAAAGAACTGCGCACATTAGGATAATCTAAATCTTAAACGTGCACTCGCTCATCGCTTATCCTTAGCGACTGTTTTCAGAGATTGAATTTTGATGCACTTTTCCCTTTTGTTTTCTCCATTCATGATTGCCTATTAGATTTCTTTATTTTTTTTGTTTAAAAAAAATAAAAAGTATGTATTAAAATATAAATCTGTAATTTCAGGAAGATGAATAATTCATCTTCGCCAAACGCGGCGGCAACCGTGGGGAACATCGCCTACTGCTACGTGCTGCCATGTATTTGTGCAATAGGTAGGTCAATTTTTAGTCTCCAGTATTGAAAATTCTACCAACCGGCCAGAGGAAATTAGACCACCGGCGTCTCACAACAAGCCACGAAGGTTTAAAGGTGCGCTCCAAAAAACATGAAAATGTTTGAGATAACTAGGGTGCCCACGTGTTTTGGCCTATTCCTTTAAACTCGCGTGGCGAGAAACTGGTACAAGTTTCAGTGATAGATAATATTCAAAGTTTTATTCATTCCATTGGTTTTTTGAATTATTATAAGCCTGGCTCTATCAACTATTTTTTGACTTTTTCACTCCTCTTTTCGTATAAACATTTGTATGCGAGTATCGCGTGTTCCCTGTGGTGCAGATGGTTAAACGCTTGTACAGTAAGCAACAAAGCGAAATCTAGCTTTGCGAGTCCGAGTTTTTGAATTTGGCGAGTTCGAGTCGTGATGCCCGATTCGCACACAGAGAAATTCAGTTACAGACCCAAACAGAACTAAATATATAATTATGATTTTTTGTTACCCAATATTTATTAAAAATTCCAGAAATATACTTTAAAAAGTTAAAATAAAAAGAAAGAAGAATTATTGCACTTCACTTGTCATCTGACCTAAACCTCATAAACTATGCAACTCAAGACGAAAGAATAGCAAAGTGCAAAGACCTTCGAGAACTCTGAAAATAATAGAATCATGCACAACGTAGTATACCATCCCATCCCATCTTTTTTCTTCTCTGCTTCTTTTTTCCTTACGGAAGTGTGCGTCGCTTCTGACGCACATTCGCCTAGGCAAACTGAAGACAAGAAACTGGCATCAGAATCGAATCTACATCTACTGTGTCCAAAAAAGGAGTTGAATAGAGCCAATTAGAACATTTCGGACCCGACCTCTCTATCTGGTGGTTGGCCATTACCATATCTGGAAGGAAACTTTGTGCATGATTTGATCTTTTGATTTTTGTCTATTTGAAAACAGAGAAATAATTGGAAACCAATGAATCGTTAATGAGGAAAACTATAAACATTAGTTTATATAAAGGCAAAAGCGGGTTGAACGTTTGTTGCAGTTTGTAGGAGAAAAACGTGCAATTTACAAAAATTTCATTTTTTGAGTTTTGTTTTGCAGAAGCTTCATGAGAATTTGCTTATTTTTTGTATTTACACTAACGTGTATTTTGCTCATAGGTAAAAAAAACAACACATTCCCACACCAACAACAATTTTTGGAACTAGTTTTTATTTTTGAAAAAAGGGTTATTATTTGGAACCAAGAAAACATATATCAAATAGTTTTTTTTGGAATTGACTCAGTAGATTTATACAATTGTGCCTCTGTAGTTTGAAGTTTCCGAATATTAGCAAAAACAACTATTTTTCAACTGAGCAGGTAACTATATTTGAGCTCTGAGTTAAAAAAAAAACCAAACACGGACGAAGCAGTTTGAGGAATTTGTTTAGAGTATTAATTTCTACAATTTTTGAAACAATTCTTGGAAAATGTTTTCTATTCAATACAAAAACGAACAAAACTGCATTATCGAGATTTTTTTTTCTAAAAATCCACAAAACGATATAAAAACTGCGAGCATATTAATTATGCCTATAGCTTCGTACCTTGTCATAAAAATGACACCTAGAAAGCAATAAGAAACCCAACACATGAAAAACACTTGTGTACGGTCAACTCAACATGATTTTGTTGATGAGTGTAGAATTACGTCTAATGTAAACTTGATCCTAACTTGACGCAGAAAACAGAATGCAAAGAACTAACAAAAAATAAGTAGAATATGGAATGAATGCAGGAAGAATAAACAAAAGAAAAGAAGAAAGTTTTGATTTATGTACATATTTGCAGGAATAGTTGGAAATATCACGAACCTAATGGTGCTAGCGTCACGACGTCTTCGAGCAGTGTCCTACATGTATCTGAGGGCTCTAGCGGTGGCGGATCTTTTATGTATGCTGTTCGTTCTCATCTTTGTCTCCACTGAAATGCTCGCAAAAAACGGTTCGACAATCAACCAGTATAAACTTTATCAAATCTACCAGTGCCATTTGATGCTCACTCTTATCAATTGGGCTCTTGGAGCAGGAGTCTATGTTGTTGTTGCTCTTTCTTTAGAGAGATACATTTCAATAGTATTTCCAATGCACTTTCGCACGTGGAACAGCCCGCAAAGAGCAACACGAGCAATAATGTTGGCGTTTCTTATCCCTGCCATATTTTACGTGCCGTATGCAATCACTAGATATAAAGGAAAACAAAGATTTGATCTCATTCAAAATGTGACGATTTATTCGATGGATGATCATCCGATTTACACAACGTTCTATTGGCAGGTTAGACAGAAATTTCAACAAAAGCACTGCAGACTCAACTTTTTTCAGATCTACAAGTGGACCAGAGAAGCCTTCTTACGATTTTTGCCAATTATCATTTTGACTGTTTTAAATATCCAGATCATGATTGCATTCCGTAAGAGGCAGAAGATGTTTCAGCAACTTACGAAAAGAAAAGAGCAAGGAACTCAAAAAGATGATACTTTGATGTACATGCTTGGAGGAACTGTACTTATGTCTTTGGTTTGCAATATTCCTGCTGCCATTAATTTATTACTTATTGATGAGGTGCCAAGTTTATATTTTGAATTTTGCTATTTTTATTTTTTTTAGACATTGAAAAAGCGCCTTGACTACCAGATTTTTCGTGCCGTTGCCAATCTCCTGGAAATCACCAACCACGCCTCGCAATTTTACGTATTCTGCGCCTGTTCCACCGATTATCGTACCACATTTCTACAAAAATTCCCTTGTTTCAAAACTGACTACGCCAATCGTGACCGCCTTCGATCATTCGTTCGGAGGACACAGTCGGTGATTCAAAAACAAGGAAGTGTGGAGCACACGACGAACTCAAAGGTTTGGATACAGTTTAAGAACAAGGTGGGCGAGCAGTCTGTTGGGAAGGAATGCATGATATACGTAGGAGCATGGCTAAACTTAAAAAAAATAACTTTTCTAGCGTTTCGGGAATAACTAACATTGTCATGCATTACCTTTCAATTATTCACAGATTGCTCACCATCTATTTCACTTTGCACCAAAAATTAAATTAGAAAGGTGCACTGATACACGGTAAATTTGAACACAACTATTTTACACCGTTTTCGGGAAGTTAAAAGCTATTATGATTAAAATTTAATTACCGGCTACAGTAAGCGGGCGCCCGAGAAGACCATTGCCACGCTCATTCATCTTGCAGGCCAAACTCTGTGGGATCGTGATTTGAAGCATACTGTAGATATTCAGAAATAAAATTGAAAACAATATTGAACAACCAGAAAGAAAAATGTGGCAGCTGTGTTTTAGGACTCCCAATGCCTGTTTTTAAAAATAAAGGGAGAATCGAAGTAATTTGTAAATATTTTGTTCTAATTTTTAAAAAATCTTACAGTAGAGACTTATTAAATTCAAAAAAACACTTTTGAGAACAGCTAGAGTAGCTCTATGGGTTATTGATTTCAGTTGTTTTTCCTGTATAGTTGCAGTTCAGGCAATTCTATTCCGAACATTTCTATTTTTTTACAGTTTTATTCCGAAGTAGCACCAAAGGTCCACTTTCACATGTTTCAAATTCACCATAACTCAAAAAGTTTGGTTGATTTTAACAAAATTCAATTTTTGGTTAATTTTTTAAGTTTCAAACCATTATAAATATAATTTAACACTGTTGGCTGAGAAGGAAATCCTTGTACTAAAAGTTATGCACCACAAACAAAAAAACCTGCTTTAAAAATGCTTAAATAAAAAAAGTTTCAGTTCCAACGAGACTCGCTCTCTCATCATTCGCGCAAGTTCTCCCGTCACGTGACAATGGAGCAGGATACAGTTGACATTCATCTAGCATCTGGAGAGCAAAGCACAAGTGGAGAGGCACGTGAAGCCGAAACTCTTATCAAGTACGGTGGATCTGCTCAGTTGTGCAATGACGAAAATAATACTACGTTTTTGTGATGATGGTCGCGTTTCTCACCCTTTAAATACACCAAAATTTTCAATTTTCAAAATACTGATTGCCATAGTACGTGTAATGTTTTTCACCCCCACCACACCAGCACACTGGGTACGTTTGCATCCTGCACCACTTCCAACGCCACCCAAATTTGCCACGTTTGATTGGAAAAATTCACTCAAACAAAAAATATGCAATATTTCGATGTCTATCTCGCTTCTCATCTTTCTTTTAGTCATTCTTTCCCTACTTTGGTCAAAATTTTATTGTCTGCCATGGATCTCGCTTGTGAAAATGTTTTATTAATAACTTATGTTTTTAGTAGTATTGTCGGTGAATGAATGCCACAAATTATGGAATAAATTGGGTGTTTCATAATCAAATTGCTTGTGTTCATGATGATGATGAATTTGCAAGTGCTTAAAGTGACGAGAAGCTCATTTAGAACTGTAGAATTGAAAAAGAAAACTGCATTATTTTCCTAACTCAACCACAAAACAGTTTATCAGTTAATCACTGATATTTTATGTTGTCGGACAACGTGAAACCATTGTTTTGGCAGCTAGCCACTTATTTAATGATCTTGTTATTCAAACCTCGTAAATTTTCAGCACTGGTACCCCATAAGGAAACAACGATATGGAGGAGAAAAGACGGGACGGGACGGCACTGACAATACAATTTACTTCCGTTCCACCGTTTTCACATTCCCTATTCTCCATTCGCTTTTCCATTTATTTTATGTTTTTTTTTGTCTGTACTGCTTCGGCTAGAAATTCAACAAAAAATGGTAATAAACAAATAACAAAAAGTCTCAAGTTTTTCATTGATCTTCTTCCCTCCTATCATGATGCACATACACACACACACATCACAACAGCGTTAAAAAAACGTTTTCAATCAGTTTTGGTGTACACACTCGCGCCAAGCCAAGCCCAATCTCACAGAATACAGTGGGTGGAGAGACAAGAAAAGAAAACATCTGGGCGCGAAGATGATTTGTCATGTAGGAGAAACTAACGTCTGGCTTGCTTTTCTTTTTCTTTTCTTTTTTTCTGTTCCTTCTTCCGTTTTTTTTTCCTCCTTTTATTCTCACTGTTTCCTATCAAACCACGTTTTTGCTTGCAGTTTCACAAATGAACTCGGTGATTTATTTCAACGACTACTACAATCGACGAGCATCTTCTGGGACCATAGATGATTGCATGGTAATCAAGTTGGACTTTAAAAATAAATTATTAATTTAGCAGCCAACGTTTTCTGCTAAACCTGAAAAGAGCCATTCAGCCGATGAGCTCCATGATAGAGATAAACATCCTTCTGACGAGTTTTTGGAGTGAGTTTTTTTCTGTTAACATTTTTTCCAACTTGCAAGTAGCATTCAGTAGCAGTATTTTATTTTGTTTCCGTCTTTTTCTGGTTTTAAGAAGAATAAGCGTTGTAAAAACGGAAACTGCAGTTATTTTACAGAACAAAAAGTATCGTTACTTTCGATTCACACTGATATAAAACAAACATCACACAATATCTACTTATTATTGTTTTTCAGATTCGCCAAGACCGCCAACTTCCGATCACGCCGAGATGCAATATTCGAACCACTGGGTAAGCGAGAACGTGTATAACAAAAGAAGATATTTAATACTAAAATCAAACACATAACTTGTCAGGAACTGCATCAAAAACACACCTTGTTATCAGTTCCGGCGCCACTCACGTTACCACATTGTCAGATGCCACAAACGGTTGGTCGGGTGATAGTTTATAGGAAAGGGGAAATAAACCTGTTTTTTCTTCATCACTTATCATATCATTTGTCACTGGAAAGGTTATTTTTAGAGTTTGGCCGAGTGACAATGTCGTCGTCAATTGGGAATCCAAAAAAGCGGAAGACCATTGGAAACGAGATTACCGGGGAATGTTACAAAAAGTTGAAGAGTGCAGCGTGACAATTCTATTTTTGATACTATTATTTTGCATCATAGGAGTTCAAATCAATAAGTTTACCAACAATTTCAATGTATATCTCTTCTGGATTTCACCATTTTCTATGAAAAACAATGTTACCTTACATGCAAAGGAAAATTATCATACATGATATACGCTTCCAAAGTTAAATCTTCTATAAATGTATCCGAAAACTCAATTTCTTTCTGCTATTATTTTGTTTTTCTTGATTTGCCTTTAATTACAAATAAATACACCATGATCAATTGCTATCTCAATTGTCTTTCCAGCTACAGTAAGCAGTGGCGCAAAAACTGAAAACCCCGTATTTTGTTTTCAATCAAGTTGCGACATCAAAACGAGAAACTCCGCCCACTTTTTGTCACGCGAACCTTAAGTTTTAGTGCATTTTGAATTTTTGCGTGAAAAAAAGGGGCGAAGTTTCACGTTTTGATGCAACTCGATTGAAAACACAATATCCTAAGTTAGGTTTTTCCAGTGGACTGAGGAAGTATGCATAAACTTCTTTTGCCAGACAAAGGAGTTTGTAGGAATTTGTCAGCTACCTGTAAGTAATCGGGCATTGAAAGAATTTTTAAAGGTGTTTGCCTCTGAATTTTCTTCTTATACCTGCGCCTCTTACAAATGTTGTTCTTTGGTATATGGTATTGCAACAAAAAAAAATTAAAACAGTAATAAATTTCTAAAATCAAAGTTCACTGGAAGAGAGAATCTAATTCAACTTTAATCATAACGAATTCCAGCCCAACGAAATTCAAACTTTGCCTTAGCTTATCTATTTAGATTTCAACAATTTTTATTTATTGTTGACTTTTGCATTTTTTTTTCCTTCTGTTTATACAGGAAAAATATCGAAAAAATGAGAACATAAGCTTTAAAAATGAAAAGTACAGGCGAAAATAACTGCAACGGAGCAGACATCTATTAAAAGAATTGTGCAGGCAAGAAAAAATAATATGCGTAAAGGTTATTCACAGATAAATAAAGTATAGAACAAGCGGCTAAAGTATGAGGTGGTTAAGATAATTTTAACAAGAACGGGTAAGTGTGGTGGATTAAATCCTTTAATTACTGATTGCGAGCAATGCTCACGGTAGCCTCGTCTATTATCTCGTCGACTTCCATGCACATGTTGTCGTCGACTTCCATCGAATCTGAAAATTAATTCTAATAAGTTACACAATTTTTGTTTGATAATGGACTTTTGATTTTAAACTTTGTAAGTAATAAGAAAATTTTTCCGATTTTCTGTTTTGGAAATTTTCCGTAAACCAATGACCGTATTGAAAACTGTATATATTGAATATTCCCCAAAAACTGCTCAATCGTAATCATTTTTGGAATAATATTATCCTTTCAATTTTTTTGCCGGTAACTATATGTTTCCGCTCAAAATTTGTAAGAGACGCAGACATCACGAGAAGACACACCCACTTTTTCTTCACTTCACTGCTTACTGTAACCGGCAACAACGTTGAAATGAAAATAAACACGATAGAATACGAAATGGGAAATTAAGTTTTGAGGCTTTCATGGGCTTCTCCGCGGAACGTTATTAAATAAAATTTGATGAGGGCGGATATTTTCGAAAAAAAATTTAGTTGCTTCCACCAAGTAGAACTGTACTCCTAATACTGCCCAAAATAGAACAATGCAAAAAAGAACTTAATGGCTCGACATGCGTAACATAATACTATTCACATAATTTGAGCTGTTCTATGGAAATAGTTATTCTTCGGGGTAGAATCAAAGTTTTGGCTTAAAAAGTTTTAAAATTTATTGTCGGTCCGCCAAAATGGTCAAACGCGCTCCGCTGAAATCAACGCTATGCGATTTTCATTGTGGTTTCCAAATTATTTCATTTAGCGTGAAAATTAAACGTGAAATGAAATAATTTGAAGACCAAAATGAAAATCGCATAGTGTTGAGTTCAGCGGAGCGCGTTTGACCATTTTGGCGGGCTGACAGTAGAAATAAACAATAGAGCGCATGTCCAATAACATTTCCGCGAATTTTTTTGTTTTCTGTTGGTTCAAAAATTCCGATAATTTATGTCTTCAGATAATTTATGTGCTCATATTCCAACTATGCCACTAGCGCAAAAAAGAGTGTCGCTCCCCACTGACAGCCCTCCTAATTTCAACCCTGGCGCTTACCATGAGTGTACAGTAAATGGTTAGAAGTCACATCCATAGGCTCGTCATCAGCAAGCATATCAATGGTCTCCATTGGCTGTATATCCTCAAAGACAATAAAATTGTCCTTTGGCGTTTGTACACCTGTCCAACCCAGCTTGGTTTGTCTGCCAAATTCGATTTTCGGCGTGGTCGGAAAATTTTTCTGATCAATTAATGACTTTTTTGGTGTGATGGTTTTTGTTAATTTTGTTGATTGTTGTTCTTTATTGCAACGAAAATTAAGCGATGATCCAGTCAGCTTGCTGTCGACAATCGTTTCGGAGACACTGAAAAATGTTTTTTTTTGTCTTTTGAGATCGAATAAATAATTGTTTTACTTGATGGTAGAATCGGCCTTGGGCTGAATGAATTGATCCATATCAGTAAGAAAGTTTTCGGAGAATCGAGCGCTCAGCGGTTCCCTTTGAATAAGTGCTGCCTGTATGGAAGAGCGTTTTCGACTGCACTTTGGAGCACGTGGAGTTACTGGGCAGCGAGTGGTTCTTGGAGTTGCCAAGATTGTGAGGGACATGCTGGCGAAACTGTCGAGAAATTGAGAATTCATTCAGTTATTGGACAAAATAAGAACAATTACGCAGAACTGTATTGATGAAAGGCACAAAACGGTTTGATTTATGTCACAAATCGAATTTTTGAGTTTAAAAAATCGGAAAAATGCATTCAAGGAAAATGTTGAACTTAATAAATACACATACGGAAGATATCACGAAAAGTTTACTTTTTATTTAGATTTCTAAAATTTTAATTCCTATTGCAGTTATTAAAAGAATGGATATGTATTGAACAGGAAAATAAAAGAAACGAAACGAAAATGAACGGATATCGTTGACTTTCACCAAAAGGTTTGATACGAGAAAATAAAGAAGGAAAACTACAAAAAAAAATAAACTTTCCAGGGGAATGCCAATGACAGTGGAGGAAATTCTGGGGGTAATTGTCAAAAATTAAGGGACCACTGATCACTATTTTCGCGGGATTGTTAAAGGCAAATTTTGTGTGGTTGTGCACGTGGATACCGCCTGAAAGATGACAAAGGGAAGACATTAGAGCAATAAAACAATGCATTCAAATAAACTTTATATTTAGTGTGATCGGAACAAAAGGGGAGGCGGAGAGGTGGTCTGAAACAAAAATGTGTGCATTACTTGTAAATTCTGGACTATCTGGTATTTGCGACGGAGTGACACTTTGTGGCAAATTTTAAATTATTTTTTAATGGAGTGTCAAAGCCTGGCGTTGTAATGAAGTAATGAATCTTTTTTCTGAAAATTCATAATTTGTCAAAAAAGTATTGTCCAAAAGGTTGTTTTCCTAGTTAAAACAAGCTCTAGGTACGGTAGGCTTTCCGCAAATTTGCAGAAAGCAAAACACGCATTAAAGGAGGTGTCAACTTTAAATACAGGGTGGGTAATAAGTAAATGGTACGTCCAAAGTAAAAAAAAAACGCAAAAAAAGAACGAAAAGGGCGTCCAAGTAACTTTGTTTTTGCATTGTTATTTTCTACAGTAAACCGCCTAAACTACAGATCAAACAAAAAAGAACAACTGAAAACATGTTTTAAAACAATCCAAAATGTAACCAAACATGCGAAATTCAATTTATTAGCTTCTCGCGCCCCCCAAGATGTGCCGGTTTCGCGGGATACTGTAGAAACAAGGACGCCACAACAAAGTTACTTCGGACGTCTCTTTTCGTCTTTTTTTGCGTTTTTTACATTGAACGTACCATTACCAAATAGACCAGTTATTTGAGAAGATGCTTAAAGTTTGATTCTTTCGCTTTGATTCACGTCTTCAGACGGGTTGGAACAGAATTGACCGTGCGCCGTTAATAGTCGTTGTCAATATCGGACCATGCCTTGGGAAGTACTTGCTTGAGAGGCTAGATATTTGGGTAGGAGCAAGTTGCTTGCATTGCTTGCCACGAATTCTCAAACAGAAAACTCCAGAGGATTGAGATGCTGCAATGACGGTGGTCATTTGTCCTTACCCAAGCACACTGGAAAATTAATGTACAGTACGGTATTTGTGGACTTGGAGCCGTGGGACGTAATCTTGTTTGAAAGTGAATGATGTCTGGCCAAAATGGGAAATAGTCAATCGAAGCGAAACACCTTTAAATCACAAATTTTGGTAGACCTCCGAGTTGATTTTAACATTTTTTTTAATGAAGAGTAACGGAACTTTTTCTTCAGCTGTCAAACAATACTCAAGTGGTCCGGATCTTTGGGACCCAGACTCTTTGGGTACAAATGCTTTTTGATTATGGCTGCTCTTTGCGTACCAAAGTTGTGAACGGTCTCTATAATTACGATTGCTCTTAAATTACGGCTACTCTTTCTTTACAAAATTTGCAAATTTAATACCCAAAGAGCAGCCGTAGCTAGTTTTTTGGCGGTCGGATAGGGCCAACGGTGAAAATCTTCTCATAGCTCCAAATGCCATCAGAGAGACGGCGTACCTTCTTCAAGTCGCTGAGAAATTTCTTGTATTTTTCTAGTTTTATTTCTACGACCAATGATACACCCCATGACATTGCCACATACTTATAAGACCGATGCCCTTTTTCACGATTTTCTAAGGATCCGAAATCTTGAAGATTCCTCTATTATTGTTTTACAAAAGTTGTCACCTCCAAAGCCGCGCGACCTTTAAAAATAGGCTCCGCCTCTTCATGCGAATTTCCACCTTTTTCAATTTTCATGAACAAAAAGTGAATGAAAACAAATATTTCATGAAATTCGCGTGAAGAGGCGGAGCTTTATTTAAAAGGTCACGCGACTTTTGAGGTGACAACTTTTTTAAAACAATAATAATTCTGAGAGTGTTCACAGAACGAGATGTGCCGGTTTTTTAGTATTCATCGAAATGTTCTTGATCTTTGAAGTTTGATCTGCTGCACAATTTGTCGTACTGTGGAGTGAGCAATACCGAGTCTACGAACAATGCCGCATACTTGATGTCCTCTATGAACCTATTCAGCACAGGACAAACCGTTTTTTTCTGGCTTTTTTTCCCTACGCAGAATTGAGCAAAAAGACTACAGTAGTCCGAGTTTTTTTGACGTAAACAATTAGTCGTGTCGAGACCGGCCTATGAAATAATTTGATGAGCTTTCAAATTTCGCCCAAATTCCCATTTAAATTAAAGGCGTCTCACGGTTTTTGACTCCGTGTCTCGACGCGATGGGTTTTTTTCCTGGAAAATAAACTGCAATGGGTAAAAAAAAACCCAAAAATAGTTTTTTTCCTATGCGGAATAGGTCCATTAGAGTACAGCTTGGCATTCATTCACTGGGGTATGAGGAGGGAGTGAGTAAACTCGCCCGGACTCACACACGCAACGCATCCAAATGAGGCTTTAAAAATATAAAAGGCGCGCGAAAAATTTCACATTACCGGAGAGAAAAACCAACGCGCGTGAAATAATTTTGAATAGAGTTTCGTAATTTTCACGATTTTGCTTCGGTTTTTCTCTCCGATAATGCGAAATTTTTCGCGCGCTTTTTTATTTTTTGGGCCTCTTTTGGATGCGTTGCGTGTGTGCGTCCGGGCGCGTTTACTCACTCCTTCCTCATATCCCAGTGTTAATTAAACGGTGCGGAGATGTTCTCATAACTTCGGATCAACGAGAAGTGATTAGAAAGTTTCAAATTAGGGTTTTGTACATTATGAGAGCAAAAAACATCTGGATTATTCCTAACCCCAAGAAAAAGCATTTTGGTGTCTTCGCAAAATGAGAAAAAAATGTTGGGCTAAAAAAACAATTTATGAAAAAAACTGTGTTTTTGCAAGTCTAAAGGTAAGTTTCCCAGTTTTCGTTAAAAATCACCGATTTTTTGTCAATTCGGAAAACATGTCGTGACAGATTTTGCTCAAAAACAGTAAATTTTTGCGCCACAATATTCTCGTCTTATCAGTTTAACGTAGAAAAGTGGCTGCGCAGCTAAATGCAGACTACGGTAAAAAAAATGCGGCCACGCTTATGTTACAATTAGGCTAGAATTTTTTTCGGGAAAAAACCCGCGCAGTTTAAAATTTATTTTCCAACGTTCCGCCCAACACGCCGTGGGCGCATAAAAAAAATTCCGCACTTTTGGGGTAAATGGTTCCAAAAAGAAATTTGAAAAATCAGTTTTTTCCAAATTTCAATAAATGCAGTTTACATTTTATTTTTTAATGTTCTGGCCAAAACTCCGTGTCACGGTACCGAATATTATTTTTTCTCATTTTCCAAAATTGTAGGAAAAACTGTGCGGCACTCTTGCGATTGAATGTGCCCGTTCCTCCCCCTTTTTTTTTCGTTCCTCTATTTCAAGTTGAAATATTGAACGATTTTCCGATTTTTCGTGGGGTTTCAAAGGTTTTAAGTTATTGCTTCCATAAAATGTTTTTTATCGGAGAGCAAACACAAATTTTCTTTCAATTTCATAAGAATCGATTCCACGTTCAAGGCAATGACGAATTTTTAAACCATTTCGTGTTATTTACCAGGAATTTCTTTTTTCATAAATATGTATTTGTAATGAGAAAACAAATCAGAATTCGTTTGTTGAGTCATATTTAATTTTAACTTGTTTTTCCACCTGACATCCAGTCAACTGGAAACCAGTGCCTGACACATAGCTCTTATTTCAAAACTATGTATTTACTTACTTAAAATTTGATTTCTATGTAGATAGTTTGTTTTATTTATTTTTTTCGAGCTATTTGCATTTATAGTTCTATTTAAATATTTAAATTAAAAAATAATAATAATTAAATATCTGCTGAAAAAATCGGCAAAACGTCACTTATTGCAAGCGCGCGCTGTTGCGAAATGAGACTTGTGCGTCTCTGCCTATAACACACTCTATCGCTTGATCTCTGCTTGCAATGCCGCTGGCTTCTTTCTTTTTCTCTTTTTTCCCTATTCATGTGACCGCTGTTCGCAGTGTTTTGGCGAAAGTTTTGTTGGGAGAGAGTGAGAGTGAGATGGATAGTTTGCTTTGTTCAATCGATTCGAAATAGTCTTTGCTTTTATTGTGTCACTTTTCCGTCAATTATTTTCCTTTTCAGAACCTTTCAAAGTTCTCTGACAATGGCGGCAACTGGCCAGCAGCGTGAGCCAGAAAGAGTGAGCAATTATCGATTTTCGTGCTCATTTTTAACGGACTTTTAGGTGAATCTGCTTGCTGACACGGATGACAGCGATGATGACATCAAAATGGAAAGGTAAATAAATACATGCATAAATAAACATCCAATGTTATTTTTAAATTTTAATTTTTGCAGAAGTCCTCAAATGTGGCCAATAAATTTGGCAAACTCAGATCATGCCGAGGCTGGGATTATTGATTCGGATGGTTTTATGCCAAACTGCGTTGGAAAGGCGAATAGAATGATCAGAATCGGTTAGTCACTTTGTTTTACGGACGTCTTTTTTTTGAAACGGCACTGCACTAATCCAAAGAGAGAGAGAGAGTTTCAAAAAAAGAAAAAACTGGGTAATACGTACGTATACGTAGATTTATTTGGCTCATAGTCAGAGCCAGAGACTAAAAGTTTAAAAAAAAGAACGACAAACGTTCGAAATCTTTGTTTTTTGCTCAGCCCCCTCAGGAATTTTTTTCCATAGACCATCTTCTCGCGAGGGGTGCTCAAATTCTGTCTTTTTTAAACAGTTTCTAACTGTTGAGATAAGCTAATTTATCGTTTGTCAGCTATTCTAAAACGGTTTTTTGGTCGATAGACCATCCGCTGGGGGGCGCCATTTCCATTGCGCTGAGGGGGCTGTTTTTTGCTTTCAAAAATTGCGTTTTTTTCAGCATTTCTCAGAAAGGTGCTCGGAATCGTCAGCTTCCAGCTCCTCTTCACCATCGGAATCTGCGCAGCCATTTACAGTATCCCGAACTCTAATCAGCTTATGCAAAAACAGTAAGTGGTTTAGTTTATTTATCTACAGACAAAAAAGTAAAAAATAAAAATAAAAACAACACATCATGGGTAACAGGAAATTAAAAGTTCCGTGTCTAAACAAGACTGGGTTTTTTATACATACATGCAAAAGAGAAACATGTTAAAATAGAATAAAAATAAAATATTTAAATTACTCTGGAACAGTAGAAAGATGATTCATAGGACTTGCAAGATCATCACGACGTGGTTCGTCGTGTCTCTCGTCCGCTGATTCTTCATTTTCAGTGTCATGCTTAACAGGGTCGCTTAGCAAATAGTCCTCCACAATTGTAGCGAACTGAAATAAATGTGATCAGTTTAAAAAGAAAAAGGAGATAACAGATTGTGAGCAACCTGGTCAGCGGACAAATGTCCATTAGCGGAGACGTCTAGCTCGCGAAACACTTTCTCGGCCAGCTCGTCATCAAAATCTCCAAACTCTTTGGCAATGTACTGAAATAGGGAAAACTAGTAAAAACCTTTAATCCTAGCTAGTCTTACCTTGAACTCATTCTCAGTGATTATTCCATTTCTATCCTGATCAAAAATCTCAAAGCACTCGCGGATGAGCTCTTCATTAGTCGATTTGACAATATTCTGCGATTTCTTCATGCAAGCGCAAAACTCTTCAAAATCAATTTCTCCGTTGCCATCCGCGTCCACCTGTTTGATATCAGTGGTTTGTTGGGAGTTTTCAAGGGGTTTGTAGTGATAGCTCATAATTTAAAATGAGGTTTCCCAGTGGGTAAGATGAAATTGAAACAACGACTCGTGATAAATTGTAGCTCTTGGAATTGTACACATAAAAAAAGGAGGCTTTGTTTTTTTCCCCCTTTCTTTGGAAGCAACAAAAAAAACGAGTGGAATGCAAATTATAAATGAGGTGCCAAATTTTTGGGAAATGTGGCTTGAAATCGCACAAAAATACAGTCGACGAATACATGATCATCTGCGCTCTATGGAGACTCCTCCCTGCGAAACCGTGCCGCACTTGCAAAATTGGCGCGAATTCAAATTTCAATATTTTTTTCAACCTGTTTTAATTTTTAAAAGGTTATTTTTGCGAAAACTTAAATGATAAAATTAATGTTTTATGTCTTTAAAATATGTTTATTAGTAACAATGCTGATACACAGCTTTCTGGCGATTTCGCCACCTCATTTTAATATTTTTTACCTTATCGAAAAAATTAAACAGACCAAAAAAATTCATGACAATAGAATACATAATATTTCAAAATAAAAAAAATAAATTTAAGAACAATGAAAAAATTATAAGTCGCTAAAAGCCCTCCGTCTTCGAATGCTCCGTTGCTCTGAAACAAAAAATTACCATTCTACCGGGTATGGTTTTCAGAATTTGTCACAATTTTTCTCAAAGATTCCCGAATTTTTGTCGAACTAAATTCCAATTAAAACGGCGTGCATAGAAAACAGAAATTTATAAACGCAACACCGAAAAAATTCATATTTTTCTAATTTTTTCGTTTATCGAGCACACCAAAAATTTATAAACGCTCGATATTTACTATTTCAGTACGAAATTTCTTGACCATGACTTGAAGATGTTTTTTTGTTTAACTTGCAGACCAACAAGAGCATTTTCCGATTTTTTGGCCCTGTTTTATGGTTTTTCTATACATAATTAGCGGCAGTTCTTGAGCCCCGTCATGAAAATTGACACAAACTAACGTCGCGAAATGAAGAATGCTCCAAATAGTCTTGAATTTTGAAAAATATTGCCGACAACTTCTGATGGAATGTTCAAAATTGCGTACGCAGGCATAAAAAATATATCCCATGGAATAATAAATTAAAAATTTATTGAATCACTCCAAAAAATTGTTGAGCACATCCGCGAATAGTTCGGCAATATTTTTTTTTCAATAAACGATTTTTTCAATGAAAACTCACCGTGTCCTTTTCGTTTTCGTTTTAATTTCGGCCATTTCGCAATAATCGTCGCCGCCGGGCTGTTTCCTTCATCGCAACCATTGCTTTTCGCTGTAATAAATTAATAAATTACAAAGAAAAAATTTATAAAAGCGTCCCTACAAATAAAAATGGAAAAAAAAAATCAGTAAACGAAAAAAATAAAAGGATCAAAATGGAGAAACGACGAATCGCAATTCAAATGTGAATTTTCGCGCCGAGAGAAGCGCGCCGCATTTGGCAAAACTGGAGGAGTCTCAATAGAGCGCAGTTGATCATGCATTCGCCGACTGTATCTCTGATTTTTTAAAATGATTTTTTTCCAAAATAAAAAATAAATAGAACACGGCTCCCCCTCCTTCCAATGCGCCCGATTGCATCATTCGCCAGCGGCGAATGTAATTTTGTACTGAAAAATCAGTTTTTTTGCATTATTTCACTCGAATAATTATATTTTTGAAAAATGAATATCATTTGCCGATAGAGGAGTTTCTTGCGAACATTTCGAGCACTTGGACGTCAACAAAAATTCAGAAATGGCCGAGCCTTAGGGGTTTGAAAAACATCTAGGATTTCTACGATAAAATATTGAGCAATCACATAATAAAAAGATAGAAATTAATAAATTATCAATTGTTATTCATTTTCAGAATAGTTATGCCTAAAAGTTTGTGAAAAATATTTAAAAATCAAATAAAAATTGAAAAAAATTCTGCTATTGCGCAAATCACATTGTCCACGTGGAGTACACGGCCGTACGACCATGGCGTTCCAGTGCACGGGAAATGCGCCAACCAGAAAAAATTTTGGAAGGCTGGGGTGCCGTGTAGAAGACCACGGGGAGTACACGAAGTCACGGCCTAGGAAAATAGAAAACCGGCGGCCAGAATTTCTTTTTTGCGAAAATTTTTCTTTTCGAAAAATATTGGCCGATTTGTGAATAATTTATCAAAAAAAGTGAAGCAATGAAGAAAATAGAAGAAAAAACCGACTATTGGTCGGCCGCCGGCCTAAAACACCGGGCGTACTGGCCTAGGAAATCTCATCTTCGTGTACTCCCCGTGGTCTTCCATTTTTTTTTCGTAAAATTTGGCAAAATTCAGGGAAATTTTTTTGTGTGATTTCGATGTGATATTTGTAAATCCCCCACTTGATAATATATTTAAAAACAGTTTCCCCGTAAAGGTGGCAGCTCCTTTCAAAATCAATACCTCTTTAATAACGTTATCAATCTCGGCTTTGTTGGCATGAAGGCCAATACTGATCATGGCTTGTTTCAACTCTTCGTTCCCGATGGCGCCGGAACCGTCAGTGTCAAACATGTTGAACAACTGACGGTACTCTTTAAGCTCTTTTCTGAAATGTTGTGACTTACGGTATATAACTTTTATTTTCCATAAAAACCCTTGATATTTAACTAGACTCACCTTGTATACCTCATTTGAATATCCTCCACTTGACTCTGCTGTGAGTGAATCGTTCCACGAGACGATGTTGATATTTTTCGTCCGGTCTGCGGCTTCTTTGTTTCTAACTGCCTCGCCACTCCAACTTTTGCTGATCGCATTTTTCGACTCGTCTTCCTCCTTTTTCCTTCTCTATTTTTTTTTTTCGCTTACTCCTCCGGAAATGCGTTGGGTGCACAACCACCAGCTAGAATCCGTTAAAGTATGTAACGAGGTTCGCGAAGGGTTGGAACAAAAAAAAACAATGAACGGCACGGCACGAATTCACATTTGAAAAAAAAGCAAAACATTGACTCGTTTTTGAGCGAAAAAAACATTGAATGGAGTGGAGGGAATGGAATAAAGGATAGGAGAGTGGATTTCAATCGTTATGAAAATATTATACCCTACCTAAACTAAAAACCTTATATTGTCGATTCGAGATGAAAAAAGAATATCTCTAAAATATGACATAAAATGAGTCAGCCAGTCAAAAAGATCGCGTGTTATCATCTCGCTTTATTGCTCTAGTTTACCCGTAAAAACTAATGTTAGCACATGATAAATCAATCATTCTGGTGTGAATCCTTGATGATATCAAGTGTGTCCACCACCGGAAATGTTATGAAAAGCATCATGATCAATTATTGCTTTATTAATCCAATTTCTTTTCGTTTACCAATACCAAGACTTTTCGAAGAAAATTGGAGTGAATATATGTGGCGAAAAATCCTGGGGAAAACTTCCGGAAGTATTAGCTAATGTGATGTGATGATTATAGTAGGCAAAACCGAAAATAAAAACGGGGGGACGGGGCTCGAAATAGAGGGACCTTCTGAAAAAATAAAGATTTTCCGCAAGAGAGCACGACAAGTATTTCGACAGACCTAAATTGAGAATGTCTTAGTAAGTAAGTAAGTAAGTCTTGTCTCATTTTGTCCTCTTTTTAGTACACAACACAAACCATTTGATTAAGTTCCTTCCAAAGCCAATATTGAGCACAAGAAGTAGATGGTTGAAGTAGAGAGGGAGATTAGTTTGAAAGAGTTGAAGCGCGACACCTCATCTTATTTTCTCGTTCACCAATGTAAACAGACCGGCGATATTGGTCGAGAAAAAAAAATCAAAACAAAACAAAACGAAAAGCGGAAAGAAAATAAGATGAAAAAAGAAAGTGGCCAAAAAAAAGTAGAGGAATTCATCCAGTAAGCAAAGAAAGAACGCAATGCAAAATGTATGGAGTCATTCAACTGACACCCTCCTACACACATGGCACCAATCGCGTCGAATTAATTTGCCACAGCAGTGAGAAGAGTAAGTTGAAGAAGAAGAATAAGAAATGGACGAAGAAAAGGAAACGGAGACTAAAAAGTGAAGAAAATGGAAACACCGATGTTTTTCGTTATTGCATAGGTCACTAATTACGCAAAATTGCTCGGGCAATCTAAAGATTACCACCATGAGGTCACGGGCACCGGGAATGCTATTTTTCTCAAGTTTTTTTTTTCAATTTTCAAAAGTTGCCCACTGGGGACTGAGGTTGGATGGAGGAAACTCGCCTTTCGTTCGGGCGCGATTTCTCACTTCAGTCTGATGCTACTGTGGATGGTCCTGTGGGTTGCAAAAAAAAAAAACTGACTGGGAAAACAAAGAGTTCAAGCAAAGCCTTGAATACCATAATAAATGTTCAATTATGCGGGACAAGTTGATGAAAATTTCATCTAGAAATTTAATTTTTACGTATTTTTAAAATGGTGAAACCGCGTCAAATGGTGTACATTCTGGTCTCGCCACTGACGGTGTTTGCAGACTTTTGAGTTTACGGTTTACGCGCAAATTTGAATTTTTCCGTCTCATTTTTTTTGACAAATAAATTCCGTTTTTTTGTTATTAATGTGCCGTTAAAAATTTTTTAAACTCTATTTATGGTATGCGAAAACTTTTTCTGGGCTAATGTTTAACATTTTCATTTCAAAATGCGATAAAAGAGTTGAAAACTAGTCCGGAAAATTTTTTTAAATTCAACAGAGTTAAAAAAAATTTTCGAAACAGAAAAATTCAAATTTGCGCGTAAATCCACAAGTCCGCAAACACCGACCGTGGTTAGGCCGCAATGTACACCATTTGACGCAGTAACACCGATTGGCCAAAAATCTTGGGAAATAATAACATCGATATTGATATTTCGGTTAAAAATTTTCTGGGCATAGATGCCCGGGACAGTTTTTGACATTATTTCCCAAGGATTCATGGAAATCGCATCATTTTCTAGTTGTTCCTTTTTTCTGAATATACAGCTAAAATAATTGCAAAATATACTAATAAGCTAGAATAAGAAATTGTTGCAAAGTAAAGTTCAAGTTTCAAAACGTCGAAGCTGGGAAAAAGGTTCATGTTCCTCATTGAATTATTCATTTGGACTAGGGAAACGGCTCCGCAACATCTCTAAATCAGACATCTGTTTACAGGGGAGGTGAAAAGTGGGCCAAAAAAATTTTTTTTAGAATTAAATGAAAAAAGAATCAAAAAGTGCACAAACGCCAGTTCGTCAATAAAAAATTGCTTCCCGCAGCATTTTTTCCCTAGAAATAAATTGCTTTTCAACACATTAAAAGCGAACAAAAAATAAAAATATTCCCTTTTTATTAATTTATTAAGACAATTAATTAAAATTCAATTTTAAAATGATTATGGGCCTATGAAGATGAACTTTCCTGTTATTTTACATTTTAATTAATTAACCTGCATTTTCCTGTATTGAAATGTAGGTTTGCCGGAAAGTATGGCAGGAAAGTCTGCATAGGCCCATAATCATTTTAAAATTGAATTTTACTTATTTTTTTTATATTGAAAAGGACATTTTTTGATTTTTTGCTCTTTTTTAATGTTCTAAAAAGTAATTTATTTCTAGGGAAAAAATGCTGCGGGAAGCCTCTTTTTTTGGCGAACTGGCGTTTGTGCTATTTTTGATTATTTTTTTCATTTGATTCTGGAAATTTTTTTTTATTCGTTATTTCACTGTTCACCTCCACTGTTAACGCGGCTTCGAGATGTCGCGGAGCCACGGAAACTGGCCGCTTCTCAAAAGAATTATTGTCATTTTATCATTATCGACTGTTTTCAGCGCTTGGATTGTCTTCCCCAACTTGTTCGGATCGATCGCTCTCATTATCGCTCTCCACGTTTATGCCCGTGAGGTCCCACTCAATTATGTTCTTCTCGCGGCTTTCACGGCTGTCCAAGCGATTACTATGGGATGCGTTGGTAGGTTTTACAGGATTTCTGATCTAAATGGTTTCTACTTTCAATTTTTAGTCACCCTCTTCGATGCTAAGGTGGTCCTGGAAGCTGCCGTGATTACCGGACTTGTCGTCGCTTCGCTATTCGCATTCACCCTTCAGAACAAGAGAGATTTCTCTGTTGGATATGCTGGAATGGGCTCGCTTTTGTGCGTTCTTCTCTGGGCTGGAATCTTCCAGGTATCAAATTTTTTATTTCAAAAAATTAAATTTGTAGGTGTTTGGAAAATAGAATTAAAAAAAACGGAGCAACTGTAGTACTTACCAGTGATGAGCGGAAACCCGTTTTTCTGAAAAACGGAAAGCGGAAACGGAAACATATTTCTAATTCTGCGGAAACGGAAACGGAAAACGTATTTTATCATTCACGGAAACGGAAAATAACGGAAAGCTTCGCTGAACTCAGCGTTATGCGATTTTCATTTTGGTTTCCAAATTATTTCATTTCACGTTGAATTTATACGTGAAATAAAATAATTTGGAAACCAAAATGAAAATCGCATAGCGTTGAGTTCAGCGGAGCGCGTTTGACCATTTTGGCGGGCCGACAATAGTGAGCAAAATCAAAACTTCTACAGGGCTTCCTCTCCAATACGATTTCGTTTGGGAACGAAAATTTGACAGGCGATTGAAAAGAGTTGTTCACTTTTAGCCGAAGTGGCTGGCACAGCTAGAAGCTTTTGGGCCACAGATTTAAGCCGCGTAAAATTCTGATTCTCTCTCCAAAGCTTGTATGGGTCAGCGGAGGAAGTTGGCTGTTTTGGAAAAAAACATTTCGAAAAAAAAAAAAGTTGTCGATTTACGGTAAACTATGAGCATTTTTGGAGTGTCGTCTGCGTGAAGTGCACGTGAACAACATCAGATATTTCAAGCTAAACATTTTCAGTCTAAATGCGGATAACGGAAACGGAAACGGAAAAACACTTATACTTTTATGGAAACGGAAAATAATTTTTTATTCCGCGGAAACGGAAACGGAAAAAACCCTCCCAAAAAAGTCACGGAAAACGGAAACGGAAATTCCGCTCATCACTGGTACTTACAGCTTATCGATAAGCCTTACGTACAAACTTTAGTCTTCAAAAAAAAAATAATTATGAAAGCTGATGAGTGTTTCTCTACGCCATACTCTCACTCAGCTGACTAACTCAATTAGGGTTCAATGTTCAAAATTACCAAGTGTAGGCGGGCGGAAACGAAAAAAAGACTAGAGCTATTCAATGTTACTTAAATTTTATCTGTTTACACAAATAATACATTTGGATCGAGGCAGTTTTTTAAAACATTTTCCATTTTATTTTACAGATGTTTTTTATGTCTCCGGCTATGAACTTTGCCATCAACGTCTTTGGAGCAGGAATCTTCTGCGTTCTCCTCGTTCTCGACCTCGATATGATCATGTACCGCTTCTCACCAGAAGACTATATCAGTGCATGTGTTGCCTTGTACATGGATATTCTTAACTTGTTTATCCGTATCCTCCAGATTGTGGCTGAAGCCAACAAGTAAATTTGTAAACTGATCTTGCTGTCTGTTTGAAAGTTCAGCAATTTTTTTTTGTAAAATCATTGTCTACTCTTTTTGGTTGTGATTCATTTTACTCTTTTCCTTTCTTTTCTCTGCTTACCATCTGTAACCTGTGTAACAATCCACTATCGAACTTAATAAATCTGTCAGCTGCAAAAATAGTGTTCGCACAAATCACTTTTATTGCGCCTCTTGCGAAAAACATGTCAGCAATTCCAGTATTTTCACATCATTTCCGCTGATTGATGGTTTCGATTGCGAGCAATATGAGCAAACGTTTATTTTTTCGTTCTTCTCTGGGTTCTATTTTAGTCGCATAGCTTACAATCGACTCAATGTAAAGAATTAAATTTAACTTTTACAGAAAGAATATACCGCAAATTCTTTAATAGAACGGCCCTCATAATAGAACGGCTCTTTAAAATAGAGCAGTTCCCTAAAATAAACCGGCCCCTCTCATATAGGAATGAATTTAACACTTTTTCAATAATTTGGTTAGGCTTTTCCACTTGTTACTTCTTGACCGATTTCCAAATTAGTTTTGTCATACATTTGTGTCGTTTTTATGGAAAATCCTTAAGATTTAATACAAATTTGAACACATTGAAAATTAAAGCTTACCCTATAATATAACGGCCCCCTAAAATAGACCGGCCCACCTGAGAGGTAGTGAAAAATAGAACGGAGACCCCACGAAAAAGGTGGAAAGTGTCGAAATTCGGGAAAGAAAAGGGAGGAAAATAGCCGGAGCCAAGCGCAAGAGTGCCGTAAACTCCTGCGACATTTTTTATAATAATAGTTTTGTGTTCAAATTGGCCTTTTTTAATTTATTTGAAACTATAATAATCGAATTCTTCGAAAAAAAAATCCAAAAAAAATTAGGCTCCGCCCACCCCCCCCCCCTTTCGTTCCTACATTTCGACGATTTCCCCCCTATTCGTGGGGTCTCACTTTTGGAGAAAGCGGTTTAGAACATACTATTCGGTGGGGGATTTATGAATATCACATTGAAATCGCACAAATAAATTATCTGATTTTTAGAAAAATATAGAAGATCACGGGGGATACACGAAGTCGCGGCCTGGGAAACCGGCGGCCAGCACTATTTTCCCGAAATTATTATTTTTTGAAATGGGCAAAACTTATAGTTCCGCTTACCTGGCGCAATTTTGGCCGACTTGTAAATAATTCATAAAAAAATAGTGAAAAAATAAAAATAATAGATTAAACAAAGTTATTGCTGAAGACAATACAATTTTAGAAAAGACGTGGTCGGTCGCTGGCCTAGGAAACCTCGACTTCGTGTACTCCCCGTGGTCTTCTTATTTTTTGTTGTAAAATTTGCCAAAAACCAGAGAAATTGTTTTGTGCTACTTTGCTGTGATTTTCGTAAATCCACCACTCAATACTGTATTTTAAAGCAGTTTCCCTCAAACCTCCTATAACTTGTATTGAAAATTTCTGAGTCAGAGGCTTAATAGCCCTTTACCATTAAGCCAATTCATTCAGAACTATTGTATTTTTTGTGAAACAAGCCTGGGTGCAGTTTTGCGCTGCATCCTCTGGCGACTCGTTTTCTCCTTTTTTTTTTTTTACTAATATGGACATTCTTTTATTTACACTTTTTTCCATTCCAAGCTTGACGTTGGTGGCTGAGGTGATAGCGCGCGTTCGGTTCCAGATTTCACCAAACTCCCCTATTGGCTTCAGACACACAAAAATAACCATTGGGCTACTTACACTTTCAAGCACTTGACCATGAGACGATCACATTTTGCACCTGTCAAACCCATATCTACGCCCTTTTCCTCAATCACTTAATCACCAACTCCAATCAAAAATATATTGAAAACGATCAAAGATGTTTTTTTTTCTCAGTTTCTCTCTGCGAATACTCATCCTTTTTGCTCTTCTTTTTGTGCCAGTGGCAAGAACGAGTTAACAACTGTTGTTGCTCTCTGACTCTACAATGATTTCACTCTACGTCTCTTCATCTTCCACACTCTTTTGTCTGTTCAACTAGAGAGAAGACCACTAATTCCGAACCCACATCCTCTGTGCCCTCAGTTATCCGTTTCGCATAGTTGTGTGTATGTATATGTGTTGGTGGGCGATGGGTGGTCCCGTTTCGTGTAATCGGCTTTGCTGATTAGAAACGAGCCCATGTGGTTTGTTAGGCATGTACCATAATTGGGAACAAGCCAATCAATTTATAAGTCCGTTTTTGTTATATTTGTTCTCCATAAATCCACTCGTCTTTTCTTTTTTTTTCCGCTGTCTCTTTTTGCTCTTTAACCGTTTCTTTTTTTTTGGAAGTACATAAATGGATATCACCTTGAAATTCAAAACCAAACCGTAGACACCTAAACATGGCCTAACCAAGCGACCAGTTTTCAATTTCATGTGCTCCGCGACTTTTCACGCGACAAGTCAACGTCATCTGATGTTTCATTTTTATAGAATTTTTAATACCTTTGTTTAATACCTTTGCACCGTCCTTGTTTTTTTTTGCTGCGGCGAGATTTAAAAAACACTCTTTACCACTTGTCGACTCTTTCCTTTTTCCATTTTGCTCAAGTTACCTTTCCCATTATCTTTTTACACAGCTTAAGAAAAAATAAGTCTTTAAATTTTGCTCTATTATCTTTCTTTTCCCAATCGGACACCTGTTCTCCATTATCTTCTCGTTCCTTTTCCTTTTTTTCCTTTTTTCTCGCTTGTTAACATATGTATGTCAATGACTTTTCCTTCAGACGGAATGCCATTGAGTTGTACAGCAAGGGCACTAAAATTCTCATTATTCATATTCAATTTGGTGTTTCTGGTAAGTGGGCGGCAAAAGTCTTTGAGGAAACGCAACTGTTAGGCGTTAGTGGCCTGCGCGAGATTTAGATGGATCGGTGCACATTGTTGGCCGATACACAATGATCGTCGATTCCTAATGGCTCGCCAACTGTTTCAAATTTATGATGATAGACGAAAAGTGAAACTGAGAAAAAGTGGAGCAAAGATCTAATTTTTCAGTTATGTGGACTGATATGTCTTGGAATCGGTTTATGGCTGGTGCTTGACAAGTATGCTATTGACAATTTGGCATTCGCCACCGCCAAGGTTCAAGGATACGATCAAGATGCTGGATTAAGGGATTTGGTAAGAAGTTCTAATTGGGCTATTTATAAAAATGCAGAAAATGAAAAAAAAAGGCAAAGGCAAATAGTTAAGCGAAAATTCAAAGAGTGCTCCAAAACAAAATTTTGAGAAAAAAAATAATTCATTTTTTCTCCAATAATTTTATGAACATGCCCGGCAGTCTTTCTACATTTTTTTTCCAATGTTTCACACTATCAGAGAATTTAAATTGTTTGCATTTTTATCAAAAATACAACAATAGATAGTTTCAAGTAATCTAGTTGAATTTGAATTTCAGGCCACAAAACCGACAGCAGTTCGTCAATTTGGTTATCTTCTTTTTGGCGGAGGCCTTATTGTCATTGTGGTGGCGTTTTTGGGATGTTGTGGAGCGGCGAAAGAATGGAGGCCACTGCTATGTTGTGTAAGTAAGAATAGTTTAGCTTTTCATATTTTTTGGGCGCAGAAATCTATAATGCGCTCCACCGATGACGCGGCGCATGTTGAGTTGTATAAAATAGAAGTTAGACAGTTAGACAAAACAAGAGATTGGAAAAACAAAGATAAATACACAGAACAAGAAATATGAAACATGACGCGTCCCGTCGCGTCGCATCATTGGTGGGGCGCGTTATATGTAGATTTCTGCCCTTTGAAAATTAATGATTCTCACCTTTAAAGAAGAAATAAATAAAAAAACAAGAAAACTAAACATTTTCAGTATGCATCATGCCTTATGCTGATCCTTGCTATTCAAATCGCCGCCACAATATATGCTTTTCTTCACAGTCACATGGTAAATAAAATATTCCCCTGTGATTTTAAATATATTTTTTAATTGTTTTTTGTTCAGTTTGAAAACGACTTCCGAGACATTCTTCATTCCTCATTAAAAATGTACAATGGAACAGATAACATGAAAGCGAGTACAAGTGGACACGATGGATTACTGGTGAAAACCGCATGGGACAAAATAATGATAGAGGTACTGTAGGAAATATGCAGTCAAGTTAATACGTTTTTGTGGATTTTTTTTAGAAATCCTGCTGCGGAGTTGACTCAAAACTTGGAGAGTTCAACAAATCTGGATGGTACCATCTGAACAAAGGCCGTTATCAGTTTCCACCTGCTTGTTGTCCATCTGATGAGCACGGTCGGCTTAGACCCTACTGCAACACCATTATGCGACATTCCCATGTGAGTATACTAGTCAAGCATTCCATGAAAATATGTTTGTCTCGGCTATACAAATCTATGCCGAAGAAACGGTTTTTTGGTTGGCATGGTTGCCATTTTCTCGGAAATTATAGTTTTAGTTTGAAAGCGTTTATATAATAAAAAAAAGTATTAATAACAAAGTCGTTATTGGTTAGTGTTTGCTAGGCTTGCTTTCTTTCGAAAATACAAAAGTGTGTATCAATGTTTAAGTGTTGTTTTGTGTTAAATCATAATTACTTGTCTGCCTGTTTCACTTACGTCTCGCTTTTTCTCAGGGCTGCTACTCCAAAATTGCTGAATCATTCCAAGAGGTCACATCTCACTTCAAAATAGTCTCCTGGACCGTAGTTTTATTTGCACTCATTCAAGTATGAACTCGCTTGTATTCATTCTGTTACGAACGCTTTTTGCATGTTTCAGGTGGTTGGTATTGTGGTAGGCTTCTGGCTTTGCGACTCTATCACTTCTGACGACGAATTCTAAGGTTTTAAAGATGTACCCAATGCTTTCCCGTTTACCTTTTGCTTTCAGGGCTGCATAACACCACTGTACCACGAAAATCAAATTCATTTTTCTGCAATATTTTCAATTCTAGTCTTTTTATCAGTTTTCGATGTAAGTTTGACTGACAAATCTTTCAAATTAATTGTTTTTTCTTTAGATTGCACTTTTCATTCTCAGCGTTCGGTTATTCCGTCGTATTCGCGTCGAGATGCTCTATTACTTCTAGAGACAAATCGGAGAGAGTGCCAAAAATCTCAATTATTCTTTCAATTCTTACTTTCTTCCTCAATTTATTGCCGTTTTTATCAAAATCGAAACCTGTACTTCGGGTCTCAATTCTAAAACAAAGTTTATCCAGATGATGGAGAGTGTAACTGCTAGTCTATTTTCCATCACTACATGCTTTTTTATTTTCAAAATTTGTTTTATTTCCGCATACGCTACAATCATCACTGTTCTCGGAAAGGATCATCCGTTTGTTCGCATCTACTTGTAAAAGTTCTCAAAAGTTATGGTTTTTTCATAAAGTATTGTTATGAGATTACTTTTTTCGAATTTTTTTTGAAACCAAAAAAAACGGTTTCAGCCCATCTTAAGGATTGTCTCGTATCTATTGATTATAGTATTCGTCAGAACCCATTGTCTCGTCAATTCATATCGATTGGATTCGATTTCTATCTTGTCCTAGATTTAAATAGTTCACTGCCATGATAAAACGTATATTTTGCAAAAATGAAACATTTTCAATTCAAATTGATAGTTTTCAAATACCGTAAAAACTCTAATACAACGGCATGCCCTTCTATTGTTTCATTGCATCACAACTGCCGGGTATTAAAAGCTTTGCACACCAAACTTCAGTCGTCTCATGCCTGCTTGGTTAGAAAGTGTTTTGCCAAGTTTGGTGTGAAAAACTCTAAATACCCGGCAGTTGTGATGCAATGAAATAATAGAAGGACATGCCGTTCTATTAGAGTGTTTACGGAGTCGGATATCATAAACCACAAGTAAACACGGGCAAAAAAGATTTAACATTTATTAAAAATATTGTTAATTTACAATACTGAATATTACCTCCCGAAAAATGTTGCCCATATCCAGAAACTAGCTGAAAACTTCAGTGTGAAAGTTTCAGTCTTAAAATCGGAACCCAAGTTCTTCATGACCAACCACTCGCCTCGCTCTCTCCTGTAACCTGCCTCCAGAAAAAATTGGATGTGGCATTCGTAGCCGAGCGGTGGAGCATATGTTTAAAAAAAATGAAAAAAAAAATGCAAAAATCAGTTGAAGTAAACTCTTTCTAGATTCTTTTGAAACTCTTTTTGAACCGTAGAGTTTATTAGAATATGTCTAGGAAGACTTAATTTTAACTGATTTTTGAAATTTTTTTCTTGCACGTTTTAGAATTATCTCTCTTTTTAGAATCATCTCTTAAACTCTCTCACGTGTGATTCGTCCCGGAGGGGTTGGTGGCGCGGATTTAGGGGGACGATCAGTGGTTCGAACCCCTTTGTTCACCTTTATTGGAGTGGGATTTTCCCCTTGTTTCCTATACAGGGTGGGGAATAAATATGGAGCCGTGGCTTTGCGTAAGTTTTGGAGCTTGCAGAAACACAAATCGCGTCAACCATTTTATTTTTTAACAAATTATATTGTTTTTAACTATTTTCCAACGTTTTAGCGAATAATATGGGCACTCTTCACAGATGAGAAAATATTCACCGTGGAATCCAATAAAAATGGTCAGAACGACAGGATCATTGCTGTAGACTTCCAGTCTGCCTATAAGAAAGGCAAATGCCTTAATAAAACGTGTAATTCTTCATCTATGATGGTCTTCGAAGAAATCTGCGCAGATGGCAAGACTCAACTGGTTTTCGTGAATGAGGCAGTCAAAATCAACACGGAATACTAAATTGAGAACATTTTGGAGTCCGAAGTGCTTCCTTGGTCCATTCCCACTTTAAAAATCGTGATCGAATCTTCCAGCAAGACGACGCACCTGGTCCATGTGCAAAAGCCTCTCAACAGTGGTGTGAAGCCGATTTCCCTGGTTTCCTCAATAGACTGTTTCGAGTCCGGATTTGAAACCGATGGATTTCGCAGTGTGGGGATATTCAACCCAGCAAGTCGCCACAAAGAATAACGCAAATTTAAAAGCCTTGAAAATCGTTTTGAAGAAGGCGTGGGACGATCTTGCTGTCAACACCCGCGTGCCGTCATTGACTCGTACACGAAGAGACTCTGAGCTGTCATCGCGGCTAGAGGTGGACGATTTGAAAACTGTTTATGCCACTTATTTGCTGTTGTTTAATGAACATTTTGTTAGATTTATAGAAAACAATCTCATGTTTAAACGATTATACACCGTTTTTAATGCGGCTCCATATTTATTCCCCACCCTGTATAATGGACCTATGCACGAAATAAAAAAGGCCATTTAAATGAATTAATTTGACATTTTTTTCCAATGCACGAGAGCAAAAAAAAATTCAATTAAATTGAATAAATTTGAACGCAGAAAAACGTTCGTGTCAAAATATGGCCACTGAAAAATTGCGTACGCCTTTAATAAATTGTGTTTTACGAAATCTCGACACGAACGTTTTTCTGCGTTCAAATTTATTCAATTTTATTGAATTTTCTTGCTCTCGTGCATTGAAAAAAAAGTCAAATTAATTCATTTAAATGGCCTTTTTTATTTAGTGCATAGGTCCATAATTGACATCGGCAAATCGGCTTCGAAACACTATTTCTAGTCAAAAAGCTGTCGTGTATTACGGATAAAACCTGGCTTTCACAACAATGGAACTCGGATCCATCCAACCTTGTTGGCAATCAACAATCAATTTCAACTTGTAAAAATATTAACATCATTTTTTTGTTACTTGTACAATCACTGAATTCGAGAATACAAAATATTCGTCAATTCACGCGAAAGGACACAATTTTCCATTATTTTTTCAATTATTCCTTGAATTTTTCATTTCCAGAATATTTTTACGCTACTGTAAATCTTCCAAATGACAAGCAAAATTTCTTTGACCCCAACTTACCAATCCCCCGCACCCCCACTGGTTCTGAAAACTGCATGAAAAGAATTTAAAAAAAAAATCAGTGGAAATAAACGCTTCCTAGACTCTTGCTAAACGGCGCCACTTTGAAATACAACTGTAGCGGAATAGAATTGCATGAAATGGGGCTGTAGAGCAAAAACAACTGCACGAAATTAAACTCAATAACCCACCATGTACAACGGAATACTTATTCGAGCTTTATGGGTCATCTCCATTTAAGACAGTTCTAAAAGAAATCATGAACACTCTAGTAATTTTTACAGTTCGAAGAGTCAGTGACATCTCCCTGGTTTCAGACAGAAGGGGAACAGTTCCGAGAAACATCCTTGTTAAGCAAAAGTTGCGGAGACGTCAAAAATAAAAAGGACCGAAGCACGGGATACCCAGTCTTCAAGATAAATTGAATCAAATATTTCAACCAGGCTTCTCGAAACCACATGTTTTTGGTTCTCGGTTTTTCAACAAAATAATGAAATGTAGTTCAAAAACTCAACATCCGTTGGATCTTTCTTTCTGAAAATAATCAGCTGTAGATGGAATTTTTTCCCTATCTATCTTATCAGCCAAAAATTGAAAGTTTAAAATGTGTCACGATTTGAATCTATATGACCCCTCACACCCCTTATCGCTTAATTCACAAACAACCCCGTAAATCTTATCCTCGAGTTTGCAACATGTCATAAACTGAGAGAGCAAAATTTTATGGTTTTAATGTTTGGTCTAGGAGATCTACATATTTACAAGCACAGATAAAACATTTAAGGAAGAGAAGATCTAGCCACAAGAAGAAGTTTCACATTGTCATCTCCGTGCCAGTAGTTTCCTTTGCTGTCTGATTGAACATTTCCAAAGAACGGAGAGGGAGTATTGGCAACTGGGGCTGGAGCCTGAACCTGCTGAGCCTGTTGCATACGCTGTTGGTTGTACCACCTGAAACAATATTTTTATGAAATATGTCCGCATATCTGTTTTTGGTTCACTTACCAGTTATAATACTGCTGACGGTATGCAGCCAATTGCTGAGGAGTCCATTGTTGAGCACTGATCAAGGCGAATAGAACGCAGAAGACGGACAAAACTTTGAGAGTGTTCATGGTTGACTTGAAGTGGTTTCTAATGTTAGTAACTCAAGGATATCCTTTTTATAGTTTCGGTTTTAGACATGTTCGTCACAGAATAGACGATCAGAGGCGGCGTCAGCAACGATGAAGTTGTGATATGTAGTCGGAAATGATAAGGTTACAAAGTTCAACAAAATACACACTAGAACTGTAGCGATCTGGCTATTAACAGCACTCGGTCCTCAAAATCAGCTCAAAGCATGAGTTAGTATGTGTGATTTTGAGTGCTCCAAGTGTCCCTGTAATTGGCGTAATGTCTTTTAATTGTTTATCTTTCTGTTCAAATGCCAGTTGATTCGAAACTGATGCACCAAACTCGGCGATACATTTTCTAACCAAAGAATTACAAAACGGCCGAAGTTAGGCGCGTCAGAGTCTAATTACCCAGCATTTAAAAAGTAAAATGTATAATATAAAAAAATCAGTTTTTCCGTTTTAAAGAAAAATGAAAATTTATTATCCAAAAAATAAAATTAAATTCTCAAATTTGCGTAAAGTTATTTTGAGAAAAGTTATACTTTTATGTTATGGGCACATTTTCGACTTCCTGTTTTATATTTGACACACATAAATCACAAGAATTTTGTGAAAAAGTGCTTTTGAGATCCATCCATACATCCTTCAAAAACTTTATTTTTGATCTCATGACTATTTAACTATAACATCTACCAACTTTACAAGGGAAAATGACTGTTTGAACCCAAAAAATGCACTTCCAACTTTACGACGTAATTTTCGACATTTGTACCAACAATGTTTGACCTCAAAATTGCATTATCTTCTCAAAAATGTGATCTCTAATTCTCGAAATTTCTGAAACTTTCGACCTCTAGAATCAAGTCAACATTCTGCAAGTTTGATACTTATCTGATCTGCAATGACCAAAAAAGTACTTTTATGTTTTATTTCGTCCCACAACGTTTTCACAACGGGAATCTCTATCAATGACCGGTGAGACACTGGTCATCACTGCGCCATTGCCTTAACCGTTTTCAAACGGGTTTTACCATATCCGACACAAAGATGAACATCCGATCAGCATCTGGCACTAACAAGCACACTCTGTTTTTTTCTTATTAGCCAAAGGGACCATAGTGAATCACCGGAAATTATTTAATCGGAAAATGAGTAGATCGCCAAAAACGACCATTAATTTCAACCAGCTGATTTTTATGGGCCTTATCAAGTGAGAAACACGTTTTGAAAGTGCACACATGTCTGTTTAAAAGGAGATGGTACTGAAGGTGAAGTATTCGAAAATGCAATACCTCACTCTTTTCGTTGTATTCCTTCTCATCGCGGTTGCGGCAGCTCAGTGGGACAACAGCTTCTGGTGAGTACTTTTTTGAATAATTTTTGAAAAGTTTAATTAAATTATTTTTCCAGGTGGTTCAATCAACAGCCAGCTCAGCAAGAGTCAAACAATAATTGGTTCGGTAGTTCCGGTCATCAAAGTGACGACAAAGGAAATATGTGGCACGGAAATGATAATGCAAAACTGATGTTGGTAGCCAAATCTTCATGGCCTTAAATTTCGGCTTTACTTATTGCAAGAATTCCACGTGTCTATACTTAATCTCTTCGTCGCTTTCCTCATGTTTTTGAATCCGCATGCGAACCATACAATAAAGATCTGTTAAAGTTTTTTTTTTCATGTTTCAAGATTTTTTAAAGCCGTGTTAATTGCGGAATAGAACTGTAACAATATAGGAACTGTTCGGAATAAAATTTCCTTGAATGGAGCTGTACGGACACAGAACAGCTCGAAAACGAATGTCGTTGTTAATGGGTTAATGGTGGGTTATTGAGTTCGATTTCGCGTAGTTATTTTTCCGTACAACTTCCTTTTACGCAGTTCTATTCCGAAAAAATTCTTTGTCGTTACAGTTCTATTCCACAATACAACCTTAAACCCATTTTGAAATCCATATTTTCAAACTGCTGGTATCCAGCTCATATAGATTTGTTGACAGCAACACGAGCCAACTCCAAAATAGGTACATTAATTTTCAGCACCCCATTGCATTACCAAAGTGCGATGTCATTTAAATAAGAGATGTGGTGAAAATTGGGCATTGTTCGATCGGGAAGTGCAGTGCAATAGTTTTGGTAGTTCATAGAGTTGGGTGCCAAGGACAAAAGGTTAAAATTTCCTCTCACTCGTAAAAATCTATTTTTGGATTTTGTTATGTTGTGCTCAGCGGTTATAATTAATTCACCAAAGCTGCAAAAATCATGATTTTATAAATTTAGTCAGTCTAAACTTTTCATTCTCTCCATCAAACATTGGCTCCAATTTACTCATTTGCAAAATTGTGCTCAGTTTCGATTTTTCTTATATCTAGTTGTGTTTCTTTCCTTTTGCTTTTTCGCTTCCATAACTTTTTGGGGTGTCTCAAACCAACAAAAATTTTTGGAATATTCTGACGGGGTTCTGAAAGTGAAGAATTTGATTTCAAATGGAAAAAAACACTCATCATTTTGTTTCCGTAGAAACACATTTTTTTTTGCAAAAATTGCAGTAATTTGAAAAATTCATGATAGTAGGCAAGAATTTTTTCGTTATTCGAAAACTGTGAACTCAGAAAATTTCAAGAAGCTTTTTTTCCAGTCCCAGTGAATAACCGGAAATGTTTCGTAATTTGTGACTTTTTGAACAAATCCGGAATTCCGATTAAAAAAAAAACGAATTTTTGCCAATTTCGACTCAGTGTCGGAATTAAAATGGAGAGGACAATGTTTTGAAAGGTTGTTTTTGCCACGAGTGTAAAATTGCACATCAGGCTTGCTCCTATACCAAATAATCCAGATCGAGATGTTTGCGTGTGTATGCTTCCGAATTTTTTTTCCTACACACCATTATGCTCTTCAAGAACATACTTATTTCAATACACATTTTCAACATACCGTACACTCACACCTTTCATATTTTCGCGATTGCACTCGTGTCCGCACAACTGCCAGGTGTCCTTTACCTTTCCTCATCACCTAATGCAAATTTCCCTTTTACTCCATACTCCGCCCCCTTACGCGCGTGAGCACATGTGCCACTGTGCACAGTCGGGAGGCTCAAAATTTGATTAGCAGCACACACTAGCTGGAGTCATTCATGTTTTTTTCAAAGTGCAAAAAAATTAGCCAGTAGTGAATGACTCCAATAGTGCAACGCATTGCTTTTATAATTTTTGGTTTAATTAAAATTGCAATATCATGTTTTCCTATTGAATGCAGGAAAACTTTTTTTTAGAAATGAATAAACTTTTTTTTTGAATGTTTCTCGTCTGCAGGAAAAAAGTTAGTGAGTCATTCCCTCAAATGGACCGCTTTTGATTACGAATTTTCAATGATATTTGTTTTCATAATCGTTCTAAATTTTAAAATTTTCCTAATTTGTGCTGTTTTATTGTTTTTTTCTTTGTGGTGTTTGCGGGCTCCTATTACTTTTGTCTCATTATGAGATGGTGATAGCTGTGGCCTAAGTAATGCAAACTCCTCCACGAATATGTCTAGCATGATCGGAGACAACTGAAATGAGTGTGACCAAAACAATTAAAAAATCGTTATTAAAAAAATAATATCGATTTTTTGGTTTAGAACTGCTACGAAGTAGAACAGTTTGGTTTAAAACTCAATTTTCCTGAACCTGTTATTTATTTCCTGTCTTTCTAGTCACATTTGAAATGATTGGAAAGACGGGAAATAAACAAAAGGCTCAGGAAAATTGAGTTATATTCTAAACCGCACACAGTTCTAAAAGCGCCCTTTTTGTGGTTTTGGCTAAAAAGATTCTGAATGAATTACGGTCACACTCATTTCAGTTGTGCCCCGTCGTGCTGAACTTAACCGTGGAAGAGGTTTCATTTTTTAAACCACAGATCTCACCGGCGACTTTAAAATTGAAATATTCATGTGAAAAAACTTCAGTTGACCACGCATGTCCGCAAACACCAAGCGTGAAGAGAATTAACTTCAAAACTTTTTTTACAGGTTCGCTCTTATTTGGAACATTGAAAACTTGAAAAATGTCCTTCGGAATATTCATCAAAAAAGAAAAAGACTTTGCCCAGACTGAGGAAATGCTCACCCAGTACCGTAACCTTTTGAAAATGATGAAGAGAATCATATCCGACTGCGTGAGTTTACCAAGTAGCAATACTCTAAAGCTCAATAATACGTCTTTTCAGGTCGCTCTGCGTATGCTCACCAATGAGACTATCTACAGAGTGGGAGAAAAAACTGTCAAGGAGTGCAGAAAGAGTCTCAAGAAAGTTGTCGCGCACGGAGTCTGCACTTACAACGCGGTTAGTTTAGCCTACTAGTTAATTCTCGGCGGCATTCGCCGGTGCAGTTGCCAAAATACTAAAGTGCGTTTAGTATGATCCCCTTAAAACTTTTCAAATCCGCACCTAACTTCGGCTGTCTCATGCCACCTCAAGTTTGGTGCCAATTGGTCTAGTAAAAGTTGAGAAAACGCTGGTGACACATCAGCGTTTAATAATAGTAAAGCTACCATAAGTTGTTTTACTCTTTGATTTAGGGAAGCCGAGTTCACAGAGACATTCAGTCTTACAACCAGATGAAGCCAGTGTTCGAGAACATGACCGTTATGATTTCAATCAAAATGCACGCCTCGAAAGCTGAGGACAAAATTGACGAATGGCTCCAACGCACTCCGACACCGACAATGCGCCAAAATCCGAAACCGGTGCTCCACAGAGTCGGCGATAACGAGTGGGAAATTCATATTTAAAGTTTTTCTTTTCTTGTTTTTTTCTGTCCGATACTTTTTTGTTGTTTTTGTAACTTGTGTTTTCCTGTATTTATCTATTAGCGCAGTAGTATTTTTCTATTAAAGTTGAAATAAAGAAAAAGACGTACAAATTTTTCATAATTTATAACCTGATGGAAAATGTGAGAAAGTAAAACTGGGCTTGAAAAAACTGGCAAAATATAATATCAATAAAATCAACAAACTATGAAAAACAAAAAAGAATGCACAAGACAACCCGGGAACGTCCGAAAATCACCAGTCCTGCTCATATACGATGCGTGGTATGTCAATCGGGTCACTGATTTTCCGTTCGCTGATTGGTCGGCGAATTATCTAAAAAATAACTTTGATTAAAAATATAACATCTCTTTGTTTTATTTCCCGTAAAATCTGTATTAGAACGGCACCTGCACCTATAATAAAACGACCGCCCTGACACTTTTTCGAAAAAATACAAAAACACCCTCCACGGCGCCCCTAAAGGGCAGTTATGTTAAATTTTTGATTTTTTCGAGGTTTTAAGGAGAATGAATTTCAAATTTGTTTTTATACGTGACAAATTACTGTATTTCACTTGCATTCCGATATGACTTAAAAGTAGGCGATTCGGAGAGAAGAAATAAATGAGCGGAAGGATGTGTTTGTCATGAAAACGATATGGAGTTTTACGAAGCTCTCATGCGCTGAACCAAAGTTTCTCTAAAGTCAATAGGTCAACTCCACAAGACGATCAGGTTGTGCGTCATGGTAGACGTATTTAAATGCTGCCCATTTACCTTTCTACCAAGCAAAACACAGAGGGCGGAAATAAGAAAGATCTGGGAAAGGAATTTGGAAATGTTTTTTGTATTGACTTTGATCGCACAAAGCTGCTGTCCGAGCATATGACCGGACTATTTAGAGTTTTTGAAATTGGCACAATAATTAAAGGAGAAAACGGCCAACACATTTAATTATTTAAGGAAGAAGTTGAACATACAGACGATCTCGAGAGGGCAAGTAGATACTACAGTGTATCAACTTTTTGTATCTTTGTTGCCATTTTATTTGCATTTTTAAATTGTTTTGATTTTTTCAAGAAGTACAATTAGAATGACACCCGTAATAAAATGACATCCCGGGCACCTTCCAAAAAATAGAACGGCATGCCGTTCTAATTCAGGTTTTACGATATTTGCGTTTGAAAATCGATATTTTTCAGGCTACTACAAGGATACGAATTATTCTATAAAGTTTTAAATTGAACTTCTTTAACTTTCAATGAAATAGTTAAACAATCATGAAAATTATGAAAGTGGAAAGCGCACCATCCAGAATGTGGTCATCTCAATTTCCTCTGGTGGCGGCGGATTTTTTCGAACGTGTTTTTCCTTGCGGTACTCCTCGATCATCTTTTTAACTTTTGAATATCTGTGACGAATATCCTCAACAATGTTACAGTCTTTTGATAATGTTTCTTCCACCATTTTTCCTTGAAACTGAAAAGTAAATTTGAATTTAGGACTTCGAAAAAGGCAATTGTATGTGTTCACGAACGATTGGGACCTACGCCGCACAAGTTTTACGCAGTTATTCACTGGGGAACAGTGAAATCGGAGCCTAGTAAGTCCCACTAGTTCGTGAATACATAATAGTAAAATAGTGATTAGGGTGGCCTACAGAACTGAATGCGCGTGAAGCTGAAAAAAGATTCAGTCAAGGGGAAAATAAAAAAGGTGGCGATTAGGATTATAAGCCACCTAGGCGAATGAAATGCGCATTAAAATTCAATTTTTAAAAGAGGGAGCTCTAATCCAGGTGTAGTTAATTTTAGGAACTATCGGATATAAAATTTGACGAGCATGTGCCTCCTTCTAGCAAAAAAGGTGAATCGTAACAAAACAAATACCTTCAAACATTGTTAGTAATAAAAAAAAGAATGACAATGGGTCATGAACAATTACTAGGATCCCACGAGTCGGTAAATGCCAGAGAGCCATGCGTAGTGTTCTAATACATCGTAAATACAAAAATGAGTGTTGCACTTCTAATGATATTTGATAATATTCGAGTAGAGGCGACTCCAACACACACGTGCTTATTAATTTGTGCAGACCGATAATTTGCACGAAGGCTCCAGACAATGTTTATCCCCAAAGTTTTACGTGCGCAGACAGCGGGCTGTTAATTATCGAAACGTAGGTCGTGTCATATGTCTGGAGCTTTAAAACTGACTATGAGACAAAATGTTTTACGAGTTGGTGGGGGGTAATTTTTGTGCAGTTTGTCTTTCATTATTCAAACTTATGAAATATTTTGTGCAGTAACATTTTTCTTTTACCGCCGTTTTTTTTTAATACTTTACTGTGAAAAAAACGCAAGTCAATCTTAAAATTTTTTTATTTACGCATTGGATTGCAATAGAATATTGATCCTTTATCGAACCGAAACTATAGTTTTACCTGTGGATAGACCACGCAAAAATTGTTACATAAAAAATACATTTTAGCCAGGACAATAAGCAAAAACGATTTCGAATGCTGGAAAACTTGTAAATTACGGCATTTTAAATTACAGATTTCGGCCAAAGTAATAGCTTGCATGTATTTAGGAAAAAATGCCGCATCAAACCGAGAAAAAGAAAACGAGATAATGTTCGCTGACTTGCTAGAAGATCCATATTGCAATAATTTAGATTGTTTTGATTGTGCTCCAGAATCCACTAAATTCAGATGATTTATTCCTTCAGTGCATTTTCCACCAAAATCCTTCATTTGATTTTTTGGAATCTTTGAACACATTTTGAGATGATTAAATAATTTTTAAGAATTTGGTATCACAAACACTTGCAGAAGTTCTGAGGCCGTATTCATGAACATTTACCGTACGGTAAATGAGAGAGAAAATGGGGTGCATAATCAAAAATAGTAATTACTTTGTTCCTGAAACCGTTCACGGATCGTTTTTGTTGCCATGAACCTCGTAAACATTCTAAAAATGTTAATTTTCTTCCCGGAAAACCATTTACCGCAAGGTAAATTTTTATGAATACTGCCTCTGAACCAGGCTTGGTCGGAAAAAAAACTTTTGGAAAATCGGTGGCTTTTTCTCCGTCTTTTTGAAATGAAACAGTGTTTCAAGCAGAACATTTTCTTTAAATGCCATCACAAAACGTTTTTGAAAAAATGAAACTTCGCTCAAGACCCACGTTCAGTCAAAAAAGACACATTTTCCGAATTTTCTTTTCGAAAAATGTTTTCCGACGGAAACATTTCTGAAATTGGTGGGAACGTTCAAGGACTCACTAAAATTTTGAAAGCGACTGAGAAAAAGGAAAATATTCAATTTTCCTAATGGACCTATTCAAAGTACTGTAGAAAAACGGAAAAAATGACAAACAACTGGGAGAAAACTCGGAAAATGCTCCAATTGGTCTGAATTTTTTGGGAGAAACTGTCAAAAAATGCTTCCGGGTTTGCTCAGAAATTTTTGGACCGAAATATCGATTTTAAAAAATATTGATTTTTTTCTGAAATTGTTTAAAATCGATATTTCGGTCCAAATTTTTCTGAGAAAGTCCGGAAGCATTTTTTACAGGTTCTTACAAAATTTCAGACCAATTGGAGCATTTTCCGAGTTTTCTCCCAGTTGTTTGTCATTTTTTCCGTTTTTCTACAGTACTTTGAATAGGTCCATAACAAAAAATGTCTGATTTTTCGAAAAGCATTTTCGGAAAAAAAAATCGGGTTCTCGATTTTCCGAAAATTTTTTCCTACCAAGTCTGCTCTGAACTATCTGATTTATTTTCTTGAATCGATATCCCGAAAGGTATCAATTTTAGAAAAGGAGGAAAACATTTATTAGTTTAGAACTATGACTCATTGTCGATAAAATCTTCGTTTGAGTCAAACTGGTCTCTTTTCACACCCAAATAGTCGTTCCTATCAAGGTACAGACATACTTCAACACATTACAACAACGAACAAACAAGGATTAAAACAAAAACAAAAATTACAAAGTCGATACGCTCTTCAAGTACCGAATGTACTGCGGATCACGGTTTTCTGCGTAAGCGGACGACTGGTGGTGTGCCGTTCAGAGCCAGACGTTATTTAAGTTTGTTTTATTAATTTTCTATTCTTGTTGATTTTTTGTAATGAAATAAAATAAATGTGCCTTACTTGCTTAAAAACTAACAAAAATTGAAGTTATTGGTAACATTTCTAAAAATATATTGTTTGCAAAAAAGAATATCAAATACAAATAAGCATGTTACGCATCTAATCCTGTAGAAGAAAAAAGCACAAAAGTTCAAAAAACTGAAATCAAACAGAAACAAAATTCTTGTGAAAGTGCGACCAAAAGATTACTGATTTTAAGTGTTTCATAATCACGAAATATCAAATAACTAGAGCCGGAACTCAATTAAATCACTTACTGACATATTAATCAAATTATTTTATCAAGTATAAAGATACTTTTTACTAAATTAGTTTTCAAACCAAAAAAAAAGAATCAAAAGTGCGATGTACTTTGGAAAAATTAAACAAAAACCGGAAGAATATATTAGCTGTTATGCAAATTTAGTTTTTAAAACACGTATCAAAGTATATATGATTTTATGGATTTTTCAAGTGTTCTGATTTCGTTTAATACCAAAACTTTTGTGAAATAGAACAGAAAAATGTACAGTATTTACTTTTTCAGTATTTACTTTTTTTTTCCAAAATTTTTTAATGCTGGCCTAATAGAGGCTGACAGGAAACTAGAAGTGCCAGGCAATTAGAGTAATGCGGTATATTTAATTTCATTAAAACTGTTACTTCAGGATAAGATAATTATCACAACCCCATGCGGGAGGTCTTTTTAAGGGTGTTGATAGCGCAGTCGGTATTGGTGGCTACTGCCGTTCGAAAGGCCACATGTTCGAGTCCGCCCTCGCCCCCGGGTTCCCCCAGCTTCTAACTGGGTAGTGAAGAAATCTCCGAAGATTGCTCGGTCATTTCTCTAGCCAGGAATCGACTTAAATATTGCCAGGCTCAGAACGGTGCACTTCCAGTCGTCCGAAGACGCAGAACATCGTGATCCGCAGTACATTCGCTAATTGAAGAACTGATCGACTGTAATATTTGTTGTAATCATATTTTGCGCTTAAAATGACTATCCACATGGAGTTATGAAAATTATCTTATCCTGAATTACCTTTTTAATGAGTTTTCCTAAAACTAAATATACTGTATTTACTTTAATTGTCTGGTTTTTCTCCTGACAGCTTCTAATAGGCCAGCATCAAAAGGTAATTTGAAAAAGTGAATACATTACTTAATTTTGAAGAAAAACGGCAACATTAAACAACAAAACGAAAAAGAAACAACGTAGAAGAAAGAAAATAAAAATGTAAGCGACCAAAAATGAAAAGGTGTTCTTTCTCGGCATACAGAACAGTGATGAATAATTTTATATTCTTGTGAATAATCTTTTCCACCGATTTTCATTGTTTAATCATGTTGATTGTGAATCAAATCATAAAAATGTCTCGAATGTTTTGCTCTGAATAATCAAGCAAATACAAATTAGACTTTACACTTACCTAAACGAAGCTAAAAGTGTAAGTTGCACTTTTCACTTTTTCACTAGACAAAACAAAAACCATAGAAAAATAAAAGTTAAAAAATGGTAAATTTTTGAATTTCTTTCGACCCTTTTCGAGTAAAAAAGTACAATTGTTCTTGAATTCCATGCATATCTGTTGCTTGTAGACAAAAAAGAAAGGATGAAAAATCAAGAACAATAACGAAAGTGTGTGCGGGTTTTGTGACGGTTTTGTGAAACTCCAACATCCAACATGGCAAACTCACCGACGGCCCTGCGGAAGTTTTGAAGACATGTTATATTTTGACATTGTTTTTCAAAATTTCAGACCAATCGGAGAACTCTCCAGGATTTCTCCCAGTTGAGGTTTAAGTGCGTGCCTTGTTGCGCCTCGCTCGGGCATTTTCGAAGAAGAAGAAGGTACTTGTTGCAGTAAAAATGTATATTTTTGATTTCAATGAAATTTCACGTGGAGCTTCCCTTTGAAAATAGTGCGCATCGATTTTGGTCGCATTTTGAACGAACTGATTAGAAATTGTGGCAGTGACCGGACGTCAACTTCTCCGCCTGTCATTCAATGTTTGGTTGTCTCTGAAGCGTTTCAAAGTTCTGTTGATAAAAATAAAAATAGCTTTATCTTTGTGATTTGGTAAGTGTCATAAATTACATAAAGTAGCGGCTCCATATTTATTCACAACCCTGTATTACATTTGAAAGGCAACAAGTTTTTTACAATTTTCAAAAACTAAAACAAATTTAGAGTTGTGTGAAAGTTGGCGAAAATTCAGAAGATTGAGGCCTAGAAGATGTTGAAGCCACGCTGCGCACTCCGTTCGCAAACAAGAAACCAAATGTATCATTTACCGGCGGAAGCCGCAACAACGAAATTTTATGTTGAAGAGAGTTCAGGGTGACATCGAGGAATGTGCGAAGAGCTGAATTTGTTCTTTTCAGCTTAAAAAAAACCTACAATTAGAAAAAACTAACATGGCCCTGCAGTGTATCTAGTGGATAATTGAGACTGCGTGAAGCGAGTGCGAATATTCTCCAAAATACTTATATCCTGATTGAGTTGAACAAAACAGTGATCATCAGTTTCACCAGGATGGATCATTTTACTCGGAAACTGAAAAACATAGACAGTTTGTTTCCAACTAAATTAAATGGCACCAACCAATATGAACCAGTTGTCATCGTTTCGAACTAGATCGTGAAAAACTCTTTGTGGACTGTAGAATTTCGGAATGTGACGGAAAAAGTCGACACTGAAAATAATCGTTTATAACTTTGTTCTCATCTATCTTCAAATACAAGAAAACTTTCATGAATTTGTCATAGATTTCTATGAAGTACATGCTATAGTTGGGTTGCTCGATCAATATCCCTACCATGAACATTCGCAAGTTGACTGTCGAATGCATCTGTAAATTTGACAAGTTTTAAAAGTTATCTAATACCTAACTTGTTCATTACCTACCATGTTCATAACCTACAAATATCAAAAGTGTTCTTCATCTGCCCTCTCAATTATTTGCTTTGCTTGCTGAGTTACTCACTAATAGTAAGTAAGTTCATTATTCATGAAGTGTGAGCTCGAATCACGTAAGTGAGTGACAGGGTAGATAAAGAACTTTTTGAATTTTGATAGGTAATTTACACGACAGGTAGTCCTCAAGCTAAGTAATTGATAAATGTTAGGTACTGAAAAAACAGATAACGCTAATTTGCCTGAAAAAGAAATTGTAAAGTGGCAATTAACTACGTAATTTAGTGTTAAAAAACAATAACATTGAAAATATGCGATCTAAATGGTAACTTTTTGGGAGAAATACTGCTCTGATTGTTGATCGCTTACAAAGATGAAATTTGAGAAGGTTGTAAATTTTCCTGTACTCCCCGAAAAATAGGCCATCTGGTGGGCTCTGTATAAACAGAACTGTGATACTTAAGTTTGTCAGTTTTCAATTGCAGATGATCTTCAGAAAGGAAAAATTGAATACTAAAAAGTTTAAAGAGCAAGAAAGATCCGCTCGTTTATTTATTTGACCATACACCGTCAAGGGAATGGGATAATAATAAAACGTAAAAAATAATACTACAGACTGACGGAAATGAACACAAATTACCTAAGGGATCGGTAGTAGTTCTAATGGTCAAATGAGCGAGGGAGTGCTCCGCTAATTATTTCAGTAATAACACGCTTGTTATTATTGTAACAAAAATGTTCCAGCGTGCCAGGTACGAAGGATAAATATTTTCCGTTTAGAAATAAAATGAAGCTAAATATCCGGGTGAACGCGATAGTTTTCGGAAGGAGACAACGTAACATTTATTAGATTTCTGAAATATAATTTCATGTGAAATGCCAATTATTTGTATGTTCGACCCTTTTGTTCAATGAAAATTCGATAAAAAGCCGTTTAGTAATGAACATTATTTTAATAGGTTAACGCAAGATAGAAAAGAAACGCTTTTTTTTTAGTTTTAGTACAAAATGCGAGCAAACAATTGTATTTCTTTTGCTGGCGCGCAACTTGCAGCAACGAGATATACTCAGCGAATGCATCATCAGCCTCGCTCTACGGCACTTTTCAATTTTCAACAGTGTAGTGCACCTTTTTTGAAGCGAAAAATCAAATTTTAACTGCAATTCGTCGTGGATACATCATTTTCTGTTGAAAATAAGTATAAACACTAGAATTCGAGTTAATCTTGCAAGTGCAACACCGTTTTACAGGAGTTTTGCAGTAGAGCGAGGTTGATGATGTATTCGCCGACTATATGTTTAATTTTGTTACTTTTTAGTAGCTCAAAACTTTTAAAATAATCTAAAATCTAAACTTAACAAGCCTGGCTGCATCAAAAGCTACTTTTGATTTCCTTTCATTTTTAAAATGTTTTTATTCTTCATTTGAAATATAACTTTTCAATGCAATTTCCGCGTGTGCCCTGTGGCGCAGTCGGGTAAACGCTTGCCCGGCAAGCAACAGATGCGAGTTCGAGTTTTTGTGTTGGTCTCGGGCGCTCGGTTTGCTTCTGCCATGCAGTTTGGAAACAGACACACCAAGAAACTCAGTTACAGACCCAAACGGAATTTTATATATAAGGATGATATTGACCGCAATAGTAATATTTGCCAGAACAAAAATTTAAGCAAAGGCTTTTGTTTGTCCCAGGTTTCAAGACTCCCGAAACGGCGGATAAACAGGTTTTTGTGAGTATAATCATTTTTGAGAGGGGGTTTAACAAGTCTAGTTTTTATCCAGACTCGAATTCCAAACGTTCATTTTTTTCTAAAACCTTTCACTTGTTTTCCGACATTAAGTGCATTGATGGTTTGAAAGTTTACTGCATGCTAAAGTTTAAATTGAAACGAGAACACACTCAATTCAGTGGATCTTTTTATAAGTGCAAACATGACTTTGAGATAGTTCAATTGTTCAGGAAAATCCCTCACAACGATGTATTTATTGTGGATCAACGTCATGTCAATCGAGGCGCATAGCGCATTTTGCGATTAAGTTGATGTGAGACGTAAAAAAATGAAAAAAATAAGAAGGAGAAAAAAACGCGGATGAATTTTATGCAATTTTTTTATTCGAACCTGAGGCCGTTTGAATACTGGTAAACCGTTTACAGGTATAGTCGGCGAGTACATCATCAACCTCGCTCTACTGCAAATTTCCTGTAAAACCGTGACGAACTTGCAAGATTAGCTCGAATTTTCGTTGTTTTCTTTTTTCCACGGAAAATGACGTAGCCACGACGATTTGCATTTGAAACTTGATTTTTCGCTTCAAAAAATGGGGTTGAAAATTAAGAAGTGCCGTAGAGCGAGGTTGATGATGCATTCGCCGAGCATATATGAAATTAGAGTGCTATTGCGGAATAGAAGTGTTATGGTATAGGGGCTATTTGGTATAGAACTGCCGAAAGTTGAGCTTTACTAGCCCAGAAGTCGTTTTTTTCGTACAGCTCAATTTCAGGCAGTTCTATGTTCTTCCACATTAGCTCCGAAATTATTAAAAAAATATATTTTTGCATAATGGGAGTGTGAGACGTAAAGAAACACATACCGGCAAACAGTTTACCTGTCGTTAATTACCTGGAAATTTCGGAAGATCAAATTCTTCTATAATTTTTGTCATTTTCCTATTTTCGACTATCGATGAACGTTTAATTCATCACACGGTGTCCAGGATTTGAAAAGTGGGCGGAGCCGAGCAAACGCGACCCACTGGATTTTTTCGCGCGCAATTCAAATTTTGACGCATTTTTTATGTTTTTTTGGGGAAAAAAGCATAAATTCTTAATTTTTTTTCCCACATGTGCTCCAACGGAATTATAGCTGAGATCTTTAGAAGTTTTTTAAGCCTAAGAACGTCGAATTTGGTTCAGCCACCATTTCGAAAAATTCGTTTCGAGTTTTTTGGTGTTTTTGCAGGATAAATCTTTACGAAAATCGAAGTTTGGGCCATTTTTATTTATTTATTTTATTTATTTATTTTATTTATTTATTTTATTACGACTTTAAAGTGCGTGAAATAGAAAGAAAATCATGGTATAGTAAAATGAATAAAAAGAAGGATCGAATTTCCATGTGATTGTGCCGGAGTAGTTATACATGTAATGCTAGAAATAATAAGATGATTAATTGGGCAATGAAATTAATAGATACGTATGGGGTTGATGTGGGTAATTGTGGAATAACATAAGGTAGGTTATTTCTGCATAAGTCTAGTCAGCGTGCGATTAGTGAAAAATTTACGCCGTAGTTTGGTTTTGCATTTGCTCCACGTGAATTTAGTTTTTGCGCGCGTTCTATTTTTGTATGTGACAGTGAAAGAGTCTGAGGTGTTGATATCTACTTTGTCTGCTAGCATTTTCGAAACAAATTTTTTGTCTATCCATTTTCTCCTGCATTCTAACGATGCTAGGTTGTACAGTTCGTTTCTCTGAGCCGCGGATTTATAATCTTTATCATCTGGTCTGAGGTACCGTCCCTTCTGTCTACAGTAGAGGCGTCTTGTGAACGCGTTTTGGACCGATTCTATGGCTTTGGAGTCACCTTGTTTTAAAGGGCTAGTGACTGTTGTTCCGTATTCTACTAATGGTCTTATGAATATTTTATACAAGAGTGTCATGAGTCTGCTGTTATTACTACTATACTGGTAAAATATTTGCGACATGATATATTTAGCTTTGTTTATAGATGATTGCCAGTGCTTAGTAAAGTCGAGTTTGGTGGACACTAGAAAGCCAAGATCTCTTGTTACGTTTTCTCTTCTGATGGGTTTATTATTTATTTTGTAGTCTAAAAAACGAGGATTATTACCAATTGTTAAACAAACTGTTTTGTCGTCATTTAATGATAGTTTGGCTAGAGATGACCATTGCAGGACTGAGTCTATTCCCGATTGTAAGAGTTTGTTATCACTAGTTTTTCCTATTATGGTGTAAAGTTTTAGGTCATCCGCGAATTGTTTGCATTTTACTCCGGGGGGTAAAACAGTGGGAATATCATTAACGTAAATTCCGAACAAGACAGGAGATAACACGGAACCTTGTGGTACTCCGCATAGAGCTATTCTAGGTGATGACATTTTATTGTGAACTCGCACCCGGAATGATCTATTGTCTAGAAACTTACTAACCCATGTTATTAAATTTGCGTTCAGTTTTATATCTATCAATTTTTGCAATAGTATGTCATGTGGTATGCTGTCAAACGCTTTGGCATAGTCCAAATATATCAGATCTACCTGCGCTCCGTTATCTACTGCCTGCGTCCATTCGTTTGTTGCCTCAAGCATGCAAGTTACTGTAGATCGTTTTGGTCTGGACCCGTGTTGCTCTTTATTCCAGAAAATATTGTCATTTAGGTACGGGAGAAGTTTCGATAAGAGACAGCGTTCGTAGATTCTACACAGCTGAGATGTCAAGCTAATAGGCCTAAAGTTGTTTGGCGTTTTTGGATGAGGAATTTTTTCTAATGGTATTACTATTGAGTCTCTAAAACTATTCGGTATTTCTCCTCTCATCATTGACAGATTGAATATTTGGGCTAAGGGGCTCGCGACGGAATGAGCTATTAATTTTATAAATTTGAACGGAACATTGTCTGAGGTTAAAGAGCAAGAGTTCTTTCCTTTTAAGATCATTTTTAAGAGTTCATCATCTCTTATCCATGGAATGGGCTGCGATGATTCGTAGTTGTCGGGTAATTTAAAAGGATTTTGTGATTTGTTTCTGTATTGAGCTTCAAAATGATCTGCTAGTAGCTCGGCTTTATCTACATCCGACGTAATTGTGATGCCTGGGGAAGGAGACAGGCTGGCTATTCCGCCCGTTTTAGGTTTTAGTGCGTGTTTTGTGATTGACGAAAATCTACTGTGTCCTTTACTTTTTAGAATAAGTAGTTCTGCATTTCTCCGAAATTTTTGAAGTTTTTTGCGAAATTTTTTGGCAAGTTTGACATAGTCGAAAAAGTCGGCTTCCCTTCTTGTGACGTTGGCTTTTCTATAATGCCATTCAACTAGCTTTTGAAACGATTGAAGGTAATTCGGGAGAGCTCCTGTTTTTGCGTCTGTTTTTGCGTTTTTGCGTCCTGTTTTTGCGTCTCTTTGCGTCTATTTATGATATTAAAAGATACAATACATACATTTTACAAAGAAAAACAGGTTTTACTGAAAGAAAAATTATAAAATCAATAAAAAAAATGCGAGAGTCGAAAAATGCGCAAGCACCGAAAGTGGGCTTTGCAAGTTTGGTGGCGCATTAGCAAATTAGGCTCCGCCCACATTTCAAATCCTGGACACCGTGCATCATTAACTTCTTGGAATAGTTTTGCAAACGTGACAAAAAATCGAAATCTGAACGATAAAGCTCACTTATAATAACGCACAGCTGAGTACGGATTGCGTTCCAACAAAGATGCGCCTCTATTAGGAGGTGCGCTTCAATCAGAGGGTTCGCCTCTATTTTTCAAAATGCACCTCGAGGAGCGCCTCTATTAGAGGGGCGCTTAAATTACAGGGGCGCTTCTATTACAGTTTTTACTTTATGTGATGTTACATTTTATTTATTTGGTTCATAAAAAAGTTTGATTAGTCCTAACTTTGAAAAATATGAATTCATGACAACTCTAGAGCCATAAGGAACATGTAAAAGCACACAAAAATAGTTTCATGCAAAAACAAAAATCTATTCAGATGGAGTAAGTTGTGCGGTCGCAATCCAATTTCAAAAAGTTCATAGACAAGTTCCGTGTTTCGTTGCAGTAGGTACAACGCTAGATGATCTCTACGCATTGGCGATTCACGCTAAAAAATTAGTGGTTTTATGATAGTTAATGAAATGTTTCAGATATTGCAAGAGAGGAAATTACCAAGGAAGCCAGTAAGTTCTCAAGGTTGTTCAAATGGATGTTGGTAATGGCCTGAAAAATAAACTGCAGATTACTCAAACATGTGTGAATTATGTACTTACAAAGTCAAATCTCGACATGACGCGATAGCAACTATCATCGGGGTACACGGGGTGGCGACGAGGAGCAACACGGCGACGAGCACAGGGACGGGCACGGGAATGGATGTAACGTCGATACCGTTCCATACCCTGATGTTTCTTAATTAACTACACTATTTTAAAAGAAAATGGTTGAATAATTCCTCAAGAAACAAAAAAAAACAGAAAAAATGTTTCCATGTCTCAATTTTCGAAAAAAAAATGCCTGCACCTGCACATGTGTCAGAGAGCGACAGTATGGGAGGCGGAGACCTACAGTGTCTACTTTTCTCTATTTCTCATGACTCATTGCGTAATCAGAAAGCAAAACTATTTAGTGAAAATTAGAAAATTATAACTTCTCAAGATTTTTTCTGTTTTTTTTTCATGGGTTTTTCACATAAAACCTGTGTTTTTGAAAGTTTTTCTCATAGAAGTTGTTTCAGGCGCTCAATCGCTCTGAATTTTTACCTAATTCAAAAATCTATTTTTTTTCGAATATCTGCACAGGAAAAATGCGGTAGACTAGTCTAAGATTTCAGTTAATTTCAAATCGTTAAAAAAGTCAAATTAGGTGCCTTGATTTTCTCCCTGTGTTTTGAATGTTGTATCTAAGCTTTTGTAACGTGTACGTGCACTATGCATCCCCCGGGGAAATTCTCAGTCATGTGTTTGTGTTAAAAAATTAAAAATAATAAACTCACAAATGAAGTATGCACATCACAAGTTACGTCAAACAAGTTTTACCGACAACTTATGTACATTTAAAAATAAAATATAAAAAAATTAAACATTCAAGAAAATAATTTTGGATTATTGTTCTTTCCGCCCGTCATCGCAAACCCATTTTGGAGAAGCTCATTTGTTACTGTAAAGAGAATGGAGAACGTCTGGACCCTTCTTAATTGACAAGGAAGTAGCGAGTGGGTATCATCTGGATGCCCACGCCATATCACTGTTTTTTTTTAATCTCGTAAAATTGATATGGGCCCGTCTTAAAACTTTTCTTTTTTTATCAATAAAACAACATAGAATACCGTGCAATAAGATATACAGTTACACTTTTTTGACTACAACTTTTCTGTATTCTGAAAAAAAAAGAAAAAAAGATTAGTATTTTGAACATGTGTATGCACATATACCGTAATGTTGTTGACGAGTTCCCCAAATGGATTCAGTCAATTTTCAAAGTTTCCGATTTTCAAAAGTTTCAGATGTCTCAATTATATTTCTTTTACAAATTTGTTAGAACTCTTAATTGACTTTCACAACAACAACAAAGACAAAGATTACAAAGTCGATCCGTTCTTCAAGTACCGATGGTACTGCGGATCACGGTTTTCTGCGTACGCGGACGACTGGTGGTGTACCGTTCAGAGCCAGACATTATTTAAGTCAATTCATGGCTAGGGAAATGACCGAGCAATCTTCGTAGGTTTCTCTACTACCCAATTAGAGGCTGGGTGAACCCGGGGGTGAGGGCAGGAATGGAACATGTGATCTCTGGAACGGCGGCGGTCACCACTACCGGCTGCGCTATCCACCCCACGATTTTTCTTTTTTTTTGGATTCGGTGACTTTCATTTAAAGTGTCTTCAGTGTCAAAGTTGAATTGCCGATGAGGCCTTGATACTCAACGTGTTTTAACTTATGGGGTTATTCATGAGAAAAAAAAAACGGTTTGTTTTTGTTTTTTTTCCAATTCACGCGATGTCGAGAATTGTAAAAAAATACAGGTAGAGAAATGGGGATATAGCATTGATAGTGAAGAGACACAGAGACTGCCCCCTTTCTTTTAACTCCTCACCTTCTGCGTCTCTTCAATATCAATGCTATATCAGGGGGACCCCCATCTCAGGTATCGAGTCAAACTTTTCTGATCGCATTTCAAACCTTTTCAAACCTTTTCAAGACAAACGTCGCTCGTCAAACTTTTCTGAGCGCTATTCAAACTTTTTCAAACTTTTGTTGCCGGCACAAGTTGGAAATCTTTTTTAAACTTTTTCAAACTTTTTCAAACCTTTTCAAACCTCGCTTGCGGCCGTATACGGTTTACAAATTGTCGTCAGTTCCGCAGTTTGGGAACTGCGTACTAAATGAGAGTGTGCAAAAATAAGAGAGGGCAGACTCTTTTAACGCGTGCGCGCGTTTTCATATTTTCGAAAATTATTTTGCGCAGTTTTTTCTTAATTTTTTTTTCTATTTTCTCATCTCATAATTTTTATTTTCCCGGAAAAATTAAAAATACCCCAAATTACTCAAAACGTTGCTTAAAATACCCGATCTTCGGGCGATTTTAGGCAATTGTTGTTTCTTTTTGTTGAAAATTTTGAGTCTTTGATTTTTCTCATCTTTATCTTTATTAAGCGTTGATAAATATTTGTAAGTATTGTGTTTTCAATAGAGTTGCGACACCAAAACGTGAAACCTTGCTCACTTTTTTCACGCAAACATTAAAAATGCACTAAAATTTAATGTTCGCTTGAAAAAAGTGGGCGGAGTTTGACCTACTCACTGGTGAACCGCGCGCGGGCCCGCGGCGGCTCCGCAGACGCTACGGGCCCGCCACGGGCCCGCAGCGGGCCCGCCAGCGCTTGGGTGCTCTCGCTGGCCGCTGGCGGGCCCGCGGCGGCTATGATATTTGGTAGGTGACTGACAGGTTGAAAAATTTTTGTTTCCAATGGGTTTATAAATGAATTATAGTCATTTTAAACCATGTAAAATTGTGCATAGGACATTATTTAGTTGAGTTTTTGATCGAAAATACTGACATTCATTTTCAAAGCGCTGGCGGGCCCGCTGCGGGCCCGCGACGGGCCCGCCAGCGGTTTGCTTACGAGCGGATGGGCGGAGGATGGTAAACAGTCTCAAGAAGATTTATCAATGTTTTTTCCTAGTTTTATGGGAATAATTTCGCTCACAAAGCTTTTTCAGTAGACTTTGTTTGAAGAATTGGACATGACCGACCGCGGATAAGTTGCGGAAAAGTTGCATAAACGTTGTGTTTGTTTTCGTACTTGTTGAAGAAATGTTACTCTAATTTGAGAAGTGTTTAATTTATACGAAAATTCAAATAAAACAGGTGTAGCCAATAGTAGGCGATATTCGAAAACATTCGAGTGTCGTTCTTTGTTCAACTCTGCAAATGCATTCTTACATGACGTGAATTAAATGTATGTCTTGTGAGTGATTCGTATTTATAAACACTGTATTTGCTCTAATAGAAGTGCACTTTCAGTAACAAATTTTACAGTATCTACAAACAATAATTTAGCAGCCTTTAATTTACGCCTCAATTAGCAATTACGTAGATTTTCACAATTTTCTGCGTTTTCTGATTATTACAGTTCTATTAAAAAATTATCACAGTTCTTTTAAAAACCGTGTAGTATCGAATGCTAAAAGGACCTTTATCGCATTTTAGCGAGCCTTGTTTTTTCCAAGCCCTCTAAATGCACTATCAATAGCCAGTTCACGTCGGCGCAGCAGGCTTGACATCCTATAATACTGCTATTACCGCTTTAATAACGATGACAATTGGTGACAGCGGATTGACGTCGAAAATGAGTTGAGTGCAGGCTAATATCGCTCAATATGCCAATTTTAAGGCGATCACGTGTGATTTTTCTTTTTTTTTTCTGTTCGTTTCAGTGATTTTATACTCATTTTTTGGTCTTTAATCAGAAATATTTCAAAAATAACAACGGACGCGAAAAATACTGTCCAGTTATTCGTGATACAAGAGGCGCGCAGCATAGTTGCCAAATCTTGTGCCCAGGTTGCAAAGTGGGCGGAGCTCAAAATTTTTTAATGATTTTTTTCAAAAAATCTTCAATTTTCTATGTTTTATTGCCGTTTTTTAGCATTTTTATTTCTTTTAATTCTTAATTAATTTTGCTCACACAATATATTTTTTTTCAGATGCCAACAGGACAATGGAAATTCGACACCCCCGACGTTGGTAAGATTTTCTTTTTTTTTCCTTTTTACTGTTAAAAATTAAAAAAAAAAAGTCCTAAAGAAAGAAAAGAAATTAAATTTACGAGCGAATTTAAATAGGTTATGCCCTAAAAATGATTTTGAATGGATGCGGCACGCCGCTTCGAAAAATATCGATTTTTTCTATTGAGTAGGTTAAAGGTTTACCTATCTTTTTGACTTGAAAAAGGAGTAATTCGCACAAGTAAATTTGCTAAAATCAAGAAAAAATAAAAAATTTTGGAATAAAGTTTTAAAAAACCATCGCTGAATGAACTCTAGCGCCGTTCTCAGGTATCGCGAGTCAAACTTTTTCAAACCTTTTCATGTAACAAATAAGCATTGCTTCAAAAAGTTTCAAAATGGGTTCGAATAGTTTGAAAATGGCTTAGAAAAGTTTGAGAGCATCTTGAAAAAGTTTGATGTTAGCATGGAAAGGTTTGAAAAGCATTAGAACGTCTTGAAAAAGTTTAAACGTGTCTTGAAAAAGTTTGAAAACTTGAAAAGTTTGAAAAAGTTTAACAATGGCTTTATTGTTACTCAGAAAAGTTTGACTCGATACCTGAGGTTTTTACCCTTTTTTATTGATAAAACTTTCAATATCTAATAGAAAGTTTTGCACTTGTTTTGTTCAACAATGCAAAAGTGCAGAATTTTTGGAAAAAAAAGAATTGTCAAATAAATTAAGGCGTCTTTGTTACGAAAAAAACAACGTATATTTTTCAATGTCCGTTGCAAATAATTATATATTTTTAAATTTTGAACTTCAAAAAAAAAAGAAAAAAATAGAATTGAACAGAATTTGTCTCATTCAAATTAGAGCGGTTTGCCTAGTAAAAATTTAGAAATAAATTATCATCCTTCGGGATGCCGCACTAACCGCCGCATTTCTTACATAGCAAAATTTACTGAATTTTCAGATACGTGCAACAATGGGATGTGGATGTGGATGGTCGGCGATTAGATGAGTGGGACAACGAAAGCGACGAATATTGTGATAATAAAAATAATTTTTGTATTAAATTTTTTTATTTTTTCAATAAAGATCGATAAAACTAGAAACAGTGTTAGTTTTGATTAGAAAATATAAAATAAAGAAAAAAGCAAGAAGGGAATCACCCCCGCGATGTAGCAGCTAGCGAGCCGCTGGCGGGCCCGCCACGGGCCCGCTGCGTGCACCACGCGTGTACTCTTTTAGCTGTCAGCGGTCCGCTGGCGGGCCCGTGGCGCTTCACCAGTGCTGACGTCGTAACTCGATTGGGAACACAATATTGTGGTTTTAATCGAGTTGCGACATCAAACCGTAAAACCTCGCCCATTTTTTTCATGCGAAAATTCAAAATGTACTAAAATTTGATATTCGCGTGAAAAAGGTGGGTGTTTCTTGTTTTCATGATGAAACTCTATTGAAAACACAATACTAAATGAACTTAGCGTTTTAAGGCTTCGCAACATCTCGAAACCGGGTATCTCGTAGCCAGACATCTCGAAACCGGGCATATCGATATCGCGTTAACAGTGGAGGTGAAAAGTGAAAAGGTGAGTATTTTTTTTCCAGAATTCTTTTAAAAAATAAGTAAAAAGTGCACAAACGCCAGTTCGTCACAAAAACATTGTTTCCCAAGAATTAAATTACTTTTTAGAACATTAAAAGCGAACAAAAATTCAAAATATTCCCTTTTCAATATAAAAAATTAGGTAAAATTCAATTTTAAATTGATTATGTTCCTGCGCAGATGAACTTTTCCTGACCTGCGTTGAAAAGTATCCAGGAAGAAATGACAGGAAAGTTCATCTGCATAGGCCCATAATCATTTTAAAATTGAAATTTGCTTAATTTTTTTTGTATTGAAAAAATAATATTGATTTTTTACTCCCTTTATTGTTCTAAAAAGTAATTTATTTGTAGAAAAAAACTGATAAGGTAATTTTCAAACTATAATTCCGCTTCCAAATTAAAAAAAACATGGAATTTTTTCACAATATCACAGCAAAAAAGTGGTTTGGCACTAAATACATTTTTTACCACAATTGCGCATAGTATAGTCGGCGAATACATCATCAACCTCGCTCTACTGCAAAATTCCTGTAAAACAGTGTTGCACATGCAAGATTAACTCGAATTCTAGTTTATATACTTCTTTTTAACGAAAAATTACGTATCCACGACGAATTGCAGGTAAAATAAAAACTGAAAAGTACCGTAGAGCGAGGCTGATGATGCATTCGCCGAGTATACATCCGTGTGAGATTTGCGGAGTAAATCGTTTTCTGAGATCGGATAAGTTTGAAATGTAGCACACTGTTAAAACTTAAAGTGTTTCCATCACTGGACTGTATAAAAATTCTGATTTTAGAAATTGTTTAAAAACTTTGTACGTAGCATTAAAAATTGGAGAAAAAAATGTTTTATTTACAGGGCTCCTCAACATCGGCTGGTGGCGTCTTCTTCAACGGAAAAAAAACAACAACCGAGCACAAGGAAGCATCAGGCAACATCCGCCGAAATTACTTTGCGAATTTTTTTGTCTTATATCTTACTGCCTTTATACGTATATGTTTTGTTACCGGAATAAAGTTTGAAATACAGTGAACGGCGTCAATCAATAATGCTGATTCAGCAGCCATCATTAGCCTGCGCAGCAGGCTTTTTGAGAAACAAAATCGGAACAATTTTAGAATTTCAAACTTTTAAACTTTTTCAACCCTTTTCATGCCGTCCTCAAACTTTTTCAAGCCATACTTAATCCTTTTGAAGCATTGCTTATTTGTTACATGAAAAGGTTTGAAAAAGTTTGAAAAGGGATCAGAAAAGTTTGACTCGCGATACCTGAGATTTCTCTACCTGTATTTTTTTACAATTCGAGACATCGCGTGAATTGGAAAAAAAACAAAAACAAACCGTTTTTTTTCTCATGAATAACCCCATTACTATTAGCTGAAAATGATCCGATAAACCAAAGTTCAACAAAAATCATGTTTTTAGTTTAAATACTGTATTTTGATAACAGTTATAGAGTTATGGCAAATCTGAAAAAAAAACAAATTAATGTAAAAAATTCTATCAAAGACTTGGGAATTATAATTGACAACGAATTAAAATTTGATAAACATGTAAATAATATTGCTAACATATCATTACTAAAATGCAGACAACTGTTACGAGCTTTCCACTCAAAATCCCCCGAGTTTTATTTCAAATTGTATAATGTTTATGTAAGGCCAATTTTAGAATACGGTTCTGAACTACTAGATCTCCACTCGGTATCCCAAGCCAAAAACTCGAATATCCCCTACGATTTTACACTAGACGGGTACTGCAACGATGCAACGTGTCTTTTTCTTCGTATACCGACAGATTAACTCAATTTCACATGATCTCTACTTTTCACCGGAGAATCTTATCTGTTCTCCGTATGTACTTCAAAATTGTCAACCTTGAATGTCATTTTCCGTCCCTACCACTATGTGTCAAAGCGTTCCGGTCATCCAGAAGTCCGTACATGTTAACTCCATGTGGTAATTCCGCACACGGTTTTCTAATCGACAATCTTTCCTTGTGGAATCACGTCGTCAAATTATTCCCGAAAAGACTGAATTCGGAGGCTTTTGCTGCGCGCATAGCGTCTCTCCCGTTCGAAACCCTTTCCCCCCACACTTGACCGATAGACTATTGCTGGTCTGACTGGTCATTTTACTTTTATTATCCCAATATATTTATTTTCTTGATTTAACTTGTAATGTATTCATTTGTGACGGATAATAAATATATTCTAAAAATTTAGGGTCGAAAATGTGTTATTGAAATTCTTAATATAACATACGCTGATGCTGGTTACTGAAAATGATATTGACGATGCCGTGGCCATTTACCGTCACACTGGCAACTATGTTGATAAAATATACTCGGCGAATGCATCATCAGCTTTTCAATTTTCAACAGTGTAGTGTGCCTGTTTTGAAGCGAAAAATCAAATTTTACCTGAAATTCGTCGTGGATACGCCATTTTCCGTTAAAAAGAAGTATAAAAACTAGAATTCGAGTTAATCTTGCCAGTGCAACACTATTTTACAAGAGTTTTGCAGTAGAGCGAGGTTGATGATGTATTCGCCGACTATACGCGAGATCATCAAGAAAAAAAAATATTCTCAAAATGATTCGGTCAAAAAGTGCATGAATGACGTACTTGTAAGCGCTCACGACGAGGACTACGACAGTGACATTTTGAAAGACAGCGTTTCGGCTTCATTTAAGCTTTAAATTTTATTACATAAATATTCAGTTTCTATGATTTTTCCAATCGTCAATCGAAATTATTGTCGAACCGCCAAAATGGTCAAACGCGCTCCACTGGACTCAACGCTATCCGATTTTCATTTTGGTTTCCAAATTATTTTATCGGTTTTTCTTTGATTTTTTACATAAAATCTTCTTTTTTCGTGCTTTTTCCTTGTAAAAATATTTTTTCGAGACCAAATTCATGAAGTTTTATCAAAACCTTCCGCATATTTCCGAATTTCAGTGAAAAATCAATATTTTTCGATTTCTGTGCACTTTAAAAAATTCATAACTCATTTGTTTGGAAAGTTGTTTGTTCAAACTTCATCATGGTGATGTTTTTCAATATTTTCTTACCTCTTAGCCCGAAAAGTACTGATTTAATATAAATTTCACCTTTTTTCCGCCAAAACGGCAAATTTTCACTAAAATCAGTAATTTTGTGGGCTTTTCTCCGCTTTTCCATTATTTTTATCTCTTTCAATCGTATATATTGTTTCAATTATTAATATTAAAAACTTATTTTTGCAGGAGGAGACCGCACAGCGACATGAGGCCGACAACTTCTGCTGAATAGTTGCGTGAGTTGGTTGTCAAATTTTTTTTCCAAAAAGTCCAGAATTCTTATAGATTTAGTTCAAAATATAAAAAATAATCCTTATGCCACTCTAGTAAAATGATGCAAACCTGCATTTTTATGCAAATTACACAAATTTTCATAAAGATGCAGATTTTCATTGGGCTAAAATGGCAGAAAAATGATTTTTTCGACTATTTTACAACAAAGAAAACGTATTTTTTGAGTTATTTTTATTTCTCACGAAAAAAAATTCATGCTCTAAACTTTTATTTTCAGACGAACCGCCGACGGGACCCCGAAAAACTAATTAATTTAATTTTTGCTTCGTTTCCTCTGTAATTATGTTTTAAATTAGTCTGTTTCATATTTCTGTATTTTTCTTCATCCTTCCTTAATAAAATTATAATCTATTCAACACGAAATTTCCAAATCTCCCTTACAGAAACGCAAAATGGGGCAAATACCCAATTGGAGCAATGGAATTTGAGTTTCCCAGAGATTGTTTCAGGTTTGCTTCTCAGGCTTAACATTGTTTAGTCGATGTACAATTAAAGCTCAATAGAAATTTTATTGGCAAAATAGAAAAAAATTCAACGGAAAAGTTACAGAAAAAAGGAAAAAAAATTGAAATCCATTGGTTTTCCGGGGTCCCGTCGGCGGTTCGTCTGAAAATAAAAGTTTAGAGCATGAATTTTTTTTCGTGAGAAATAAAAATAACTCAAAAAATACGTTTTCTTTGTTGTAAAATAGTCGAAAAAAACAATTTTTCTGCCATTTTAGCCCAATGAAAATCTGCATCTTTATGAAAATTTGTGTAATTTGCATAAAAATGCAGGTTTGCATCATTTTACTAGAGTGGCATAAGGATTATTTTTTATATTTTGAACTAAATCTATAAGAATTCTGGACTTTTTGGAAAAAAAATTTGACAATCAACTCACGCAACTATTCAGCAGAAGTTGTCGGCCTCATATCGCTGTGCGGTCTCCTCCTGCAAAAATAAGTTTTTAATATTAATAATTGAAACAATATATACGATTGAAAGAGATAAAAATAATGGAAAAGCGGAGAAAAGCCCACAAAATTACTGATTTTAGTGAAAATTTGCCGTTTTGGCGGAAAAAAGGTGAAATTTATATTAAATCAGTACTTTTCGGGCTAAGAGGTAAGAAAATATTGAAAAACATCACCATGATGAAGTTTGAACAAACAACTTTCCAAACAAATGAGTTATGAATTTTTTAAAGTGCACAGAAATCGAAAAATATTGATTTTTCACTGAAATTCGGAAATATGCGGAAGGTTTTGATAAAACTTCATGAATTTGGTCTCGAAAAAATATTTTTACAAGGAAAAAGCACGAAAAAAGAAGATTTTATGTAAAAAATCAAAGAAAAACCGATAAAATAATTTGGAAACCAAAATGAAAATCGGATAGCGTTGAGTCCAGTGGAGCGCGTTTGACCATTTTGGCGGTTCGACAATAATTGTTTTAAAAATATTGTCACCTTACTAATGGGTCAAAAAAAAAGAAGGGCATGCATTTTCTTCCAATTTTTAATTTCACTATACAGACACCTTAAAATAAAAAAAAAACGGTGGATCTAATTTTTTCGGGTCAGTTGAGGTAACAAATTTTTTGAAACAATATTACTGCCATCCCAGGACTCATTGCACTTTGATCAGAGAAAATCTATGAAACAGCGATTTTTGTATTTTTTGGCGGAAGCACGGTGGAGCGCCCCTGCACCTCACTCCACTGAACACCCCCCTACCAAACAATTCCTACAACCTGTGTCAACCCTACTTCTTTACGAAACTCATTGTGCTTGTGGAAGTCTCTCTGCAAAAGGATTTATCAGAAAAAATCTCAGTTTTGATGAATCATGTTTTCAAAAGTCGTAGAGGATGCATTAACCCATGTTTCACATTTTGCGATCAAAGAAGCAAAATAATTTATTTTTTAGGCAGGGGGATGAAAACGATGACTCAAATCTTGCAAAAAACGTTTGAGAAGTAAGCATGAATTTGACGAAACAGTGCAAAAGGCGAATACATAGATTAAAAAAAAAACATTAGATTGTTTGATTTTTCAACGTTTCGCTCACAGAATGTTCCATCGTGTTCGTGTTCCAAAATGTTTGGCTCCATCCAAATATGTTCGACTACTCCTTCAAAGACTATCGAGAAGGCTAACAGACGCCCTGAAACGTTGCAGATTCTTGGCTAGGCTCACAAACTCTCGACTCTCTTCACTTATCTTCGAGTGTGACTGCGAGCATTCATTGCTAACTTATAAATAAATTTGTAGTCGCGTGTAGCTCACTGCAACTCATATATAAACGTGCAACTACTGGCAACAAATTAACGTCTACTAATGCCGGAATTATATGTGCTACCGTGATAATTTAATTTGCAACAGACTCGTAGAACATCGGCTGCTAGAATGACTTTTTGAAAATTTTTTTTTGATTGATTTTATTTTTCTCAACGACCTTTCAAAATAGGGAAGCACTCATTCATTAATTTTCATGATTTCCCTCTTGTTCAAAATAATGAAAACAAAAGGATATTAAAATATTAGGTTGAGTCTTAAGTCTTGACGGAAAATTTCCCAACTTCAAATATTTTATGACTTTCATTAAAACCTTTATCAATCTACAATAAAATCAACGGGCATGGCCCATAACATAAGTTCAACTATCCACAAGACTCTCGACACTAGAAGCCGAAAAGCCCAGAATTTCTGGAAAAAAAATTCCGTCAAGACTCAAGACTCGGCCTAGTGAATTTTCTTTCAATCTGAAAGTTTGAAAAAATCTAAAAGTGCAACGGTAACTAAACAATTTGCAGCATACATTTTAAGGTCAAGTGCTCATTTGTTGAAGCCACCAAAATAACTTGTGTCAACATGTTCGGTAATTCTTGATTTTGCACTTCCAAGTAAGCTATGATTTTAAAAAAAGCTCAAAAGTCGTCAAACATCTGCAGACGAGGCAAAAGTTCAACGTCGTGCTAATACAGAATCTCAGCTATCAAACGAATTTTGCGCTTATAAATATATATGCGCTCGTTTATTTATTTCGCTCAAATTACCAAATTTTGGTCACAGATATACAGTTTTTCCATTTATTCAGATCTGGAAAAATGAATAGCGAATGGGTATTGTCTACATTCTTATTTTTCTATTTTCCATTGTACTGCTTATTGTGCATTTCTGTGCAAATGTTTCTATTCTTCGCGATTTACGCTCGTACACCGCCTGCTTTGAGAAATATGAAATACTTTTTTTATCCTTCAAATCTTCTCAATTTTATTCATATTGTAATTCTATCACTTATGCAGCTCAGGTAATCAACTGTTCAAAAACATTTTACAACCTTGTTGCTTGCAGATTAGTTCCCAATAAACAATCATTGGCTATTTTATGTCAGGGTCCATTTAAATACTTGGGTCCCTTTTGGTGTTTCAATATGTATATCATGCTTTTGGTATATAATTTTTATTTTCATATTGCTAAAGCATTTTTCAGATTAATGGAACCGTGTTAGGAACCTTGAACATTCACAGCTTGTATTATAAATCTCAAGTAATATGCGGCGTAGAAGATGTCGGCTATAAAACAAAAATGTTCTGTTTATGGTACATTTTCCCAATGTTAATGCTCGTAAGAAATTACAAAAAATTTTTACATTTAAAAATCTTCCAATTTAGATTATTACTTATCTCGGGCCAATGGATTTTGAGAGCGTTTACCGGGAAACTCTTTCTATTCACCCAGAATATAACTACGAGCTTTACGGAAAGTTCGGTGGAATTACAAACACTCGCAGTATTTATAATACAACCGTAACTATTATTTCATGCTGTTTGGTTATCGTGGCGCCAGTTCTGGGAACATATTGGAGACGTATTTGTTCTCAAGTTTTGAGGCAAAATCAAAAAAGTTTGTCAGCATATACGATATCCCAGTTTCGCGCTGTTGTAAACGTGAGAAACATTATTTTTTCAAATCATATTTTCTAATTTAGGCTCTTGGTTTTCAAGTTTTTATCCCCATAATTATTTATATTCCTGGAGCAATCCTATATATGTACAACAGACACACAGGTTGGCATTCTTGCTTCTCTCGCTTTTCCATTTAATTTCAATTTTCACAGGCGGGCAATTGGTATTCGCTCAATTTCTGTTGAGTTTATTAGGAAGTTTGACTGCAATTCTTGACCCTGTTGTCATTATATTCTACGTGCTTCCATACAAAAACGCTTTAAGGAAAGCATTTGGCTGCAACACTGTAATTAGAAAACAATCACAAGTAGCTGTCTTGGAGTCCACCAGAACAATGGATGTTGCTATGATTAAACTGACCATTAACTAGTGATTTCGTTTTAAATTATTAAAAAATTATTTTAGTTTTGTTCAGTAGGGTTTCGCAAAAAAAAAATCACAGTTCACAAGTTCATCAGAGCACAGGATGAAACAAATAATTGCTAGTTAGGTGAATACTATTTTGAGGTTTTTGCTCATTTAATAGATCAAACTATGATCGCAGCGCACACATTTTCTTCAGGAGTCGGGTTGAAATTATATTTTTGGAAAATTAGTTTTTCGGAAAATACCCGGTTTTTGATCGGCTTATGAAAATTGGCAGGTGTAATTTTTTTCTGCAAAAGAATGAATACCAAGAAGTTATGGCTCATGTTTTCTTCTTGGTCTTTTCTGACTTATTTATTATTTATTTGTCTAATTGTAAGTATTTATGGATAGTCTAGGAGGTTTTCTTTTTGGGAAAAATTAAGAAGTTCTGGGGGCCATTGTCAACTTACTCGCCGCTTTGCAACGGTGATTGGTTACGATAAGAACTCCATAGGGAAATTAATGGTACAACAAACTAGAACTGCTACGGAATAGAAGTTCTAGGGTATCAAATTGCACGGAATAGAACTGCTAGGGTATATTCAAAACAAGGCTACAAATGTTTAAGTTATTGCACAACAAATTCAAACTACCATAGTTTATAGGCGTCTAGTTTTTGATAAAGCTATTTATTTTTATCGTGTTGTTAACTAAATCAGTGAACGAGTTTAAATTTTTTATAAATTCATTTGAAGATGTTAGAAAAAAAATTAATAGGGGCATACAGTTTCTAGGACTGCAAATATCCGTTCAAAATATCACAATACTTTGTTTAAAAATTAAACAGCTGGTTATAAATTTGTAAATAAACAAAACAAAAAACTTCTAAATTTTTATTTCAGGCAATCTCAACTGTGAATGATTCAAAGCAATGAGCAGATGTTCGGAAATGTGTCTAATGTTTTCTCTTGTTTTTAAAGTTTTTTTTTTCAATTTTAATACTTGTTTTTCAAATAAATTTTATTTTCACTCACATGCACTTCCATTTGATCATTTGTTCGTTTAATGTGAACCTCTGCACATTATGCAGTCTTCCTTGCTGCTTGTTTTCAAATCGGTGTCGTCCGAATTCTTAGACTTCTTCTTGTCTTTGGGGTCCTTGTCATTCTGTCGCCCATCTCTGCCTAGTTGCATATCCAGATATTTGTATCTCCTGATGGTCGTTTCGATTTGCCGGCAAGGTTCTCCATGTTCCATTTGCTGTCATCGGCGAGTTCCCATTTTGCACGATAGAAACTCTGCTTGTAATCTAGACTTCAACATTCTTGGTTAGCGAAAGTGCAGTGATTCAAACGGCCAAAAGTTCAACTGATTTTGAGTGTAGATGTGAATGCTCGTTCGATTCAAAAGAAAAAAACTAACTTTGATCTTTCTCTCGGTTTCTTGCGGTTTGCTGCCACGCGGGACTTCAGTTGACTTCGGAGTTGTTCAATTCAGTCAATACACCTTCGGAAAATTTTCAGACAAAAACTTTTTTCGAAAAAGAAATTCGGGAAATTTTCCGGCGGTAAAATTTTCTTTTAAAAAAAGTCGGAAAATTTTTCAAAAAAGGTCGAAAAAAAAAAAGGAAAATTGGAATTTCAGTTTTTCCGAGCAAGCCTGCATTGGATGCCAGAGTGCGAAGCCGGCAAATGTGGAAAACTGTTGGGAGCACGTTGACGCTGCCTAGTTACTTGGGAGCAGGTTAGAGAACATTGAATGCCGGAGGGCGGTAGGGTGCGCAAGGGAGAACGTTGGGAGCACGTTTGGGGACCTTTCAGAAGGCGGTTATTGATTTTCTATTTCACATCGTTTTTTTTTCATATTTTTTATTTACTATTCTGATTAAATACATTTCAAACTTGTGTATATTTAATTTTTCAAGCTTTTTGAAATTTTGTTACCTTTTTCCAGAGAGAAACAGTCGAATAATGAATGACACCATCCAATTTGAATGAGATTGACTACAACGAAAAAAAAAAAGAGAAATTCATGTTTGTGAGCTTCGATGTTCTCGTTTTTTCAAAGAATTTTAGTTTCAGAATGCGAATTTCGAAATACGAAATAATGTATTATTGGAAGAAATCCCTGAAACACTGTCGAAGGTAAAAATTTCTCACAATCAGGCATTATATTTTTGATAATATTAAAAAACTCGAACAATTTTTGTGGTTGGATGAGATTCAGATATTTCCTTGCAAGCTTTGTAAATTTCTTCGTAAGATTTGTTTATATTCTGGGTAGTTCTGTGAGTTCCCTCATGAAACCTCGTGAGAAGTTACAAATCTCACAATGAAATTTACGAATATTGCCAGAAAACTTACAAAACTCATTCAGCCACAATAATTCTCACTATTAGAGTTTTTAAATACTATTAAAAATAAAATTCCAACACGTGCTGAATTATTCAAAAAAATGCTGATATATTCAGAGCGAAATCGCGAAGAGAACGGTAAAGTTGATAAAGGAGAGGATGATAAACCACAACAATCTTTGACAGAACTATTCCGATCGATTTTACAAGAGGTGAGAAAACGCATTATGCTTCTTTTTTTTTCTTCATAAAATTCACTCTTGTTTCAGATCAGCACTCCAACATATCTCATCTGGTGCCACATCTTCAGGCCTTACAGTTTGAAAACATGGGACAAAAATTTCGAGCCGTCTCCAAAATCATTGACGTCTGCACTGGAAAGTGAGTGATCGATATTTCAGATTCCGATAAACAGTTTAGCTTTCAGTTTTTGGGCTGGACGTACTCGAAAATTTTTTCCCGGAACATTAAATGTCACCAAACGCATAAATATCTTGACGACAAGTTTGTTCGTACAATGCCGTTGGAATACGAGGAAGCGTGTAAAGAAATAGTAAGAAGGTGTGAATATTACGAAAAATCTTTTGCTATGGTTCACCATACTATCCTCGCTGCCATGAATACATTGAGAAACTATCATTATGATACTTTCGACGAAAGCATGATGAATTGCAAAGTGAGAAAGACTATCAATATAGTTTCTGGAAAATATTCGCAATGTTTTCAGCGAGGAGGCGAATGTGCAAATCACTTGACTTGCAAAAAGTACAAGCAGCGGCGTATTGAGGAGGGTGCTGATGATACTTAACTCCTTCTGGTGGGTTATAAAGATGTTCTCCACTGCGCCATTCAAATTTCAATTTTTGGTTTCTGTTTTTTTATACTCTTGTTGTTGGTCATTTACTACATTTAATAAATTAGTACTCGAATTTAACCTATTCACAAAATCGAAACCTATAGGCGATCATAGAAATGTAATTGGGGACCAGTTCAGAAAACGCTACAAAACTGTTGAGGGAATTTTCGGAAACTGTTCGGATCGCGGCCCCGAACAGTTCTTGAACATGCTCCCAACAGTTGCCTGACGTACTCTGAACAGTTCCTAGCAATAGCCGAGTAGGTCTTGATGTCAATTCAGTCCGTGAAAGAGTTTAAATTTTCAGTCAATGAATTTGAATATGCTAGAAAAAAATATTCGAGGCGTACGGCTTTAGGACTGAAAAATTCCGTTCAAAATACCACAATATTTAGTTTAAAAGTTGAACAGCTGGTTACAAATTTGTATCGCAACAAAACAAAAAACATTGAACTTTTATTTTAAGCAATCCCAACTGTGAATGATTCAAAACAATGAGCAGATGATTGGAAATGTTTCTAATGTTTTTCCTTGTTTTTTGAGGTTTTTTATTTTATTTTTATTGATTGTTTTTAAAATAAATTTCATTTTCATTCACATGCACTTTACAACAAAGTCGCAAAAAAGTTAAAACATGGTGTTGCATTTCTTTTTGGAAATTTCAGTTTTCTCGAAGACCTCATAGCAGACATTTCGAGAGGTGGCAAAGCAAACAAAATAGGCCAAGCAGGCAAATGAGTCAGCCATTTTTGGCGCTTCCCAGCTGTATTTCGAAGTATTTTTAAGTTTGTTAATTTTATTTATTTTTTCACTTAATTTTTTATAATTATAGAAAACAGATGAACAAGTGAGGGTTTGCGAAATTATTTATAATAATGAAGATATAAATAAATTACAATGAAATAGAAATGATAATTTGAAAAATCAACAACAATTCTAGTAATCAGTCAACATCAAGACCATGTCCAAACAGTTTTTATTTTTGCGTAACTGCGCTCATTGAACTCAAGAGCCTGATGAAGCTCATGCCAGCAGTTACGGCGCCACTGAAACAAGACATATTGATGACTCGGGAAATAGTATTATCTTCAATCTTGAACTGATTCACTTTACATACTTGTCTGTCCTTGGCGGAGCATATTGCGATAAGTTTTTTGTAGAGCTCAATTTTGCGATCAAAGTAAAACACTTTATAGACAAGAGGATCATTGACCTCGTATTCCAGTTCCGTATACTGAATATTTGATTTTCAAAAAAGTATTGTTATTGATTATTGGTTACCGCCATAAGCCACTTTACGCGTGCTTCCAGGAGACAGTAGTAGTATTGTTCAATAAATTCAACTTTGCATCCGAGAAGCATTTTTGGAGAAGAAAAAATACAACCTAGAAGCAACCAGAAGCAGAATTTTGGATAAGAGAAGAATGCAAACCAAAGTTCCCAAAAGCCTACTGTTAACTTTTGAAGAAATGGGAAAATACAAATGAGGACAGTCAAAAAGGCGTAGCATTCAAATTGCCTATCTATTGCCACTCTACAATATCCTTGAAAACGGTCGAGCAACACGCAGATGACAAAATGATAAAAATAACTGTATTTGTAGTTTGTAACTGTAAACACCAGCCAAACTTTCTTCAATTAGCGGGGTGGGTAGCATATTTTGGCAAAAAAACAGATGAAAGAAAAACATAAGACACGAGAACAGTGAAAAAAGTATGTGTGCCAATATTTCACAAAAATGACAGTGAGACAGCTGGAGGGAAAGGAAAAACGTTTCTTTGAATTAATAAATTTATCATACTTCTAAAATGTCCTTGATTACGTTTTGCAACAAAACCTTCAAAAAAATAGCAGCAATTTATTTTTGAAAATACAATGGTGGCATAAGCTTGGTCAAACTATTGGAGGAAAATACTGAAGAAGAACAACATAAACCTCTTGTAACTTTTTGAGATTTTGTTCAAGAACAACACAAAGCATTTCATGTTCTGGAAGATACGGCAACTCTCCAACAAATATAAGGAAGTCGACAATCACCATCATCGTGCGAGTATACTCAATGTGGCGAGATTCCTCATCATGTCCAATAGTTTGCTGAATACAAAAAAGAGTTTTTAAAAAGAAAAAAAAATACGTACTAGCTCTTCAATATGATCCAAAATATCTCGACGGGTGTCGACAATATCTGCCTGAAATCTTAAATGATGACACTTCTTTTCTTTTTTTTTTAATTCTAACTTACAAGTTGCTCGTTAGTCATCGTTTTGTCTAGTTGAGTGTTCATTCTCCCAATGAAAACAGTAATAATAGAAGATGTTTTGGAAAGAAGCAGAAAAGCGAAGATGCGTTGCCAAGTGTATCCACGCCGAGAAGTGCAAAATCTATGTGTCCGTAGAGGAAGCACTCCCATCCCTTCCCAATAAAAATGGATGGTACACATCTAGATGACAATTGACAACTGATTCCTATTGAACTGAAAAAAGGCGTAATCTTGGGGAAATTTTTTTTGAACCTTGTAGGCTAAAAAAATTACCTTGAAATTAATTTTTTTTAAATTTTCACCGTGCCAAATAGCAAACTCATTTAACGGTTTTGTTTCTGCTTGGCAACGGTGAACTTTGCCAATTTTACAAGGTGTAAAAGGAGAGAATAAATGAAGCATCTATCTGTCTAGATCATACCAATCGATTTGAGTCTAATTTTAGTTTTGAAAGCCAAAAATGGAAAATAACAAACTTCTTGTTCACGGAACATTTATTTAAAAAATATAAAAATGGATGTAGATGAGACACATTTGAAAAATGAACCGTTTGTTTTTTAATGTTCTTACTATTAGAGTTGCATTTTTGCAAATTTTTGAATATTTTTTTTACCCACTAAAACAACTTTGATAGAGCATGAAATTATGAATTGCGGCGAAATTGTTGCAATGACTTAAAATTTTCATAAAAGTTTTAAAAGTGGTCAAATCAATACAAAAATTTAACAAGGGCTTGTTGAAACAACAACAATAAAACTGAAAGTGTAGTTGTTCTATTATGTAACTTTTTTTCTTTATAACTTCTCTTCGGGTGAGCTTCAACTGTGAATTTCAAAAAACGGGAAAGACTACAAAGTCGACCGGTTCTTCAAATGCCGAAGGTACTGCGGATCACGGTGTTCTGCGTGCTCGGACGACTGGTGGTGCACCGTTCGGAGCTTGACATTATTTAAGTCGATTTCTTGCTGGGGAAATGTCCGAGAAATCTTCGTAGATTTTTCTACTACCCAATTAAAGGCTGAGTGAACCTGGGGGGTGAGGACGGACTCGAACCTGTGACCTCTCGAACGGCAACCGCCACTACCGACTGCGCTATCGAATAATTGTTAATTGTTCCTGTTTCTCGAAAAGTGACTTTTTCGGAGACTACAAAATTTTGTGGGGACAAGCTTTTTTTTAGACATTTGACCTTTAGATGGATTAACCAAATGACTTTAATCTGGTTGCGAAGAAGGTCATTCTGAAAACTTTCTGAAAAACAATCCGGAAGGTGCATATAGTGTCCGTATTTAAATCATATCGAAAAATATGAATATTAGACTATATGTAGATGAACTTGCGTGGTTCGATTAACGCTCGCATGTTTTAATAAGCGCAAAGATCACGAAATTTGAAAGTGTTGTTAAAAAAATCAGGGCTGTTACTAGAAAAAAATTAGTAATTAGTATTAGTAAGATAAAAGAAAAACAAGCGGCGACACCAAAGTCGTTTTTAAAGCGCTCTCATTTTTTTAAATAAAAGGTTTTCAGTGACAAACTTTATTAAACAGCAAACAATAAGCAGTAAACTTGATTTTACAAAATATATTCGAAGTTTGATCCACGAGTTTGGATGAAGGCTCTCAAACGCTTCTTAACGGAATCAACGGTGCGTTAGAGGTATTCGTCGCCGATGTCAGTTCATTCTTTCTCGAGATCAGCCTTCAAATCATCGACAGCGGCAAAAACTTTTCTAGCGACCGTTCCTTTCAATATTTCCCAAACGCTGAAGTCCACCTGATTGAGATACGGGATCGAAGCAGACCATAAATTATGGCCACGGGTCCTGCGGGTGTTGACAAATCGACTTCTACATTTCAGAAGCATCTCCTCGCTTTTGATAGCATTAACCATATTGACGACGTCGAGCCATCTTGCCACTTCGGAAGCAAAAGTTCTATTGAAGTGCAATGAGAAAAAAATTTTATAACGCAGCGAGAAGACACATTTCACCTGTGAATATAAATCGAAATTCCGCGAGTTCGAGTGATGCCCACTACAATTTCTTGAGAAAAGTCACGAGCGGATACACACAGCCCGGACTTCCGGATCTGGATTCTTATTATATAACACAGCTTGTGTCGACAACATCGCTTACGTCATTTTTTTTATTTCTGGTATTATCAATCTCTGAAAGTTTTATCGGGACCCTATCGGAACCTAGGCCATGCAGCAGTTCTCGTTATTCTTGTGGTAAAGTGGCTAGCATAATTGAGCGTCAGTCAAAAGTTCGAGGGATCGAGTTTTGTGGAATGCATACTCGATTTTGCGAGACACACAAACAGCACACACAGACTAATCTAACATTTTCTATATAAGGAAGATAAAAAATTTTATTTACAGCGAAACGCCGCCTACAAAGTTAATAGGTGCTTTACAATTATAATTAACAAAATTTCCAGTCCAAACAAGATAAATCAGAAATTGATTTATTTTGAGTTAACTACGGTATAATTCGTTGGAGTCCTTTTTTTGTTGCAAATTCTGCTTTGCAAATTTTATTTCTGCTTGTTGACAAACTGCATTCATTTTTGATTTTCGAAATTATGCAAAATGTTTGGATAATCCTAATGAGCCATATCTCATGATCAGTCTAGCCTAGAAGAGCATAATAAGAGTGCCATATGCAACGAGTACACATTTTCTAACTGATTAATTTGGAGTTAAACGCCTAGCCTACATATTTATTCTTCTTTTACTTATTTTCGTCATTTTCTTTTTTTTTGCATTTTTTATTTTTCCATTTTTTAAAACTGTTTTGAATTGACAAGCAACGTCATTTCAGAGTGCCTACGTAATCGAAAATGAGCACTTCTAAACATCACCCAAAAGGAAATAAAAATAAGGTAACCTAGAGAAATGTCTATGGATAAATAACATAGTAATTTTTTGTCAGACTGCCAGAATACAAAAGCCAGAACTACCCATTATTGTTCCAATGCCTCCGATTCGACCTGACTAGCTTGTACAATTTCACAATACCTCATTTTTTCACCGACGTTCTTCAAACTCAATTATCTCTGTTTTTGTGGGAATTTATTCAATTTTTTTCAGTCTGTTTTAAAAGACCTCCCAAATTTGTTTTTCAAACAAAACAGTGTTTGTCAGCGACCGTTGTAATAAATTTTTTCGCACCGACCAACCGTTTTTCCAGCCAAAATATTTGAAACATACAGTCGGCGAATGCATGATCGGCTGCGCTCTATTGAGACTCCTCCCTGCGCAACCGCGCCGCACTTGCAAAATTGGCGGTAATTCAAATTTGTGTTTTTTTTTGTGTGGTTGTTTTCAATGAAATTCAGTAATTTGCTTAAGTATTTCACATTTTTTTTTCTTTTAAATTATTAATTTTGCCAGCTTTTTTATTATTATTATTTGCAAAAAAGTATAAAATAGACAAAAAAATAACGCAAGTAAACGAGAAAAGCGCTCATAGGTTTATTAACATTTGAAAAAACTGATCTCCGCGAAATGTCGAGCTCCCAGAGGGTTTGTGATTGTCGAGTAATTGGGACGAGGCCGAAATATTAGACGATTTTGGATATGAGCCATTAAAAATTGACGTAAATTAGCTTGCGATAATCTCCAAACCAGCATTGATGACCACGAATTCTAGCCGGATGTCACCAAATTAGTGGCCACTCGCCTCCAAACTCGTTGCGTTATTTGGTCAGGTCCTGTATCTGCCAAAAAATTTATGGTTAAAAAAAACTTTATTAACAATACATATTTATAAACAATGATGCTACAAAGTTAGAAATATACAGAAGAAACAAAACAACTACGGGGATGGAAGAAAAATGGAAAAAATGAAATTTATGGTCCAATGTGCATGACAGTTGTACTTCTGAAAACATTCAGTTAATTTGTAAATATATAAATTTTGGTCGGTGACAAAGCTTCTGTACACTAATAAAATTTCATGCGTAATTTCCCTCAATATCCTAACACAATTATATATGATTATGAGACATTTTAATATGTATTTGCACCCTGCATGGCTTGTTTTTTTCAGAAAACGGTTGCTGCTGAAGAAATCGGAATGAAAGTATTAGGGATAAAAATGTCTGATTTGCCAAGACACCCACCGCGCATAGGGGCGAGGATCTGGCATCCAATGTTCGAAAGGGCATCGCCGCCATCGCAGCAAAGCTTGGAAACAGTGCAAAAGGCATAATCTTTGCATGTTGCTTCGCTGGCGGCTACTTTATTAGGAGTGTCAAGGTAATTAGTTTTTTCCGCGCCCGTATAAGGTGGGAAATTTTAGAAATTGGTGGTTTTTTTTTAATTTAAAATTTTTCAGTTTTAAATTTTAATTTTTTTAAATGAATCTTCAATCAACTCACCATTCTCGTTCGTTTTCTTCTCCTTATTATTCTCTTCTTTTTTGTCGCTGGTGTTGCTGTTGTTGCCGCTGATTGTGTTGCCGAAAACGAGGCACTGTTCGCTGAAAACCATGAAATATTTATAAAGAAATTTGCTTAAATTTTAATTTTTTTCTTTAAAGTTAATTTCGTTTCGATTTTAAACCGATAAGATTTCGCTTTAATTAAAATAGCGTTACTATTTCTTTAAAAGAAATCGCAAATGCGAATCAATAAATATATACATAGACCATAATATTGCAAAATACTCACTGACACATTGCCACTTTGCACTGCTACATTGCCTCCATCGCACACATTGCAGTTTTCTGTAATCAATAATTAATTGAAATAAAAAAAATTTATTAACGCTTGCGAAAAAAAAATATATGAAAGAGAATTCAATAAACGGAAAAGCAGAAGAATAATAATTACGAATTGACGTTTCGAAAAAACGATGACAATTCAAATTTGATTTTTCGCGCCGAAAAAGCGCGCCGCACTTGGCAAAACTGGAGGAGTCTCAATAGAGCGCAGCCGATGATGCATTCGCCGACTGTAAAGAAATGAAGTTATGTTCAAAAAATTGTTTGTTAGTTATTGAAATCGGTCTCATACATTCTGCTCGAGTTGCAAACATGACCACAATGTAGTTGTAGCTAGGCTGGCAGATTTGCGCCTATAGGCGACCTTCGCCGACTTTTCGCCGGCGACGGCGGCCGCCGCCTTCCCGAAGAGCGGCGCCGGCGGCCGCTGCCTTTGAGAGAAACGTCGAAGGCGGCCGTCGCCGTCGGCGACCACGGCGCCGGCGGCCGCTGCTTTCGAGAGAAACGGCGGCGGCGGCCGTCGCCGCTGGTGACCGCGGCGCCGGCCACCTTCGCCTTTAAAAGGAGAGACGAAAGTGGCCGTTGGTGACGACGGCAAAGGCGCCTTCGGTTTTTTGTTTTTATTTATGTTTCCATATTAATGACAATCATCATTTCGTTAACTCACTCAAGTCGTCAGTCGTCAATCGAAAAGTCGCGCGAATTCTGTGGAATTCAAACTCGGTTGTGCGAGACACACACAAACTAAGCTAAATTTTCCTAGATAAGAAATATTTATTTATTACGAACTGTGAAGAAGAAAAATGTCTGTCTACGAATCACACAAATAAAGATGAGCAATAACGGTATAGAGAGGGACCACAAAGTGAGGAGGGCGTGGAACCAGTACGTATTTGTATTTTTGCCTACTGTCCATTCGCGAAAAAATCAAGTGCGCTCCACGAAACTTGGTACTTTGTGGATTTCATTTTCGTCGCCAAATTATTTCAATTCTCGTGTAAATTCAACGTGAAATTACATAATTTGGAAACCAAAATGAAATCCACGAAGTACTAAGTTTCGTGGAGCGCACTTGCTTTTTTTTGCGAATGGACAATAATTATAACCGAAGTACTAGAAAAAAAAATATATTAGAATGTGATACGTATTATTGACCACGAGGAATCGATTGGTGATTAGAGATTTGAATAAAAATTAATTTTTTTTTCAGGCAAGATTGTAAAAAAATTATTCTAAGTTCTAAGTGATGACCTGTGTTTTTAATTCCAAGAATCAATAGATTTACTCCTAAGCAAGTCCAGGTTAATGTTCTTTTGAGTTGATGTTTTTGAAAAAAATTTGTGTTGGGTTGGACTAAGAATATACATAGTGAACCGATTGGAGCCTGGAAATGGGAAGGAAAATTTGGGATCCTTTACTTCGAAAGCTGTGCCTTATTTTATGTTAACTTCAGACAAAAGAACACCAATGTGCAATTGCGACAGGCAGCGGAAAAACCACAGGAGATATTAGGACTTTTCCGACAACCTAATATCATTCTTATATAGGAACATTAAGATTAGTCTGTGTGTTTGCTTTTGTATCTCACACACGACATTTTTTTACAATCACCACACTTTACTTGTCTCGAAGGCGAAGGTCGTCTTCGCCGTTGTCGCGAGCGGCAACGGCCGCCGTTTCTCTCGAAGGCAGCGGCCGCCTTCGCCGCTCATCTCGAAGGCGGCGGCCGCCGCCACCGCGGTCGCCAGCGGTGACGGCCGCCTTCGCCGCTCATCTCGAAGGTCGAGGTCGCCTTCACCTGCCATTCGAAGGCGCCTTCGAACTCGAAGGCGCAAATCTGCCAGCCTAGTTGTAGTAGCAAAAATGAATATGCACCAATGAAATTCTAAAACATATAATTATGGATCATTTTGGAAGTCTTCAAAATTGAATGTAACTTACTTCAAACCATAAAAATGAATAAATAAATGTTGAAAAATTAAAACGCTTGCGGTGTGCGATGAGTAGTGCGCGGGGTCGCGTTTGCAGCGGTGTACCGTTCAACACACCGTGTTCATTCTGTACTGGTGAAACTAGTTAAAAAATTAAGGGTTTCAATAAAACAATTTGGAGAAAAAATATCGGTATTTCATAATAATGATAATAATTCGTAAATTAACATTGTCGTAAAAAGAAAAGATAAAAACATCAAATAGTTTTATTTTTCAAGATGAACACTCGGAAAAATCAACGATCTAGGAAAGCGGCAAAAGCTCTATTGAAGAGCGCCAGGACAAGAATTTCCACACGTCCTTCGCGGCTGAACGGCATGCGTCCAAGTATCAAAATCCGCTCGAAATTCGCATTCATAACCTCAAGAATTCTTGTACGAACCGATCCGTGAAGACCTTGAGCATACATCTGGACGGTCAAGGCTAGACTTAAAGTGTACTCTGATTGAAAAACAGACTGAAAAATTTTCTCTTTTTTTTTTTATATACTCGTTATAAAGCTCTGCAAATTCGCTCTAATCGAACAGTGAATTTTACATGCATTCGAGGTGAGATTCAGAAAAATCAGAGCGAAACATCGGCCATACTCTCTCAATTTTCTGCACTCTCTCATCGTCAACGTGGCCGCCTCGTCCACTATTTAAGGGAACGAAATTGCAGCGCTCCGTACTGAGAATAAACTCACGTATCTCGACTGGTTGAGATTGTTTCCCGAACGAATATCACTTGAACCTTGGTTGGGCATGACACTATTAATTACAGGACATTATTTGATAGAGGCAACGGAAATGGATAACGATATAGAAAGACTTCTGCTATTTTTTGGGATCACCGTTTTTCATTTTTGTTTTATTAATCCGGACCTTATTGGCTCCGACGCACAAAATTGTATTGGTTTAATTGAAAGAAAACCCCCGATATCAAAAAATGGACAGCGAAAATTAATTGGTATTGTGTATTCAATCGACATGCGACATGAAAACGGAAGTCTGCATTTACCGTTCTGTCTGCGTCTCTTCAAATATCACTGTGTTCGCATGGTCGCGCACAAATAAGTGGGCGGAGTTTTGCGTTCTCATGTCGCAAGTCGATCGAAAACACAATAGTGCAACATTGAAAATTAGGCAGTGCAAAACCACTTTTTGGTAGTGCAAAATCATATGGCGAAAAACGACAGTGCAAAATTATTGGTAGGGCAGAAAATGGTAATGCAAAGTTATTTGCCAAAAAAAAACACGCGTGAATTTGCAAAAAAAATGCGCATAAAGTGACGCGATATTTGCGTGATTTTGAATCGTCGTATTACAAAAATATTTTATGTTCCTTTAAAATTCATACGGTCGATGTTATTTTTTTGGTCAAAGTTTTTCAATATTATGAAAACAAAATAATTGCAACGCGGTGTTTGCGTACTTTCCATTTTCATACGAAAATGGAAACAAGTCTCTTCATTTCCCATGAGATTTCTTTCATTGCCGTTTGAATTTCAAAAGTACGCAACCACCGCATTGCAATTTTTTGTTTTCACGATATATTGCGACAGATTGACATTTTCTGCGAGTTTAAAGAAATTTTTTCAGTAAAATGAATCAATATTTACTACTATTAAGCACTAATAGGGGGATTAAACACCAAGAAGACGAACCACGCGTGGAATACAACAGTTCCCAAAAATATAAAATACAAATACAAACTAAATTTACACGTGATAACTCACGTCAAAAAAAAATTGAAAACTATTCACGTGAGCTTAAATTAAGCGTGCCACTAAAGTACCGCGAACCGGCATAACGGATTGTCGTTGCGCGGTAGAGAGAGTACGAGGCGACAAGAGAGAAAGGCAAGAGACAAGAGAGTCTTATGGACCTATTCACAAAACCGGAAAAAATGGAAGAAAACAGCAAAAAATTCAGGGAAAATTCGGAGAATGCTCCGATTGACCTTAAATTTTGGGAAATATTGGGAAAAATTCTCCTGTACACGCTCACAAAATTTTTGACCAAAATATCGATTTTTAAAATTTTCAGAAAAAAATCGATAATTTTTAAAATCGATATTTTGATCCCAAGTTTTGTGAGCGTGTACAGGAGAATTTTTCCCAATATTTCCCAAAATTCAAGGTCAATCGGAGCATTCTCCGAATTTTCCCTGAATTTTTTGCTGTTTTCTTCCTTTTCTTTCCAGTTTGTGAATAGGTCCATTAAAACCACCAACTTCTTCCGATGTTGTTTAGTCGTTACTTTTTTGTTGAAAGCGCATTAATTTGCAATTTGAAAACACGAAATGATGTCTTTACATCATTTTCTAAAGGTTCATTCAAAAAAAAAACGAGACAGACGGGAAAAAATGATGAAAAAGAAAAATGCGCTTGATTTTCCCGCCAACTCGGGTACATCCCGTGGTCTGGTGCTACCTCGGAATAGAACTGTTTCGGAATAGAGCTGTTTCGGTATAGAACTGTAGTAAAATAGAACTGTAGCGAAATAAAACTGTTCGAAATAGAACTGATCGGAATAGAACTGTAGCGAAATAGAACTGTTTTGGAATAGAACTGTTTCGGAATAGAACTGTTTCGGTATAGAACTGTAGCGAATTAAAACTGTTGCGAAAAAAAACTGTTTCGCTACAGTTCTATTCCGAGCGAGTTATATTTCGAGGTAGCACCCGTGGTCTTCTATTTTTTTTGTTGTAAAATTTTCCGAAAATCAGAAACATTTTTTGGTGAGATTTTTTTTTTATATTCGTAAAAGAGTTGATGTGTATTGTGAAAACAAAAAAATGGCAACGCGGTGTTTGCGTACTTTTGAAATTCAAACGGCAATGAAAGAAATAGCATGGAAAATGAAGAGAAATGTTCCCACTTTCATTTGAATTTTAAAAGTACGCAAACACCGCGTTGCAATTTTTTTGTTTTCACAATACGTTGTATGATTTGAGAAGACCATCTGCTATTATCAATCTCAGAAAGTTCCACCGGGTGCCCATCGGAACCTAGGCGATACAGAACTAGGCCAACGATGAAATACGAATTTTCTACGAGGGAAATTGAGTGACGCGATTGAGGGAAAGTCCGCAGGGTGGTCTGTGTACGGATGGCGAAACTCTCAGAGATGGATAATATCAAACAGTGGATTGTAGCTCTCCTAAAAAAAACACCGTACATACTCTATTAGTATTGCACCTCCAATCGATTTTCACTTCTATCAAAACTACCGTAAATACTGTAATATAAGCCCACCTGTATTAGAAGCCCACCTGTAATATAAGCCCACAGTTATTGGTTCACCTTTTCAGGTTCACCACGGGTTCCTTTAAATTAAAAATAAAAGACAAAGCAGACTTACGAAACAATATATTTATTATCCCAATAGGGGATTTACACCAGAAGACGAACCACACGTGGAATCGCAACAGCTCCGAAAAATATCAACTAGAAATAAACAAACTAAATTTACACGTGACAACACACGTCAAAATAAACTTTAAACTTATTCACGTGACCCTAACTTAGGCGTGCCACTAAACGCAAGAACACATCAAATCCTTTCAACAGCTTTCTCCGCCTTCTGATACTCACTTCTTCTTTCTCTTCGGCCATCCGTGCCCAGGTCGCTTCCATCGGTCCTCCAAGACTTGAATTGGACCCACTCTGCATACTCTCCATCACGTCTTCGTGGTCGTCTTCCTTCTCCTCCAGGTGCTCCATTGGTTCCGTGTGTTGCTGCCAATCAATAGTTTTTCAAACTATCGATTTTATCTTAATTTCTCAATGAATTTCAGTCAAAGAAAATTTTGTGTAATCAGTGACTTTCAGTCAAAGAAAACGCTATCCACGATTCAGTGACTTTCAGTCAAAGAAACGCTTCGAAAATCCAGTGACTTTCAGTCAAAGAGCAAAAATTTGAAAAACCAGTGACTTTCAGTCAAAGGTTATCCAAAGCACGGTTCGGCCCCCAAGTTATTGGTTCACCTTTTCTGGTTCACCACGGGTTCCTTTAAATTAAAAATAAAAGACAAAGCAGACTTACCAAACAATATATTTATTATCCCAATAGGGGATTTACACCAGAAGACGAACCACACGTGGAATCGCAACAGCTCCGAAAAATATCAACTAGAAATAAACAAACTAAATTTACACGTGACAACACACGTCAAAATAAACTTTAAACTTATTCACGTGACCCTAACTTAGGCGTGCCACTAAAGTACCTCAAACCGGCATAACGGATAGTCGTTGCGCGGTAGAGAGAGTACGAGGCAACAAGATATAACGGCAAGAGAAGCTTGGCACCGCCAACTCCACCCTTGAGACCCCTTTGAAAAATAGAAGCCCACCCTGTAATAGAAGCCCACCCTTTAATAAAAGCCCATCTTGAAATTGTAGCCAACACACAGGGTCCCGGACCTTTGGTTTCCTCGCTCTTTTGGTACGTTTTTTATGGTTACGGCTGCTCTTTGGGTACCAAATTTGCAAATTTCATACAAAAAAGTTGCCGTAATAAGGAGCAGTCGTACCCAAAGAGGCCGTACACAAATTTGGTACCGTAAGCAAGTTTGATCGAAAATCAATCGTGCCCAAAGAGTCTGGGACCCATTGATTATTGGCTTGGAATTGTGCGCGTTTCATCGCGATGTGTTCAATTTTGCAATACTTTCACCCGTTTTTAAACATTTCTGTTAATGGAAGTGGTCATCAAACGCCACCAGTGCTGGGCGTGAAATTTATTTTTTTTTAACTGATTCCATATTGTGTTTTCAGTCGAGTTGCATTATCAAAAAAAAATCCCGCTCATTTTTTCACGCGAATGTTAAATTTTTTCACAGTTCAGTAAATAAAATTTACAATTGTCGGACCGCCAAAATAGTCAAACGCGCTCCGTTGAACTCAACGCTATGCAATTTTCATTTTGGTCTCAAAGTTATTTAATTTCACGTATAAATTCAAATTTCACGTATAAATTCAACGTGAAATGAAATAATTTGGAAACCAAAATGAAAATTGCATAGCGTTGAGTTCAGCGGAGCGCGTTTGACCATTTTGGCGGGCCGACAATACTAAAACCAGTAATAATATCAAAAATTATAATGAAAATGGCAAAAATAAAACAATGCTGCAATTTTTGGTTTAGTTTTGGTAGTTAAAATCGAGAAAAACGTTGAGTTTTTTTAGAAATCATCTTGAATGATTTCCGAATTTGTAAAATTTTGTCATAAAATAAAAGCAGATAAAGCGACACACCGTTGGATTACGAAAATTATTATTTTTAAAGTTACAAACATCTATTTTATGTTGTTAGTGCTCTTGAATTAGAACTTCTGACTCGCAATCAGAATTTAATATTATGAAAATTGTTGTTGGTTTTTTGAAGTTTTTTTTGTTGTGGATAAAAAAGAGGGTTGAAAAATAGAAGCCTACCCTGTAATAGAAGCCCACCTGTAATATAAGCCCACCCTTGAGACCCCTTTGAAAAATAGAAGCCCATGGGCTTATAATACAGTATTTACGGTACTTTACTTTATTCTGCAATAAATGCACCGCAATATCAAGGTGCAGGTTTTTTATTCAACCGTCTACTCTGATTGTTTTCAATTTTCTAAACATATTCCATGTTGTTTTTTTTAGAATGAACGCTGAAACTTTAATTCAAATTATTTATTGGCTTCCAAATTTATTTAAAAAAAAAAATTTTTAATCCATCTCCTTCTCTTTGTGTCGGATAGACTGTAGTTTTCATTATGTGCAAATCTGATATGTCCCTGCCCATATAGTATTTAATCGTTAACTTAATAAATACAGTTCCCGTAGTCTCCTGTCTCTCTTTCTTTGTTAAATTATTTATTGGTGAGTTTAGTTTTGGAAGCACTTATTGTTAGTAAATAATCGGGGTTGGTTTCTGAAAATCAATTTTTTAAAATTTTGAATTTTTCAAAAACTTACTTTAAATAAAAGTATGTAGAACAAGCTCAAGTTGTTTCCAGTACTTTTATATTTGTAACATCCTTACAGTATTTGACGATTGTCTTGTTTGAATATGCTGCACATGTAGTCAGTTTAGTAAATTGATATTGTTTCTAAACCAAGTTCTTGAATTAAGTTTGCTATTATGGATTCGTGAATGGGCGACAAAACCGGGTGAATTGTGGGGCAAAAGATGGCTGGTCTCACCACGATTTTGGCAGACTACGGTTAGCGCGAAAATATTTTTTTTATTCTTTTTTTTTAATTAAAACTCATTTTCATAGTTTTTTCTCAACAAAATGTGTTTTGAAACGAAATTACCCATTCCAGGTTACACAAAAAATTTTAATAGTGAAAAAATGCTAGTCAAAAGGCAAAAAATCGCGTTTTTAAATTAAAAACAAAAGAAGAAAAAATATTTTTCGCGCTAACCGTAGTCTGTCAAAATCGTGGCGAGACCAGCCAACTTTTGCCCCACAATTCACCGCGTTTTATCGGTGCTACCTCGGAATAGAACTGACGCGTAATAGAACTGTAGCGAAATTGAACTCGCTTTGGAATAGAACTGTAGTGAAATTGAACTGTAGCGAAATAAAACTGTTCGGAATAAAACTGATCGGAATAAAACTGTTTTGGAATAAAACTGTTCGGAATAAAACTGTAGCGTTTTGGAACTAAATTAGCAATGGGGCGCGATTGCATTGCTTGCTCATTCAAATATTGGAATTGCTCATGCGCGTGCTTTTTTCAACAGTTTTATATTTGAGCTATTCATCAAAAATTGTTTGTTTTGTTGTTTTTTTGAATAAACTTTTATCATTTTTTTCTCGGCCCGCTTTGACGGCCGAGCAATGCAATCGTGCTGCATTGCTAATTTAGTTCCAAAACGCTACAGTTTTATTCCGAACAGTTTTATTCCAAAACAGTTTTATTTTTCTACAGTTCTTTACCGAACAGTTCTGTTCCGAACGGTTCTATTGCCAAGCAAGTTTTATATCGCTGCAGTTCTATTACACTTCAGTTTTATTCCGAGGTAGCACCGTTTTATCGCTCATTCACGAATCCATAATATTTTAATATTTCTGTACCGTTTTGTCGTGCACCATCTGTGCTATCTGTTTGCCTTTGCCAAGACGATCATAAAATTCAAAAAGGTGACCATAGTTGTTGAATTGTTAGTATCTCTTTGACAATTGTAAGTGACGAAATTACGCGTTCTCTGATTTTTTGAATTACAGTGCGTAACATAAGTACAAGTGCACCCCTAAAAATGCATGGTACTGCGTTTGCATGCAATCTGAAGACTCGGGACCTTGAAAATCGTAATTAGCATGCAAAATTACCCCAGGACTACATAGTCCAAGTTAATATTCACAACACTCTTGAAATGAGCCTGAAAAGTCTGAAAAAAGTACACCTGCAACCGTAACATAAGTATAAGCGCACCCCACATAACATCGGAAAAACTCAAGGAAAACACAAGTTGATAATTAGTAGCTGTACCATTAACGTTTATAACTCCATTATCACGGTTGGACATAGAATTAGATACGCCTGGGATGTCTTAGTCAGTGTTGTTTTTGAATTCCTGCTCCAGGATACTCTACTCATGAAGAATGGCGACCTCGACTGCAGCAATCGGCTAGAATGGTTTTTCTTGGTTGTGAAATCGACGAAGAACAGTCCCTAGATGTTATCCAATAGGTTCTAGTCCAGAAAGCATCCTGGGCAAGTGAAAACATCGCGGTTTTTAATCTTGAGCCAGTCCATTGGCATGCGTGGATGCGTTATCTTGTTGGAAGATGAGGCCTTATCGACGGAGGAACAAGAGGTGTTGCTGTTTTGAGATGTTCTGACATGAATTCAAGTTGAGTAGCTTTTATACAAAATGTATTATTAGTAAACCAGAAGAATAAAAACACCGGACACCATTCTGCCTCTTCCTCCAAATTTACGTTTTGAGAAATCGAATGGATCCTAGAAGAGATCGTGCCAATCGTATTCGTAACTACCCGCGTTGTTTGAATTGAACTTTTTCAATCAGAAAAACCAACTTGGAACAAATAAGTTTTGGTTTGAGAGTTTTGGTACCAAACAATTACTGAATTCGAATTTAAGTCAAAACCACAAATTGTTTGATCGTCGGTGAGTTGCGGCACAGGTCTCAATACGGCTCATTTGATATTGGGATCACTTTTTTCTGTTTTCCCATACGTTTGCTTGTAAACTATGGCGTTGAGTTCTCATTTGGTGTCGTAGCACGTCTTTAGAGAGCATGAAACTTGTCGACTAATGTTGGTTTTTTTCTGACAGACGGCTTTGGCGGCACCACAAACTTTTCGTAAAGGTTCTGATTTCTCATATAATAGTTATTGCACGTCGTGGAATGATTCTGCAGCTTCAAAATTACTCAGTTCGACCATTGGCCGTGTTGAAAGCTTGGATTTGCGTTTTCTCGGTGTTTGACTGATTTGTGCAACGTGGCATGATTGAATGATCTTTTCCGGTTTTGTTTTTACTGCGAGGAAGTTTTTTGTAAAATTTCGAAGGTACATGACAACACTCATTGACTGTTTTCAAAAAAATTTTGAGTTTTTTCATCTGTTTTGGTAGGTGCGCTTATACTTATGTTACGGTTGCAGGAGTACTTTTTTCAGACTTTTCAGGCCCATTTCAAGAGTTTTGTGAACATTAACTCGGACTATGTAGTCCTGGGGTAATTTTGCATGCTGATTGCGATTTTCAATGTCCCGAGTCTTCAGATTGCATGCAAACGTAGTACCATGCATTTTTGGGGGTGCGCTTATACTTATGTTACGCACTGTAGATGGCAGGTGCATTTGTTCCCTATTATTCTCATTATTAGGAAAAAACGAAAAAAAAAATACAATATCAACCAATTTTTTTCTAAATTGAAGGCATCATCTAAAAAAATTTTCAATGATAAAATTTCTTATTTTTACAATTAGTTTCCAAAATGTTGTTCACTGGCTGATAGAATATCTCGTACCTAAAGCGTTTTTATCATTTTCAATCCGGAATGCTTTAAACATTACATTTTCCGCTGTTTTTGCATCTTCGGTGTGATGGGAGTAGAAAGACAACACATTGAGATATGGGTCACTTCCATCCTTTGTTTCAAGGAAAACCAAGAATGCCGCCAAACTTCTTACAAAAAAGTCCTAAGTCAATAAGCAGCAAAGCGACCTTATTCTTGACGTGAATGTTAATCTGAAAACAAAAATTAAATAATATGAGTTATTAAAAGTCATACCTTTTCTACAATTCGATTCTCGCTAATGCTGTAGTTGTTAAGCAGTTCTGCTTTAAACTTTTTTGATGACAGCTTGATAGTTTTTGATTTCATAGCAGACTTTCTAAAAGAGATTTAATGATTCATGACTTTGAAAAGTTTCACATTTAAATAGTCTGGAAAAATTAAAAGTCTCGCAAGATGCTCCTATTAGTGAGGTTATTCGTTTTTCGAGGTCTTCCGGGTGACTTGCCAACGAGAACTGTTTCGTTGTACAAAAAAAAATCATATATTCATTGTTTTGAATTATTTATCAAACCTTGTAGCGATTCAAAATTCGACTAACGGTGGATTGCGTGATGTTGAACTGGGCAGCGACATCTTTCTCTCGGTAAAAGTCGGCAACTTTTATGCAACACTTATGCAACTTTTATGCAAACTTTATGCAACACCAATTTTAGACTTTACACAACGGTTGCATAAAGTGTGCTTAAAAGTTGCACAAGTGCTGAACAAAAGTTGCACATTTTTTGTTCTAATTTTGTTTTTTTTTCTCTCACACTCTCTCACTCTTTCCTTCTCGCAAACGAAAATCGAACAATATATAGAAAAATACGTTTATTTTGATTGAAAAAAAAGTAATGAGGAATTAATTAACAATTAACACAAAATTAAAAATTATATATAATGGATTCGTGGCGGAGTGACAATTTTTTCACGTCTTTATTTGTAAAAATGAAGAAATGGAGACTTTTCGTTGCCCAGTTTCACGTGAAATGTCACTCCGTCACGAATCCATTATATATTGTCGGCCCGCCAAAATGGCCAAACGCGCTCCGCTGAACTCAACGCTATGCGATTTTCATTTTGGTCTCCAAATTATTTAATTTCACGTATAAATTCAACGTGAAATTAAATAATTTGGAAACCGAAATGAAAATCCCATAGCGTTGAGTTCAGCGGAGCGCGTTTGACCATTTTGGCGGGCCGAAAATAATTAAAAAATATATATGATTGCAAATATAAAACATATAAAAAATTATAAGAAAACTATTATCGTGGCTTTTTCATTTCTGAAATGACTGTGGTATTTGAAGAAGCTTTACGTGGCAAGAAAATGGAATCGATAATAGCTAGTTTTCAGCTTGTAAAATAATCCCTGAAATATTAACCTTACAGAATCGTTTGTTAAAAAAGGTAAACAAATAATTATATAAAAATATTTAACTGTTTGCAATTTTGATACCTTGGCAAAACTAATGGGGTTATTCATTTTGTGAAACTTGCATTTTTGTCTTATTCATTTCATGCAGAATACGACATTTTCTGCAGAAAAATGCATACAATGTCGTTTTCTGCATGAAATGAATAAGACAAGCATGCAAGTTTCACAAAATGAATAACCCCATTAGTTTTGCCAGGGTCTCCAAATTGCAAACAGCTAAATATTTTTATATAGTCATCTGTTTACCTTTTTTAACATACGTTTCTGAAAGGTTAATATTTCAGAGATTATTTTACAAGCTGAAAAGCTCCCATATGGTATCTATGTTTTACTTTTAAAAAAAAACACGATTATCGATCAATAGAAGCGGCTCGGGTCAAAGTCTTCTGATATTGGTAAACTTCTTCGGAAGAATACGCCACAGTTTTACCATTTTCTAGAAGAGCATCGCGAAACTTTCGCACTGATTCCCAACGGAGATGTCGAACGCAATTTGAACGATCCTGTTAGAATAAATGTAATACTAGCTAATCCTTTTGAAACTTACCTTGCATGCAACCAGAATGTTTGCATCCATGTCAAAATGGTGCGTTCGCAGGTTTCGTCTAAATTAATTTCATAGGTTTTTGTAAATAATGTAAAACAAAACTCACAGAGCTTTTGCAATGGCATGCTCCACAGTTCGAATTGCTGGCTCTCTGCATCTACGACGACGTAGAATTTCGTCTCCCTTGTCCTCCGCTTCCACACATTGTAGGAATCTGAAACATAAACATATTTTCTGTTTTCCTTTTTTTAATTCACGGGTGATCTTCTGCAATTTCACCGATCAGCAAGTCGTCCGGCAGGAAGAATCCCAACGCATCCACTCCGAAATCTTAATAGTCAACATTATTTGAAATCAATTAAAATTGACAAACCGATGAGAACATCAGAAAAAGAGCTATCCAAAGCCTCGAAGTGTTTGTCGCTCGCTCGACGGCATGACGGGCGGAAAGTGTTCACACAAATCAGATGCGCCGGTGTAGTGATCTGAATAAATATTATATCTTCCTAGAAAGCAGTTTGTTTCCTACCTGTTTGAAAAAATTGGTGAAGAAAGCTACCATTTGTTGGGCAGCATTTGTTCCTTGTGGAGAAATCTTGTCGTAGAGGCTGTTCAAATTGATAGTGGCCTCACCGGAATCGATCAAGTGTAAGAGCCGCGCCTCTTCCATGCCCACACTACCCCATTCGCTCGAGAGCAGTACTAATGTTTCATTTACAGACTCTTCATCGACATGGTTCGTTCGTGCTCACCCCCTCATTCACCATCTCTACCCCTCGTTATGTCATCCCGGGTCACGCAAAGGTCACACACTATGGCGCCACACTCAGGCATCCTGCGCCCTCTCGCTAAGGCACACAATCACCGCGCTCGTCTGGACACTCTTCGAACACCGTGCACTCTCGCACACGGATCAGACTACGCGCAGCAGCCAGCAGCAAGGACCATCGACGACCACCGACGACCGTCTGACGTCCGCCGTCTCCTTGACACCCACACTCTCCCGCCGACCAATCAGGACCGCGCAGCCGACCAATCAGCGCTCATGGAAACCTTCTGGAAGCGACCCGCCCATTTTCTGGCACTATATAAGGCGGCGATTTCGCCCATTTCGTCAGTGGTCTCCGACCCGGGACCTGGCCCTAATTGCGTTTTATCCCCTCTCTTTCACCTTGTCTCCCCTAAGGACTTGTACTTGTTAGTTAACCCATAACTATACACCTTTTGTGTATCCCTATTTATTATATTCTAATAAACTCTAAGTAAATCTCAACTACGTCTCGGGATCCTACCAGATCCTTACTGGTAGACAGCGAGTGCAGACTCGGTTTAGAAACCGAGTCTGGTATCCACCGGTAGTTAGGTATTAGAGAGGGGCAAGTAACTTCCACCTAGTCTTTAAGGGTTTCATTGTATTTTCTGCACATATTAGGTGCGCAACTATTTGTGTAAGAATTTAGTTAGGTTGGGATAAAAGGGTTAGTGTCAGCGTACGTTGTAGGAGGTAGGTCAAATTCGGGAGGGCTTCCCTATGCCACAATAGGTTTTGATAGTTTTGGTTAAGTAATCTAGACGTCTAGCGGAGACTGTGGTAGGCTACTCCGTCTCCCCGTAGGTCTTTGCCCTATGTATCGTTTAATTATTATTATTCGTTCGCCACTGGGAAAGAGCCCAGCAGCGTGGCTGGAGCTCTTAATATGATTTTCAGGATCATCTTAAAAAACTATCAACTCCTGTTAACGGGCCATTCGAACATGGCAAGCTCGTCGTGGGTGTCAGACACATGTCTACCACGTTTCACCGGCAACACTACCGTCCAATCTTCCCATCTGCTGGCCCTCAAGAACGCCGTTGTGTTGGATTTCAACTCAATAAATGCAAGGATGCGAGAGGCTACATCGCAAGGGCAAGCGGAAATGTCTGCAATTGCGCAGCAATTCCATCAACGTGGCAACAGCGTCAAGGCTGTCGAGCAGCACGTCGAAGCATTGCGACAGCGGATCGAGGAAATTGAAGGTGAGTTGTTTGCCAAGGAGGTTACAGGAGCTCCGTCGGTTGGATTGCGCCGGGATTACTTTTCCCCAAAAAGCTCTAGCATACGTGCTAAGGCAGTGGGAGAAGGAGTTTCCGGGCTGGCCGCGGAGGGGAGTGCTTGCACTAGAAATCCTACAGTACACGTCACGGGTGACGTTGTACGGCCGCCTGCCTCTGAGCAGTGCGGATTAAATCCTGAGGTAAGGAGTGAACCAGGCACTAAAAACACGCTTAATAATCCAGTTGATGGACACCAAGTCCAACTCGTCACGAGTGACATCGTACGGCCGCCTGCCTCTGAGCAGCGCGGAGTAAATCCTGAGGTAATGGGTGAACCAGGCACTATAAGTAAAACAAGTAACCAAGTCAGAGGAAATCACGTTCCACACGTGAATGTAGCTAATTTTAAGTCGAGTACGACAATTAATCCGTATTCAGGAGCATTTTCAGAGAGTTTGACAAGTTTTGTACGTCAATTTAAAGACCACACGTTGGCAGCGGACGCAAATGCGTCAGAAGAGATGAAGAGGTATTCGTTCCTCACATTCCTCACAGGTAACGCTCGAGACAGAGCAGAAGACTTCATGGCAACTAAAGCAGAAGCTACAGTGGACGAGATCATCGGGGATCTCAGGTTAACATTCGAGAACGAGCTCACTGGGCAGCTCAGAGAGAAACAGTTCAATAAGTGTCGCCAAGGACGAGGCGAACCCATCGAGGCGTACTACAACAGAGTGCGCACACTCGCGTCACAAGCCTTCCGAGCAGAAGACCGAGCCACAATTGAGAAGAAGACGAGGGACGCCTTCTTGGACGGACTTGAAGATTCAATCCGTTACAACGTCAAAGACAAGAATCCGGGGACAAGCCGAGCAGCATTCGACGAAGCGCTCAGGCAGGAAATACTTCGTGATGATCGGGCCGCGGCAGCACAACATGCACCGACGGCAGCAATCTTCGAAGAGATACGGGTGCTCAATGAGAAGTAGGACAGCCAACACACCCAGAGAAAGAACAACAGACGGCCTGGGCCACAGAATAAGCCGAACAACTCGGGCTTCCGGGGAAAATCGAAATTCCAGGGTGAGTGTTTCTTTTGCGGAGTTTCAGGTCACATGGCGAGAGATTGCTACAGAAAGCAGAACGCGCTCACGGCAATGCCAAACCGACGAGCGGTGCAGAATCATCAGCAATCGTCGGCGAACCATGTGAATGCAGCAACAACGGACAATGACCTTCAGTCTCAACTGGAGATGTACCGTCAGCAAGTAGCAGAGCTTCAACGGCTCAATACGGAACTCCTGGCAGAACCCGGTCGAGGACGAACAACGAGTTGTCTTTCATGGCCAGCAGCAGGAAACCCACCAGCAGTAGTTACAATGGACAGAGTGAACTCAGCGCGACTCCCGTCGGCTCCACTCACGACTCAAATCCCGGTAAGAATTAACGGATTTCCAGTTTTCGCACTCGTCGACACTGGATCAACGATCACCGTCGCAGGCCGAGCATTCGCAACACGCGTCGGCATCCCGTCGCTGTATCAAGCGAGCGCATCACACGCAGTTGGCCTTGGAGGCAACGAAGTTCTCATGGCAGGCGCAGCTTTTGCCAAAATCTGCATCGGAACCAAGTCATGGATACACCGGATCCATTTCACAACAGGAGAGTGCACACCACATGGAGCGAGGGATTACCACATAATTCTCGGTAACGATTTCCTTTCACAACTCCCTCGTTTCTTCATTGACTATCAGGCGGAAACCCTTCACGTGGGTGAAGAAATCATTCCCATAGGTAAAAATCACGTAGAATACACCCCGAAGGTACTAGATATCAGGGTATCAGAGGATACCATTGTCCCGGCGCAGAGTGAGAGAGTTCTGGCGTGTCAGGAGCCCATGTCTACGGACATGTGCGACACGCTGTTTCTCGTCACGTCACAAAATCTAGTAAACCGGTCATTGCTCACAGCACCAGTGCTTATCAATAATAAAAACGTTCGAATTTTGGTCACTAATCCGACAGATTGTGACATTTTCCTGGCAAAGAATACAAAAGCAGCCGAAGCAGTAGAAGTCTTCGAGGATGGCAACGAACTGTTGCATTTTTGACACAACCAACGCGGTGAATACGATCTCCATAGAGGAAGATCCAAAGTTCAGAATTTCTCTGGACAAAGCGGTTTGCACAGAAGCACATAAACGGACTTCTGCTCTCAGAGAGGATTACCGAATCCAACACACCTTGGATAAGTCCTATTGTTTTAGTACCTAAGAAGAATGGGTCATTGCGAGTCTGTCTCGATTTCAGGAAACTTAATGAAGTTACAGTTCCAGATAATTTCCCATTGCCGCGGATCGATTCTATCATCGAGAAGGTGGGAGGTTCAAAATACTTCTCGTCGCTGGACATGGCAAATGGTTACCTACAATTAAGGCTTGACGACGAATCGTCATACAAATGTGGTTTTACAACAGAGGACAAAGTTTATGCGTACACACATCTCCCTTTCGGTCTGAAGTCAGCAGCGTCGTACTTCCAACGAGCACTGAGAACAATTCTAGCGGGTCTTGAGAAAGACGTTCTGGTTTACATCGACGACGTACTGGTCTTCAGTAAGACATTTGAGTCACACGTACAAACTTTGAAGAAGGTTTTATCACGCTTCCGAGCTTACAACCTGAAAGCGTCACCGGCAAAATGTGAGTTTGTTAAGAAATCGATAACATTCTTAGGACACGAAATCAACGAGTGTAATTATTCGCCAAACGAAGCTAATCTTCACACGATCAAGCAACTACCAGTGCCGACAGACGCAAAAGGAGTCCTGAGATTTTTGGGAATGGCCGGATTTTTCCGAAAATTCATCAAGAACTTCTCGAACATCGCAGAACCGTTAACACGACTCAACAAGAAGGACGTACCATTCGAATGGACGTCGCAGCAGCAAGAAGCGTTCGACACGTTGAAGCAACTATTAGCAAGTAAGCCTATTCTGACTTTCCCCAATTACGATAAGGAATTTCATATTTTTACGGACGCTAGCGCAGTAGCACAAGGAGCAATGTTAGCTCAAACCACAGACGATCCCAACCAGTTTCAGGCAATAGCATACGCAAGCAGAACTCTCTCCGACACAGAGACTAGGTACCCAGCTATTCAAATAGAATTAGGAGCCATAATTTTCGCGCTCAGGCATTTTAAACCGTATGTCTATATGTCCAAAGTTATATTACACACGGACCATCGCCTGCTTAAGTACATTCTAGCTAAGCAAAAGGTTCACGAGCGAGTTGCTCGTTGGTTAATAGAATTACAGCAGTTCGACATCGAAACCAAACATATCGATGGCAAACGGAACACAGTCGCCGACTGCCTCTCCAGAGCAAAAAACGAGGTCGCACCTCTCCCCGAAGAAGAACTCTAGGATATCGTCGAGTTTCCCGTATGCATGGCCGTTAAAAATTCGAAGGACCGAGTATCGAGTCGGTTCACTCTGGCCGGAAATCAGAAGTCGCTGGACATCGCGTTGAAGCAGGACAAATATAAGAAGCATCGAATGTCGACATACTAGCGACGTCAACTTCAGCAACACGTCCGACATTCCCAGACAGGCAATACGCTGTAACGATTCAACCGGACCAACGTCGGTATCCAACACGCCAGCATCGGCGCCCAGCTAAGTTCCAAGACTGAAGTTCATTTTACCCATAGTGCTTCACGGTAACTGATTTTTCATAGGCATATCAGCTTTCCCGCCACAAAATTCTGTCCAAAATAGCGTTTATCAGCTAATTTGTTTAAAGGCGCACGCACAAAAGTTTTTGGGCTACGGTATTAAAGGCGCATACCAGTAGACAACGGGATGGGTCCCGCCACGCTTCTTGCACCGCCCGTGAGGTGAGCAAGCAGGTAAACAAACAACAACCTTTTTAGGATTTCGGTTTGTTTTTCGTCCATTTTTCGTTCGTTTTGACGAGCGATTTTTGCAAATCTTTTTGCAATTTCTTTATTTTGTTGGTCCACGCGTACTTTTACGGACGCATTAAAGTTTTGTCGCGTGTCCATCCGTAGGACACTGCGACCTTTTGTTTTTCGAGCGTTTATAAAATAAATAATTCCAGCTACAACTTTCGGAAAGACGGAAACCATTTTTCAGTCAAAGTCGGAATGACCAAAGAGGTCAAATCCGGGGCCAGCAAAGCACAATCGCGCCAAACCAGCCAAAGTGGAGAAAGTTGAAGAAAATTCGGGTGCCGCAAGTTCGGAGGAACCAGCACCGCTGAACGTGGAGGACGGAGCCAATGGATTCCACCGAGGAGCATAAGAGCGGTAAGTATTCCAGTTTCTTGAGCACTACGTCGGCGATCGAAAGGTCTAGCCCATGGGCTAAGCCGACCGCTGGTGTTGGTGTTTCAAATAAAAAAATAAAAAAAAAAGTGTATCGGAAGCATTGCTTAATGAATGCTGAGTCAGTGGTCATGAGATCTAGCTTACGAGCTAAGTCGATCGCCGGCGAGACGAGTCGTTTAAAGCCGAAGTTGCCAATAATATAATTTAATGGTTAAAAGTCCAAACCAGTACATCAATGAGGAAGTGCTCCACAAGCCACTTATATTTGAAGCGGATTTTTAGACAACCAACAGGAGGTACCAATTGTACATTTAAAAAAACACAGTCCGTCGTCAGAAAAGTTCCACCAGTATCAGAAGTCCTGGAAAACCCGGAGAAAACCACAGTCGTTCAGGAAGAAACACGCATAGTTCCGACAACGCAAAGACCGAGATGTTTCTCCGCACCAAAGCAGTTTTGTATCAGCGGCAGCTGAATCTAAGAATTCTCGATTTTGCACCAGTGATACCGGAAACCATCCATGACCTCATTATCTCACAAGATGACCTTCTCGCACTTTTTGGACGCAGCCGTGGAGACTCAAATCCACGCCCAATCATCTAGCCTTGACGTTTTCGAATTAGAGGCCATGCAGGCCAAGACGACAGTTTTTGCTCCTTCAGCGCCGATATGGATATCGAAATACCAATCAAGTGAGCAGATTGCTCATTTTGCTCAGCACAAAGCAGTCAGATCATTGCAAGCTGGAGACACGTCACTCACATGGGAAATTCCAGACGGTGAGTATTTACGCATGGCAGTGGTCGAGCAAGAGCCAAGGCGTACGCGCCTCAGCGTTCGACTGCTTTCACCTTACAATTAGAATTATATTTATAATAATCAATTAGTGGTGATCAGTTAGAAAAACCAAAAAAAAAGGGAAAAAGAGGAGACATGGCTTGTATTGCCACACGCTTTCAGAATTGTCAAGAAGTCTCTGAGACCAATTACGTCGTCAGCGAAGCCGACGCTCCGTAATGTTTGAGGAGCACAACCTTTTCACGTCTTCAAGTTCCACACTTGTAGCGCAGCAAACCTGAATCATCATTGCCAGAATGTCAGACAGTCTAATCGCGATCTTCGTTTTCTACAGGGAAACGGTGGACTACACCGCACACCTGGCACAACCATAACTTAGAATCGGTTCCCACGGTCGAATCGTTGAAAGAACGAAAAATCGACTACGTCCGGACCCGACAAGCCGCGGGTACGATCTCATCTTGCCGAGATGTCCACGAGGCACATCCAACTGGTCAAGAGTTATTGCCGGGGTCCCACCAACCCAGATCGTGAATGTCTAAGAGGCGCAAGCTCTTTTTCAGCTTCGCTCTCTTGGCACGGCGCGGCCAAATCGACGTGGCCGAGAAAAATTCGGAAACTCGGCCACCTCCTTTTTAATGCATTGCGCCGAGAGGCAACTATGAAACTTGGTTTTTTTGCTGTTTTTTTCGTGTTTTTCATTATATTTTTGTAAATAAATGTTTAAAATAAACTTTACTTTCAGGATAACTCACAACCGAGCTCGGATTTGTTCCGCACACTTCCCTTCGCGAGTCTTCAAAGTAGTGAGTTTTATAAATGTTTTTCTCGAAAACCAATCCTTTTAATTTTCTGATTTTTTGCCAAAACTTTCTCCAGGCAATCATCTTTCGTTTGATGCCAAAAATTTGAAGCTGTATGTGTGAATTTCGAAAAAAAAACCACGAAAAGTCGAAAAATGTGAAAATTTTCAGACAAAAAAATGTTTTTCTCGAAAACCAATCCTTTTAATTTTCTGATTTTTTGCCAAAACTTTCCCCAGGCAATTATCTTTCGTTTGATGCCAAAAATTTGAAGCTGTATGTGTGAATTTCGAAAAAAAACCACGAAAAGTCGAAAAATGTGAAAATTTTCAGACAGAAAAATTTTTTTCTCGAAAACCAATCCTTTTAATTCTCTGATTTTTTGCCAAAACTTTCTCCAGGCAATTATCTTTCGTTTTATGGCAAAAATTTGAAGCTGTATGTGTGAATTTCGAAAAAAAAACCACGAAAAGTCGAAAAATGTGAACATTTTCAGACAAAAAAATGTTTTTCTCGAAAACCAATCCTTTTAATTTTCTGATTTTTTGCCAAAACTTTCCCCAGGCAATTATCTTTCGTTTGATGCCAAAAATTTGAAGCTGTATGTGTGAATTTCGAAAAAAAACCACGAAAAGTCGAAAAATGTGAAAATTTTCAGACAGAAAAATTTTTTTCTCGAAAACCAATCCTTTTAATTCTCTGATTTTTTGCCAAAACTTTCTCCAGGCAATTATCTTTCGTTTGATGCCAAAAATTTGAAGCTGTATGTGTGAATTTCGAAAAAAAACCACGAAAAGTCGAAAAATGTGAAAATTTTCAGACAGAAAAATTTTTTTCTCGAAAACCAATCCTTTTAATTCTCTGATTTTTTGCCAAAACTTTCCCCAGGCAATTATCTTTCGTTTGATGCCAAAAATTTGAAGCTGTATGTATGAATTTCGAAAAAAACCACGAAAAGTCGAAAAATGTGAAAATTTCAGACAAAAAATGTTTTTCTCGAAAACAAGTTATTTTAATTTTCTGATTTTTTGCCACAATGTTCTTCAAGCATTTTTCTTTCTTTTGATATTAAATATTTAAATCTTCATGTACAGATTTTCGAGAAAAACCACGAAGACTCGAAAAATGTGAAAATTATCAGACAAAAACCATTTTTTCTCGAAAAACAGTCCTTTTAACTCTCTGTTTTTTTGCCACAATGTTCTCCAGGCAATTCTTCTTCTTTTGATAACAGATACTTGAAGCTGTATGTGTGAATTTCGAAAAAAAAACCACGAAAAGTCGAAAAAATGTGAACATTTTCAGAAAAAAAACTATTTTTCTCGAAAATAAGTAGGTATAGTATTCTGAAACATTCCCCCAACGTACTTCAAATAATTATTTTGTTTTTTTGTCAAAAATATTAGGTTTTCACGACTTTGTTATATATTTGTTGTTTTTTGTGGCTATTTTGATACTTTTCCTCGTTTTCTTGTTGTCCGAATCTTATTTTTTGATTGTATTTTATTTTTTTGTTGTTTTTTAAGCATTTTTAATGGAATAAAGCAATTAACTTCGCTGTTAAGAACTTTAAAAAGCAAAATTAAACCCAAAACAAATTGGTGTTGACGCGCAATCTGCAGTGTTGCGCCGCGGTGTTTGCACACCAGTTTCGCTGCCAATACTGCTGTACCATTACAAGTTTTTCCTCGGCCACGTCGCTTTGGCCGGGCCGTGTTGGGGATTCGGGACGAATCCCAGGGAAAGGGGGAGATGTAAGAGCCGCGCCTCTTCCATGCCCACACTACCCCATTCGCTCGAGAGCAGTACTAATGTTTCATTTACAGACTCTTCATCGACATGGTTCGTTCGTGCTCACCCCCTCATTCACCATCTCTACCCCTCGTTATGTCATCCCGGGTCACGCAAAGGTCACACACTATGGCGCCACACTCAGGCATCCTGCGCCCTCTCGCTAAGGCACACAATCACCGCGCTCGTCTGGACACTCTTCGAACACCGTGCACTCTCGCACACGGATCAGACTACGCGCAGCAGCCAGCAGCAAGGACCATCGACGACCACCGACGACCGTCTGACGTCCGCCGTCTCCTTGACACCCACACTCTCCCGCCGACCAATCAGGACCGCGCAGCCGACCAATCAGCGCTCATGGAAACCTTCTGGAAGCGACCCGCCCATTTTCTGGCACTATATAAGGCGGCGATTTCGCCCATTTCGTCAGTGGTCTCCGACCCGGGACCTGGCCCTAATTGCGTTTTATCCCCTCTCTTTCACCTTGTCTCCCCTAAGGACTTGTACTTGTTAGTTAACCCATAACTATACACCTTTTGTGTATCCCTATTTATTATATTCTAATAAACTCTAAGTAAATCTCAACTACGTCTCGGGATCCTACCAGATCCTTACTCAAGTATCTCATATGAAGCGATTTCTTTTTTATAACTCCAACATGATGATTTCGCGTCACGTTTTCCGAGTTTTCGACAAAATTATCGACAAAATTCGACAAATATTTGTCGATAAAACGATAAAACGATAAATTGCCCAGAGAAATGCGAAATTGCTACATTTTGTCGATAATTGTCAAACCATCTGTTGTCGACAAAATTTTATCTAGAAAATTTCGATAAAATGTCGACAATTTTGCGATAATTCCGTCGATATCGTGTCGATACTGCACATTAATCCAATTGGTATAATGGATTCGTGGCGGAGTGACATTTCACGTGAAACTGGGAGACGACAAATCTCTTCATTTCTTCAGTTATTTTTTCATTTTTTCGAATAAAAACGTGAAAAAACTTTCACTCCGCTACGAATCCACTATATGCATTATGTGGCGCACAAAGTAAAAAAAAAAGCACGCGTGAATTTGCAAAACACGCGCACAAAGTGTCGCGGGATTTGCGCGATTTTGAAGCGTCATTTTTATAAAATGATGCTATTTATTGTGTTTTCAATCGACTTGCGACATGAAAGCGCCGGACTCCGCCCACTTTTTTGTGTCGTTCTGTCTGCGTCTCTTCAAATATCGCTGTGTTCGCGTGGTCGCGCAGAAATAAGTGGGCGGAGTCTCGCGTTCTCATGTCGCAAGTCGATTGAAAACACAATATGTCCCTTTAAAATTCATACGGTACATGTTATTTTTTCAGTAGATTTTTTACACATGTTGTGGAAAATTAACATTTAATGCGGGTTGAAAGATATTTTTCGATAAAGTAAATTAATTTGACCGTAATTGAAAGTTTGCGTCACGTAATCACTGTTTTTTCTTGACCAAAATATCAGTTTTAAAAATTTTCAGAAAAAAAAATAAATATATTTTTTTTCAAATCGATATTTCGGTCCAAAATTTTTTGAGCATATCCAGAATTATTTGTTGCCCTTATTGATTAAAATTTCAGGTCAATCGGAGCATTTTCCGAGTTTTTAGCAGATTTTGCCGTTTTTTGCATTTCGTGCAAAACCCCATAACACAATGCTACAAAATTAGTCAGAAAAGGACAAAACAAAATCGACGAAAGTTTGAATTGCAGACAAGACGGCAAAAAAATTTAGGAAAGTTTTCAAAAAATGGGAATTTACATTGAATAAGAAAAGACAGTGGTTACATGACGCAAACCCTTCCAATTAGGGCTAAATTAATATACTTTATCCAAAAATATCTTTAAAGCAAAATGCTAAGAAAATCGACTGAAAATATAACATTTACCGTAAAATTATTAAAGGGACAACATCTTTTTCTCTTCAAATCTTCAAAATCACGCAAATTCCGCGTCACTTTGTGCGCGTGTTTCGGAAATTTACGCGTGGTTTTTTTTTTACTTTGTGCGCAGCATTAATAAATTTATTGGCAAGCGCAAAAAGTGAACTAAAAATAAACATCTCGTGCGTCATTTTCATTCGCGCGGGAATTTTAATTGAAAATTATGACCGGAAAATCGATAAAAAATAAGGTAGACAAGCAAAAATGGAAAAAAAAAGGATCCTTTTCGAATAATCGATAACAAAAAGTTTAAAGTTGGTATAAATGTTGCATAAATGTTGTATTTTTGACAATTTACGCATAAAAGTTGCACAAGTGTTGCTTAAAAGTTGCGACAGCCTTAAAGTTTGCATAAAAGTTGCCGACTTTTACCGAATTCGCATAAAAGTTGCACAAATGTTGCTTAAAAGTTGCGACAGCCTTAAAGTTTGCGTAAATGTTGCCGACTTTTACCGAGTTTGCATAAAAGTTGCACAAATGTTGCTTAAAAGTTGCGACAGCCTTAAAGTTTGCATAAAAGTTGCCGACTTTTACCGAGCTGCTTCAAACCCATCTGTATTCCATTGACGCCCGCATTTTGCATCGCAAAGTCGATACTTTTGTTGTTTTGATGTTTACTCATCTCTATTCAAAAAATTACTATCGAAAACTGGAAAAAAATTAACAAAAAACAATGAAATTGGAAAAAGGTGAAAATCGGCAAAATTATCAAAATTTAAAAATCTGTGATTGCGCGTAAGGTACAATGCATTGCGGCTGCACACTTTTCTGAAACACTTCTTAAGCTCCCAAAATAACCCCGAAAACGTTTCAGGTTCCTAGCTATGTTTTTCTTTTTTTCGAGGTTTCCTCAAAAAACCGAAATATGATATCGTTTTGTCCGGTACTGTACCTTCAAGGTTCCGGACAAGAACTGGGCTCTTGGAAGCCTCTGCGTGGCCGGTCAAAGTGTAATTCAAACTGAAATTCCCATTCTCACCGTGTTCTTGCATAGTGCCCGATACTTACTGTATGCATAATTTCCTTCATTCCATAGCCAATAAATTTTTTGTTATGTCTCCTGTTTCTTATAAATTCATTGGCAGCACTGTACTCATAACTTTTTCCGTGGCAACGATGCATCCATGATAATTTTCTGGAAAAAAAAGCGTCATTGAATGTAAAAAAAATGTCTTCTACATATATTGGGGAAAAAACATAAAATTCAACATAGAAACAATTGTTGTGTTTTCAATAGACATGCGACATGAAAACGCGAGTCTGCATTCACCGTTCTGTCTGCGTCTCTTCAAATATCACTGTGTTCGCGTGGTTGCGCACAAATAAGTGGGCGGAGTTTTGCGTTCTCATGTCGCAAGTCGATTGAAAACACAATCTTAATAAAGTAAAAAATTAATAAACTCCCAAAAAAACGTCGGTCGATTTTAGGCCGCCTCCTCCTGTCGCGGAGAAGGCGGGTTACGGTCACGTCTCGCGTCTCGTGGTGCCTGCACATCAAAGTCGCTACCGCGAAGTTTCAAAGAGGTCGAGGTCCGGCGTCGGGGGCGAACGCGTTTCGGCGCCTTCCGCGCTTAGTTTCGACTGTGACTTCGGAATAGAACTGTAGCGAAATAGAACTGCCTGCAATATTGTACTGACTGAGAAAAACGAGAGAAGCTCGAAAAAGTGTTCCTTTTTATATGGTTGGTTATTGAGTTCGATTTCGCGCAGTTTTTTTCCTATACTGTATATATAGTTCCATTTAAGATGGTTATATTCCAAACAACTCTATTTTGCTACGATCTATTCCGAAGAAGCACCAGTTTGAACACCTCAAATGCCCGCGTCTTTTAAATTTGGCAAAATGTCCAACTTTGCAGAAGTAAATTCAGATACCATATGCAAGGTAACTGGAAAGCAACAGGAAACCCGTTTTCCAGAAAATCAGATTCTAAAAAAATATGATGGTTTAAGAGACACAGGCTGTATAAAAATCATTGCCCTCGGTAGAACTTCATACAACATCAATAAAAGGATCTGGGACGTCCAAAGGAGAAAAGGGTGTAAGGTGTTAGAGTTACCCACTTGAGGTACGAAATCTAAGATCCCTTGCCTACAGTCCAAAAGGCAATCTTGAAACAAATGCAGAAATATGAAAGAATTAAGGACTTGCGGTTCAGACAAAAAAAAACATAACGCGTTTCAATAAAAATAATGGTTTATTCTCTGAAAAAAACCTCGAACTACTTGGCAAATTGAAAAGTTATATTTATTCAACTAAATTTTAAATGTTGCGACAATCCGTCAGAATGAAAATGACTTCGGCAAGACAGGCACAGTAGTGAAAACACAGACCACACGGGTGAAAAATCTTCTGACAAAGCGACTTCTTTTTTGGAGCCCTGAAATTTAATACTATTTATTTGTTATTATTTTTCAAGAATCTTACGATGGGTCAGGTAATTTTGGCAGATGAGCGTAAGTAGTCTCGGGCAGCGGTTGATAGGTAATAATAGGTGAAGACATTGCCAAATAATGACGTTTTCAATTCAACGAACCAAAATAATAAAAAGGCGAATGTGCACAAAGTGCCGTTTGCAATGTTTTTCTAGGCAACCGCCGTTTTTTCGGAGTTGCTCCGACACTACTAAAAATAGCGAAAACATGAGACCACTTTGGTAAAACGTCATGTCAGAATTGTGATCCAAATATGTTTCCCAACAATAATTGTTTTATAAAAAAATATATATATCACCTCATTTGGATACAATGGGTCCCACTTTTCGACCGGCGAGGACAGATGAATGAGCCAATGGTAGTTTGGGTACAGAGGTAGAAGTTGCATACACATATCAACTCGGTGGAAAGCAAATTCGGTCAATTGTAGATGTTCCAAAGCCTGTTCAATTGTTGTATTAACCATGTAAACTTCGATCATATGACGGCCCTTTAAAGTAAACCAGAATACGAATAAAATAAAACAAAACTGGTTTGCCAGCAGAATGTGGTACGGCCATAACACCGCGTGATATCACGCATAAAAATACAAATCATTTTCAAACAGATTGAAATGAGCTGGTGTTCTAGTAAATTTCATGATATCAAAGTGGATGATATCAAAGTTTATAATAGACGAGAATTGTGGCAGGAGATTCAACTTGCCAATTTTTGGCGTCCACAGACTTCTGGAAACTGTTCTAGCCCCGAGAACGCCTTCAAACACAGATAAAAATCCAAGAAACATCCCATGACCGTGGCCTTTGACGTCTTTATAGTCTCTTTTCCTCTTAAACCATTTTCAGTAACTGTTTACTCGAAGTAACGGAACTTATTTTTTAAAATCTGATTTCCTTAAATTTTCGTCGCCTAGGTGAAAAATTTGTTAAAACGTGGTATTCTCAGTACGTAACGCTGCAAACGCGCTCCCTTCGCACAGTGGAGGACGCGGCCACTTTGGCGACGAGAGAGTGCAGAAAATTGAGAGAGCCGTGGCCGATGTTTTGCTCTGATTTCTCTAAACCTCACTCCAAATGCATGCGAATTTTTTTGTTCGATTGGAGCGAGTTTGCAGCGTTTTATACCGAGTATAACGTTATAGGTCATGCGGTCTATTACAACTTTTTGAGTTTTGAATTCCACAGTACTTTTTTCAAAGCGTTCGAAAGCATTGTCTGCCGCCACGCAGCATGACCACCTTTAGACCACATTTTTTCGCGAAAAAATCTCACGTTTTTTACATTTTATTTTATAACGTTTCGTTAAACAACCCGTGGTATTTGCCAACAGTTTTTGTGTCCTAAACTTCCTCAATGTCAGGTACAATTTGCTTGAAAAATTTTATATTTTTGTAAGATTCTTGTGTGATCTTTATTGTATGTGTGTTTATATTTTTTATTTTTTTGATTAGTCAAAGCAACTCCTTATAAACAACATTTAGATGAGAGAAAGGAAGACCTTTAGTTTTGACTATTTTTGACCTCCAGTATATGTCTGACGAAATACCTTGCTGCGTGCGCGTGTGTTTTTTTTTCGCGCGTTTTCACCAATTTGAGCATCCACACAATCCTCATCCTGTCTCACTTTCCTTACGCAATTAACTTCCCCAATAACTAGGTGACCTTATTACTCGATTCAATCGTTTTTTACCTCCCATCCTGCGTCTCTTATTGCGCCTCATGCTCTGTCTCTCCTGCAAAGTTATGTGCTGTTTACTTTGGAACGTCGATTATCTTTTTTCATGCCTCCGTTTCTGATTTAGTTTCGAAAATAGTTTTCCCGGATAGTGTTATCTTTTGGTAGCATACAAACTTTCGATCCCCACCAATTGATGGAAGAGAAATCTCAAAGTTATTTAGTACCTGCGAAACTTCTTCCACGGTCATATATTTTTTTAAACAATTTTTGTGGATTTTATCGCTTTTTACGCAATTTCTCCCGTTTTTTTAAAACTAATTTTGTACAGATACCGCTAAAAAAATGGAGAGAAATAAAATTCAATTCACGTAAAATCAGTTTTTTGCCAATCTTCCTACAAAACATAAACTTCAGTTTAAATTTCTGTTTTTCAGATGGATTGGCATGACTTACAGTCAGAGGAGAAAATCCTCGATCTTTCCTGGTTGATGATTTTCGTCGGAATTGTGGTGTATTGTTTACTAAAACTCGGAATCAACGCTGGTTACGGTAGATACACAAACACTGCTCGGTTCGGACTTTCTCCTGGGATCGCTTGGTTTATTCAAGAAGCTCCGTCATTTTTCATCCCGTTCATCTGCATCTTCCGCAGTAAAACTAACAGTGGCCTCTTCTTAAACGTGCTTTTTTGTATTCATTATTTCAATAGGTAGTGACTTCGAAAAAAATACCTCTAAAAAAAAGAAGATCGTTTTTTCTTCCAGAGCTCTCATCTTTCCGTTTCGCATTCGTTCGAAGACTGTGTCGCCGCTGTACATAATGCTCTCGGCTATTTTCTTCTGTTGCTACAACGGTTTTATCCAAGGAACATGGAACGCGCTATATCAGCCCGAAGAAGATTATTGGTTCTTCTATATCATTGTTAAGTTTTATTACAATTTATTTGAAAGAAATTATATATTTTGTATTGAAATTTTTTACCGGAAATTAAGTTTTCTGATTAGTGTCATTTCAGGTTCCGCTGTTTTCTTCATTGGAATGTTCATCAACCATCGCGCCGATGATATTCTCTTAAATCTGAGACGACCTGGAGAGACCGGATACAAAATTCCGAGAGGGTTCCTCTACGAGTATATTTCTTGTCCAAACTACTATGGAGAGATTGTTGAATGGATTGGCTACGCAATTGCCGCTCGAAGTGTTCCTGCAGTTGCGTTTGCAATCTTCACTTTTTGCAACATTGGCCCCAGAGCTTTCAGTCATCATGCGTATGTTCCAAATTTAATTTTTAAACTAAAATCAATTGTTTTCAGTTGGTACTTGGAAAAGTTCCCGGAGTACCCAAAAGACCGTAAAGCACTCATTCCTTTTGTTTGCTAGAGAAGTTCTCTACTAATTGTAAGCTTTTTAATTCCGCCATTCCATCTTCCAATCATTCCTTTTGCATTGATATCAATTTTCGCTATAAAGTGCCAGCTTGGTTTCGTTTCTTTTTTTTTTGACGAAATTATCAATTTTATCATCCAGTAGTTCATGATAAGGATCAAAATTTAAAAATTTCGTTAACATTTTCATTTAAAAAAATATAGCTCTGTATTTTTTTTTTCTAAATAACATTACCAAAAAGAAACTTAAATGGCATTCAAATATTGCTGTCTGATTGGTTGATCGTCTCCATCCGTTTTTCTATTAAACGCTGTCCACTTTGGGTTGTTGCGGAAAAGACGGAGAGCAATGACGTCTTCCTAAAAAAAAAGTTGTTTATTTATATTGTCGGCCCGCCAAAATGGTCAAACGCGCTCCGCTAAACTCAACGCTATGCGATTTTCAATTTTGTCGCCAAATAATTTAATTTTACGTATAAATTCAACGTGAAATTAAATAATTTGGAGAACAAAATGAAAATCTGATAGCGTTGAGTTCAGCGGAGCGCGTTTGACCATTTTGGCGGGCCGACAATATAAAAATTAGAAAAACAACAAAAACATACAGCTCGATCAGTCGTGAAGCGATGATAAATTCCAGCCGGTAAAAAGACGAAATCTCCGCGACGGACAGGGATGCGGATCCATCGCTCGTCCTTTCCGCGAACGTCAAAGTATCCGACTCCTTTCTTGATCACACGCAGCTCGGCGTCATCATGCAAATGCTCCTCAAAAAACATGTCGAGCTTTCCGTCAAAATCAGGCATGGTGGCACGGCAGATGTGAACTTCGTCATGAAAATTCATATCATATTTCTTTATAAGACGATCGAGGTCTTCCTGAACGTTGACGTCGTCGAAATCTACCTGAAAAAAATGGATTTGGTTGCTAGAATTTCTACGATGAGCTTTACTTTTGTGCATTCCACTCCAATCTTGTTCAGATCTTCTACAGTTGCATCTTTATTCGGGGAAAATCGACACTCATCCTGTCGATTTTCTTTGGAAGTGTCGGTCATGAAATAGGCCATGTCTGAAAACAAAACAAAACCATTTTTGTCCGGAAAAAAAAAGTTGTTGTGGTCAAAATGATAATCGATATAATGTTAAGTGGGGTTGATAGTCGTTTTGATAAGGAAAAATCACTCGTTTTATCAATAACTGGTCACAATGAACAGTTTGGTGGTGTTAGAGGACCTTATCGATTTTTCGTTGACTCAATGATAAAAGACAGTCATAATAAAATAAAAAGACAAACAAATTAATACCCAAAAAATTAAACAATAACTCACATAAAAGGTTTTTGTAATGTATGCATGATAGGCGTACAGAAAATGAAGTTGAAACAGTGCGTGTTATTTCTAAAGAAAAGCCGAATTCGATTAATCGCTCAATACAGCGGAGCGCACTTGCTGACACCCTCGGTTCTCTTATTTCGGTCTCTTATTTCGCTCACTACTTTTCAGTGTTTTAGGGAAACTTTCAAGTTAAAAATAAGCCAATGATGAATACAAAATTATACTTGAAAAAATGAAAATTCTCAAACCCTTTTTTTCGGTCGTAGTTTTCTTTTTTCAAAAACAAATTCCGTACATACCAAAAAATATTACCTCACTATTGAAAAAATGGAAAAAACAACGGAAAAACAAATAGCTGATTCATTAAAAAGTGTTTAATTGTAAATTGGACCGTCATTTTCTGTTAGAAATGTGAAAACATGAACCTGTTGAGAATCGTCGAATCTACCGTAATCCAAGCTACAATATTGGCCTTTTGCAAATCTTGGTCATTGTCTTAAGACTTGTATGTATGTCGATCGGGTCGATAATCAACTAAAAACTGAGAAAGCCGACGATAATCGGTAGGTTTGCTTATTCTGTGCGGAATAGAACTGACAAACGATAAATCTCTTTGCATATTTTGCATCGGCTAATCATTGATCTGGAGGAACAAGATCATTTGAAATTTACAAACATTTATCAAAAACATGGACAGTATCTGACCAAAATCTTTTCGAATGGGCATTCCCTATCTGAAATATTTGCGGCAAGCGCCACCCATCTCATGTACTGTCTTACTACCGCCTTCACATTGCTTTTTCGTTTTTATCCTTGATTTTTAATATTAATCAGTAAATTTTGTTAAGGGGACGTTTCTAAACGCACTCGAGCAAATGGAACGAGCGAATGATTCGCAACAGGTAAAATAATGTAAAGAAGTTCACGCAAAATCAAAACAATTTTCAGCCTACGCAACCTCTTCTGATTCGCCGACCAGTAATTCAGTATTCACCTCGTCCACGTTTAAATCCACCAGTATTGATTCCCGTTTCTTCACACCAAACGGATTCAATGCCAATTCTAGAAAAAAACACCGTGAGTCGAACTTTTTTGAAAGATATTTCACACTTTAACTTTTCAGATTATAGAACAGCACCCACCAGAGCCAAGCTACAACAAGAATAAAACTCCGATCCAAATCATTTCTAGAGACTCCAAGAAGGCTAGCACACCTCGCACAGGCTCGGAAACTAAAAACTTGAAGAAAGTGGTAAAAAACACTAAACGGAGAATACCTACAAAGAACGCAACAAAACTGGTCACCAACGTGAATATTATTCCACCGCAGGCCACCCCTCGGTCATCCCATAGTCAGCTGGTCCCTCTTTCCAGTTCTTTAACTGTGCCTTCCAATAGTAAATTACGTGAGCAAACTCCTCCACCGCCAGTTCCACATCCAACTGATTATGATGCATACCTCTATGATACTTACTTCACCGCTAGTAACTACTATCCACAGGATCCTGTTCATTCCGAGGGTAATGATACTAACAAAAAGTCTTATGCTGTACTATAACATAATTTCAACAAGAGATAAATACTTCTGGAATTTGGACAATTATTAGTCTTTTTTTTGTTGCCTAGACATAGTACGGTTTGTAGAGGTCTGGTTTTCATGGGACGAAATTTAATAGGGCGTAGTCTCAAAGTGTTGATATAGATATTTTACTGTAATCCATTAATTTGTAACGACCCATCATTTATTAGCCAATTTTGCCATTATTCGTAGATATCAATATAACTTTATTGTGTTGCATTGAATTTGCCTGTCGTTCTTTTGTTTTTAAACTATCGTCTCTTGTCGGTTTATCGAAAACGCGCCCACGGAAAAAAAAGCAATAAATCAAATAATTGTTGGTGTCGTTGTATTTGGTATCCTGTAGAGAAAGAAAATCATGGGAAGCATATTTTTTTGGTTGGAAACAAGGGGAAATGAAAATAAAAATCAGTCTTGAACTGACAATCGGCAATAGTGGTCTTTATGTTTATGGTTCATCATGTTGGGTTATCATTTCTGACAAGGGACATTGAGAAATATTATTTTAACTTAAAACCAACAGTCTCGCTTGATCCAACCTAGAATCTTGTCATTCCCTCCCATCCTTTTATTCCTACAATTTTTATAGACCGCAACTTGAGCTTTCAGCGGCCAATGTATGTACTTTCGTGGTGTCAAATGTGTAAACAAATAAAGTATTCAAAATAAACGGTCAAAATGCATGCATATCTGAAAAAGAACAGCTTGTTTCTTTATGATTTTCAGACTGGAAAGTCAAATGTCAGTTTATTTTGCGCACGAGAAAAAAGAAAGTTTGGGACAGCAAACGGAAAAATTCAAACGTGTTAAGAAGAAGTATACAAAAAAGAATAGCTCGTTGAGATTTAGAAAATTCACAGATTTTGAAATAGGAATTATTTGAAAAATAATTACAAAATATGTGCGAAGAAATGATAATTGTTTTTGTATTTTGCAATACTTTGTTTGTTACAATTCGTAATTCAAGTTGGCAACAGATATTTAAAAGCGAAAAGGTTCATAGAACCGAAAAGAGAAAAAAAATCATATTACGTCGAAAAAACAAAAGCAGATAGGCAATAGACTACGAAAACAATGGCAGAAAATGATATGAAACAGAAGAAAAATTAAAAGTGAAACTTGTCAATGAGAATATGGTGATATCGATCGGCGAGCTCGATTCGTGCTGAACCCTTGTGTGTTGTAGGTGAACAATTTCTTTTTCCCGTTCTCTTCGTCAAATCCACGACGCATGAAGGATATGATACAAGAGATCTGGAAATTTTCATCAATGCTAAATTTGTTTCATTGCTCCATGTACCAAATTTCTCCAAGCGCCCAACGTTGGTCTTTGCCTGTTGGCTTCCCACTCGACGGCTGCTTGAGTCATGCATTCGGCGAAAGTCTCCCAGTATCCTGGCTCGAAGCCTCTTCCTTGCATCGCTACGTGTCGTTTTCCCAGGTTCTCAAAGTACACTTCGAGTTTTCCTGGATAGTCCAAGTTGCGAATTACGAAGTCCAAAGTTTTGGTGTAAACTGAAAATTGAACAAGTTAGAACTTGAAAAAATTGAATTGTATGCTGGGAAATCAGTTTTTCGGTTCAGCTCTTACCAAGTGCGTGTTGACGAAATCTTGGATCATATTTCAGCCGTCCTGTTGGGATTTTCTCAAGCCCAAAGATTGCCTTGATGTCTGGTTGGGCAGTGAGCACCATGAAAAAGATCTTGGAACCAATGTGGTCCGCCCCCGTCTGAAATTTTTTTTAATTTCTAGGGAAAAATTCACTTAATACACACTTTTCGCGTTTTGCGCCAACTCTGTTCCAACAGAATGCGTTCGCGACTTGTCAGGAAATGCTTGCATTTTGATTTCGGGCGATGAGATTGATTGTTCAATGATTCAGCTTCTTCCTCGTTGGGTTCACATCTAAAACAATACATTTTTAATCAGGGGAACTGAAATTGCTAATGAAGGGTTCAATGGGGTTGATTGAGCTGCACTGAATAGTTTATGAGAATTGATAAATAGATCCAATTGTTTTTTTTTTGGTTTTGATTTCTTGATAATTCTGCTTTTAATGCATACTGTTAAAATTTGAAAATGTCACTTGACAGAGCAACGAAAACAACAAAATTAGTTCCTTCGTTGCATTTTAGGTAGCGGTTTCATTTTTTTAACCTTTTTCCTGGTTCTCAAAGCATTTGCACTTTTCATATAACAAGCTCATTACAAATACAGCCGCATTTGTTATTCTATGCATGTATAAAGCGGATCCAAACCTGGTAAACGAAAAACAACCATTCATCGAAGATTGTATAGGTTAAGAGTAAATTGATACGGACAATCTCTAAATGACTCAGCAAAACGTACACTGAAAGTTTGTGAATCTCCGGCAAATCATCGCTTGAGTCCGCATTCACATCACAACTTGATACAGTAAGACGAAGTGATGCTTCTTTTTCAGAAAACTGCGCAGACGGAGGACTTCGTTCGGTCGCACTTCCCGATGATACTGGAATGTAAAGATAAGATTCAATTTGCGTTTCAGCACGGTCCCTAGAGACGTTTTTCCCTCCACGAAGGCTACAAGAATTCTGGGGGTGTAAGAGATAGGCGGAAAGGTTTCTGATCATCTCTAGAGTGATATGATAGAAAAAGAGTTCTTGCTCTCATTTCGTGATCTGTTCGATTTTTCTTTGCTCATCTCAACTCAATTCACGAACCTTTCTTCGTCTTCGGTCTTTCAACTTTGTAACGTTTCTCGGCGAGCGTTTGATGTGGGCACTTGCTATGTTCTTGTCCCATCGTGTCGATTTGAAATCTCGCTATATTTGCGAGTAATACTGTAAAAATACAAAGTATGAATGAAAAATTGAGAGGAAATATGGAAAAGCCCCGTGCGAATAAAGAGGAAAGATTTAAAAGAAGATATAGTAAACGAGACATGACGCATTCGAAATCTAGAATGACAATAAAACACAAAGAAAAGAGCAGAGAAATATGGCTACTTTAGTTTTTAGACTGAAACTCAAAAATTCAATTAAGAAAAAGTGAAAGAATAGGTGTAGAAAGCAAAATAAAGGCTTTTTTATGATTTCAGACTAAGCACCGACTAAAGAATGCCTCCTCTCTCATTCTTTTTTCCCAAGACTTGCACGTCACAAAAGAAAGAAGTACGTGGAGGTGTGAAACTTTAAAAGTTTTCTGAGTGTCATCCATGATTAGTATTCAGAGAAACATGACATCAGCAACGGAGAGGCCCAACGAAACTTTCTGGTTTCATTGAAACCTGGAAAAATGGTTGTCAAAAAAAAAAAGAAAAACGAGTCGATGTCAAAGAAAAGGAAATATGATACTAGAATGTCTGAGGATCACTTCTTCTTGTCTATCTGTTTAATAAATACTCTTAGCCTATGAGTTGCATCTTTTTGCAAGAAAAGGAGGAGAAGGTATTCTAGAAAAGAAGAATGAAGAAGAGATATGCTGGCTACCGAACATTTTATTAAGCGACCACACAAAAGTATTCATTATGAAAATGGAAAATTCTCGTGGGACCTCTGAAAGGTTGTGAGGTCAATGTTTCAAAACAACCTATTTATAATTAAAATGTGTGACAATCATTTTTAAAATGTCGAGAAAATAAAATAGGATGGGCGGAGCATCACGTGAACATCAGAAAAAAGCGGCTCCTTGTCTTTTATACCAAAAATGTGGGCGGAGTTCAAAAAGACGGAACTGGAACCGAGAATTGAATAGCTAGCCGGTAACCAGGATCAGAATAATTAGTCAGACAGATACATTGTAGAAAAATGATAAATAGCTTTTCATCATGAATTGCTGCACATACTTCAAGTGCAGTGTCCACAAGGAAAAGAGAGTTTGGTCAAGGAAAAAAAGGCACGGAAGTTATGCGAATATGCTCCAAAAAAAGGGGGAAGCAGAAAAGAATAAATGTAGATTCTTGGTCGAGCAACAGTAATAGAAACCATCATCGTCACTATTTTACGCGTGCGCGAAGTTTCTCATCTTATCTTATAAACGTAAGCTTTCAAAAACCGCAGCCGAGTGAAAAATTGAGTTATTTTGAATGGACTCTGCAAAAAAAGCAAAAGCAAAAAAAAAAGCTGCAAAAAATCGCACCATGAATGATGCTCCTGTTTTACTCACATATTGAAATAGGATTAGAAAGAACAAAGGATGGATAACAGAAGTTTCCACGCTATTTTCGAGAAATTAAAAGACAATGTGCTCGTTACCTGACCCATTCCGTCACACTGCACACATTGAAAAGGCTCCATAGAACGGGAAGTGGAGTTTTGCAGAGAGAGAAAGGAATGCACCCATTGCACCTGGATGTTAGTTGTTTTCTTAAAGGTCCCTGAAGCTAACAACACTATTTGAACCCAAATAATTAATCAGTGAGTTTCTAGTAGTACGGACAGAAAATGCTGCAAAAGAAAACCACTGAAGAAATGTTGTTTTCCTGTCTTTGTGTTCTATTTTCAGTTTTCCTATTTGGAAAAAGGCTGCTGGGAGTTTTAAGGATTACGGCCACACACGTACACAATTTTATTAGTTCAATTTTTTGAGAAAAATTGAATTTCTAAGATTTTTAGAAAACAGGAATTTACATCATATACATAAATAGACAGAAAAGATGGATAAGTAAGTGCCTCGCACAAAAAACAATCATAGTACGCAAATGAAGCAACGAACGTTATGAAGAAGAGATGGGCAACGGAGAGAAAGCTCGTGTTTCCACAAAAGTCAAATATTCATTCCGCGACCCCAATGGCTCTAAAATTTGATTCCTTATTTTAGACCTCTTTCCGTTTGTCACGTCTTCTGCGCGCTCATTTTTTCATATGCAACAAATGCATTCAAATCCAAAGTCTGAATGCAAACACAAACACACACGCATACTTGAAAAATGTGGAAAATTAAGATAGTTACCGTATGTGTACTTGAAAAATGAAAAATGTTGTTAATGAACTTGGTTTTTTGTTTATCCGTACATATTTGCAAATCTTTTGCACAAAATACAAGGTTTCAGACCCACGTGCGTGCAAAATGAAACATTTTCGAGGGATCATGTCATGACGAACATTGCTTGGCTTACGCATTCTGCAGGTCAAATGTTTTATTCGTCTTCTTTTTTTTTCTTCATCTCATCCACCCAGATGTGGTTGTCATGTTTTTGATGAATTTGTGTGTGTATGTATGTAAGAAAAACGGAAAAATCATTGTCTCTAAAGTTTAAAGGAACAACCAATGCAACAAAAAATCGCCACCGAGGTCTATCCTATGAGGTCTATCCACGGAAAAAAAAACTTTAAGAAAAAAAAATTAGTTCCGTTTAGGTGTGTTTCTGAGAATTAAAAAAGTTATATGGACGACTACGTATTAATTTTTTCGAAAATAAAATTGACAAGATGTTCTTTGCATGAATGAGTTTGGATTGAAATTTCTAGACAGGCAGTTTTAAAGTTTTTTAAATTAGAAATTAAAATTTTCCTCAACAACAGAAATCTTTTTTCTCTTTTTTTGCCCCTATTTTAACGCTTAGTACTTACTTCTTACAATTAGGGTGCTCGGAAAACCCTAGAAAGACTGTACTGCTCCGCATAATTTCAAAGGGAAGAAAACCGTCTGTATTTTCTATTATTTTCAGATGTTAATGTTTGGGATCTGAAGTCACTACATATTTTCTATTTTAATTAAAAATTCCATCTATTTATGTCCGCTTTTTTTTTTCGTCATTTTATGACTCAAACATTTCTCAGTAGCTTTTTCTTCCCAATTGCCCTTTTTTTTTACAGTGGAAAAAATAATGAGATGTCTGGCGCGTCAAAATGGAAAAGTGTGGATTTTTTATAGACGACAATTATAGCAAGTATGAACCTAACTTAATTAGTGAGAGCTAACGCAATCCAAATCAAGGCCCAATTTCAAGAAGCGCCATTTCATTTCGCAGAAATCGTGCAGAAATAGAAGTCCGGAAAAGGGCGTTGCGCAATTAATTAGTGCAACTTTTCCTCTTGCCGTGATTCATCGAACATTTGTGCAAATCAGCAAATCAAGAAGCACCTCAAGAGGTTGGATTGATGGAAGGGGAAAGACAATATAAAGATACTAGAATTCATATAAAAAATCAGATTCGTCTTCAAATCGAATCACATATTTTGGTTTTATATTATGCGACACCAAATTAAATTCTTTTAGAAATACCGGTTATGACGTAATTATGACAAATTAATGTTTTTGAGAGCCAAATGTGTGTGGGGGAGGGGATGAAAAGTTTTTTAGAGTTCACTCCAATTTCTGATGCGATTAGATTATCAAAACAAAATTTGCCAATATAGATAAGAAGTCGGTGAGCAAAATTATATCACTATGATGTGTGGGCAAATTATTAAAGATTGAAAGAATTTTAGACTTTGATCAGGGGATATCGTTAGGAAAACGTTTCTGATGCTTGATTTTTACTTTAAATTTTTACGTGAAGTTTTTTTAATAGAAGATCCATAGCACATATTTCTGTGGAGCTAGGAACAGGCGTGTCGTGGTTCTCGTCCCGACATTGTGTAGATTTACGCTTGATTGTTCCGAATTCAAAAATTTCAATCTGCTTGATAACAAATTATCAAAAAAATAGAAAATGTCGAAACGCTATCGCGGCAACACCCACGCCACGCTGCCACGCGCGTTCGTAACGTTTTGCATGTTCCTCGCAACCCATTAATATAGAGACAAAAAATGTGAGAAAGAAATTAATGAGCAAAAAAGTTGCAAGTTGAGCTAAATAAGAAAACAAGTTGTACTATAAAATTCATGAAAAATAAAAAGAAACTTTTCTACGCGTTGGTCAATACTCTTCGATCATATAAAGTTTAAGAATTATTAACATCTTGGAGCATTGAACGTGAGAGAATACAATAAGACTAATATTCTATAATTAACCAGCAAAAAAGTTTTACTATGCAGAACATTTTGCATGTTCTATTCCTGAGGGTACTAAACTGCAATCAAAAACCCACAAAAAGTTTAAATGTCAATCAAAAGCGAGGTGCCATATCTCTCCCCCCCCCATCTCTACTTTGATCTCAAAAAGCAAAGAATAAGGTTTAAAGAGAAGGCACTCAAATTTCACCAATAGGAAGAAATCCGTCATTACGAACTTCAATCGTTATTTTTCCCTATTTCCGTTGCCCGAAAAAAGAATAAATTAACTAAAGGATTTCTGTCATATTATAAAAAAGGCTAAATAATAGAATAGAATCACCATCAATTATTTATGTACATAGTTCACGAATAGTTTTTTATATGAACCACCAATAATACATTAAAAAAAAACCGGAACAGATGATTCCATAACATGAGAATGGAAATAGAAAAATGTAGCTCTAGCTCAAGATTTGTAGATACGTAAGGGGGAGGATTACGAATTCCGAAAAAAAAACGAAAATAGAGTCAGAATGAGCTAAATTGACAAATGCGTATGTGAGACAATAGCGGAGGAGGCTAAATATTAAGGAGGTGTGGACTGGGAATATAATTCCACGCACGCATTTTTTTGTGGTAGATAACAGTTTAAAATGTTTATTCAGAAACAAGAAGGATTTGAATAAGTTTTATAGTTCACTATAGAGTGATTTTTCTTGGAAAATCACTAGCTAACGTTAATAATTGAGTATTTGTCCCAAAAAACAAAAGTTCGGTGAATACTGATCCGTTTTTCCTAGAAGAAAAAAGTAACTAGTAAACATTTTGAAATTTTAAAAACCTGCGGGGTTTGGCGACGTTGTCGCCTTGTTTCTTTGTTTTTTTAAACTGATTTCTTTTCTAGTAATTGTTCTATTTTTTGAAAACACTAACTCCCTCAAGATTTCTTGACCTGTTTGGCTATCTTGGTAAAACGTGTAAACGTTAATCATACCACGTGGCTTTGAGTTTCGTGGTAGAGGATAGAAGGATGGTTAGGACCACGCAATCCTTATAAATTGCCCCTTTTTTTAATACTTCGAGCTCAAAATCCAAGCTTAAAAATTATTTTTTTGTTACCTGAAACGAAAAAATCCTTGGGTAGCGTATAACAAATAGACCATATGATATGCATAATCCAATTTTCACTATTTAATTTTCTCTTTTTTTTTCTAACTGACATTTTCTCAGCAATAAACTTCATCAAGACCACCCAAGAATAATTCAATCTGAAGAAGGAAAAAGGGCGGAAAATGCGATAGCCGTGAAAAAACACTTTACGTACGTACGTGTATATACGTCGCCTAGTTTAATTAGTTTTTTTTGTTTCTCGTTTCCATTCTTTTCTAATTTTTTTTTTCTTTATTTCAATTCATTTATTTTAATCTATTGGGCTTGGCAACTGATGGTGTTGTCTTTTCGGATTAAGGCACAATTGCTGAATGGTTCAATGAAAAAAACACATTCAGAAGAAGTATTTTCAGGATGAATTGCAATGCACTTTTGATGAGTTGATTTCTTGGGAGGGAGAGAGAGATGAAAAAAGAGAGCTCAAATTTCCAGTTAGGAGCATGAAGACTTTTTTTTCATTTCCTTACCAAAGAAAAGTAATGTAATTAAGCCAAAAAAGTTTGTCTAGCATACATACTTAATTAAAAGGGCACCAAGAAATTTCAAAGAACAGTTAACTTAAAATAACAAAGGTTTGAAAAATTGTATTTAACTGACACCGATTGTTATTTCAACAAAGTGATGAAAACATTTCACTCACAAGAAACTGTTATCACGAATCTATGAGAACCCGAAAAATTCCGTCCAACCCGTTCCAATACTAATTGAATTTTGACCATAAATAAATGTTGACTACTCTCTAGAAAAAACACAATTTAGATTCACTGTTATTCACAATTTCGTATTCTCACCACGTCATAAAACTATGCGGCTCCTAAAGTACATCAAAACACGGAACAACTTAACAAGCACGGCGAGCAGCTCCTCACCACGTGTCGAATTGATGCAAGCGTCGTCGAGAACCTTCTTCACCAACCTCCGCACTCAGAAAAGAGGAAGAAAAGAAGAGGGTAACAGATAGGATAAGTCTCGGTGAGAATTGAGTACTTACGTCAGGGGGTGGGGTACCAAAGTCCAAAATTCGTGACTTTCGAAATGTGTACAGACAATGAGGGGTTGGTTTCTAAACTTTTCAAGTGGTAACTATTGCTTACATGCTATTGTTTTATTGATATGATTTTTGCTCAAACAGCTCTCGCGATCGCGAACGCACAGTTCGCCCAGCGCAAAGAGATAAAGGTGTGGCGAAAGTAAAGAGAAGCGCGTTCTATTTTTTATTCTTGGCGGCTAAATAACGAAATGAGAGTAGACAAAAAATGGAACAATAAAGTGAGAGAACACTCAGGGAAGAGCAATTGGCTGAGCTGTAAACAAAATTAAAATAAAATAAATTACAATATAATAAAGTGAAAGCCAATCAGGGATTCAATACAACGAAATTTTCGAGCCTTGTTCGGTTTTTTATTTTTCGAAGAACGAATATATGAAATTTCCTGGCAAAAAGATACAGTAAACAGGATATTTTTGGTCGGAAAGTTCACGTTCAAAAAACCAACCAAATTAAGAAATACTAGTAACAAATATGCTTTTAAAAATTCATAGAACACTCATAAAACACTAAAACCCTAGAATAAAATGGAATACTAATTATACTACTGATTGGAATTAGTCACCAACGTCGCAAAAGGAGAAAAATGAAAAGCGCATGAGACTTCAGAAAAACAACCGTATACAAATCACCAAGAGTATTTTATATTTATAATCAAGGGCCAATTTGCAGGTGTGCAATAGAGTAGTATGATTAATATTAATATTACAAACTTGTGGACAATTTTCCTTATTTCTATACTTAATCAAATTTTGTTGCGGGGTCAGTGGGAAAGTGAATTTTGTTTTGGTTTCGGGGATAAATGTATATAGATTGACATAAATTATTTTTAATTTTGTGGTCTTGGTGGGAATGGGGGTTTGCTTTATTTAAAAATAACTGATTTCAAATTCTGAAAGCAATCTGAAATATAGGTACAGTATTCATTAAAAAAAGGAATCAAAAGTCTATTCTCCATGCAAACTGTGCTGTTATTCTTAACTACTTTTTAAGACAAAGTGTCAAAAACTTGAGAACTCAGTTCGACAGCTATTTCAGGGAACAGAAAAAAGAGGAGATTGAAAAAAGAGCACTTCTCTTTTAGTGTCAGTTTTTGTGCTGAAAAAAAAAACCGAAAACAAATTCACACACTCCAAACTCTCACGGTTTCTTCTTTCTATTCGATTGGGTTAGAGACAAAAAACACAAAATAGAACCAACATAACTTGACAACAAAAAGAGTACATGAGTGAGCGGATATGAAAAGAATTTGCTTTTTGGAGTTTTGAAAATAAAGGTTTTTGTGTCTTAAAAACTTTTTCCTGTTATCTGAGCAAGAATGCACCGTTTGAAACACATTTGAATTCTATTCCAGGAAGATTGATGGGTTTTGCAGAAAGATAGAGGGAAGTAGAAAAAAAACTCATTTAGTTTGGAAGAAGGACGCGGAATCTTTTGAATAGGCAAAAAGTCGTGAGAAATGGAGAAGAATTGGACGATTCTTTTTCCCCTCCAGAAACATTTTTTTCTATTTTGAGAAAAGTGAAACTACACTGACGACGCCATTCATACACTTTAGGATACACTATGAAACTTTGTTAAGACATATAGCTGAATAATATATTAAAAAAACACAGTAACGGGTCTAACACATGAAAAACTTGAATATACCGTAAAAACTCTAATACAACGGCATGTCCTTCTATTGTTTCATTTCATCACGACTGCCGGGTATTTAGAGATTTGCACACCAAACTCGGCAAAACACTTTCTAATGGGGTTATTCTCGAAACCACCAAAAAAGGCAAAAAATTCAGCGAAAATTCGGAGAATGCTCCAATCGGTCTGAAACTTCGAGAGATCGTTTAAAAAATGTTTCCGGTCATTCCCTAAAAATTTCAGAACAAAATATCGATTTTAAAAATTTTCAGAAATAAAAATCGATATTTTTTAAAATCAATATTTCGGTCTGAAATTTTCAGGGAATAACCGGAAGTATTTTTTAAATGATCTTTCAAAGTTTCAGATCGATCGGAGCATTCTCCAAATTTTTGCTGAATTTTTTGCTGGTGTTTTCTATTGTTTGCTTTTTTTGCTGGTTTCGAGAATAACCCTATAACCAAGCAGGCACGAGATGACCAAAGTTTGGTGTGAAAACCTCTAAATACCGGGCGGTTGTGATGAAATTAAACAATAGAAGGGGATGCCGCTGTATTAGATTTTTTACGGTATCTATTTTTAAAAGCTGTAGCATTGTGTAGCTCATTTCGATGACTTGATCATTACAGAGGGATATGAAATTTTCAAAGTCTGAGAAATGAAGAAATAAACTAGCATTGTGCTATAGCAACTGTGAATTTAGCCTCCTCCTACTCCAGAAAAAAATGCAAGTCCCATTTACGCGAGGAGTTCAGAAAGACGATATTATGGCACCGAACCTTTTATTGGCTTGTCTGAAGCTTATGTGTCCAGTAATCTGAGATGGAAAGGTAAAGATGTTTTCTCCCCAGTAACAAGTTCTAAATGCAATCTGAGAGAAAGACACTGTAAACTAAAAATGACCGTTTGCAATTATTCCAGTAATATAGACAGAGAAGAGCACTATAAGAAGATCCAGATTCTCTCTTAACGATTTGATTACCCACTTTTCCTGACTTTTACTTCTGGCACAGAAACATGGATCTTTGTACCATGTATCACATCGAAAACTGGCTGAATGCTTTTCTTCGTTAAAAATCACTAAAAAATATGTTAGCTGATATTGGAAAATGTGCAAATATCTCGTATAATTTCCTTCCGAGGACCCACAAAACTCCAATTCAGAGATACACTTTTTAAGTTATATCGAGAATATTGAGAGAGTAAATAAAAAAAACCAAGTATTATGATTCACCTCTGACGATTATTAAAAAAATGTAGGAAAGTGACAAATTCAGACAGAAACCAAATGGAGCTACAAAACTTTGTATATATTTTACTTGGAAATTTTAGATTTAGTGATTTTCTAGAAATAAAGATATCATAATATTTGGGAATCAAAATAAAATTGAGGATAATTCGGGGAATTATTTTACTATTGAGAATATACTAAAAAAGGAAACAACAGGATTCACGAACAATTACGGTGCATTTTCATTGTTAGTACTGCGTCGTGAAAACCAGTCAGAGCCGCTCGTGTGTTGCTGATGTGGTCTCGCCACGACCAGCGCGTATACGGTAGTTTACTTACAAAAAAATAAGAAAACACAAATAAACAATGGAATAAGAATGTAAAAAAAACTACTCAGGAAATTTTTGGCGCGATATGGCGAGAATAGGCATCTAGGTGGCTAATAGCCACTGAAAATGGCTAATAGCCGCCGAAAAAGCTAATATCGGGTGATAATGGCAACTAGCCAATAAATTTGGCTATTAGCCGTCGAATATGGCTATTAGCCATTATGGGGTAATACCACCGCCTATAAAAAGTTTGTCTGTTGGCAACGCAGCTATAGAATGTTGACATGCAACAATTAAGGGAAACAATCTTCGCGCTTACTCAGCGATTTTGCGACTTTTTCCAGTCACAATATGTCCGAAATTTAAAATAGAAAAAAATGTTTAAATGATAGCCGACGGAAACGGCTAATAGCCATGGAAAACGGCTAATAGCCATCAAATATGGGCGTGTGCCAAATACATATGGCACACGCCCCGAATCGGTGGCTATTAGCCAAAAATTTCCTGAGTACCGTATACGCGCTGCGCTGGTCGCGGCAAGACCACATCCGCAACACGCGAGCCGCTCTGCCTGGTTTTCGCGACGCAGTAATACGTATTTTTATTGAAATGGTAGTTTGGATAAAGCTTTTAGTAATCAGCAGCTAGAATTATTAGAGAAATAATAAATTAAATGCCAAAATAATTTTGAGCTTTTTGCTGTGCTTTGATCCTTTTTATCAATTTTCCTATTAGAAACCATTTTTAAAATTGTTATAAATGTTTCTCATTTGAAGAAAAAAAACAGAAAACAGTGAGACAAAACATTTCAAAAGGGTTTCATGCTATATCAAGTATGAAACGAAATAACTCCAAACTCAATTTTTGAACCAATTTTATTTCGAGTTCAGAAAGAACGTTGTCTGCTGCAAAACTTCCGTCTGGCGTAAATATTTTGACAGATTTTGGTTTTTGGAGTTTTGTTTTTTTTTTTTGCTTTAAAAATCAAAATTCAAAAACGAAAAATAAAGAAAATGGTAATTGCTAATAAATTACACGTAAAATGTGGTAATTTAAACAAACCTTGACATTAGTTTTTGGGCTAGTCTTAATCCAAAAAAAAAAAGAATACTTATTTACTTTTGATTATTTGGTTGTTTAGTCTTTGTTCTTGTTTTTGCATATTTGCTATCTTCCCTTTTACCATTCTATTTATTCTTCATCATTAAGTCATGGTGTGCCTAGTTATCCGTTAAAGAAAGAAAAATAATAAACATTCATTAATTCAGTGCCATCCCCGTGCAAGATTTTGTGCTTCGCCTGTCTCCAAACTTTCACCTTTCCTAATTTTTGCATCGTTAGGAAAGACGCCAAGCAAGCTCCTTCAGATATGAGATTGCAGGGGATCTTTGCAAAATGGATTTTCAAAAAAAAATGCAAAGCTTTAGAAATGTAAAGAACTTTCTTTAAGTTTAAAAACAATGAAAGGATTAAAAAGAGCAAAACATTTGAAACAAATAGCATGTAAAATGAAAAATCGGTCATGCAAAAGACCAGCTGGCCAAGAGGTGAAAGGTGTTAAGAGTATTATTTTGGCAACATGGTTCCATGGGGACACATTGACACGCAGGAAGCCTTTTGATGACTTTCCACGAGCCTTTAACAAGAATTGAAACAATTTGATAGATATGGAGAATTAGCAGGGGTGGAAAGTTGAATATATGTATTAATAGTAAGTGATCACGGGATCGGCGTTAGTTGGCGAGACTAGGATTTCTTCCAATGCAAAAAATATCTCATATTAATGAGATAATTCAGAAATCGTAATCAACAATAATATTTTTTTTTTTGAAATAAATTCCAAACCCCGTGATTGATAAATATACATGAAGTGGATTTTTGATTTTTGCAAGAAAATTTACCTGTTTTCAAAAAATTGTAGGTCTTAAAAAATTTATTATTTTGAAAACTAATCATTACGGTTGTCGTACGTATACTTACTCATATAACAGCGTTCTTCGGAAAAATTAAGGCCATAGCATGCAAAAGGAGCAAATATTTTGCAAAACTTTATATTTTTGACGTGCTTAGAATGTTCGTAGGCGGTTGTTGTTACCGGAATTTTTGCTCGCAATGCTCAACAAGAAATTAAAAATAAGATCATTGCCGTTTAGTCGGTGGGAATGAAAAAATATCGCTTCTAGAGTACTATAGGATACTATTACGCAGATGGTTTCGAAGTCTTGGTCTCTACTGGCTGGTGCGGTACAGTAATGAAGCAGTTATATTCCGTCCGATTTCGTGGTACTCCCCATTCAAATTTCTTAATTTCAGTTATTTTAAATCATTATTAATTGTCAGAAACTCCAGTGTTTCCCTCATTCTCAATGTCATTAAGGAATGATAAAACAATTTTATTTCAATTGCCGAAAAATTTCCAGTTTACTCCAAATTTAGTAATTCCATTTTTATCTAATTATTCATATGAAAACACTAAATTTTTCATTAATTAAACATGTTCAAATTATCACAGAATAAATATGTCAAGAAAAAGAAATGTCTTTGGTAACAAAATGTTGCCGTCGATTGAACTCAGAATGATTGTTGAGGTGTTGACTGCTCTTCCGGAGGAGAGAAATAATTGTTCATATGTTCAGCGACCTGAAAAGTCAATGTTCTCTTTCTTTTTTCTTTTTTTGTCTGTTGCTTTCCCTAAGGAAAAAAAATAACACATACTTCTAGAACCTCATTAGTTTCTGGTCTTTTAGCAGCTTCCGGAAGAATGCAACGGGAAACGAGGTCACGCAACTGAAAAATGGGCAAATTTTGAACAGGTGTGGTTTTAGAAACAAAAAAACCTCTAATCAGTCACACAAAAAAAAAAATAAAAAATGGAAAACTAACTTGGCTCGAATAAATGTCCGCTGGAAGTGGGGGATATTCGCAGTTTTCAATTTTTTTGCACAGTGAGTATAAATTCATTTTGTCACCATAAAATGGAGATTGCAAAGCCGCCATTTCATAAAGTAGACATCCAGTGGACCACAGATCCGACTTGAAGTTGTATCCCGATTCCTGAATCCGCTCGGGGGACTGAAAACACCTTTTTTATACAATGAAAATATGTATATCAGTGCACTTATTCAATTTTCAAAACCAAACTAGATACATACATTCACATGATCTTATGTACTAAACAGGTGACATTTTTTTGTTCAAAAGTCGAAGTATCCGTGAATATTTGGCTAGCCCAAGCATACGTAAAAGTGCACATGCAACTCAAACTTGCAATTATTCCCAACCAGTAAAAAAAACCACTGATCAAAGCTCGGACATACCATATAGTACGGTGTGCCCACGAGAGAATGGGCAGCGGTTGTTTTTGACGAGAAAAATCTTCCAAGACCTAAATCTCCGAGTTTGACAATTCCATTCCCGGTAATGAACACGTTAGCAGGTTTGATATCTGAACAATTAACAATACTCAAAATTCAAACACCTTTTGTACCTCTATGCATAATTCTTTTAGAGTGCATATGGGCTAAAGCTCGAGCCAATTGAACAAAATATTTCCAAATTGTTTTTTCAGGAATTAGTCTTCCACTTTTTTTAAAGTGCTGAAACAGAACAGAAAATTGGAAAGATGATTAGAAAATTTCGTGATCCTTTACCTTTATCATGCGGCTCATATCACCAGCTTCTGCAAGTTCGAGAACGATATTCAATTGGTTATTATCTATGAAAGACGCATAATACCTTTAATTAAAAAAAAATAAGTAATCGTTCTTCGTATGTTGATCATACCTAATCACATTTACATGGTTAAGTTGTTTTAACAGATCAATCTCCTTAAGACAATCTTGACGAGCTTTTTGATCTACCATTTCAAAAACCTGAAAACTATTTAGGAATTGTTTTTCCAAGTTTGAAAAGCGCTCCACCGATGACGGATCGCAACACGTGTTTCGTTGTTTTGTTGGGAAATACAGCCTTTTCAAACTTTAAAAAGAGAGGTTAGGCAGTCAGACAAAACAAAACACTGGGAACAACGAAGATGCGCGGACAAAAAAACATGACACGCATCGCTTTGTCGGTGGAGCGCGTGACTAATCTCACCTGAATCTTTTTTAATGCCACATGAAGGCTCACCCAAGTGCATTTCGCCCGGAAAACTTCACTAAATTGGCCTTTTCCAATCTTTTTCTCAATGGAAAAAAGATCCAGACTGAGTTTATCCGGAGGCGGGTCGTCGAAATTATACATTGCCGAAACTTTGTCCATTTCTTTAGAATTGAAAAAAAAAACTATAATATTCTTGGTACAAAGCGCTGCGAATGCGCTCCATTCGCAAAGTGGACTGGGCTGTATTCTATTGAGGTTCAGAGAAAAAAAGCGCGCTTTGGGCAAAACACCAGCCACATTCTCTCCGTGTTCTGCACTCTCTTGTCGCCAACGTGACCGCCTCGTCCACCGCGAATGGAGCGAACTTACAGCGCCCCGTATTGAGAATTATTAAAGAAAAATGAATGAGATTAAAAGAGTTTGTAACAAAAATTGTTAGAAAAGTTTGTTATTAGGTGTTGAAGAGCGAAATTCAGTTACGACACTCCAATGATCCACAGGTCTCGCAGCTACGATAAACATCGTGCAGTTTTTCGGCGCAATACTTGCGGAACTTCGGAGCGTCGTAACTGGATTTCTCTCATGACCCTAGAAGTAGTTTTATAAATCATATGAACGATTCGTAATACCGATAATTGATCTTGTTGCGTAGTATCCTGTGGTGTGAACTCATCTAACAAGCACAATCTTTGGAGTTATATATATATAAATTCAGACAAAAAAAATGAACAAAGGCAAAAAAACGCAGGCCCATCGAACCATGAATGTGTCGCAATTTTCGTGAGCCGCAGTTGTCAAGGAGATTCTCTCTTTCTCTCTCTTTCAAGTTTTTTTTGGGGCGGGACAGAGACGTTTTCTCATGCATTCAAAACGACGTTCTAGCGGAGGAGGATAATAAATAGCGCTTACGAGATCAAACTATTTACGATGGGAAATCAAAGGTGGTTTCAAAAAAGTTGAGTTTTTATGGAAACTATAGGCTGGGCAGTAGATGAGAGAGGAGAATCATTTTTCAGATTATTTAACATCACAAAAGTAGATCAATCAATATATCATAGACACGATTCATTTGCGTCAACAACGTCTTTCTCTTCATCTTCATCTTCTTTTCTTTTCCATTTCCTTTTCCTTTTTATGTACGACTCCTGTATGCCGTAGATCAAGTTTTGATGATTTGTTTGGTCTTTCGGTTTCATTCACCTTCTCATTCTCAATGTTATGCGTTAAATATGTACTTAAAAATTACTTCTCCGAATATTGTGAAAACAAAAAATTGTGACGCGTTGTTTGCGTACTTTTAAAATTTAAACGAAAGTGGGAACGTTTCTCTTCATTTTCTATGAATTTTCAAAAGTACGCGAAAACCGCGTTGCAATTTTTTTTGTTTTCCCAATAAATATATTTACCAATTGTCTAATTCCATAAAAGTCTCAAAATAAAAAATAAAGAAATAAATGAATATTGTGAAAACAAAAAAATTGCAACGCGGTGTTTGCGTACTTTTAAAATTCAAATGGAAAAGGGAACAAATCTCTTCATTTCCCATGCTATTTCTCTCATTGCCATTTGAATTTCAAAAGTACGCAAACACCGCGTTGCAATTTTTTTGTTTTCACAATACAACGAATAAGAAGCCCCACTTTTCCTGTCAATTTTTTAGTATTTATTCCGCCAGCTTTGCACATAAATACACGTTTTTAGATCGACGCACATTACACCCTTTCTTTCGCCTGCTTACTAGTCGTCCGGGTGTACGCAAAGGAGGCCCCGAAAATGCGTCAACAATTGCTTGACGTGTTTCGGGAAAACCGAGACCAATGTCCGCGATAACACATGTTTTCGCCCAAAAATTTCACATGATCAACGGTTTTCTTCATTCATTGAATATTGTTAATTTTTTCATTTATCATCCATTTTTATTAATTTATTTGAATTTTACACTCTCTTCATTTTATTTTAACATCTTTTCGCTTTTAGGGATCGATAAAACTTTTTATCCGATGTTTTAAGACTTTTTTCAGGCGGACTATACTTCAAACTTTAAAAATAACTCGCTCAATTAGGATTTTTCAATGTTCAACATCAAATACACATGGTTACCGTTTAAAAGTGAGTTTTTTAAATTTTATTTTTGCTTAAATCAAAACTATCGTTATCGAAAATTTAAAAAATTATAATAAGATTCAGGATGAGCGTAACAGTTGAAAGTCCGTCTCTTCCGCCCAGTCCTAAAATAGAAAACACGAAAGGTAAGATTTTGTGTAGAAAAACATTAAAAATAACGTTGTTTTTAGAGTATATCGATTTGAAGAACATTGGTGAACATGCCAAGAACATCACACCATTCAAAACTTCAAAGCATCAATCTCTAATTCATGTAAAACTCTAAGTTTCTGTAATATTAAATTAAGATTCAAAATTTTCCAGGGATCGGTGTCGAAGGAAGCGGCAATTGCCACACATACAGCTCTTCACATCGATTTGACACCAGAGAAGGAGAAAAAGTAAGGCGTTTCCATAAATTAAGACGGTATTTTTTTTTAATATTTATATTTATCAGGATCCGTGAATTGTACGATCGACTGGATGCTGATAACAACGGAACGATTGACATTAGGGACCTCACCCAGGCACTGGAGTTGCAAACACCACACATTCCCAAAAATCTTGCACCGGTAAGTAATAGCTGGAAACACTTTAATTTAGCTCTAGGTTAACAAAAATTTGACGAAAGTTCGTAGTGAACAACCTGTAAATAGAAAAAAGGTGAAAAAAACCAACCAAGTTGACAAATGTCACAAGCTTGTATATATTTTTGTTTCTTTCTTCAAGCGCGAGAAATAAATAAAACGTTATTTAACGTCTAATGGAAAATATGGATGATATGATTCAAATACGGACACTATATGCATCCACCGCATTTCACCCGTGTAGGAGCGAATTCGGAAAATTCTTGGATTGATCTGAAACTTTTGTAAATTATGTTTTAAAAAAATACTCCCGGACATGGTTAATGAATAAGCCCATATTTCATTCGATGCTTTTTGAGAAAATTTAGACTACAAAAAGAACTTTGGCAAATACTGGCGTAAAAATCTTTAAAAAAAAAAACAACGAACCTATTTTGTGTTCAAAAAAGCATCAAACTTATCAACAACGTTCAATAAATAGCCCACAATCTTTCTTAAATAGAAAATTTTAGATTAGTCTGTGTGTTTGTTTGTGTGTCTCACACACAAGTTGGCAGTCGACAAAACTCGAACCAGCGACCTATCGATTGACGTTCAAACGTGCTAACCACTATACCACAAGGGTCACGAGAACTTGAAAGAAATAGGGAAAAGAAATGATTGCCAGTTCTATTTAAAAAAAAAACAGAAATCAGTAAAAATGAATAATTGACGAAGGCGACTTAGTCGCCACAAGCTGCAAGCTTGTATTTGAGAAAAATTTTGCCAAAAGTTTCTAAATTTATTTGCTAGATTGAAAATGACATGCTTTGCTCAAAATTTCATGTTTTCTGTAACTATGTGACAAACTGTGCACAAAAGTTGTTGGCATTGTCGATTTCTAAAACGATGAACAGTTTTTTTTTTTGCTTTCTTGGTCAGATCGTCGCTGTGTGTCCTGATTCTGGGTAACAAGAAAATTTTGTTGAGTTTCGGCGGCGGAATGCTCTTGATGCAATTTGCACAAAATACGTAAACAATTCTTCAGTCGTTCGGTTTTAGATACTAAAAACGAGCTCAACAGTATTATATCAAGCCATACGCAAAAGATGGTGTTCCGTGTAGATCAGAATTTGGCTCTCATATATTATTGGCCTACTGCTCAAAACTTCCGATTCCATTATTACAGTCCTTGACTAAAATTGTGAAATCTGCCAAGCAAAATCAAAATCTCACGAGTGTCACTATTCTATGTATTTACAATTTTCGAATTCCTTTTTTAAAGGAGGCGCCAACTTTTCGGGGAATCTGCTTTAAAATATAGTATTGAGTGGGGGATTTACGAAAAACACATAAACATTGCACAAAAAAATTTTCCTGTATTTTGCCAAATTTTACAATTAAAAATAGAAGACCACGGGGAGTACACGAAATCGAGGTTTCCTAGGCCAGCGCCCCCAGTTTTTAGGCCGGCGGCTGACCACGTCTTTTCGAAAACTGTATTGTCTTCAGCAATAATCGGTTTGTTTCTTCTATTTACTTCATTTTTCACTATTTTTTTGATAAATTATTTACAAATCGGTCAAAATTGCGCCAGGTAAGCGGAAATATAGGTTTTGTCCATTTAAAAAGGAACATTTTCGGAAAAAAAAATGCTGACCGCCGGATTCTTAGCCCGCGATTTCGTGTAATCCCGTTGTTCTTCTATTTTTTGGGCCATTTCAATAGGATATTCGTAAATCCCCCATCCAATCGTATAATTTAAACCACTTTCCCCAAAAAGTTGTCACCTCCTTTAACTCAAATTCCACTTTCAGAAACTTCTTGCCCGTATGAAATCAGGAGACAAGGATCATGTCACAATTGCCGATTTTACAAGCTACGTACTGGCCCATGAAGCTCGTCTAGCTGAAGTTTTTGATCAAATAGACGCAAATCAAGACGGTGAAGTAGATGTGGCGGAAATTCAAAACTACTGCAATGATCTCGGAGTCCCACTCGATGATAGGAAAGCGATGAGTATAGTGAAACAGTTAGTATTTTTTTAAAAATTTTATTTGCACTGGAAACCGTTTACAGAATGGATCAATCCGGTTCGTCCTCAGTGAATCTCAACGAATTTCAAGACTTTATGCTTCTCTATCCGTCGTCGGATTTACGGGAAATTGTCGACTTCTGGAGACACAATTTGGTATGTTAAAACGAAAAAAATTGCTACCAAGTACGAACATTTTAACGTTGCGCATGACGTTTTAGTTTTACGCTCCAATACACCGAGTTTACATGCAGTAATACAAAAAAACACGAATATTATCTCAGATTATCGATATCGGAGAGGACGGCCAAGTGCCCGAAGATTTCACGCCGCAGGAACTCAAATCAGGAGTCTGGTGGAGACATTTGGTGGCCGGAGGAGTTGCTGGAGCAATGTCGCGGACGTGTACTGCGCCGTTTGACCGTATCAAGGTTTATTTGCAAGTCAACTCGACAAAATCCAATAAACTCGGAGTGGTGAGCTGTGTTCATCTCTTGCACGCCGAAGGAGGTATTCGATCGTTTTGGAGAGGAAATGGTATCAATGTGATAAAAATTGCTCCGGAATCGGCGATGAAGTTTATGTGTTATGATCAGATCAAGAGATGGATTCAGGATTACAAAGGTGGAGCAGAATTGACGACGATTGAACGACTTTTTGCGGGATCATCAGGTAGATACATTGAAAATCAATCGTTGAAACTAATGTTGTTTTTTTCTTCAGCGGGTGCAATTTCTCAAACTGCCATTTATCCAATGGAAGTGATGAAAACAAGATTGGCGCTTCGAAGAACAGGCCAACTGGACAAGGGAATGTTCCATTTTGCTCACAAGATGTACACAAAAGAAGGAATCAAATGTTTTTACAAGGTTAAACTTTTCAAAACGACAACACGTATTCTCTATAATCGTTTTATTATTTCAGGGCTACGTTCCAAACCTTATCGGAATCATCCCCTACGCCGGTATCGATTTGACAGTGTACGAGACTCTCAAGTCGTTGTACACGCAGTACTACACGGAGCACGCCGAACCGGGCGTCCTTGCTCTTTTGGCGTGTGGAACTTGCAGCTCGACTTGTGGACAATTGGCCAGCTATCCATTGGCGTTGGTGAGAACGAGACTGCAAGCAAGAGGTTTGTGAGGCTAATTAAAGTCCAAAAACACATTTTTAATTAATTTTTCTTTTGTTCCAGCAATTGCACCAAAGAATTCGGATCTCCCAGATACAATGGTTGGTCAGTTTAAGCATATCCTGCAGAATGAGGGATTTACTGGACTATACAGAGGAATTACTCCAAATTTTATGAAGGTGAGCAAATATGTTCTATTTTGAAAACGAATATTTCCATTTTGTTCATTTTAAAGGAGGTGCTAACTTTTCGGGGAAACTGTTTTAAAATAAAGTATTGAGTGGTTAAATTGACGAATATCACATCGAAATCGCACAAAAAAATGGGGCTCTTTCAGATTGGAAATTCGACAAAATTGAAATGTCTCGTTTTGGAAATTGCGTGAAAATATAAATCAACGGAATAGAAGTGTAATAAATCAGAAACGTAAAAAAATGGAAACGCGTGAAAACAGAAGCGTAGCAGAGCAGAAATGTGTCGAATTTGAAGTAAAATAGCAATGGAACGCGTTTGCGAGATTCATTTTTCAAAACGATTTTTCGATGTTTTTCACGTTTTTCTCGATATATTCCACGTGCACAAGTAAGTATTTTTAGATTTTTTTCACGTTATTTGTCGATTAAAAAAAATCTACGTATCGAAATCGAAAAAAACGTGAAAGGAAATTGAAAAAACGTGAAAAAAAATTAAAAAATACGTGGAATACATCGAAAAAAAAACGAAAAATATCGAAAAAGTCGTTTTAAAAAATAAATCTCGCGAACGCGCTCCATTGCCATTTTACTTCAAATTTGACACATATCTGCTCTGCTACGTTTCTGTTTTCACGCGTTTCCATTTTGTTACGTTTCTGATTTACCGTAAAACCTACAATAGAAGAACCCCTATAACTAAAGCACCCCTATTATAGAAGGACAGTGTTAGGCTTCCAATGAAAAATAGAAGGACACCCTATAATACAAGGACCCCTATATTAGAAGGACACTTTACTAAGAACACCCACGATTTTTTTAAACGTTTGTTTCTGAACTTTTCTTTTGTTTTTCTTCTTGTTAAAAAATATAATTTTAACATGACGAAAGCGAGGATATGTCAAAAAATCAGTTCATGAGTTCTGGTTATCGACGTCTGCCGGATGGTGGCCGTCGTTTGAAAGACGCCAAATTTTATAAGAACTTATTGGAGTGAATTCAAAATCATATTATTCATCTATGAGAGTTCCACCACTCGCACACGGACCGTGCACTGCGGACATCGTCTTGCGTCTCTCAAGTTCTCACGTAGAAAATACGTATTCCGCCGATGACCTAGCGCTGCATGGCCTAGGTTCCGATAGGGTACCAGTGGAAATTTCAGAGATTCATAATTGAATAGAGAAGAATAAAGACCGCAGAAAAATTATTGAAAAATTTTTTTAAAGTGTATTGTTTGGAACACATATTTCGGGGGTACTACGGTATAGAACTCACACGGAATAGAACTGATACGGAATAGAACTGCGCGAAATAGAACCGGCTGAAATGGAGCTGTACTAAAAAACAACTGCACTAAATAGAACTCAGAGCCTCACAATGTACAACGAAATAATTCTTCGGGTTGTTCAAGCGGTTCTGGGTCGGTATAGCTCAATTTCAGACGGTTCTATCCCTCGAATTTCTAATCCGTAGCAGTTCTATTCCGTTTGAGTTCTATACCGTAGTACCCCACCCCTCCCCCGTTTTTCAGTCGCCAAACGGCTGGTTTGATGAAAGCTTTTTCATAAAAATGATTCCTTTAAAAGTTGTTTCTTCCTTTATCATGCTCCGAAAATTAGAAGGACACCCTATAATTGAAGGACAACCTATATTAGAAGGACATCATTTGAGGGGGGTTGAGAATAGAAGGACATGTCCTTCTATTACAGGTTTTACGGTATTTCATTTCTATTTCGTGGGTTTCTATTTTCACGCAATTTCCAAAACGTGACATTTCAATTTTGTCGAATTTCCAATCCGAAAGAGCCCCAAAAAAATTCCCTGATTTTTGAAAAACTTTACAAAAATATAGAAGACCACGTTGCCTTTTGCCTACCAGTTCTACGGCGTTTTGCCAGTCCAGGTATGCGGAAATGACGGTTTTGGCCATTTCAAAAATAAAAGTGTTCAAAAAAAAAATTCTGGCCGCAGGTTTCCTAGAACGCGACTTTGTGTACTCCCCGTGGTCTTTTTTTTGTGTAAAAATCATTAAAAAATCAGATAAATTTTTCTGTGCGATTTTTTAAACCACTTTCCCCAAAAAATTGGCACCTCCTTCAAGCCAGGATCCGCCCTCAGCCCCAATGCCAATATTTTAAATTTAATAAGCGAAAACTAAGTGCAAAAACAAGAAAAACAGAGGACAATCTATTATTCCCAGGTCATTCCGGCGGTGAGCATCTCTTATGTGGTGTATGAAAAAGTTCGAAAACATCTTGGAGCAACTATGTCGTAAATATGCAGTTTTATGGAACCCGAAAAAAATCCCAACAAAGTCATTACACTTTCATTCAGTTGTGATAATTTTTTCTTGTACTTTATCATTTTTGTTCATGTTTCTTATTATTTAGATTTTAATTCCCGGGATTGTCCAATCGACTTGCCTTGTTCATCGCATAGTCCCATTCATTATTTTTTCCCAGGCTCTTGGTATTTCTTTTCAATTTAATGCTCACTTCGTGTCATTTTTGAGCATTTTTATTCACCACCGACATTAGGAAAACGAGCCAGTAATCAACAACAACAACAAAAAACAGTCTTGTCTATTTAGCTGGGTACAGAATGTTTTTCAAAATACCATCAACTTGATTAAAATCTTACCGTAAACGGGATAATTATAATTAATTAATTTTGTTTAACTACAGGGTGCGTCAAAATTACGTGCACTACTTCAAACGCGCATCATGACAAAAGTGGAAGTCCAAAACACATGAAAATCAACAGAAAGTTTATTCAATAGTTTAGAAATATAATGCCAAAAGATTATCAAATTCGGCCTTTTTTGGCGGCAATGGCAGAACGAAGACGTCGTGGGTAAAATTCCACCGTGGCACGGAGGTACTCAATTTGTCCCATTCTTCGACAAAAGTCTTCTCTGAAAGCTTCCAGACTAGAATGGGGTCTTGCACATACTATATTTTGAAGCACTCTCCAGATGGAGAAGTCGAGCGGATTTAGATCCGGGCACGATACAGGCCATCTATCCTTCTTTATGAACGCCGGCAAGTGGGCTTTGCACCAGTCCTGGGTGTACTTTTCCGTGTGAGGAGACGCTCCGTCTTCCTGGTATAGAAAAATGATGCAATAATAAAAATAAAAATTGAATATTGTGCGCACGAAAAGTGCATCAGCACGCGTTGCCATAGCGTGAAAGTTTAGTGCACGTAATTTTGACGCACCCTGTATATACTTGTTTATGTTTATTTCCTATCTTCATCTTTTCTTGCAATTTATAGTCTTGAAATTTTTAATTTCTGAAATAAAATTGTCTCATTAATATAGGTATTTAAATAAAATTTGAATAAAAAGAACAATAATATTGGGTGCTACCTCGGAATAGAACTGAAGCTTAATAGAACTGTACCGAAATTGAACTCGCTTTGGAATAAAACTGTAGTGAAATAGAACTGTAGCGAAATAAAACTGTTCGGAATAGAATTGATCGGAATAAAACTGTTTTGAAATAAAACTGTTCGGAATAAAACTGTAGCATTTTGGAACTAAATTAGCAATGGAGCGCGATTGCATTGCTTGCTCATTCAAATATTGGAATTTCTCATGCGCGTGCTTTTTTCAACAGTTTTATATTTGAGCTATTCATCAATAATTGTTTGTTTTGTTGTTTTTTTGTATAAACTTTTATCATTTTTTTTTCTCGACCCGCCTTGACGGCCAAGCAATGCAATCGCGCTCCATTGCTAATTTAGTTCCAAAACGCTACAGTTTTATTCCGAACAGTTTTATTTTGCTACAGTTCTTTACCGAACAGTTCTATTCCGAACGGTTCTATTGCGAATCAAGTTTTATATCGCTGCAGATCTATTACACTTCAGTTCTATTCCGAGGTAGCACCTAATATTGTATCCGTTATTTCAAGAAAGTGGGGAGCTAAAAAGTTTGTTTTGAATATTTCATCTATTTTTTATTTAATTCTAGGTCACCTTATCGAGCTTCTCGTAGTTGGCAGGTCAATTCAGATTCGATTTGCATGATCCAAGTTTCGCGTACCGCAATTGCTTTGAATCCAGAATTAACTCCAGAACATTTGACTAATCTGATGACATATCGATCTGACATTGATGGGACCGACGCATAAATCGTCGCAATTACGTTTATGGCATTGTTCTTTGATTTCCGTGTTCCTTCCTTTCATATTTTTCCGCCCAAGGCAGCTCGGCGAGCACCTTGACCAAGCTGGGGAATTCTTGGACGGTTGATTCTAATAGTTGAGATTCTATTTAAGTATCATAGCTTACTTTCCTAGGATGCGTACGAAATTCAGATGGGAAAATGGGGAAAAACCACTTTGTGCACTTTACCTTCAGGTTAACGGTGATCCGAGTTCATAGAGTAGTACCCTATTTTCGAATCCACGTTCCCAAAAACTTGTCGACTATTTCGGCCCTGTGGTTGTCCTGCTTGTTTACTCGATTGAGTAACTTGCGCCAAATCTCGGAAGACACCGCCATCTGTGTTTAAGCACAAGTTCCTGGTTTTTGGGAGGGCGACTTTTATCCTCTTGCTGTCTTGGATAAAGTCCTCCATTTTCTTATCGCCTCGTACTCGGAACCTTGCGACGAATCGATTGTGCCGAAGAAAAAATTTGTGTCGCCGATCTTCTGCGAGAATAAGACGTTGTAGAGAGAAGTTCCTGACGACTGTTGCCCACCGAAATTGGATGTATTGATACTGGGCAGAGGTGGGTTGTTGATGTGTTGCGATTCCAAGAAGACGTTCCTCTCGGCCTTCGGTCTCGTCGACTTGAGCTGGATCGATTAGAATAATCCGGAGCACAGTGCCGTTATTGTAAGGACAGCGACGGGATTGCAGCAGGTTGATGAGTGGGACTTTTCCCGAGACCGCCTTCAAGAGTTAACCGACCGCAAAGCCCTTACATTAGGTTGGTGTTCCGCGGACAGGTTAGCTAAGTCCGTAATTCGACGGTGAATGGTTTGTAAGTCCATGGTTATATCCTCGCGCGTAGCTATCAGGTGGGCACCTGTTAGCTTCGTCATTGTCCTCAAGGTGTCCAAAGATTGTTCGGTCTCAAGAACAACTTTATCAAATGTTGGACTGGTGGGATGGTTTTGTTGAGAATTATAGGATTCAGTAGGTAGATTCGATTGATTGGTGGTAGAATTTCCGAAGGTTCGGTTTATTGGTGGCTGTAACCCGACTCTCTTCACCGTAACTGGTGCAACTGGCTGCTGGTCTATGCGTTTTTGTCTGCACCTTTTGGGGAAATCTCTGGTTAGACATTAATAACTACATTTGGGGCCGCTATCTAGGAACTAATTCTCACACTTGCGTTTCTAGCTCGCTCTCGCCCACCCAGAAAGTATTTTTTGGGAAAAAAGCCTGCGCAATTTGAATTTTATTCTCCAACGTTCCGTCCAACACACCGTGGGCCACCCTGTATTTATGACGTACATACTTGTGATACTTGTGAGGTCCGACCTCAGTCTCCATCTTTTACGTACATCTTTTGACAAATTATTTCATCTTTTCTCTTACAATTAGTTATTTTAAACTATTTTACCGGTTTTCAAATTGTGTTGGAAGTAAACGTTCTTGATAAATATTTCAGTCGAAATAATTATAGTTAATTTTTTCAGTATCATTTTTCATCTTTAGAATTTATTTATTATCCATCAGAAATGTATACAGTACAAGTTTAATCGAAGAAAATAAATACATGGGGATATTAAAAGAATGACCAGTCAGACCAGCAATAGTCTATCGGTCAAGTGTGGGGGGAAAGGGTTTCGAACGGGAGAGACGCTACGCGCGCAGCAAAAGCCTCCGAGTTTAGTCTTTTCGGGAATTGTTTGACGACGTGGTTCCACAAGGACAGATTGTCGATTAGAAAACCGTGTGAGGAATTTCCTCGCGAAGTTAACATATACGGACTTCGTGACGATCGGGATGCTTTAACACAGAGAGATAACGACGGAAAATGACATTCAAAGTTGACGACTTCAAAGTACATACGAATCACGGATAAGATTCTTTGGTGAAAAGTGGAGATTTGGTGAAATTTAGTTAATCTGTCAGTATACGAAGAAAATGGTACGTTGCATCGTTGCAGTACCCGTCGAGTGTGGAACCTTAGTGGATATTCGAGTTTTTTGGCTTGGGACACCGAGTGGAGATCTAGTAATTCTGAACCATATTCTAAAATTGGCCTTACATAAACATTGTACAATTTAAAGTAAACTTCGGGGGATTTCGAGTGAAATGCTCGTAAAAGTTGTCTGCATTTTAGTATCTTAATGTTACTTCTTCTAATTAATAGGCTTATTGTGAAAACAAAAAAATAGCAACGCGGTGTTTGCGTACTTTTGAAATTCAAACGGCAATGAAAGAAATAGCACGGGAAATGAAGAGAGTTGTTCCCATTTTCGTTTGAATTTTAAAAGTACGCAAACACCGCGTCGCAACTTTTTTGTTTTCACAATACTATTAAACATTTTTATTTCTAAAATGAAACTGTCTTTTTTTAATCAATGAAACACAGAAAAAGAAAATAAAAATAATATCATATTCATTATCACAAGAAAAGTGGAACGTGATGAGCATAAAAGTTTGCCATTTAACGTACAACCGTACATGCAAAAAATGGTTGGATATTTGCTCCATGTTCAAAATTGATTCTACTAGTTTTTCTTCTGAAGAAATAGAAAAGGGGAAATAACAATAATTAAAATGTTGGAAAATTTATAAAACAAAAAATCTACCCAGAGCGCACTTTTTTTCAAAATGAAAGTAGAATAAAGTCACAATACAGTTTGTCTTCAATAACTGAATGATACAAATTTTTTTGAGATCGTAAAAACTAAAATTGCCTAGAATAGTTTTTACTCCTGTTTGAAACTGAAAACATATAAACTGAATTTTTAACATAAAAAATGAAAGCAGAAATAAACCCATCACCGGTAACTGAAATTGAGTTGGAAGGGACGACGGATGGAACAGATGGGAAATTACAAAAAACTTTAAAAAAAACATTCCAAAAGAGGAAAATATGTGTTTTTAAAGAGAGTGAGATCAGTAGACCCATGTGACAGGAAGCCATTGCGGGTATGCGGGAAGTTTTTCGACTAATCGTTCCAACTGAGCAATTGTGTCGTCGATATCACTGTTGGTGATAATAAAATCAAAAAGATGACCAAAAGCTTGACGGAGCACATCCGACTCATTAAGCAGTTTTTCCAGTGATCCATCGGGCTGAAAATGTTTTGAATTTTTTTGCAATAGCTATATAGGCTCTAATAGTGCAGAAAGTTGGTTACCGTAAAAACTGTAATATAGCGCCATGGCGGTCTATTTTTTGGAGTGGGTCTAGGGGTGGCGTTGTATTAAAGGTAGCGTTCTATTAGAGGGCGGCGGTGTATTTTCTGGAGCTGAATTTTTAGAAAAAAAATCAAATTTTATTTTTCAACAACCAAAAATAACAAAAATGAACTGAAACAATTGACAAATAAAATAAAAAAATCAACAGAAAAAAACGACCCGCAACGACGGTGAAACGCGATCCACTGATTTTAGTATTTTGTGATTTTCATTTTGGATTCCGAATTATTATTGTTTTAAAAAAGTTGTCATCACCAAAGCCGCGTTAATTTTAAAATCAAGCTCCGCCTCTTCACGCGAATTTCATGAAAATTTTATTTTCTTTCACTTTTTTTCCTTAAATGTTTAAAAAGGTTAAAATTCGCGTGAAGAGGCGGCGCCTAAATTCAAAGTTTACGCGGCTTCGGAGATGAAAACTTTATCAAAACGGTAATATTTCATTTCACGTTGAATTTATACGCGAAAAAAGTGATTTGGATACCAAAATGAAAATCAGAAAATACTAAATTCAATGGAGCGCGTTTGACCGTCATGGCGGGCCGATAATATGTTTTTTGTACTGTTATTCGAATTCAAGAGACATATCACTGTCATCCTACTACGGTATAGAACTCGCACCGAATGCCTGAATTGGAGCGGTACCGAATCAGAACCGCTCGAACAACCCGAAGAAGAATTTTTTTGGAGATTGTGAGTCCCTGAGTTGTATTACGTGCACTGGTTTTTTTAGTACAGCTCCATTTCAGGCAGTTGTATTCCACGCAATTATATTCCGTTGCAGTTCTATTATGTGCGAGTTGTATACCGTAGTACCCTCTGTAATCAGCTAGCTTTATCGTTCATTGCGCACCTAGGTGTTTTTCTACCTTAGACTACAGTAATCCACGTTGAAAAAAAAATTACTGATATACCAGTTCATGTTCATGTTTTTAGGCCGCAGTTTTTCAAATTGGCGGTGTATTACAGGGTGACGTACTATTAGAGGGTGGCGTTCTATTTTTCGAAGTGACGTTGGGGGTGGTGTTGTATTACAGGTGGAGTTCTACTAAAGGTGGTGTTCTATTACAGTTTTTACGGTAATTATTGAAAACATTTAATGTAATGCAATTTTTTGTGGAGAACGTTGTGAACGGTTTACTGCCATCATAACGGGGAATTCAACTTGGTTACATGCTCAGGGAATTTTCAACGCCCATAGGGCAAATACAGTACCGGACAAAAATATATTTTGGTTTTTCGAGTATAACTTTTGATTGGAGAGGGTAACAATTCTGAAATTTCCCCTGAACCTGTGCCGTATTGTTTTTAAAAGCTCCAAAAATGAATTTGCTCATTTTTGAAAACTGCAGATTTTTCAAAAAATTTCAGATGCCAACATTTTCCACATAAAATTACTTTTTTCAGATTTTTAAGGACTTGATATTTATTTTTAAAATAAAGTTTTAAAACTAAAATTATGCATTTTGTTGACTATGGGTTGATCGGACAGTTTTCAGCTGGCTTACAGCACTTTGAGTATCAGGGTCCACATGGGTAAGTCAACTTTAACTTTTATTGAGAATCACCAAAACCGAATGAAATGAAATAAACTTTATTTTTTTACAGTTTTTTATATGATTTACCTCAATTTTCTTCGATTTCGTTGTTTCTCCATAAAAGTTGGTCTCTGAAATTTTTTGAAAGATTTTTAGTTTTCAAAAAATTCCAACTCCATTATTGAAGCTGGTAAAAACCTTACCGGGACAGGTTCTTGCAAATTTTCAGAATCGCAACCCTCTTCATTCAAAAGTTATAATCCAAAAACAAGAATATGATATTTTTGTCCGGTACTGTTTATACAAATCTATTAAATGGCAATTAGCCATCGAACAAAGCTAATGTTTTTACTAGGCTACTGGGTATCTAATCGGCGATCGGCACAAGTTTGGCTCTTATGCGACGTAAAATTGGCGGTGTTTGACGAGCAAGCAGGATTTCTTTCTCGTAAATGGCTTTTAGCCGTCAAACTCCGTGCCTATGCCAAATGCAATCTGAGTTACTTTTCGAACTTTCAATTTTTAAGTTCTAGGACAATTTAAAGTTTTTCTGACCGGACCACAGACAAAGATTACAAAGTCGATCAGTTCTTCAAGTAGCGCTATCGACCCCCTTTTCGAACTTTCAGAATCTAATTTATAGGACAATTTAAAATTTTTCTGACCGGTCCTGTGCTTACAATTTTTGTTTTAACAATGTTCACAAAAAAAGCTGATATTTTTCAGTATAGTTATATTTCTGGGCAGTTTTATTTTGGGGTAGCACCACATATAAAAATTGAAACCCATTTAGCGGAAATTTTTAAAATGACATGATTCCGTTATTGTGATTTCAATCGAGTTGCAACATGAGGACGCGAAACTCCGCCCACTTATTTGTGCGCGATCACGCAAAAACAGTGCTATTTAAAGAGACGCAGACAAGAAAAGGGATAGCCGACTCATGTTTTTATGACGCAACTGGTTTGAAAACACAATATACGGTGCTACCTCGGAATAGAACTGAAGTGTAATAGAACTGCAGCGTTATAGAACTTGCTTCGCAATAGAACCGTTTGGAATAGAACTGTTCGGTAAATAACTGTAGCAGAATAAAACTGTTTTGGAATAAAACTGTTCGGAATAGAACTGTATCGTTTTGGAACTAAATTAGCAATGGAGCGCGATTGCATTGCTTGGCCGTCAAGGCGGGCCGAGAAAAAAATGATAAAAGTTTATTCAAAAAAACAACAAAACAAACAATTTTTGATGAATAGCTCAAATATAGAACTGTTGAAAAAAGCACGCGCATGAGAAATTCCAATATTTGAACGAGCAAACAATGCAATCGCGCTCCATTGCTAATTTAGTTCCAAAACGCTACAGTTTTATTCCGAAACATTTCTATTCCAAAACAGTTTTATTCCGATCAGTTTTATTCCGAACAGTTTTATTTCGTTACAGTTCGATTTCGCTACAGTTCTATTCCGAAGCCAGTTCAATTTCGCTACAGTTTTATTCCGCTTCAGTTCTATTCCGAGGTAGCACCCAATATACAGATATCATTTGCTTTAAAAATTACGTCCGAAAACTCAAGTTATGCATACATTTATAATTTAATCTACATATGTATATAAGTTTAATTTGTTGTAGTTAGAAACTGTTATATATGTAATCACAAGGAACCTTTTTGTTTTGTTTTTTAGCTCGGCATTAAAATTCTTCGGGACAAAATAATTATATTCTAAAACTTACATCTTGCAATCCTTGAAGATTTGGCGCAGCAATAAACACCACAAACGGTGAGTATTCTGCAGTTCTTAACACCTTTAACGCTTGCGGCTCCACGTCTAAAATTGCAATTTTTCCACTCTTGTGAATATTTCGAATTGTTTCCAGTTTTGTTCCGTACATGCCTGAAATTGGAATATTGCTAAAATAAATGAGTTCTTTACTACGAATTATGTATTAAGCTTTGAAGTCGATCTGTATCCGTGTATGATTTTGTGTCAGCAGAATTGGTTCAGTTCATAGCCGATTTTCACCAAACTAGTAAAAATGTTTTCAAACCCAAGGTGCAATCCGGCGAATACCGGAGAGACCATTCATTCAAGCTAATACAACAAAAAATAAAAACCCACTCTCTTCATGTGTTCCATACTCTAAATACTCATTGTTCTGAATGTCCGCCATCATTTGTTCGTTTGACACAAAGTAGTAATGCTTGCCGTCAACCTCATCCTTACGTGGTGGTCGAGTCGTATCTAAAATGTCAATTACACAAATGGGATGCAATGAAGGCTTCAACGTACGAGGAATAGGATAAGCAAATCTGTTTGGATGTCGGTGAATGAGAGTGTTTTTGATATGACGTCGTCCGACTCCATGAGCTCCAAGCAGAACCAATGTTTTCCGACGGTACTGGGATAGCCTCATAACCTTAAAACAACTCTTTGCAATGATTTACAAGAATTTCACTTAAATACCTCTTCGTAAGTCACCAAATCGAGTTGATCAAACAGAGCGGAATGCTTCTGGAGGTACTTTGTTGTGTAGTACTTTTTCTTTTTGTTGAACCACATACAGTGCGCTGTAATAAGAGTAGTAGTTAGAATTTTGTTCAGAGTATAATTGGTTGATTACGATTACAAGAGTTTTTGGATCTTTCCATGGCGAGGCAAGCAGTTCTCCATTCTTGGAGCTCTGGAGATGGAATAAGTCCGGCTACTTGTTGCTGGTTACTCCTCTGAGAATTTGCCAAATTTCCAATGGATGGGAAAGCCGATACAAATCGAGCTTGCCACCAATTGTGATCGTCCTTGGAGATTACCTAAAAACTTAATTTCAGTTTTATAATGTTAGTTTGTTTACCTGTAGTATATCTCCAGTTTTGAATGGTATTCCGGCCTGCGGGCACGGAATCAAATCATCTTGAATCGGTTCATAATCAAATTGTGCTCGCACAAAAATTTCGCACGCGGGTGGTGCGGAACGGTATGATGGGATAATCTTGAATGTTACTTGACCACGAGCGTCACGAAGCATTTCTTGAAGTGATTCAACGCTTCGATTAGCCACACTCATCCCGTTGATTTCACGAATTTCATCTCCGACGTGTAGAGTTGCTGAAGTTATTTAACAAAGCTTGAAAATCTGTTTTCTTATTGGTATGTATATCAACATACCTTGTCGATGAATCATGCCTCCATGCATAATTCTTGCTACAAAACATCGCCCATCCTCATTAACCTTGAGAGTTATTCCCATTGGCTCTTGAGTGTCTTTTTGAAATTGAACAAGCCTAAGTCGCGACATACAATCGTACAAGTCTTCTTCTTCGTCGTCGTCTGAAATGAAAACGGATAAGAATGAATATATAACTGAATTTTTTTGTTTCCCAAATAAATAGGCGGATCACGCCCGTTGTCAGATTTTTTTGTCAATCATCAACTTGTCAAGTTGTGTATAATCAAAAACTGACATGATGTGTGGACAGCCGAGCGATTGAAGTGCTCGTATGATGTTCCGGCCCGTTGGGAGCCGAGCGGCAAGACGCCTCCGTTCAAGTATGCCGGCGCGGTTTCACTTGTGATGCACTGGAAGAAAAATGATGGAATATGGGAAAGAATAACATGATAATAAATGGGGGAACGAACATTGGCCTCTTTGTCTGCAGAACCGCCGCCTTCATTTTTCGGAATGTCTCGAATCTCGCAAACAACCACGTCAAGCGCTTGAACACAACTCTGAAAAAAAATAATACGGTATATCTAGGGACCGCAAAGAGTGGTGGGCGGGGCGTTCCGATTTTTCTACCCAGCGCGTTTTTGGATCGTGGTGCAATATTTCGATTCTGGAACGCGGATACTACTGGTATAACCATTCATGTTAAGATGCTCCCTTATGTAATCGACCACGGGGAATCGATTGGTGATATCAGATTTGCTGAAAAATCATCAGTTCCACCCGAAATCGAACAAAAAAATGAAGCGAAAGTTAGAAAATCGAAGTTTTAGGGTCTTTCCATGTTGAGTCCCACTCTTTTTATTATTGATTCCTATAGTTTTTTATGTGCTGACTTCGAATATGCAGTTGGTTTTTACGTTTTAGTTCCCCCTTTTAGGTTTTTTTTCAGTCAAAGTGGGAGGAAATTTATCTCGATTTTTTCAGCGATGACCTATCTATTTTATTTTGGAAACCAATAGAACAATCAATTATAAGGTCAAGGCCAAAAATTTAGAGCGATTGATGGACTTTAAAGTACTTTCCTACCTCCTAAAGTGATCGGCTCAAAACCAATTTTCTGGTTTTTTGCAATTTTGAGGGTGATGCCGGTCGAGTCCCACTGTTTTTATGACGGATTCGGATTCTACAGCCTTTCTTTGACTAAATCCTTTTTACAGATTTTCAAGTTATAATCCCCCTTTTAGGTTTTTTTTCACTTTTCTGGGTAAATTTTGTACATTTTATGCATGAATCAGCATCAATTTCATCTGGCAGCGACAGCGAGGAGGCAGTGAGGCGGCGACCATATGTAGGAAAAAGAAGCAGAGCGCTAGAGTGGCGGTGTGGCGCAGTGGTAAAGTTCTTGATTTGCGATCAGTCTATGAGGCGTTTTCCTTTTGTGAGCTTCAAATTGAACGATTTTCTCGCGCGGGATTCTTGCAAACATCGCCCCGCCCACTGGGCTGGCCGAAAATCAGTACATTGAAAATGAGCATAAAAACGGCTGTAACTCGACAGCGAATAGCTCTTTTGGATTGATTTTTTGGCAAATGTCTTAGAATTGGCTGTAGAATGTAATGCAACAAAAACATTTCAGAGAATATTTGTTTTGAAAAACACTTTGTGGTCCCTAGGTATATCATTTGTTTTATTTTCGGTACTGCTAAATTGTGCGAACGTGGGAGCAAGCTGAAGTAATACATCACAAAACTATCATAAATGCTTATATGTATATAATTTTCAGGTTGTGGTATTTTATGTATACTCTTTGATTTCTGTGTGTTCCCACTTCTTGCTAGTCTTTTATTCAGTTAAAAAGTGCATTCATCAACAGGAACATTTTCAGATGTTTTTTGACTTTTGTGTTAAAAAAAAGAAAAAATAGTAGTATTTTGTCTTAAAATTTTTATTTTCCTTCCTTTTCTCTCTCCTTCTTTCCTTTCTTTCTCCAAATTAGGTCTCTAAACGGCTTTGCTGGCTACGGAGTCAGCGGAGAGAAGAAAGAAGACGTACATCGTCACCGCCATGAATTACTAGAACGGAACGAATTCAAAAGTGGTCCCAAATTGAGAATTGAGAGAGATTACTTTGTGTTCTTTCATTTCCACAAAATGCTCTATTGTCAGTGTTGTTCATTTAATAAATCACTATTTTGCGGACAAGCTCAGACTTTGAGAGGAGTACAAGTTTCATTGTACACAAAATTTTATTTTCCATTCACTGATTGATTGTAAGCTGAATAGAAGATTGAGAGATAAAAAGATACGGGAGAAGTGACTGAGATAGCAGATGCCGCGTAATTAATCACAATTTTTCGCCTCGGACATTCTGCCTCACCGGCTCATTTTCCATGAAACTGATCAAAACATTTGTTTGGTTTTCGTCACGAAATTGGCTGAATAAAAGTTTTTACTTTCAAATTGGAAATTAACAAAAAATATTCCAGAACTTCCCACTTTTTTTTTTCATATTCCTTGAACTTTGCTTCCCGCTTTTTGTCTCTGAGTAGCTAATCCTTTGCAGAAAAGGCGAAAAAAAAAGCCGGAAAAGAGAACAAGGAGCAGCAAAAAAAGATGAACAAAAAACGAAAAAGAATGGATTATTGCCCGATAATGTTACAATAGTTCCACAGCAGTTATGCGTAACTTTTGTGTGTTGGTGGATGTGTCCGAGAAACAAAACCAACTTACCGCTAAATGAGGAGAATTGAGCAATTGACGGAGCTCAAGAGCTTCGGGGCTCGGACCAAGTAGACCGTCGATTTGGAGCATTGTCTAGAAAAAGTATACGTTTATTCCTATCAGGTCATAATGTTTTGTTTTTAAAAATTTTTCAACATAACATTTTTTGATAAAGTCAATTTCAAACTTTGAATTTTGAATTTCAATTCCCATATGAATTGAAGAACCTCACACATTCTGACACAGAGCCAATTTATCAAATTTCTTTTCGACAACACTCTATTGAAGCAGAGTTGCTTTTTTGCCGTTTTGCGTCAAATTTATTGCATATATCGTCAGGCAGCATCTCTCGAAGAATTTGGCATAACGTATGACTGGTCGAGACAGATTGGTCTCTCGAGATTTTGGCAGACATTTCACCACTTTTGATCCAATTTTTCGATAAGAATTTTTATAAATTTTTGTTTTGTTTTGTTTATTAATCGTTTTTAGCCAATACGTTTACAGGTGGAGAATAGCCGTGTCTGACATACCTCTTTACGAAGAGTTGACGTATCTACTTCCGTAATGACTGGCTCACACGGCAATGCGTTGATCTTGTCATACAACTGAAAAATGAGTGATTAGTTGGATAAACGTCACGAAAAACTTTTTCTATTCTTCTTCAATTTTCGTTCTCACAAAATATACTTTAGAGACTTTTTTGTCAGTTATAGAAACAACTAAAACGTAGTAAATGTTTTTTTTTTTAATTTTATACTTTGAATGGGAACTAGTACCGGTGTTGAACTGTTCTCCATAATATCCACTACTAGACTCGTCGGGCTGGATACTCGTGGATCGGCTTTCAGAAACGAAACATTTGTCGCCGCATTCACATCGAGGCATGACGACGACGACTGGCACGGCGTCTGAAGCGGTGCCGTCGTGCTGTCCTCCGACGACGTGTGTTCCATTGCTGGTTGCTTGATGGTTTCCAACGACATGCGACACAAACGAAGTGTCGTGACAGCACAGACCCCGGTCACTTAATGCTCCAATAACAAGAACACACACGAAGAAAATCAAGAAAGAGCCGATGAGAATTGCGAGAAGCGAGTTGTGGAATAACGTCGAATCCATGCAGTGTGACAAAATATGAATATAGTAGGTGATTAGTACAGGTTCACTGTTAATCCCTGTGTCAGCTTTTGGAAAGGAGAGAAGAGAAGAGCAGAGGAACAGAGAAAAAAAGGTGCTGGACAAATATTACCACTGTCTGATTTCGAGGCGGGATTGGGTGGGACCCAAACGAAACGAAACGCAACGAGAGATACGGGTCAGAGAAAAATGGGAGAAGAGGCGCCCGACGAAGGGCTTTTTTGAGACAAGCCCGCCGCCGCCGCCGTCATTCTTATATTTCTTCAGAGATTCCCCCGCTCTGCCGCGTCGGCCAACATCACCCAAACAGCAGCAGCAACACAACGGGAGAAACACAAACTCACTGACAACACATGAGTATGTATAGAGCTACGGTTTACTCAAGTTTTATGTTTTCTTTCATTGGACGATATTATTCATTTTCAAATGAATACTCACCTGATCTATTGATCTGTTCGGAACAGATTCTTGTCTGTTCGAAGATCGCAGAAAGGTGGACATGTTCTAGAGAAAACGCCTGCGTGATGCATCAGCGACCCAGGGTCTCCAGGGAGAAGAATATTATGAGTAATAGTTGGGAAACGGTCACAGTTGGCTGATCTTGCAATGGAATGCAGAGAGGGAGAGATAAGCAAATGAGTAGTTTGTGTGTGTGTATGTTTGTGTGTGGGTCCGGGTCCTGTGGCTCCTGCGGGCCTCTTGCTCTGTTGAGTGCTGTGTGTGTGTGTGTGTGCGTTGAAAATGAAATTATGGGAGGGGAGAAGGCAGGCGGGGCTTTCATAGGGATGAGCGCAACGCCGAGTATGTCCATTAGAAGGCTATTCAAGTTGCGTTGGAGAGCGGTTCTCGTAATTAAATCGCCGCGCTTGCCGGAGACGTCCCGGTGCTCCTGACTTTGTGAAAAAAGAGAATATGAAAAGGGAAACAGAGACGGAGACAGAGAACATGCCGGCTTCAGAAAAGTTGCTCGATGATGTTTCTAAATTATTAGTTCTTACCCTCAAAAGATTTCGTACACTGCCGTCACCCTGAATTTTTTCGATAGTCGAGTTTCCTGTTTTGTAGGAATTCGGATCCGAGAGACTGTTGATAGCATCCAAAGAAGCAAGGACCTAAAATTCTGATTCTTTAATTTCCCAAAAAATCTTATCATAACGTCTATCTATAATTAATATGTTTTGTTTTCTTCTTCCCCTTACGATAATAGTAATGTTAATGTGGTGGCATGTTGCAAATAAAAGCAAGAAGAAAATCGGAAATTACAACACCACGGATCTATTTAATGATGAGGGGAAAAGAAGTGTTGCATCTATTGGTCTCATTTTATTTTATTTTATTGGAAAATTGGACAGGGATCAGTGGAAACAAACTAGAACCAAAAAGTTATATTGGTTGTTTTGCGTTCACGAGCGGAATCCGGTCGTTGCGAGTCCTAAGGAACATCGTAGTGTCATAACTGATTTTCGATCGTGAACACAAAACTCAGGAAACTTTTAGTTGATAGTCATTGAAAACGGCTAACCGTAATCGGATCGATCCGTGTGACATATGAGTTTGGCGCACGTTCCGAACTCGACGGCTATTATCTTAAAAATCTTTCCAATTTCCACTTTCTCAGGTAATTTTTGGCGCGTATATGACGGGTATAGGCTTATATGCGGCTAATAGCGAAGGAAAACGGCTATTAGCCATTTAAAAAAGTCTAGTAGGAGAGGGATTAAATTCGGGACATGCTCCAAATACAAAATAGCTGAAAAAAGGTGATAGCAAATTAGTTCAGGTCTTGCGCCAAATTCATTTTTAAGATGTTCCGAAATCGATGGCTATCAGCCGAACATTTCCTGAGAATATGAAAAAAACACCAAAATACTCAAACATGTTTCATTTCGCCCATCTTCAGCTTTTTTTCAATGAAAAAAAAATAGTATGTACACTTTCACAAAAATGTGTATTTTATCCGTTTAACTTTTTATGCCTACGCAGAAATTGTGCAAATCAAATTGATGGCCCATTCAAAACTGCTCAAGGGTTTATTAATAAGTGGCTCCGACCGGGTTCTAATTTGTTTTCGTTTCATTTTGATTGAGATGTGAAGACAGCTTGAGAAAGTTAATTGAACGTCAAACACAATAAAGCAGGACAGATTGAAAGAAAAACCCCAATCCTCACCTTGTATGCTCCGGATAAATCCTTATTCGTTGGTTGCTCTGTCGCTTCATTGGTAGACGATTCGCCGCGTTGACAACAGTCTCCACCTGACAATTTGCGAATTTCAGAAGTGTCATCGTCATAGAAATAAATGCCAGAATGATGTTTCATTGTGGTTTCGTTGCGGTTTTACCTGGCGAGGATCCGTCAACGAATGCCGTGGTTTGAGAAGTGTCGTGCCGGGGAGTCGTCTCGTCAAACCTGCCACTATTGACGGCCGACAACACGTTGCTCTGGAAAATTTTTGAAAAGGTGTTGGCACTTTGGGATATAGAAGCATCAGCTGATCATGGAAACGTCAAAAAATCATTGAAATTTTTGAGAGGTTCAAAGAAAAATTTCGTATCATCAGGAAACTTGAGACTACTGTCTGTGCACAGATAACCAACACCTCGCTGCGTTTCAAGTCTGAACCTTCGTTCTGTTTAAAAATAGTACCTTTAACTTTCTGGACTCATTGTATCTTCGCATATGATCAATGACGTTGTTCATATGCTTTCGACTTGCCATATGCTCTTTGTCCCTGATCCATTCATGGTTCAGTGCCTGCAAAAATATGTGTTCTGTTGACATCATCGTTCTTTTAAAATATTCACAATTTTTTTGACAGATTTATGTTTAGACGCAAGAGAGTGAACACTTTCCGATCCTTTTTCCGGATTTAAGAGTCATGCAAAATAAATACAATTTCCTTCCTACTATGTACCTTCCTATGTATGTATGTGCCTTCCTATGTCCTATGTACCTTCCTATGTATGTATGTATATCTCTTTCGTACTTTTTTTCTCACTGCGCCAGACATCTTCACATTCATTAGTAGTGTTCCTCTCGGCTGCGAAAAGCAGCTCAGTTGTTGTTCGAAAACAATCATCTCGATTTGCGAACCCAATCAAGTTGAGTAAAACGGATGAGCATGAGTTTTTTCTCTGTTCGCGTGTAAAGGAAAAGACAAGGAAAAGAAAACGAACAGGGATCTCGGATCTCACGTCAGAGATCCTGAAAGTTGATAAGTTTTCCCCTGTTGCGTTTCCTTCCCTTCCGCTCATCTTAAAATAACAAACCAGTGTGTGTGAGTGTCAATTACACAAGGGAAGAAAAAAAAAGATGTAATTGTGGTGCCACAATTCACACTTCTCTTGCCTACCTCCTTTGCCGTGATTCGTTTTGCGGGGTCAGCGGTCAGCATCCGTCGAACCAAATTTCGAGCACTTTCTGAGATATTCGGCATGTAGCCGTCAACCTGAATAGGATGCGTAAAAAGAGTGAAAAGAAAAAAAGAGAAAACATTTTTTTCTCAAAAAACTCACGTCAACGACTCCTTCCATGATTTGTGCGTAGATGTCGGAAGTAGTTCCCGTGAAAGGTAATCGGCCGGCAAGGAGGAGAAAGAGGACGACACCGGAAGACCAGATATCCGACGAGCATGACATTCGATCCTTTTTCACTATCTCGGGAGCCATGAATTGAGGTACTCCAACACGGCCTAGGAAGAAAAAATAATAATAAGTATTAAAAGGGGTTGTACCACAAGAAGCTGAGCTTCCTCCTGTCGATAAGTCTTTGGCGACACTGAATCCGCAAAGTTTCATTGGCGCCGATGTGTCTTTTCTGTAAAGAGTTGGTGAACGACGTCATGTTGTTTTACCAAAAAAACTTACGTTGCTAAGACCAAATTATGTGGCCTGACATCCCTATGAACAAGATTCCTACTGTGGCAGTAATCTAAAGCGTCTAGAAGTTGTCTAGTGTAATGACTGAAAATGAACAGTAGTTTGAATATGTTCTACTAATTCTAGCTGTTTTTTTTTGACCTACCTGACTACATACTCCGAAAAAACAAAACCGTTACAAGCTCTTTGAACAATCTCAAAACAAATGTCATTCCCCTCCATGTTTTCGAAAATCATGTGGCGGTAGTTGATACTGTTGATCGTTTTCTCCAATCGACACACATACGGATGTTGTAGGTTTTGACATATTCTGATTTCCTCGTCAATATCTGGAAAAAGTGTAAATGTGCTGATTGATATTCTCATCAAATGTTCAGAGTCCAAAATGACACATGATGGCTTAAAGATTGATGAATTGGCGATCACTCAAGAAGACACATGCGATTCAAAGATATTTACTTTGAGGGCATATTCACTTTGAGCCAGAAAAAAAATTGAAAAAGAATTGGGTGAATATCAAATAATTAGGGAGCAAGCTTTGGAAATTTGTTTTTTCTTGTTGTTTACCTTCAGGTCCTAATCCGGTATGTTTCTTGAACAAATTTAAACAGATTGATCTCAGAATAAATTTGCGATTTGATCCTCCTTGTACTATTCGATATACATTTGAAAATGGACCCCTGGAAAAAAAACTGTGTGTAAGTTTTTTGCACAGTTTTTTGAAAGTAAGAAACCTACTGTTCTATCACATCCCGGATGGAGAACTGATTATCAAACAAAAGGTTTGACTCGTCCGGGTCAAGTTCCTTCATATTCTGATCTGAAATTATTAATTTATTGTTTAAAGAAAGCATAAAGCGGAATAACAAAGTATTTTGGAAATTTGAAGAAAAGAAAATATTAAAGTGAAATTTGAAGAATTTCAAAAAGAGAATAAAAATATAACAAAGCCAAAAATAAATATGCAAGAGTGATTAGTGATTAAGAAACATGTCTACATGTTGGATATCGGAGAAAAAAAGAAAGGAATGGAAAAAAAGATCGTTTCTCTTTCGCTTTGCGCACTTCGGCTCCGCAGAGTCCGTTTTCTCTCGTGGATTCAATTTGATTGTCGTAGGATATAATGTCAATAGATTATTGCAAGAAGGAGTCATGTTTTATCAAAGACATTCCTTTCGATACATTCGAGAGGTTAGGTACTTGTCGGGCCGGAAAATGTTGCTACTATTAAATATTGCTGATGCTGACATGTGGGTGGGTGGAGAAATGAGGAAGGTGATTAGAAAAAAGATTTGGACTGTGTTCATATAAGTGGTTTCTTTTTGGTACAGAAATAAAAAAAGAGTTTTGACCTGAGTGCGTTGTTAAATAAAATTATGAGCCTTTGTGTCTGCGCAACAGGCTTTTACTTTAAAAGTTTTTACTACAAGTGCCAACTAACAAAAAACTATTTCGATGAGAAAGAGGAAAAGGAAATAAAATAAAAAATGCATTCAGAATTCCTTGAAAACCGATCGACGCGGAACGACGCAGTCAGTCAGTCGGCGAGGTGAGGAAAATAGTTTTTGATTGCGGCGGCACAGGAAATCAAGACAAACATGGAAAAGTGCGTTTTGGTCTCATGTCTCACTTTCTGTGTCATTTGGCAAACACTTATTTAATAACGTGAAAACGTGTCTTGTCTTTTCTAGATTTGGAGCAAATTTACGTTTTCTGGTGAAAAAAAAATTCAAAAAAAATGTGTCTAAAAAGTAAATATTTAGGATGAGGGAAATATCGGATAGTATGTAATAATCAAGATTTTTTATAATTTGTAATTTTTTTTGTTGCAATTTTTAAATGAAGTTTTGCTAAAATAAGAGATTTTTTTTGAGCATCGAAAAAAAAAACTAAAATTTGCTATCTTATTTTTCTTTCTGAATACTATTATTTTTGGCAGAATATGTGCATATGTATGTTCCTTATTTTCCGCACATGAGCAAAACTAAAATGAATGAAAAATATAAATTTAATTTGGCTCGGTAATAAATTAATACGCACATGCATATCTATAAAAAATCGAGGAAAAAGGAAAATGAGGAGAATCAAATTTAATTAGAGATGAAGACACAAATGAAGACATAACGGGGAGATGAAAAAAAGAGGGGAAAGAAAAGGAGAAAACGACGAAGATGGATAGAATACATTTTATTATACTTTTTTCTGAGATATGTGTGATGAAAATGTTGAGCTATTCTATAGTTGAAATTATACACGTAACTAAGCGAAAAACTGGAAAATAAAAAAAGAAGAAAAGCCTATTTCACAGTTTTACGAGTGTATTGGTGGCTGAGTTGACAAGATAAACACGACGAACACCTGTTTCTATGAGCCTGCCAAACAAATCGGTTTTTCTTTTTCTTCGTGTCGAAAAAGAGGAGTTAGAAGCTCCGGAGCATCTTCACGCAAAAGTAGAGAGAAAAAAGGAGGAAAAGAGAGGATGGGTGGGATGAAGGAGACGGAGATGAAGGCGTGAGAATATTTTGAAAATTTCGGAAGAGGAAGCGACAAAACGCTAGATAATAGGTCACAGAGAGGAGCGCTTTTGACAACAACTAGATAAGATTGACTGGATCGCAGCAGCTCCACGCGCGCAAAAAGAGGGAAAAACACAACAAAACATCTGAATTATGCTTACGTGTATGTCTGTGACACCCACTGGACAGATGAGACAGCAGACAACACTGCATTTTTCGCTTTTTTTTTCGCATTTTTTGAGTGTCGCGGTGCCGGAAAAAAAAAATACACATATTGATGGAGGTGAGTGAACCAGCTCAACTCAAAAATCTTTTTTTTTTTTTTTGGTTTTTTGGCTCCCGACCTTTTCTCTGCTCTCGCTTGTTCTTTACCTCTGGCACTTCGAGTTTACTTTTTTGGAAGTATTTTTAAAAAACGACTCTGGGTTGGGTTTCCTTTCAAATAAAAAAAAACATAATTTTGAAACGAAATTTAAAAAAGTATTTTTTTTTTTGGGTGTCTTCCTCTCAATGACCAAACTGATTTCCACCAACAAATAAAGAACAAAGGAACCAGAAGTTTCAAGAGGAAGAATCTGGAAGTTAGTTCGTTCTTTCAATTTCACACATCCTCCGCCGTCTCGTAATCCGTTGAGCCCCTCAGTTCGGCCGAAAGAGTTGGCCCATTCAATTGTACATCCGTCGCACTGAAGAATGTGAGAAAGAGTATGCGTGTGTGTGTTCTGCATATGCGTATTTATCACCTTCTCGCATTTCGTTTTTAAAAAAGAGAAGCAATTTCTTGAAGAAAAAAGAAGAGAGTAGGAGTAGGATGAGAAAGTGACACTTTCTACCTACTTTCATGAACAAATTCAGGGAGTTCTATTTTTTTTTTTCTTCAAATGATTTCAAAAGAAAAGGAGAGCACAGGATTGATTGCTCCGTTCGGGGTTGCACCCACACACCCAGTTTATATGCAAAAAAAAAACAGTGTGCCAAGAGAAGGGTCAAAATCAAATTGGGGATCTCTTCTCTCCCAAAAACAAAATGGGAGGGCTCTCTGACGACTGCTGCAATGCTCTCCTCCTTCCTTTTCTTCTATTCTCGCACTGAATGGGTAATGAGCGGGCATTAGATGTAGCCGTACGGAGACATGAGAAGAAAGAAAAACACAGCGGGTGCGACAATGAATTAAGTGAAGGACGGAAGGAAAGGAACTTGAATTTGAAATTATCGTCACGTACTGCTAAGAAGATATATGAATGTATTGTTTTTGGTATTAAAAATTGAGAAAAAGGCTGAAAAATGCGAAAAAAAAGGAAATAATGCTTCGTTTGTCAAGAAAAAGAAAAGAAACAAGACAGGAAGAAAAAGCTCATTTATTTTGACGCTTCTTTTGCTATTTTTCATTTTTTTTCTCATTTTTTTGTCTTTTAGTTTTGAAATTACATTCGAAGAATAATTTATAATTTATACTCTTCGAAAAATGGAAAACAAGGAAAATGTGCTTTCGGGAATCAATACTTTAAAGAAATCAACTGAAGCTTTAAGAGCAAGTAAAAATTTAAAAAAAATACTTGATCAAGTGAAGAATGCTTTCAAAAAAAAAAAACTAAGGAATGAGATGCAAAGTGGTTTTCTCATCGGCATCATCATCATCATCATCATCATCATCAATTTCTTGCATTCCTGCAGGATCCCGGATGAATGGTCCACCCGCCACTTTTCGATCGATCAGTGGAGCGGCGCATTGACACGAAAGAGCGCGGGTCGAGCACACCAGAAGAGAAAAGAAACGAAGGTAGAGATTCATGAATTACACATTGGCGTTGCAGAGATGCGAGGATATTTTTCAAAACGATCGGATAGAATAACAATCAAAAAGTTTTGTAACATATGTAGAGAATTGGCTAGTGTCAGAAAGGTGTGTTGTAGCTGTGCTATCAGCGTTTGCATGTTGTGTTGTGTTGTGCACGAAGATAAAAAATTCAGTCGAAAATAATACGCGGAGCAAATAAGACGCCTACCAGTAATAACTATGCTCACAGCTCCCGCGTATGCGCATACGATGTCGGCGACGAAAGCGATGCCTGCGAACCAAATCCAAGCCAACAAGTGCATAAATAATGGTCATAAAATAAAAAGTGAAAGTCATAAACGATGCTCGGATGCAGAATGCAGAGCAGTCTACTGAGGGGGAGTCAGTTTTGTGAACACTGACGAACAAAACAGAGTGGAGGAGGCAAAATGGTAACGACCAAAATTGGAAGGACGAACGGATGGACTGACTGACGGATGATGGCTGGAAAATGGGCCTGCGAGAGGATGAGCCGCTTTTGAGAAAATGGAAGAAGTTGGGTTTAGGTGGGCTATAAAACCGAAAGAAAAAACTGCCAAAAAAGATGTGGGAAAGCAGTTTAATCCTAACCTAAGCTTGACGCTAAATAAGATACCGTAAACCGTAATTCACCCAAAATGATTGAAGGATAGCTTCTAGCAAAAAAAAGATTTTCCGTGCTGATTTTTTCAAAAAGTCTATTTCCGATTTTTCTCGACTACCTTTCTTCATTTTTGCCTTTATAATTTTTCAGAAAACGCAATTAAATTTAAAACAAATTCAAATTGTTTGATAGTGTGATGTCTGATCTTTTTATCATTCAAAAATCAGACGATTAACTTGAATTACTTTTTTGTTGTTTTTTTATGGTATCAGATCAAATTTCTCTCACGTTTCTAATCAATCAATCAATCATTTTGTCATGTCATTAAACCAGTAACGTGATTGGGATCGAGACCGGAAAGGGAAGTTAAGGCAACAAAAAGTGGCTCGAGCTCTATGGGTCAAACACCATTTCATATTACACCCGACCCAGTTGGCTGGTCCAGTACGTTCGCAAAATCCAATAAGAAATCGACCGGGGCGCTGCCGTTTCCTGCGCTGGAGAGAGTACTAGGAGGCATTTTCATGAAATATGATAGGTCGTGTCGAAACTTGCCGCCATCCCTTTTTCTCAAGAGCAGTGCCTTCTGTCACTTCCACTCTTCTTGTCATGTTACTACATTCAATGATAAAATGTTGAGATTCTGAGCATCAAATTTTAAAAAGGAAAAAGAAAGCCTCTGTAATTAAATTTTTGAAGCCCATATATGCATGCATTATTGAATCTACTATAATGTTTGTCGCCAAGAGCAACCTTCAAAAAAAGAAAAAGAAACTTCAATCTCTGAATACTGAAAATAGTTGGGTTTTGTATACTCACAATTATAAACTGCCAAATAAATTATATTTAAAATAACTAATACCGCAAAAATATTTTGACCAAATGAAACATTTTTAGTAAACTGAAATGTTCTTTTTTGATGCGCGTGTTTTAGAACCTCTTCAACTATTCAATAACTTTTTTTCCTCCTTTGTGAGTAGGCAATAGTAAGTAAGAATGGATTCCTAATATTTTTGGTGCCGGAAAATAGGAAAATATAAATTCCTTGCAAAAAAAGTATACATGGAGCAAGCATCTGAGAAATACTATAACATTTTTAACGTTGCGGTTTTTCCTCATAATCAAGAATCATTTAATTGAGATCCATCATCCTCCGTTCAGATTGCGTCCAGATGAACAACGGTCGCTTCTCTTTTTTTTTTTTGCTTCCTCCTTCCACCCTGACAAAAACCGTTTTTATTGCCATGATTCGCTGGATAACCCATAGCGCGTCAGATCGGTTGTCAACGAAAGAACGTACCAAAACGAGAGGGTAATGGTCAAAAGTGTGAAACAAAACCATGAAAGCGAAGAAGAAAATGGAGAGGGAGGAGTATGAAAACGCTATCATTTGTGACTTCTCGCCTTGTTTTGGAAAAGGGAGAAGGCGACGGAACAGTGAGTGAATGAATGAATGACAATCGTGGCAAAACATGATTTTACCTGTGTCTCGATGCCGCTGTTAATGCTACTGTTTAAAATTTTGGCCGTCATTGTCTGTTTTTTCAGTGATTCATCCGCTCTTTCGCAAAATGGCTTCATATTTCAAAATTCTTGATGTCACGGTAATTGTTTTGCTCATTTACATTTTTTTAAACACTTTCTTCTTTCTATTACTTTGTTTTCTTAATTGTCAAATTCCCATTTTTAGTACAAATGCGAAAAGGAGTGTCCGTGCCGGCCGGAAAACAAACTCTCTGATGTTATCAGCAATTCTCAAAAACAAGAAATTGCACTTCCGGCCCCAAAAAGAGTTCGATTTACAGTAGTTCCAGTCTCGGAGCCCATTCCTGGAAACCAAATCCGCTCAGGATGGTTTTGATCTCTTCCAACCGTTGAATACTTGTATCTATTTTCAAAACAAAACAATTTGCTGCACATAGATTGGTTCTTTTTTGTTTTTGGGTTAATCAATTTGATTGTATATGATTGATATCAAATGAATGCTGACCATATGGCTGATTTGAGTTGTCTTTGACCAAGTTACTGTTTGTACAAAAACAATCGTTGTGACGTAGAAATTGACAGAATCAATTCGACTTGCAGTTTGTATGTATTATTTATGCGCAAACAGAAGAAACATTTACAGGTTTTCAGGGCCCATTGTGACGTAATCATCAAAGATTATGCGTTTAAACTGAACTGAGAAAATTTTCAATCACCGAAACATTGAAAATTATGATCAGGTCAAAGTTCCCAATATACAGTACCGCTCAAGAGTATATTACGTTTTGGTTTTTGGAGTATAACTTTTGAATGGAGAGGGTTATGATTCTGAAAATTTGCATGAATCTGTCCCGTAATGTTTTTGACAAGCTCCAAAAATGTATTTGGTCATTTTGGAAAACTGCTAATTTTTCAAAAAAAAAAAATTAATATGTCAAAATTTTCGGTACTGTTTGTTTTTTTTAGTTTTTAAAAATTAAATTTGGCCAACTTATTGCAAGTGTTTCCATTTGTTATAGCACTAAATACAGGGTGCAGTAAAAGTATGGTTTTCTTGAAAATATTGTAAAAACATGGTCTGCTGTGATCCGCGCTCACACCTCGTGATCGAAGAACGGATCGATTAAGTAAATAAGTATGTTAGTAAGATGGTCAGAAATTAAAGAAAAAACAGAATTATCCTAGTTGTTGGACTCCATGATTTCTCAATGACAAAACAACCTTTCCCACACACTTGAGCGATAGACTATTGCTTGTCTGACTGGTCATTTTACTTTTATTGTCCTCATTTAATTATCTGTTCGATTTAACTTGTACTGTGATCATTTCTGATGGATAATGAATAAATTTTAATACAAATATATTCAGGGGTCAATTTACCTTTTTTCTTGGTTAGTTTCTTTTTGGGAGGGTCTAAACTCTTGTGTGGATAATATTGTAGCTTGACTTTTAATATTGCCCAAATGGAGTTGGCAAATACTCACTTGCTTGAGGATCATTTGCTATTTTTACCATTTGCTATTTTGGATCATTTGCTATTTTGGATCATTTGCTATATTGGATCATTTGCTATATCTCATTTGCTATATTTGTCTCATTTGCTATTTCTCATTTGCTATTTTTGCCTCATTTGCTATAGATTGGCTCATTAGCTATGGGTTGGATCATTTGCTATTTTGGATCATATGCTATTTCTCACTTGTTTTACTTGTCTTATTGGCATTGATAGCCCGAAATAGAGTGAAAACAAATTTCGGCAACTGGCCGATGACGACGCATAACCTTGCCGTCCGCTTGCCGATTTTGTAGATTTTTCCCTTCAATTCGAATTATTGTTATAATTTTATTGTAAAATTGTAAATTAAATATAATGAAAATTGTAATGGGGTTATTCTCGGAACCAGCAAAAAAAAGCAAAAAATAGAAAAAAACAGCAAAAAATTCAGCCAAAATTCGGAGAATGTACCGATTGATCTGAAACTTTGGTAAATTATTTAAAAAGTAATTCCGGTCATTCCCTGAAAATTTCAGACCAAAATATCGACTTTGAAAAGTTTCATAAAGAAAATTGATATTTTTTAAAATCAATATTTCGATCTGAAATTTTCAGGGAATGTCCGAAAGTATTTTTTAAATGATCTCTCATAGTTTCAGACCGATCAGAGCAGTCTCCGAATTTTCGCTGAATTTTTTGCTGGTTTTTTCTATCATTTGCTTTTTTTTTTGCTGGTTCCGAGAATAACCCCATAAGTACAATAGAAAGTTTGAAAAAGAGAAAATTATACAAAAGAAGAAATTAAAGAAAATGGTACGAGAAAAAATTGGAAAAAACTGAATTTCTAAAAAATGAAGAACAACCATTAGCTTCGTTTCGTTTCATCCGTTTTTGAATTGGCTTTTGGCTTGTCACGCTGAAAAATAAATGTTTTATCTGATTTTTTGTTTTCCCCCTTTTAGTAAATTTTTGTAAATAACGGGAATCATTTATTATCTCGGTTAGGGTAGGCCACTGCTTAATTTTTCGGAAATTTTCTTAAATGTCAAGCTATTTGTTTACAGAGGTGTTACTTAACAAGCCTGAGCTGGCGCCTATCGGCGACAGAAAAAAAAACTTAAACGTGAAAACCAATTGAACTTGACCATGACCTTTTAAAGTGAGCAGATGGACATGTTGACTAGCGTAATATATATGAGAAAGATTTTATATGCTTTATTAGTTTTTTTTTTTCTAAAAATAGTTCAAATCGGTAAGTTTGTCACATTTATTCACAATCACTGCCAGTTTTGGGAACTAGAACGAGAACAAATTAGGCTAAAACGGCAAGAAAATTACTAAAATATATTTTTTTCCCAAATCTTTAAATTTTTTTTGCCAAAACTCAGCGAGAACCTCGTTGAATTCAAAGTTTTTTTGTGTTCAAATAACGGAAAATTTTGGAATAACAACTAGACATCAGTAAGCACGGTGTGCTATTTTTGGAAATGAATTTTCGGAGGTCATCTCTTTCGCATTTAGCTAAACGTGACATAATGCCACTTGAGACGCAGATAAATGCGACAGGGCGCGTTTGCCGTTTCGTAGGTTCTAACACGCTGTGAATCGTAATTTTTTGAACAAAAAGTGATAAATCACGGCGATTTCAAACAAATATTTTGATAATTTTTAATGATTTTTAAGATGTTTTGGTGTTATCTTGTTGTTGTAAAAAGGAATAAGTAACTGACAAGGAGGAAATAAAGAATGTTTTCGTCATTCAATTTGGCGTGAAATGTCACTTACAGTCTGAAGATACACGAAATTCACAAAAAAACTACGATTTTTCATGTATTTTCAGTTTTTTTTTGCAAAGAAAATTTTGAGTCGTTTTCAAAGTGTTGGTATTTTTCAGGCCACGTAACATTTTTGGATAGAATATATTTTTTTTTTAAACAATTTTTATTTGAAAAAACTCACTATCAATCCTTTTACTTGATAGTTGAAAAAACTCTTCTAAAACGTTCTCTTCGTGTTCGGAAATTGTTGCCATCGGAGTCTCGTCATCGTCCTCTGAGTGAACAATTTCTAAAAAAAAATATATTTTTTTAAAATAAAACAATATGACCTCCATACGCACTTTTTTAATAAGAATTTCCAAAATAGGGAGAAATGAACAGCAGGTGAACCAATCGCCCAAAATCCTCCAGGTAAATTGATTTTTGTTGCACCGCAGGTGTCAGACTACAATAAATATCAATTATAAGACCAAAGTAGCGATTAAATGTTAAAAAAAAGAATAAATCAGCCAAAAAGCAGCAGAAAGTATTAAACGAAAAGGCTTTTTTAAAAAGCTGTGAAAAAAACGCGAAAATTTGGGAAACGCGCGAAAAAGTTAGGCCCGGCGTTGGCTGAGTATCCAACGTTAAAGCATTGGCAGCCAAATTGCCCAAAAAAATATGTGCTTTGAATTAATTTTCTTGGTTTCCTATCGGGTTTCTGCTGTTTTTTTGCTAATTTCGTATTTTTTGTTAACATTTAATCGCTACATTGGTATTATAATAAATATTTATTGCAGTCTGACACCTGTGGTGCATCAAAAATCAATTTTGCTGAAGGATTTTGGGCGATTGGTTCACCCGCGGTGCATTTCTCCCAATACTGGCAATTCTCATCTAAAAAAACGTGGGTAAAGAGTACATATTGAATTATTTTGCAGTAAAAATTATTCAAAAAAAAATATATAATTTTTTAGAAATGTTCCACTCAGAGGACGATGACGAGACTCCGATGGCAACAACTTCCAAATACGAAGAGAACGTTTTAGAAGAGTTTTGTCAACTGTCAAGTGAAAATATTAATAGTGAGTTTTTTCAAATAAAAATTGTTTAAAAAATATATATTCTATCCAAAAATGTTACGTGGCCTGAAAAATACCAACACTTTGAAAACGACTCAAAATTTTCTTTGCAAAAAAAAAACTCAAAATACATGAAAAATCATAGTTTTTCTGTGAATTTCGTGCATCTTCAGACTGTAAGTGACATTTCACGCCAAATTGAATGACAAAAAAATTCTTTATTTCCTCCTTGTCAGTTACTTATTCCTTTTTACAACAACAAGATAACAACAAAACATCTTAAAAATCGGCGTGTTAGAACCTACGAAACGGCAAACGCGCCCTGTCGCATTTATCTGCGTCTCAAGTGGCATTATGTCACGTTTAGCTAAATGCGAAAGAGATGACCTCCGAAAATTCATTTCCAAAAATATTGTGAAAACAAAAAAGTTGCAACGCAGTGTTTGCGTACTTTTAAAATTCAAACGAAAATGGGAACAACTCTCTTCATTTCCCATGCTATTTCTTTCATTGCCGTTTGAATTTCAAAAGTACGCAAACACCGCGTTGCAATTTTTTTGTTTTCACAATAGCACACCGTGCTTACTGATGTCTAGTTGTTTTTCCAAAATTTTCCGTTATTTGAACACAAAAAAAACTTTAAATTCAACGAGGTTCTCGCTGAGTTTTGGCAAAAAAAATTTAAAGATTCGGGAAAAAAAAATCTATTTTAATAATTTGATTTCCGTTATTTACAAAAATTTACTAACAAGGGAATGGTCCAAACTTAACTTGGCGTTTCGAAATGAAACCTATATAGGGTGAAAGAGCACTTTATGGGGAGCTCAAACCACTTTTCAATGTTTGCAATAAACCATTCGGAGCCGAGCAAATGAGCTCCAAAGTTTTAATTTTCACGTGCGAATTTATCACCGCAATTGAGAGTCATTTTCAACAGTGGCGGGGTGGCCGAGTGGTTGGTGCAAGAGAACAGTAAATGGAGGATGCGGGTTCAATCCCTCGCGCTAAAAACTTTTTGTATTTTGATTTTTGCGTTCACTTTTCCAGGTCCTAGAACTTTTTTTAAAACAATATTTTTTCGCATTGCCAACCTCTTTTCAACGTATGGTGACGATTGTATTATTGTTTTAAAAAATTTGTCACCTGGCGAGAGGCGCGAATTCAAAAAATAGGCTCCGCCTCCTCGCCGAAATATTTTTGCAACTCTGCGCGCGCCAATTTGCAATCGCGGTGCGCGCGATTTTCCGTGTCGAATTTTTGTCCAGTGCCTTTCAATTTCTCCTGGAAACCTTTATAAAATTGTTATTTTGAAGCGAATTTGGCAACTTTTGATTTAAAGTGAGTTTTTGATTTTCTTAATTGGATATTTGTTAATAAAGTAACGGAGATTCAACGCATAAAATCGCGCGCACCGCGATTGCAAATTGGCGCGCGCAGAGTTGCAAAAATATTTTGGCTAGGAGGCGGAGCCTATTTTTTGAATTCGCGCCTCTCGCCAGGTGACAAATTTTTTAAAACAATAATATGTTTGTGTTTTTTTTTGTTTTTATTTCGTTTTAACTGGAGATGACACTTCATGTGGCAAGTGTTTTATCGTTATTATCCAAGAAGTTTTTGTTTTCGAACTCGGATTTCCTCCACCTATTTCCCGACAAAAAACCAATCTCTTGAAAAAAAAAGCATGCTAAATGGACCCTAGCTCACCGTTCTTTACACCTTCGGAGTTCCGTTTCGGACAAGTTGGCGCAGATGATTGCTTCCAGACGAGATGTACCGATAATGCGTTCATCAAGTGTGCGAGATGCACCAACACTATTTGTTTTTCCCATTTCATAATTGTTGATTAGCATTATTATCCTTATTTGTGAACTATTACTACGTATTAAACACAAAAAAATAAATAAAAAATTGGTCAAAAAAGTTCTAGGACCTGGAAAAGTAAACGCAAAAATCAAAATACAAAAATTTTTTACCCTGAGGGATTGAACCGCCATCCTCCATTTACTATTCTCTTGCACCAACCACTCGGCCACCCGGCCACTGTTGAAAATGACTCTCAACTGCGGTGATAAATTCGCACGTGAAAATTAAAACTTTGGAGCTCATTTGCTCGGCTCCGAATGGTTTATTGCAAAAATTGAAAAGTGATTTGAGCTCCCCATGAAGTGCTCTTTCCCCCTATATAGGTTTCATTTCGAAACGCCAAGTTAAGTTTGGACCATTCCCTTGTAAAAGGGGGAAAACAAAAAATCAGATAAAACATTTATTTTTCAGCGTGACAAGCCAAAAGCCAATTCAAAAACGGATGAAACGAAACGAAGCTAATGGTTATTCTTCATTTTTTAGAAATTCAGTTTTTTCCAATTTTTTCTCGTGCCATTTTCTTTAATTTCTTCTTTTGTATAATTTTCTCTTTTTCAAACTTTTCTATTGTACTTATGGGGATATTCTCGGAACCAGCAAAAAAAAGCAAATGATAGAAAAAACCAGCAAAAAATTCAGCGAAAATTCGGAGACTGCTCTGATCGGTCTGAAACTATGAGAGATCATTTAAAAAATACTTTCGGACATTCCCTGAAAATTTCAGATCGAAATATTGATTTTAAAAAATATCAATTTTCTTTCTGAAACTTTTCAAAGTCGATATTTTGGTCTGAAATTTTCAGGGAATGACCGGAATTACTTTTTAAATAATTTACCAAAGTTTCAGATCAATCGGTACATTCTCCGAATTTTGGCTGAATTTTTTGCTGTTTTTTTCTATTTTTTGCTTTTTTTTGCTGGTTCCGAGAATAACCCCATTACAATTTTCATTATATTTAATTTACAATTTTACAATAAAATTATAACAATAATTCGAATTGAAGGGAAAAATCTACAAAATCGGCAAGCGGACGGCAAGGTTATGCGTCGTCATCGGCCAGTTGCCGAAATTTGTTTTCACTCTATTTCGGGCTATCAATGCCAATAAAACAAGAAAAACAAGTGAGAAATAGCATATGATCCAAAATAGCAAATGATCCAACCCATAGCTAATGAGCCAATCCATAGCAAATGAGGCAAAAATAGCAAATGAGAAATAGCAAATGAGACAAATATAGCAAATGAGATATAGCAAATGATCCAATATAGCAAATGATCCAAAATAGCAAATGATCCGAAATAGCAAATGGTAAAAATAGCAAATGATCCTCAAGCAAGTGAGTATTTGCCAATGGAGTAGTCCAATCGATTGACAAATAGTCTTGAGGTGAGTCAAGCATATCAGGAACAGGCTTCCCAAACTTTAAAAAAGTCGGAATTCCGTGGGAATTCCGATGTCTGAAATTTCCAATTCCGTTCCGAGACAAAATGATTTCCGAAAATAATTCCGCTTCCGTCGGAAATAATTTTTTCCCGATGTCGGAAAAAAATATGTTTTTCGTTCGAAATTTGGTACGAAAAATCGTTATTTTTTTTTGGAAAAAATTCGACCATGTCCGTTACACAAATTTCCTATTCAAAACACGAGTTTACGTATCTTTCCTCGGTTTTTTTTTTTTAATTTTTTGTGATTAATTTCAATTTTTAATGTACCTATTCTGGTTCATTTCCGATTTTTCCGATCGGAAAGCGGAATTCCGTCGGAAGTCGGATATCCGACGGAAATCGGAACGAGAATTTTCAATTTCGGAATTCCGACGGAAATTCGGAAATAAAAGGAAAAATTCGGAATTCTGTCGGAAAATCGGAAGAAAAAATTACAAAATCGGAAATTTCCGTCGGAACTCGGAAGAGAAATTTTCATTTCCGAGAAAGCCTGATCAGGAACCAAAATTAGACGTTCCAACAAGACGGAACACCGGTTTCCGTTGTTCGTTGACGATTCTGTATAATCCGCCTCGAGCCCGAATCTCAACAAATTGGACTACTCAATTTGATAAAACGACAAAGCAAGATTCAAGCTCGTCGACACCAGAGGCCGTATGCATGAACCTAATTTGCCGGGCGAAAGGGTTTGTCTGCCTTTGTCTGGAGCTCACATGGCTTTGTCTGTAAATCGAGACCGACAAACATCTTTGCCTGGCAAACGTGGTTCATGCATATGGCCTCAGAATCTGAACTCGCTGAAAAAGAAACTAGCCGAAAAATGAAACAAATTGATTCCGCAATTTCATACGTTTGTAGCCCTTTGTTTGTTTAAGTAGGACAAATTACGTTTTTAAGTTATTTGTATTTTTGATATTTCAGGTAAGTTTCGGCATCAAGATGGCACGAACTCCGATTTGTTGTTTTTATACTGAAAACTTCCAAAAAAACCGGCTCATTAAAAATTGTCAAAATTTTGCATTCCTGAACACCCCTAACCCTATTTCTCTTTACCAATGAGTCTCCTGAAGCTTGATAAAATTCGAAAAAACAATTTTCAATGTTTTCCAAATAAATTGGTTCCTTCTGTCTTGTATTTTTTTATTTGTTCCGCTTTGACTCGTTTGAACATCTTTGTTCTTTTGTTGTCTGCAAGATGAGATGAGCTTTAGAGTTTGATGCAGCAGCAAAAAAGGTTTGCAAAAAAAAGGCGCAGCAGAGCGTTTTTTCTCCAATATTTTCTGTATCAAGTTTGTCTGGTGTTTCATTTTTTGGCAAATTCAACATGTACCCCGAAATAGTAACATTGTTTGAAAATAGAATCATAATCGTTGGGGAAAAAAAATGCAAAATTCCAGTTTCAGTGTGTGTGTTTCTAACTGTCCTCGTCAGTGAATCGGAAATCAAAATGAAATATTATCATATACAAAACCATACATATACTGGAATTGTTGTAGTCTTTTTATTTTCTACATTTTATGACAAACAAATGCACATCAGCGTTCCTGAGTGAAACGTGACAGTCATCGTCAATTATTCATGGTTCTCCATATGTTTTTTCCATTTTTCTTTTGCAGCTCCTACTACAGCTGCGAGAATTTTCTCAGACGGGAAGCGTTTAAAAGGAGCCTCGTAAAAAAAAGTATAGGCTTTTACTTGGTTAAAAACGAGTAGGCTTGTTGTTTCGGTTTTTTTCGTTTTGCAAAGCCAAAAAAACAATTTTTCTTAATGTGAATGAATGAATTCCATGTTTTTTCGCCAATATTCCAGAGCGTCTGGATTGATGGCGTTTGCTTTCCTTGTTTTTTCTTGTTGTTGTTTGCTGGAAGCTGGAATCTGGAAGAAAAAGAAACTGAAAAGTAACAAGGATGCGATGCGATTTAAATTTAAAAACAAAACAAAAAATTTTAACTATGTCTTTGAGACAAGTAAATAAATAAATAAATAAATGGAATCCAAGATTTCATTTTCTTCATTTTCCAATTTTTTTTTGAGAACCCTGTTTTAAACTCCAAAGGGAATTCTTTTGCCCATTTCATTTCATTTCATTTTATTCTCAATTCACTTTCATCATGAACTTTGTGTTCTTTTTTATTCCACTGACAATGAGCTCTTAAAGTTTTACTCAAAGTTTTAATTTCATTGCTCCTTCTCCATTCTTTTTCTTTTAATTTCATTTGTACCCCTACGACAAAACATTTTCTTTCATCCTTCCTTCTTTGTTTTTCTCAGAATCCCTTTTTTCATACCCGATGACGACGAGTAAGGCGTTAAACCGACAAAAGTCATAACAGTCGGGCACATCAATAATAGAAAATTCTGAGAAAGAACATTCATTTTCGAAATTGACTCGTTCATTCTGCTTTTTTCGCCATCTGTTTCGCATTTAAGAAGGAAAAGGACAAAGCCGTTTCTACATACATACATACATCCGGTTTTCACCACCAATCAATCCCCAAAAAAAGATTACGTCTTCCAAAAAATGGAGCACGTTTCATCTTTAATGGCTTTCGCCTTTTCTGGGATTATATACACTTAGTGCTTGCCTAGCAGAGAGTTGACTGAAAAAAGCAAGATATTTGCCCGCTTGCCTACTATTTGACGTGTTCGCACATATGTGATGAGCATTATTTATGTTACAACATCGAATCTCTCCTATTTCACGTTGCAACGCATTTTTTTCTGTAATATCTTCACTCTATTTTTTGAGGTAGTCATTTTTCAATTTTTGCGAGTGTGCATATGTACTTTACAAAATGTCTTTTCAAGAACTCATTTCATTTTATTTATATTACTTCAATTGTTAAGTATTTTTCCAGGTAAGCAGCCACTGCTCAACTGGAAAAAAAGCTCATCGGATCCACGCAATTGTCATGTTCATATTTGCAGCGGTAAGTTTAAAATAGAATTACATGTATTATTTTGAATTACTTCCAAATAACCAACAAAAAAAACTCGCCAATTTCCATCCCATATGACTGTTTATAACACATGATCCGAGCCGAGCATCCTGATCAAACAAAGTGCTTCTTTCTTTCGCTGCGTGACCTCCAAAAAAACTCCATTTTTCTTCTCACCGCTACCTCCATTTTTTGTTCATCCTTAGATCTTTCACTGATTTTGGGTGCGGCTAGGTTTAGTTTATTACATCACTAGGCTTGACAAAAATAAGCACTCATGTTTTTTACTTTTTGGTAACTCGGCGTCACAATCTGATTGTTAAGTACGGTGCGGATTTGCATTATTCAAAAATAACAACTGCGCTCTGTGCTAGTGTCCTACACTACTTTACATTTTTAAAATTTCACAAATTCGGTACACATACAAATTCCAAACGTTTCATTTTCCGTTTCTCTTTTTGTGATCTTGGGTGTGTCACTTTTTACTGTTCAGTTTAGTCAGTCAGATGACAAAAAATGTTCCATTGTGGTCAATTTGTACCCAACTTTAACTTTCTCTTTCATTTCAATAAGCTTTTTATCGGTTGGTTTTCTTTATAGTACATAAAATGGAAACAATTTTTTGACTAGATTTTTATTGGTACTTGATAAGACAATGAACAGTTTTCACGTGGAGAAAATTTTGAACATTTTTTCCGTTCAAACATAAGGAATTTTTTGATCACAATACAATTTTTTATTAATTTTTTGTTTAAAGTTTAAAGTTGCGATTCAATTCAACACTTGCGCGTTCGTTCATTTTTCCCTCCGATCAAAGAATCTTTTTATTTGCAATAGGAAAAAATACCTTCCGCGAGCTTCCCAATGCGTATCTGCAAAAGCAAAACTACCTGCGATGTGATGCGTTGCACGCACACACACAAAAGTGTCTCATACAGTGTGATAGCGAGAGCACACAACAGAGTGCAGGCATAAAAGTTCAAATGTTTTGACTTTGGCTTCTGTTGCCTTTCACGTCCATCCCTGTTCGTCATATTGCATTTTTATTGCACGTCAGTCAACTTTTTCTTCTTTTTTTTTTTGGCCAGTCGTTCTGTTTTTGCAGACTTATTGCAACATGCTTCGTTGAAATTGAGCAGCTCTAGAAAGAAACCCATTTTTTGCTGTTTTGGTTATTGGTCTTTGATTCCGGTCAAATTAAAAGGGCTTGGGGTTTTGAACTCCAGGAAATTGTAAAACGAGGAAAAATTGCAGAAATCATAGAAATTTTCTAGGTTTTCAGAGTATTGAAATACTTGAAAAATTGTTATAGCGAAGAGACATCTTTTGAAATAGGTTTTTTTTTAAGTGATTCACAAGTTTCACAAGTATACATACAGTTTCTGTGCATTTTTCTGACAAAATATTAAAACTTTAACACAGTTTTTTGATCAGTAATATCATTCTTCAGTAGCTTTTGTCAAACTTCAAAGTTATATTTTTCTTTAAAATTCGAATTTCTGGAATTTATTTATATTACGATTTATGCCAATGTTTCGAATTTAAAAACACCACTTTAGAATAATAGAAAAAGTTTATTAATAACCCAGAAAACACGGTTTTTGAGAGACGTGCCCTCAAGCGATGTGCCCTATCAAATTATACGGTAAAAAAGTAAACCTGACAGCTGATAATTTCCGGTCATAGATTTAACTCTACCAATTTTTACATACATAGTATTGGGACATAGAGATATAGCATTTAAAAGGTCGTGCAAATTTTTGTATTTTCTTAAACAGAAGTGAGCACGAAAGCTGTCATTGTATTATGCCTGAATTCAATAACAACAAAAAGGTTTAAAAAAGAGAAATCTTCAATACGCCGTATATTTGGGAAGTTGATCTAGAAAGTATAGGGCTTCATTTTTATTTTGTACAATAAGTTTAATGATTTCATATTTCCTAATAAAGTACAATATTATACAAATTTTCCTCCCTATTCCTTTTCATCGTTTTCACTTATTTTATCTCAAAAATCGCCTGCCGCAAAGACATTAAGCCTTCATTGATAAAACAATGATATTTCTGTGGAAACCCATTCTATTATCCATTTGGTTTTGACTGTTTTAATATCTTCATTTCCCTTTTTTATTCCGCAAAAAAATTGTTAATTAACATTGCGCTAATAAGTCAAGAAAATATGCAAAAGAAGTGCCAACACGGCGGGCTCGGTTTCTCATCATTAGCATGAATTTGGCTAATTTAGACTATTCAAATTTTCTTTTTTACTTTAGACACTTCTAAATTTTTCTTTATTGCTTCTCGGTTTTTTTTATTTTAATTATTCTCTACTTGAATAACAGAAAATTTCTAGAAACATAAATAGAGAGATTGCATATTGCAAATTCTGATATAGAAAATTGCTCACTTAAATATGGGCAAATGTTTTATTTTCTGTTTTTTTTTCCAATTTTCTATCAAATTGCTCCTTTTTTCCAGGCCTTCAAGCAGAACACCATTATAATGTGTCCACCGGCAGGGGATGCTGCAGCGGTAGTCCCACCGAGCACTACCAACCACAATGACAAGCCGAAAAAAAAGTTTCAAGTTGTCCCTGTTCCCGGAGAATTTACAAGGGGGCGGTGGAAAGTGATCGATACAAGATTTGGATCTGCTATGGGAGGTATGTACACACTTTTTTAAACAACCAGTTTTAAAATTTCAAACTTTTTGTTCCAGAATTCGGAAACTATCCACCTGATGATGAGTTCAAGATGATAATATCCCATAAGAATAATGTTATCACAGTGCGAAAAAAATTTCCAAGAGCAACCTCAGCTTCTTCCGGATCAGAAGAAGCCGATAGCATAAAGGTGCTTCAGAAAAGCCAGCCACGGTAAGTTCCCTGTCAAAACATCACAAATATTCCGAGTTGCCGACAGAGGAAAAATCACGTGTCGTAATGTGTGTTTGCGAGAAAAGATAGAGATAGACACAAATCTGACCCTAGAGAATTGGCGGACAAGGAGATGAGAAGCAGAAGGCGGAAGGATAAAACAACAAAAAAAACTTTCCGGCAAAAATTTATAGCTTACAAGGGAAGTGTTTGATTCCTCCTAATCTAGAATTTCCCAAAATTTCAGCATAGGTGCTTTCGACTATGCTGATTTCATTTCTGCAATAAAAACCGGCTAAATGCTCACGTGAACCAAGTTATGAGCTCATAAACTTTTCCTATGGTTAAGCATTTTTTGCGTCAACCGAATAGTGTACTAGAACCGATACTGAAGAAAACATCGGTTGGTTGGTTCAGTGGTTCGGTTGCAGGGTTCAAGTGTGGAGGTCACAGGTTCAATTCCTGCTCATGTCAATCTTTTTTTGAAATTTTTTTTGTAATTTTTTCAGCCAGCAAAAGTCAGAAAAAATCGGTTAAATTTACTTTTTTTCAGATTTTGAGTGAATATTCCGTCTGCAAACAGCTTCGAGAGTGCATTTATGACAAAAAATTAAAAACTTTTTTTTTTGATTTGGCGACATTTTGAGCCATTGAACACATGCAAAAAAAAATTTTTTCAAATTTTTTGAATTATAGTTTTTTGATCTGTTTTTGACCTGTATCCACGTAAACTCTTCTTTTTGGTATACTATTTGGATGAGTCGAATCAAGGCGATAATGCTTAACAGCTTCCCAAACCATTGAAATTGGAACAGGAGTTTTCCCGAAAAGCACCATTTGGGGCGAACCGATACCTTGAAACACCTTTTCATCCTCTTCCAACTTCTCCGTCGGCTCCCAGTCGTCATCCAGATCAAAAACGATAATTCAAAAAATTTGAAAAAAAAATTTTGCATGTGCTCAATGGCTCAAAATGTGGCCAAATCAAAAAAAGAAGTGTTTAATTTTTTGTCATAAATGCACTCTCGAAGCTGTTTGCAGCCGGAATATTCACTGAAAATCTGAAAAAAAGTAAATGTAACCGATTTTTTCTGACTTTTACTGGCTGAAAAAATCACACCAAAAAAATGCAAAAAAGATTGGCATGATCAGGAATTGAACCCGTGACCTACCAACTTGAACCCTGCAACCGAACCACTGAACCAACCAACCGATGTTTTCTGCAGTATCGGTTCTATTACACTATTCGGTTCACGCAAAAAATGCTTAACCATAGGAAATTTTCAGGAGCTCATAACTTGGCTCACGTGAGCATTTAGCTGGTTTTTATTGCAGAAATGGAATCAGCATAGTCGAAAGCACCTATGCTGAAATTTTGGGAAATTCTAGATTAGGAGGAATGAAACACTTCCCTTGTTAGCGGTTCGGTTCTGTTTAGTATTCTTTCTTGTTTTATTGGAGCATACTATAAACATAAAAAATGTTTGACCTAAATAAAAAAAATGGCGTTTAAAAATATCATGTTTCATAAACAAAAAAAAGAGTGGAATGAATGATTTCATTCCAATTTGTTTTATTCTGTGAGTCTATTTTGCGGTGACGTACAAGTTAAAGATCAATTTTGTGTTTTTGTAAATTAATTTTTAGAAAATCTACTGTAAACAACAACAATTTTAAATTAGTTTTTGGTAGGTTTGGGGGGTAACTCCTATTTTTTTTTACTGAGAATAACAATCTTGCATTTGTTTTGGTCAGATTTTACAAGAAACAAACTTATTTCTGCTGTTTTTTATATAATTTGTCAGCCCGCCAAAATTGTCAAACGCGCTTCCTCCGCTTAACCCAATGCTATGCGATTTTCATTTTGGTCTCCAAGTTATTTCATTTCACGTATAAGTTCAGCGGAGCGCGTTTGATCATTTTTGCGGGCCGACGATAGACTTACTGATGAAAAGTTTAATAAAAATATTTCATGTTCCATTTTTTGATAAAATTCGGGAAGTATCGGCCTCAGCCTTCACAAAAACTTCACAATTCTAATTTAAAAAATTTTTCACCTAATGAGCTTATTAGTTTGATAATTTTCCTATTCTTTTCCAGGGAACGGGGATACATCAAACTTAAAACATTATACAATTTTCCCATTCCTGGTAATTTCGCTTTTGCTTTTCAACAAATGCCACCTCGCATAAAACTCATTTTTTGCCCGCTTTTCTTTTCTTTTCACAATTTAGGTACGCACGTTTTCGACATCGTTGTCAGAAAATGCATATATAAGGAAAAGAACATGAGAACATGAGAACACGCCTGAAAGAAAAGAGAAGAAAATTGCGAAAGCAGGAACCGACAAAAAAGGCGAGAAGCAAAAACCAGTAGTTATTTGCGGCACTCGGCCATTTTCCACGTCTCTCTTCACATTTCCATCTCCGCGATTTTGAGGCAATCCCACTAGGTTGCATCCATCTCTGACGCAGAGGCAGAAAAGATGAAAGTTTTATTTTGGCGTGTGGCGCGACGACGATGACGATGATGGTGGACTAGGTGCCACCCGGCGCTGAGATGTCAGTCGGCAAAAATTGAGAGAGAGAAAACGACGAAAAAATGTCTTCTCGTGGGCCCATTTTAAGGTTTCCATAGCACAGATATTTGGAGAAAATTCCCACTACTTGAGTGTTTTGTTTATTTTTGCATTTCCTCTTTTTTTTTTTTTCTTCTTTCCATTTTTTAGTTTCCTTTCATTTTTTTTCTGTTACATTTTTTTTAGCTTTCTCTTTCCATTCTATTTCCATTTATCGAATAAAAAACATTTGAATTTTTGTCTTCGATAATAAAAAAAGAAGAAAGAATGAGCCAAAAAAAAGAAAAGAAAGGATTATCTTTTATTCAGGCTGTTTGGATAAATTTCTTTCTCTCTTTTTTTTTCAGAGAAAAAAAATTCCAAAAGAAAAAAGATCTAGAAGTTAGTTCCTAGAGCTTTTGGCGCCTGATACATTATTCTATAATGGCTTCTTGGTAGACGATAGTTAGAGAAACAAAGTAGAGAGTCAATATTGGCTAGCATTTTTTTGTCCGTTAGCCTCACTCCTAGCTCAGCAATTCTCACGTTGTGCGGAGCGCAGAGAAGAGCGTGAGTGTATTAGTGGGGAAAAAAAACGAAACACGGAGGGCAGTGTGGCGCAAAATAATCAATTTTGTCGCCCACTGTGCTCAAGTGAGTGTGAGAAAAGTAGCAATATTCAATTAACTCGTCTTTCAGTTTTGACCAACTTCCTCCTATAAACCAAATCAAAATTGTCATCATGGACCCGGAGACAGTGTTGTCTGAAAGTGGAGGAACAAATTATTTGGATACGGTTTCAAGTGAAGTAAGTTTAATGATTTTATTTTTTGATTCAATTTGACATCTGTTCTATCGCTAAAACACTTACAAGCATCAAACAGTATTGTTTAAAAAAACAATAAAATTCAAAATTTTTTATGTTGAAAATTTGAAGAACACAGATAAAAATTTGAAATCTGGCCTGGTTAGTTAGTCATTGGAAATATAATATACGAATAGCGGAAATTTCGTGAGTGGTATATAGCCGTAGCCGATCAAAAATCACGTTTGCAGAGAATCATTGGTTTTCCTCTTTTATTTGTGCCTTTTTTAATATTGAATTGTTTCATTGAAATCTGAAAAGTTAAAGAATTACCCATAATCTGATGATTGATTTTATTTTGCTCAATTTCATCAAGTACCACACTTCTGAGTCAAACATCAAAAGCTGGACCTGGACAACAACTGTTTTTCTCAAAAATTTATCATTCTCCACCAAATTTTTGGATAACTTGTTTACTGCAACCGTAACTTTGCCCCCCCCCCTCCCTGATTTTCACCTAATTAGAACATTTATAGATAAAACCGAATGTCAGTAATTGATTGCATGTTTTCCTGAATTTAGGGTTGGCAATGGGGAGCCCCAGTCTTTTTTGCACTAGTGGCAGATATCCAATTTTAACAACTGAAATAGTATACTCCCTTCAAAAAACAATACTAGCACGACTACTAGTCAGATTTAAGGGGAAATTTCACTTTTCCAGAATTGCGGAGGCATGTTTTGGCGATTCCCCACCTATCCATTACCCCTAACTGAAATGGTGTTTACAAAAAAAACCAAGTAGATTAGTTTTGAAAATCAATTAAAACCATCGGGAATTTTTTTTGCGTTTCTATGTAATGCTCACGTTTTTTTTTTAAATTTTCGGATAAAAAACACGAGAAAAAGTGCATGAATGTCCCAAAAACATTTGCCTCGATGAACTTATATCAATCTTCCTTCCCGTCATCAATTCCTTTGGGACAAAACAAAAATTACATCAATGTTAAGCGAAAAATCGCTGAATTTAAAGCGCGTGTTGAAAAGTGTGTCGCATCACTTGTGACTCTGGTTGCTCCTCAAAATGATGTAATGAAAGGCTGCCCTCATTCTTCTTCATTTTTTCCATCCATTTCATTTTATTCCAGCTTGTCGTGAACACCATCGACGATCCGAACATGTCGACGTCTCGAAGCAGTTTGGCAATGATTAGTGGAGATCCGACGAAACTTGAAGACTCTGCAAAACTTGCGAATGCTACCAGTAATACTGTAGTGGCAATTGATAATAAGATTGTGCAGGCGATGGATCTGGTGAAGACACATCTGACATTCGCGGTTCGTGAGGAAGTGGAGACTTTGAGAACGACTATCACGGATCTAGAAGCTAGAGTAAGATCTTTACTATTATTAAGCGTTGATGTCTTTATGTATGTATCCGTGTGATACTTCGTATGTACAACGTTTTCTCAGCTCCTACTGGGTCGATTCGCCCCAAACTTTGCAAAAAATTTCAAGCCCAAGGGGCATGAGGCGACCAAAATCTGGTCCTTGTACTTGTGATACTTGTGAGGTTCGACCTCAGTTTCCATCCTGGATACTGCGAACCAAGCTGCGCCAAGTTGCACGATCCCTTCCGACAGTGGACCATGCTCGTTTTGCCTCGAGTATGCCAATTCTTCGGCGGCCGTGCGCGAGGTTGCCCCTGAGGGCCTCATTGTGGATGAAGATTTTGATCGAATCCGTGATGTCGTCGGCCCATCTTTTCGGAGGACGACCGCGTGGTCGTGCTGATCCCCTAGGATCCCATTCTGATACTATCTTCGCCCATCTGTCGTATTTCATGCGTGATACGTGTCCTGCCCACTTCAATTTTCTTCGTAAGACTTGCTTTTCCATGTCTGATGGGTTGCATCCGGCAATTTCGAACATGTTGCTGACCGCTCTCTGTAGTCTCTTCGTGTCTGACACATTGGAGGTCCATGTCTCGCACCCATAAGTCATCGCTGGGATGACAGTGGTTGTGAGCAGTCTTATTCTTATCTTCTGAGGAGACTGCAAGAGCTCCTGCCGAATGGTGTTGAAGGCAGTCCAACCTGCGCGAATCCTTCTAGGATTTGGGAAAGTTTAAAGGATAGCACACTGATAGGGCGTGGGTGTTTATAGCGTCACAACGGCTTAAGCCGCCGAGAACCTTTTATTATCTATTAAATAACTACAGGATAAACACGCATTTTAATATTTCAGCTCAATGCACTCCGCGAAGAAAATCGTTTGCTTCGTGAGAATGTGGCGCCAGACGTTTTGGCATTCATCACGGCTAACAAGCAAATCTGCGAATAAATTGTAAGTTGTGTAGCCCCTCGTTAAGTAAGAAGCAATAGTCTAGACTAGACAACACTATAATTTTAATTAATTCTGGGAAGTCGACGTATTTAACAGTTAAGCTAATCATCAAAACAAAATGAGATAGGGAAGCCGTACCTAGTGGGTTTCAGAGTTCAGGGAATTCTCTGTTTTGCGAACCTTCGTAAAATTTGTTGAAAGCGCCAATAATAGACTTTTCATTTTTTCTCTGAATTGATACGGATTTTTTACGATTTAATAATTTAAACAGAATAAGATATTTGCAATACAAGGCAAATGGAATGACATGAAAGTGAAATAATTTTCTAATGGAAAAATCAACAAAGAAAGGTTTCTTGACAATAATATGCAGAAGAAAAATAGATTGGAAAAAAAAGGAAAATAAGTTAGGGATTAATGAGTATTGTCGGCCCGCCAAAATGGCCAAACGCGCTCCACTGAACTCAACGCTATGCAATTTTCATTTTGGTTTCCAAATAATTTTATTTCACGTTGAATTTACACGTGAAATTAAATACCGTATTTCCTCTAATATAGGCGCATGCGCTTCTATTTTTTCATTTTTTCACAACTGCCGGGTATTTATGGGGTTATTCTCGAAACCAGCAAAAAAAGCAAAAAATAGAAAAAACCAGCAAAAAATTCAGCGAAAATTCGGAGAATGCTCCGATCGGTCTGAAACTTTGAGAAATCATTAAGAAGATACTTCCGGTCATTTTCTGAAAATTTCAGACCGAAATATTGATTTTTAAAATTATCGATTTTTATTTCTGAAAATTTTCAAAATCGATATTTTGGTCTGAAATTTTCAGGGAATGACCGGAAGTATCTTCTTAATGATTTCCCAAAGTTTCAGATCAATCGAAGCATTCTCCGAATTTTCGCTGAATTTTTTGCTGGTTTTTTCCATTTTTTGCTTTTTTTGCTGGATTCAAGAATAACCCCATTAGAGGTTTGCACACCAAACTCGCCAAAATACTTCTTGACCAAGCAGGCATGAGGCGACCGAAGTTTGGTGTCCAAACCTCTAAATACCCGGCAATTGTGAAGAAATGAAAAAATAGAAGCGCATGCGCCTATATTAGAGGAAATACGGTAATTTGGAAACTATAATCAAAATCGCATAGCATTGAGTTCAGCGGAGCGCGTTTGACCATTTTGGCGGGCCGACAATATAACTATTAACAAAAAAAAACATGGTTACATTGCAGAGAAATCTGAAACAGAGAAAATACTGAAAATGCTGAAGACGCTTTTTTGTATTTTTATCTCCAAAAATCGAGGCGATTCTGAAATTTTTTGAGACTGTTCGCGCTGAATTTAATAATCCGAACACCTTGAAAAGGCTAAATAATAAATTTACATTAATTTTAACTTATGTTAAGCAAAGTTTAATTAAATGCGCAATAATTGGTTGCTTTTTTGATTCGAATTTTGAAATCTTTAGCTAGTTTTTCCCGTGGAAATAAAAATTCGGGGATTCGAGCACGTGTTGTTCTTGTCAGTTGCCTGCCTGACTATCGTGAGTTCTGAAAAATAGGCATGAGAGAATAGAGACCCATAAATTCGTCGTCTTAAAGTCTCCGATTTTTTTAATTCCTTAACTAATCCGAGACTTTTGCCGATTCGCCTCGCGTCATTTCTAAATGAAAATATTTCCCATTCTATTTCTGAGCTACAGTAACCCTTCATTAATTTTTTAATGGTTTCTTGTTGGGTAAGGTATTTTATTAGAAATAGAATGTAAAATAAAATAAAACATTTGAAACAAAATTACCAAAAAAACTATATTGGAACGGCATGTCCTTCTATTGTTTGAGGCCTCTGCCTGGGTGCAGTTCTATGAAATAAAAAGATAAAAAGATTTTTTTTTTAATTTGCTGAAAACGAAAATGTATTTTTCACAGCATCCAATGCGTTCAATTAGAGGTGCCGTTCTAATACAGTTTTCATGATATATATGACAATTTGGTGCGATAATTGCATTGACCTTCGTTATCCGTCGCATGTCGCACTGGCTGCACCTTGCCGTTATCGCGTCTAAACTTTTTCAAATAAAAAATCGTGTTGAGTTTAATCCGGATCAAATAAGTTTCTAACGTCCTAACGTATTTTGACAGATTTTTATCTAGTGAGCCTAAACAGTTGTAGCCGAGTATCGTAGTACTCATTTATATAATGAGACTTGTATTAGAAAACAATTTTACCTCGTTAGATTTGATATGAACTATACTAGAATATAACGCTCACGTTTTTTTTCCAGTTAGACACGAATTATGTATATTTTCCAGAATCAAATACGTTTCTCATCTACTAATCTGCTTGACATTGAATACCGGTCCACGCAAGATAAACGTCATCCGAACTCCGGCGACACTACATTTTTAAACTTGTTTTAAATAATATACATAGCTTTACTCCGTTTGAACCCCACCCGGTGTTATTTCTCTCCATATAAACCCTCAATTGTACTTAAAGGTTGTCAAAAGCCGCTTTGCCCAGTGTGTGTCGCATCCCTTCCAAGCCGTTCTTCCCTCCTCTCTTCTCCCCTTTCCTCTCATGTCACTTTCCTTCAGCGCACTCTCTGCTCCACCACACTCCGCATAGACGGCTTCGCAAGTGTGTGCGCTTCGTCCTCCTTCTCCGACCAGTACGCGTACCCTCTCCGTCTCTTTTCCGTTTTTTTTTTTCTGTTCGACCGTAGTTTTGTTTCATTTTAGGGCCGAATGTATATCCCGGTTGATTGGTCGGCATGTCTCAAAACTCATGTGTAGTAAAAATGTTTTTGTCCATAATACTTTATTTTTTCCTGTTTTTCAATTCTATAATTGCATGTGCTTATTTCTCTCCGAGCCGAACGTGTCAAACTTCCATCCCACAAAAACAAGTAGTCATCTTTATCTTTTATGTATTAGGAACTATTTCTCCGATCAGCTCTCTTTATTCATGTCCCTTGCCAGAAGTGAACATTAGTAAAAGTCAAGTCAAGGTTCTTCTTATCATTCCAAAACGTTTTTTTTTTCCTTTTTTTGTAATGTTTAAATTAATTTTTTCGTCAGCCTCTTTCCTTCTCATTTTTCTTAATTTTTGCTCCATAAAAATTGGAATGGCGTTTAAATGAAATATAGCTCCACTAGAGACATTCGCTAAATTAAAAATTTAGCGATAGTGTTTAGTTATATACTTTCACTTGTAAAACAAAAAAAAATGAACATAGAGAAAAAGAGAATAGGATGTTTATAAAAATTATGGGTGTTATTCGAATAGCAAAGCAGCCTCGACTACCGTAGTCTGTCCCTTTTTTGCACACTTGGTCGGTTAAGAAGTGCTTGCTTTTAGATTATTATCATAATAAATTTTAAAACTTTTTGTTTCAACACTTGTTAAAATGATACCAAATTAATCGTTCAAAATACGTTCTCTTCAAAACGCAAGGATTGAAAGCTTTATTCGTCATTTATGTTTTTCCGCTGCAAATGAGCCAAAACCAGAGCGGAGCAAAACGAATGGGGGACGTGGACGAAACAAAACAAAAGATGAATTGCGAATTTTGCAGAAGAGGACAAGAGGCAATTCTCTTGCAGCAAAGCGTCAATTCAAAATGATTTGCTCTGGCTGTCAAAATTGATTTATTTTCGGTTTCAATGCAAAGGGTTTTGTCTACCTTCCGTTTCTATTTTGAGATGCCTAAGTTTCAGGGTTGAATTCTAACAATTTAAGCTGTTTTGTGGTCTTCTTCTTCTTATTTTCATTACTTTTTCATGTTGCACTTTCTGCATCATGAATTCATTACTTGGCAGACAAGTGCAAACTTCCCGAGGACGCACAATAGGTTTTGTATCAAAAGGATCAATATCCGCATACAAATACATTTTTTTTTTGGTCTGACTATTCAAATAAATTCAATTTTTTCGGGTCTCACTTCAGAATTTTTTTAATCAGAAAAACTAAAAATTAAACACAAAATTTATACGACCCGCTTTTTACATTTTTATAGAAATTGGAAATTTTTCAAGTGGAACACTAATATACCGTATTGATTCTAATTTCCCGACAGCTTCTTATACCCCGGAATCTAGACAGGAGGTTCAAAGAATAAGCAGGCATGTCGTGCGATTAGAGTATTTAATTTTCAATGTTTAATAATTATTCACTGCATATTTTATAACTTTTAGAAACGTAACTAGAAATATTGTAAGCCCACCACGACGGTCAAACGCGCTCCGCTGAAACTAGCGCCTTTGGCCGCCGTGGCGGGTCGACATTAAGAATTCAGATTGACAATTTACAGGGTTGAAGACATGGATGGGACAAAAAAAAATTTCCACAAAACAAATCGTTTTGTCCTCAAAAAAATGCCAAAAAAATAAACGTCTTTTGTCCCCAAAAAAATTACATAAAAATCCAAAAAAAAGCGTATTTCTGCCAGTTAAAGGGTAAATTTTCAAGTTATACCGACTAAGTTTTTGTCCAAAAATCGGAATTTTTTTGGCTCCGCTGCTCTACAAAAAAATCAACAAAAAAACATTTCCTACGGCGTATTATACTCGGTATAAAACTCTGCAAACACGCTAAAATCGAACAAAGAATTTTGCACGCATTTGGAGTGAGATTCAGAGAAATCAAAGCGAAACATCGGCCACGCTCTCTCAATTTTCTGCACTCTCTCTTCGCCAATGTGGCCGCGTCCTCCACTGTGCGAAGGGAGCGAGTTTGCAGCGCTCCGTACTGAGAATATCAACAAAATGTTTTGTCTAATCCAAAAAAAAAACCCGAAAAAACAAAAAAAAACCGAAACAACATTTTATTATGAGTTCTGAATTTTGAATTTCGTATTCCAGATTCAAAACACGGCGTGTTGGACGGAACTTTGGAAAATACAATTTAAACTGCGCGGGTTTTTTTCTCGAAAAAAAAAATTCTCGCCTAAGCGTGGTCGCATTTAGCTGCGCAGTGTTTTTCTGCGTTAAACTGATATGAAGAGGAACGAAAACTGATACGCAGAAAAGAAGATTGCGAGGATACTGTTGTTTTTGTAGCAAACTCTCGCCGCAGAGACGCAGACACTCAGCGGAGCGCATTACCAATAACGTTCCGGGCAGAACGCCGTGTCAAAATTGAACATTTTCAGTCCGGTTTAACTGAAAAATAAAAAATTCTTTAGTAAAAAATTTTATAATGGATTACGGTTACACTCATTTTGGCTGTGAAAAAGTTTGCATTTTTAGGCCACAAAACTCATCAGATCAGACAAGAGTAGTAAGTATACTAATTATCCTTCATTATAATTATGCTATGCTCATACATATTCTGATGGCTATGTAATCGCTAAAAAAAAACTTCAAATAAATCTAACTTCTGATCAGCAGCGGAGCGTGCCCATTTATTCCTCCTAATGAATTTGCTTTGCTTTCCAACTCCCAAGTGTATACTGATAAGTCGGTCGTTTCTCTCCTAATTGGAGACAATTTTATAAAACCGCTCCTGGCACCTATGTGCACATCAGTACTATTGTTATTATAATTTTTGTGCGGAATTGAACCGAACTCATCTTAAAAAGTTTGATTTGAGAGTTTTACTTTCACGTCCGTTATTACTGAACACAATATACATAATGTAGGCAATCTCGGAATTCGAAGAGACTCTGACTCGTACACAGAGAAGTAGACAACGCGAGAAAGCGGCATGAGGGCAGAACAGACCGTCCATCTTTCGCATTGCCGTGCGTTCTCCTCTTCCACTTCTTTCCTCGCAAACACTTTCTTTCTTTCTTTCTTTCTACGGTCAACGATTTTGGCGTGCGTTGGTCGGCTTTCCCAATTGCGCACTTTAAACTGTCTCATGCAAGAATTGGATCGTTACGTTGCAATGTTGACGATTTTGATCTACGATACATTCAAATGGCAAAGTTTTCTGCCTTTTACCATCTTTTCACAACAAAGATGATTCAGACTCAGTTTCTCGATGCTTGAAAGGTGTATTTACATTCTAACAACAAATAAAGTTTTCCAAGTTTTGAATGTAGCCAAATTTTTCACGTTATCCTTTGATACATAAAATTGCGGGAATTTAGCCGGAGCTATTGTGCTATATTTATTTACATAACCCCAATCTAGAGTTGCGGAGGAAAACGTGACACCGCTAAATAAGTTACAACAATTTTACCATACACAAAATTATTTTTCTTCAACTTAATGTACTTTCCTATATTTTCTAAGCTTCACACCTGTTCCGTTTTTAATGTGTTTAATTTATAGATATGGACAATGTAGTTAGACATATCGGAGCAGCCGAAGCTCAACCAGCAAATCCGGTAGATCTCGTTGAACAGTTCATTGCGTTTCCGATTCAACAGCGTGACAACAATGCTCAAGAGCAGGAAAGAGTGATTCCACAAAACATATTCCCTCACGCACAGGCCAACAACAGAAACCTTCATCAAAATGTAGAAAACAACGACGGATTCATCGACTTTGCTGCGATTTTCCATTTGGCACAACGTCGTCGTTTCTTGCAACAAGGTCTTCGCCGTGAAGACGTTGCTCCTGGAGGTTTTTTTGATCCGCACCCAATAGAAGTGTACCGCCCAATGTCCCCACAGAACAGCGATGAAGACGCTGAAGTGTTTCGACAATTGGGAGAAAGAACACAAGCAGAAAGAGTTTTGGCCAATATGCGCCAGTATATGAATCCTCTCGCAGTTCGACAACAAGCTCGGCAAGAATTGAATGTTGTTGGAGTTCCAGAGGTTAATAATAATGGGAACTTTCGCAACAACAATAACAACAACGGATACCTGTCGCCATCTCCGTCTCCATCTCCATCTCCATCCCCGGAGCCAACTGATGATGAAGAGCCTGAATATCAAGATCGTCCAGATGATATGGAAATTGACATGTTGATGGTTCAAATGGATGACATGCAACCAGCTCAGTCGAGATCTCGCAAGCGACACAATTCTGATGGAACGGATGAAATAACAAAAAAGAAGGTTACTTTTAAAGAAGAGTCTTCTGATGAGGTAAGAAAAAGTACATAAATTACATAAAAGGGGGGCTCGCTTTTAGAGCTGCTGTGCGGTTTAGAAATCAAATCCAATCATTTCAAAAATAATTAGAAAGACAGGAAATAAATAAAAAAGCTCAGGAAAATTGAGCTCTAAACCGCACAGTTATATTTTGTATTAGTTCTAAACCGCACATCGGTATACTTACTTGTGATACTTGTGAGGTTCGACCTCAGTTTCCATCCTGGATACTGCGAACCAAGCTGCGCCAAGTTACACGATCCCTTCCGACAGTGGACCATGCTCGTCTTGCCTCGAGTATGCCAATTCTTCGGCGGCCGTGCCCGAGGTTGCCCCTGAGGGCCTCATTGTGGATGAAGATTTTGATCGAATCCTTGATGTCGTCGGCCCATCTTTTCGGAGGACGACCGCGTGGTCGTGCTGATCCCCTAGGATCCCATTCTGATACTATCTTCGCCCATCTGTCGTATTTCATGCGTGATACGTGTCCTGCCCACTTCAGTTTTCTTCGTAAGACTTGCTTTTCCATGTCTGGTGGGTCACATCCGGCAATTTCGAACATGTTGCTAACCGCTCTCTGTAGTCTCTTCGTGTCTGCCTCCTTGGAAGTCCATGTCTCGCATCCATAAGTCATCGCTGGGATGACAGTTGTTGTGAGAAGTCTTATTCTTGTCTTCTGAGGAGACTGCAAGAGCTCCCGCCGAATGGCGTTGAAAGCAGCCCATCCCGCGCGAATCCTTCTAGCGACTTCTTCAGTGAGAGATCCGTCGTCCGCAAACGTTCTTCCGAGGTATTTGACCTTTTGGGAGATTTCAATCCTCGTGTTCAGAATATCGATATCTGATCTTGTGACGTACTTATTCATCAATATTTGCGTCTTGGACGGGTTTATATTGAGGCCGTACTTGGGACATCCCATTGCAATCCAATTTGCTCTATCTTCTGCCTCTTTCACAGAGCTCGCGAATAAAACAACGTCGTCTGCGAATTCCAAACGGTGAATTGATTCTCCATTGATGTCAATTCCGGACTTATCATCCTCACAAGGTGCTGGGTCTAGCTCATCCAAGATCGCCTGAAGAGCCAGCGCGAAGAGTAGTGGAGACGACGAATCACCTTGACGTACTCCTCTTTTGATCTTGAACCTCATCTTCTTGTTCAGAACGTTCAGCTCTCCAATCGCCGAAGAGTTTGAGTTGTTTAAGGCCCGAATCACGTTTCTTCCGATTTGAAGATTGTTCAGGACTTGGGATATCTTCGTCCAATTAACGTTGTCGAAGGCACAAGTGAAATCCAGAAAGACCGCTACGAGCGGAATCTTGAATTCGGTGCACTTTTCCCACATCTGCGCGACGACTTGAATGTTGTCTGCGCATCCTCTTCCACGTCTGAGTCCTGCTTGTGACTCTTCCAGGTAATCCTCGCTTTTGGCGGTGATCCTTCTCGTAAGGATTTTTGTGAAGAGTTTTGAGACGATTGAGGACAACGCAACCGGACGATAATCTTTCACTTTCTTCGGTTTCGTGGTCTTGGGAAGGAGAGAAATCTTCACCGTCTTCCAGTCTTCCGGTGTTCTCCCGTTCGTGAGGACTTGATTCAGTGCGGCTGTGAGATGAGGAGCTATGCTCTCAATTCCCAGCTTTAATTGTAGCATTGTAATCTGATCAGGTCCTGGCGAAATGTTCGTCTTTGAGGTGACTATTGCGTGTTCGACCTCATGTTGGAGAATTTCCGGCTCATCTGGATGGTTGTATCTGGATTGTGGCTCTCGCGTCGTCGCTGCGTACAGATTGGAGAAGTGAGTGAGAACTAGCTTCCTGATCTCGGGACGATTGTATGTCGTTGATCCATCCGGCCGTTCTAAACCGCACATCGGTATAAGTACAGTATAACCCCCATGAAATACCAGTAAAACCCCCCGCTGGAAAAGGAGGATATAGCCACCCGCAGATGCAAACGCGCTCCACCGAATTGAAATATGTAGCTCGTGTAGAGACACGGCATGATGGCACCTACCTCAGTGCAAACGCGCCCCAATCACACTAAACGTTTGATGAAACACTGTGACCCGCGTGTTAAGAGAAAATTCCTTTGCGGCGCTGCCAACACTGCTGCTGCATCAAATGTTAAAAAAAAATAAGGGAAAAAAAACATGTTTTTATTTTTGTTTTGGCGGAACGTACACAGCGAATTGAACGCGCGAAAAAATCGAATTTCATAAAATGAGACTGAAACGTAGATGCCAGCGCCGAATTGTTAGCATTTTTCATACTTTCTGTCGTTTTCGAGGATGTTTTCTTTTTTTTATTGCTTTTTTGAGGCAAGTGATTTGGTGTAATTCGACTTCGCTCGATTTTTGCTTGTTTTGTTGCTATTCTGATACAGCGGGGGGCCATTCTGATATGATCGGGGTTATTCTGATGTGACGGGGGCGATATTGATATGAAAAACTAACCAAATTCGCAATAAAAATAAAGAAGTGGGGGGGGGGGGGGGGCTGTTCTTACCTTTTCCTAGGGGAGCGATATTGGTCTGAGCGGGGGGAGGGGGCTTATCTGATAAATTACCTAAGGTACCAGAATTACCCCCCCCCCCACCATTTCTACTGTTGGGGGATTATTCTGGTATATTAGTATACCAGTGTAGCCCTTAAACGAGTACCGCCACATAAAATAAATATGTTTGCAGGCCATAAACCTTCCAAGCAGTCGGATAAAGAATACTCGAAAGTTTGATGACGATGACGACAGTTTTTTGGGTGGATCATCAGCTCAACACAACTCGTTTTCATCTTGATTGTGTAATGTTTTTCCTAGTTTCATGTTTTCTAACGAATCATTGCAATATATACATTTTTGAGAATAATCTGCACTTTTCCTCTGTATCGATTATACACTGGGGTAAGAGGCGGGAGTGTGGAAACGCGCACGGCCGAACAACAGCAACGCGTCTAAATCAGGGCTTTCGAGATGCCGGCCTGAAAGGCCGTTAGTAATGTGAGAAATGGAAAACATGCACTGATCTGCCGCAAAGTTTTTGATCTGCGAGAAATGTCGAAAAAAATGAAGAGATATAGTCGGCGAATACATCATCAACCTCGCTCTACGGCACTTTTCAATTTTCAACAGTGTAGTGCGCCTATTTTGAAGCGAAAAATCAAAATTTACCTGCAATTTGTCGTGGATACGTCATTTTCCGTTGAAAAGAAGTATAAACACTAGAATTCGAGTTAATCTTGCAAGCGTAACACGGCTTTACAGGAATTTTGCAGTAGAGCGAGGTTGATGATGTATTCGCCGACTATATTTCACGGTGATTCTTTTACTGACCACTCATTTCTAGTCCCCCGATCTCATTTTTTCCGTCGCGATTTTATTTTTTAAATGACGTCGAAAAAACAAGTTGTCGGTCACGTTACTTCCCTTCACTATGACGCATATTTAAAACCGGAATTCACTTTTATGCGTACAATTTCATATAAAACTGGTTTAAACAGTGGCCGAACTAATTCTCGCTCACTCTCTCTCGTTCAATGTGTTACGGTCGCACTTGATTCAACTGTGTTTTTATTTCCAATTTTTATAGTCGGCGAATACATCATCAACCTCGCTCTACTGCAAAACTCCTGTAAAACCGTGTTGCACTTGCAAGAATAACTCGAATTCTAGTGTCTATATTTATTTTCAACGGAAAATGACGTATCCACGAAGAATTGCAGTTAAAATTTGATTTTTCGCTTCAAAAAAGGTGCAAGACACTGTTGAAAATTGAAAAGTGCCGTAGAGCGAGGCTGATAATGCATTCGCTGAGTATAAAAAGGATGAACACTTGCTGAGACGAGAGTAATAGTAAAAGAATCACCGTGTGTTTCATCACAATCGACCTTAAGGCCGGCCGTTTCATTATACCGTTTCCTCTCTCCCGCTAGAAAAAACCAGCAAAAAATTCAGCGAAAATTCCGAGAATGCTATTGATCTGAAACTTTGAGAGATCATTTGAAAAATACTTTCGGATATTCCCAGAAAATTTCAGACGAAAATATCGATTTTGAAAATTTTCACAAATAATAATCGATATTTTTTAAAATCAATATTACGGTCTGAATTTTTCAGGGAATAACCGGAAGTATTTTTTAAATGATTTCCCAAAGTTTCAGATCGATCGGAGCATTCTCCGAATTTTCGCTGAATTTTTTGCTGGTTTTTTCTATTTTTTGCTGGTTCCTAGAATAACCCCAAGATTGTTTTTTTGTTCTTTACCAACTAGCCTTCTTTCCCAGTTTTTTGCAATCCGGCCAATTTGGTTTACTTGTTTTCTGTCTGTGAATTTTTTATGGAATTGGCGCAAGAAGTGTTAAATACTTGCCAAAAACTATGCCCGATTTTGGCTATTCAGCAACTCGCTCGCACCATTTGGTGATCTCACGCAGTTATCATGACCAACTCAATCGCTTTCTTCATTCAAGAGTACTTTCGTTTTTGTTCTTATCCATGCCTGCGTAGAGCTTTTCAACATCAAATTCTTCATTTGTCTTATTTATCATTGTTCTCTAAAACTTGATTAAAAAAAATGATTGGAATGCTCGGTAATTGTTAATTTTTAATAAAACTGTTCAATATGATCGATTGGTTTTTGCGTGGAGTATGAAAGGTAGCTATTCCAGAAGAATGCGACAACCTGATTGACAATGAGCCGATAGTTGAGTGGAACGAAGCAAAAGTTGAACGTTTGCACAAACGGCCATACCTAAAAAAAAAATGAATTTTAGCTTCCAAAACTCCTACAAAATTAGCTTCTTACACACAAACTGCTGGAATATATGTTAAACCAATCTTCTTTCAACATCTCCCACGATTTTTCCACGGATTGGTGCTCCAAAAATCGCAGATTGAAGAGAATTGTAGCATTGAAACAGGGACTGAAGCAAAGCTGAAAACAGGTTTAAACCTTTTGTGAAAATTTCTATATTTATATATTTATAAAATAAAATACTTGATCAATTGCCAACTTTTTAGCAAGTAAAAGTGATTGACTCCCGGCTCGCACCTTTTCCAGCACTCGAAACCATACAAGAATCGTGGGCGCCTTAAAATTGGAAATTTTGCAGCAAAAAAAGAACCTTCAAAGCTTAACCATAAAGCAACTTGACAAAAATGCAAATCTCGCCGTTCGAAGTTTGTCCCATTCTTTATTGTTCGAGAGATACTGTGCTAAACAGTCACCGGAACCGCTAATTGTGCCTGAAAAAAAAATCTATACATGTTTTTAGTTAGGACTTCCATTCTCAGCACATATTTGGCTCTAGTTTTGTTGTTTTTGTTATATTTATCATCACGCACTCAACATATTACTCTCCTCTTAGCAGCTTCTCATAATCTTTGAAAATAGCCTATTTTCTCACGAAATGTGATGGTCGAAATTCTTTAGAATAGACCGTTATTGTTCACAAAAATAATTAAACCCTCATAAAATAGAAGATTCGGGAATATTTTATTCGATTTTTTTGATAATATTATGGGGTTATTCTCGAAACCAGCAAAAAAAGCAAAAAATAGAAAAAACCAGCAAAAAATTCAGCGAAAATTCGGAGAATGCTCCGATCGGTCTGAAACTTTGGGAAATCATTAAGAAGATACTTCCGGTCATTTTCTGAAAATTTCAGACCGAAATATTGATTTTTAAAATTATCGATTTTTATTTCTGAAAATTTTCAAAATCGATATTTTGGTCTGAAATTTTCAGGGAATGACCGGAAGTATCTTCTTAATGATTTCCCAAAGTTTCAGATCAATCGAAGCATTCTCCGAATTTTCGCTGAATTTTTTGCTGGTTTTTTCCATTTTTTGATTTTTTTGCTGGATTCAAGAATAACCCCATTAGAAAATTCTAAGAATTATCGTTGCTGGATGAGATTCGTGAATTTCCTTGTGAGACCTCGAGAGAATTTCCAAATTTCACGAGGAAATTTACGAATATTGCCAGAAAACTTACGAATCTCATTCAGTCTCGATAATTCTTCGAATTTTTTAATATAATGAAAAATGAAATGCCGGAGCTGAGCTAAATTTCCCGGCCACAGTACTCTCTCTTGCTCTTCCGGGTTTCTGCTTTCATCATTTCGATAACAATTTTGAAGTAATTTACCGTAAAATAAAGAATTTTTTTTAAAATAAAATGGTCAGGATTTACGAACGATGGAAAAATGTTACCAAAAAATGTTCTTCTTTCTTATGGGAATGATTTAAGTTTTTCAAACCACAAGAAATAGTGAAAAATAAACACGGTTCATTGGTGGCACAATCCAGTTTGCTACGCGAGGCAGAGAGAGTGCCAGACGATAAACAAATTCTCTGGCTCTTTTCTCGTGAGGGTGGCTGCGCCATGATAGATTATTGACAGCGAAGAGACGCAGAGAAAATGTTCCCACGCCACCCACGTGGGAAAGTAGGTCATGGGAACGTGGTTGTTTACTGTTTACTTTCATTTGTTAGGCCACTATCCAATTTATTCATTTCTTTCTTTGCATTTTTAATTTTTTTTTTCTGATTTCTAAAAAAAATTTCAACTCAGTATCAGGCATATTTTCTAATGGCGTTATTCAGGTTGTGCATCTTGCAGTTTTTGTATTATTCATTTCATACAGAAACAAAATTTTATGCATTTTTTCTGCAAAAAAAAAGCAAGATGCACGAAATGAATAACCCCATAAGATTGACAACCGGAAAGTAAAGAGCACAGTCACAATATGTAAATATCACTTTCCAAAAGTTTTACAATATTTATGCATCAATCCAGTAAGTTATTTTGAAAAAAACTGAAATAAAATTTTTCTGCAACAAAAAAAGTTACCTGCAATGCACATTTGAGTTGTAAAGGGCTTTTCGGCTATTCGTCGTTGAAGAAATTGTATCACTATTCGCATTTCGGACAGAATATTCAGAAAAATAAATAATAATGCTGTGTTCTTTGGTATTAAAGGTTTTTGCAAGTGCAACAATTTCTCTGACACTCTCCTCTTTGCCATAACCTTTTCTGAGATTGTCCGTGGAGCGCACTTGTCGGGGGCCGTGGTCTAGGATTTCCAGGCGGGAATGTTTTTCTGTCGTCCCGTCGCATCGGTTTTCTCTCCGCTTTTCTGACCCAATTTTTCTGTTTTTTAATTAATGTTGAGTATTTTTATTTATTTATTTTCCTTTAATTCCTGTTAAATGTTGATGCGTTTTATTCTTCCGCAGTTAAAGGAATTTTGCGTAAATATTACCTCGACCAAATGAAAAAGTTAGCACCTCATATTTTCCGCAAACGCCGCTGTTAAAAATATTTGTTTTTCTTATTGATTGCACATCCAATTGATCATTTACCAGGATTCTACTCGTTAAGTCATGCCGGTTCTCGCCGATCTCAGTACAAACGCCTCGGTTCGCCTGATCTGTGTGGATGAGGACAACACTGGATGCGCATACCTTGCCAACCTCTATATCCCGATTTTCTCGCTGGACAAAGGACACATCATTCATCGTTATGAGGTGGCCAACCAAATAGTTGGGCTTCAAATGAATTCCAACAAGAAAAGTAAGTGAAAGCGACTGAAAATGTTCACAGTATAAAGAAGTAAATTTTTTCAGACACCGTTATTGCCATCGACGACTCATTCGGAATGCACATTTTCGATCTTCGCTCCAATCGTAAGAACAAAAAACGTCTGAATCCGGAGGTTGAGAATCACAATGTCAATTGCATTGCCCTTTCCGGGACTATGCTGGCGTTGTCGAGTTCGGAGTTTGCCGGCGGTATATACGATGTTCGTGGATCGCGCCGCCGTGAGAAGAAAAATCCGAACGTTGTCACTCTTTTTGACATTCGCAACCCCAACGAACCGATAACTACCTATGGTGTAAGCTATATTTTTGATTGAACTTTTTTTTCTGGCAGTGGTTTTTATGGACTTCCATCGCTGAATTACAAAAAATCGACGGAATTTTGATGGATAATCGATAAATGCAGAGAAAAACGTTTTTCAGTTCACGATTACTGAAATTTTAATTACGGCAGTAGTAAAATAAAATTGAGATTGGAGTCCACAAACACCAGCTGCGCAAAAAATCAATAAAAGGAGGTGCCCACTTTTCAAGGAAACTGCTTTAAAATATAGTATAAATCGTGGGATTTTTTTCACTTTCGGAAAAAAAATGCTGTCCGCCGGTTTCCTAGGCCGCGCCTTCGTGTACTCCCCGTGGTCTTCTATTTTTTTTGTTGTAAACATCAGAAAAATTTTTTTGTGCGATTTCAATGTAATATTCGTAAATCCTCCATTCAATAGTTTATTTTAAATAGCTTTCCTCAAAAAATTGGCACCTCCTTCAAACAATCTGAAAAACCGTAAAACCTGTATTAGAAGGGCCCCTTCTATTTTTCATAGGGTGTTTTGCAGGGTGCTTGTATTTGAGGGACCCTTCAATTAGGGGGGGCTCTTCTATTTTTCGTGAAGTCGTGTGGGGGGGGATCTTTCTATTAGAACGGTTCCTCATGTTATTTGTAAAATTTTAGAAAATCAATAAGTTCAAAAGGAAATTTCACAAATTTCAACATAATTAGAAAAAAAAGCCCAAAACATAAAATAAATATAACAGAAAAATTTTGTTTTAAAATGATGGTATATGCATTATTGCTCACATAAATTAAAGTCTCGCTGTCGTAATAACCCTCCTGGTCAGAATAACGAAAATTTTTTTTTACTTCCACGTCTTCAAACTGATCCGCAACCGCTTTAATACGGCTGGTTTTATTGGCGTATTCCAGCGCATTTTTTTAAACTTCAATATGTAATTCAGTCTTATTTTTTTTTCTGATAACACGCTCTTCAGCAATTTCTCCTTAATCTTCTGCCGACAAATTATCTTAAATTACAAGACAGGAACATGCAAGAGTTTTAATTGTAACACAAAACGATTAAAAAAAATAAATATTGAAGTTTGGTGGTACTTTCGCTAAAGGGGCCATTATATTAAAGGTGTCCTTCAATTAGAGGGGGAAATTCTATTTTTCGTGAGACCGTTTGAAGAGCCCTTCTATTAGAGGGGCTCTTCAAATACAGTTTTCACGGTAATATCCCAACCTAATTCAAAACCTTATTTTCCAGAAGTGTCATCAAGCGGAAATCACTTCCATGGAATTTTACAAAAACGGTAATGATTTGCTGACTGGAAGCCGAGACGGAGCCATCAAGGTATTCGACACCCAGCTCCGCGACGAGAGCAATGCACTACGCTGGGAGCGATGGGCAAAAGGCCCCATCACCAAAGTGGGCGTCATAAACAAGCGAATTGTGTACGGAATAAGCGATCGATCCGAGGTCAACGTATTTGTGGACACCAGGGAGAAGCTTGAAGTCCTCTACGGCAGTGTCTCCGAGTCGGCCGAAGATCGAGTCAGCCGTACGTCGAAGTGAGTGTTTATCCGATTCTGTGTCGTTTGCAAAACAAAACTTGCTTTTCAGAGCGTTTTTCAAAAAGCCCGAGTGGTGCATCGGTCTTATTAAAGGCATGAACGACGTTCATCCTCTCGTCGCTGTTCATGGTGTCGAAAATGAGAAATTCGTTAGTTGAAACAACATACCGTAAAAACTCTATTCGAACGGCATGCCGTTCTATTGTTCCGGACCTTTGTTTGGGTGCGGTTCGAATAGAGTTTTTACGGTAGTATAGATAATGACTTCTATTCTGAAATTATAGCTCGCATTGACTGGAATGGATCAAAAAGGTATTCGCCAGGAAAAACCACTTTTATCATACCCGGGACATACCGGAGAAGTCAAGTGCATGGCAGTTACACCTAAACTTTTACTTACTGGAGGTGAAGATGGAAAAGTTGTTATACAGTATTCGGACTACAAGTGAGTAAATGAAAGAAATCTTATTTTGGTTGTCGGCTGTAACTTTGAAACAAAATAAGGTGGCCTTTTGATATTTTTGGGCAAATACCTTGTTACGGTTGCAAGTTTTTGAGCACGAAACTTTTCAATTTCCTACCTCTTTATTGTTTATATCTACATATTATCAATTTTCAGAAATAAGCAATTTGGCCACGATTCGATCCATCATCACCGTCTGACTCTTAACCGTGGAAACATTGCTGAAATGCACGACAAAGGCGAAGATTTAGAGGAAGAGAAACAGGAGTCATCGGACTCTAGCAGCGAGTCGGACGATTCTGTGTCGGATGTCGAGAAAAAGGAGAAGCCAAATGTGTCTAACAAGACTAGTTCTTCGAGCAAGCAATCGAGCTCTTCCAGTAAGTCAGCTGCTCCATCAGAGCCCGCCGTTCAAGCTGACACTGCTTCGTCTTCTGCTACGCCATCCTCATCCAGCGGAAAGGGGAAACACCTTTCCGCGAGGGCTAAAAAAAGATTGGCCAACAAGGAACTAGAAAAAAAGACGAGAAAACACGAGGAAAAGACGAAATACCGTATGGTAATGGACAAGGAGTATAGGAAGAAAATGCTGGTTACTACGGAGGATCGCAGAAAGTATTCTGATTTGAAGCGTGAGTACATGAAGAAGTATAGTTCTTCTGAGATTAGCAAGAGGATCAACAGAACGTCGGACGATGAAGGATGGGAGACGGTGAACGAGGACGATGAAAAAGAGGAGACTAGTGAAGAAAAGAAGATTGCCAAAACTGAGAAATCTCCTGAAAAACGAAAGAATGAAGATTCAAAGTCTTCCACTCCTAAAAAAGAATCTTCTGAAAAACGAAAGAATGAGGATTCAAAGTCTTTCACTCCGAAGAAAGAGTCTTCTTCAAAGAAGGAATCAAAAGAAGAGAGCGATGCTCAAAAAGAAACGGGAGATGTTAAAACTGAAAAGTTGAGCATGCAAGGCGATGATTTAAAAATGACGAAAGAAGATGAGCGTGAAAAACGCAGATCAATGAAGTTGTCCGAGACAAAGGAGGAACGTGCTGCTCGCAAGGAGCGTGAACGTGAAGAACGCAAGAAGAAGCACGTAGAAGATGGTTCCAGCAGCTCGAGCGAAGCAAAGAAGTCCAAGTATGATTAATTACTTGCCATCTTGTTCTTTTCTTAACTTTACCTAATTGTTATCTATTTTCTTTTTCTGTATGCCCCAGTAATTTCCTACTTCCTCGTTCTGGATCTCCTGCAATACTACCCCACGTTGTGTCTCTCAAACTCCGATTGAGCATTTTCCAAGGAGTTTGTTTTGTTCGTTTCGATGCATTGAGCATGATTATGCCAATTACCTAATATATGTCTGTCAAACACCGAATTTTATTTGTTTTGTTCCAATAAGTAGAACAATTTGTATCCCGACACTCGACAAGTGCATTAATTACTTTTAATTTTCCGCACATTTCCACTCACAGGCACTCGTTCTCTAATTTGGCCCAATATCTTGCATCTGAAATTTACATTTTATTCATCAATATTAAGTTACTGTTTTTGTTCTGTTTGCAAACCCACGGAGGTTGTTTTTATTCATTTTTTTCTAACCATGAATAAAGTTAAGTTGAGTATTACGTTTTATTTTGAAAAAATCTGGATTTAGATTGTCGAATGATGAGTATCTGTTGATGAAAAGTTAATTGGAGCAATGGGAGCTATCGAAGTGGCAGATGTCGGGAATGGTGAATAAAATCCATGAAAAAAGTTGTCAAATGTAGCTTTCCTTGGAGGCGTTCCGGTTTCATTTCGAGTCCGTTTGTGTTGTACATCTAGAGAAATTATTATATTTTGAAATATACTCAAGTATTCGTGCTCAACCGATGGTATCCGGTGTTTTGTGTGCAAACACAACGACGCACAATTGCGGACCCACGTTGTTGTTGGGCGGGATTTAGCGGCAAAAGTCATTGCAATTTTTCGAATAAATAGTGTGAAATTTGGAGGAAAAACTTCTAAAAGAATATGTAAAAATAAATTACAGCAGGGAATAGCTAATGCGACGAGTTTCAGATCACTTTCAGCTATTGTCTAAACTTAGGCCATTTCTTGAAGGAGGTGCTCACTTTTCGGGGGAAACTGCTTTAAAATATTGTATAAAGCGAGGGATTTATGAATATCACATCGAAATCGCACAAAAAAATTTATCTGATTTTTGACAAATGTTAGAACAAAAAATAGAAGACCACGAGGAGTACACGAAGACGAGGTTTCCTATGCCAGCGCCCTCGGTTTTCTAGACTGGTGGCCGACCGCGTCTTCTAGAAAATTGCGCCAGGTATTGTGTTTTCAATCGATTTGCGACATGAGAACGCGAGACTCCGCCCACTTATTTGTGCCGTTCTGTTTGCGTCTCTTCAAATAACACTGTGTTCGCGTGGTCGCGCACAAATAAGTGGGCGGAGTCTCGCGTTCTCATGTCGCAAGTCGATTGAAAACACAATAAGCGAAATATTGGTTTTGTCCGTTTCAATAAAAAAAACGTTTCGGAAAAGAAATTCTGGCCACGACTTCGTGTACTCCCCGTGGTCTACTATTTTTTTTTTAATCATCATAATAAATCAGCACTGGGGTATGAGGAGGTAGTGAGTAAACGCGCCCGGACGCATACACGCAACGCATCCAAATGAGGCCCAAAAAAAAACGCGCGAATAATTTCACATTATCGGAGAGAAAAACCAAACCAAAATCGTGAAGATTACGAAACTCTATTCAAAATTATTTTGCGCGCGTTGGTTTCTCTTTCCGATAATGCGAAATTTTTCGCGCGCTTTTTTATTTTTTGGGCCTCATTTAGATGCGTTGCGTGTGTGCGTCCGGGCGCGTTTACTCAATCCCTCCTCATATATATAGTCATACCCCAGTGAATCAGAAAAGTTTTGTGCGATTGCGATGTAATATTCGTAAATCCCCAAGCCAATACTACATTTCAAGCCATTTTCCCCAAAAAGTTGGCACCTCCTTTAAACGAATTTCGTGTGGCCGGTGGTAGCCCGTTTCGGGTCAACTTTTTTTTTAACGTAGCAAATAAAATGAAGAAAAATAATCGTTGTGCTGATTTTTAATTTAGGCCTTGGTTTTACAGAAAAGTCCAGAAAACTGGAAATGGAAGAGAAAATGCGATATTTTTACACTCGTCCGCGTCACCTTCAACAAATTTGCTGAAGCCGGTAGTGCACCGATTTGTGCCAACTTTTTTTTAAAGGTGGAAAATTAAACGAAGAAAAATATTTTTTCAGCCGATTTTTCATTTTGGCATTTATTTTCAAAATGGCCCCAGGATTTTTTCATGGATGAGAAAACTTCTGAAAATGGCCTAGGATCCGGACCGGCACTGTGTTATTGTTTTGCTTGTTTTTGCCAAAAATTTCCCGGTGCAGCCCCGAATCATAATCAGCCGAATAAGAACCGCCCCAAATGATAACTGCGCCCGGATCACAACCGGGCGAATAAGAACCTACCGAATAAGAATTGAAAGAATATTATCAATTCAATATTCTTGCCGGCTACCATATGCGCCCGCGAAAGTTATATAATAGACGCAGACATAGCGACACATGTCTGCGGCGACACACCCGCTCACATTTTTTGATCTACGCTCAGTTGAATTCAGTTGAATTGATTTGAAAAGACCTGATGGGGCGGAGCCTCGATGTTTTGCGCCACTGCTAGGCCAACGGCGGAATACGCATTTTCTACGTGGGAACTTGAGAGACGCGAGACGAAATGCGGAAAGTCCGCGGTGCACGGTCAGTGTGTAAGCGGTAGAACTCTCATTGTCAGAGATGGATAATAAAAATTCAAATCGTGTTTTTTTTTCTATGAGCTGTCCGCAATGGCGCGTCGCTGTGTTTGCAGAAACTGGTTTTTTTCTCCCGTTTTTGTTTAAATACAATAATTATATTACTGCGTCGCGAAAACCTGGCAGAGTCGTTCGTGCGTTGAGGCTGTGGTCTCGCCGCGAAAAGCTCATACATATACGGTAGTTTGTTTACGAAAAAAAAAAAACGGAAACAGATATTTCTTTAAAAAAAACAAAAAAACAATGCAAAAAAGAATGTAAACAAACTACCGTATACGCGCTGGTCGCGGTGAGACCAAAGCCGAAACGCACTAGCGGCTCTGCCTTGTTTTCGCGACGCAGTAATAAAAACCAACTTTCTGGAAGCATTCCTATTTCCAAGCAACGTTTCATTCGGCAACTTCGACAAATTTTCCGATACCCAGTGCCATCACGACTCGCATTAGTACAACGTTGATTTCGCTTGCAGACATAGGTTTTGTCATCGCTGATAGTTCGTCTGTATTTGGATTTTTTAATATTTTTCACAAAAGGTTCAGTGTTTAAAATCACCGGAAAAAAGCAGCACAGGCTGCACAAGTACGAGCTCCAAAGTGAAGTCCGTTTGCATGCGTTGAAAGACAAACTTGGCAGTCGTGGAGTGTGGTAGTTTGTGGAATTTCGGAGGGTTTTCCGTTTAGTGATGTGTTAAACTTTGTAAATTCGTGAACATCACGAATTGGCGGCTGAAAATTTAAATTTTATTTTACATGTTGGGTTAAAATTGCGGACTTTATAATATTTTTGTTGTTAATGTTGCTTAATTTGACTCACCGTCACACTCATTTCGACCTATTAGGCTCTTCTATGCTGGTCTAGAGCAGAAATTCAGTTTATTTTCAGAATTGGTTACTGTTCTAACCAAGTGAGGATTCTTATTGAAAGTTCTTATAGAGTTTTGAAGATTTCTGATTGCCCCGTTTTAGAACTGTCCTATAATAAAAACAAAAAAATGTCCTTCACGCCGAGAATAAAATGATTTTTTAAACAATTCTGTAACGATCAGTTCCACAACAGCACCTTTACGAGTTCCTAGTAAAAATAATGATAAGTTCAAAAAAAAATATATCATTTGCACACAATAAACTGATCGACCCAAAAAAATTTAATATTTCCGCTTACCGTTGCTAATTCTTGTTTAAAAGCAACTCCGATTCCCATATCAATTGGTTGTTGGTGAAACGGCGGATTGAAAACCAAAACGTCGTCACAGATTCTGAATAAACCGATTTGTAGCCGGACAGTTTATACTCGAAATGTTTTAATGGTAACCTGTTAGTTTCAAATGGATGGCCGCTGGCCAAATGAGGTGGCGGGAATCCATTTACCACTTTTTTCTTTTCAAGTGCATCCCTTGCAGCCATCTCGTCAGCTGGCTCCTCTTTTGGTATCACCGGGAATTCTGCGACCTGCTCAAATTTCAAATCTGACTCTTGCTTGACTGGAAACTGGACGGAAAGCACTGGCGGCTTCTCATTTAGATCATTTAACGTTCCTGCCGTTGTTTTTGGTTTTGCAGGAGGGTGAAGAGGGGGAAATGAATTGGGGAGTAGAGGATTGGTATGTGTGAAGTTGAAACTGTCCATAGTAGGAACAGAAGTATTTAGGGGAAATGGATATGTTGGCGTTGAAAATTGTGATCCAAATGGAGCGGTAAGAAATGCATTTCGTTGGAATTCGTTAAACCTCTGATAGTCAGTGAAATCAGGGAAGGGAAGTCCTGGAATAAATTCTAAAGTTGAAAGAAGAATAACTGATCACATGAATGACTACCTATTCGCGGCAAGAAATGCTGCGTTCTAGGTGTCGCTTGTTGATGTTGACGAGACGAATCTCCAACGTCAAACTCTTGCTGTGATGCTTCCGATTGGCGATTCTGCTCATCGTAGTTAAAAGTATGATCTGTTCCACGAAATCCTGTCTGAAATGTCCAACTGGGCGCAGTGTTACCGGCTGGTGGTTGCAGTTTGTCACTCATACTATTCAGAATAGCACTTGTTGCAGTGATGTCTGTAAAGAAAAGCTCCATAATACAGTAATGGTGTGCTTTGCATGCAACGTGACCTACAATAGTGACTACCAAAAGTCATTCCGTGTGGGTACAACAAACCATTCGTGAGATCTTTGACGGATAACAGCATAATGATTCGGAGTTCTCTGGAGTCATGATATTGGCCGCGAGTACAAAAATTATGTAAATTTCGAAATTTATTGAAAACAGTAACAGTTTCAAAAGATAAATCTTGATTATTACGGATTTTTTGTTTCCAAAAGCAGATCTCTCTTCATTGAATCTCCAAAAATAAAGGGTGCTTACTGCTGTCATAAAAAAGTTAAAGCGCACTAAAAGATCAAAGTTGCAGTTTCAGATTAAAATTGTATCAGTTTAATATTGTTCTACTGTAGAGACGGCAAAACACGAGATCATGCAAAATATTATTACCATGAAAAATTCTCGTGCCAAATAAGACGGATTTGAAATGTATTTCTAGAATACAATCCGACATAACTGCCATCCACTCATTTCTGTTTTTACACAATAAGAAGGTACATGAAACGCGAAATTTCCACGGGAATGGGAAATTTCAATAAGTTAGGGAAATGGTTTGAAACAATTGTTCTGAGTTGTTATAATTAAACAAGAGCTGAGCTAAATGTTTGTCTATTTGAAAAAAAATAATAATTGGAAATTTCAGTGCCTAGTTTCATTGGGAGTTTTTTTTCAAACTTTATAATCGCGTTTCTAACAAAAATAATTGAAAAAACTATTGTATTGTTAGAAGCGTTAAATAATAAAATGAAAATCTCCAAAATTCTGTCCGGTTCTGATAGATGCTCAAAACGTTTGTGAGCAGGCAGATTTGAAGCCCTCGGACGAGAAATGTGTGTGGATGTGGATGGATGCAGTACATTTTCTTGTACCCTCGACACAATTTAGGATTCCATTTTGCATTACGTTTATCTACTTCAATTGTTATAGTTACAAAATGAACAGAGGACGCGATCACAACAACACGATCAATCAAAAACTACACTTGTGCACATTCTGGATCGAACAAAAAAACTTACAATTTAGTTTGTATTAAAGAAGCTGGACAGGTGAGGAGGGGCGTGTAGACTATGGAAAGAACTGATAGATGGCTTCAAAATCTTTTAGTTAATAATGTATAAAGCCAAAGGCAGAAGAAGAAGAAGAAGAAGACGGAAGGTGTGCGTGTAGAGGCGGAGCAGTGTGCTACCGTAGTCAGAAGCATTGAGCTGCTGATGAAGGTGTGATAACAACCAATCACAGATGTTCTGTGCATTGCTTCATATGGACTTAGCTGTTAATCTAAACAAGAAATATATAAAGAAATTATTAAAATGAAATAATCCATATACATATATCTGATCAATTCAAAGCGACGTGTAGAACCTTTAAAGAAACATTTGTAAATAAAAAAGAAAACGATCTATTTGCAGAAATGTCAAAATTTGACGGGATTCGAATGCGGAGGCCATTATTTTCCCTTTTCACAAATATGAGACAGTATCTCGCCTGCCTATTGATTTATTCAATTTTTCCTAATTTTCAAGCTCAAGCTCCAAACTTAAATCCTCCAAGGTATTTGAAAAGAAAAAAACAAAATTACTGTAAAAACATTTAAAAGTTGAAGTTTTGTTTGTTGTTTTTTTTCAGGACAAATGAAGCATCCCGAGACAACTCGGACGTTTGGCTTGTCGTCATAATGTGTCTTTTATTCTGTTTTGCCTTACGTCATATGAACGACTTTTACGTTGGCGAATCGGTCGGTAGTCTGTCAACATTATTCACGTAATACTTTACCGTTCTAGGTTACTCTGGTCGCTGAGGGTGAGTTCACGCATCGGTTCAGTCGAAAACAAACAAACAAACATATGGAAAGAGTTGAAAAAGATTTCAATGACATGTTTCAAAAACTTTGCGAGAAATACGAACGGGATTTGGATGCAGATGGATGCTGTGGATATTATGAAGAAAAAAAAATTGTTGAAAAACTTTGAGTGTGAGATATTTATTATAATTAATAGTTTTATTTCTTTTAATATTTCAAAATGAAATGAACTTTAGTAGGAAGGCTTGCTCGTAGGTTGATTTTTGCCAACATTTATGACGTCATATTTATTTACACAAATTTTTATCGCTATCACTTTGATGGAACATCACATTTTCCACAATCGCTCCTATTAGCTCCAAATTCCTCAATTTGAATAGTAATTTCGTGTACGTTATAAGTCTGCTTCAACATTCTTCGAGTTTCCCGCAATATGCCTTGTGATTGACTATTTGCATCAATCTCCAGATGGACAGAGAGCGCGACCTAGAAGGCAATTATATGTAATCCGCTTTTCCGCTTGTTTCATTATATCACCTTGTCCATGGTAAGACTCCATATTCTCAAGTCGTGCACCTTTTTGACACCTTCAATATCCTCAAGAGAAGAAAATACGTTTGCAAAGTTAATATTACTCGGCCGTCCTGAAACGGGGATTAATTTATTGGTTAGCTTTTTCTCACAAACCCTCCAGAAGTACAATCATTGCATCGCGGAGAATGTAGATAGTGGTACAGAGAACGATAACCGAGAAGATCAGTGTGCAAATTGGATCGATTATCACCCATGACGGCTAAAAATTATATAAAGAAAATTATTACAATTGTATGTATAAAAATAATTCAAGCAGAGTGCTGACAGGAAAAAATGAGTGTTTCCTAAAGTGATAAAAAAAACTATTTGATCAATCGGTCAATGTTTGCCAACAAATTAATCTTACCTGGAAATAGATAAAAAGGGCGGCTACAAGAACACCCAAACTTTGCAGAAGATCGCCCAAAACATGAATGAACGCAGCGCGCACATTGATATTGTCGCCACCTCCATGAGAATGACCATGAGAGTGAGAATGAGAGCTTCCGCCACCATGTGAATGCGAGTGACCTCCGAAATAAAGAAGAGCTAGCATTCTGAAAAGTACATTGATGAAAAAACAACAACAACAACCACATAAATATTTTAGTTTCGAACTAACAATAAATTCACAATCACTCCCAGAGCAGCAGTTATTGCCATGATTCCTCCTTCCACTTCGTAGTCTCCGCTTATTATTCTCATAACAGCCAATACCACTAACACACCAGTGACAATCCAAATCAGAAATACGGAGAAAAACGCCCCAAGTACTTCTTAATCATTCATATTTTGATAATTTCTGCATTATTTTTCCCACTAACCAGCTCTATGAAACCCGAAGCTCATCGTTTGTGATGGTGGCCGTCTTGCAATGTATAAAGAAAACAGAGAAATGAGCACAGAAGCGAAATCAGTGAGCAAATGTGCGGCATCCGTGACAATTGCAAGTGAACCGGCAAGAACACCGCCGATAACTTCGCAAACCATAAAAAAGAGGCATAATATGACAGTGAGCCATAAAATTCGTGTTGCTAAAATGAAACTTGTTTTTAACATTCAAAAAACCTTCAAAAATGTATAACTACCTCTTTTGTTACTATCGCTTGAAGAATCTGTTGAGTCCACTTCATCGTGGCAGTGAAAGTTGTTATAGGTTACTGTAGTTTTTCTTCCATCATCAGTGTTATAAATTGAAGGTATTCTGAAAATTTCAAACGAACGACACACGTTTGCGTTTTGTACGTCACAGAAAAACATTAAAAACAAACATACGAACCCATTTTCAAGTAGTGGTGCTCGCTCATCACTCATTATTGAGTGGGAGAAAAGATGACTGAACTGTTCTTTATTCCAGGAAGAGAATTAAAAAAAAAATAAAGGTGCTGGGTAAAATGAAATTGAGCAACTTGTATAGGCACGATTGTTATCATTAGAAAGATAGCATATAGTAACCCAGAGTGTGCAGAGAGCACAAGACCATCTTATCAATCAGAAACTAGAAATATTCTACGCACGATGGTAATTGTAGTAAAATCGCCTGGACTTGAGAAAATGTTGATGGGTCGTATGAAGCGAATTATTTTCAGAATGTTTATGTTTTGTGTTTGTGTCTTTTCAATATCCAAGTACATGTATTTTAGCGTCACAAGCAATCAATTCGCCTTTATTAGTACGGGAGGTCTTTAGATCAATTTCTGAACTTTACACCCGAACACTTATGTGCAACGAAACGAATGTAAGTGCTTCTTCAATCAGTGGCCCCGATTCATGGTTTTTCTAGCTTCCCATCTCCTTTACCCTCTTCCGTCGGCAAAAAAAGTGAAGATAAAGATAACGTCTCAAGATAGGTTGGTAATCGCTAGAGTGGTTGTGTGGATAAGAGTAGCAAAATGGCAGGAAGGGCACTTTGCGCGCACACACTGTACTCATTGTTCTGGATGTGGTGGGAGGCTTTTCTTCTCCGATGTTTGCCGTCGGATGTGCGATTCTCTACACTTGGCGGGCTCTCTAGCCTCCTTTAGCCATTCCAAATTGCCGTTTTTACCTCTTGTATCCCCGCGAATCTCTTCGGGGGTGTCTAACTGTGGGGCTTTGGGAAAAGATTTTTGCTATTTGCACTTGAGAAAGAGACTTTTCCTGTGCCTCGTCGGCAAGAGAGCACTGTGCAGACACTTTCTATGCTACCTAGAATTACAATTGGATGTCTCCGCCTACCACCCCCGGGCTAGCAAAAAGAAGGAGCTCGTCGGAAATCAAACTTATCTCCAGGCTCGCGCATCCAACCGATCGGTTGACTTCTCTCCATCACTTTTTCATTTTTACTTCCGATCCCCACACACAGCAATGGATTACGAAAACGACCCAGGATGGCAGTACCTTCGCCGCTCTCGCGAGCAAATTCTTAAGGTATTTATCGCTCGCTTTTAGTTTCTTAGATTTTACTGTATCTTTTCTCTAGGACCAATCTCGTGCATACGATTCCAAGAAGAACGTTTGGATTCCGGATGCGGAGGAAGGATACCTTGAGGCCATTATCACCAAAACCGCTGGAGACAATGTGACCGTGTCCGTCGGACCGGGATCTGAGGTAAATCTAAAAATTCATATTTTGTGCATTTCTGTTATTTATTTGTAGAAGACAATCAAAAAGGATCTCATCCAAGAGATGAATCCACCAAAATTCGAGAAAACCGAAGATATGTCTAACTTGACTTTCCTTAACGATGCCTCCGTCTTGTACAATTTGAAAGCTCGTTATGCCGCTATGCTCATTTATGTAAGATTTTATGCACTCTCTATATCTTCTCATTTCTCATTTTCTAGACTTATTCGGGTCTTTTCTGCGTTGTGATCAATCCATACAAACGCCTTCCAATTTACACCGACTCTGTCGCTCGCATGTTCATGGGCAAGCGCCGTACCGAAATGCCTCCGCATTTGTTCGCCGTCTCTGACGAGGCCTACAGAAACATGCTTCAAAACCATGAAAATCAATCTATGCTCATTACCGGAGAATCTGGAGCCGGAAAAACCGAAAACACCAAGAAAGTAATCTCGTACTTTGCCGCCGTCGGAGCTGCCCAGCAAGAGACTTTCGGAAAGAAGACCGATGAGGTTTCTGACAAGAAGAAGGTCACTCTTGAGGACCAGATTGTCCAGACAAATCCAGTGCTTGAAGCTTTCGGTAACGCCAAGACTGTCCGTAACAACAACTCTTCCCGTTTCGGAAAGTTCATCCGTATCCACTTCTCCAAGCAAGGACGTGTCGCTTCCTGCGATATTGAACATTGTAAGTTATTTTTGAAATTTACAAAAATATATTTAAATTGTTTTGTTCTCAGATCTTCTCGAGAAATCTCGTGTCATCCGTCAAGCACCAGGAGAGCGTTGCTACCACATCTTCTATCAGGTGTTCTCCGACTTCCTGCCAAACCTCAAGAAGGATCTTTGCCTCGACAAACCAGTCAAGGACTATTGGTTCATTGCTCAAGCCGAGTTGACCATTGATGGAATCAACGACAAGGTTTGATATTTTTATTATCTTATTTTGGTTAATAATTTTTCTATGTCAGGAAGAGCATCAATTGACCGATGAAGCTTTCGATATCCTCAAGTTCTCCCCAACCGAAAAGATGGAATGCTACCGGTTGGTCGCCGCAATGATGCACATGGGTAACATGAAATTCAAGCAGCGCCCACGTGAAGAGCAGGCCGAGACTGATGGTACCGAAGGTAAGTCAAATTGATGATATAACCAAATTCTCAGAAATGTTTCTTTTATTTGCACAAGATCTCACGAGTGCGTGGGATGTGCGGGAAGAAGGCATATAGAGTGGATTTAGCGGCACAGTTTAAAGTTTACTCATTTTTCCGCCGACTCTCCACTTTTTTGTTTAAAGCCTTGATTTTTTGTTAGAAAAGACATAAAGTACAACGAGTCAAATTTTAGATGCTGAAAGAGCCGCTAAATGCTTCGGTATCGACTCTGAGGAATTCTTGAAAGCTTTGACTCGTCCACGTGTCAAGGTTGGAAACGAATGGGTCAACAAGGGACAGAACATGGAACAGGTCAACTGGGCCGTCGGAGCCATGGCGAAGGGTCTCTACTCCAGAATCTTCAACTGGCTCGTCAAGAAATGTAACCAGACCCTTGATCAAAAGGGAATTTCCCGCGACCACTTCATCGGAGTGCTCGATATTGCCGGATTCGAAATCTTCGACTTCAACTCCTTTGAACAGCTCTGGATCAACTTCGTCAATGAGAAGCTCCAGCAGTTCTTCAACCACCACATGTTTGTTCTTGAGCAAGAAGAGTACGCTCGTGAAGGAATCCAATGGACTTTCATCGATTTCGGTCTTGACTTGCAAGCTTGTATCGAACTCATTGAGAAGCCACTCGGTATCATTGCCATGCTTGATGAGGAATGCATTGTACCTAAGGCTACCGATTTGACTCTTTCACAAAAGCTTATTGACCAACATTTGGGCAAGCACCCGAACTTTGAGAAGCCAAAACCACCAAAGGGAAAGCAAGCCGAGGCTCACTTTGCCATGCGGCACTATGCCGGAACTGTCCGTTACAACGTTATGAACTGGCTCGAGAAGAACAAGGACCCTCTCAACGACACCGTTGTCACCGTCATGAAGGCGTCCAAGCAGAACGCTCTTCTTGTCGAGGTCTGGCAAGACTACACTACCCAGGAGGAGGCTGCTGTCGCGAGCAAAACCGCTGCCGGTGGAAAGAAGAAGGGAAAGTCTGGATCTTTCATGACCGTCTCTATGCTCTACAGAGAGTCGCTCAACAAACTGATGACTATGCTCCATTCCACTCACCCACACTTTATCCGTTGTATCATCCCCAACGAGAAGAAGGCTTCCGGAGTCATCGATGCCGGGTTGGTCCTCAACCAGCTTACCTGCAACGGAGTGTTGGAAGGAATCAGAATTTGCCGAAAGGGATTCCCGAACAGAACTCTTCACCCAGACTTTGTCCAGCGCTACGCTCTTCTCGCTGCCGATGAAGCTATCATTGGAAAAAGTGATGCCAAGAAGGGATCAGCTGCTATGCTTGCTCGCTTAGTTAAAGAGAAGAAACTTGAGGAAGATAACTTCAGAGTCGGTCTTACCAAAGTTTTCTTCAAGGCCGGAATTGTTGCCCATCTTGAAGACTTGCGTGACAGTCGACTTGCCCAACTCATTACTGGACTCCAAGCCCAGATCAGATGGTTCTATCAACTGGTTAGTTGTGTCATTAATCTGATTTTTTTTTAAATATTTGCATTTTTAGATCGACCGCAAACGCCGCGTTGAGAAGATCCAGGCTCTCAAAGTCATCCAGAGAAATGTCCGCAGCTGGGCGGAGCTCCGCACCTGGGTCTGGTTCAAGCTGTACGGAAAAGTCAAGCCGCTTGTTAATTCTGGAAAAATTGAGGCTCAATACGAGAAGCTTCAAGATACCGTCACGACCCTCAAAGACACGTTGGTGCAGGAAGAGGAAAAGAAACGCCAACTCCAAGAGGGTGCGGAGCGTCTCAACAAGGAGACGGCTGACCTCTTGGCGCAATTGGAGGCTAGCAAGGGAAGCACCCGTGAAGTTGAGGAGCGCATGACTGCTATGAATGAGCAAAAGATTGCTCTTGAGGGCAAGCTTTCTGACGCCAACAAGAAGCTGGAGACGGAAGAAGCTCGCGCTGTTGAGATTAACAAGCAGAAGAAGCTTGTCGAGGCCGAATGTGCTGAGCTCAAGAAGAACTGCCAGGATGTTGATCTTTCGTTGAGAAAGGTTGAAGCCGAAAAGAACGCCAAAGAACACCAGATCCGTGCTCTTCAAGACGAAATGAGACAGCAAGATGAGAACATCTCCAAGCTCAACAAAGAGAGAAAGAACCAAGACGAGCAAAACAAGAAACTCACCGAGGACCTTCAAGCTGCCGAAGAGCATAACTTGGCTTCCAACAAGCTCAAGGCTAAGCTCATGCAGTCTCTTGAAGATTCCGAGCAGACCATGGAGCGTGAGAAGAGAAACCGCGCTGACATGGACAAAAACAAGAGAAAGGCCGAAGGTGAACTCAAGATTGCTCAAGAGACCTTGGAAGAGCTCAACAAATCCAAGAGCGATGCCGAGAATGCATTGAGACGCAAGGAGACCGAGTTGCACAATTTGGGAATGAAACTTGAGGATGAACAAGCCGCCGTTGCCAAGCTTCAGAAGGGAATTCAGCAAGATGAGGCTAGAGTCAAAGACCTCCATGATCAACTCGCTGATGAGAAGGACGCCCGCCAGCGTGCTGACCGCTCCAGATCCGAGCAGCAAGCCGAATATGACGAGCTTACCGACCAACTCGAAGACCAGGCGCGCGCCACTGCTGCTCAAGTAGAGCTTGGAAAGAAGAAAGATGCTGAACTCACTAAGCTTCGTCGTGACATCGAGGAAGTTGGACTCAAGTTCGGAGAACAACTTACTGTTCTCAAAAAGAAGGGATCTGATGCCATTCAAGAACTTTCCGACCAAATTGAGCAAGTCCAGAAGCAAAAAGGAAGAATCGAGAAAGAAAAGGGACACATGCAGCGCGAGTTTGACGAATCTTCTGCTGCTCTTGACCAAGAGGCTAAACTCCGTGCCGATCAAGAGAGAGTTGCTAAGGGACACGAAGTGAGACTTCTCGAGCTCCGTCTCAAGGCTGACGAACAATCCCGCCAGCTCCAGGACTTTGTATCCTCCAAAGGTCGTCTCAACTCCGAAAATTCTGATTTGGCTCGTCAAGTTGAAGAGTTGGAAGCTAAGATCCAGGCTGCCAACCGCCTTAAGCTTCAGTTCTCTAATGAACTCGACCACGCCAAGAGACAAGCCGAAGAAGAGTCCCGCGAGCGTCAAAATCTTTCCAACCTCTCCAAGAATTTGTCTCGCGAGCTCGAGCAGCTTAAGGAGTCGATTGAAGACGAGGTTGCTGGAAAGAACGAAGCTGCTCGCCAACACGCTAAAGCTACCGTCGAGCTTGATGGATGGAGAACCAAGTTCGAGACCGAAGGACTTATTGGAGCAGATGAGTTCGATGAGGTTAAGAAGCGTCAAAACCAGAAAACTTCCGAGATCCAAGACTCTCTCGATGCCTGCAACGCTAAGATTGTCGCTCTTGAAAATGCCCGCAGCCGCTTGACCGCTGAGGCAGATGCTAACCGTCTTGAGGCTGAGCATCACGCTCAAGCTGTTTCGTCTTTGGAGAAGAAGCAGAAGGCATTCGACAAGGTCATCGATGAATGGAAGAAGAAGGTTGACGACCTCTACCTCGAATTGGACGGAGCTCAACGTGACGCCCGTCAGCTTTCGGGAGAGGCCCACAAACTTCGTGGACAACACGATACTCTTGCTGATCAAGTCGAGGGACTCCGTCGTGAAAACAAGGCTCTCAGTGATGAGGCCCGCGACCTCACCGAACAACTTTCCGAAGGAGGACGTGCTACCCATGCTCTTTCCAAGAACTTGCGCCGCCTTGAAATGGAAAAGGAGGAACTTCAACGTGGTTTAGACGAGGCTGAGGCTGCCCTCGAATCTGAGGAAAGCAAGGCTCTTCGTTGCCAGATTGAGGTGTCTCAGATCCGCGCCGAGATTGAGAAGAGAATCGCTGAGAAGGAAGAGGAGTTCGAAAACCACCGCAAGGTCCACCAACAAACTATCGACAGCATTCAAGCTACATTGGACTCTGAGACCAAAGCCAAGTCCGAGCTTTTCCGTGTCAAGAAGAAGTTGGAAGCCGATATCAACGAGCTGGAGATCGCTCTCGACCATGCGAACAAAGCGAACGAAGATGCGCAAAAAAATATTAGGTAAACCATATTTTTCGATTATTTCAAATAATGATTCATTCAGACGTTACTTGGACCAGATCCGTGAGCTTCAACAAACTGTAGATGAGGAGCAGAAACGCCGTGAGGAATTCCGTGAGCACTTGTTGGCTGCCGAGAGAAAACTCGCTGTTGCTAAACAAGAACAAGAAGAGCTTATCGTAAAGCTGGAGGCTGTAAGTATTAACAGTGTATTTTCAATCTTCAATGTATTCAATTTCAGATCGAACGCGCTCGCCGCGTTGTCGAGAGCTCGGTGAAAGAACACCAAGAACACAACAATGAGCTCAACTCTCAAAACGTCGCCCTTGCCGCTGCCAAGAGCCAGCTCGACAACGAGATCGCTCTTCTCAAAAGCGACATCGCTGAGGCCCATGCTGAGCTCTCCGCCTCGGAAGACCGTGGACGTCGTGCCGCCAGTGATGCTGCCAAGTAAAAAATTGTGTTATTGTATTGTCCTAATCAACATATTCCAGGCTCGCTGAGGATCTCCGCCACGAGCAAGAACAATCGCAACAGCTCGAGAGATTCAAAAAGCAACTTGAGAGCGGTGTCAAGGTTAGTTTTATCCGTCATTTTTTTGTTGGTTCACTCGGCGGGATAAAGATTAACAGCGTTGATTGTTTTAGTGAGCGGAGTATACGTATACGTTTGCCTCTTATCTTTTTGCGGAGTGGGACGCCATAGACTGTAGAGGCAGAGCAAACATGAACAAAAATCATATAATCTCTGATTGTTGCAGGATCTTCAAGAGCGCGCTGATGCTGCCGAGGCTGCCGTCATGAAGGGAGGAGCCAAGGCTATCCAAAAGGCTGAGCAGCGTCTGAAGGCTCTTCAGTCCGACTTGGAGACTGAAACCCGACGTGCTGGAGAGGCCACCAAGACTTTCGCTCGTGCTGACCGCAAGGTCCGCGAGTTTGAATTCCAAGTTTCTGAGGACAAGAAGAACTATGACAAACTCCAGGAACTCGTTGAGAAACTCACCGCCAAACTTAAGCTTCAGAAGAAACAACTTGATGAGGCTGTAAGCACATTTACCGCAAAAACAGATAACTGTAATTTTATTTTATTTTTCAGGAGGAACAAGCCAATAACCACCTGAGCAAGTACAGAACCGTTCAACTTTCCCTGGAGACCGCAGAAGAAAGAGCCGATTCAGCCGAGCAGTGCCTTGTCAGAATCCGATCCCGAACACGCGCCAACGCCGAGCAGAAGTAGATGAATAAAATTGTCGATTTCTGTTCATCTATTTTTTTTATTTCAATCTCTCCTCCACGTCCCCATTCAACACTCAATTCTGCACAGTAATTCAACGTGTCGATCGCCGTAAAATCCCATCTACATTATTCACACCAACATCTTCACTTTTTGTTGTATTAATTTCGTATACATTTTTGTCACCTTTATTAATTTTCACATTTTGAATTGTAGGATAGTGGACATTCGTCGAAATCAATTTCACAATTGATTCTGACCCTTCTCAATTGTATGGAAACAAATAAAATTTCGTTTTCTTGAACTTTCGTAATTTTACATTTATATGCACGTATATATGTGGTGGACGCTTGTTTTTCTTGCTTTACACACTTTTTTTGAACACATATGAGTACTTTCCACGTTTTTCTTCTTTTCCTTTTTATCCTTTTGGGAATTTAGAGAGTGGTACTTTTGACCAAGGGTCGAAAGTAGTTCATCTTGTGTTCCCAGCCTGCACTTTTTGGTATTGCTGAAAACGTAAATCTGAAATTCTGGACGTTGAAACCCCAACAACATACTTTCATCAACATAACGCGGCAAAAATATATTGTTATGAATTGAAAAATACGTTACTGATACAGTACTTTTATCCTTTGTTATTAAAAGTATGTGCGTATCTTTAAATAATTAACCAAAATAAAAACGACGTATGAAAAAAATATATTTGTTTAATCTTAAATATGTAGAATAAGTGGAACAAACCAAGAAGAAACTATTGGATTTTTAAAAGGTATATACAGTGCCTATACAGTGCGCGTCATAAAAAAAAAAAACTTCCGGTTTCAGTCAGAACCGGAAATTTTTGAGAAAAACTGTTAATGCTAATGCCATTGAATTCAGCGTGCAAAAAAACTTACGTGCACAACTTCTCAGAGTATTACCTCAGAAAATACGGCCCCACCACCAAAAAGTCTCTTTTTTGACCGCGTCATAAATATACGTCACCCCTCAAAAAAAGGGGGAAATTATTAATTTTTTTCAATTGATCGTTTATTTTATCCACCAATTTTGTTATTTTTATCATTCTAATTTATTTTTTCCGTCGCGTTTGCCTCACCGTGACAGTGTGTCGATTGTACGCTCTGAATTTAACATTTTCAGCAAGCTTGAAAAAAAAAATTGTAAATTGACAAGCCGTCTCGGCAAGACCCACGCGACGCTGCCACGTTTTGCCTGCTCCTCGCGATGCAGTAATATCGATTAATTCATTATGAACGCTTTTATTGCTATGGGACGGTTTCCAATAAAAAAAGGTCAAACTTTTGGACTGACCAGCAAATTCTCCAGCCTCATCGAGAATGTCTGGGGTCTTATTGCTAATGCTGTTGGTCACAATGGTAAGTGGTTTCAAACAGTTGCAGAGTTGACGAATGCCATTAAGGAAGAATGGGACAAGATCATGTCATCCTTCAGCTGTGCAACTGTTTCGAACTATTCACCATTGTGATCAACAGCTCTAGCAAAAAAACCCAGACATTCTGGATGGGGTCGATATCTTGAGAATTCGCTGGCCACTCCAAAACTTTGACTTTTTTGGTTGCGAACCGTCCCATGGCGATAATTAATGAATTGATATGAATTAGAGTTTCTAATTTTAATTTATGTTAGTCTAAATTTCAGAATACTGTACTTGAACATCATACTGTCACTTACAATTAGTCATTAACATCTAACTATTAGGTTGGCAAGAAAGTTTTTGTTATGTTTTTCTTTTGTCCATAGCTCGTGACAGAGCCCGACAAAAACCAAAAGATTATTTTACTGGGTATATAAGAGACTTACCTTGTTGGCAATAACATCCACTTTCCCCTACTGCTTCTCTCTCTCACACCCCATGGACCGTTTCCGTCCTGAACAAAAATCACCCTACGACATGTCATTCTCTTTTTGTTTCTATCCAACTTGAAAGTGCCGGAGGTTCATCGCCGTCTGATGTTAGTTTATAAGGCCAAGGCCCCTCATGAAAATACAATTCGTATTTGGTTTGGAAAATTCGAGAACAAGGACTCTCCCCTTTACCTCCACGAAAACGCCAAGACCACATGTGGCGAAAACAACAAAGTCACTGCTGGAAACGTTAAGCTGGACAGTTCTCGCTCACCCACCGTACAGCCCAGACCTTGCCCCTACTGATTATCACTTGGTCCCGGACATGCAACGATTCCTTGAGGGAACTGATTTCAGAACAATAAGTGATGTCGAAAATTGGCTTGTGTCATATTTTGCATTAAAAAAGCCAGAGTTTTGAAGGAGAGGTACTATGAGTTTGCAGAACAGATGGCAGACTTTTGTCGATAAGGAAGTCAAATACTATTAATCATTTGATTTCTCCTTCTTTGAATAAAAACTTTTTCAAAACATAACAAAAACTTTCTTGCCAACCTAATATTAATAGCTTCCCCCCTTTTTTGAGGGGTGACGTATCTTTATGACGGTGGTGGGGCCGTACTTTCTGAGGTAATAATAAATTTGTGAATCTAGGTTTTTTTGCACGCTGAATTCAATGGCATTGACAGTTTTTCTCAAAAACTTTCGGTTCTGGTGGAAACCCGAAATTTTGGGGGTGGTGTATCTTTATGACAAAAACTATTTACTTTTTCTTTCTGAGTTTGGCCGTTTAAGCTAACATGTTTCATAACAAGACAGATAAACGTTTTATAAGAAAAATACGTAGACAAGATCTTAAAACTGAGAGGTAGGGCATCTATCAAGGGGACTCGATGCAATAACCGTAGTCCGGTCAGCAATATATAACTCGCCGCGACCATTTTGTTCTTCTCGCTGACAAATGAAAATAGAAACTACTATTTTTCTTTTGGCCGAGCTCCCAATGATAAGAAAAAACGGGGTGAAGAAAGACATAGTGTATGATGTAAGTATTCGGATAGTTTCGACTGTTATGATCTTTTTGCCACTGTTCATGATGTAGTAGTCTCCAATGGTGAGCAGCTGAAAAGAATATTGAAAATATTCATATTTGTATGTTCATAAAAACAGTTCCATAACAAATGTAGTCTTACCGACATTAAAATTGCCAATGGTACAGTTTGTGCCAGAACCGTTAGATGAGTGGTAGCTATCAATTCACGTTCAATGTGTTGAACCATAAAAGAACATAACAAAAAAATGATCATTGTTGTCATCAATATAGCGATTTCCAGCTGCAATGCTGAAAGTTGACAAGCTTTTTTCCTAGAAACATACCCAAGGTGTTCGGGGTACAATCATTATTCTGTTGAGAGATGAGATAATAGCAAAAATGTAAAAAATAAAAATATTGAATCTTAGGAACCGTCTGAAGCACAAAAATTCAAGTTGTTCAAAAAAAAATTGTGAAATTCACCCAGTAAACAGTCGCAATCCCAATTTAATTTTTCCAATGAGCAAGAGACATTGCAATGCACAGAGAAAGACAAGATAGTAGAAAATGGTTAAAACTATCAATGGACCATTTCTCAGAAGGGATTTGCAACCTGTGAAGGAATTTCTAAAAATTGTTTTATTTTTCAAAATAAAGTGGCTAACTTTTGAAGATGGACAGTTTTATATCGGGATTTATTTCATCCTCAAAGGTTTCCTGAATAGACTGAAACAATATTGTTTCAATAGCTAAAAATAGTAACCCAAAAATGCAAATTGAGCTGAGCCATATCAAATTGTGCTGAATTGCACTTTGAGGCAGCTGTAATTATGCAATCTTTGCTAATATTAAGCGTTAAAGTATAAATGTTCAAATCCGTGTGTTATTTCATGTTTGCATCGTTTTATCATCTCATACTGATCCCGCCGAGAATCTTCTGACTTCAATCCCTAATACAAAAAAAGATTAAACTCACTTTGTTATCAGTTTTTATTGTTTTTACATATAGAAAAATGAGAAAAGTGAATGGCATAATGCTCAAAAAAGATATGGGAAGAATCGACGTTATTGAAGTGATTTCTGGAGGCTTAAGATCAGAAAATATCGACATGGTTAAATTATTGTACACCATATTGCGGTAAAAAATAGGAAAATAGTCAGAAATTGTGACGTCTTCCGCTTCTCAACTTCTGAATGAAAATGTTAATAAAAATTCGATCATTATATTTCCACCTGTTCTCCAAGGAGCTTGACTAAGACGCGTTAAAGCCCACAAGGGTGTGAAGTGTGAAAAAAACAGATAAAAATTAATGTGTTTCACTTTACCAACACAAGTTTATTATACACGCATAGTTTTAGATTATACTTACATAGATTGTGTTTTCAATCGAGTTGCGACATCAAAACGTGAAAGTCCACATTTTTTCACGCAAAGATTCGAAATGCACTAAAATTCAATGTTCGCGTGAAAAAAGTGAGCGGATTTTCACGTTTTGATGACGCAACTCGATTGAAAAAATAGTGGAAATAATTTTAATTTAAAATAACTTGAAGCCGGAAAAATTTGCATCTTTTGTGAATCTTGTAGAACTTTTTTTTCCATAAAAACCTTAAAAATGGTCCATATTTTTTTAAAGTGAAAAATTCGCGGAAAATATAATTTTGCGTTTTTTAGAAATTATTCCGCGAAGTCAGTCCTTGCTATATTTTTCCTCTACAACCATAATTTTTAAATGGTTTTTTTCCAAATGGTCAGCATTTTTCTTATTTTGCCAAAAAATCAAGAAATTTGACTTTAAAAATAAATTTAGAATTTATAGCCGTGGTATGCATAATGGGATTTTTCACGGAAAAATTCAGGTAATCTAATTTATAATAAAAAAAAGAAATACAAAAGATACTGTAGAAAATTTTTTTATTTTGTCATTTTGGAAACTGAATATTTTAATCTTCAAAATTTGAATATTGTAGGCTTAACTGTTCTTCTCTCAATTTTCAAACTTTTCCCATTATCTGTTCATATAGTGTTTCAAGAAAGCATTCAAATGCCTTATCAGTTTCTTCACATGGCTTCCTAAAGGACAGAAACGTTTGACAAGGTTCAATACATTTTGTTTTAATTTTTGAATGGCTTTATGCAAAATATGCATAGTTTCGTAGATAGTAAAGACGTATATTTTTTGCGGAAAGTTTTGATTTGATTTTTTCCCACACGTTCTCTTTCAAATTCCCTGTTCCTTTTTGCTACAGAACGATATTCCAATAAAATTCGTTATGCGTTTAAATACAATAAACCAGCTATACAAAACGATTTTTTTCACTTTCTATTCAACAATGTTTCGTTTTTGCACTAATAATAATAGTAGAGAGATGCATACATATGTACATAGATGTTATGTGCCCCCTATTACCGTCCTGATAATACAATTGTTACTCTTTTCTCCAGAGATAACAAGTGCTTATAGCTGTTGCCCTAATTGTGTGCAAACGGAGGTCACTTTTATAAGAACCACTGGCCATTCAAGTCTCACTATTTTGGTAATGAGCAAGTTTCGATTGAAATTTTGATTTAAACACGTTTTAGTGAACGTTTTTGTGTAGTTTTTAGTCATAGTGCATGCTCCTCTGAATATATAATTGAACGTCTTGGTAACACACTTAGCAAATGTTCCCTCTTTTACATCCCGGCCCACTTTCCGCTTCTGCTGTCTGTCTTTCTTCCATAGTGCACAGAATATTCATCCATGTATTCAAAATGGGTGGAACGAAAGCTAAATTGGTTGGTCAACCAGCCAGCCACTAGAAACGGAAGAAAACCGAGTGGTCAACGTATTCTCCCTTTTCTCTTTTTTTTACCTGTTGGTATAGGTTAGGGGTGCACACCGCAAATTGTTTGTCTTCAGTTAATATATATAATACCAGGTTTCCTTTTTTTGTTTATTAAATATGTTTACCTCTGCTCTGTATTTGTTTTTTTCTCTCGCAATGCGTTTCCACATTTTGAGGCGCGTTTGAAAAAGCAAACTTTTGGTTTTTTGAGAAGTTAGAAATACACAAACAAAACATATTCATTTGCTGCGAATAAAACATTCTACACAGCTATTATTCAGCTGCCAACATCTGGCAGAGAAATCTGTCAACATATACTTTTGTCAATCCAAAAAGTGATAACGCAGCTAAATTCATATAATTTAAATTTCTATATAGAGTGGTCCCCAAATATGGCCACTTAAAAGCAAACACGCTCTGTACCATTTCTCTGCGTGTCTATAGTTTTTTAAAGTTTAAATAGCCGCGAAAATTCACTTTGAAATTTAAAGTGTTCATTTCATTTTGCACGTTTTATTTCAAAATAAAATGTTCGATTTAGAATTTTATTTCATTCTTCCCACTGAACACTTCACTGATCCTATGCACTCCATTCCATTCACTTCAGACCATTTTTTTCCACGTTGCAAAGGTCTTTTGATAAATTGTTTCCTCCTGTTGGTACTTATTCCTTCAAACGTCCTACTTTCCATACTCGACACTCCATCCATTCCTATTTTCTTTTCACTCGCGCGGATATCGCAAAAAAAGAAGCGACGACGCGACGAAAGCGAACAAACAGAGCGACGGGCTGGCCAAGTGTCATTCTTTTCTCTCTCGAGACACTGTGCCTCTCCCTCCGGTGCTGGCAATGTGCCAGACGGAGAGAGCGAGCAATCGCGCTCCACTGAGACCTCCACAAGAAATGACCCTAAATCGCCTTGTCCTCGTTTTTTCATGGTCACTCTTCCACTCACTGGTTTTTCTTTTTATCTCATGAAAATTTACTTACTTTTTATTAACCGTATCATCAAAAATCTTTAGATTTTGAAGAATTGCTGCCTATGTCCTACTTTTACCTAGTTTTTGAAACATTAACCTTATTTTTTTCTTTTTCAGATGGATTTTAATGAATCTGCGTACAATTTTGACGACATGCTCCGCAACACTGATTTTCCACCCCATTTCGACCAATTGGAGCTAGATGTTGGTTTTGTAATGAACTTATTCAGCACAGGAAAACAAAAATCAATTTTTGTTTCGTTTTTTTTACCCTACGCAGAATTGCGGAAAAACGTCGAAAAACTACAGTAGTCGGAGGTTTCAGCCGAAAACCTCATTGAAAATTAAAGGCGCATTACATTTTTAACGCCAGGTGTCGATGCGATGGGTTTTTTTTTCCTGGAAAGCAACCTGCGTAGGGAAAAACTACGAAAAACGGTTTTTTCCTGTGTGAATAGGTCCATAAATAATTGTTCTTGTAAAATCGATAATAATTTAAAGAGTCTTCTGTATGGAAACGACGATTCCCAAGAGTCAAGTTTCTCTTCATCCTTCGCGTTTGATGATAAAAACAACGGATTTCGGTCAAGAGATGGGGGAAGTTTGGGAGATTCGTCGTCTGATAGTTCACCACCGCTCAGCTGCGCAAATTTTCCTGAGCATGATCAAGAAATGTGGGATTTCGGATTTCAGGTATTTTGCATAGTTTTCTGAAAAATAAACATTTTATTATATTTTGTTCAGAATCAAAGTCCGTTTGATGCAAACTTTGAGCAACATCAATACGGTGCCTCATTCCAAGAAGAAAATGTGCAAGTCGAGAAAAATAACGGATATATGGAAAACCAATACATTGAAGATGAGGAAATATTAAAAGAACCACATCAAGTTCAGCAAAAAAGAATTATCACAATATTGCCGAAACCCCAGATACCTGTGAAGAGAGTTACAACTCGAGCGATACAAAAAGTCTATCGTGTCAAAGAAGCTCCAGGCACTCAGTCACAGACGTACAGAGTTGTTCAGCAAATGGTAATGGATTTAAAATAGTTTGTTTTTAAGGGAATAGAAAAATATTCAAATAATTTCAGAACCCCGATCAACGAATGACCGTAAGACATGCCGAACAGAAGCCGATGTACTACACACAACATTCGGAGGAGATCCCAGAGCAGCCAAAAAGTGGACCTCTCGTGAGACAAGTCTCCAACCATTCAGAGGAGCGTCGGTACGTACCGATAGCTCCGACTGTAGATATAAAGCAGGAACCACAGGTAGGTAGGCTCTGAAAAGTTTTGTGAAGTTTTTAAAATGGTTTAATAATTTTTTAAAAACCTTTTAGACTTTCACTCCGGAGCAAAATAGAAAAATCCGCAACCGAATGTACGCCCAAGCATCCCGAATCCGCAAGAAGGAAGCCGAGGAGACACTCAAGCACAGTATTCAGGAACTCATGCAAGAAAATGAGCTGCTGAAAAATGAAAATATAGAGTTGAGACAACGCCTTGCTTATTATGAGGGACCACAGGAGGAGCCAGAAATCCGTCATATAGTTCACAGTGGAAATGGACGATCGCAAAAACACAAAAAGTTAATTGCCGCTGGATCGGTACTTATGATGTTTGGTCTTTTTGCGGTTATCTCACCGTTTAGTGTTATGTAAGTGTTGAGGTTTCCCGATGATAAAACAAGGTTGCTTTCAGGAATCTTGAAAATAGAGTTCCACCGGACACTGGGATAATGGCTATTTCTAACGAAACTTCTGTAATTTCGCATCGCGGTCGTGTTTTAGAAAATGGAGAGTCCACTGCTATAATTAGAAAGGTAAATTTTACTTTTTGGCTTTTCATGCACCAATAAGTAGTTTTCAGCCAAAGGAGAATATTCACAGTTTTTCCCAAAACACAAGCCACCACGATTGTGAAATGTATAAGCTGAACGCCACAGAAACTAGACGGTGAGCAACTTATCCATCATTTTATTTCTTTCACTTTATTGATTTATGTATTTCCTTATTTCCGCTTTTTAGAGTCAACAATGACATTGAACGCTGGGTCCAGGTTCACTCATTCGACAGTGTTCCCCAAAAGTTTTCCGGTGGATTGATGAATAAAGAAGCGATGCGAAAATTCAATGAAGCACGGAAAATGCTGAATGAACAAGAACCACAGATAGCCAAGGAACAGATGAAGTTACAGAAAGCTGCACTCCGTTCTAGAGAGAGAACCTGGCGTCAATTGGATCTTTTAAAATCGTAGGTTCTAAATGTTTTGGGGTCATCTACATATGTATGTAATTTAACATTTTTCAGTGGAAATAACATTGTCGATAGTGAGAAGATCCAGAAAAAACGTCAGAATATTGATAAAATCGCTTCTATTGTTCGTCAAAAGGGAGATACACTTTATATAATGACCCTGCAGGTGAGAATCACTGACGTTTTTTTAAAATTAAATTTAAATAAATTATTTTAGGACTATGTTTTACTTCCGTCACTAAAAAAAGGATCCAACTCAATTCCAAAGCTCTCGTTGCTTTTGCCTAGTGTCCCCATGAACGGAACCATGCTTGATCAGGTACGCATTTTTAATTAGAGACAAAGCGGGGGGTAACACTATAGAAAAGGAGTTCTTGTTAAACCAGGAGTCAAAGACACCAATAAAAGTAAAATAACAGGCAGAACTGCAGTTTGGTGTCTTTTTAAGGTAGTGAGTTTCTATGACAACCGTTGTCTATTTGTTTTGCAAAAAACCTAGAATTGTTGTGAAAAAATGGTGGTGCAAAACAAGGAATAATTAATTTTGTGAATTTGAAATGCAATAGTTCAGAGACAAAAAAAATCTGTTTTTTAGCATAAAAACTGTAGATAGTATGGAATTATTCATCAAAATTTAAATTTATTTTTCGGCATCTCATTTTAATGCGAAATTAGATTTACATGGAATCAATGACAGAAAATAAATAATTTTTTCCCATGAAATTCGTATTACAATTTGCTGCTCAAATTATGCATATGGGCCAGAAAGTGAACGGGTTTCGTCACGATTTTTACGGGTTACGGTTGGCGCGAAAAATCCTTTTTTTTAAGTTTTGAGAAATATCAATTTTTCTGAAAATTTTCAAAATTGGTATTTTGGTTCGATATTTTGGGGGGGGGGGGGCATGAGACGGCCGACGTTTGGTGTGCAAAACTCTAAATACCCGGCAATTGTGATGAAATGAGGCAATATTGTGAAAACAAAAAAATTGCAACGCGGTGTTTGCGTACTTTTGAAATTCAAAAGGCAATAAATGAAATAGCATGGGAAATGAAGAGATTTGTTCCCATTTTCATTTGAATTTCAAAATTACGCAAACGCCGCGTTGCAATTTTTTGTTTTCACAATAGCAGGGCATGTCGTATCTTTACGGTATCTTATCGAAATCATTTTTCTGATTTTTAAAAAATGATTTTTACAAAAAAAATAGAAGACCACGGGGAGTACACGAAATTGCGGCCTAGGAAACCGGCGGCCAGCGTTTTTTTTTCCCGAAAATTTACTGGTTTGAAATGGACAAAACCTATATTTTCGCTTACCTGGCGCATTTTTTGCCGATTTGTAAATAATTTATCAAGAAAATAGTGAAAAAAATGAAGGAATTAGAGGAAAAAAACCGATAATTTCTAAAGACAACACAATTTTTAAAAAACGCGGTCGGCCACCGGCCTAGAAAACCGAGCGCGCTGGCCTAGGAAACCTCGACTTCGTGTACTCCCCGTGGTCTTCTATTTTTTTGTTGTTGTAACATTTGGCAAAAATCAGAGAAATTTTTTGCGATTTCGACACGGCGATACTTTTATGGACCTATTCACAAAAACGGAAAAAAAGTAAAAAACTGAAAAAATTACCGGAGAAATCGGAGACTGCTCCGATTGACCTGAAATTTTTGGGAAATATTGGAAAAAATTTTCCTGCACACGCTCAAAAAATTTTGGACCAAAATATCGATTTTTAAAATTTTCAGAAAAAAATTGATAATTTTTAAAATTGGTCCAAAATTTTTTGAGCGTGTACAGGAGAATTTTTTCCAATATTTCCCAAAATTTCAGGTTAATCGGAGCATTCTCCGATTTTTCCCGCAATTTTTTTTCAGTTTTTTTTCTTTTTTTTTCCGGTTTTGTGAATAGGTCCATTCCTCTCACCCTCTCGCAAACCTCGCAAACACGTAACTTAGCATTTTAAGTATAGAAAAAACACTTTTGAAAATGTGAACAAAAAACATGAAACTGTTGTAAAACTGTCATTATACGGGTGATATCACTATCTTTATGATCCTTGCGTCTCATAACTGTCAATTTTCAGTACTCGCTTCTTCGTGTGGACTGTGAAGTCACTGGAACAGGACAGATCACTCTTTCCAACAAACAGCTATCATATTTTATGCCCTGAATCTCTCCAGAAACATTTTCTTGTATCCACCTTATTTCCATTTTCTTACCTCAATTACAGTCACATACATCTCGTCACTTTGCCCACTAACTCAAAATGTTGTATTGGCCAGTGGCTATAACATATTTATCGATTGTTATGTTTATTTATGCATTTTTGAAACCGCAGGTCGTGCCTCCGAACAAACGCTGATTGTTTCTGCGTCTTTCACTTTATTCTATCCTCTTGTTCGCTCGTCTATCTCTGCGTCATCGGCCTTTTCCTTGTATCTTTGAACAGTTTTTCCTAACATCCCCCCTTTCTGTATTCCAACACAGATTTATTTAATTGCATGAGTATTATCATTATTATTATTATTATTATTATCACGATCGCCAGTACCTGCACCGCCAAATTCTAGTTTGTTATTTAAACTTGAACTACGTCTACAATTATATAGTCATTTTACTATCCAAAATGTGATCAAAAGATACCCAATTTCTTGTCATTAATCAATGATACCTTTTTTTGTTGTTTCACAAACTTTGTACTCCCGGGCTCCTTTTTCAACGGTAGCATTTATTATTTAAGAGTTTTAATTTAATATGTATGGTTACAAGTATTTATTTTGTTTTGATAATCATCTTCTGGATTGCAAATTTTTCTCTGTCATAAGCTTAAAAATAAAGGTTTATTTTTTAATATGGAAACTATTTTTTTTCTCTAGTTTTTTAACTAGCTTTCATATTTTTTACAAGAGATTTCAATAGCTTTATTTTATACTCTATCATTCTCAGATGACTACCAGGTACATGGAAAGACTGGCAAAAATAGAAGAGGTTCTTTTAATTGCCAACAAAAAGATTGATGTGAACGAGCTGAGAGCTGGGTGCAGTTACGGTGTTCCAGAATCTTTACGCCCTCTCGCCTGGCGCCTTCTTTTAAATTATCTTCCATTGGAGCGGCAACTGTGGCAAACATTCTTGGCGGTATTAAATTAATTTAACTGATTATCCAAGTTTATTATACATTTTCTCAGGAACAACGCCACAATTACGATCAGTTAATTGAACAGATCATTGTTGAACCTGGCACTGCTTCTTTGGAACAATCACAGGCTCACTCTTCGGACAATGATCACGTAGGTGTTAGTGGCGATGAGATTATAAGACGGAAACTTTTAAACGTGCGAAAGGACTCGCTATAATCTGGGAATACTTGCTTTTCCCAGCATAAAAAGAGCACACGCCGCGTGGGTGTTGGCTGGCGTTCTTTCGATCTGATTTCAAGGCAGAAAATATAGAAAAAATGGAATTGCCGATCGTCGAATTTTTCTGCTAAAGGAGGTGCCAACTTTTTGGGGAAATTGGCTTGAAATGTAGTATTTTTTGGGGGATTTTCGAATATCACATCGATATCGCACGGTGTCCAGGATTTGAAATGTGGGCGGAGCCGAGCAAACGCGCCCCACTGGATTTTTTCGCGCGAAATTCAAATTTTGACGCATTTTTTGTGTTTTTCGGGAAAAAAGCATAAATTCTTAATTTTTTTCCCACATGTGCTCCAACGGAATTATAGCAGAGGTTTTTAGAAATTTTTTAAGCCTAAGAACGTCGAATTTGGTTCAGCCACCATTTCGAAATATTCGTTTTGAGTTTTTTGGTGTTTTTGCAGGATAAATCTTTACGAAAAGCGAAGTTTGGGCAATTATATGGTATTAAAAGATAAAATACATACATTTTAGAAAGAAAAACAGGTCTTACTGAAAGAAAAACAATAAAATCAATAACATAAAATGCGAGAGTCGAAAAATGCGCAAGCACCGAAAGTGCGCCATGGGAGTTTGCTGACGCGCCAGCAAATTAGGCTCCGCCCACATTTCAAATCCTGGACACCGTGTATCGCACAAAAGAATTTCTCTAATTTTTTATGATTTTTGGGGAAAAAATAGAAGACCACGGGAAGTACACGAAGTTGCGGCCTAGTAAACCTGCGACCAGCATTTTTTCCCCCGAAATTTTACTAGTTTGAAATTGGCAAAACCTTTATTCTCAGTACGGAACGCTGCAAACGCGCTCCCTTCGTACAGTGGTGGACGCGGCCACGTTGGCGACGAGAGAGTGCAGAAAATTGAGAGAGCGTGGCCGATGTTTCGTTCTGATTTCTCTGAGTCTCACTCCAAATCCATGCGAAATTCACTGTTCGATTGGAGCGAGTTCGGAGCGTTTTATACCGAGTATATTTTCGCTTACCTGCACGGAATGTTGAAGAGTACATAGTGAAAATGCGCTCCACTGCTCACACAGATTTGAGGAAACGAGGTTGTTACAGATTTGAAACAGATTATATTTTCAAAACAAGGCTTTGGAGGAATACGTTTTCTGCATAAAATATTATCAATTCAATATTTTTGCCGGCTACAGTAAGCAGTGGCGCGAAAAATCGAGGCTCCGCCCCATCAGGTCTTTTCAACTGAATTCAACTGAATTCAACTGAACGTAGATCAAAAAATGTGAGCGGGTGTGTCGCCGCAGACATGTGTCGTTATGTCTGCGTCTATTATAAAACTTTCGCGGGCGCCTATGGTAGCCGGCAAGAATATTGAATTGATAATAAATAGGGAAATATTGCTTAAATATTAAGAATCATGCAAAATATATGAAACCACAAAAAACAAGTAAAAAAAAAATTGCTGTGGCGCCGCAGTAACAACGTTTTGAACACGCCATTTCGCGCGCTTTTTTCTCGAGTGACATGGCAACTTTCCCGCGAAATTTAAATTTAAATTTCCATGTCCCTCTCAACACCCCGTGTACCTGTCGCAATTTTTGCCGATTTGTAAATAATTTATCAAGAAAATAGTGAAAAAATGAAAGGAATAGAAAAAAAAACCAATTATTGCTGAAGACAATACAATTTTCTAGAAGGCACGGTTAGCCGTCGGCCTAGAAAACCGGGCGCGCTGGCCTAGGAAACCTCGTCTCGTGTACTCCCCGTGGTCTACTATTTTTCGTAAAATTTGGCAAAAAATCAAGTAATTTTTTTTTCAATGTCATATTCGTAAATCCCACTCAATAGTATAGTTTAAAACAGTTTCCCCGCAAAGTTGGCATCTCCTTTAAATACTTCGATAAATTGATTTTTTTAATAGAAAAAAAATGAATTGATTGTTTGGTTTTTTTTCCGTAAATTCTTTTGAATAAGACGTTTTTAGACTAAAACTGCTTTAAAAAAAAAGCACAATAAATACAGTTTTTTATGAATCAAATTTCTTGAATTTTCTATATCAAACGTCCCTCGCATATTAAATTTTTGATCAAGCATCGTTCAAAACACTACTTCAGTTGTTTTCATTCTTGAATGGGCCTAATGACGGATTCTAGTCAAGTGAAAACAGATATACGTAATCTTGTGGCACTTCTTCCCCCGTTCGATCACATCATCGTACAAAAATTGTAGATTAAAAATTTGTATCTGTTTCCAGCCACTCTCGGATCATCCAACCAGCGATTGGCAAGCGTTCTTTCAAGACAACAAGGTTCTCTCGCAAATTGACAAGGATGTGCGCAGATTGTATCCCGAAATACAGTTTTTCCAGCTTTTATCCAAATTTCCACATCCGTACGTATGGCTCGGTTACAGAAACAACAGAACGGGTTTACAGTTTTTTTTCATTTAAGGCATGGCAGGAAATACCCACTGTCCCGCAGAGTCATCAATCATCAGGAGTTGCAGTCGCAAGAGTTTGGAGCCAACCGGGACGGTATCGTCGGAGTGAGTTTCCCTCCGTTTACTTGATCTACATTTTTGCTTACGTGTGTTTGTAGTCAACTGTTGAATGAAAAAAACGACTACGAACTTTATGACATCCGAATTGGATTAGTGACTAGTACTTTTACTTGTGTCAATCCTGTTATATCAAATTCTAAAAACAGAAGACAAGACAAGTGAGCAGAATGTAGGAAAGACTGATTTACGAACTTCAAACCTTTGTCACCAGATTTGATTGCCAAACGTATAAACGAAAAAATAAAACTAATTTCACTTTTAGTGCGTCAAGACCACGAAAGCGAAGAGCAGCCAGGATGAGAATGAGGTGCCGAACTCTGAATTTCATTGGCATGTAAGATAGTTTTCACATGTTAATCGCAACACTTGAAACTTCAATTGTGCAATTACAGATTGTGGAACGAATCCTTTTCATATACGCCAAACTGAATCCCGGCGTGCAGTACGTGCAAGGCATGAACGAGTTGGTCGCCCCGATTTACTATGTTTTTGCCAACGATTCTGATGACGAGTGGGCGGCTTACGCAGAAGCTGACACGTTTTTCTGTTTTCAGGTAAGGGCTATAAAAAACACTTTCAAAAATGTTTGATCCGTGCACTTTTCTTGCGCATTCTTAGAAATATGTACATACCAATTGAAAAACGTGATTAATTTTGTTTCAGCAACTCATGAGTGAAGTCAAGGACAATTTTATTAAGAAGTTAGACGACAGTATCTGCGGAATTGGTACAAGAACTCAAAATAATCTAAAAGACACGTGTACATTTTAGAATCCACAATGGCAGCTTTTCACAACTTGATTGGGTCATTTGACCCTGAACTTCACAAGCATCTAACCGTCGGGCTTGAGATCAAACCACAGGTGTGTAAATATTTCGGTCCAGTGGTAAATAGCTTGGTCTTTAAAAAATAATTTTTCTATTAAGCATAAATATTTTAAGGAGGTCACAGACAAAACTTTTTACGAAAACGGCGTCGTAAATATTTTGTTTTCACATGTTTTTTTTCCTTGTTTCTAACTGTTCGATCTAAGACTCATCTTGTGTTTTAGTCAGCGATCCTGTTTATCACTAGAAGTTGTACATCTTTCCTAGAGAAGAGGAACAAAGATGTGTCAGTTTGTCTATGCAAAATACTCGAACAACATTCGTAAAAAGATTGCTAGATTAATCCAAGAAAAAAAGAAATATGATAATTTGCAGTTTTACGCTTTCCGCTGGCTCTCGTTGTTGCTCAGTCAGGAGTATCCACTTCCTGACGTCATCTGCCTCTGGGATGCGCTGTTCTCGGATTCTATGCGGTACTACCGTAATTTAAAACTGGAACAATGTTCTAGTCGGCAATCTTTCAGATTTGACCTTCTCCAGTATGTGTGTCTGGCGATGATGGTTCTCCAACGAGAAGTGCTGCTCAAGGGCGATTTTCCTTGTTGTGTTCGTCTTCTCCAGGTAGGTCAAAACACAGACTCCTTATTTCTTTATGTTAGTACCTAATTACCGAAGCCAAAATGTGATGTTAAGAGCACGAACATGTTGTTACATGGGACATATGATCTTTTTTTCAACCACCACCATGTTTACTTTTCTTGGAATGTACCGAAAGGAAACTGTTCTAGAAAGCAACAGAGACAGGAAAAGAAAATTAAAAACATATTTCTTGCGATCTTTGCAAAATGAAGCATGAATGATAGTCTAGCTTAATGAGCAAAAATTATAAAAGAACATGAAAAAGTGCTTTAGTTAATGAAAACACATTAGAAAAACATACAAATAATCTCCAGACCCTTGTTAGGGAACTATGTGTTATGATCTTGAACAAAACATTAAAAATGTTATATGTACTTGTTTTAAAGAACTACCCGGTCTCCGATGTCGCCAAGATTGTCGCGTTCGCCCAGGATATTCGGGAAGGGAAGGCGCCAAAGCCTAATGCGAAGGAGGATTCGAAAGGAAGCAAGATTGCAAGACATGCTCGCCAACTATCCGATACCCTACGCAATCTGAAACTCATTAAGAAGTAGATGTTCAAACTACAGTAATCAAAGTATATTTTAATGGTGACGCGACGAAAATTACATGTTCCTAATGTTATTAATATTGCGATGTGCACCAGGAACGAGATTAGAATCATTTCGGAGTTAAATGTAGCTAATAGACGCCTTCTTTACACTTCTATCTTACTGTTTTTTTGTTTGCTATTTAGTTTTACCTCCATCCACGGCCATTTTCACTCTTAGAGCCTTTCTAGTTAACTATCCTATCCCGAGTTGTGTCTTAATGCCATTTTTAAATTTTCCAATTGCTCCAATCAATCCCAGCTGGATCTGTGCTTTTTCTTCTCGTTTGCCAACAAAATAGCCTATTGAAAACAAAATCAATCAGAAATCATTTTCAGTTTTTCTCCTCTTATCCTAAATCTTCTTTTGATTGTATGTAAATTCACTAGTTCTGAATGCATAATAATCTATAATTTTTTCAACCTCTGTCCCAACACCGAGCACTCTTCGTCTCTCCTTGATTTGACCGTCAGGTCAAAAAATGTTGTGTTTTGAACTAGACCTTTTTTTGGATGCAACTAATGAGAGCACTCCGGAAATCGTCGTCAGTCGGCCATCATAAATGTATGGCGTGGAGAGTGGAACCCGTGTGGGCACTCGATGACGTAGTCCTCAATGTCAGGCATTTACTCTCCAATGGCGGCGAATTGGTTCTTTTGTTTCGGTAACTGAAGAATATTTGGTAAAGAGTTGCTCGGCTTGGCAAGAGGAAGAATCAAGATTTTGACACCAAATAAATTGAAAAAGAAAACATAATGAAAAAATACCAGTCCCACATCACTTTCGGTAACGCTTTGTGCTCATAATATAAACTTGAAAATTTCCCGTTTTTTTGTATTTATTTTTAAAAGCCTAAGATTCATACTAGAATCTACCATCCATTTATTTGCAACAATGAAATTTTTTTTATTATCAAGTTACCAGAAGATTTTTGTTGGTGCAACGGGGAACACCACACCCTTCAAGCTTCGATTGCTTGGATTCTGGTGCAATTGGTTCAGGATAAGCTGCGAATACGCTAAAACACGATTGATACAGACAGACTTCAACCTACACAAAGAATACGTTAAAGGCTTTTCGCAATGAAAGAAAAAGGATCAGTGTAAATATCAATGCACAGTTAGCCAAGAGATGGAACTGATTGCAACAGCCTGATGAGCTAAAGGTTAAACTCGAATAAATAAGTATTGCGATTAGCCACGGATTCTCCCAGTATTCTGAGATTGCCAAAAATTCTGATTTGGGTTCTGACTTGCGTAATTCACATGATTATGTTTGTTTTTCGATTTCACGAAAAATAATTTTTAATTCTAAACTTTCACACTTTATCCTGCAACTTGATGAGGCACTTGAGCTGATCGGACCGTCGATTCCGTCCTTCCGGCCATATTAAAAAAAACATGTGATTTTAAGATCTTTGTCTACCCAGAGGACACTGTTCCTCTGGTGTCTCAGACTACTTGTGCTTCTTCTGTGCTGCTTCTGTCAGTGTCGTCATCATCTTCGTTTTCGGGAAAATAAGAAAGGATCATTCTAATTGAATCTACAGAGGCTCTAGCTACTTTCACCCAAAATCGGAGTTACGAGGCGGGGCGTTCCTGATGTGCGAGTGTAGCTTGTATCGTCCTCTGTGTGTGCCTCTTTCTTATCACAGAGAGGTGTGCATAGCTCCCGCCCGGTGGAGTTTTAAGAACAGAGAGCATATTTAAGCGAGCTGCAAGTTTTTGGTTTCCTACTGACCGCCGCCTGGCCCTGCCCACTCCTTCATCTTCTAGTTTGCTCACCTCACTCCTCTTTCTGTGCTCCGTTTGCTTGGCGCCAACTCCTACTACGGTAGCGATAACAATCATCTGGTCGACGACGGCTTCTTGAATATTTATTTGAAAATGATCTACAGTATGATGGTTCTTCTCATGCTCTTCTGTGGTGTGATAGCTGATATCTTCGGACCAATTTCAAATCACTTTGTCCACCACTTAAGCAAGTAAGGCAAGCCAAGTTATCTAGATTTTTGAGTTTTGGTTCATCCAGCTCAGCATTTGAATCTATAGTTGATTTCACCTTAATCACCGTAATAACTCTAATACAAAGACATGCCCTTATATTGTTTCCTTTCATCACAACTGCCGGATATTTAGAGGTTTTCACACCAAACTTCCTTCGTCTCATGCGTGCTTGGTTAGAAAGTGTTTTGCTGAGTTTGGTGTGCAAACCTCTAAATACCCGGCAGTTGTGATGAAAGGAAACAATATAAGGACATGCCGTTGTATTAGAGTTTTTACGGTATTATCTTTTGTGCATGTTTTCAAATCAAAGAAATTAGTCGAAAGGAAAAATTGAAGTCAAACAAATTATTTAACAAACTTTCTGTTTTCCTTTATGATTTTCAACTCTAGATTTGCAATATAACTATTGTTCTTTGTTTACACTTGTAATAATAGATGTCTAAATCCGTGTGAAACTGTAACTAGATTGATAAAAGCAACTATTTCAACCTTTCTGAGAAGTTCAATCTGGAAACGTAAATTTTCTTTACTCAATTTTATTGTTTTCTGCTCTTTTTCGTGTTTGTTTATTAAGTTTATCACCTACGAAAAGGGGCGGAAAACGCTCTGAGCAGAACACACAGCTTAAAGAATATGATAGGATAAGGTCTTGATCAGTGAAGTAAGTGTTATAGAACTCTGTTTTTTGATTTCAGGCGACCCAAACGAAACGATGCATTGATCCGCCAAATCTCAGCGTTCGGCGAAACCGGATCATTTGGCGGCAAAGTGTTCTCAGAGGAAAAGGTTCGTGCAACCAAATCCTCGATATATAACATATCTATGAGCGTTTTTCGGTCGTATCCGGATTAGTCACTTCCGTTGTGCTTTGGTTAGACCACTCCAATCAAAAAATTACTGTCGTTCTAAGTGCATCGTTTTTGTATTCGTGTAATGACGTAGCGGTAGACTCCAATGAACTGGCTACCAGAAGTAGGTGTGGGTGATGTGATAGGTGGGTAACCAGGTCAAATCCGGAAGACTAGGTTCTTGCTTGGCACACTTGAGCTTCTAAGTGCTTTGGTTTTAGTTTTTGCGTGGGATCAGAAAAAAGGCTTCTTCTTGTGTTGTGTGTTTTTTCTTTACGCTAGCGACAACTCCGTTTCCGGTCCCACGCAATTTCTGTTTCCGTCTGATCGAGGATGAAGTGCTTTTAAAGCACAAACAAGCCAAAACAAAAATGTACCAACACACCTGTGTTTCGGAACATGATTGAAAAGAAGAAGGTCACAAAAATGACATACATTTCCTTCCTATTACGCACTTGGACGACACGGCTCCCGGAATAGAAAAAAAAAACGTGTGGCATGACATTTGATCTCTACGTAGAATTGGGAATCCGTCAATCAAAATTGTTTCCAACATCCGTAAAGCGTTACGTCACGTAGGACAACGTCCTCAAATTATTTATATAACCGGATGTCTTAATTATGAAGGTTCATTCAGATGCTAGTGTTGGTACGAAAGGAGCTATTTAGATTATGATCTGGTCACAAACTTTATAATAAATATACAGAACGCTTAGTTATAAATCACAGTGTGTTTTGAATGTTGATCATTCTCAACAAAAAAAAAAGCAATCATTATAGGGCTAGACCCATTATAAAAATTTCCATTTTCTAATTGTAAGATTAAGGGGAAATATGAAATATGAAAAAAGAACACAAACTTTTTAATTTATCTTACTTTGTTACAGATCTCAAATACACCAATCATTTTCATTCATGGCAACTCAGATTCTGCTCTGAAAATTGGAGATAACCCATTTCAATCCGGATGGGATGAACTAATCAAGTATTTCATGTCTAAGGATTACACCCTTGCTGAACTATACGGTATCACGTATGGAGATCGCAACATTTCCAATTCCTACAATAGGTTTGAACTTGAAAAATAGCTTCTCAAACTTTATTTTCCGATTTCAGAAGTTTCACCTGTGAGACTATTCAACTTCATCGCCGTTTCATTGAGTTTGTCCTTCACTACACAAAAACCTACCGTGTTAACATTGTTGCTCACTCTATGGGAGTCAGTATTGCCCGGAAGGCTATACAGGGTGGTGAGGTACTTAGAAATCAAGCGTCACATTCCATTCTGACCATTTGTGTTTTAGTTTGCGACCAAAACAGAAGCGTGTGACATCGGACCCGACCTATCCCATAGAATTGGAACTTTCATTGCACTCGCGTCAGCAAACTATGGAATGTGCCCATGTCAGCATGCGTTTGCCTTTCCCGCATGTGGCATAGAAGTGAGTATCACATCATCATAGTGACATCACAACTCAATAGGTCATAGTCATACATGTTAAAGTTGAATTTTAGACCGGCTTCTACCCCGGAACCTGCTCAAAAATCGAGTGCTCATCTCAAGATGTTAACATCTCGGATAGCTGTGCTGATGTAAGATTCATAACAATCACAGGGATTTTTTAAAATTTCTCAAATTTCAGATGCCCTACTCCAGCTACTTGATGGATCTAAACAAGAATTCCAGGAAAGACGCAAACTTCGTCGCAAGTTTCTGGAGCGATGGTGAGTAGGTGAAAAATAAGTAGCAAAATCGAATCAAATACGTTGAGATGATTGGATTAGAATGTTTTAAAAAGGTTACCAACACCCTCAACACTAACACAAAAAACCAAAAATAAAAAACTACTTATCCGATCAGCTATTTATAATATTGTATTTTGTCAATTTGATTTAATTATAGACGACGAAATTCTCGGAAAAGGAAACATGGTTTGGGGTCGACATACTTCATTAGTTCCACATTCAGACATGAGAAAGGTGAGTCAGCAAACACATTTTTATTTCAATTCCAATAAAACGTATTTTTCAGATTTACCGAGGGCTCAAACATAACGAAGTGAAATTGCTCACCGCTGCCGATCAGTACAGTATAATTCATGTTAATGATCAGAAATACGAAAGCATTGAAACGGAAGAATATTAATTTAGAATTACGCATCGATATTGCAGCTTTCAATATTACTGCGTCGCGAAAAGCAGTCAGAGCGGAGCGCTGTGGTCTCGCCGCGAAAAGTGGTGGTCACAGCCGAGTCACAGCAGAGTCACAGCAGCGTCGCGCACCTTGCCACAGCAGCGTCGCGCGCTCTGCTCTGACAGGTTTTCGCGACGCAGTAATATGTGTTCCTTTTTTTGAACAGCACTACCTAACCTCGTATGTGATACTCAAATACTGTGTTTCCGGTTATATTTTCATTTGTTCCACGGGTTTTATTAATTCTATTTTGATCTCTTAACTAGTTTTTCCAATTGTTTAATTGTTTCGAGTTGTTCAGTTGTGCTCCATTCTATGATTTTTCATTCGTTTAGTATTTTTTTTTTAATTTTTACTACAATAAATATATATTTGGTAATAATAAAACATTTAGAAATTTAAATTTTTGAATCATCTCACTAGATAATTTGCCAGAAAAGTAGTACAATTTGCAATTATTAAATCGAAAAGTTCCAATGTATGGCTTCTGACTTTGTGTACAAAGTTCATTTTTTTGGCTCACATTAATATAAAAAACTGAACTTAATGATCTAGTATGCAGTATTTCTAATCAAAAACAAATGTGGATTTTCACATAATCCCAAAAAGAAAATCTGATAAACTAATAAAACAACGTACAATCTAAACAATATTATCGTAAATTCTGTAATAGAGCGGTCGGTCGTTCTATTTTTCACTACCCTCTTAGGGGGCCGTTATATTATAGGGTTAGCTTTTACTCAATGAGTTCAAACTAGTATAAAATATTCAATAGTTTCCATGAAAACGACAAAAACTTATGAAAAAACAAAATTAGAAACCAGTCAATCTAACCAAATTATTGAAAAAAAAGTTAAATTAATTCCTATATGAGGGGGCCGGTTTATTTTATGGGACCGCTCTATTTTACAGGGTGGGGAATAAATATGGAGCCGTGGCTTTGCGTTAGTTTTGGAGCTTGCAGAAACACAAATCGCGTCTACCATATTATTTTTTAACGAATTATATTGTTTTTAACTATTTTCCAACGTTTTAGCGAATAATATGAAACTTGAGGGTAATGATGGTCGCTTCACCACCTCGGTCTGCTATCGTTGAGAGCGCGACCTGGCACGCACCTGAGGGCACTCTTCACAGATGAGAACATATTCACCGTGGAAGCCAATAAAAATGGTCAGAACGACAGGATCATTGCTGTAGAATTCCAGTCTGCCTATTAGAAAGTCAAATGCCTTAATAAAACGTATAATTCTTCATCCATGATGGTCTTCGAAGAAATCTGCGCAGATGGCAAGACTCAACTGGTTTTCGTGAATGAGGTAGTCAAAATCAACACGGAATACTAAATTGAGAACATTTCGAAGTCAGAAGTGCTTCCTTGGTCCCATTCCCACTTCGAAAATCGTGATTGAATCTTCCAGCAAGACGGTGCACCTGCTCCATGTGCAAAAGCCTCTCAACAGTGGTGCGAAGCCGATTTCCCTGGTTTCCTCAATGGACGGTTTCGAGTCCGGATTGGATTTCGCAGTGTGGGGATATTCAACCCAGCAAATCGCCACAAAGAATAACGCAAATTTAGAAGCCTTGAAAATCTCATTGAAGAAGGCGTGGGACGATCTTGATGTAAACACCTGCGTGCCGTCATTGACTCGTACACGAAGAGACTCTGAGCTGTCATCGCGGCTAAAGGTGGACGATTTGAAAACTGTTTATGCCACTTATTTGCTGTTGTTTAAGTAACATATTGTTAGATTTGTAGAAAACAATCTCATGTTTAAACGATTTTACGCCGTTTTGAATGCGGCTCCATATTTATTCCCCACCCTGTAAAGAGCTGTTCTATTATGAGGGCCGCTCTATTACAGAATTTACGTAGGTCCAAACTTTTCTTGGTTTTTTGAACTCTCGGATAGTTTTTAACTGCTGTTCATGCCGTTTTGTTGCTGTTTTCTAGCATTTATATAACCTTTTCAAATCTTTTCGATTAGCTCACTTGCAAAACAAGACCTGGTTTTCTGTTTTGACTCAGTATGTTTTCTTACAGATCATCCGTGTTTATCACAAAAAATTTCAAAATACGAGAATTCATCTCAGATTTTCGAGACATAATCACTAGATGATAGTAATTCTTCATATTTCCAGCTTACGCCGGGTGTGATTTTCCAAGAACGGTGTGGGATTACAAAAAGTAAAAGATCTAGCAAACGAAATTGACGGAACATGCCTTCTAAGAGATTTCAAAGAGTAGGGATCAAAATATGAAATCAGATACAGAACTTGAAAAATTTGATCTTTTTTACTTGTTTATTTTACCTGAAATAACGTGATTTCAACTCCAATATTTTAAAGATGGAAAAATCGTCAAGAAACACTTTTCAAGTGGTCAGGTTTTTGAGTGCAAAATAGTATTTTTTTTTTGTCTGTATGTTTGTATATATCTCGATCTTTTGCCTCCCACGCATAAAGTTGACTAACACCAAGACCTGAACTTGGAACGTGCTAAAATTAAGCGCGTAGCCACTTAACCACTAGAACTGCCTCAACTTATTTGAAGAACTGATTTCACAAGTGGAAAACATATTAACGTAGATAAATTGCGATTTGTTTTCCATAAAGTTTTTAACTCATGAATCTCCAAATGCCAACTTTTCAAGCTAAAGTAAATGCCAAAGCTGATCCGGGCATGATTATTTTATAACGACAAAATATTTCCTAGATTTATAGATTCAAACTATACAAATCTAGTCTACTGATCGTATTCCTGTTTAATTTTCCGACTTTGTGTATGCGTGCGGCTAAATGATGATCTACTGACGCAGATAAGGAATATCTTCCTAGACAACCTTCAAAGATCTATATGCGGATATATGTATGTACAAGTCACAAAGTCTGCAAACGAAGAGGAAATAGATCACCCCATGCAAACTGTTTGGTTGTAAACAACGAGAAGCAATATTTCTTCCCGCTACAAATATGCGAACGGAAAAATGATATCCAAAGTTTGAATGATATTGATAATCAAAAAATCATTTGATTTTTCTCTTTTTATCCACCACGTTGTAGTTGATAACACAGATGTATGACGTAAAGAGATTATTGTAGATCAATCTGTGATACTAAGAACGTTCCCTTATTCGAATAAAGATTATGTACAATAACTATGAACATCAAAACAGTGAAAAATCTTTCATTTTTTTACTCTCTGAACTTTTCAATTTTCTGACACAAATAGGAACAATTTACAGAAACGAATGGAATTCCAACATGGAAATCAGAATGAGATTAGGGGAAAGTTGTAATAAACATAGGTTTAGTCAAGAAAAACAAACTGGGAAAGTTGGACTTCAACTATAATGTGACACAAAAGAAAACTTTCCAGAAAAGAATCCGCCAAAATTCTAAGTTTCGGGAAAGCGATATGGGTAGAACTACGGGTTGGGTGGGTGGCAAGACGCAACTGCAAAATACATCAAAGCCAATAGAGTAATTTTAAGGAAAGCAAACAATCATGGGTTCTTGAATAAAGATGATAAAAACTGGGAGATGAAGAAAATTGAAAATCATAAAAACTATGAAGAGAGATAAACACTCTAAACATAAATAAAATAAATGGAAGAGTACTTGTTTTTCTGAAAAACTGAAAATCATTAAAGCAACAGAGATGATAATATTTCAGGATGCAATGTAAAGAAACAAATGTAGAAATTAACAACAGAAAAAAGGTGTGATCACATTTTTTGGAGGATAGGAATAATGCGGTAGAGAACTTTGGTAAGGAAATATTTAAAAATGTTTGAAATGAGATTTCAATTTCCCTGAGAATATTTGTAGGTTAGGGACTGGATGGAACAATGAAAAAAACAGGGATAACTAGTATTCAATGCAATAATAAATAATTTAAATTTTTCGGACATCATCTAGATTTTTGACGAGCAAAAGGTATTATTATTATTATTATTTTGTAGTTATTATATTTTTCCGCTTGTTAATCACTGCTTACTCTTCGTCAGTAGCAATTCGAAGACGTTTTGCACCGTCATCTTCTGAATCTTCTTCTGGTGACTTGTCATGCTCATGTTCAATCTTTGGCGGTACACCTAGAACGGCATCCGGAATCTAAAAAAAATTTAAACATTATTTAAATACATATTCATCAAATGTAATTTGTTTCGTTTTTCTTTTTTTTGACATGGGAAAATGTGAGAAACAACACTGAAAAGGAACAACTTACTGTTAGTTTTTTTTTTGAGTGAAATAAGTGATAATTTTTTTAAATAAGAAAAAAAAACAAACCGATCGATTGATACCAAGTGGATTATGTGATACACGAAGTGGGGAGGCATCAGACATGATGATTGAAGCTTGTGGCGACTTTCCTTCTAAAAATATTTAAAATTTCAGAAAAGCTTGAAACTTTCAAAAACTTACGATGCCTTTGTGGGGATGGGCTCTTTTTGACAACCCCGGTCAATTTTCCTTGAGTCGTGGCAACATTGTTGGGGTACGGTCTTTTCACAGAGTGCTCGAGATGTCGCACATCTTTTGACTTCATGTCCTCACGTGCGTCCTTGAAAATGGGATCGATGGGACGAGATGAAAAGTCCACCTGAAGTGAGTAATCCTCATGAGAGCGATTGGTGCTGTGTGCTTGCATAAAGTGACAACAGTGTTACTGATAGCAATCATTCCAGTCAACCACTTTCGCGAGAATTCTCTACTTCTAGGCTAGTTTACTAGTTGGGAGGTAAACAGTGGAAGAGGTTATAGTGTGAAAAAAACGATCAAAAATTCTAGCTCATGTAGATTTTAAACGGCCAAGTATCATCTCGGTGTAGTTTCTACGGTGCAATCACTATGTAACAACACACAGGGAAGAAAGGAAATAAACTGATTTTTTAAAAAGGATTCACTGCAAAACGTACAAGTTGGCCATTGTCATCGACGCCGACGTGAACTCCGTTAGCGGTCAACTGTGTCTTTGCGTGGCTCATGCAATTGTTCAAATACGACATCATCAAAATTGGTGCCAACTGAAAATAAGTTTGGTCAAGTCAGAGGCGACACGAGGAAGGGACGAATAGAAAAGGAAAAGAAACAACACACTCACAGCTGGTGGGCGCTCGTCTGGATTTCCGGTGTAATCTCCCTTTGGTGATCCTCCGTTTTGTCCATTTGTAGCTTGGCCATGTGGTCGTCTGAAATATGTTTTATGAATAACTAAATTCTCTTCATTCATCTAAGAAGATCTGTCAACGTTCGTCGGAACCACCATACGATACTTTTCATGCTTTATAAAACTTACGGGTTGTAGGGCGAAAGCCGTTCTGTTATTCTACAAACAGAACTACCTAATATTTGTTGATGTGACAATCATTTGACAAAAACTTACTTTTGCTCCGACTTTCGAAACGTGTCCGTGAAATGATCCTCAGACATTTGGATTATTGGATGAACAGGGGTCGCACCAGACGACCCCGGATTTCCGTTTCCCGACACGGCTGTAGTTGGTTTGGATTGATGAAACCCCGCCGCCGATACCGACAATGGGTTAGCAATTCCTATTGGGTTGCCTGGGTGTAATGGAGCAGGAGCGGAGGATGAGCCTGCTGAGCTGGACGACAGTTTCTCGTCTTCCACGTTTATCGTCTCAATCTGAAAATAATCAAGTTATATATAAAATACACTCAGCCATAAGTCTAAAGGTAAAAAACCAATGTTCACAATTTACATCAAAGGCACTACACACTACGAAGGAGCAAAAAGTGATCGCAGAACATCGCAAAGCAAAGCATTCAGTACCTTGGATGAATCTGCTGCTGCTGAAACAGCGGAAGAAGTGCTGCTTGTCGCGCGTGGCGGGCTGGGATCCAATGGGATTGGGCGAGGCGAAATAGTTGGCTCACCGCCGCCGTTCACGGCTGGTGCTTGTCTCACAGCCTGTAAAAGCACTAAAAATAAAAAGAAGCTGCCAAATAAATCAAGCTAGATAATTGTGTCCGTGCATAGATATATCATACAATTGTAATAACACAAACCTCATTTGGGCGAACAAATGGATGAAGATTGGACGGCCCTGCTCCGGATGCTGAAACTTGTTGTTGTTTTTGTTGTTGTTGAGCAACCATTGCTTGGAATCGAATGTCATGAAGTGTTGCCTTGTTTCCAGCATTTACAGCTAAAACACCAATTTTGTTGAGTTATGCATAATAAAAACGTTTTCTTACAATTACTTGAATGCTGGAGAAGAGCCTGTTGAAGAAGAAGCGTCTGTCCTCCATCGAAATGTTTCTGAATCTGTTGCAACTGAGAGTTTGGGGTAGCCGCTGGTGGAATTGGGGTTGTCGCTGGTTGTTGAATGTTTTGAAAGACGTTCATTCCTCCTGCGCTGGCGACTGGTTGTCCAATGGCTGAGACTAGCTCTGTATGTGGAACTTTACGGTCCTGATTAATTTGAACAGTACCAGAAGCGGCTGCAGTTGCAGCGGCTGCAATTTGAGCATTCTGAACACTTTGCTGTTGCTGTTGACGCTGCTGTTCTTGCTGCTGGGCTAACAATGCATTGATTTGTTGCTGAAGTTGCTGTTGCATGGCATTCTGATTAGCTTGCTGCTGCATCTGTTGTTGCTGTTGTTGTTGATTTCGCTGAGCTGCCAAAATTTGGTTTAGTTGTTGGTTCAAAAGTTGCTGTTGGAGAGGCTGTCCTTGTGGTCCTTGCAGTTGTTGCGCTTGTCGAAGAATGCTGTGTTGACCAATTAGCTGATTAAGCTGCTCAATTGTGTTCTGATTGGGCACTTGTCCTCCACTTGTAGCAGAATTCACAAGGGCAATGATGTTAGCGGCATTTCCTCCTTGAGCTGCGGCAGCAATGCTATCACTTAGATTTGGATGCGCTCCTTGTTGTGGTTGAGCTTGCTGCGACTGTTGCTGAGCTTGTTGGACTTGAGCTTGTTGCCGGGCAGCAATAAGATTACGCGACTGTTGTACTCCAAGATTGAAGAAAAACCTGAAAAATTACAAAATTTTAAAATTTTAGTTTAAAAAAAGTTTTTTACCTCAATGTAGTAATATCAGTAAGTGGAAGATCCATTCCGGAAGCATCTTGGCTTGGCGTTGCCTCAATGTTCACTTGACGGTACAGGTTGATATCGAAGAATGGCACGTGGCAAACTGGAGTGGACGTTGGCCATGGCATTGATGGAATTCCTGGCGGCGGCGGTGGACATGGTGGGTTAGCTGCAGCGTGAATTTGCATTTGCTGAGCATGTTGAAGTTGCTGAGCCAACTGCATGTGGTGTTGTGCAACCTGCTGTGCTGCTTGAGCCGCCTGCATTGCTTGGAATTGTTGAAGAAGTTGCGCAGCTGCAGGACCCTGTTGTGTTTGTTGCTGTGCTTGCTGTTGCTGAGACGACGAGACGGAAGTCTGTTGCTGGACTTGCTGAGCAGCCTGCTGAGCAGCTTGCTGAGCTGCTTGTTGGGCTGCTTGTTGGGCTGCAGCTTGTTGTGCAGCTTGTTGAGCTTGTTGTTGCGCTTGTTGTTGAGCTTGCTGCTGCGCTTGTTGTTGAGCTTGCTGCTGAGCTTGTTGTTGTGCAGCTTGGAGTTGCTGTTGAGCTTGTTGAGCTTGCGCTTGAGCTAAATGGTGTGCATGTGGTTGTGGAACAGGTGGATGAGCAATCATTGGGGCTTGAACACTGGATACGGGCTGCTGAGCTGATGAGACTTGGTTGGCAGAAGTCTGCTGAGCTTGTTGCTGAAGGACTCCATTTGGAAGTTGGAGTCCCATTAAAGCAAACTGTGCAGGACTGATTCCCAGGTTCTGAAAAAACATGAAATGAAAAATAGAATTGATCTTTGATATGTTATTTTTTACGGTAACGAGTCACTGTCTTCATTTGTCTTTTGGATTTGTTCAATAAATGACTCATATCCTAGACTCTTATTGCTCTCCCAGCTGTCTCATTGCTCATTTACCCTTTTCATACTACCCCACCTACATTCTACATATATACTCAAGTAGAAACACAAATAACGAATATGGTTTCTGGTTATAATAATAATAAACTACACAAACACAATCGCTCAGAAGAGGAAAGAAAATGGGATATTTGGCTGTTCACTCACCTGTAGTTGTGCCGGCGTGATGTTGACCGGATTAATTCCGTTACCCACGTTCATTTCTGAAATAAGTGTTCGTTTGCAGAGTGAAAAAGTTTACAAAGGGGAACAAGGATTTGGAACTTTTATCTTTACATAGATCATAGATTAAAGAGTGTAATTCAAAAATAAAAATAATCATAGATGCACCTGGCGTCAGAGATTATTGCGAGGAGAAGTTCTAGTGTACAAAATGTGTAATAAAAGGACGCAGTTGATAATTGAAACATTTGATGCAATTCGATAGTCACGATACCAACGTTGGGGTTGATAAGATCATAATGATGGGAAGGGGAGAAAGCAAAAACGACAAGCCAAGAAAGATAAGAACTTTGCACTGTTTGTTTTTGATTTCCTCTCTACGTGTATTTGTTGTTCAAATGCTGGTATATGTGATCTGTTATGTTCTCTGCTCAAACAGACATGTCAGAAGACCAACAAAGACGTGACTAACCAGTCGACCATTTAAAAAAAACGACGCCACTAGGAGGTTAGAAATTTACTATTTCAACACACTCAGACAGAGATAGGCAAACGAAAAGTAGGATGAAATAACGAGAATGACGTGGGGACATTGAAGACAGCCAGGGTGGAGAAGGGGTGAAAGAAAAAGAAGGAGAGAGAACGGAGAAGAACAGTAAGAAAAGAACAAAAGCAAGGCCGTAGTTGTATTATAATAGTAAAAGGATCGAGAGATGTAGAGGGCGCATAGAATTCCCTGCGCAACGTTTACCGTTCTGTTTTTCTGATATTGTTTAATGATATTGTTTGACCTGTCTCCCCCTCCTTTTACCCGTCTGCGTGCTCCGTCACAACCAACCAACTGCACACACTGACCCTTGCGACAAAAGCTCTGGTCCGCGAAAGACAGGGTGGGGTAGGACGAGAAAACGGATAGAGAGAAGCCAGTGAGGAATGTTAAATTGAGCGCGGGAGGGAAGCGTCAGGGAGGGATGGAAAGATGAAAAGAAAGAAGGAAAGAGAGAAAGAGAGAGTGAGAGAGAGAGAAAGAGAGAGAAAGAGAGAGAGAGAGAGAAAGAGAGAGAGAGAGAGAGAGAGAGAGAAAGAGAGCTGCGCGCTCTCTAGCAGCATTGATCATTGGTGTAGGAGGGCATGTGCTTTGCACATTTCTCAGAGAGGAGAAGAGAAAAAGTTTGTGGTTGCTCAGGGAGGTCGCAAATGGCCTAAAGACGCAGCACAGAACAGAACAGGCTAGAGTATATCCAATGCGTAGTAAACCCGAAAAAAAAAAAGAGTTCTGCGTTTTTTATTTTATGTATTTTTTTATAAATCCTTGACGACGATTAGGCTATTTTATTACCATATTGTGAAGAATTCGGTTCGGAATCAATTTAGAAGTTTTTAAAACGTACTCTTACTTTTGCTTATAATTGTTTTTTTTTTCATTTCGAGAAAGAGCTTGATAGAGAAAGAAATTGAAACGGAATAAGAATTGGAAAAACCAAAAAGCAAAAAGTGAACAAAACAAAATGCAGGATGAAATAGTGAAAAAGAGAAACAAAGAAGCGAGAAGAAAAACGAATAGAAATCAGAAATCATATTTTCTGTGTCCCGCGTTAAGTTTCACTTGCGTCTAGTATTCCCACCACTTTTTTCTGCTCTCAATGCTTTTTCAAACGGAAGAGGGGTGTGGTCGGGTGTATTCTACGCAGAAAGAAGAAACAATCTATGATTTGTCACTTGTCTGCCTTGAGGCTAAAGTGTACTCTTGTGCTCTGCGATTCTCATTGGCTCAGCCAGAGGATCAACTTTTGACTTTTTATCCAGTCAGCAGTTTTTTCTTTCTGCTTGAGACACCGAGAAAACACAAATCGGAGAGGGAGAAAATGAAGATAACCTGGATTATAGAACATTTCTTTGAATTAGTTTTCTGAATAGACAATACTGAAAATGGCACGCATAGACGCACGAAAACAAGAACTATGGTCTGTTCAATCCTAAGAGCGTTTTGAGACAAGAGCCGTAGCTATCGAGTTTGATCAATTTGATGTCTCAGTGCAAAAATTTCGCAATTTGTTGGATTGCTTGAATTGGATTAAAAAATGAAAAAAATTATTTTTTGAAAGAAAATATAATTGAAAATATAAAAAATATATCTTGTTTGTTTAGATATTAATGGAAAAAAGAAAAGTGCACAATTTTTATGTTCTTTCCACCATGTGATATATATTTTTAGAAAATAAGAAAAACAAAAAAAGGAAATCGAAAAATGGCAACCTAGTTTTCAAGCAAACTAAAGAAAAAAAAACATTTTCCTTTTGCAAATTGCTAGTTGATTCGGAAAACAAGTTGCAGAATAATGAGGAACACAGAGATACTTGCTGACGAGAGCGGTCAATTTTTGATTGGAACACACCCTACTCGCGCCGAAAAACAGAAAGAAAAAGAGAGTGAGGCAGGAAAATAGCAAAGAATCTGATGTTGGCGGTGACAGAGAACCGCTCTAGGCCTCCTGTTCTAAGCCAATCGTTATCTGGATGGGAATCGCGTAAGGCCCGAACAAAAAGTACTTGTACGCCTTTATCTCAGACTGTGATCGTCCGTGAATCTTTAAATCGCTCCAATTGATTGGTTGGTTCAAGGACGGGAAAGAGATGGTGGACAGAAATGAAATAAACTTCGAGTTAGAAAAAATATATGCTCATAGTGTATTTATCTAGTTTATGTGCGGAAACGAAACAACTAAAAACTTAAAAATTGTGAATGACTGATAGAATGGCCAATAAGGGAGGGTACACTTGCATTTTGCAACTTTTTTAGGGAAAATAGTGGGAACTTTCTAGTGGTTCATTGGCCAGTAAGAAATAAAGTTTAAAAGAGCAGAAACACTAGATGAAATTTTATTTTATCAGATAATTTCTAACTACTTTGATTTCTTTCGGCATTTTTCTCAAAGTCCGAAATAAAATGTACCTCGTTATTGGTTATAGCTTGAAAAATAACCGAAATTGGTTTCACCATTACATGCCTATTACTATCCATTTTTCTCATTCTCAAAATAAACTAGAAATTATCAAAAAGAAAATTATTCGAAAAACTAATAGAAAGAGGTAAATGGGATTGGATTTGAAGAAGAAATGGCCTCGAAGAAGAAACAATTTGATCAGACAGCGGAGAAAATCAAGAACGATAAACACGTAAAAAGTGCAGAATTCATTCGACCTGATCAAAGACCGATGATCTACTCAGTTTTATACGATTTAATATGCAAAAAGCGGAAAATAGTTAAGGACGGACATTAATTTACTTATGGGGTCCGTCGGATTACTATTAGTATTATTAAGTCGCGCTCGACCCCCTCTTCAGGTGTCGGATTAAAGTGAGAGCACAGAAATTCAATACTGAGAATGGAGAGAATCTTTCTTCTCATTAAATGAAAAACAAGGTATGTCTAGGAAATTCTTGAAAGAAATTTATTCGAGCTGTTCAAAATTCAAAATTAAATGCATATATCTAGAGTTTTGCAGAACTAAGAATTGGGTGGGATCTATAAGAAAATAGATTTGTTTTATAAAAAAAACAAGTCGATCAGTTTCACTGAATAATGTGCACGAGAGCCAAAGGAACACAGCACTAGTCTCTTCTCATTTCATGTTCGTGTGGATACAACAAATATCGTATTACTTGGAAGAAAAAAATGTCGTGTTTTTCTTTGTCTTCATTTGTTGCTAAAAGTGTAGTGTATTGAACTTTAATCTTTTTGAAATTCCATTTTTTTTTCTTGGAAATGGAAATAAATGGAAATGAGAAAGATCTCAATATGTCAGATGCATACATGAAAGAGAGATGCGAGCGCAAGCTCACACAAACACAGATTTCTAAAAGGAAAATGACCAAAAAATCATATTTGATGAGCAAAGAAAGTCGGCTTAGACTAGAGCCAACAACTCCGCGGTTGTGAAAAAAATTTGCTGGATACAAAAAAGCGGGTAGGAGTAAAAAGAAGCACGCGCTCAGAATATATATTCGGACAATTCTGGTTGGATGTGCCGTGGAAATACTCTAAGAAACCCAAGATTGAAGATGATCAAAGGGAGGCATTTGGAATGAAAAAGAAACCACAAACCTTCGATCCGCTTTTGCGGTGTTACTTTCGATGATTTTTTCTGTTTCTTTGCTTTATCGTCTACAAGTGAGGCGGCAGGAACTTCAGCAGCTGAAAAAAGAACAAATATGTGTGATGTATATGATAATTAGAAAAGTATTGAACAAAACAACGGGCTGGGTTTAGAAATTTTGCAATAGTTCATCGCTATGAACTTGGGCATAATAATTGGAAGGCGAGGGAACGACTAGACAGCTATAGAAACATGGTGAGTAGTGATGTATCGGCGGGAGTGCTGACGCTACACTTCATCCGGTTTCACCGCGGGCAAGATCTTTGATTTGGCGTCCAAAACAGACTATTGCGGAGGGACCAAAGTATATACAAAACGAGAGCGCAACACACAGACATTTAGTATTTGTAAGTAAAGTGATCGTTATGTTGCAAGAGAGGTAAGAAAGTGAGAGAAGCTTAACGTTTCCATCCTTGACATTTGCTTAACTGCTGGGCATGAATAGAACGGGTGAATGTAACTGAGAATGCGTTTGATCGCATAAAATTGATGCTGATCATTCAACGATATTTTGATCGGTGTTCTTATTTTGCTGGTTGTTTCATGGATGTTTCAAAAGAACAGAATAAAAAAGCAAAATTGCTAAACTTTCCGAAATCATAAAAATGAAACAAAAAAATTTTATCAAAGATCAAAAGTTGAAGAATAATCTGAGATGGAATAGAACGAAGTCATATATATACGTTTTTTTTGTTCATCTATGAAAAAAACCGTTATAAATAGATTCAATATCTGATCTTTGATTTAACTGCGCATAAATTTAGAAAAACAAAAAACAAGTAAGTGAAAAATTCAAAACTGGAAAAAACCAGTCATTTAGTGATCAACAGCAGATGCAAATAAACGGAATCGTTTTTTTTTTCTTTCACAAATGTAGTCTAGTGCATCTTTTGAAATTTTGAAAAGTTTTATTAGAATGAACTGATTAGGTTGGTTACCCGCTGAAACTCAATCAATACAGTGGAAGCAGAAACAGTTGGATTGTTGATCACGCGGCTTGTGAATCATTTGAGAGAGGGACTCTCTTTTCCATTTGTTGACCCAGCTATGTATGTATGCACAGATTGTTTGAACATTTTGTGTATTGTTTGATGGATTTTTCATTGAAAGATTTTTTAAATCTACACGACTAATGCTGCAGCTGAGAAGGCGGAGCATGGCATATGTAGCCAAGACTGATAAAGAACATACCATGCAATGAAAAAGATAAAGATATTCATCGCCGAATTGGAAAGAAGGAGAATGAATTGATAAAGAATATACAAATTTATAAAGAAGAGAATCGGAGAAATGAAAACCTTCAGAACGAACTGAAAGTATACGTTAATTGGTCTTTCCTTCTACTTTTTTTTCTTTCTCATTCTTTCAAATTAGAACGTGCTGGATTTTTTGGCACGTGCCAAATAGCAGTCTATTCAATAAAAATGTAATAAAAGAGAAGTGAAAAATATTGTTCTCGTTCAAAAACGTACACAAAAGTTCAATTCATTTTTGTTGGCCTCGCGTGAACCCATTTGCGGCAGAAATAACTACGAGGCAAATGTAAACGAACTGGAACACTCGCCTTTTTATGTGTACGTACACATACGTGTATCTGTGTGTGTGTGTGTGTGTGTGTGTGTGTGTGTATGTGTATTGTGTATTTTTGGTGTTGAATTTTGCATCTATTGAATGGCCGCCGGGGTCACAGAAAACGAAGAACAGAAAATATATACGCGAAAACAAATGACGTAAAGACGGCTGAATGTTAAGCCAAGGTCGGATTTTTTTTTCCAAATGAGTACTGAATTTTTGTGCTTGTATTTGGTTATATTCACGAAAAAATAGCACAAATTTCAAGGCAGCGAGCGATGCGTTCATTGTTTTTCCATTTTGAACTTGGCGTTCTGGGGAAGAAAAACAGAAAAATTGAGCGACAAAACAGACGTCTCCACCCTGTTCTTTTGCTTATCCGAAAAGAATGTGAGAACAAAAATTTTCGCTGTGCTTATTTATGGGAAAAAAGATATTTCACACTAAATTCTAATTTCTTCGAAACTTTGCAGAAAATAAAAATGTAGTGTAAATATGTATGAAGCGGTCTCTCGTCACAGACAATTTCTGATCTCCAAAGTGCAAACCCATATGTATTCTGAGAAAGAAAAAAAAAATGAAAAAAAAAATAATAATGAAATTGTGCACATACACTTTTCAGTATTTTTTCTTGGATTCTGCACACAGAAAAAATAAGACGACTAGAGAAAAATGAGTCTCCTTTTTTTCTTTTCTCTTCTTTTTTTTTCGATTTTTCTTTCAACATTCACCCCGCGTCCATTAGGTTTTCTCTCTCCCCCTCCGAAAGAAAAACGTGACAAAGTAGTGGAAAAACACGTACGAGTATGTTCGCTGGGACATCAAAGAACATTCGAAACGCTCGGTTGTTCTCCGGCGAATTTTCTGCGGCAAGAAGAAGAAGGATTTTGTTCTTTTGATCATTTATTTTCTGTTTTCTTTTTTTTCTGTTTGTAGCTCCTCCGTTTAGTTGGAAAACAAAACATAATTGGATACAATACAATTACAGCTATTTTTCGTTTTATGCCAATATCAATATTTTCGCAAATATAGCCCAGGGAAAGTTCAGACGGCTCAAAGACCTGTCATTCAATAATCATTCTTCGATGTCGCGGATAAAAATAAAATGGGTGTTTGAATAAAAAAGCTCTTTATTTGGAGTGTAACGGGCGGGGCTCACTCTCGATCTGTAGCACTAAACATGATTGAATGATCAACACGCAAACCGGATTACGGTGTGTAAGTCATAAGTTGTGCAGTTTGAAATGAAAAGATCACGGTCAAATAAAAAATCAGTAAGACATACTACAAGTGGAGCTAACGGGCGGAAAGATATTATTCGATTCACTCTTATTAAAAACGCACCTCTCTTCCGGTTTAAAATAGACCGACCTAGTGGTTTTTTAAAGTTTGCCCACTACTTTGTTGAACTAGACCAAACATTTCAAAAAGGGGTTTCCTTTTTTAATAAATTTCTTTGTTTTGCAAAAGTCAACATCTAACGCCACGATATTTCGGGTTTATGAGTTGACTGACGTTGAGTTCGATTTGATTCCCAAAAATGAAACAAAATGATCAGAAAATCGGAAAAGTGAAAGTTTTGATTCGCTACGCCTACAGACGGATGAAAAGAAGAAGATGAAAGGATGATAGAAATTGTGTTGGAAAAGAGGAATCACAAGGAAAAGGAAAACAAAAACTTGATGAAATATTCGTAGTGTGAAAACGGATTTATGATCATCAATAGGGGAAGACAAGCAAGTTTTGGAATATCGTAACAGTTTCCATGAAATATGGTGGGATTCAAAAGTTCACAGTAAAAAATGAAAGAAAATCAATTACTTCTGGAGAGTTAAAGATAAAAATGAACAGCGGCAATGACGCAATACAATAATAACATGACCAGTCGCAGCGAAGAGAATGGAGGTTGTGAAAAAAAAGGAGAGAAAAAAAGAAGAAACAAAGAAGAAAAGTGGGCAGCTACGTATAGTGGTTGCAAACACAAAGTAAAAATTCCTGATTTTGCTCTTTTATCACGTAAATTGACGGCTTTGATAAAGAGTTTAGTGTCAAAAATTGTCGGCAACGTGACGAAATATGCAATCGTCAATTGATCCGGAAAATTGAACCCCTTTTAAAGAAAATTGATAAAAAGTTTGTGAATAGAGAAAAAAGCAAACATCAAGCTACATATATTTCATGTAGCATTCAAGGGTTATGTCAATTGATTCTAAAGTTTGAATAGAGAAGTCGAGAAAAAGGGAAATGAAATAAAAGGAAATGTAATGTGGCTTCAGTTTTTTTTATGTGACACATAAAGAAATTGTTTTGTTTTTTTGTTGAACAGTCTGGCTCCTCCTATTTCTGTTCATAATGTTATTGATTCAAAATACAACATAAAACGTTTTGAAAATTGTACATAGTTTAGCAAAAAATGTTGTATGTACATATTATAAAAATATTACAGGATACTGTATATTATGATACAAACATGTTGGATTTTTTTTTCTTCAAAACCAAATATGTCAAAAGACCAAATTCTGATTTTAGAAACCGATGTTTTGACATTCGTGAGCAAAATGCGTAACATGCTTAATGTGTGTAAAAAATTAGAAGCCTTAGCATTGGAATGGAAAGATTAGCCTCCATCGTCATTTTATCTACATAGTTTGGTCAGGTGCTTTTTCATAACCAATTTGCAAACTTGATGAATTTGGCAACTACACAATTAGCTAGGTTAATAATTTTGCGAAAACGCCTATAGACGAGTGAAGTTCAATGGTTTCAAAGTATCGAAATAATTTTATCAGTTTCCTCCCACTCTTATCACAATTTAGGGCCAGGCGTCGCTCTTCTTTGTTTATTTTTGCAAAATGGGCTAGAGCGTATGATTGACTAGACTGTGCGCAGCGCATTTGCGAAGATAGATCATTAGGGAAAAAAGGCGAATGATCGGAAATACAGGGAAAGGCGGAGAGTAGGGAGCAAACACTTGTGAAACTACGTTTTGTACAGAAAGTGAGAACTTTTTTGGTATTTACTAAAGCAATCTTCAGATTTTTGCAAAAACTATATTATATTGAACAGTGAACTGTTTGCTTGCTCGGCGTACGGTTTGGTTGAGACCAAGAAATAGAGGAGAGGAAAATAGCAGTGTTTGAGTTTACTAAAAAAGAGTAACGAAAATAAGTCACTTTTCTCTTCCCTGTCTCTTTTTTATCGGCATAGTGAATGGCTGTATGAATTCAAAAGTTCAATGGGTTCAATTAAACACTTTAGCACTAATGATTTCTTTCTGGTTTTAATTAGAATTACAGAAACAAATGGCGAAACTAGATTATTGAAACGATTGAAACAAACATAATTACGCTGAACTTTGAAAGAAAAATAACAATTATTTCTGTTTTCCCTTCTTCAATTTTTCACTTCCCGAAAGGTACATTTTAATGTTCTATTTTTTACTTTTAAACAGCAACTGTCGTAAAACACTGTCAACGGTCCAAAAAAGTGTAAAAGATGGAACTGTGTGAGACTACAAAGTTCGATTTGATTCCTCCGATCACATGACTCGTGTCATCAGATGGTCGGCGCCGCAGTGACCAAGACTTGGTTAGTTTGCTGATAATCGCGTGGTGAAGAACAAAACTTTTGATTTCCTACTGTATATCACATTTTTCTTGTTTCCAAGTCCAAAGTACCAATCGGTCTTTGACACCTTTTCTGTCGGTGATCGATCACCATTGATAAGATATAGGATTATTCGGAAAAGATATTGGGTGGAAGGCACGTTTTCTTGTAGCCAATTAAGTTATCTATCGCTCTTTTTTTCTTTTTCTGTTCCGTCTTTATCTTTATTTTCGACCATAGAACGCGTATAAAGACAAAATTGCGAAAAAGAACGGGTTATGTTTTTTCTATTCTTGCAGACAATTTTATAATGGTGTTCTGTCTGTCGTATCTATTCTTCTTCTCCTACTTTTTCTAGTTTTTACTGATAAACTCAGTGATCAATCTATGCCAGGCTTATTCTCTGAACAGTCACTATGTCATAAAGCTGACACAGATTGCGTGGTTTGATCTTCGTCTAACTAGTAATTAGGGTTTTGATTGGTAAATTACAGCTTGTGAATATGTTTCCGAATTCGAATTTGGATTAGCGGTTTCTTTTTAATTTCAGGGTTCAAATCTAAATTCAAAATTACACACTTGAAGCGTAATGTATAATTTTTAGAAATCAAGAAGAAACGTAAAAATATATCATGCTAGTTAAAACCTAGGATCATTCAGATTCGCTTTCATATGAAAAACAAGTTCAAAAAGTTATTCGAAAACTAGAAAATGAAACGATGTGGAAAATTGAACGGGATATTGAAAAATGCTAAACTTAGCCATGTTAAGAATTTTTTCTTTTATTGAATTTTTCTAGCATGAAAAGTAATTGTATATGGGACATCAGTTTTTCATGAAAGTCTGTTGGCAACACAGTACAGTATGACTGGTAGTAATGTCCTCCGCACTCTCCAGCAGGTCTGGGTGATGGTCATTACCAATAAACAGGAATAAAAATATCGAGATACAAAGAGCAGACAGAAAATATAAAGAAGTAGGGTGCAAAAAAAAGATAACGGCAGAGAAAAAGAGTGGCAAACCGGAAAACGTCTCGAGGCTGAGTCATTAATGAATTTTTCGATCAATTTTCGGCTAATATCCGTTCATTTCTAGGCGCATGTCAAAACTGTGTATCTCATGCACCAAATTTGACAGCTGTTAGCCGTTTTCGATTGCTTACACTCGATTCTGCCCCGATTGCAGACAAACTCGTGCCAATCGCCGATGAGGCTCGTGCTATGCGTCAGAATCGCCTATCATTCAGATTCGATGGCTAACAGAAATTTTCAACGGCCAGTAGTCATGTATCTGACTGTATCCGTCATATCCGCGATAAAAACTCCCAGAGTTTCAAGCGCTCTTATATACAAAATATAAGGGTAATTGAAAAAGACAACATTGAATCAAAATGCGCTGAATTTTTTTAAATGGATGCCACTAAAATAAAAATAAATAAAAAATAAATAAAAAATGAAAACCGTACTTGTTCGACCAGGAGGCCGTCCTCTTTGCTGCTGTTGTTGTCCGTTAGGCCCGATCACAACCTGCTGCATCATCGGATGAGAAGGTGGTCCATTTTGCATCATTGAAATTGGCATTCCATGCATCTGTACCAGAGCCGGATGATTTGGTCCCATCGGAAGGATTTGAGGTGGCATATGCAGAGGATGACCTGGTGGGTAGACTGGATGTGGCAACGAATGAAGTGGATGGGCTGGTGTGGGAATTGATCCAGACGGTCCTCCATTGTACCACATTATATTCCTCTAGGAGGAATGTGTTGTATCACAAAGTGAAGGGTGACTTATTGTTAGGCCCAGCACTTTAAATTACTGCTTTTGAATTATCTGTAAGTGCGAAACTTGGAAATTAAAAAGAAAAATTAGAAATTCAGGGAAATACGAAGAATACAACGCTCAAAATGGAATTATGAGAAACGTGAGTAGGTGAACGAACAAAATCAGAAATTATCGCCGTGCTTCATGGAATTGTAGTAATTTTCTCTATTTGGTTGGTACGCAGTCAAACGATCATAAAATAAAATCTTCAAACGTGAGAACAAAAATCAAATAAAAAATGAATGGCAAGTGAGAAAAAGTAAGAAAAAAAGAACAAAAAGTTGGGCTTTTGAGCTCGATTGATAAATCGGTTTATGTTCTTCAATGGGGTAAAGGGTGAAACATACATGCATCTGTTTGGCACAAACCCAACCAAAAAGTAAAGAAACTTCGGTTTTTATAAATCCATTTGACGTAAATATTCAAACAATTGATTTTTGGTTTTTGCTCCAAGAATCAATAAAACACATTTCCATCTTATGAATAATTACTACCGATAAATGCAAAATTCATTAATTATTCTATGCGTGAGCAATTAAATTTGCACTTTTTTGTATTTCTTTCTTCCAGCAAAAAAAATAAAGCGAAAACATATAATCAGAAAGGTATAAAAAGAGAAAAACAAGAGTAAATCCAGAGAGAAGTGGTAATTAATCATGGCACTTGACATCTTGGAACTTTTGCTCTTTTTGAAAAAAAGGTAGTACTAACCAATTATTGAAAAAAAATATCTATCTCCGGCTAGATGTTGAAAATGTTGTGATAACTGTCAATTTATTATTTTTGAATCTATCTAATTGGAATATGAAAATATTGAATTTAATAATGATTTTATCTCTCATGGGATAAAAATAAGTAAATGAATTTGACAGAAAAAACTGAATTCAAGGAAATGATAGCGTAAAATTTCAAAACTAACTTTTAAAATTTCCAAATAAAAATATGAAAAGGCGCGCTAACCAAATTACTGTTCATTTTTTCCACTGTACGAAAATAAAATTACCGTAAATTTAAAATTGTATGTCTGTCACGACAACCCTAACTTTTTCAGTCAACAAATAACAAGTAACGGACCCGAGAAGTACCATCTGGAGGGGCGGCACGCGGTACGATAGACCAACACAGCTGACAAGCTAAAACGACTGTTTTCTTCGTCAATTATTTTTTGCTAGATCTCGCTGCTCATCAAGATGTAAACAAGCCGACAAGGAAGGAAATAGAGGAAGAAGAAGAGGAAAGATGGAGGAATTGGTCCTAAGAAGACAAAATTCAATTGCATTTGAGCAAAGGCCGGATGGAAAAGAAAAGACTGAATAATAGGTTGCGTCCAAACCTACCCACTCGTTTGCACGGCTTGCTTAAGGGTACAGAGTGGTTGGAAAAGGGCGGTCTATTAAAAAGAGGAAAGAAAAAGGGAGAACAGAGGTGTCCAGAAATGGCGGAAGACAAACTCAAGTTAATGGGCTTGTGTGTCGCCATTTTTGAACGAGAGCACGCTTCTTTTGAAACGTTTTTGAGCTCATTAAGTGCCTACTAACGGACCAAATGGAATTGGTTCCCTTTGTATTTTTGGTCTTTGTGGTTTTTGGTCAGGACCATGAACTCTAAGAAAAGCAGAAGTAATCGACTAGTTGGAATATTTCCAGAAAAATTAAAAAGATAAATTCTAGTAACTTTGACTAGCCGAATTTTAAAGAATTTTTCATAATAGACATTTTCACGTATTTTTTTGTGTAACAAAACAAATTCTCAATGGCCTATTATAAAGAAATAGAAAGATCAAAAAGGCTTCTTTATTTGAAAAACAAAAATTGGTTTCAGTACTGTTTAAGTCTGGCACATGCCGGTCTCGTATATACAGCAGTCAGTCGAGGAGCTTCTCTTTTCCCGCTTTCTCATCTCATGGGTACATTACATCGTAATTAGCAGTCTATTCAGAGATCGTCCCCTTTCTCTTTCTCCCCAACACACCGGGTTTTTACCGGCTGAAAAAATTGAACAAAATTGAAAATGCTCAACTCCAAAAACATACAAATTTAGACCGTATAGCCGCAGAGGGTAAAGTATTGTCGACTAGATTCATGGAATATGAAATGGTCTTTGGGGAGAATAGAGATGTGAGTGTTTGAGAAAAATAGAAAAAAACTATTGTTGTTAGCGGGGAAAAGTATGGAAAAAATAGAAAAAAATGTATTGCACATCAAATGTTCGCCGATCAACGATGCGAACCGTGGCCATCGGCTCTCTATTTCTTTTTGTAAACTAACTACCCGGAGGTATGAAATTGCATTCGGACCATGTGCAAAAGTCTGCAAATTTAATAACTGTTTATAAAAACTTAAAGGGGGAGAACTCAACCAGGAACGTACATACATTCAACGGGAGGAAAAATTGTTTTTTTTTGTTTGGTTTTTTTTCTCATGGGAAATTGGCCCTTGTGGCCTGTGGGGGCGAAAAATGGGCAGGTACGTCGGGCAGTACTATAAAAAATTTTATGTATTCATTTGTGTGTATGATTTTACGAGCCGAGGGCTCTTTTTAAAAATTATGCGTAGCTAGAAAAATAATTTCTCCAATTAACCACAGTCATATTGTAGTAAAAACAAAACTTCGAAAGACGTAATGTTATCAAAACTAAGAAACGTTGGGTTGAGCGTCATGCGTAAAAATTGTTAAAAAGAAGCAAATTAGTGCTCGGTCTTGTGGTTTCAAACTGAATAGAAAGGGAGCAAAGAAAATAGGGTGGCTGGTGGGAAAAGGGTCAACTCAAAAACCGGCAAAGAAACAAATATTCAAAGTTCGGAAATTCGCATCGGAAGTGATATTTGCATGACTTTCTAAAATCCGGAAGCATTAATGATGACATCTTGAGAGCAAACGACCATAAACGTAATGCCCCAAATATGTGTAAAAATGAGAAAATCGGAAGGTATAAGGGGACGGACAAGATCATTGGAGGCCCTTCGAGAAAGTTTTTGATGAAATAAACATGAGAGCCCCTTTTATTCGCTATGCGCGTCTTATGTTTTGTCGCGGATAAATAAATGCTGATGTGGCTAATAAATAATGGAGCAGATGTCTTTAGTTAATAAATTATCGATTGTAGGTATGTAGATGCAAATAAAGTATGAGTTTGAAATTTTTCATATTCACTGAAAATCATTTTTTTTTGTTGAAAAGAAAATAGTGCAGATATGTATGTAAGTCATAGTTTGTGTATGGCTCCCTAGTTGTGAGAATTAGTAATCGCGCTTCAGTACGTCCAAGTGGGGCAGCAGTTAAGAAACTTCGCAAGTTTTTGCAAAAACAAGATAAAATGCAAACCAATAATTTTTTGATTTAAAATGTAAGTGTAATGCATTTTTCATGAATCTTAAACAATACATTGATTTTTTTAGAATGAAAGTTATGACTCATCCACCATAACATAGGTATTGTCAATTTGTTTTTTTTTTTCAGAATTTCTTACCAAAGTTCGAATTTTTCCGATAGACTTAATAAAGTAATGGAAACGTTTTTTCTGATCTCAGCTCATTAGTGACTAATAAAAATGTTTCTTTTGATCTTACATTGGTTCGTCATTCAATACGTCTTTGAACTTTGGAAGGCTTCTGAAATCAATCTCGAGTTTGACGTAAGAAAAGGGGATTTCAATTTTTAAAAATTAAAAAAGGACGTTTTTGTTTTTGGAGCATTTTTTTTGCGAAAATATATCCGCGGACGGCGAAAACTAAGCTAGGTCGGAAGGGAAGAAAAACACGCACGTCTGGTCCTTCCTTTTCCTCTTCCCTTTCCTTTTCCCTTTACATGCACTTGACGAGGGATCAAAATACGTCTTTTTAATTTTGTTGACACTTTTCTTTTCTTTTCCTCTTTAGAAGTCGTCAATGTCATTTCAAGTAAAAAAGGGTAAAGAAAACAAGAAAGAAAAATTAAAAAAAAAAGAAAAACGGAAATGAAACGAAACGAGCGAGAAAAGAATGGAGCTCAAAAGACGAACTCAGCAGACTGTAGAACGAATGTGATTGAATAGAAAAAAAACAGAATAGGAAAAATATTTGATGATTTTTTCAATGCTTTGCCAAAGTCAACTCCGCCCCCACAAAACATTTTTCAATTAAAAAAGATACAAAGATGAAAAGTTGGAATTTTTGTGTGATACGTTTTAATCGTAACAAAATATGTAGACGGTGTGATTGGATATTGAATGACAATTTGAAAGAAAAATAAGAGAAAGAAAAAAACATGAAAAACAATTATAAATAGAAGAAATCACAGATCGCATTGAAAAAGAGCAACAAGTGTTTTCATTTTTCAAAACTAGCGGTCAAACTCAGTGCATTCCTTCCCTCCGGTGTTGGTCTCTGAAATCAGTGGAGCTTGAAAAGGCCCCTTAAGAAGAGTGCGGTGCGTTGTTGCGTCACTATTCTTTGGTGTTTAAGTATTGTCTGTGGCAAGTCCATGGAGAGCTAGATTACTTTTCTAATTTATCACTCGAAATTTTTTTCGTTTCTAAAGCAGGTACATAACAAGTCTAGCAAGTAATCTATGATCGATAAACTGTATAATTATGTTCATTGTTATAAGTGATTTCTGTTAGGAAAATCGATACATTGAAATACGGTACATAAAAATAACTAGCAGAGTTATGGCGGCATTCGCCGGCGCAACGGTAAAAACATGCTATTGTCCATTCGTGAAGAAATCAAGTGCGCTCCACAGAACTTATTACTTCGTGGATTTCATTTTCGTCGCCAATTTATTTCATTTCACGTTGAATTTACACGTGAATTGAAATAATTTGGCGATGAAAATGAAATCCAAGAAGTACTAAGTTTTTTTTCGCGAATGGACAATAAGTGATATTGTGTTTTCAATCGACTTGCGACATGAGAACGCGAAACTCCGCCCACTTATTTGTGCGCGGCCACGCGAACACAGTGATATTTGAAGAGACGGAGACAGAACGGTGAATGCAGACTTGCGTTTTCATTTCGCAAGTCGATTGAAAACACAATAGGCTTCTCTTAAAATTTGTGGGTTTGAAAATTCTTCGCCAAGTTATGTGCTAATCGGTCCAGTAGGAGCTGAGAAAACGCTGGTAACACGAAATCTTATACTCATACTGACAAAAATCAGCGCTTAATAATAGTAAAGATTTTCAAATGGTCATTGATAGTTTTAGCCGTTTTTTGTAAATTTCTGCTGAAATTTTGAAATTTTGGAAGTTTTCGGATACAGAGAACCCACGGATACTGTTTAGTTCACTCATTGATAGAAAAATTTGTGTTCAAAACGTAGCGTCTTTGCACATCCACACAAAAACTGCAATAGACCTTCATACATTAGTCTATCATAAGCACAAAACAAATAAATCGCATTATCAAACCTAAAGATCATCAAAAATCCATGAAAATCCTGGCAACCACTATTGGGAGTACGTTTGGCAATGGGGAGGTGGGAAGGCTCTCACCTCGCAGTGCAAAAAAGAGTGGGGCTCCCCACTGCCAAGCCTAATTGGGAGCATCCTATGCTGTCCATTTAACAACTTGTAACAGAGCTGATTTAATTGCAAATTGCACAAAATCTCATAAAACTTGAACAAATAATTGTGTTTTCTTTCAAATAAAGTCGGAGGATCAAGAAGCTCCTTTTTTTAGCCCTCCTTACATCACATCCATCTACGCACTTGTGAAATATGTATGGGATAAATTTAATAATCAGATTTTACATTGGATTTTGAGAATTTTCGGTTATCCCGGTGTTAGCAAAAGTTAGATTAACTTGTTTTCTGGTTCAAAATTGAAGAAAAAAAATCATTCTGAGAGCAAATAAAAACAAACAAACTTGACTATGTACGTCGAAATCCATAAGGAAATTTTTAAAACTTTATTTGTAAATGTATCTTTTCTACGTAAAAAAAATTTGGCCTGTCGTCCTGTCATCTCTTGGTGTAGGCGGTTAAGCGCTTGCACGGTACTCGAGTTTTTGTGCAGGTCGCGGATCGGATGCTCAGCTCGTTTTTCCCATGAACTCTGGTGACCAACACAGAAAAGTACATATAAGCTGACAAGTTTTCATATAAAGGAGAAATCGAAAACGGTTTTGTTTTTTTTTTCGGAAAGAATATGTAGTCTCAAATAAAGGAGATACACGGAAAATGTACATGAAAATCCATAACGATAACACGATATCTACTCAGGAAGTTTCTGGCAACCATCCGTAACCGGCTCCAGACTTGTGGCTATTATCGCCGAACTTGCGCCGATGGTTGATTAGTCACGCGCTGTGGGTCAGTAATAGTTATCTGCCATATTCGTTAGCTAAAAGTCATTTCAAACTGATAATAGCAATTCACAACAGCTAACAGCCATGTACATGTTTATTTCCGTCATGTCAACGGGCCTGGAAACCCGCGACGTGAAATTCAAACGCGCTTTTAGAAAATTTAATTTTGGATGAATAAGCTTTCTATACATTATTTTTAAACACTTCTGCAAAAAAAATAATCGATAGAGAAACGGTAAAAAAAATATGAAAAAAACGTGTACTATTTTGGTTTTTTAATTTTTTGTTGTAAAATTCACCAAAAAAGCAGAAAACAATTATTTTCGTCTCAATTTTCTTGCAAGTTACACTAGGATTTCACGTGGAAAACCTGATAACGAATTTGGCCAAAGTAATTATTTTTGTCGTTTCAATTTTCTTACCGGTTACCATATGCTCCCGTGCAAAATTTCTAAGAAAAGCCGAGATGCAAGAAGACCAGCCCACTCTGATTTTTGCGTTGCATTCAGTTGAAAAACCGTAATATGACCGCCAAAAGAATTGAAATTATAATAGATGGATGGTACTGAATTTCTTAAGTTTTAAACCAGCGTTTTGATACTGTCTAATTATCGTCTTGCTTCTCATCTTAATATTCCATTTTCCATTGTCTTCATGATGTATGTGTTTAAGCGAAAACACTAAATTGGAAGCCGTTATTTGCGAATGACGAGGTGGCGGTGATGGGTGTCATGAACCGAAAAAAGAGAATGGGAAATAAAATAAAAAGAAAAAAGAAATGGTGTCCGTGATGTTTGTTGATCGGAAAACAACCTTTGGGAAAAACAACGAGATGAATAGATAATGAGAAAAAAATTGGGCTATTCTAGATTTTATGACAGAATGACAAATGGTTCAAAAAACGTGTCAGAAAATGATGAGAGTTTAAAAATTCTAATTTAAATAAATAATTCAAAAGGTTGATCACAACACATATTTTTGTTCGTTTTTAAGCAAATTTCACACGGACAGAACGAGAATTATTTCCAAATTTCTGTTTGTAGTAGAGAAGTTGTGAAAATTTGTGTGGGAAAATAAAAACTGATTACTGTTATTTAATAAAAATCATTCACTTATATTTGAAGTAAAGGGCAAAAAAAACGAAAAAAATTAGCACACAAAGGACACGAAAAGCAAATCGCCGTGATACGAAACAAGAGCGAGATGTTCATATAAGTTTGGAATGGAATGAAGAAAGTGGGTGGTAAGGGATCTAAGAAAGGGAAACGAAATGAAACTAAAATAAAAGAAAATTAAATGAAAAAAATGCTGAAGATGTCAGAACGGGGGGGAGGGGGTCATCGGTAATAAATACATAAAAACCAGTTAAAAAACGACTTTTTCGACAAAAAAAAGAAATAGATTAATGGAGGCAGGAAAAGGAAAACAAACCGCATAAGTGCATAGTAGTCGTTGATGTTTGAAACGATCAAGAAAACGGTGAGAAAAAAAAGAAGGAAGGCATTTACAGTTAATGAGTTATTATAGTCTGATCGACAAGTGGGAGCGACGGGAGAGACTGATGATGTCGTTGAGGATCACTAAGGGGTTGACTGTCCACGTGATGGAATGAAACACAGATATGGTGTTAGGCAAGAAGAGCAATTAGCAGTGAAGAAGGGACGGACGAAACGGTGTCTTAGATTTTCTTTTTCTTTTTTAGTTATTTGGGCAAATTTAAGAGGTTTGAAAAAGTTTAAGAAAAAAAATTAAAAAACAAAACAAAACAATGCCCATAAAATAAAACACATAACAATTTTAAAAGGAAGTTTTTCTCGGAAGTACAACTTTTTCGTTTTCTGTCCTTGGTTGAGCACTTTTTCGACGGGGAATTATGGGTGCAGCGCATAACGTGTCCATCTGAATTTCGGGTGGCGACGGTGACTCTTTAACAATTAGTCGCTCTTCCTCCTCCGCATTCTTCTTTTGAACCAAAATACGCATCACCGATGACTTTTTGCGAGACGAGCCGTTACTGAAACATGATATGTTAGTTAGCATTGAATCAAAGCTTCAACTAAACAAGCATCAAAATTCATCTCTTACAATATAAAACTAGAAGCCTCTTGTTGAACTTTGTTTACTAAACTTGTTGACACGTATGCTTGTCCGTTGGTATTAATGTAGGTTGCTTTGATTGCCTGAAAACGTTTGTTTAAGCTTAATGAATAAAAGGGTAAGGGGAATAGAAGAGCGGTGAAACTGAATGAAAGAGTGAAGAAAAAAGTTTGGTGATTGGTGTGGTGGAAAGGGTGCTAATGAAAGAAATTAAACAAAAATACATAATTACATGAAAATTACATGATCGTCCGTCAATTTGTTTCAAACGGGCTTGTTTTATGCAAATTTAGATAAATGGAGACGACGGATGTTTTTAAAAAGGTGGTGCAAAAAGACTATGAGCTCATAGGAATGAAAGCCTTGAAAAAAAAAACACATTGCAGTTTCATTACTCTTTCCCCTTTTTTACTAAACCAATGAAGATTTTGATCCCTGATTTTCAATTAATTACCTTTTCATGATCCTATTCTTCCACCTTTCTATGCCATTAAACTTGTGGATTCCACCTCAAAAATTTTATTCAAAAAATTAAAATTGGTTTTGGTTTCCAACTATCATTCAATCGAGAATTCACAATTACTTTCAGTACTAATTCACTACATGGATAGGTTTTTATGCGATAAGGGGATAGGAACAATTTAGAAGAACGTATTAGACTTCCGTGCATGTTTTAGGGATTTTACATCAATCGGGAATCAAAATCTTCCGGTTTACAACATTGGAGGCTTGTTTACCCACAGAAGAAGTTCTACACAGATTTCAAAGCTTCTAGACAAAAAAATACATCACTGACTTTTACCACTACTTTTTTTCAAATCATGAGAAAAAGCGAAAAGAAGCCGCAAAAACTGGTGAAAAACCACCTCTAAGTAAGCAATTACCAACATTATCAAGAATCGTATAAAATTGTTGGCAGGTAAATTACCCGATCAACAGCCACCATGCACAACCATGAAAACTTTCCGGTTACAATCAAAATCAATTCAAATAATTCAAATTTGCTTCCATATCTTTGTGATGTTCCAGCGTACCAGACCATATTCAGCGTCATGCGTTGAAGTTCAGCCAATCAATACTTGTCTTTCTTTTTTATTTTGCTCAGTTGTTCAGAATTCTGTGTTCAATGATTTGAAAATAATAATAAAAAAACTAAAAAAGAAGCGTTCACTTCACATTTTCCAAATTGTTTGTTCTTACAACAAGCTCACAAAAATTTTCAAACTGTGGTGTTCATGCGGCATTTACTTATCTTTTTCTTTTCAAATTAAACACAACTTTTTGTTTTTTTTTACACTGTTCTCTGCAAAAAAATGATACAGCATTGATTTGTTTCGAGGAAAGTTGTGGGTGTGTGTGTGAGAGAAGAGAAAGATAAAGATACCACCACAAGTGCATTTCAAAGAGCTGGAATATATTATTCCAATGCTGCTCTAAAGGAAAAAAAAAGAAGACAATTACTTCCATCATGTGAAAGTGTGTAACATTTAAAAAAGTTTTCTGATACTTTACGCGTGCATGATATTGCCGAACGGGCGATTTACCTGGGTTGCCGTGGATCCATACTTATTTGTGATAGTCATTGTAGGGTGATTGAGAAGTGGTGACCCGTTTTCTCCCTTTAGATTCAGATGACGTTTAAGCCAATGCGGCATGAGATCGATGAATGCTGCTCGGAGTTGAAGATTGAGAACCGCGTAGAGCAGTGGATTCCAGACCTGAAACGAATAGAATTTAATTGAAAAATTATAGGGATGAATTTACAGTGGATGTCATGGCGATGCAATGAGTAGCAATTCCGAATATGTACTCTTGATCTTTCACGACATCCGGAAGATAATCGTAATCCCTCAAGATATTGAACATGACCGACCACACCCAACTAGAAAATAGTTGTTTTTTTTTCATTATTAAAGTTTACTTCCTGTTTAGTACCTGCAAGCAAAAGCGACAACCATTCCAATAAGCATTCGATTAGTTCTTTGTCTCCTTCTAACTGCAATCCTTTGTTGGTCGCTTAATTCCATTTCCCAATTATCCGCTTTTTGCTTCTTGGCACCCTTCAAAATCATGCTTTGTCCGATTTTCAGAGAAATCGCCGTATAGGAAATTATGATGATTGTAAGCGGAATAACAAGTTGAAGAAACATCAGAGCGGCTCCATAGATTTTCCGTTGGCTTTCATTAGCTCCCCAGTTCTCGGTGCAATACAATCCGCAAAAATTTTCAAATTCTCCTAGCCTCTGTTTCATCATGATAGGCGAAGTGATTGTAGCGGCAAACGCGCAGATTAGCTAAAATATTGTTTCTTTTAAGGATTTTCTTGTGTTGAACAAACCCCAATAACGCAGTATGCCTGATAGTGTGTAATCGGTTTTCTCATTGGAAATCGGATTAGAATATATCGGTCAATCGAAATAGCTGTCAACGTGAAAGTTGAATAGCAGAGACTGATTCCCTGAAATTATCCAAAAATTATAATATTGGAAAGTTTAAGGATGATTTACCGCGATATACGGAGCAATTCTGCAAAGTGCCTCTCCAAAAATCCATTCTTTCTTAAATGCTGTTATTGGAGTTATAGTTGCCGATGTGCAACACACTACGATGTCTGAGCATGACAACGAAAGAATAAAAAGGTTTGGCACTGTTTGGAGAGATCTTAATGAATTAATTATTTGCTAAATCACTGGGGAGGACTGAGCTCACTTGTTTTTAGTAATTGCTAGAATGACACATGTGTTTCCAATGATACCGGCGGCAATAATAATCATGTACAGAAATGCAAAAATGACCATAACATACCACTAAAGATTTCAATTAATAAAATAATTTTGAAGCTCAGTAAAAACAAAAATTACCCTCGATGAAAGGTCTTCCCGAAACAGCCATAATTCGGAATTCAGATTGAGACATTCGCTGCTATTCGCCATTCTGAAAATATGAAAAAATGTGCTTTAGAGGTTCAGAATTTTCAGCTAACGAGGTAATGCTAAATAATATGAATATTTTTTTCTGATTTCTGATACTGATCTCTTTTCTTTTCGCAGAGAAAGTCGCAAATGAATTGTGGATCATAAATTGATATATAGTTAAGTTTCTTTTTTTCAGAAAGAGAAAGAATGAGAAAATTCATATGCTGCAGACACTTTTACCGGCTTTTCAAAAAAAAAAAATTGCAAAAAAAGGAAAAAAAGGAGGCAATGGGGAATCAATATAGTGCTGAAAAAAAACAAGTAAAACCTAGTTTTTTTAATAATAAAAAATCACCACACAGAATAGAGAAATCCAAATACAACAACTTGTTTGATTTTATTTACAAATCTTACAACATCACGTCAGTTCCGTCTAAATTGTATATCCAAAATGTTCTGTTGCCGTCTTTATTCCACTAACTACTAAATTAAATCGGAAGCAAAAATGTTGGCGTTACACCTACCAGTATTATTACTTACATCATCAATAGAAATCAAATTACGTTCAAGCACAAATTCATTTAAATTTATTTCCCGGTACATGTTTGATAAAACCGAAGAAGAAAACTTTACAACTACAATAGTTCTGATCATATTTATTACTCATCTAACATAATATCAAAGCACTAGACCAGATACTACTTTTTTTTTACTTTTAGTGCTACAAAATTTGTCTGAAATTTAAGAAAAAGCAAAGAAAAAGTAAGTTCGATTCATGAGGCCTCCTCATTTTCCCCGTCCGGTGCCAGTCCCGGAAGTGGCACATAATTTTCCAAGCAAATTATTCAAATACACTAGGCTCTTGTCTTTTTTTTTTCATTTTTATCCCGCTGCGGTTTTTGATGCTATTACAAATTTTAATTTCAGATCCAAACAAGAGAAAAAGAAAAAAAAAATATCCAAACGAGATGAATAATACATGCGACCCATATTTGTTTTTCTAACTGAATATGGTTCTATAAACATTTGCTTTCGATAATTATGCGAGACTGGTGAAAAATAAAGTAAATGGATTTTATTCCAGTCGCTATTCCCTGTCTGACTCAGAGCCTCATTTGTATTTTACTGAAGATCGAATCGAAGCGCAGTTAAATAATATTTTTTAAAAAATTATTTGGAAGCAGTCAACAGTTGTAATGCTTCTATTTTTCGTTATGTAATTTATGACGTCGTTAAAGATAAATAAAAAAAACACACTATCAATAATTTATCGCAGCACATGGCTCTTCAAATCGATTGAATGGATATTGACCGCAGTACATTATAACTTTCTTCCTTCTTCATTTTTTCAGGTCTATTCTTTCAGGTTCTTTTTTATTTTTTATTTAAATACCCAACGAGGAACCTCATGACGATCCCAAAAATACATAATTCAATTATACATGCACTTTACCAGAATTCTCAAAAGTCAAATAGAAAACACCAAAAATCTTATGAGAGCAAAAAAAAGGAAAAAGAAAAAAGAACAACTTTTTTTTTAGAATTTCGGTAAAAAACAAAAAAAAAACCAAACAGAGAAGAACTCTTGAGAAAGGGAAGGTAGTGGTGGTAAGTGGTGAGAAATCTTGAAATTTATTTATTTTTTGATCAAATTCAAAAACACTTAAGGTTGGTTTTCAGAAATCAGTAGTGGTGAAAAACCAAAGTATTTTGTGGTTCTTGAGAGTTTGAGTCATGGAGGGTATGTTATAAATAAAATTAAGAAACAAAAAATAATAAGTTTTCCTTTTGAAAATTTATCGATAAATAGAAAACTATTTACCATCTTCTTTTTTTCTGTGCCAACTTTGGTGTAATTCTGACTTGTTTCAAAAAGCTTCTAGGAAATGAAAAATTGGAAAAAAAAGTTTTCCCTTCCCGGTTTCAAATGCATCTGCTCTGATTAGTCTTTCTGAAAATGTATTTGAACTCATTAATATTTTAACTTGAACGTGGGCGCTGCGACAGAAATAAAGTATCGTTACGTGCAAAACTCGGAAACACTCCGAAAAAAGATTAATTACATATATCAAATCAGAGGGTTTCTTTTGAGGTAATCTAGTCATGGTTGTGTAATAGAATTTTGAACCTGAGAGAAAAACAAGATTCACATGAAAGGAAAACGAAGGTGCGGTGTACTTCACCTGGCCGTCGAATCAGAAATTCTGGATAATGATGTCACTGTCTAGTTTTTGATAAATGATCATAGATATATTTTCACAGAATTGTTAAAACCCAAAACAACGAGAACAACATACTATCTTTTAAACACTTCAAATTTTTTTGTACAGCTCTTAAATCAAAAAAAAAACAATTTTTTGCGAGCTTATTGCTCGGCTCAAAGTGGAAAAAACACAAGAAAAGGGGGTAATCAAGAAGAAAAAGAAGAAACAATTTGAAGGTCTTACTTCGTACCTCACCTCTTCCGATTCTCCAGAGAGTTGTGAGGGATTTCATCTTGCGTTCGGCAAGTTAGAAAAAGAAAAGCATGACTATTTAAAAATAATTTAACTATTTTTAGATACGAGGAGAATCACAATTAGTTTTTGAGGAAAAATTGTTTTCTCGATTGCTGTGAATGGGTGGGACTTTTATAATCGAAAGAGAGTAAGAGCGGAAAAATTCCCAAAAACTCGGAAGTGAAAATTTGGAAGTTGAAGAATAAAAAAGAAACGGAAAAATATTTGTGAGCCCGGGATTTGGCTATATCTGATTATATAATGCTCAATCACTAATAATGGATTAAGATCGCGAGGGCAGTGAGTTCATTAAAAAATTTTTTATCAACAATAATGTTCAATAGAGAGGTTGGTACATAATTTGTTCAAATTTATGAAAGAAAGACAAAAAAGAAGAGCAAACAAAAAATAAAAGAGAGTTTTGTTCAAGTTCCCCTTCCAAACAATTTTTGAAAGACCCCTATCTTTTTTCGGTGTCAGGTTTCTGGAGCCTAAAATGGCGAACAAAAAGTGAACGAAAAACAGACTCAGGCAGGAAAACAACAAATACGAGAAGTCAATTTTCTCGGAATTTTGCGCTCGGGCGCATCCGAACGGAATCGGATAGGTGTTCACAGATGGGTGCGGATGACAGTTTTAGTTTCACTTTAATTCATAAATTCATAAAACCAGGAAGTTAAACTTGTTTTTATTAAATTTCCTTTAGCTTAATAATTTTAAATGATCATAATTGTAATTGATAGCAGTTAAGTTTAAATATAAAACTTTTACAAGGAAATTGTGGTTTTATGCTCTTAAAAAAAAGAAAAGAAACCAAATCACTGTGCCGCCAGCCTAACAATACGCTTTCTAGGAAATGCACTTAACCCAAGGAAGAATAACAAACCTAGTTCGTTTGCCAAAAATCACCTAGGGGAACGAATTGGAAAAAAGTGGCACCTTGTTCTCTATAAGTTGTTGACGGGGTGGAGCCAGAAAGCGAGTTGGCGAAGTGAAAGAGTCATAAAATGAATTATGACGATTTCTCGGATTAGGAAAAGGAAGGGGTTTTACATACACGTTGATGTGAGAGCGGCAAAAATGATATGATGATATTAAGATTTAGATGTTTGCTGAGAATTGAGAAGCCAAACCATTGCGGGGGTCAAAAGCTCTGCTCACGTAATTTCTAATAAGACGAACATTGAAATTTGGGTTTGAGAAACAAGCCAAAAGAAGATCACTGGGACATTATCCTTTTCACGCTACTAGTGAAAAAATAGAAAAGAACAGCATATATATTTGTTCTGTTGTCGAAAAAATCTGTTGCCCTTCATGAAGTACATTTTAAAAGTGAATGTTAACGTCAGCTCGTTTAAATTTGTTCACTGCACATAATTGTGGGATTGGAGACATGCAGAAGATAAATCGAAAACTCCACTAAACTTGATCTGTTTAATGGTGTTGGTTGCAAACTTTGAATCATTGTTTACTTTCGGAAAAGGTTTCTTGAAATTTGTTTGGAAACGACCAGCAACATGTCGAAAATGGAGATGCAAAACACGAAGAAAATGAAGTTTTCGGTTCTCTCCGAGGTTTTTGGTGTGCCTTGGAAAAAAAGTGAGTGGCTCGGATGAATTTTTCATTCAAAATGAGTTTCGTTAACGGATTTTCCAAGTTTCAGCAAAGGATTTTAGTTTGCTCATCTTTTCGTCTTCCTTCCGAATCCGTGGTTTTTGTGCGCAGGTTCAAAGTGCTGATTAGGGTAGATTGAAATGAAAGTTTCAAAAGATTGAAGACTTTTCCAAAAGACACGGAAGCTGATTTGAGTGGGTTGGCTTTTTTTTATGTGCTGTGCAAAAAGCGGAAGTCAGTGCTCAGGAAATTTGAATAAGAAGGAAACAAGTGAATTGAAATTAAATGACGCTGAATAGCGGAGGTTGATAAATTAATATGTAAAACTCTATTAGAAAATACATTTTTAGAGTGGGGAAAAAGGAAAATATTTCTTTTTTTCTCTTTAAGCACGCGTAAGATTCAACGGTTAGCTTAAAATCAGTGATTTTTTTCAATATTTGGATCATTTCCAGCGCATTTCTCTTCAAAAGAAAGGTGTGAAAAATAAGTTTAACAGAGTTTTTTTTTTCTAAAAATGGAACTGAATCTGAATCTAGGATGGTTGGGTGCTACTTCGGAATAGAACTGTAGCAAATTAGAACTGTTTAAAATGGAGCTGTACTGATCCAGAAAAGCTAGAACAGCTCGAATAGGTTTTCCTATTTCAGGCAGTTCTATTCCGAACAGTTTTATTTGCTATAGTTCTCTTCCAAAGTAGCACCGATGGTTGATACTGTAAAAATCAATGATTAAAAAACGTTTTTTTTTAATCGGACAAGCTGAACATAGTTTTTCAAACCGTTAATCTCTAAAAAACCCTTTTATTTGGTAAAAACGTACACAAATCCGTGGACCATAATGACCAAGCCATCACTGGACCCCAAAAATAGAAAAATAGGCCTCCAAAAGACATTACGTAAGGAAAAAGTTCCGACCTAATAGAAAATCAACAAAACACATTATTCAAGTGCATAACCGACACATTTCCGGTCTTTTCACCTTGTTGACTGTTTGTCTACGATAAAAAGTAGCCTAGGACAAGATGGCACGGAAAAAGGTTTGATGTGAGGCGTTTTTGACTAGAAATTCAGAAATTCAATGGATTAAGAGCGCCTCCTCAAAAAATGAGCACTACTGATGAGTGAGACGTAAACAACCAGATTAAGAAAATTCTATTTTAATATTTCACAAAAAATTTGAACTGTTGAAACGGGTACAACCAAACGGATTATCTCCCCCATAAAGCAAAAAAAATGGAGGAAAAGCATGCTCATTTCTATTTTTTATAGGAGCCGATATAGATATAACCATTGCAATGACTAAAAAAAAAAGAAAGGAATACAAAACAAAACATATGCAAATGCTTCACTCTTTTTTTACTTATTTTTCATTATATTATAATAAACCAACAGGAGAAACGTGATATATTCTGTTTGTCGGAAGAGAGAGAGAGAGAGAGAGAGAGAGAGGTGTCTGGCGGTAGTCATATTATGTTGAAAAAATGAGAAAAAAAAACTAAGAAAAGAAGGGGTCGGTTATGATGATGCGAATATTTCCGGAGCGAAACGTGACAAAAGTGATAACATGAAATGATTCACGTTTTTCTCGCGTGAATTTTAGGGATTCAAGACACAGTTATACTTAGATTAGAGCAAATTTCATTCATGATTGATGCAATTGTTGGGCGATGGAAAGGGAAACACTTTTTTTATTTCTGAAAAAAATGGAGAAAAGAACTCGATTTGTTCTTTTTCCGTCTTTGTTCCAATTCGGGGAATCAATCCGAAAATAATTTGATAAATCTAGTTATTTTGTCTCATTACGAAAAATAATAGAACTTTTTTCTCTCGTAAATGTAGTTACTTTTCTTTCTCAAAACGCGACGGAATTCCTGAAAAATTGTCGTTTTATGACACAACAAGCCTGATCTGACGCCTATCGGCGCCGATCAGTCTTGAGTAGCCGCCTGCGGCGGCTGTTAGGTTGGGCGTATCATTAAGCTTGATCTAGTTCAAAGCTCCCTTTTTAGTTTCAAAACAACAATTTATTCACTAAAAACCTATTTGAACGAGTCCAACTCTTCCAAACGATTGTCCCTGTGCTTTTTTGATGCTGATGGCAAATGCCAAGTTGACCGGGAACTGTGTTCTCTTGAGATGGAATGGAAGGTTTTTGTCCTCGTAGCAGGTGATCCTTGGTACGAAGGTGTGAGGAATTCCGTGATCATGTATTTGTTGTAACCAATAGATTGTATGGCACCTTTGGTGTACAAAAGCAGAAGACGTAGAGCGTACCTTTCAGGATCTCCTGGAGAGACTCCAAAGATCCTTCCGAGGGACCTTTATCAGTCTCTTTTTCTAGTTTTCCACTCTCCTCCTGTCTTGTCGAAGGTGAAACTTTTCGTCATTTCGATGTAGGTGAGTTTTCTGGAGTCCTTGATCTCTTTGAAGTCCTTTCCAGCTCGTTCCTGATCTGCGAAGTACTTATTTTTTGCGAAAAAAGCGGTCAGCGTAGCACCTCTTTTTGCAGAATTTTGAGCGGCGGTCTTCTCGTTTCCAGGTTGGTAAGCCACTGTCTGACGATCCGGAAAATTAATGGATAGGCGATAGATTGCGTCGCTCTTCTTCTGACACGGGAATCGGTAGATGTGGTGGAGAGCTTCTGAAGCACAAATATAGCGGCAGTCCAGGTACATCTTGATCTCGTCCACGGTTTCATCTTCAGCACTGCACAACATCTGAATGGAAGCATTTGTAGGACTTGGCGAAGACATTGATTTCTGCCAGAAGTTTGCTCAACGACTTCATAATCGATCTGTCACAGTTCTTGTTCGGAGCAACACTGTGCCTCTCTTCAGCCGTCTGCTTCGTGTCCATGATGTATGATTGTCCATAGGAAGGGGCCTTTCCAGTCGGTGGATAGAGAGGTCCAGCTGCATGGTAGATCTGTCCATGGATCTTATAGGAGTAAGGTTCGTAGCCTCTGAACTCTTCCACCTGTGCACCCATTGATGCGAGAGCCAATGCCGAATTGAACTGTCAAATGTTGCTCTGGAAGTTGTCAGCATCCGATCTATCTCCTGTAAGGGGTTTTTCGATCTGGACTGGAAAGTTGGCAAAGTTGTCCTCGACTTCAAAATCTCCAGAAGCACAGCAGATGTTGACCATGCCGACATCATTGCTAATTTCGTCTTTAAAAACTGATATTGATTCCCGATTCAATATAAATATTTCTTGCCTTTGAAGAAACTTGCTCTACAGTTAGTACATGTAGTCGTTAGCTGGCCTAAGTGATGTCGAGTTACTGTAGCACCTCCAAATGCGTTTTTGGCCGTTGTTGCATTCTTCTCATCCTTTTTTCCGATATCTGGTTGAATGGTGTGTGATTCTCTCAGTGCTTTGTTCCTTGGTTTCCGATGCTCTTTTAGCCTTGGCAATGCTTTGAAGACTTGATCTTCTTTCCTCGGCCCTTTCCTTCGTTTCAGACAGTCTTGTCTCCAATTTTCATTGCGATTTGCTGATCCTTTCCATCATTTTCTCCTTCTGGGTAGAAACAGCTCTCCGAAGACGTCTGGACTCCTGATCTTTCTTTTTCCGGATTGCACTTTCTTCTGGAGCCTCGCTTTGTCGCTTCCGTCTCATAAACTCTTCAGCAGATTGCGTTTGATCATTTTGGCGGACCGACAATAAATATTTATACGACGTTCGTCGTAACAGTAACAGAAACAAATAGTTAAACGTGAAAACCAATTGAACTTGTTGAACCTGACCCTGACCCTTCAAAGCGAAGTTTTGCAAACTAAAATGAAGACATAAAAAAACCTAGAAATTTTTCACGTGAGAAACTCCCGATTGACGCGAACATTTAATTATCAATTCATATCGTTTGGAACCGGTATCACTTGGTGTAGTAGCTAGTGAGTTGCAAACTGCAATTTGGTTCAATTCCTCCTGAAGTCTGTTGAGTTTTGTTGATCCAGAGGCGTGGTTAAAAATAGTTGCCATCAACCACGACCCCTTAACCCTAATGCTCTCTTTCTTTGAGAAATACGTGCGGGCAATCTTCCAAGCGAACAGACGGACATACTTGAATAGCGTAATATATATAAGAAAGATACTACATATCAGAACAATCTGACTAATCCACCCGGAAAACAAAAATATGTGAGGGGGCAAGTGAACGAAGCTAATTCACAAGTTCCGCATCTTTAAAAAAAGATATTTAAAAAAAAATGCTGAAAAGAAAAAAAAAACATAACGACAGAAATAAGCTCAATTGGTCGTAAGTCAGTGTCGGTCCAATTGACCGAACAGAGCAAATAGCGAAACAGAACAAAATATGCAAATCATAAATCACTACGCCAATATAAAATTCAGAATTTCATTATTTTTATGGATGAACTGACGAGCGAGTGCGGAACGAAGCAGAGAAAGTGAATGAGCACGTTGCGAACTTTAAGAAATTGAAAATTTCGCACCCACGGAAAAATAAATATCTCCGCGCTTCTTCTTCTTCTAGCCAAATGAAGTATCTTCTTTCTCTCTATCTCTCTCAGATCTTGTCTATTTTTCGATGAATGTGGCTTTTGAATTTGAATTTGAGTAAACTAACTATTGACTAGACTAATGGTTGAAAAAAAACTATTTATAAACAAAGCTAAAGAGAAAAAGTGGATGCACTAACCTAACCTTGGGGAACCTTTTCTGTCTTTTTGTTTTCTTTTTTCTTCAAGAGAGCTATGAAAGGTCGCGGAAGGAATTTCCCTCTTTCAGTAACATACTTTAGTTACTTTTCACGCGCATAAATTGTTTCTTTACACTTTTTCAGATATTTCGGCTGGAAAACACTCTCCTTCACCTCTCTTTCTCTCTCTATCTTTATATCAGTCATAAACGTAACTTGATCATGATTCTATCTGAAACCTGAAATTAAAGAAACAACAACAAATTTAATAAAAAATGCTCTAGAAGCGTGTAGTTTTTTGATTATATTATTAGAAATACTGATTTTGAAAAATATGATTTTTGTTGCTACTCACAATGAGTTGTGAGCTCCAAAAAAGCAAGTAAAAAATAAGTTGTAAACTTTAGATATGTGACGTATGATTTTAAATGTTTTTTTTGACATTAGAAATTTTCTAAAAGTGCGATCAAAAAAACCTAGTACTCATGTTACCAAGACTACCTATACCCACTTGAAACGTTTTTTGACACTTGCCCGATCTTAGCGGCATGCTCTAGATCCTTGCTCCACTGCTCAGATGTTTAATATCCTATACATGATTTTCAGAGTTGTTTTAAAGGTTTTAAGACCACTAACTAATCCTAATAACCAAAAAAAAAAATTTTTTTTTAACCCGGGGCTCACTGTCAATTATCAGTTACAGGCAGGGGTGGGACAAAAAAAAATTTCCACAAAAAACAAAAAAAAATGTTGTTTTCAAAAAAATTACCGAAAAAACCACAAAAAATTCCAAAAAAAATACGTATTTCTGACAGTTAAAAAGAAATTTTCCAAGTTTTTGTTGAAAATTAGAGGTTTTTGTCAATTCGTGGCATATACCGACTAAGTTTTTGCCCATCGAAAAAAATCAAAAAATATTTTGTCTCATCCAAAAAAAATCCCGAAAAAATTTTTTTTGGTCCCACCCCTGGTTACAGGGTTGCCGCTTCTGGCCAAATCAAAGATTATATTTTCACCAAAAACCCCTTCAAATTTGGCAGCTCTCATGGGGACACTGTTCCAGGAATAGTACAGCCAGCTTGTGACCTGCGTGCCATCCCTACACTAAACGCCTCCGTGTTGTCCTCGGACGTGTAGAACAACATTAGCGGATAATTATTTGTTATAATCTAGATAAAATTGTTTTGAGTCTCTAGTTCTTGAAATCCACGTCATCAAACTATTGCGGATAATCAGAGGCCACCATGTATTCAATTCTGTTTGCTCTTGCGCATAGACATAGTGTAGGGCAAATCTAATCGAGTAAATAAGTTTTAAGAAGAGGGAGAGGGGGAGGGTTTCTTCTAGGGTGAATTGCGAACGTTTTTTGATGAATGAGAATAGTAGAGGTTCCCCCAAAAAAACGGATTTATTCAACGTTTATTTTTTAAATAGGATTATTTCGAAAAAGTCTCAAAATAAAATTTTCAGACAATTCCTTGTAATGAATATAGTAACAAAACCACCAAAAATCTTCGCACTTCAATGATGAAAAACCTAGTGCAAATCCGGAGGAAAATATTTTTTAATTTCTCAAGCATTACAGAAAAGATTTTCAAACAACATGCGTGTGAATTGAAAAATGCACAATTTTGAAGACCAATACCACATCGTTGTTTTTTTGGAAGGGGTGTGGGTGCAACAATTCTAGATAATTTTCTTGTTTCTTTTCCCTGATTAGCCGCAATTTTCTTTGTTTCCGAAGCGACTTCGGGTGCATTCTGATCAATAAACATTCAGCGAAGAATGCACGTAAAAGTTGTTAGAATGACTCTTTCTCAAAAAGAAAAAAGTGGAAAAAAATATTAAATATCTAAATTAAGTTGTGCCCGGATGACATTTTTTTTCAACAAAATTTGACGACACCCTGTTTGGCTCAAAACCACAGAGAAAACAAAACAAAACGGCAAAGACCAAATGGAAAATGAGTGATGGATGACAAGTGCAATAAATTTTTTGGCTTTTTATTTGTTTTTGTCAAAGCCCACCCAAAAACCAAATAAAAAGTTTTTTTTCGAGAAATTCCTGGTCAACACTAAAACTAGAAACTAGGAAACTAAACTCACTTTTCTCCAAACTTCCGCGCTCGAGTGACATTGTTCACTATAACTGTGCCGATTTCCATTGTGACACGGTCTGAAAATCAACTGATTTTTTTAAAAATACATTGGAATTTGGGAGTTACCGGAACGTTATAGTTTGGAACCAGGATTGATTCCAATTCCGTCTTGTGACAAGTCAGACTGAAATATGTGGAATTTAATTTTGAAATTACTACAAACAGAAGGAAGAAAAAAGACGGAAAGAGTTTACGTGTGACGATTTTTTGGGGGAAAAAATAAATAAAGAATAAAATTATATGGCAAATCAAAAGGTCCTAAAATTTGTGGTACTTTCTCAACTTAAGCTATCAGTGAATCAACAATGCTGGTATTTCAGAAACAACTAAAAACATATGCCCTCACGCAGGATTGAACTACGGACCTTTGGTTTACAAGACCAACGCTCTGCCACTGAGCTATAAGGGCTACGGATTGCACCGCTGTGATTTGTTGGGAAAATCAAACCAAACACAATAGAATGTATGCAAAACCGGTAAAATGTATTTTTTATAGGGAATGTCGCTTTTACATACAACAAAAGTGCAAAAAAAAAAAACCAAGTTTCATTATGGTACGTCCAAAGTAAAAAAAAAAGCGCAAAAAAAGACGAAAAAAGGCGTCCAAAGTAACTTTGTTTTTGCGTTTTTTTTCTCTACAGTACACCGCAGAACCTGCAGATCAAACAAAAAAAAACAACTAAAAACATGTTTGAAACAATAAAAAATGTAAACAAAAATGTGAAATTCAAATTATTTGCTTCGCGCGTCGCTAAGATGTGCAGGTTTGGCGGGATACTGTAGAGAAAAAAGACGCAAAAACAAAGTTACTTTGGACGCCTTTTTTCGTCTTTTTTTTTACTTTGGACGTACCATTATATGCAATCAAATGTAAAAATATTGTTGAGCCGCCACGACGGTCAAACGCGCTCCACTGAACTTACAATTAGTATTTCGTTTTTTATTTTTATTTTAATTATTTTAGTATCCAAATTATTTCCTTATTTAAACATTTATACAAAAAATGAAATAAATTGGAAACCAAAACGAAAATCACGAGGAACTAGGTTCAGCAGGGCGCATTTGACAGTCGTGGTGGGCCGACAGTAAAATAAGGTTAAACAGATTCAGTAGAGTCAAAAATAATTGCCCTCACGCAGGATTGAACTACGGACCTTTGGTTTACAAGACCAACGCTCTGCCACTGAGCTATAAGGGCGATGAGACGGGACAGGTGTATTTCCATACACTGTATCGCACAGCAAACATACGGCGTGCGGAATACGATAAGAGAACGACGCACAATCGCAATACCACAATTGATGGAAATGAATGAAAAAAAATAGAAGGGCAAAGAGAAAATAAAGGAGGCAACTGACTGACTGCAGACTTGTCCTTTCGAATCTCCCTCCCACAATTGTCTTTTCTTTGAGGACCAGACCCGTTTGAAGTGAAAAAAGATTGAAGCTAAGGCGGAAAAAAAGAGGCGGACTGACTAAATTCACGAGAAGAGTGACTTCTTGGGAAGTGCAAATGTGCAAATCAAATAGTTAGAATGCAGGTAAAAGTTGAAGGTTCAAAAGTTGTCTGGATCCACGTGTTGTCCACATCGTGACGCACTTTTTGTGATGAATATGATAATGAAGTTATGATAGAATCCTGTGCACATCAAACATCTCGAGATTTTTGATTTTCATTTTCATTTAAGGATTGGTATCAGGCAACCCCCGACACGAATTGTGGCTCTTTTCTGAATTGAGTGAGAGGTTGTCATTATCCGTACACAACAAAATTATAACCTTCCAAGTGCATGATTTGCAAATGTAGCTATTGTGTTTTAACTACAACTTTGTTTTGCTTTTCAAGTTAAACTTCAGTCGCAAAATGCCACTGAATAGGAATTAAAACTTTACATCCACCCCGCATTTGACAAAATTATGGTGGAAAAATTGAATTAGCAGTTGTGCGACAACTACAGTACACCGAGAAAGAAACTGAAGAATTCAGAGCCCATGGAGCAGCATTTCCTTGAAACCAATAAGCTAGAACTAAAAATAAAGCGGAGTTCATGGAAGACAGCAATTGGCAAATGGTAAAGAAATGTGGTTGGGAAAAAATAAAATTGGTGGCGCGTCTCCAAGCTTTTAAGAATTTTATTGGTACGTAATGCGCCGAAAGCTGTAAAAAAGTTTATGCGTCGTCGTAAAAAATAATTTTATGCACATTAACTCGGCTCGCGTAGCCCTTCATTTTCTAGCAAGATCTCTGAGTTTATTAGTCAAATTAAGCGCTGTAAGCATTGAGAAATGGGGCATGAAGCAAAAGGGTTCTGCAGAACACAACCAATCTGAAAATGGAAGTAAATGGACCGGACCATCAATGAAAAACGAGATGCTTGTGTTGTCTGAACGAATGATTTTTCGGGGATGGCTTGAGGATTGCGCATACTTGAATAGGCGAATAAACAGAAAAAGAAGGCGAGAGGGTTGAAAACAATTGTATCAAGTCACAGCCCCCCGCCAAAGTTCCGGGTAAACAAGGCAACATACTTTGTAGGCAGATGAATAAAGATGACGGCCTGATTAACGTCACAGCTCATTGGCGTAGGAAAAATGAGTGGTAAAGGTCGCCTGTAAAGTGCTGAAGCGTTGAAAAGCAATTTCTAGCTTTTTTTTATAAATGACTGGCTAACTGCCCTTATAGAAACAATAGGGCTAGATTGGGTTGGTGTTCTAAGTGCCTGTTTTTTGCGATAAAGGTGAGAAAAACACTCAACTCTTATCCGTTGGCAAATAGAGACTGGCATTAATAATGAGAAAGTATTATTTGACCGAAAATAATCTAGGAAACAATATTTTTTGATAATACCGTAGTTTTCAGCAAAGGACGAAAATAGTAAAACGGGGAAATAAGAGAAAACCGCATAATACGTCACACCTTGACCCTTTCTGGTGCGGATGTTTTGATGAGGCGTATTCCCAAACCAAAATTTATGTTATTATGATCCGCAAAGAAAACATTTGTCTTTCCTTTTTCCTTTCTCCCGCCCAGTTTTTTTTTCTTCTTCTTCTTCCAAAATTCGATTTTGGACCCCTATCCCACTTTCGCAGTAGCATTGTTTTCGTCGCTTCTTTTCTTGCTTTGGTGTTTTGATGAGTCACAGAAAGCCAAGAATTTTGTGACAGAGAGAATGCTAAGAAGACAAATTTGATATGTAATTGAACTCAGTTTTTGAATTTTCGTCTGAAGATGTCTGAAGATGGAAATTCTCCACTTTGAGAAAATTCAGAAGTTTATTATTTGAAAAGTTCTTAATTTAGATTTGATATTTTTACAGACAAAACAGGTGAAAATTACAATTTATTGGAATCGCTTTAAAACACCAGTCTACTTTACTTACTTTCCTTTTAAAATTCAAAAATCAGGCGGCCGATTTCACTCACAGAAACATTTTGATTGACAACATACATAGAGTTACAATCCCGGAAGGAGAGGACAACAAGTTTCTCTGAATAAAAAAGTGTGCCGAGACGAGTTGGCTCCAAAAAAAAACGTAAAATCAAGAGGGGAAAAGCAGGGAGGGCAATTTGATGCGATTTCACAAAAAAAAACCAAAACAATGAATAAAGATGAAGAGTCCGCAAAGCTCAGATGAGAGAGAGCTAAAGCAAACAAAAATAGAATACGGATAGCAGAAAATCACATCAAAAAGTTGCCTTGCAGGTCAACAACGGGGAAGGTTTTGACTTTGATCCCGAGTTTAAAGTTGATTCATGAATCCTTTTTTGATTTTAAGATTGAATATTGTGTTTTCAATTGACTTGCGACATGAAAACGCGAGACTCCGCCCACTTATTTGTGCGCGACCACGCTAACACAGTGATATTTGAAGAGACGCAGATAGGTCGCGTACAAATAAGTGGGCGGAGTCTCGCCTTCTCATGTCGCAAGTCGATTGAAAACACAATATTTTACATAAATTATATTTCATTAAAAAATTTAAAGGCCAAAAGTCACGGCGAACAACACTTCTGCTAATATCCCGATTACATCCATATAGATGGTGATGGTGCAAAAATTGATAGAACGTGATAAATTCTCTGATATCATCAAATTTCCTGCATAATGTACATATTTTGCATTTTAAAGTTTTCTTCCGGTTTGAAACTACTTTAATTATTCCAAATCTTGAAGTCAGGCTTGTTACTGTTTTTTTTTTCATATTATTTCTTAATATTCAAGTCAGAGAAATGCGTTACGATTACCGCAAAAACGACACTGTTCCCAAAAAGGATCAGCATCGGTTTTTTAATGTAGTTATGAGAAGGACAAGTAGGCCAAGTGACCAAGTGGTTAGAGCGCCACGATGTTTTTGGTGGTATTCAATTTCATAAGCAGAGGCGACCAAGATAGATACACATACAAACAGAGGGGATTTAAAATTTTAATAAAGTAAACAACAGTCCCTTTTTTGCAAGCTGCAAGAAAGTATGAGCAATTTTTATTTTCAAGAGGAAAAAAACAAAAATTTGCTTTCACCCCTTTGTTTCATAAAACATCATTTTCGGACTAGCTCATTAGGAGCAATGTCTTTCTGTGTGTGCGCATGTGCTTCTTTTTTTCTAGTTTGCAACTTTTTCTCTAATCGTTCTGACTCAAACAGTCATAGGAAGTAAGTAGTGAAAGCCGAGGGAATACAAAGAAAGTAGGAGAAGAAAACGTCAACGTTTATCAAAATCACAGATGACCGCAAACCACATTTATTTATTTATTTTTCTTTTATTGAGGACCCTTCTTTTCTTGCGTTTCACACCACACCAACAGACGTCAGACAAAAAACCGCCAAAATATTAGGGTTCACGGGGTACAATGAGCCGAATTATGGGATGGGACGCGAATGGCAAAAAATATTGAAAATGGATCTTATTTTCTGTGCAGAAAAGAAAAAGATAAACTAAAAAATGGAAGAAAAATACGAGGAAAAAACATTTCTTTTTTTGACATTTGTAATTATCGCATAAGAAAAAATGGGTCTGAACCACCCGAAATGAATAGAACAGGGATAAGACAAATTAGAAAAATTAAATATTCCCTTTTTTTAATGGGATTTGTCTAAAAACTAACAATAATCAAGCTGAGAGAAAAAAGGGAAAAGAAGAACAGAAACAGGATGAACCTAGTGGCGATTTAATTACACTTTTAATTCTAAATTCATGTATGCATTTAATTTACAATATTTGTTTTCTTTTCTTTTTTCTCATGAAATGACGTCATTAAAAGAGGTAGGTAGATCAAGTTTAACACAAAACAAAAAGCTAAAAGTTTGAAGATTTCTGGAAGAAGCGGTTTACGAGTTTTGGGAAATTGCACCGGCAATTTGCAAGGTGATGTCATGTCATGGGTGTGGAACATGTTCTGCAAAGTTTAAGACTGGCTTTTTTTTCTCGAATAAATTGGAATCATGGGAAAAATAAAAATGACCTTTTTCTAATTAAAAATCGAAATATCACTGATACATATGTATCATTTTTAATATTTATGTATTGTCCATTTGCGAACAAAGCAAGTTCGCTCCACAAAACTTAGTACTTCGTGGATTTCATTTTCGTCGCCAAATTATTTCAATTCACGTTGAATTTACACGTGAATTGAAATAATTTGGCGACGAAAATGAAATCCACAAAGTACTAAGTTTCGTGGAGCGCACTTACTTTTTTCGCGAATGAACAATATTGCCGAGAATTTCCTCCTAAAATGACCTGTGAAGCACGTGCAGACCAAACAGTATAACCTTTGGTAATATGACGTCTGCGTCTTGTTTGCCAATCTTTTCCCGACAACGGAAGTCAATTTTTTCATCGCCCATATAGCTCATTGTCAGTGGCAGAGTGTTGGTCTTGTAAACCAAAGGTCCGTAGTTCAATCCTGCGTGAGGGCATCTTCTTTGCGATTTTTGAGACATTAGCAGTTGGCCAAAAGCCTCCAAGCCTCTACTACACACTCGGAAGTTCGGATTTGGTGTTCTTCATGAATTTCTCCACTGACTGTATGAAGGGCGATGGCCACAAAAGCCCCGACGCATTGAAATTTATCAGATTGTATTCTGACATGCTGGCTAGCCATATATATTTTCCAATATATACGTATACAACTTTTGTCGCCTGGTCGCCATGAGAAGTTTTGGGGGCATGACTTCTTCCTTATGAAACCAATGCCTCTGGTTTTGACGGTTGGAAGAGGTTAAGTGTAAAGAAGTGGTATCGAGTCAAGATCACGTACGAGACGCGCCGAACATGATAGGGAGCCAATAGCTTCTGAATTTTCTTGATCCTAAAAGTCGAAATGAAGTTCCGAGTCTTCTAGTGATGATGACAGGTATCATACCCCTCATGAGCAGCGTCTCGATTGGCAATTAAAGAAAAATCCCACGAACCAGAGATGAAGTTGGGAAAGTTCCGATATTTCGAAACGTTTTGACCCGTATTAAAAATATCACCTGTTCCGCAAGCGCTCAAACCAAATTTCATATACAAGACGTGTCGTCATACAAAAGTTAAGTAGATCAAACTTATTAGTAAGACAAAACAATAAGCTAATGGTTTCAATATTTCTCGAATAAACGGTTCACAAATTTTAGGAATTGCACAGATAATTTGAAGGTGATGTCATGTCATGGGCGTGGAACATGTTCTGGGAAGTGTATGACTGGTTTTTTTCTAGACTTCACTGGAGTCATGAGAAAATCCACAAAAAAACCCGTATTCTAATTAAAAATTGAAATTGCACTCACTCGTATTTTACATAATTAAAGTAGACCACATTTAACTCCTAAAATGACCTGTGAAGCACGGGCAGACAAAACTGTATAACTTTTGGTACTATGAAGTCTGCGTCTTGTTGGTCAATCATTTCCCGACAACCAATGCCAATGTTTGCATCGCCCTTATAGCTCAGTGGCAGAGCGTTGGTCTTGTAAACCAAAGGTCCGTACACAGGTAAACCGGCATGGATGAACTGTGTCTGAATAGTGGCTCAATAGGCGGTAATGCGCGAATGGTTCCTATACGGTGGAGGAGAAGGAAACATTCAGACGCTGATGTTCGAACAATGTGTGAGACACGGCTGAATGAGAAACAATGCGCGAGGCGGGCAAATCGAGATTCTTGGTGAGCCACCGATGTGCGAACAATCGATTGCGGCCTCAGCGCTAGCGCGTGATCTGATGCAATGTTCTTTCTTTTCTTTTTTTGCTCGTGAGTCTCTATTATTACTTAAATTATTGCTTAATTGCCCTATTAATTTCCCGAATAATGATTTTTCAGCTTATTTCGTGTGAAGCTACGTTGCTTACGAATTAACAAGATTCACTGTCAATAGAACGCAGAGAATGGTGTATTTCGGATGAGCTCAAACAGTAAGTGCAATAAATGTATTATGTTATTAAATACAAACAATTTCAGGCGTCATCTCTCCAATTTTCTATGACGGCGTCAGAGATAAAATGTCTGAGCGTTCGGAAGTTTCTACGGGATTCTCAAATGTGAAAAAGTTGAAAAATGTGAGTTTTAGAAATGAGGTTATGCTTGAAAGTAAAACTGTAATTTTTTAACTGCATTTTAGTTCGAAAGTATTATGGGGGTTATTCACGAAATAACAAAAAATAGCGTAAACCAGCAAAAATTCGGAAAATTCCTCGATTGACCTGAAACTTTGGGAAATAATGGCAAAAATACTCCACCACATTCCCAGAAAATTTCAGACCAAAGTATCGATTTTTGTGAAAACGTATGGGAATGTCCGGGAGTATTTTTGCCATTGTTTCTCAAAGTTTCATTGTCAGGCCAATCGGAGCATTCTCCGAATCTTCACTGAGTTTTTTACTGGTTTAGCTATTTTTTATATTTCGAGAATAACCCCATTAAAATTCAATTACCCTAAACTTGTGTAGATAGGTCCGTCAATGCATAGGGCCGCCCTCTCTTAAGAAGTACTCTTTCGTTTCTCTGGCCGCTCGTTGCGAACAAGAACATAAAGGAGAGAATTCAATTTTTTCAATCAGTAAATGGAAAAAAGCCGTCTTCCAGACCAACACTGATACTGTCCATTTTCCTAAAGTTCTGCTCCAGGAAGATGGTCCTTTTCATTCTCCGTTTGTAAAAAGATGGTCTATGGAAAACATTACGTTAGCTGAGGCGGCTGTCAAAGAAAAGGAAAGCGGTCCTATCTTCACGAGTTTAGGGTAATAAAAAATAGGGTCATTTTTATTATCATGAGAAACCACATTAAATTAAGTAACGATTGGATTAAATGTTTTATTTTTGCAGCGACGGCACGTTTCGGATCACATATTGCCTAAAATTGGCTGAAGGCGCAGGAACCAATTGGAACGAGTGCGAGGATCCCTATGCCACCATCGATTTTAAATACTAAATTACTTTTTTCCGTTAGGCAAACCTTCATTTTTTCACAAAGCTTTTGTTTTTTTAAATGGTAAACTTTTAATAAACATACTCAATTCCATCTCGAGATCAGTAAATTTCAGGAGCAGTGAGAGAAACTCGCGCATTGAAAAGCCGCGGATGCGTGAAAAGTCGGCCATTGAAAAACCGCTAATTCAAACGTTCGTGGTTCCGTCACTCGAGCATCGAGCGGCGCACCAGTGGACCACCATTCGGCCATGCCGGTTTACCTGTGTAGTTCAATCCTGCGTGGGGGCAAATGTTTTGGGTGTTTTTGAGACACCAACAAGCTTCATTCACACATAGCTGAAACCTAGCGTCGCATTTTCAGAAGCGGAGAAATATATAAAAAAAATAGATTAATTTTCCGAATGCTTTTTTTCAGACCTTTAATAGAGATGTAAAATTGATCTGACAAGGAAAGTACCGATCCTCAAAGTTTGTTGAAATTCTCAACCCTTATGGATTTGGATTTGTAGTTCCCTTGTGAGATCGTGATTTCCACAAAGGCCTCCAGGGCACTGAAGTCTATTTTCTTGAGATCAGACAAGCTGGCCTTTTGCCAGCCGGCCAGCCATCTTGATTTCCAAGGTGTCCACGAAGTGGGTATCTAGCGCTCGCTTTCATACTTTTGAGACCCCACCGATTAATTGCGCAGATATCCCAGTATAGACCCAATAAATCTAATTTTTTTCGATATACAATTCATCTTATAGACCTGTTGCGATTTGTGTGTACGGAGTGTGTAATTGGTTTTTCATGTTTGTATTTCATGCAAATGTTTTGTTCAAAAAACTTTAAAAGGTTGTTTTCTTCAAAAAGGACGTTAGTGTCTAGAAATAAAGTTTGGCAGACGTAAAATGCAAACAAACTTCTTAAAGCTTCTAAGAACCCTAAGTGCGTAATTTCATTTTTCTCTCATATTAAAATACTATTTTCGCAATTTTTTGAAAATCCACACTGGTGTAGCCATTACTCGAAAATTGCCTCTGGTCATTTTATGTTTTTCCCCTTCCAAATTTTTACTAGCGTAAATAGTATTATTCTTCCATTCCGTATTTCAAATTCGGTCTAAATATCTCCCTTTTTTTTTCTTTTTCTTTTTCTCATTCCTGATGTCTTGGTGTTTGTTTGGTGACTACAGTAATAAAATTATCAACGGCAGGGATGCCTTCGACTAACAAGATCAAACGGAAAAGAAAAAAAAAGATTTTTGTTTCTATTTCTGTTTTTCTCTTCACAAAAAAAAAGACGCGTGGAAAGAAGGTCAAAGAGAGAAAGGAAAAGAGAAAATGAGCGACTTTGATTGACTGGTGACTGGATAACTAGTTCAGCTCAATTTTTGCTGATCATCATTCTTTCTGGCCTTTGGAAATATAAACAACTATTCTCAGTACGGAGCGCTGCAAACGCGCTCCCTTCGCACAGTGATGGACGCTGCCGCGTTTGCGACGAGAGAGTGCTGAAAATTGAGAGAGCCGTGGCCGATGTTTTGCTCTGATTTCTCTAAACCTCACTTCAAATGCATGCGAAATTCTTTGTTCGATTAGAGCGAGTTATCAGCGTTTTATACCGAGTATACATTTTCTTTCTTCTATTTCCTGAAGGTCCGTATTGGAGTTCTACTTTGATTTTGACTGATTTGGGGAAATACGCAAAAAAAAACACAAATGAGTTGTGTGAATATGGACGGGAAAAACAAAAAAAAACAACGAAAAATCAACCCAAAAAAATACTATAATTATGAATTTTTTAATGGACTTCTCGAGTGACGAACAGGAAACGGAATCCTACGGAAGCTGACGAGAGAATGGAGAAAAAATATTAAGAATTTATCTCCAATACTTGAAGATTTCCGGCTCAATATATGCAAACAAGTAATAGACCCGAGAAGAGAATAAGTAGAAAAATAATATATTTTTAGGATCCTCCTTCCTGGAAAAATGATGTAATGATGTCTGTAAGAGCAGGAAATCAATGCCAGGGTGCAGAGTCGGGAACGGGATGGATTAGAAAAGACAGGGTAATTGGAAAGAAATAAACAGACGCATGAGAGCACGGAAATGAAAAAGGGTAAAAAACACAAATTCTTGTAGGTTTTCTTTTCCTTAAATATTTGAAAAGGTTGTCGAATTTAAGATGGGAATGAATTTCAAGAACATGTTGCGTGCTAGTTTACAAAATGGAGGTGACAAAGATGAAGAATTCGAATTTTTCAGCCCGGCTCGGCCCGACCAGCTCGTCGTCTGAAAAAAAAAACAGTTCTGCCTGCCCAGTATTATGTTTCTCTATTTTAATTTGTAATAGAGTATGTATGTAGTTAAAAATTCAATGCATGACAAGTTTGCAAAGCTGGAGTTAAAAATTCTACCAAAAGAAAAAATACGTCATTTCAACCCACCCCAAAACAAAAAAAACAACAAAAAAGTTCTTTGGGTTCAGACTGACAGACAAAACAAAAGAAACCTAATACTTTTGTTTGACGGAATCAGTGGGAATCGTGAAACCACTAGAAAAGGGTACAAGAACCTTGGACAACGAGTGAATAAAACACGAAACTCTTGCCTTTTCTTTCAAAAAAGAAACGACAAGGAGAAAAGGATTCGTAAGAGTAAGGGGGAGAGGAGCAACACCTCCTCCTTCTCCTCCCACTCCTCTTCTGCTTTCCTCGCTGATTTGTTAAAGGGACAAAATGGACAGACAGACGGACGGAAAGAACTAAGGAGCTATGTCCCTTTTTTTGTTGTTCTCGTCAAAAGATCCGTGTGACAAGGATCAAAGAAAAATGAGTTAAGGAACTTTTCGAGGAGTTTAGGGCATGGAATTAAATGGGTGACGAAGTGTGGGTGAAAAGTGGCCAAACAGAAAATATTTTTTTCGTTTCGTTTAAAAACAAATAGGGTATAACGCAACTATTATAATTTTTTATGGACTGCGTACATGGATACAGGAAAATAACAAATAAAGGAAGTTGAAGGTGTCAATACGTAGATTGGGTTTACGCCATAATCGTATTATAGATTGGTAACCAATCAAAAGTACGTGACACATTTGAAATATACTGATTGTAAACTGTAACTTGCAATTTTCCTGGGTGACTTTATATCTATGTTAAAATTTTCATAATCTTTACTATTATTAAGCGATGATGTCTGTCTGTATCCGAGTGAGATTTCGTATCACCAGCGTTTTCACAGCTCCTACTAGACCTATTGTGTTTTCAATCGAGTTGCGACCTGAGAACGCAAAACTCCGCCTACTTATTTGTTTGCGACCTCGCAAACACTGTTCTAATTGAAGAGGCGCAGACAAAAAAGGGATAGCCGACTCAATTTTCATGTTGCAACTCGTTTGAAGACACAATATTTGCACCATTTTTCAAACCAAAGTGGTTGAGGAAGCCGAAGTTGAGTGCAAATCGGACAAGTTTGAAAGGTAGAACACTAATAACACGTACAGTACCGGACAAAAAGATATCATATTTTGGTTTTTGGAGTATAACTTTTGAATGGAGAGGGTTATGGCTCTGAAAATTTGCATGAATCTGTCCCGTATTGTTTTTGACAAGCTCCCAAAATGGATTTGGTCATTTTTGAAAACTGCAGATTTTTCAAAAAATTTCAGATGCCAAAATTTTCGACCCAAAAATAATTTTTTTTTTCAGATTTTTCAAGGCTCGAAATTTATTTTTAAAAAGAAGTTTCAAAACTAAACGTATGATTTTTGTTGACTATGGGTCGATCGGACAATTTTCAGCTGACTTACAGCACTTCGAATATCAAGGTCCACATGGGTAAGTCAACTATAACTTTTATTGAGGATCACCAAAACCGAATAAAACCAAATAAAATTTGTTTTTTAACAGTTTTTATCAAATTTGCTTTTGTTTTCTTTGGTTTTGGTGATTCTCAATAAAAGTTATAGTTGACTTACCCATGTGGACCCTGTTATTCAAAGTGCTGTAACTCAGCTGAAAATTGTCCGATCGACCCATAGTCAACTAAAATCATACTTTTAATTTTGAAACTTCATTTTAAAAATACATTTCGAGCCTTGAAAAATCTGAAAAAAAAAATTATTTTTGGGTCGAAAATTTTGGCATCTGAAATTTTTTGAAAAATCTGCAGTTTTCAAAAATGACCGAATCCATTTTGGGAGCTTGTCAAAAACAATACGGGACAGATTCATGCAAATTTTCAGAACCATAACCCTCTCCATTCAAAAGTTATACTCCAAAAACCAAAATATGATATCTTTTTGTCCGGTACTGTAAGTGTCTCAGCAAAAACCCGCAATGCTAGCGCAAAGTTACTGCTACTTCTCATATCTGACAGTGCGAGAGCTGCATAAAGTCTGTGGGAGGAGTGCATGAAGTTGGCACTGTTCACAAAATTTCCCTGAATTATCGTGTAAACCTTGCGAGATTTCCGAAAATTGCGCGTTCTTTGTGGATGGTTTGCGTGACAGTTGCAAAACTTTAAAGCTAGCGTGAAAGTTGTGGGTTTTTGCTGAGTGTTTCTAGCGCAGCCGAGAACCATCAAGTTGTTAGTTCCGTTAATCGATATCGAACAATCTAGAAAGTGGAAAGCAAAAAATTGATAATATATAACTCTTGGTATCATAAAAGAAAACATGAGAAAAACCAAAAGGAAATTAAATTTTTGTTCACACTAATTATTTATTGTTTTTATTTAGCTATTTTATTGTGTTTTCAATCTATTTCATCATCAAAAACTAAACGTCGCCCACTTTTTTCACGAAAAAATTCAAAATGCACTAAAAATGTAACAGTCGAGACAAAAAATGGGCGGGGTTTCTTGCTTGGATGATGCGACTCGATTGAAAACACAATAATGTTTCTCCCAAAATGATTCAAATTATACGAATACAAAAATTTTTAATTAAAAACTATCCATTAACACTGAAATCTTTCTTATATAGAAAATAATAGATTAGTCTGTGTGTTTGTTTGTGTGTCTCGCATAATCGAGTTAGCATTCCACAAAATTCGATCCCGCGAATTTTCGATTGAAGTTCAAACATTCTAACTACTTAACCACAGGGTCACGAGAAATTGAATGAGTTTGGGAAAAGAAATGATTTAAATTCCAGTATAGCCACTCACTACAAGTATACTGTTTTCTTAGGGAATCTTTAAGAATAGCCACCCTTGCACTCCAATTTGCGCACCCACACCAACGGGCTATAGAATAGGCACCCACAAACTGATATTTGCACTTCAATATAAGTACACATCATTTCAGATGAGGCACCCATTGTGGACTGTGGGCCATGCTATATCGAGTCCAATAGCTACCGTTTTCGAAAGATGTGGGTGCCTATTCTGTAATAATCCCTACCATAACAAAATCAAAGTTGGTACGGAAAAATGTTGGCATACGTTTATTTTCACTGGCTTTCAATTTGTCTCCGTGGAAGAAAACAGTTTTGCAGATTACGTGACAATACTTGAATCAGTTAGTCTGCTTCTTCGAGGAAAATATAAAAAATACCAACATTTTTTTTGTAAAAATGCATATTTTCGACAACAATAGTTTTTTTGGTGTCTGATAACAAGCAAAAGAACCAAGGGCGTTTTTTTTGGATACTGGGCTCTGTGGGACACACAATTTTGAAGCTCGGCTACTAACGGGTAAAAATCAAACCAATTCATGAGGAAACTCAACATAATCCGGCACAATTGGAATTAGTGTGACCGTAATCCATTCACAATATTTTAACGAGCGAGTGAGTAAAAATTAGAGATTTTTTATTAAAAAAATTAATTTTTTTGAATGGGTTACAGTTTTTAAGAATCTTCCACGAGTCGTATGGGAATATAGACGAACGTAACGGTTTCAAAAAATAACCACGTGATGGAAAAAAACAATTTAGGCTGACAGGTAATTTAAATGAAGTGATTGTGAAGTTTTTCCCGCATAAAAAAAAACAAAAAAATTAAAATGACAATTCAAAAGATGTTCTAGCAAAGTGCCCAGCGAAGTGATCATTAAAAAAATTGACAGTCATCATCTTAGGAACCTAGAGGCTCAGATTTCTAATTCTAGAGACGTTTGGTCTACTAGGAAATACGCTAAGGTCCGCTAGGCTCAAAGGCTCTGACTTACAAACGGAACATGATCTTTAATAAATGTAGTAGATGTAAGAATCATCTTTTTTTTTCGCCCACAATTGGCGCTTTTTACAGGCAAAAGTGTTTGAAAATTAAAATAAAGTGGTTGGAAAGGGCTATATAATTGGGAGGGTACAATGATTCGGGGGTACAAAATGCATAACTTGGGGGTAATAAATTCAATGGTACCATACTTTTTGGGTACAATGACGTTGTGGTACAATATTTCAATGACTCAGGAGTACAAACCAATTGATTTAAAGGTATAAAACTGTGAATTTATTTCCCAAATGTTGCATTTTGTATCCGAATTATATGCCCTGGAAAGGTGAAAATGGAAAAGTTTGACTTCTTTTTAAACATTACTGTTTTAATTTAAAACAAAAAATCTCTCAGGCTCATAATTGGACCACAGACCTTTTGTTTTTGAGGTGAAAAATTTGTCACCGGGCTACAAAGGCTTCGCATGTTTTTGGTTTGCAATGACCAAATATAAAAATGAGAACACAAAAAAATGCACAACAGAACGGTTGCACTGCAATATTTTGATTCCAAAAACAAGCATCACACACCATTCACACCATTGTAGGGAGTAAAACAGAAAAAAGGAGAAGAAAAAAGAAGAAGAATGCCGGCGGGCGGCAGTTTCATTTCAAAGTAGAAGTAGCAGGAGGTAGCATTTTTAAAATGTTTGACGAGTGGGAGTAGGTAGAAATGTGAAAGAAAAAGAAAAAAACAAGCAATAACTCAAGTTTTGTCCACCTTGTTCTCAAAAGCCATTGTTAAGTTGTGTCTGAAGCGTGAAAGACGGCGAAATCCTTTGTTACAAGTGCAAGCAAAGGATTCTGAGCTCTTAAAGCTTTCAGATCATTGAAAAGTTGTGTTCTTTGTTTTGAAACCTTTTCAGAAAGTTTGTATTGTAAACTTCGCAGGAGCAACCAAGCAGTGTGTGAACGCATACCCTATCTCTCAGGTTTACTCTCGTCGAATTCTTCTCTTCATCCTCACTTTTTTCTTCGCCTCGTACATTCACGGAAACCGTCGCCCTTATAGCTCAGTGGCAGAGCGTTGGTCTTGTAAACCAAAGGTCCGTAGTTCAATCCTGCGTGGGGGCAATCGTTTTTGCAGTTTTCAGACACTAACAATTGGCCACAAACCTCTCAACCTCGGACTACGGACTCTTTAAATTGAACTTTTACCTTCGGTACTTGAAGAACGGATCGACTTTGTAATTTTTGTTGTTGTAATTGTGTTTACAAACGAGTTGCATCATGAAAACATGAGTCGAATATACCTTTTTTGTCTGCGTCTCTTCAAATAGCACTGTGTTTGCGTGGTCGCGCAGGAAATAAGTGGGCGGGGTTTCGTGAAACAGATTCATAAATTTTTCCCATCAAAGAATATTTTACTGTTTTGTTAAATTACGTATTCCTCGATTTCATATACCCTAAACTTGTGTAGATAGGTCTGCCAATGGATAGGTCCGTCTCCAGTTAGAAGCACTCTCTCGTTTCTTTACCGCCCATTTCTCCAAGAAAGACACACTCTCTCGTTTCTCTGACCACGCTTGTTTACCAATAACAGTGTGTGGTCGACCGCTGAGAGAGAAGTGAGCGGACATGAAAACACAACAGGTCAGAGAAGCCAGACAAAATGAGATAGTGTGTTCTTCTCAGAAATGAAATCGGACCTATCTACACGAGTTTAGGGTAACTCGTTAAATGATGCGTATGCGGGTCTATCCGCGACGGTGTATGCACACTTGTATTTTTTGTGATGGTGTATGCATCGTCGTGGCAAGACCCGCATGCGCGCCATTTGACGAGTTATCTCAAATCGAGGAACACGTAATAGGTTTAAAAAAATTAGTGTTCCTGTGTTTCAAAAATACTTTTTTTTGCCGGTTTTGCTTGTTTACATTCTTTTTTTGTGTGTTGGCTTGATTGTCCCAACAAAACACACTCAACTAATGCATAGCCCTTGTAGCTCACACAGGTAAAGCGCGTCCAGCTTATAATAGGTGTAAGCCAAATATAGGCCTGTTCTGGGCTTAAAATAAGTCAATCGCGGGTGGCAGCGGCTACCCTCCTGTAACAGACTCATCGCGCACGCGGTGTGTGCGGCGACCGCGTTAGGCCTATTACAAGAGGCGCCGCCACGCCGGCTGTACGATGCAAACGCGCTCAACGGCTACGAGACGAGACGCAGCGTGCGCAGAGACATTTTTGAGCTGACTAAATTTTTGGGCCTTTTTTTCTTACTCCGTCTCCTTTTTAGAGTACGTTTACCGTTTTTATTTATTTTTTTTTACAAATTATTATTTTAAAATTAACGTTTTGCTTAAAATTCATTTTCACATCAGTATTGCATGGAAATTCTTTATCTTTTCCTTTCGGTTTTCACTTTTTCAGCCCCCGTTTTCTTTTTTTTTGTTTTTCTGGAACTTAAAGAACTGTTTTTTTTGGCTCTATTCGCGACTTTTTAGTAGCTTTTTTAAACTTTTACTTGCGAGGAATTTTCATTTGTGTACTTTGATTTGGGAAATGACAAACAATTATTTTACTCTGTTCTTTTCCTTTAATTCACAATTTCCTACCTTTCTTAAACAATAATTTGTCAATAGAACCAAAATAAATTGATGTTTTCTGTCTTCAAGAATTGTTTTTTCCCAAAATCTTGAATAAAAGAGAAAACTGATCATTTTCGGTGAATATTCAAGTAAACACCTTTTTTTTTTGGAAAAAAAGGTAATAAATGAACACTGGGAAATAATTGTTTACCCGAGGCAGTAAGCGTTACCCTCCTCTTACGATTTCTAGAAAAATTCAAATTATCAATAAATTAATTGAAACCCTGTTTCCATTCTCCCATTTCTTAAATATTTGGTTATTTATTTTGTGCATCTTTCATTTTTTCTTATTCTTCTCATGCAGAAAGCGACATTTTCAGCAGAAAAATCCATAAAATTGCGTTTTCTGCATGAAGTCTCACTTGCTTCCGGCGCATATCTTTTTTCGAAAACTGCAATCTTCCTACTATAAATTTCAGATTATTCCGGATCCCAATATGGACGCCTGTCGGCAGGGATGAGGTTGGAGGCAACGTTGTCGACGATGAGGCCAATTAGAGCAACGAACTACAGTTTGGATGATAAATGGGTAAAGCTTTTAGAATTTTTTTTAATTGGCTAGCATATATTTTCGGAGCGCAGATACACAGAGAAATAAATGAGACACTCTTCACGCTATCGTGGAGCATGATCTGAACTTCCTCGCTTCGAAAATATTAATAAAAAATATATATATTACACTAAAGGATCTAGGACATTTCAAAATCGCCCAAGTTTTTGACTGAATTTCGCGAAACATTCTACTGTGTCCGTGTTCATGATTTTCACCAAATTTGTTTCAATAGTGTCTAAATTTACCGCGAGACCTACTACTGAAATGGATGACTCCATGATCAGGTTTTCTCGAAAAGGAAATTTTCTCTACCGAGTTCTGTCGGAAATTTTCGATTTTGTAATTTTCTCCGACGGAATTCCGAATCCTTGCCTCTTTCAATACGGAAAAAAGATTTCCAACGGAAACATAATTTTTCTTGAAATCATTTTGTCTCATCAGAACGTAATCGGAAAATTCCGAGGAAGCCTGCCTATGATTTTTTTTTATACTTTGAACGCGAAAATAGAGAAATACGGAGTAGAAATGTTGTTAGATGAATTATTAAAATTAACGCTCAAAATGTTGGCCAATTAAAAAAAAATCTGATAACCCTACTTACCGTATTTCCTCTAATATAAGCGCACCTCTAATTGAAGCGCACCTCTAATAAAGGCGCACCTTAAGAGGTGCTTCGAAAAATAGAGGCGCACCCTCTAATTGAAGCGCACCCTCTAATAGAGGCGCACTCACTGGCTGTGCATTTTCTTCGTTTTAGATTTATTTTCTTCGACTATTTTGCAATTGTTCTTAATTCTTTTATTGTCCATTTTTGAGAGTTCCACCGCTCGCGCACATACCGTGTACTGCGGACTTTCCCGCATTTCGTCTCGTGTCTGTCAATTTTCCACGTTGATCATACTTCTTTCGTTGTTAGCCTAGTTCTTTATGGCCTAAGTTCCGATCGGCCCCCGGTGGAACTTTCAGAAATTGATAATACATATAGCCCAATGAAAATAAATTTTCTTGCCATTTTATACCTTTGGAAACCTATCATTCAATTACTTATTCTGCATTAACCTGTATTAACCTGCATTTTCCTCCATAAAAATGTAGGCCTGCATAGTAATAAAATGGCAGGGAAATGCATTTACATAGGTCCATTAGTTGTTTGCGTTTTTTTTTGAATACTCAGTGACGTTTGAAAAGAAAAATGGTCGAAGACTAGGAGCTGAACGTCGTCGATGTGTCAAATGCTGAAGAATCGCCAAAAAAGCGAACATGATATTACAAACATGAATTTAAGAATGAGGTTGTTTTGTTTTTTAAAAAACTGCGTTACCGGCGCCGAAAAAAAATTTAATGTTGTCCGAAAATGTATGTAAAGATAGATTACCATTATTGACAAAAAAAATCAATGATAAACTGAACTCTGCTTTTGATGCGTCATCGAGAGGAACGAGCTATGGATGATTTCAATGATTTTCTAGAAACTATGGATTCTCGAAAAGAAGACAAAAACGACAAAGAAAATGTTTCTCTGGATTTTTCAAAATCCTTTTTTTGTTATTAGTTGGTTTTTTGATTTTTTTTTGTTGTGTTGAGAAATAAATGTTTGGAAAATAGAAGCGCAGCCTCTAATTGAAGCGCACCTCTAATAGAAGCACTTTTGGAGAAGAGGTTGAAAAATAGAGGCGCATGCGCTTAAATTAGAGTAAATACGGTAAGTTGTTGGTTTTTGTCATTAATTATTAGTTGCTTTTATATGTATCCTTTTATATTGTATTCCAACCATTTGAAGAACCGAATATTGTTATTTAATTTTCTATTTGCAATAAATCTGTTATGTTTTTCAAAGTTTTTTCTTTTATTTTGGATATATGGGTTTCAATGCGAGCATATGTGGGATTTATGAGCCACCCGGATCCGTGGTAGGCCATATATATGCAAAGCTCCAAGTTTGGAATAGCCCGTGAAAGGCCTATTATATGCGCAAAACTGACTTTCTGTCGCCCGCGGTAAGGAAATTGTAGGCGAAAATCACCCGCGATAAGCTTATTCTAGGCCTATTAGAGGCGTCGAGCCGCGATCAGCCTGTTACAGGCTTACTTCGCTGCCCTTCGCGTGTACTCGATAGGCCTTGCGCGCAACCTATTATAAGCTGGACGCGCACTACCTGTGCAGTGGTAGAGCGTTGGTCTTGTAAACCAAAGGTCCGTAGTTCAATCCTGCGCGGGGGCAAAATTTTTTTCTTGTGTGATCAAATTTTTTAAAACGTAAAATGAAAAATGAACACAATAGCCTGTCACACCCTCATCGGTAACATATTCTGACATTTGCATGAACAAAAGGAAAAAACGGAATAAGTGATGATGGTGGTCATGTTTTTTTTCCATTTGTGCAAAATTGCACCCATCGGTCGGATATTGGATAGCGAACAGAAAAATGATGAGGAAATGAGTCAAATTTATGCTTTTTGATTCAGGAAATTGATTGAAATGGGGTGGGGTTCAAAATGAGAATACTTTGTAATTTAATCTTCAAATTTTCAAAAACGAAGCTGTTATTTTTCTGCATGATGTTTTTCAACAAAAAAAAACTAAATTTAATCATCTAAACAATATTTTCGAGTGTTTTTGTGAACACCAAATACACTTTGAACATACTTTTCAACGAATACAATTATTGTCGGCCCGCCAAAATGGACAAACGCGCTCCGCTGAACTCAATACTACGTGGATTTTATTTTGGTTTCCAAATTTTTTAATTTCACGTGTGAATTCAACGTGAAATAAAATAATTTGGAAACCAAAATGAAATCCACGTAGTATTGAGTTCAGCGGAGCGCGTTTGACCGACGTGGCGGGCCAATAATAAAAGGGCGCCTAACCGCAGATCCCCAGGTTTTGATGGAAAACTAAATATAAATACAAACGTTGAGAAATGTTAGTTAATACATATTTAAAGATCAAGCATTGCTCGGAAATAATTTAGTTATCTGAGTCATGAAAAAAGTACTCCGCGACTGGAAGAAAACATTCGTAACCGCAGGTGAAAAATTGGACGAAAAAAGTAACGTTTGATTTTATTGATCACATACATGTGCATAAATCTGATGATCTAAACATAGAAGAGTTCACTATCACGTCAAACGATAATGTATTCTGCTCTGGTGCCATCTGAATGTTCGGAATTCATCAATCTGCCGAAGCATGTACAAACTTCTAAAGGTCCCAAAAATCATTGTAGGCGTGCATAGCGCTAATAAAAAAAAGTAGTTTGATAAAAAAGGATAATTTGAATAGGGGAGGAAAGAAAGAAGAGCAAAAAAATGAAGAAGAGGAGGAAGAAAAGGAATAACAAAAAATTAAGACTTCACACTTTTCCTATAAATTAGTCAACTAATATTAAGCATTCAACAACGTTTTTTCTCATTCATCCACACTTTTCCTCCTTTTTATTGTTATTGCTTCTTTACAACTATTGTGAAAACAAAAAAATTGCAACGCGGTGTTTGCGTACTTTTGAAATTCAAACGGCAATGAAAGAAATAGCATGGGAAATGAAGAGAGTTGTTCCCATTTTCGTTTGAATTTTAAAAGTACGCAAACACCGCGCTGTAATTTTTTTGTTTTCACAATATCCTACATGCGGATTCTCGATTTTTTATGAGTGTCAATGACAATTGAAAAACAGTGACCATAAGCACGGCACCCCAGCCTTCCAAAATTGTTTCTACCTGGCGCATGTTTAAAACCCTAAGGATCGGTCATTTTCTGACAAAAAAGTCTTGTTTTTGGATTAAAATGATGGTTTCATCCTGAATAATCAGATAATGATTCGAATTTCTCAAAAAAGTAAATTTTCGAACGAAAAAATAATTTCATTATCCGACGAACTCAGTGGCGCATTGGCCGACGGGAGAGGCGTGATAAGTAACACTGACAATTAATAAAAAAATATAAACGTTCGTTCAATTGCTCAATCAATTTACAAATTGACATTTGAGTAGTTTTAAGACAAGACATCCATCCCGTCTTAGCTACCGTATCAAATTTCCCGATATGTGAAAGAACATAATAAAAAAATTAAAGAAAATAGTGAATATGAAATGAAAAAAAAAACGTGCTCCAGACTAAGAATCTTTCAATGAGCTCAGCGGGAAAAGGTGACGATAGGAAGAAAGCTTTCGAAAGAAAAATAAGCTTCTGGAATGAAAAAAGAAAAGATGGGTTAAAGAGACAATATGTGCGCCATTAATTTAGTCTCGATTTACGCTCTTTTCCTTTCCATCTGAAGCGCACGGGACCTGCAGTCAATCTGGCTGCGGAAAAGGATGAAAGACGGATGAAAAAGGCGTGATGAATGATGAAAAAAGGAAGAAAACTCATGTAAATACTACATATCTTGGCGGCATTGCCGTTAGTGTGTCGGACTGCTCCTGAATTTGAAGACACTCTTGCGGAAAGGAGAGAAGACGAATAGGCGGAACAAATCACGATGACTTGTCAATTATGGTCTCAGTCCATGTTGTGCCACTTCTTTTTTTGGGGCTTCTCGGAAAAGAGCAACGTCATTTGGGTCGACTGCGACCACTTGAATAAAAATGAATGCGATACCAAAACGTTCCCATAAAGAAGAAAAGCTCATTTCTCACTAATTGAAGAATATCTTCGCTTTTTTTCTGTTGTCTCAAAACTGAACGGGAATTTCTTATCTTCCACAAATTATGCACAGCCGCCTACTATTACGTTGTTGTTGTTGTTATTTTTCTTTTTGAAAATTATGTTATGGTGAGATCAAATCATATTCAATTTGCTTGTAATTTAACAGTAAACAAAAAAAAAATAATTTTGTGATCTGTGGGTTTCAAAAGAACGTTGGAAAGTATGTATATCATCGTGAGCAATTATGAAACCATTAATAGTTTGTTGAAACATCAAAGATGAAATAAAAGATCAGTTATTAATTTTCGCTGCAATCATCAGTTGAGAAATTTACGACTACGTTAGCATTTATAAAGCGACCATAAAGGAAGAGGACAACTTCCTTGTAATAGAATTAAACATAAAAAAAACTACAAGAAATCATTAAAAACTATAAACTATAAACTCCTAGTTCTGTTATATGCATCTCTCATTCTTTTCCTATTTTTACTTCTCTCTCAAAAGCCATGTTTCACTGAGAACTTTAATTGGCTCTACTTTCTTCTTTTCCTTTTCTTCCTTTTTATTATGCGCACATGTACATATATTCTTATACTAGGTGTCATCTTTGGCACTTGCGCGCGTCATTAGTGTAGTCCGGAAAAGTTGGAAGAATGAGGAGTTCATAGAATTAATATCGATGGATTAAAGAATATTTGAATGTTCAAAAGCTCGTTTCTGGCTGTAAGACTGGAATATGACTTAATTGGGGGAAAAGTTGTGCAATTAAAAGTTCATGTGGTGCGGTAAAATTGGAATATACTAAAACATGAGCTCTTTGACATCATCTCTGAGGTCTAAAAAGAAGGCATATAAAACCTACGAGAAAAATAATTGGAATGGTCAGTTAGATGGGGCTGGGGATGAGCTGGGCTAGACAGATACTGTAGTATTACTGCTGGACAGCACTGAACAATTGAAGTTTTACAAAATTTTTTTAGAAGTTTTGATAATTAATTCGGCCGGAAACTTGTATTCGACATGAAGAATAAAAAACTTTCTAATATCAAATAATCCACGCCTCCCCCGTCGTCCAATTTTTTTCGTTCGAAAATTTACTTTTTTGAGAAATTCAAATCATTATCTGATTATTCAGGATGGCATCATCATTTTAATCCAAAAACGAGACTTTTTTGTCAGAAAATGACCGAGCCTTAGGGTTTGAAAAATGCGCAAGGTAGAAACAATTTTGGAAGGATGGGGTACCGTGTAATTTATCGAAACGGTCAAGTTTATAGCGTATGCAAAACGCAATCGGGCCTTATGCCGAACGCGCCAAACTTGTGCCGATTATCGCCAAACTCATGCTGATTGCCGATTAGGTGCTAACTATGCGCCAATGGTTTCTATCTCGCATATTCAATGACCGCCATTTTGAATGGCGAATAGTATGCCTGTATCCGCTATACTCGCGCTGAAAATTCCCAGATAAACATGAAATCGGTCAATGAGAGGTATAGCCTGAACCCCGACACAAACGCCTATGAGCAGAAAGTACACTGTACCAAACCACAAAAACACAAGGTCATTGACAAGCTTTCAGGAGAGTTGCACACCATTGTGTATCGTAACTTATTGAAAGACCTAATATAAAGAATTATAATTGCAGAAATGATACTTACCCATATTCAAGAAAAAATTCCCAAAGTTCTTCTGTACGACAACTTCCGATGAACTTTGACGGTTCAAAGTACACAATTTACTACACCAGTGCATTCAGTTCAAAAATGCAGTCAAAGTTAATTTATGAAATTTTTCAGATCAAAACTCAAAAACTTCATAATGAAGTTGTTGCAGAAATCATAAAGGCAGTGATTCAGAAATTAACGTAAAAGGCATACCGTAAAAACTGTAATAGCGACAAATACGCCTCTTATTTCTACTTTTTGTTCCGTGCGTCTCTATTAGAGGCACTAAATCCGTCATAGGCATCCGAAATCTCAAAGGTGCTGAGAAACGCTGGTTACACGAAATCTGACACAAATACTGACAAACAATAATACAGATAATAGAAATTTGCTACGGAACCTCAGAGCTTGGTGACCGAGTTTCGCTCTTTAAAATATAAGAGGCACCGTTCGCCATGAATCCTCCAAATAATATAAGAAACCCAAGGCCAACTTGTGTTTTGAGTGTCAATCTGAGCTTAACACGAATCATGTTTTTAAAAAAGTTTTCCCACATTAGAACAGAAATGAAATGCTCAGCAATCAAAAGTGGAAAACCCCTAATCTAAGATGTACGCAAATCACAATGTTCATTTCAATAAATGGAGCAATTACGTTTTCCTAAGCAAAACGACGAAAGCAGTCTGCGGTGGGAATGATTTCAAGCGCGAAATTCGGGGAAAAAAAACGACAACGACGACAACGAGAACTAATGCAGAACAGGAAACACGACTCCCACGAGTATACCTCCTACGGTGTCGGGTCCGCTTTTTCCCCTTTTTCTCGAGGTTCGAAATTAAGTCACAAATTTCAAAAATAGACGATTTTCCTGGAATGTGTTTTATTTTTCAAGATTTTCGTTTTGAAGTTTTGCAACTTACACGCTTACATTGAAGAGAAATTCATAAATTATAATTTCACAACCTGAGGAGTAAACTTCTATCTAACGTGTTCTCTACAATTTACAGTTTTTTTCACTAATTTCTTCTGTTTTTGAAAGGGTTTAGAACAGTACAATTACAGAAAATTCTGAGTAAACGTTTGAACAAAAATAAAAATAATAATACATGTATGTACTTTTAAGTAAAAACAATATATTGACAATTAAAAAATTATCCAATCTATGAAAACAAATTAAAATAAAACTTACATGGTTGTCTTAAAACCGCTATTAAAAAAGGAAAATGGGCCCATCGAAACTTAATTTTTACAAAAGCGCGCGGATTTTACAATATTCTTGCTAGAAAACAAAACAAAAAAGACTCACAAAAAAAAAAAGAGAAAATTAAAAAATACTGGCAAACACTTCAGATTCCAGAAAACATCGCGTTTCCTTTTTTTAATGGTAAATACCTGAAACAGCATTTTTTTGCGTCGAGTTTGGATCAGAAGGGATTTTATTTAAACAAATTTTCAAATTATGAAGCTTCTGTGAATCATAGAGTATGACCGAATTTATATTTTCAATGAGCCAAGATTGTGTTCACTTCGAGAACATCCATAGGATTCCAGACATCTTCCTAGTTTTTGTACTCTTCATTCTCCCCAGACATGTCAGCCGGTCGTTGATTGTATCCGTAGTATGTGTTCGGGAAAATTTGATGATTTAGGTAAATTGGCAGTTTTTTGGAGATGGTTATTATCTCTGATTTTGAGGCGTCAGGGGCTAGAAAACTGTGGTTGTATTGTATTTGTTACTGCTTTCTCCAGTTCAATGGTGGTACTTTCTCTTGCAAAACATTAAAAATCATAGCAGTATCTATAAGAGAAGCTCTTTGCGTTCTAAGAAATATCAATAATTTTAATTTTAAAATCTCTTGAATGCAAAGGCTCACGAGATGCGTCACTGTGACAATACTGTCATTTTCTTCAACTTTTTGAGCTTTCTAATGAAAAAATTTCAACTTGGAATCGCCATCCTATTTTACAAACACTTTAAAAACACGGAAACGAATGCCAGAAAAAAGAGCGGAAGCATGTAAAGTTGAAGTGGTAAAACTTTCACAGTTCCCTGAAAATTGTTTGGCCGTACGCTTAAAAAGCCACAACTTTCTTTAATCAATTTTTAACTTTCCGAATGTTAAAAATTATCCACAAGCATAATTTTTCTTTTTGTCAACAAAGTTATCCATAAACGAACGTTATAATTGTAGCCTGAAATACAGACAATTACAGCTTTTGCAGTCCATTTACTGCTTTATGCACTTTCCAAAAAAAAAAAGAAAAAATATCTAAACTTACAAAAACAAAAGTTCAGAGCTATGGTAACAGTATGCACTCTTTCTCACCACATTTCAGAAGCGTGATTTGATCAATTCACAAAATTATAAATAAAAGCGGTACTCGGTAATTGTACCCCTCGGAAAATACACTCTTGCCGGCTACCATATGCACCCACAAAAAATATAATAGACGTAGGCAGAACAAGACGGCACACCCCCTGAAAAAGCTGAGAAGCGGAGTTCTGATTTTTCGCTCCACTGCGTACTGTAGCCGGCAAGAATATTGGCTTGATAATTTTCTAGGCAAAACAGACGGAAAAAAAAATGTTGAAACACAGTAATCAAATAATTAAACAGTTTTTTCAAACGGTAACACACAACAAACAACGAAAATTCACAAACATTTACATCATTACTTTTTTCATTTTAAATGGAATTTTTCACGGGAATGTTGATATTCAGTTACAGTAAAAACAGGGGCAAACGGTTGAGAAATAGTTTGTAAATAATATGCAAAATATTAAAAAAGAACCAGAGGCAAGTAAATTCGCAGAATTCATCAAAACAATTGAAATAAAGTTTTACAATTTTTAATTCATTTATTTAATCGATGTAATCATATTCGTGACTTATTGGTCCGTACCTTTTCGATTCTTTAAAGCACTCAAAACGATAACTGCACACACAAACAACCAGCCGCTCTTCCGAATTGTGTATTTTCACGTGGGCAAATGTGGAGTTATCTTGTGGAAAATCGAACGACAGTGAGCCGCTAAAATTGGTTTGTTTTAAATGTTATTTTCTTTCTTATTGATAGTGCAACAGGGAGTTTATGATAATTATTGTCACTCACTTTTTTTCGGCGTAAGATCTGATGTCTTGGTATTTTTTGTGTTCTAGCCCTTTCAATACTTCCTTGGCATTGAAATTGGATCCTTGAACCAGTGCAAAAAATCTATCTGGAATTTCACGCGTCAGCCGATCCTGAAATAATTATCGCTATCTTTACTAACATTCTTATTAATAAAAATCCTAATCGGTTTGTTTATGTATGCATCAGAATATCCGCATGAGGTTTCACACTTTGTACCAATAGAGTCACAACGGTTACACGCTTACCCGCGAATCAGAATTACTTTCAGGAAAAACTGTAAGGCCGCGCCGACAAAATCGCCAAAAGTCTGCGTTAGTAGACAGCGCAGGACTATGCAGCAGGCTTGTTACTGAGAAACTTTTTCTGTGTTTATCTGTCTGTGCAGCGGGTGTTCGTGGTTGTAGCGCTGTCCCCAGAAGTCCAATTCACCGAAAATTCACTTTTTTTTTAATTTCAAAATCCTCATGTGGACGGTTAGTTTACATCATCTTATTTCTGCCATTTTGAAAATCAAGATCGGTTCTGTCTGTATTCATGTGAGATTCCGTGTCCGTGACGTTTTCTCAGCTCATCCTGCATCGATTTGCAACAAACTTGGCAAAACGTTTTCAAATCTAATGAGCGTGAGGAGGCCAAAGTTTGGTGGAAATCGGACGCTTGAATGTATTGGGTTTGCAATCGAGTTGCGACATGAGAACGCGAAACTCCGCCCACTTATTTGTTCGCGACCACGAAAACACAGTTCTAATTGAAGAGACGCAGACAAAAAAGAGATAGCAGACTCATTTTTAATGCTGCAACTCGTTTGAAAACACAGTAGGATACTAATAACATCTATCCCTGAGAGTTCCATCGCTTCAAAACTGCATGTGCACTGCGGACTTGCCAGCATTTCGTTGGACGTTTTTCAATTTTCCACTTCTTTCGACGTGGGCCTAGTTTTCTATGACTTCAGTTTCAATGAGCTCCTGTTGGAACTTTCAGAGATTTTTAATGTATACCGAGAACCTTTTTGGTTTTTCTACAAATCGTTAGCTATTTTCTACCTTGATCAGATCGTTAAGTCCTTTTGAAGTGATTTCCTCGGACTCCACCTCCAAGGAAACCGCTTCTAATGTGAGCAGGTCTTTGTCGGTCATTTTTGACTCGCCATCTAATTTCAGGAGCATGGCGGTGCGAACCTAAATTATTTTACAGTTTGTTTTTTTTGTTAATAACGCGATACCTGTTTTAAGTTCACTATTCCCCGAAAGTCTACTCGGCAAACTAAAGTAAGCTTTGCAAGTGGAGGCACATGAGCTTTTATGATTTCCGTCACGTTTTTGACAGAATCCATTTCAATCGTGAGCACTTCTGCCGTCACCGAGTTTTCATACTCGGACAAGTCGATTTCTCCCATCTGCAATTCGAAATAATTGTTTTCGTGCCAATTCAAATCCCAGATAATCCGCTTACCTGCTCCACACGGTTGCTCTCAAAGTATACTTTGTGCACGTGAAGGTTCATTTTAAGCACTTTTATGAGCCCCTCTAACGCTTTATTGCGACCATGATACGTTTCCAATGTTCCTAAAGACACAGTGTCATCATTCACCAGTGTGCCGTCGTCAATCTCATCGAATTCAATTCTGTGTGGGTCGATTTGGATTATGTACTTCTGAATAAAGGGAAAATGAGCACATATTACAACAAAAAAAGAAAAATACAAAAGTGCAAAAGTACAAAATGATACAAGTCTTACGTTTTTGTATTTTTGCTCATTGAGATCGTGTCGAAACTGAAAATTTCGTGCAAACGTCTGTCCTTGTGATCCTTTATCCAGAAGGCTCAACGTCCTCTGCACTTCTTCGATTGACGTGGATTGCTTCACGAAGAGTTGGGCCCATGGGAACCGGTTATGGTTGCGAAACTTGATGCGCCAAAAGACTGCCGGGTCAATTTCATCGACGCACTCTTTTTGCCGAATGGGCTCCAAGTCTTCATCGTCACTTGAGTAATAGTCCCTAATTTCTCCGACAATATACCCAGTGCTGTCTTGAAGAAGCACGATCTCTTTAGAGACAAGGTTTTTGTTACTTTCCTTTGAGCTGGTCGAGTCGTTTGTCAATTCAAATACTGAGTTATTTTCTACTTGTGATTCAGCTTGAGAATTCTTTTTGGTAGACATTGTTCTAAATCTGAAAATAAAAAGTGAAAGTGAAAAAGAGGACAAAATAAAGATGGCAAAAAGAGCAAAACATATTATAAAATCATTGTTTTTATGTATCTATACATGTATCTAAGCAAGGCCGTCAAAAATGAAAAGTTCAGTGTTCTAGGCGACCAAAAATGAAATGAAATTGCAAACAGAGGTCCGCAAAAATCTATGGAAACAGCGAGAAGCTGACGTACATAGCTGCTCGTGGGAAATATGAAGTGGCATGTACTTCTGGCCAAGAGTAAAACACCAAGAGAGGCGTGGCCTCGGGCTCGGGCTCGGGCTCGCGATACGAGAAGGGGCGGGAAAAATCTTTAAAAAATCCGGAAAAAGTGAGAGCACGAAAAAAAAATTACAGAATACATACAGTAGTAGGCCATCAAAACTTTAACACTGATCTCAACTTCAATCCTTTTAACCAAATTAAATACTTTGCCCATTCTAAATTGTCTTTTCCTTCTCTCCATTCACTGTGAAATGTTCTTTTTTTGGATCCCTTTCTAGGATTGAAATGAGATGAGATTTGACAAGAGTAAGGAAAAAAGAAAAAGAAAAAGAAGAACATGAAAGAACACAAAAGCGATAAGAGAGCAAAGCTAAACGGTCTTAAAGTGCACGGAGTTGGGACTAAATTGGAAAGAGAAAAACAAAAGAAAAAAGAAAGGAACAAGAAGTTCTCGGAAAAGGAACTCTTTCTTTTTCTTTTTTCCACGCCGTCTGATGTTTGCTCGTTTAATCTTGCACGTTTTTTTCTCGGTAAGAAAAAAATTGTCAAATTAAATTTTACAAAAACTGGATCTCTAAGACTCTGAAGCGGAGCCACTTGAGAAGCAGAATGCATTGAGCTGCATGAGCAATGGAAAATGGAAATAGAAATGAAAATGAAAATAAAAATGAAGAATGAATAATACTAATCAAAAGACGTCTTTCCATTGCGGCACAAGAAGGAAAAGGAAAAGAATGGTTGATTGGAAGACGTGTGCGCATGTAATTTAACATATTCCTATAAAGACTTCTTGAAGGAGTTTTCCAATAATAGTTTACGGGTAATCACGATTGAGCCAAACTTGATTTGCTTTCATAGACTAGGTTTTGGTCGGACGGCTCATAAAAAATTGGGTGTTCTGGTAAAACTCTGTTAAAATTATATAGACGTCATTAAAATTTAGTTCTGTTTTGATTTTTAAGTACATGAAGTATTGTGTTTTCAATCGACTTGCGACATGAGAACACGAAACTCCGCCCACTAATTTGTACGCGACCACCTAAACACAGTGATATTTGAAGAGACGCAGACAGAACGGTGAATGCAGACTTGAGTTTTCATGTCGCAAGTCGATTGAAAACAGAAAAATTGGAAAAAAAAATCTAACTTTTTCTCAGTTCCTTTTTTTCATTCTGTCAAAGAACCGGCGATAGTTCTATTATATCATAAATGAATATAATCTAGTTTCGGCTCTTATTTTTGCCATGCATCTTCACGGCCGCCTAATCAGGAAATGCTCAAATCCTATTTTTATTCCTTATTCAACAACACCGTTAATTTATCTTCTTTTTTTAAAAAGAAAATTTGAGAAAAGTGTCCACAAAGTTTTTCTCTAAATATTGCGAAATTATTTTTTTGAACCGCGCGGCAGAAATTTAAATGGTGATAAGAAAATCACAGGGTTGGAATTACAGTTTTTAGATTTGAGATTTTTTAGATGGTATCGGCGTTGACAACCTATCAGTAAAAAAAAGTATGAAAGTGAATTTTTTGTGGATGAGCCGTGGACAGCAATAGTACACTCCTACAATTTTGAGCCGCTCGCTGCGATAAAATACGGAGATAGGATATGATATGATATGATATATGTACGCTTCAATCATTATATTGGAGCTCGAAGATTATGTTCAAGCTTATTATCGCCGAGGGAAGCACGAAGTCAATAATGATCAGAGCTTAGAACAGGAATGAGGCAATTTAACGGGTACATCTCTCATAACAAGGAAGTGTAGGAGCATCTTTTACGGCAGGTGCGTGGATCAAACGTAAATTGATTTTGTGAGCGATCTATAAAAAAAGAAGAGGAAGGAGAAAAATAAGGACATCATACAAAATAACAGTTTCATAAATTTTTATCCAGACGGATCAATTTTTAACCAAAAACCTTCCTGACAAGAGTAACTCGCTGGATGCAAGATTGATGTAACCGCAAGTGTGGGGAGAGCAATTGGGCGATGGTTGGCGGCGCGGCGGCGGTTCGTTTGAAAAGTGCATCGGATTGATGAAAGGCTGCGTCCGTTTGTCTGTTGGTTCCCTTCGGTTTGAAGCAGAACTTGGATAGCAAAGAAAGAAATAGGATAGACAACTTTTAGATGGAATGAGGAGATTCCCAAGCGGAAGTTAGCGCGATGAGCATGAGCAAAAATCTTTTGGTGCTACTTGATTAAAAATTATTCTATTTTTGTGTTTTATTCATAATTAAGGGATTGTACAAATTCTAACAACTGGGAAGTTATTCTAATTTGTGCCCTCTGAAAACGCGCAGTTCTGGCAAACACACTAGGCATATGCGAAAAATAAGTTTTTGTTATTTGAATATGCACATGATAGTGAGTGAATAAGCTTTCCACTTCCTCTCTTCCAAAAATGATTGTTGCAAAATTCCATTTGATTTCGAAACTTTTTTTGCATGCAGAAATGAGTCAGAATTTTGGTTTGAGACATAAAAGTCCAACAAAGCGTAGTTAATGGTTCTTTCTTTATTTTTTTTAGCTCTAGCTCAAAGTTTAGCAGAAAGTATAGTTAAAATATGACAATTAATGGGAAAACACACTTTGACTTATGGTTACCCCAAAACGGAAGTCACGATGTGAGAGTGAGACAAGAGACAAGAGACCCCATTAAAAATGTTTTTAAAAAAACGACAGCCGGGGTTAACAACCAAACTATTGAACCATGACATGTTCATCCTATTATGATGAGACAAAATAGTCTTCATTTTCGGAGCTGACGATTATTTCGATGTGACGTTTTGGTAGACTAAAAAACAATAAACGGATGGGCAATAAAGCTGCGGCAGGGTATTGTCCATATGGTGCCAGGATCTGCAATTACTCCTTCTCTATACGGTAAGAGTTGCGGATGAAGAAAGAAAGAGGCGCGGAGGAAAGACGACCTTGAGTCCCAAATTGAGGAGACTGGAGGCTACCATTAATCTTTCAGCGGTGGTCGTAAAAACGGCATGAGTGGTCTGTGTTTGCAGCAACTAACTGCACAACTGTTCACTCGGATCTCTGGCATGAAGATGCACACCCACATTTGATATGACACACCTGGAATCAAGACATGGGGCAGCGGCAATAGGCTCATCCTAAAAAATTGAACACCTGGAAAATATGAGCATTTTTGAAGAAGAAATGCAAGCAGTCCGACATCTTGGCACACAAAGAGGGAAGCAAGAAATGTGAATAAGAATTAAAACCGAAAACATTTGTTTTTTTGTTGTTGTGGTCCAAAAACCTATAAAGCCAATGAAATGAAATTCTACGACCTCAAAGTCGAGCTGTGATAAAACTTTTTAAAAAATAGATTGGAGAGTGTATAAAGTTTCAAGAAGATTGAACAATGTTAAGGTAGGTCCAATAGGCTTAGCGGCGTTCTTTGATGGTGACAATCGTGCATACTTATTTTTTAAATCGAATTCAATATTTTTTGCACGGCAGCCCCCCCCCCCCCCAATACTGACCCGAATCCGAATAATTGCTGTTTTGGTGCGCCGTTCGTCGTGCGTATACCTCACTGCGCAAGGTGGCATGTGGCAGAGGAAAAATAGGGAAAAGAAGGACTTTGTGGAAGTAAAAAAAACAGCTGGACAAGAAGGAATGAAAAGAAGAGAGAAACCGGGCGCACTTTGAAGACAGTTTCTTTAATGGGGGGTTCAGAACTGGGGATGAGGAGGTAGAGACGAATCAGTCGACGATTTCCAGTTTTATTAGTTTTTTTTAGGTTTCTGTGTTCTGAGAATTCAAAAAATAGTACATCAAAAAACTTTTCAGCTGTAAAAAAAGGTTTATATCGTTCTCTCTCTCTCTCATTCAATGAACAAATCATATAAGAGAAAAAAGACCAAACTGTCGGGAACCAAATCATTTTTTCGGGATCGTATTTAAACGTCAATTGACTATTCCCGCGAAAATGTGAAATTTAGCCATCCGGAGCAGATTCAGCGAAGAAGGAGAAAACACATGTTACCTACATGAACCTATAATTTGCGTGAAACGTGCGTTTTTCGTTTCTAAATAGAAAACTTAAAACAGTGTTTATAAAATCTCTGAAACTAAATTCTTTGGATCACCCTATTATTTGACAAACAAAACCCTCATTATTCTGATTTACTTGTGAAGGTCGTGGAAACCCAACAAATAAAATACCTTGGCTCCAAATTGCTTAAAAGATGAGAACTCACTCATCCTCATCTTTCCTTCCGAAATCTCACACTTTTTATAACGTGCTCTGCTTTAACTTACAGAAAAATCAAAAAATTATATTTAATTATGTTAAAAACATTTCGCAATCCAATACACTTTAGTTCATTCCATCTGTGTACACGAAGAACTACGTAAAAATGAGAAAGCAGAGTGAATAATAACAAGTGAAGAGGGAGAAAGTATAGGCAAGAAAGAGAGGGAAAAAGAAAACTTATAATTTTCAAGATGAAATGTGAGATGGCTGAGTTAAGTCGAACAACAGTCCCATGACAACAGGACTCCCAGAGGTTACGGCTAATTAAATTCGGTATATTTTTAACGTGACTCAAGATATTTCTTTCAATTAGTGGGGGGCAGGACAAAGATAGGTTGTCAGCGAAACTGTCGTCGTCAACAAATGTTGGAAACCGAAAAAAATGGTGGAAGAATGAAGGGGTCTTATCAGAAAAAAGTGTCAAGCTTTAACTTTTCGAAGCAATCGTCTGATAAGGTTTTGGAGCACAAGAAAAAAAAAGGGAAATTGGAAAACACAAACAGAAAAAACTACACTGTCAAATTCAAAAGATAAAACTTTAGAAACATCCAAACAAATGACCGATGAAAACTGAACGGCAAAATGAATTTCCCACTATTCATTTCCTACGTTTGTTGATTTGTCAGGAATGATCATTTCCTACTGTGATCATATACACCTTTTTTCGATATTATCTATTACTGCGTCGCGAAAACCAGTCAGAGCGCTCGTGCTTTGCGGATGTGGTCTCGCCGCGACCGCGTATACGGTAGTTTGTTTACGAAAAAAAAACGAAAACAAAAAAAAACAATTCAAAAAAGAATGTAAACAAACTACCGTATACGCGCTGGTCGCGGCGAGACCACAGCCGCAAGGCACGAGCGCTCTGATTGGTTTTCGCGACGCCTTTATATCCATGAGAGTTCAACCGCTCGCACACGGAACGTGAACTGCAAGCATTCCCGCGCCGGGGGCGATTGCGCTATTTTACCCAAAAATTTAGGTATATTGAAACATGACATTTGAAAAAGGTGGGAAATGATACTATCGAAAAAAAAAATGGTATATGATTAGGGACCGCAAAAGGAGGGGGCGGAGTCGCTCATTTTTTCTCTTGGGTTTGATTTTGACACTTTGCGACTCAACTGCACCAATACTAACGGCATATCCTTATATGTTAAAACATTTATATACGTAATCAACCCCAAGGAATCGATTGGTGACATCTGATTTTATTTAAAATGAGTTTTTGAAGCTGAAAATTGCAAAAAAGTGAAATCACTTTCGGAAAATAGAGATTTTCGAAAGGTTGTAGGTCGAACACGCATCATTTTTTTTTGTGATTCCGGTACATTTTGATACGTAGAATTTAATTTTACAACTCATTTTTCTCCATCATGCTGAGAAATTTTTTTGCACGCCTTCAAACTTGCATGAAAAATTGCGTAAATTTTTCAGCGATGACCCCCATTTTTTATTTTGTAAACATGTTTATTAACTCTCTGACATTTCCTAAAACAATTTTTAGATCAATCGGATAACTTTAAAGCACAAAAAGTAAAGATAGAAAGTGACCTGTTTTGGGAAAAACATGGTTTTTTGCGGTTTTCACTCTTTTCCCAGTCGAACACGCAAGTTTTTATTGGATAATCGTATTCTACGTTAAATTTACTATCAAATCCACATTAACACTTTTTACAGTAGGGACTGTAAAGGGGCAGAAAATCGTGTCGAAAACTCAAAATCACCTCTTTTTTGGAATTTCTATTACAAACCAGCATTGTGGTGGAGTGTATTTATAGTCTAGGCATACGCGCATTTGTATACAGATTCGAGCGAGCTCACAAAATGTGGCGTGGTGGCGCAGTGGTAGAGCGCCGAGGTGGTGATTTTGATGCCGCAGGTTCGAGTTTTGTCGAATAATAATTTTTTTTCAAGGTTTTTTTTTCTTGAAAAATATTGTCGGCCCGCCAAAATGGTCAAACGCGCTACGATGAACTCAATACTACGTGGATTTCATTTTGGTTTCCAAATTTTTTCATTTCACGTGTAAATTCAACGTGAAATAAAGTAATTTGGAAACCAAAATGAAATCCACGTAGTATTGAGTTCAGCGTAGCGCGTTTGACCGACGTGGCGGGCCGATAATACATATTTTTATAGAGAAAATTTTTGAAAAAAGTCACAGTTTTTCTTAATTATTAATAAAATCCAGCAATCCTTCAAATCCATTATTTTTTAGATTTTTCAATGGATCCCACATATTTCTTTCGTTAATGGACAGATTTACGAAAATGTTGGCAATTTCATAATTGGAAAAAAAATTTTTAAATTTGCTATTCACTATTTATCTGCTTAGCCGACAAAAATTACTATTTTCAACGGGTTAATGCCATACAATCTTCAGCAGGGGCCACCAGAAAATGCGCGCCGCGCGGCCGCAAACAAGCTCCACCCCCACAGCCAAGAGAAAATCAGTACTTCGAAATCGCGACTTTAAACGTCTGAAACTCGAGAACTAGCAGGAATTTCGATGAGAAAATTTGGGAATGTACTAATATTGAGGCGTAGAACACGATGAAACCAACGGTTTCCCGAGGTTTTGAGGTTTTTCAAATTCGTTGCGGTCCCTATATATGATCCCAGTAAGAAGTGATAATTTCTGACAAATGAACAAACGTAGGAAATGAACAGTGGGAAATTAATGTTCGCCAAACTGAACGGCTACGCCAGGTGTGCATTTAAAAAATGAGGGGCTCATCATTAAGACCACAAAGTCAATCTGTGGTGTGTTTTGATCCAAATTTCTTACCTTCACCATCTGGTGAGCTTTGATCAGCAGTTCGTTTCACGCTCGCTGTTCGATTGGCTACGTGGGAAACTGCACAAAAGCGATTTGAATGGTTGAGGAGAAGAATGGGCGGTTAGAACAACGTGTGCTTTCAGCTTTCTTGATACAAACAAAACTGGAAGATACGGGAAAACAGAACGATAGAAATACGCTGAGTAATACTGAGCTGTGTCACACTTAGTCAGAATATAAACAATATGAATGAAAATGGCAACAAACAAAACGAAAAAGCGTAGCAGTGAAGCATATCACGAAGGAAAACTAATTTTATGCGACAAAAAAGAAAGATGAGTGTCAAACACCAATCAAACTCTTGACGTCAACGTCTTCAACTCATTAATATCGCAATGCGAAGGAAGGCACAGACAATTTTGAGAAACCGAAGTCATGCAACGATACGAGCTACAATTTGTTTCCTTCTCATTTTTCGAGAATTCACAAGTAATTTTGAAAAAAAAATGAAATGTGGAGCAAGTCAAGAAAAAAATAGCCAAGATTTAGAACAAAAGAAAAATAGAATAGAACCTGGGTGTTTCTATTGCTTTTCAGAGTTTATAGTCGTAAATGGTTGTTTTGTCATTTAGTGCGGATACGGGCGCAAGAAAACATTAAGATCTCTAGATAACACTTGGACAAACTTTACTTGTTTGCACTTTTTTCTAATGATGCAATCGGTTTTCGGTTGAATTTTGAATTGAAAGAATTCTAAATTTCTATATTGGGAAATTCTACTATTTCACAAGTCAAACTAATCATACATAGTCCCGTTCTAGGTAAACCTATTGTATTAAAAGACGACGGTTAATTGTGAACATACCGTAAAACCTGTAATAGAAGGACATGTCCTTCTATTCTCAACCCCCCTCAAATGTTGTCCTTCTAATTTTCGGAGCATGATAAAGGAAGAAACAATTTTTAAAGGAATCATTTTTATGAAAAAGCTTTCATCAAACCAGCCGTTCGGCAACGAAAAACGGGGGAGGGGTGGGATACTACTGTATAGAACTGCTACGGAATAGAACTTCGAGGGATAGAACCGTCTGAAATTGAGCTGTACCGACCCAGTACTGCTCGAACAACTCGAAGAATTATTTCGTTGTACATTGTGAGGCCCTGAGTTCTATTTAGTGCAGTTTTTTTTAGTACCGCTCCATTTCAGCCGGTTCTATTCCGTGCAGTTCTATTCCGTATCAGTTCTATTCCGTTTGAGTTCTATACCGTAGTACCCCCGAAATATGTGTTCCAAACAATACACTTTAAAACAATTTTTTAATAATTTTTCTGCTGTCTCTATTCTTCTCTTTTCAATTATTATCAATTCAATATTCTTGCCGGCTACAGTAAGCAGTGGCGCGAAACATCGAGGCTCCGCCCCATCAGATCTTTTCAACTGAATTCATATGAACGTAGATCAAAAAATGTGAGCGGGTGTGTCGCCGCAGACATGTGTCGCTATGTCTGCCTCTATTATAAAACTTTCGCGGGCGCATGTGGTAGCCGGCAAGAATATTGAATCTTTACTATTACTAATAAAATTTTTCTGTGTGTCTGTCTGTCTGTGTATGGGTATGTTCGCGGTGCTGGCGCAGTCCCCAGAAGTCCGTGGAAAGCCAAAATTGGAAATCTGAGTCTCCCGAATGCCGCGATGATGCCCGACTTTTTCAAATTTTGATATCATTATTTTGAAGGGTACTTTACTGTTAGGCCCTTCAACTTTTTTCTTCTACACGTTATGCATTTCTACAGTCGAAAAGATATCCCGCAGGAAACTCCAGGTCGTTCGAAATGTGACATCACACACTTGAGAATTTCCAGCCGGCGCGATGTTCAAGTGGTTTGTAGTCTAGGCTGGCGTCTGGAAGGTCGGAAGTTCGAGTTTTGCTGTGGTTTTTCTTTTTTGTTAGGGAGTTTTTATTAGTTAGTGTCAATTTAGCCGACAAAGTTAGATTCATGTACGTTTTTTCATATTTTTGAGCTGTTTTTTGAAATGAAAATCACGAAGGGGGGTACGACAGAATAGAAATAGGCGAAATAGAAATGCTACAAAATAGAAATGCTACAAAAAAGAACTGGAAAAAATAGAACTGAGCGAAATAGAAATGCTACGAAATAGAACGGCTACAAAATAGAAATGAGCGAAATAGAAATGCTACAAAATAGAAAAAATTTTGGCGATGGAGCGCGTTTGCATTATTTTTTCAATTGCTCAGTTTTTCGCCGATTTTCCATTTTTTTTTCTGAAACTGCATTGATTTTATACCTTTCTTCATTTTCGATGTTGTTAAGTGCGTAAAATATCTGAAAATTACTGAAAAATCCTATAATAATCGGAAAATTCGAAGAATAATGCAAACGCGCTCCATCGCACCGATTTCTATTTCGCCCATTTCTATTTTGTCACATTTCTATTTCGCGCTGTTCTATTCCGCTCATTTCTATTTTGTAGCCGTTCTATTTTTTCCAGTTCTTTTTTGTAGCAATTCTATTTTGTAGCATTTCTATTTCGCCTATTTCTATTCTGTCGTACCCCCTCACGAAGTACTAAATTCGATGGAGCGCGTTTGACCGCCGTGGCGGTTCGACAATAACTTAAAGAGCAAAATAAACATTGCTTTCAGAGTTGTTATATTTAATGGATTCGTGACTGAATGACATTTCACGTGAAACTAGGAGACAAAAATCTCAAAACAAAACAAAAAAAAACAAAAATTTCTCCGGTTGTTTCTTCATTTTTCGAATATTGTCCATTCGCGAAAAAAGCAAGTGCGCTCCACGAAACTTACTAGGGAATGCCGTAGGGTCAGGCTTTGGGAATTTTCTTAAAATTTGTACCTGGGGGTTATTTTGCCTCCTGAATCGATTTTTCATAGTCTCCACCTGCACAAATCGCAAAAAGCTCGAAAACGAGCTCATCAAAATGCTCACGGCGACCACCGTTTTTATCACCGCCCTTGGCATGCACTGTTCGGCAAGCACCGGTGGTCGAGTGGTGTGCAGTTGGGAGCTGAAATCTGATGGTGGGGGGATCGATTCCGCACTAGGCGAATTTTGTTTTTTTTTCTTGCTAGAGTAAAGTTTATGGAACTTGCCCACAAAAAAAACATGAAATAGAAATTTTGAATGTTTTATTGAATGAAAATTTTTGAAAATCATACTCATCTTCTTCAAAAACTTATACATTTTTTCTGCATATGATAAGGATATATGAACGAATTCGTTATCCACTGATGTAGACAGCCGGCTTTGATTCGGAATAGAAATACTTGAACAAATTATGTTTCCTGTGAGGATGATATGATTTGCGGTTTTAATCTACAAAATTTCAACAGTTGGATCTTTCTTTCCGAAAGATGCCCGGGTCCAATAAAAATGCGAAAGAACGCAATAAAAAAAAAGCACACGAGAAAATATGGGAAAGTAGAGCGGATTTATTAAAAAAATCAATAATTCCGACACAAAAATTGCCTAAACGGAAACCTACTCGAGAAAAACCAAAACTAGAATTAAAGAGCCACGCTAAAAACTTAAAAACAAAAACAAAACCGACACGCGGAAAATCCAACAACAAAAACTAAATATGCGCGGCCCACCCATAGTCAAAACGTGGCTGCTAAACCGCGCGTGTCTGGAGTGTCGTTGTACACGTGGCGAGAGACGCAGAGATGCAGAGGGTTATTTGGGTTTAAGAGCTTTACGCCAGCCTGGGCGACTCTCCCCCCGACAAACAGTCCGGACCCCGACCGGATATGGCGTTCTCGCTCACAATATGGACACTTTTACCCAGAACGTTACCCTAACAATTCAACAAAACAGTTCTCCTACTCTAATTCCTATAACTCAATAAATAGATAAATAACACTCAACAACAATTATACAAAATATCTTCGCCGCTTCCTCAGACATTCGGCTCGAATCGTCCTCGCTTTGCGTATTTTATCTCCGGCTTCAGCTCTGACATTGGCTTCCTTCCTGGCTCCTGCAGTCCTCCCATTTTGCTTTCGCACAACTTTTTCACCAGCACTGTCTCTCCGATCGCCATCTCCAAAAATTTCGCTAGTTGTGTGCGGTTCGCTCCTTCCGGTGGCGCTAAAGATATCAACGGCGTCATTTTGGTACCCGTCGGCTTCAGTGGTAACACCACACCAATATTCTTCCATTCGCTCCACATCTCCTGGATTTTTGCGATGTCTCCGTACACACAATCGTATCCGCACGGGACCACGGAGACTTTCTTTCCCACCTGTTGCAGTCGTTTTGCGCAGTCTCTGACTCGCGCATTGTGTCCTTCGTCCATAGTCAACCGAACAAGGATGACGACTTCTTGTACTTTTGAGAGGTCGTAGCCTTCCGGCCACTTCTCCAAAGCATGGCTGCGTACCTCGAATACCAGCTCATCCCGACCAACGGTTCTGGGCGCCGCCAGAATAATGTGCTGGTTTCGAATCACCGTCTTCTTTGGTCGCAAGAGCCACTCTATCTCTTCTCTTAGCTTTCCTGCCACTGCGATCCAATCATCATCCACTTCACCAATCATCACCGCTTCTGCCATACTCTTACATCTTCTCGAGAATCGTCTTAGTGCCTCCTCTTTGTGGCCTTCAGAGCGCTCCCTTATCGCTTCGCTCGATTTCACCGCCAGCATCTGGTTTTCCGGGGATATTCCTTTCCCACGGATTGCCAACGCCATTGACAACTCGTCCGCTGACTGGTACTCGCATCCGTCCAAAATTTCTGTACATTTCGCTGTACATCGGCAACCATCCCGAATAATCGATCTGAAAGACTCATTGTTTGTCACACGGTCTTTCATTTTTGTTACACTCTGTACATGTCTCACATCCTTCTCTTTTCTCACTGCCCGCTTTCCGCGTTTAGCTTTAGTCTCAATTACCAATTCTTGTACACGATCTCCCACTACTGGAAATTTTATCTTCTCCACTTTATTTTTCTCATCGAACCACTTCTTGGCCTTTTCTTGCTCCTTTTTCACATTTGCTCTCGCCTGTCCATGAACCCTTTTCCTCTCTTGCGAATGACGATATTTGTACTCGCCCGCGTTCTCTCGGTATCTGCCAATCTGCTCTTCTGAAACCGACTTCCTCGGCTTCCACTTCAGCTCAATTCCTACATCTTTAAACGCATTTGTCCCCAACAGAAACATTTCCTTGTCATTCTCGATGATTTGGAAAATTATAACTGCTTTTCTGTCCTTGATTGTGATTTCCAACCGGACTTGTTCTTTCACACCCATCATCGACTTTGACGCGTCCATCAGCGTAAAATTTGGTTTCTTCAAAACTTCACATGTCTTCTTCCAATCCTTACAGCCTCTCTTCAGCTTTTCCCACGATCCCGCAGAAATTGCCGAGACTACTGATCCGCTATCTATAACAATTTTCCGTTTTTGCCCCAGTATCTCACACTGCTCCACCATCTCTGTTTCAACAATTCCACTTTCAACTGTATTTTCTTTTTTCTCTATTCGATAGACTATCTTCGACGTGCACTGCCTTGCCACGTGTCCTATTCCTCTACAGTTAAAACACTTTGTTCCATTCCCGTTGTCTTCTCTACTCTCACCAACCTCTCCATTTCTTTTCTGGTCAATTTTCCAAGCTTCTTGACCTTTGCCAACTTCATTCTCTCTCCACAACGATTCTCTATTCCTTGTTTGAGTTTCCCTGAACCTCTGGTTGTAGTTGTGTCTTCTTTCGTTTTCCTGTTGAAGCACGATGTCCTTTAACGTCTCGTACTGTTCTTCCGGTGCTGTTTCTCTTCTCTTCATAACCAGCAAATTTTGTAGATTGTGGTCCGCTTTCACCGCCATCATCAACTTCGTTACCCTCATCTGCGACAAAGACTCTTTGTCCAGGTTTGGGTACGCTTTCTGCGACCATTTTTCAATCTCTGGGATGTATTCCCACATCCTCTGATTCACGCCGCGTCTCAATCCATCAAACTCCGCCAACGCATGGGTCCTACTATCGCCCTGTCTCCTTCTTAATCTTTGCTCAAATTCCTCAAAAACTTCTTTTATCGGCCTTCCAAACCGATTTTCAATCGACCGGAACAACATCTTTGCTGCGCCTTGCAAATACTTCTCCTCTACTATCGCGACCAAGTCCGCATCCTCCTCTACCACCTCTTTATACTTCATCATGAAAGTTCTTCTGAACTCTCCAAAATTCCCCATTCCATCAAACACTTTTGGTTCTGGCATCGCCGACGACCTCATCATTTTGCTCATACTAATCATCGTGGATTTTATCATTTTCTCACTTTCCCTTGAGCGCCAGCTTTCCGCCTCGCTTCTCTCTTCTTCGCGCTTCTGCGTTCGTCTCAGCTTCACACTCTCTTCAATTCCCCGACGTTCGCTGTTCTCTTCAAGCCAACTCGACACCTTGCGCTTCACTTCTACACTTTCCAAATCCCATTTTGACGTACCTGCTCTGTACGTCTCCGGTGTCCGATTGCAATCCTTTGCCTGCGGTTGTGCTGAACTCCTCGACCATCTCCTTCCTGGCCATTCTGCTCTCGTCGAGCGCGCCTGAATTCGTTTTCCTATGTCATCATAATCATCACTTTCATCTGCCTCACTTGCCACTCGCTCCAAATTACTCTTTATTTCGAGCGCCCTTTTCTTCTCGTTTTTCGCTGCCTTTTCTGCCACCTCGAGTCTTCTTCTTGCTCGATCTAATTCTTCCTCGAGCTTCTCCACCTTCAACTTCAGCTCTCTCTTCTCCGCCTTGTGCAGCACCTGAAAATTGAAAATGTCTTTTTTCAATTTCTCGTTTTCTTCTTTTTCCTGTTTTCCCCCTTCCACTAGCGCTTTTTCCAGCTCTATGGGGTTCTCAATCTGCATCACACTCATCACCGTCATGACCGATTTTATCCACGTCTCGCCGCCAATTTCTTCCCAGCGGCCTCTCAATTCTTCTCCAAACTTTTTAACCGGTGCGATGATCGAATTTTTTGCTCGCGACGAACACGTCGTGAACAATCCGATTTTTTCTTTCATTTCTTTCTCCAATTTCTCGCTTGCAACAATAAACTTGTGCCATCCTTTCAATAATTTTCTTCTATCTTTAATGCTCACCTCCATCTCCATTTGCGCTGCCCACGACGAGTCTCCTCGAAGCACGTCCTCCTCGCTTCGAGTTTTTCTTGCGCTGTTCTTCCTTTCTTCTTTTTTGATCTTGTCCAGCACCTCCACAAACGACGGCGCTGTCTTCTCACTTCTGCCGCTCCAGCCGTCTTCTTCCAAGACGCCTTCTCCATCAGGTCCCAGCAGCAGCTCTTCATCGACGATCGGCACGTTGCCGCCCATCTCTTCCAGCATTGGTTCTTCTTCGGCTTCCGTTTTGCTTTCATTTGCTTGCATCTTCTCCATATTTGTTGCACGTGCTGAAATTCGAAACTTTTATTCCAAAAGTAACGAATAATAACGGATTTTCTCGCGATGTGTGCCAAATTCTATCTGTTCACTCCCTTATTTCGAAATTTATTCCAAATTTCGTTTTTTACAAGAGCAATACAAAAAGAAGTTGACAAACACGCGAAATAAATACACGAGAGAGTTAAAAAAAGACACGGTTCGGCCCCCAAGTTGGATCTTTCTTTCCGAAAGATGCCCGGGTCCAATAAAAATGCGAAAGAACGCAATAAAAAAAAAAGCACACGAGAAAATATGGGAAAGTAGAGCGGATTTATTAAAAAAATCAATAATTCCGACACAAAAATTGCCTAAACGGAAACCTACTCGAGAAAAACCAAAACTAGAATTAAAGAGCCACGCTAAAAACTTAAAAACAAAAACAAAACCGACACGCGGAAAATCCAACAACAAAAACTAAATATGCGCGGCCCACCCATAGTCAAAACGTGGCTGCTAAACCGCGCGTGTCTGGAGTGTCGTTGTACACGTGGCGAGAGACGCAGAGATGCAGAGGGTTATTTGGGTTTAAGAGCTTTACGCCAGCCTGGGCGACTCAACCATTGATCGCCAAAAAGTGACAAACGAATGTATCGAAAAACCCCATTAAAAATATCAAGAACCATGTTAGCCATCAAACACATGACATTTTTCGGGAAAAAAAAACAAACGCAAAAAATGTTTGAAATGATGAAAAATCAAAAAAAAAAAAAAACAATTTTTAAATATGTAAAAATTTTCTCATTCATGTATCATCTTCTTTTGTGGGCAAGTTCCATAAACTTTACTCTAGCAAGAAAAAAAAAACAAAATTCGCGTAGTGCGGAATCGATCCCCCCACACAGGTTTTGCGCGATAGGCCTATAATAGGTTGCGCGGTAGGCCTATCGAGTACCCGCGAAGGACCCTATAGTAAGCCTATTATAGGCTTATCGCGGCCCGTCACCTATAATAGGCCTATAATAGGCTTATCGCGGTTGACTTTCGCCTATAATAAGCTTATCGCGGTCACCAATAAGCCTATTGTAAGCCATGAATAGGCCTTTCGCGGACATTCAAAACTCGTCGGTAAGCTCATTATAGGTGCTCCCAGGCCGATATACCGGCTCTTTAGGCTCAAATTTATTTGTATTAAAGGCAGTTTATTTGCAAAATTGATACAATGTTGATAAAAATGACAAATTTATTGCGAATTAAATAATAAAAAAAATGCTTGAGGAGTTATTCACGAAACAGCAAAAAAGGCAAAAAAGAACTTCTCCAAAACTCGGGAAATTCTCTGATTGACCTGAAACATCGGGAAATGGAGACAAAAATACTCCTGAATATGCTCAACCAGTTTTGTACCGAAATATTGAAATTTTAGTCTGAAATTTTTGAAATCGAAATTTTATTTTAATTTTTTTGAGCATATTCAAGAGTTTTTTCGCTTTTATTCCCATATTGTTCATTCGCGAAAAAAGCAAGTGCGCTCCACGAAACGTAGTACTACGTGGAATTCATTTTCGTCGCCAAATTATTTCAATTCACATGTAAATTCAACGTGAAATGAAATTATTTGGCGAAGAAAATGAAATCCACGTAGTACTACGTTTCGTGGAGCGCACTTGCTTTTTTCGCGAATGAACAATATATTTCAAATTACTCAGAGAATTTTCTGAGTTTTTGCGCAGTTTTTTTTTTGCTTTTGCTCCATTTTCGCTGTTCCGTGAATGTCCTCCATGATTGATGATTCGTTTCCCATTCCTCCAATCGCAGTCGTCTCCATATCCGACCGCGTCGCCACCATCGCTGCATATCGGGTAGAAGGCCACAAACTGAAACAAATATAATTTTAAAAAATTTGTCATATACTTACTTGTGAGGTTCCACCTCAGTTTTCGTCATATTTTGTTTAATTTTTTTTATTTTTCTCGTATTCTCTTCTTATTTTAATGTTTCGCACTTTTCATGATTCTCGCTCTGTGAATTCTTCAGAATTAAATGAAAAACCCAAAAAGTGCACAAATGCCAGCAGTTTTTTTTTCCTAGAAATAAATTAAACAAAAAAAAATTATTTTTTTCAAAAGAACAAAAGTTAATGGGGTTATTCACGGAGCCAGCAAAAAACTAGCAAAAAATTCAACGAAAACTCGGAGAATGCTCATATCGCTCTGAAAATTTGGGAAATCATTTAAAAAATACTCTCGGACATTCCTAGAAAATTTCAATATCGATTTTTGAACATTTTCTGAAATAAAAATCGCTATTTTTTAAATCAATGTTTCGGTCTAAAATTTTTTGGGGGTGTCTGAGAGTATTTTCAAAATGATTTCTCAAAGTTTCAAATCGATTCTCCGAATTTTCGCTGAGTTTTTTTTTCTATTTCATGCTTTTTTTGCTGGTTCCGTTAATAACCCCATAATTAAAATTCTTTTTTTAATGAGTGTTTTGCTCTGATTTTTCTAAACTGGCGTTTGTGTACTTTTTAATAATTTCTTTCATTTAATTCTGAAGAAATCAAGGCAGGACATTTCGAAATTTATCCAATTTTTACAACACGAAGTAAAAACTTACTTTAAAATCGTTGGCACGGCGTTTAACGGTGTCGGGTGGATGGCGAATGGGTGGCGTCGGGCAATCTGAAATTATAAAATATTGAAGGAATAACGAGAACGGTGCGAATTTGTTTTATCGAGTTTTATTTGACAAGATATTTTATTTTCAATCGACTTTTCAATTGTTTTCAATTGAAGAGTCGATTGAAAACATTAAATTTTTAAATTTTCTGACCATATTCGTAAATTTCCTTGCGAGGCATCAGAAGAATTTAAAAATCAGAAAAAATTCAGCAGTCTCACGACGAAATTTACAAATAATTTCAGAAAATATATCGAAAAATTTATTTTTTGGCAATATTCGTAAATTTCCTGTAAATTCTATCGAATTTCAAGAGGAAATTTACGGATCTCCAGATATTTGAAATCTCACGGTAAAAATCAGCATTTTTGATAAAAAAAATTATGTTTTTTATAAAACAAAAAAATAAGAAAATAATTCTTTTCCCACAATTTATCTCGAAATGCCAATTTTTACGAATGCGCAACAACAGGAAAAACAAGCACAATTTATATTTATTAAAATAAAAATAAAATATTATTTTAAAAAACGGAAAAGAGTTAAATGCGACGGCAAAAAATTAATTTAGGCCAAAAAAATGTGGTTTTTTGAAAGTCGCTGACGAGATAGTCTAGCCATAGAGCGCGTTTGCATTGACCTACAAATAGGCCTACCGCGGTCGCCGCACACCGCGTCCGCGATAAGCTTATTACAGGAGGGTAGGCGCTGCCGCCCGCGATAGGCCTATTATAAGCTTATAATAGGCCTATATTTGGCCTCAACCTATTATAGGCCTATCGCGCAAAACCTGTGCACCATCAGATTTCAGCTCCCAACTGCACACCACTCGACCACCGGTGCTTGCCGAACAGTGCATGCCAAGGGCGGTGATAAAAACGGTGGTCGCCGTGAGCATTTTGATGAGCTCGTTTTCGAGCTTTTTGCGATTTGTGCAGGTGGAGACTATGAAAAATCGATTCAGGAGGCAAAATAACCGCCAGGTACAAATTTTAAGAAAATTCCCAAAGCCTGACCCTACGGCATTCCCTAGTTAGTACTACGTGGATTTCATTTTCGTCGCCAAATTATTTCAATTCACGTGTAAGTTCAACGTAAAATTTAATAATTTGGCGACGAAAATGAAATCCACGAAGTACTAAGTTTCGTGGAGCGCACTTGCTTTTTTCGCGAATGGACAATAAAAACGTGAATTCGAGTATAACATGCCAGGACTCGACTCGAAGCACGGCGTGTTAGAACCTACGTAAAAGCAAACGCGCTCTGTCGCATTTATCTGCGTCTCGATATTATCATTCTCCCAAGTTTAGATAAGTGAGTGCAAAGCTAGAGACGCAGAGACTTGAGAGACATGACATGCAAAATTTCATTTCCAAAACAATTCTAAAAACGTAGTCTCCAGCACGCCGAGCGAAGAGTTTTGTTGAGTTTGAAAACATCTGAATTCGGTAGTTTTTCTTTATAGTTTTTCTTTAGGTGTTCTTGAACAATGCAATTGGTTAAAAACACCAAAAACAGTTTTTTTTTTCTGCATTCTGAATAGGTTCGTGACATATTTTTTTCGCAATCAATATACAAAAACGGGTTGACAGACACACAGAAAACCTTTAGTTTTTAATTGATTCAATTTCGGTGACTTACTCAATGTGTCCAATAACATACAGTAAAACTCTTTAAAAAATCAGGGAGACTCGCGCGTCCTTACACGCTGGCATCTACGTTTTAGTCTCATTTAATGAAATTCGATTTTTTCGCGCGTTCAATTTTCTGCGTACGTTCCGCGAAAACAAAAATTAAAACATTTTTTTTCTCGCAGATAACCCTTATATTTTTAAAACATTTGATACAGCAGCAGCGTTGGCAACGCCGCGAGGGAATGTTCTCTTAACACGCGGGTCACGGTGTTTCATCAAACGTTTAGTGTTATTGGGGCGCGTTTGCACTGAGGTAGGTGCTAGCATGCCGTGCCTTAAGCTTACCCAGAAGGTTTTTGACGGCGATAGCCGTCAACAACCTTCTGGTTGATAAATAATATTAATCTCTGAAAGTTCCACTGGGACCCTATCGGAACCTAGGCCATGCAGCGCTAGGCCATCGGCGGAATACGTATTATGGATTCGTGAATTAGCGATAAAACGCGGTGAATTGTGGGGCAAAAGTTGGCTGGTCTCGCCACGATTTTGACAGACTACGGTTAGCGCGAAAATATTTTTTTTAATCCTTTTTTTAATTAAAACGCATTTTCATAGTTTTTTCTCAACAAAATAAGTTTTTGAATTGAAATTACTCATTCCAGGTTACACAAAAAATTTTAATAGTGAAAAAATGCTAGTCAAAAGGCAAAAAATCGTGTTTTTATTTAAAACAAAAGAAAAAAAATATGTTTGGCGCTAACCGTAGCCTGTCAAAATCGTGGCGAGACCAGTCAACTTTTGCCCCACAATTCACCGCGTTTTATCGCTAATTCACGAATCCATAATAGTTTCTACGTGAGAACTTGAGAGACGCAAGACGATGTGCGGGAAAGTCCGCAGTGTACGGTCCGCGTGCGAGCGGTGGAACTCTCATAGATGGATAATATGATTTTGAATTCACTCCAATAAGTTCTTATCAAATTTGGCGTCTTTCAAACGACGGCCACCATCCGGCAGACGTCGATAATCAGAATTCATGAACTGATTTTTTGACATATCCTCGCTTTCGTCATGTTGAAATTATATTTTTTAACAAGAAAGCAAAGAAAAAAAAAGGAAAGTTAGGAAAGAAATGTTTAAAAAAATCGTGAGTGTTCTTACAAGGGAACTACAAATCCATGAGGGTTGAGAATTTTACCAAACTTTCAGAATCGGTACATTTGAGTACGGCGATTACGAATCTGAATTCACTTTTTCCCCAATCGATCTGGCTTTTCAGAAAATTTGTCTTAAAGTTGGCTCAAAAATTTAGTTGTCAATGGAAATTTATAGCGTGCACCGCCTCACTGAGAAATAGAGGAGTCCGCGTTATAGTGACTGGCCTTCCGAACCCTTGTTTTCATCAGTGGATGGTTCAGTGGTAGAGTGGCCGCATGTTAAGCAGAAGGTCTGGAGTTCTAGTACGCGCTATTTAAAAACTTTTTTGCAATTTTTAAACTTTCATTTTTTCCTCATTTTTTTGTCGATTTTTCACAAGTTTTTTTTTCGGGGGTACGACAGAATAGAAATAGGCGAAATAGAAATGCTACAAAATAGAAATGCTACAAAAAAGAACTGGAAAAAATAGAACGGCTACAAAATAGAAATGAGCGGAATAGAACAGCGCGAAATAGAAATGTGACAAAATAGAAATGGGCGAAATAGAAATCGGTGCGATGGAGCGCGTTTGCATTATTCTTCGAAATTTCCGATTATTATAGGATTTTTCAGTACTTTTCAGATATTTTACGCACTTAACAACATCGAAAATGAAGAAAGGTATAAAATCAATGCAGTTTCAGAAAAAAAAAATGGAAAATCGGCGAAAAACTGAGCAATTGAAAAAATAATGCAAACGCGCTCCATCGCCAAAATTTTTTCTATTTTGTAGCATTTCTATTTCGCCCATTTCTATTTTGTAACCGTTCTATTTCGTAGCATTTCTATTTCGCTCAGTTCTATTTTTTCCAGTTCTTTTTTGTAGCATTTCTATTTTGTAGCATTTCTATTTCGCCTATTTCTATTCTGTCGTACCCCCTTTTTTTCACAACATTTTTTTTCAGAAATTTTTTTTCTCAAAAAATTTCCTTGTTTGTTTTTTCTCGGTAAAGCAAAGTTCTGAACTTTAAAAATTTTCAACTTTTGTGGGTAGATATGGGAATACGTTTTCAGATGATAATAAAGGTTCTGGGGTTGCCAAGTGTAATGTGCAGTTGGGGTTGGAAAGTATACTAGTCTGGGGTCAATTTCTATATATCTACCCAAAGGTCAATCTCACGATACATTTCTGTAGTTGGGGTCGGATAATATACCACGACCCGTTTAATACACGGCCTCAGCCAAAAACTAGAAATTCAGAACTTTGCTTTACCGAGAAAAAACAAACAAGGAAATTTTTTGAGAAAAAAAAATTTCTGAAAAAAATTTTTGTGAAAGAAAAACTTATGAAAAATCGACAAAAAAAATGAGGAAAAAATGAAAGTTTAAAAATTGCAAAAAAGTTTTTAAATAGCGCGTACTAGAACTCCAGACCTTCTGCTTACCATGCGGCCACTCTACCACTGAACCATCCACTGTTGAAAACAACGGTTCGGAAGGCCAGTCACTATAACGCGGACTCCTCTATTTCTCAGTGAGGCGCTGCACGCTATAAATTTCCATTGACAACTAAATTTTTGAGCCAACTTTAAGACAAATTTTCTGAAAAGCCAGATCGATTGGGGAAAAAGTGAATTCAGATTCGTAATCACCGTATTCAAATGTACCGATCCTGAAAGTTTGGTAAAATTCTCAACCCTCATGGATTTGTAGTTCCCTTGTTAGTAAAGTGTCCTTCTAATATAGGGGTCCTTGTATTATAGGGTGTCCTTCTATTTTTCATTGGAAGCCTAAGACTGTCCTTCTATAATAGGGGTGCTTTAATTATAGGGGTTCTTCTATTGTAGGTTTTACGGTATGTATAAATTATCACATTTTCTGTGAAACTCAAAAGCTCACACCGCACAGGACGAAGTTTTCAGTTTTACAGCAATTCATTCTATTGTGAAAGCAAAACAATTGCAACGCGGTGTTTGCGTACTTTTGAAAATTCAAAAGTAAATGAGAGAAACATCATGGAAAATGAAAAGAAATGTTCCCATTTTGGTTTGAATTTTAAAAGTACGCAAACACCGCGTTGCAACTTTTTTGTTTCACACTAGAGCATAATATAAATATACTCGGCATAAAACGCTGATAACTCGCTCCAATCGAACAAAGAATTTCGCATGCATTTGGAGTGAGGTTTAGAGAAATCAGAGCAAAACATCGGCCACGGCTCTCTCAATTTTCTGCACTATCTCGTCGCCAACGCGGCCGCGTCCATCACTGTGCGAAGGGAGCGCGTTTGCAGCGCTCCGTACTGAGAATAAAACTTCATTTTCAGTTTGGTGAAGGTTTGTCCACTTTAATGAGTCGACTTTGTTTTAACAAATAGATCAACTCAGGCTCTATGCCTTTCAATTTCTGACAATAAAAAAAATAATTGTTTTGTGTTGTTCCTATTATTGATTCAATTTTCTTGCCGGTTACAATAGGAATTCACGTGAAAATTCTGCAAACACCAGTTATTTTGAGAAATAAAAAAAACCACTCACTCAACTTTTTTCATTGAATTCAGTTGAACATTTAAAAAAAAGATAAGGGTGTGGCTTTAGATATTCAGCATAAACTCTTATGGTAGCCGGCAATAAGGGAAAATTCCAGTATAGCCACCCACTACAATATAGGTACCCACATAACTGAAACATGGGATTTTCCCGAATTTCTGTGGGTGGCTATTTTGAAATATATGGGTGCTTTTACTAGAATATATTATTACAGTTAAGCCACCCACTCAGTGGTAATGGGTGCCTATACTGGTTTCCTAGGGAATCTTTCAGAATAGCCACCCTTGCACTCCAATATAATTACCCACACCACCGGGCTATAGAATAGCCACCCATAATTCCAGAATAGCCACCCATCATTGCGTGTGTGCGGCGTCAAACTGGTAATATTTCTAAAAGTTCTACCAGTCGCCAATGGGAACCTACACCATAGCCAAACCGGCGTCTCGCAATTTTCCACATCTTTCAGCGTGCACCTTTAAACTCTCGTGGCGAGACACCGTTCAGGCCACAGTGCAGGTTCCCGGTAAAACTTTTAGGGACAGATAATAAATAAATTACATCAATTAAAAACACGTTCCAATCATTCACGCAGACAATTATTTCTTCATTTATTTCGTAATCTGGAATTATTCTTGCAATATGCAACAAAAAAAAGTAAAAACGTTGTATTGTGTGGGACAGGGATGGAGCAACCGACAAAAATAAACGAAAAGGATCTTCTAGGACCAGTAACCACTACTTGATATACAAATATTGCAGAGAAAACAAAAATGCAAAATATGGAACACAACAGTGTAGTGTTGTGTTTCATATTGAGCAAGGTTTGGGTGAAAAAAATGGTAAAAAAAAGACAAGGGAGGGACCAACAAAAATTTACAACACGAATAAAAAGTGAAAAAAACAGACGTTACCAGAGAATAAAACTGTCAAATATCAACAGTTGTATTGCTCTTGTGACAAGCAGTGTCGCATTTGGAAAATGAAAATATGGTGAAAATCACAATTTGGAATGGGAGAAGGTATGCAGACTTCCCACAAAAGACCATATATTTAAAAAAAAGAAAAAAGAATATGAATCTAGTATGGTGTGACAACTAGATATGAATAGAAGAAGTAAACATAGAAAAAAAAAGTGTTGTACAGAAACAGAAAGAAAAAAAACAATGAAGCAAGACTTATAAAGACGGAGAAGACGCCAGAGAGGAGATTACATCGTCTACGACATGCTGAGAGTCCTCCTCTTCTTGCTCCTCAAGTATGTACTCCGGGCAGTGTTGCCAGTTACGCCAACCAATTTGCTCTGAAACTTTGAAACTTGTGAGAAATGTGATTAAAGTCTTTACCATTCTCGAGAAGTTCAATAGAGTCCAAAAATTTGTTTCCGTTGAAACCACCAATGCAGTAAATGACATTTCCGGCTGTGACAACCGCATGAGTGTTGGCTCTGAAGGATAATTTTCCAGTTTAAGAAGAAAAACAACAGATGGTTCCTACCTGGCAGTGGTCAGAGTTGGTCCAACACGCCATTGAGACGACGGACTGTCGAGAATCTCAACAGTATCCAACGATTGGGTTCCATCGTGTCCACCAATTACATATAGAACATCACGCATCACAGCTACTGCACATCCACGGCGAGCTTGTCGGAGTTTTGGAAGTTGGCGCCACGCTTTCGTTTTCGGATCGTAAGCCTCGACAGAATCCATGCATGCCCAACGATCGCAACCTCCGACGGCAACAATAAGTCCTCGCCAACTGCAAACTCCGGCTTGATATCTGGCACTCTCCATCGGAGCCATAATTGTCCACTCTTGGGTTTTCGTGTCGAAGCGTTCGCAATCCTTGAGAACCTTTTGATCAAACGATCCTCCAATGCAGTATACGTAGTCATCCATAGTGGCACATCCGTTGTGGCATCTTGCAGTATTTAGGTTCGGAAGTGGAGCCCACGTGTTCGTTTTTGGATCGTAGAGCTCACAACTCTTCAAATCGTTGTTTCCGTTACTACCAGCAACCGCGTACACTTTTCCTCCATGCACAGTGCAGTCAAAACGTCCTCGTTCTGCCTTCATATTCGCAACGTTTCTCCACTTTCCGCTGATGACGTCGTACTCCTCGACACTCTTCATGCACTCACCACGGTCGTATCCTCCTGCAATTTTTTTATTGACTTCCAAATAAGCTCAATTTCTTTACAAACCACAAACAAATATTTTCCCATTCACAAACGAAGCTCCAATTGAGCAACGAGACGCGCTCATGCACTCGAGTGGTTTCTGTTGCTTTCCAGTGCATGAAATCAGACGAGAGAGCAGAGCAACTTTCTGAGCATCCATCGGACATGGCTCTCGTTTCGTACGCAAAAGCTCTTCGTTGTCTGTGAGCTGGAGACTTAGGACGCACAGACGACGGTACAAAACGCAAAGAGCAACCCAGTATTGCGCTGAAATTACATTTTTAATCACAAGTAAGTATACTCCTTCATATTAATTGAATTTTGTTTCTACTCACGAGCAGTGCGGTGGGTGGCAATAAGCAGCCACTCGATCGTGTCCTGCGGGTCCGAGTCATCTGTTCCGGCCGACTCCAAACTCTCGTTTGACGCATTCAAGTTTGGCAGACGGGAAGCGTTGAGACGGACCGGAACAGCTCCATTAACTCTGTGCTGGACTACCGAGTTGATTATTGGTTCTTGAGCTGTCATAGCCTTGGCGACGTCCTTGCGATCCTTTCCGGACTTTTTGTAGTCTTGAATTATATCGCAACTTCCCACCGAGGAACGCTCATCCATCTCGAGACAATCCGCCAGGTGATTCTCCTCCATGTACAAGATGTGTGTCTAAAAAAAACAAGTTGTAGTGATAATTTCCAAATTGATTTATAATAGTACTTTGCACGTCAGCAGATCAATTGAATGTTCCGCGCGGTCATGTGGCATGTTTTGGAAGTAGAGCAGGGCCATTTCCGCCAAACCACCATTGTTGTTCGCATTATTGGCCACTTTTCCGTCCTCGGCAGGAACTATGATTCTGACCTGCAAATTACCCGGTTTTACTACGAATCAAATACTTTCATGGAAACTGGAAAGTATTTCATTGACAAAACAAAATATTGTCGACTGATCAATTTGCTATCTATCAAATCTGATCTTCTCTGAATCCTTTCATTTATCTTTCTTTCTTATTTTTTTTACTGGGAAACCTATAAGGAGAACAGAACACATGAAAAAGTTAGACCACCATTCCTCAATCTGCGAAGAATTGTTTACGCTTGCGCGATGGAATGAATCGGCTGAAAACCTTGCATTCTATTGTTCAATTTCACAAGCCTATTTTTAGCAATAATTGCATTTAATGGTGTTTTCAGGGTAATTCCGGTTTCTGTCGGATTTTCTCACCTGAATGACTGGCAACTGGGTGAATTCCTTGGAGTCGTTGACCACGCTTTCAAAATTGTCGACAATGTACTGATCGACTTTGCACATCAAAAACGTGTCATTGTGAAAGTTGGCTTGACGCCGAACCCCTAAAATGTGAAAATTTCGAAAACCAGACACAATTTACTCCCTCACCAATGCAATTCGACAATTGCAAGTTATCCGCCAGATATGCTGCGCACGCCTTGATGACCGGGTTCATTTGCAGAGCATAGGCTGTTTTGTAGAGCTCGGCCACTTTTCGTGAACTGATTTCCAGGCTGAAAATTTGTATAGTGGCAATTAGTCGTGTTTCTAATTTTAGCAATTTTCATGTCATCCAAATATATCTCTGTCAAGTCTTTCCTTCAATTTCTTTTGATTAATTTGATTGATATCACGATGCAACTGCGTTATCAATTTAGAAGACCGTTCATGTGAAGACAACGTGTTTTGTTTAAATAAAACAACGTACTTGGCAGTATAGGCAAAGTTGACTAGAGCCTCAAAACAGTCGAAATCCGTTTGCGAAAATTCAAAAAATGTCATCGACGACTTCTGGGTCTTGTTTGCAGTGCCGTTGGTGGCCGGGGTGGTGCCGTTCCCGTTAGTAACTCCGTTGGCATATCCGTTAGTGGGGCTTGTAGATGCAGAGTTCTCTGAAACACACAAATTAAAACACAATAATTTTAAAAAAAAATATTTTACGTACCATCCTGGTTCTCATCATCCGCGTTAAACATGTCTAACAACGCCGGTGAAACTGCAGCCAAAACAACCTTGTGAACGAAGATCTCGCGTTCCTTGACAAAGAGCACAGCATCGCAGAGCTCACGGTTACGACGAAACGTGTTTAAACGATCCAACAGCTCGTTCTAGAAGCGTCTTTGATTGTACATATTTTCATTCTAGGAAAAAATGTGATAGACGGATTTTGTTCGTTATTTCGAGTACAAGTTCTTGGTAATATGAGCCTCGTTGCTCTACGCAAAATATTCTAGTGTAACGAAATTTTCCATCCTGTTAAAATAAAGGACCCATTGCGCAAGTATTTTACCTTAATGCTGGGATCGCGAAGGGTCAAAGTGTAAGCCTCCTTTTCGTCCAATTCTTCTTGTCCCCAATTGTCCGTCTCGTCAGCACGCATCGAGACCGCCGAACGGTTTCTCTTCGGGATTAGTGTCAAGACGTCAGTCTGAAAAAAAAAATTAAAAACAGGGAAATGAATAATCACTGCCACACAAAATTTGCTAAGCTCTTACCTTGGCAGCCGGCTTATCCATGGCAAAAGCCACAATTTCTGGCACACGCGGACGCTCTTCGGTCAGGTCGATGTTGAGTTGGAGAGGCATCTTTGACATGGAAGACGACGAAGAAGAAGAAGAAGAAGAATAAATGTTTTTTTTTTGGTTAGGCGACCGAAGAAGAGCCGAGGCTGCAAAATTTGAGGTTGAAACGAGAAACAAAAAAAGCTTTATAATAGGATGAGAAAAATAAAGAAGAAAAGAGAAGAAAAAAGGGGAAAAGTGAAGAGAAGCAATAGGATGGAGTAGAATCGAATACACTAGACTGACTCAAAAAAAATTAGTGAGAAACAAGGGAAAAACTGAGCAGAATAAAAAGGAAAGGAGCCTTCGCCTAACTACGAAATTCACGTGGTCAATGGAAAGAGGTTACGCTATTTTCTCATCGCGTGTGGCCTTGTCTCTCGCGAGCCACTCTGCGCTGCCTCTGAAACGAGCTCTCCGTTTTTCTTCCTTTTTTCCGTCTCTTCACACACACACACACACACGCGCACACGCACGCACGCACGCCTTTTTGAAACACACCACACCCTCGCTTTTGTGGTGACATGGCATGGTGTGACTGCTCTTATACATATGTGTGACAGGTTTGAATGAAATGGATTTCAGAAAAAAAACAACTAAAAGCCGGTGCACATACATATTTGCGGCTTTGTCGCTCAAAAGAAAGAAAAATGAAGAAAAACAAGACTGTAGACAGGAAGGAAGGGGGATGAAAAGGAATTTAAAGTGCAAAAATAGTACATTTTATAAAAATAATTCTCCTTGGTCTAAACAACCGAGCTCCCTCCACGAGTGGACAATGCTAAGATGACCACAAATACACTTGGCTTCATTCCAATAAGATCACAGATGAACCGGGCGACGACCATTGTGGTATCCAACATGTGATCCATTTTTAAATGTTTGCGGAAAGAGCTCGTGTAGAGCATCATCGAGGTGTGCATAGGGCGAACAAAGTGGATAAAATAAGAAGAAAACAGGCCTTGAAAAGTTGGTGCATCCAAACCAAAATGAAATGCTATGAACTATGAGCCATTCTGTTATTTACTTTTTTATTGGGTTTTCTTTTTCTTTTTCCTTTTCACTGGAGCGAAACGAACCAAATTTGATAGGCTAGTGCTAACAAATAGTGCTAACTTTCAAAAGAAAAATAAGAGCAGATCAGAACTTCTAATATAAAGTGAAAATAAAGTATAATATTTGTTGCATACTCCGGTTGGAGCACCAGTACTAGTGCTGATAATAAAGGGACTGTCAAGGGTAAAGGCACGTATTTGTACAGTCAAAAAATTGGAGCGAAGGGCAGCGACACAACGAATGATGGGCGGCGCTCGATGGACTTTTGCTTGTGTGGCGTGGTCGATCGGGCGCCAACCCGCAAGCGAAGAGAGAGAGACACAAAGGCATGAAAGATAAGAATGAAGAAAACGACAAAACCATACATACATGCATGGGGGTTACCCTTTTCTGTATGAAAGTGAAACATCTGATAAGGCTAACTGATCGGATGGGAGAGAGGAAAAACTTGTCTGGCAAGTTAGAGATGGGTTGAAAACACAAGGATGTCTACCGGTCAACTAGTTGTGGTGTCCGCCTAAAATTGAATGGAAAACGTAAAGAAAAGAAAATGAAAAAGAAGGAGAAGACGGACGACACATTTTTCATGATGTTTTTTTCTTTTTCATTTCCTACAATAAGATGGGATAAAAGAACAAACAGAAATATCATCTTAGTGTGTGGTAGTCAGAAAAAAGCTAACATCTAATTGTAAGACTCCCGAACGTTTCAAACCCGGAGTATGCAATCTTTCGTCGCGGTGTTTGCAGACAACCACTGGGGTATGAGAAGGGAGTGACTAAACGCGCCCGGACGCACATACGCAACGCATCCAAATGAGACCCAAAAAATAAAAAAAGCGCGCGAAAAATTTCGCTTTATCGGAGAGAAACCCCGAAGCAAATTCGTGAAAATTACGACACTCTATTCAAAATTATTTCGCGCGCGTTGGTTTTTTTCTCCGATAATGCGAAATTTTTCGCGCGCTTTTTTATTTTTTGGGTCTCATTTGGATGCGTTGCGTGTGTGCGTCCGGGCGCGTTTACTCACTCCCTCCTCATACCCTAGTGGACAACTCGCTTTTTTTTTCTTGCTTTAATCGGTTTTTCGTGGGAAAAAAAGCATTTCTGTGATGATGGCTAGCTTAAGGTGATAAAGTTTTAAACGTTTATTCAGAAAAACACGAAAATTGTGTTAAAAATATCAACAATACAAATTAATTTTTTCGCAGCACGAAAAACCGATTAAAGCAAGAAAAAAGACAAAAAAACGAGTTGTCTGCAAACACCGCGACGACAGATTGCATACCCCGGGTTCGAAACGTCCGGAAGCCACGTCTAATACGCATTTAATAACTACAAAGATTGAAAAACAACGAGCAAAAACATGAATAGAACATTTATGATAGTATGATATTTTTAAAATGTCTCACAATCAGTAAAGTTGCAATAGGCGCTCGTCACTTGTTGGACCCTCGCGAAGAGATATAGATAATACTGATGTCATCGGACAACTGATAACTTTCACCAACTGACTGATAGGATCTTTTGACGATAAAGGAAAAAAGAAGCAAAAGTCATTTCGGTTGTATTATGTGCAGAGGTAAGAACAACATTTGACTATAAAGAGAAGAAGAAGAATAAAATGAGGATTAGCATACCAGATGCTGATGTGAATGTATGGGAAAATCAAATTGGAAAGGGAAGGAAAAAAGGAATGAAAGAAAGACAATAAAAGGATTGACGTGAGGAAAAATATATGAAAACAAAGAATACCCACAATTAATGAATGATCTATGCTCTTTACTCGATTCATTTAATTAAATATTTTCTTCTTTCTAATAATTTTTAAATAACGCCCTCGACTATTCTATGCTCTGTTCTATTGTGGGGTCATAGACTCTTCATCTAACTCAGCCTCTCACTACGCCTGTCTTTCTTAACGCAATTGTCACGTTTGCCCCTGTGATCGCAGACGATGGGACCAAGGTGCAAAGCGTCAGAGATGATGCGAGCGAGGTCCTAGACGTTTGTTTCTACATTTGAAAAAGAGATGCTCAAAAATCGCGCACGTGTGCAAATAGTTTAGAAAGGTTTGGCCACCAGCCTGATAATAAGGTTCGGTCAGTGCAAATAGGAAAAAAAGAAAGAAAGAAGAAGATGCCTTTGCTTTTTTACTAACTTTTTCGTTCTCTGAACAATAAGTTAGAGGGATTTGAACGATACTCTTCTATAAGGTTGCCTTGATCTGCCCAGTCGTTTGACCAGTCAAATAGTTTCACAAAAACTTCTAAACTATGTAGGAAAGCAAATCACAAAGATCAGCAGGCAACGAATTGATACGATCTGACAGTAACATACTAAACCAACTGTTCTCATCGCACGCAGTTGATTTGTGGGCGGAGCTGATCAGCTTTTAGAAAAAGGAATACGAGGGTGATACATAATTTACAGCACAACTTTGTGTGGAAAGTAATTGCTAACGTTTCAGCTGGCAAAAAATGAAAGACAATCAAAAAAAGAAATAATTGGTGGGTAGGAAATTAAATTTCCGGCAATGATTACACATGTATTTGCTTCCGTGCTTTAATGAAGCAACACGGTGTGCTGGACAGAACGTTATTGACAATGCGCTCCGCTGAGTGGGGAGGCTGCTTGTCTGCGTCTCTTCGGCGAGATTCGCTGCCATGCTGTCACAAAACAACAGTATCCTCGCACTCTGCGTCTCCGCTTGGTATCTGTTTAACGCAGATGAGTGGCTGTGCAGCCCATGGTAGAAAAATGAATTTTTTTTTTGGGAAAAAAACCCGCGCATTAAATTTTATTTTCCAACGTTCCGTCCAACACACCGTGAAGCAACACACAATATTTATAAGTGGTTTTTTTCCAGAGTAGGAAAAAAAGGAAAACATTTTGTAGTAATTTTGGAGCAAAGAAAAACTTTTTTTCTAGTCTACATGCAAAGAACTTTTTCAAATTATAACTTTTAAAACTTTTTCCCTCTAAGGTTATTCAACCAGAATTGATTGGTTTGGTTTGCAGTGGTTACGTAAACGCTTCAAACACACATTTGATTATTTGCGTCACACTTTTTAGGAGAAAAAGTATCTCGTAAAACTCTCCAGTGATTAATGAGATCTTCCACTCACACACATGTCACCTGGTGGTAGAAACCACTGACCTTCGTCTCGCAATTTGGTCACTATCGATTTCTCGGTTTGAACCGATTCGTTCAACAATTTTTTTGCAGAAAAATGCACACAGGGATTTTCCACTAAACTGATAAGAAGCGATGGACACGTTCACGTGACGAGAGTGTGGACAATCAGTTATGTCTACAGTGATAACATTTTGAAAGCTTTCAGAGACATTTCCTCTCAATTCTGCGAAAAATACTGGGGAATGACGGAGCTTAAATTGAACGGAAGAAACTTTAATGCTTGCGCTGTTTAGATGTTTGATGCGCAGGGGTGTGGGAAAATTTCTGGGCCCGGCTTTGAATTAAAACGCACTTCTATGTATACCTACTTTTCTTCTGTTTATTTGCTTTACTCTCTCTCTCTCTCTCAGATAAAAATACATTCAGCTTTCCACATTTTTTTTTGTTTTGACCGCATTCCTTAACGTTAAGAAATAAAGAAAGAAAGAAGGCGATTAACCAAACGAGGGAATGGAATGGAATCAAATCAAAAGTCAAACCTTGTTAATCCAAAAATGATTGTATTGTATTGTATTGCAGATCAAAGACTGATTTGTCCCAAACTTGTCGCCGTCGTGTTTGTTTTTTTTCTGTCCAGGAATCAACGACGTCTGGAACAGAAAAAAAACGGTGTTTGCAAGGAAAGGAAAAAAAAAGAATTGAATGACTGAGTATGAGAAAAGTAAGGAGAATTCAAAGTTTTTGTGAAAGCTGAGACGAGTGAAAGCCGCCTTGGGAAATGTTTCCTAGGAGATGGACGTGAAAAATGCCGCAAAAGAGAAACATATTGAATCTTCTCCCAAGTATGTGTATGATAAAATAACATAATTATTTTCTCTAAAATAAAACAGGGTTAAATCAAAGAAAACATAGAAGATTGTTGAACAATTCTTATGGACCTATTCATTTGAATTAAAATGAATTTTTATGTCACATTTATTCAATGCATTACAACATATTAATTAATTAATCTGAATTTTCCTGAACCATTGAGTTTGAGTTTTGCCCGAAATCGCGCCTAGTCATCCTGGTCAAATAAGTTGATATATTTACAAATAAATGCATGCGCCTTTAAACAGTGGACAAGATTACACAAAAATTATGACAATAGATGCATTTTTTGACCAGGATGGATAGGCGCGATTTGCAGAAAAACTCAAACTCAATGGTTCAGGAAAATTCAGATTAATTAATTAATATGTTGTAATGCATTGAATAAATGTGACATAAAAATTCATGTTAATTCAAATGAATAGGTCCATTAATTGTGCAAATGTTCAGACAAAAACGGAAAAATGACGGAGAAAAACGAAAACGATGTTTTCATTTAAATGAAAACATGCCATAAATATCTTCATCGATGGAAAATTAGAGATTTGAACCTCCCGGCATGTGTACAATAGAGCGCGTTTGCACAGTCACCTCTGTATGTTCGCCACTAATAAATGCACTGCAAAAAAAAATATGTAATTGTTTGCAAGAGGCTGTCTTGTTTATTTATTTGTTGAAAAAAAAACCATTGCAAACAATTGCAGTGTTCTGAAAATTTTCACAAGCAAAATTCAGTTCATGAATAACCAGGGAAAAAAAGAATTAATGACTGAAAAGGAAAATCGATGCACGGGGTCGCCGAGGGAACATTGAGAAAACTCGCTCTAATAGACTACCGTAATCTCCTAAATTAAGAATTGGCATCATGCCAAAAATCGTATATTTTCCATTTTGTCCTATTTTTTGAAGCAAAGTGTCATCATTTTTTCTAACTATTTTCTTTTTTATTTTTCCCTAAACCTCCTCGTGCCATAATTTCCGGAAATCGCCGAATGGAGAACAAAGAGACATCTCATCAGAGAATGATAGAGAAAAAACAAAAAATTAAAAAAAAAACCACTTTTATTTAAAAAAAAATAGAGAGTTGGGAAGATTTCGTGAACTTCAAGCTTTTACTTGGTCTTCTGGTACTTGGATGGCATTCCTTCATGAGCGTGGAGGTTCTTGAGCGCATTCCTGAAAATATTGAGTTTGAATAATTTCTAATGGGGTTATTCACGAAACCAGCAAGATATAAAAAAAAATTCAGCAAAACTTCGGAGAATGCTCCGATGGGTCTGGAACTTTGAGAACCATTTGAAAAATACTCTCGGACATTCTCAGAAAGTTTCAGACCAAAATATCGATTTTTAATGAAAACTTTCAAAATCGATATTTTGGTCTGAAACTTTCTGAGAATGTCCGAGAGTATTTTTCAAATGGTTCTCAAAGTTTCAGACCGATCGGAGCATTCTCCGAAGTTTTGCTGAATTTTTTTTTATATTTTGCTGGTTTCGTGAACATGTCGCAAAAAAAAAATAACTCACCTTCTTGGTCGAAAAGCGAAATATTGTGAAGCCTATCCCTGATCTTTCCCTTCGACCACTTCTTCTTCTTAGACTTTCCTCCTCCCGATCATTGTTTCTTTTTGGATGGGGGAGCCTTGCCTCCCTTCGGGTCCTTCTTTGGAGGTGTTTTACCTAGAAAATCAATAATTAGCAAAAGAAAAAAAAATAAAAAAAGTTCACAAAAAAGCGCATTAATTCAATTGGAAAAGGAACGTGTCAAACTATTGAAAAATCGATTCATGCGATGTTGAAAAAAACACGGGCGGAGAAATAAAGTGGTCCCATGATATAGCATTGATAGTGAAGAGGCACAGAGACTCTCCTCTTCCTCTCACCGTTCTTCTCTCTTCATTATCAATGCTATATCATGATCAACTTATCTCTCTGCGTGTGTTTTTTCACACATCTCAACATCGCATGATTTAGAAAAAAAAAATCATAAATAATCCTAACAAAAACAATCGGAAATGGAGTTTAAAAATTTAAAAATAAATAAAAACAGCGAATTAAAAACAAGAAATGAACGGCGCCGATTTCGCCACGTATCGCACACGTGGATGAGTCGCTACGCACTCAATTGGCCGCATTCGCGGGGCGATCAAAATTTTTTTAGCGATGTTCCTTCGGCGACCCCGTGTCGATGTTTATTTTGTTTTGTTTTAGGGAAAAGTTCAATTGTTTTGTTGAATTTTGTGCGAATTATACGTTTTTTCGGATATTTATGCATATTCAATGTTTTGGATTTGTCATAAACAATTGCTCTGAATTTATGTTGTAGCCTCTGAAATACATCAATAAAACTTTTTTATTTCCTCATGTTTAAAAAAATTTGTCACCTTGAATACCTTTCAAAACTTTGTCATGCGTATACTCGGAATAAAGCGCTGCAAATTTGCTCTAATCGCACAGTGAACTGCGTATGCATTTGGAGTGAGATTCAGAGAAAAAAAGTGTGCTCATGAGCGAAACATCGGCCACGCTTTCTCAATTTTCTGCACTCTCTCGTCGCCAACGTGGCCGCCTCGTCCACTGCGAATGGAGCGAATTTACAGCGCTCCGTACTGAAAAGAGATAAGGTAATTTTCTGTAAAGCATTTCACATCCATGAGTGTTTGGTATTCTCAGTACGGAGCGCTGCAAACTCGCTCCCTTCGCACAGTGGTGGACGCGGCCACGTTGGCGACGAGAGGCTGTGGACAATTGTGAGACCGTGGCCGATTTTTTGCTCTGATTTCTCTAAACCTCACTCCAAACACATGCAAAATTCTTTGTTCGATTGGAGAGAGTTTTCAGCGTTTTATACCGAGTATAGAAAAAACATAAAACTTGGGAAAAGAGGTAAATTGAAAATTAAAAAAAAAATTAATTTGCTCAAGTTTTAATTCACCGTCACCTGCGCTCAATTTCCAGACATCAATCTTCGAATTACGTTTTTTACGCGAAAAACAGGTGTTTTGATTGCATACATTTATTTCAATTTCAAGGTCATAAATGTTGTAATTATAAGATAAATGACATTTAGTGCTTTCTCTGTTTGCGAGCTGGGCACTTGCAGTATCCGGCATCCTCTCCAGGCTGTCCTGGCTCTCCGTAGTTTCCGAATCCACCATCGTAACCTGGAGCTCCGTCCTTTCCAGCTGGTCCCTGTTCTCCTTCTGGTCCTGGCTCTCCTGGGTTTCCTGGTGGTCCCGAGTTTCCAGAGAATCCCTTTGGTCCAACGAGTCCCGGCAGGCCTGGTGGTCCGGATGGTCCCTTCTCACCACGAACTCCTTCACGTCCTGGAACTCCCTTCTCTCCTTCTTTTCCAGAGTCTCCCATCATTCCCATGTCTCCTGGAGATCCTTGTGGTCCTGGGGATCCTTCGCGTCCTGGCTCTCCAACGTCTCCTTGGTTTCCTGGAAGTCCTTGTGGTCCTGGCTGTCCTGGGTATCCTGGTGGTCCAGATGGTCCAGGTGGACAGACACGGCATCCATCTTTAACCTTTTCGGACTCTGGGGCGAGTCCAGCGATTCCTTGTTCTCCTTGCTCTCCTGGAGTTCCTGGAAGTCCATCAAGACCGTCGGATCCTGGCCGTCCCTTTGGTCCCGATGGGCACAAGTTCTGTTGGTCACAGTTGCACTGCTCGTTTCCAGATTGTCTCTTCACAATGTGTCTTTTGAGTCCAGGCACCTCTCCGCGAAGGTGAACCATATCTCCCCAGACTTCAGCCTGAATCAAATTTATTGAATGAATAAATAAATAAATAAAAATATTTGTGAGCACAAACCTGAAGAGTGTTGAACTCCTCCATGCTGAAAGCGAGAGTTGCACGAATGTTATCAATTCTCGAAAAGAAAACAGGAAGGTAAAAGAGAGTAGAAGCAATGCTGACTGTACAGATGGTAATGGCACTGTAGGCCGCAAAACGGGCGGCGGCTCCTTTGTCACTCATGATTTGGAGAAGACGATCAGATGTGGTCGATTGAATGGCTTGGCGCCGCTTTTATACGGTTCGAGGTAAAAAACTTGGCCATCAGGTGTCGCTTACACTATGGGCGGGTTCACCCGACCGCTTCTGCGGCGCCGTCTCGCCAAAGTTGTTCGCTAAGCGGAAAGAGATATGTTATTAAAATGGCCTAATGATTAGATCGGCTAGAAATCCCTCTCTGCGCAGCAGGAAATGTTTAACTCGTGTTGAAACACTACGCACCGAGAGTTTTGGCTTTTTGGACTCGTCATTTTTGACTCCCACTTCAGTTTTGTTCAATTAGAAATAAACGCTGAATATTTATACGGAAGTAGAACAAAAAAGAAGTGAAATAAAAAATAAGCCAACTATCAAGTTTCAAGTTTCAGTTTCATACATGAATGCTGTGTGTGCTGCTCATTTCCCAACTGCATCTAATTACTCTGCTCTTTTGATATTTCTGCAATAAAAAGGAAAGGGACCAACCAAAACCACTTTGTTTTAAGCTTTTCTTGTCTGTTACACTTTGTGAGTTATGAAAAAAAACGTCGCCGAACCACATCGTCAGTCGGCGGTTTTTTTTTCAACGTGAGATTTTTGCGTAACAACTGATTGCGCATCTTTTCCATCGTCTCACCTACGCGACCGTTTGACACACACAAGACTTTGTACGACAAAATAATGGCATTTCAAACGTCGCTGGGTTGTATATGCTATTATGGAAAAAGAAAAAAAAAATGACAGAATTCGATGAGAATATGATACTGAATTGAGAAATGGTAAGAGTATATAATCTTCTGGGATTGATCTAGCGGATAATTCTTTTAAGACTTACCGTTGTGACTTTCATGTTAAATCTATTTATGGGTTAGGGTACCTCTAGTTTTGCTTAAATAACTCTGTCAGATAGACTTCAAAACTTTTTTGGAGACTCAAAAATACGTTACCAATCGACCCACAAACAGCTAACAGCCAAATTTTCCAAACTATGAATATTCTTTGAGCGTTTTAGTGCTCAATGCCCAGAATTGCAGATAAAATATTTTGATGTGATTTTTTGTCTACGTACTATGCAAATCAACAAAAAACCCGAGTGGTTATGAGTAAAATATATCAGCTTCAACAGACACCACTTTCTTTCCAAAACACTATTCTCCAAGCTCACCCAACATGTTTGCAATTTATTTTTTTCCGTTTGGTTTCCAGCGGACTTCCTTTAAAAAAAGAGAAGTACCCTCTCCCTAGCTTGCTACTGTACTTCTTTTACAGAAAAGTTCAGTTCAGCAAAGCACTAAATCGTTCACTATCTGCTTTCAACTCATCAAAAATGACATAAAGGTGTCAGAACTCACTATTTGTTGTCTGATAAAATCTTCATAGTTAGGATATTTACATATTTATTCGGATAACAATCTCGGGGTCAGTCACGTCAGGTGTTCTGGTGAATTTACATTAGAGGCATTAGAAACAAAAAAAAACAACCAAAAACATAATAAGAGCGGTAAAGTTTTGGCAAAAACGAAATTTTGTTGCGTAATGAATGAGAAAAGGAAGAAGATGGGAGATTCATATTTAACCCGCTCGATGAATTTCTTGGTACTTTTCGTAGCTTATTTTTCAATTGTTACAATCCGTTGACTGGTTGTTTCTTTCCGTACATTGCCTGCTCGATCGGTTGCTCCAGAACTATCACAGAGTGCATTGGCTGTGGTGAATGGTAGTTTCCATGACTCATACGATTCCGATGGGTTCCGTTTCCGCGGTAAAGCTGTAATTACCAGTTTGAAAAATGGTGGATCGCGCAATTTATAGAATTTTAATATTTTCTTTAAAAAAGTAGTTGGAACCAATTGATTGTGCTACGCTCTATATACAATATGTGTACTTTAGGTAAAAGTTCAATTTTGTGATTAAAAGTTCAAAAAATGTTGGTGTGAACAAAATGAACTTTGTTTTGTTAATTGTAGAGCCTAGTGACAATTAATATTCTACACAAATCAAACTTTTTCATAGTTTTCAGAAAATAGGGCAAAAACCAGTTAAACGAAGTGATCAGTGATTAAAGAAAGCAATCAGCCTTCTGGACTTTTATTATTTGAGGTATCTAATGACAATTGTTTTAGAAATTTTAATTGTTTGCTCTTCTTAAAAGGTATTTTGAGTTTTTCAAAGCTTTCAAAATTACTCAAATTGTTTGCACCTTTCCGCAGGAACTTAATTTTCAAATTTGACCAGACCAGAAAACTGATCAAAAAACATAAATCGTCTAAACCTTGCTGATAAATAGTTTGCTGACACATATATGCACGGAAACTATGTACATTTCGGAAAGTAGGAACTCAAAAAATCATTGTCATCATGTTACAACATTTTTCAGTTTTGTATGTATTATATATTGAAATGAAACAAGAAAAGGGAATGAATTAGAATTCCAAAATTTTTTAAGGGACGAGACTAACCTGATAGCATCGGTATCCAATTCCGGCAAGAACAAGATGACAGAAGAAAACAAAAATTAAATGGATATTTAATTTTACCATTTGCCGCACTAAACATATTTATAATTCATTTTTATAGTTAGCCTAGATCCACTCACTTGTTTTGTGCTCATTGTCGTAATGAAGAGCTGGTAGAAAAATGTTCGGTTTTTCAAGTTCTCGTTCTTGAACTTGGAAAAGTTTGACAAAGTAATAGAGAATAGCCACAAAAAGACAAGCACATCGAACGAGCTCTGTGGCAACAAACGGAAGGAAAAGAAGAGGCCGTTCGTGAAACAGTGCATTGATGAGCACAAGAAAACAGATCATTTCGAAGAGGAAAAGGATTGCGTGACCTGAAATGTAGTTTTTGTTGACGGGGAATGTTCCAACAGCCGAAAAAATGAAAAAATGTTACTTACCAACAGAAGGAACTACTAATTTGAAATGGTCAATAAAAAAGAATTGCGCAATTCCAGCTGAGAATAACAGAAGAAACAGGATTGTTGCTAGTATGGATTTCTGGAATTTACAAATATTAATTTTTTTTACTTTTTCACTGTTATTATTTTTGTATGTTTTTAATGCGTATCTGTGTAAGATTTTGTGTATGCCGATTTTATAAGCATATTTCCACTAATCTTGTCGAAATCAAAGGAACTGGTTAAGCTTGAAGGGTAGCCACGGCGTGCTAGACCCTACTAGAGGCAAACTCGCCCTATTGCATGTCTGCCCTCCACAGTGGCATCCTGTCAAGTTTAGCTGAGAGCGTGCGAAATAAAAAACACAGAAACTCGAGAAATGCCAAGAGAAAATTAGCGTTCAAAACATTTTGAAAAACGTAGTCTCGAACACGTCGTGGGAAATTTAAGTTGTCGAGAAAGTTTTGGCATCTCTTCTGGTTTTAAATGAACATTGAAGAAGGCGCAGCCTTTGCAAAAAACAATTCTTATTGCTCCCCCTATCCCTTATGCTTCATCTGGTTTACTATGTACATTCCTAGTGCGATCCAAGCTACCAATACTTTCTCGGCAACCTAATAATGCATAGTAAGAATGTTCACACCGGCAAATGCAGTTGAGATCCTTTTAGCAGATTTTAGCATAAAAATCCAATTTTTTATGTACCTTCATGCTTGTATTGCAAGTTCTTCCAGACGTCATCAGCCAGTGTTCAATTCCAAAGAAAAGGACCATTTCGATCGAAGATTAGCAGGAAGTTCTATATCTAAATACATAGTAAAATTAAGTGGTGAAAAATAAGAAAAAAGAGTGCTTCCGGAGAAAAATAATTAGAACAGAAATTGAGAATAGGTTTCAAAAAAACAACATTGGTTTTGTGTCGCCCTAAAATTCAAGCCCACGGCTTTTATTCTACTACAAATGAGCCTAGGAGTAGTCAAAATTAGATTAGAAGCTTTTGTACGTTGCAAATTGAGAAAATAGGAAGACCTGCAAAAACAACCTTTGGACACAGAAAAAGGTTCAAAAAATTAAAAAAAAAAATACTATTTTTAGTGCAAAATTCCCCAAAGCTTGGTATACTCTCAACGAAATGTGCAAAAACAACAACACGAAATTTTTTGGGTAAATCAGTGAAAACTAACCGAAATTGGGCGAAACGGGGAGAAAAGAAGGTAATTTCTAGAAATAGCCGCCTTCCCATTTATGGTCAATTAAACGCCTCTCAACACATCGCTTCTCGAAGGCAAGGTTGTTGCCTCTACAGGTCATCAAAAGGAACGAAAAACAAGGATGTACCCGTCATAAAAGGCACGGAGGAAGAAGAGGGAGAAAGAAAGTTGTGAGGGAAATAAAATAAAATAAAGCGAAATGAATTGATTGAAGATTGAACAAAAGTGAGAACAGTCCTTATAGTCTGGCGGTGACAATACTGGCAAGAACAAAAGGTTTTCAATGGAGGTGTCTTTTTCACGACTTGCCGCAATAGTACTATTCCGTAATAGCTAACTATGCAGTTGGAAAAGGAAAAGAAAACGTTGAAATTAAAAAAAAAAAATACATTCAGAAAAATTTAGAACTTTTGAAAGTTACTACGTTCTCACGGAAAAAATTAATTGCTTAGAATTTCAGGAGTCTAGACTCAAGGAGAGAATTTACTATTATTCAGTTTGCATACTTCAAAAATAAGAACTGTGCGTTTCTCGATCAATTCTTATTGAGCTAACCGAATGAAATCAACAAAGAAGGGGCAGAATCAACGCCTTTGCGTTAAGATCCATTCAACCAGAACAAATTGATATGATTGACGGAAACGGTAGACAAAGAAGTGGAAGAAGAATAAGGAAAGCAAAGGAGGACGACATGGTTTTGAAAAGGGTGAATTGAGAAAAAGAAGGTGAAAAGCCGCATAAAATCAATTCGGAAGCGGAAGAAAAGAACAATTATTTTCAGTCTGAATCATTCTCAGCCATAAGGGAGGAAGGAAGGACATTGAAAGAATTGTATTCAGAGCCTAAATAGCCATGATCAATAGTTTTCTATGCAACAAAAAGAAACTGTTTGCACATGTAGGCACACTTCCGTCCCCTCCTGGTATTCACTTTAACAATTATTCTATTTTTCTACTGTGTTGCTCACTCCTTCCAATTTTTCGGTCTGCAAAAAAAAAACTCCCAAGAGTATTTTTCTCTTCACGTTTTAGGTTTCAGCGACCTCACTAAAAATCCACCCACCCCACATAGTCTAGAACACTGAGGTGGGATAAGAATGAGCATAAACAATTAATATCTGCCGCAGGAAATGATGGAAGGAAAAAAAGAAGGAAATAATGCATTGTTTGGTTCTGGCTAATGAAATTTAATGAAAAACAAATGGAAAGTAAAAAAAAAAGAGAACATGAAAATGAGAAATAATAATATCAAATGAACAAAAAAAAACATCTTGAAATGAAATGCATAAGAAGTTAGACAAATATCGACTTTTCTATCTTTTTTTCGACACTGAGAAACAAATTGGCTGGGTCTGGGCCCGGGCAAAATTGTTTGGTGGTGGCGAAATAGTGAGAACAGAACAGAACCGGCCGGCCGACCCTCAAGTTACCAGAGAGCGGGCAAGGTAAAGTAGAAAAATAGTACGGTGGAATTGGAGGAACGAAATGAGGGATCGAGGGAAAGGTGAAATGATGACACGTGAGGAGACAACGTTTGCTTATTTGTTTATACCTCGATGAAAGTTTTCACAAAAGTTTCTAGATGTTGTCACTCTTTTTTTTTTGAAAACTTGAAAAATGGCTACTCGAAAAAAAAGAAAAACTTTGCATTTTTCTTTTCAGAAAATCTTTTGCGTCAAAATAATAATAAATATTGTGATTTGTGGAAGACTAAAACAGAATATAACGCAGTAAAAAGCCATTGAAAGTATAACAAAATGTCTCACAAGTTTTGACAAGAAATGCATATTGTAATTGGATATGTTTTTTTTTTCGAGTTTTAAATGCGTCTAGGCAAGTCAATACACAAATTTTCGCAAACTCGATACGAAAAAGAAGAAACAGAAAATTTGGAAACAAAGACGCCCGGGTGTCGGCGGGAAGTCGACGTTAAAAAGGACCACCTACTGAGATATTTGCGTGAAGATTTGATTGCCCGATCGGGCCAATGGGAAGTCGTTAACTAAAATTTACGATCCCTGAAGGGATTCTCAATTTCGACATCACTTGCTTTTAGTGAATCATCACGGGAATGGGTTATTTTTCAACTTCTTTTCTTTTATTTTTTTTTCTTCTCCGGGAGTTCAAACAAGTAGATTGTTTGCCGGGAGGATTTTGTTCGTCAGAAAGGAAATGACAAAAGATGGAAGGAAGGGAGAAAGGAGAACTGACTCAAGTTTATTTTAATCCATAGGAATAGCAAGTAGCTTTCACAAACAACCCATCTTGATGTTCCTTCGTAGACTTTAATGAATATTTAGTTTGGTTTTCGAAATAATGGAAAAAAGGGACCCACTGGATGAAACGATGTATTGGAAGTGAAAGAAAAAGAAGCATTTTTCGGACATGGAAGCGATAAACATGCAGAAAAAAAGAAAGGACGAAATGCCGGCTTCAAAACAGAAACGAAACGAGTGAAGGATAGTGAGGACCAGAAAACACAAAGGGGGGAGAAGGAGTAGAAAAAAAAAAGAAAGAGCACATTCCAATGATGATTAGAACAAGACAAATGGTGTTGACGAGTGACGGTAGACATATAAAGATCTTAGGATCCCGTATATTTCTGATATGTTTTTCTGGACCACAGAAAATGAAAAAAAAATGACTCAGTATTAGTTGAAGTATGTACATATAATATTACAAAAGAACCAAGAAAAAACTAGTTGAATAGAGAAAATTCTATCCAGTTGGTGTTTTTTCTTTTTTTTTACTGTAGTCATCTTTACCAAAAAAAACAGACACACACAAACACCTTCTCTTGAAATTGTGGGCTCTTTTGAACAAATGTTGTTTTTAGTTAAAACAAAAATTCGATAAATAAAAAGAATAAGGGCAGAATTTTTGCATTAAATTTCCCTAAAAGCCAACAAAACGCATTAAAAAGACTGTCCTTGGAACACTCACAATGCATTTGAAGCAAGCGGAGTGACGAGCGTGGCGAAAAGAGGAAAAATAGAGGACAGTTCTCTCCGAAAAGATTTTGGAACGATGAAAGGGCTTTTTTCCCGTTTTTATTCAGAAAACAGAGACCACTGGAGGTGACAACTTGACAAGGGAACACTTGAATATTGAGATCGGATCTATTTACACACATAGATCAAATCTTGGGATAAGTAAATTCCTTCCATCTACTCCCTCTTTGCCCCTTTATGATTCATCTCCGTCTTATTCATCTGGAAGAAGACTGGCTGGTCGAGCAGATGTTGTAAAAGTGGGCGGCTCGAAATGAAACAATGGCCTATTACAAAGGTTGAAATAAAGTGAACGCATGAGGCTATGCCAACAATGACGTATTCTTTTGATTTTGACTCGACTTGCGAACCCAGTAATTACCATAGACCACCGCTGACCTTCTTTTCCTACTTCTTACCTCACTTAAGTTCTCAGGCACTAATCCGATTATGGTCATTTGGCGGTGGTACCATCTAATATTCATCTTATCAGGCATTCTAATCGGTGTGAGTTAGTTTATTATTATTATTATTATCAATAACGTTGTCTTGATTAAAAAGTTTCAATGAAGGTCAGATAATATTAGTGTATTAAAAAGTATTCTTATAACGTTTTTTTCGAATAATTGTGAAATCGGGTTAAAAAAAATTTAGTTTAAAAAAATGAGCAGTTTTCAGAACGTATTATTGGAAATAACGCGAGTGAAGAGGTACTCAATTGAAGGTAAGTTTGAATAGTTTTTGAAAAGTATAAAGTTTCAATAATTTTCAAAGGCATTTCCATGACTTTTGAAGTAAAAAATGTAAAAGCATCTCGTATTACATCACGAGTTGAACTCAACTAACTAGTCTCGTGAGGACTGAAATAGCCTTTAAATAGGAAACTTGACAAAATAAGAAACAACTTATTCTGGATGAATGAAATAATGATGTCAATTATAGTGAAATTGTAATTTGTAAGAAGAATAAGGAATACTAACTAAAGAAACTAACGGTCGTACTCACTAAAGAGAAAAACCAATTTCCTGTCTGTTATTGGCCCAATTGCAGGATCATACTGGGGAAAGAACATAATAACGTACCGATTGAAGAAGCCAAGCAAGAGGATGAGTTTGAGCCAACAAAGAGCAGTCTTCGCCAAGGCTTTTGCGGTATGGGACACTTTTATGTTTGCACGCGCATTACAAAATCATCCTTCCATCACTTTTGTTGCGGGTAGATCAAATAAGTTGGAAAGGTGTAATACAGGGAGGAAAACTAGTACGTGAGAGCAATAAAACGGAAAATGAAATGCAGTTAAAAAAACCTAGAATTATGTGTATTACGCACATGTGCCGTTGTAAGTTTTGTCTTGAAAACCATTTTTTTTTTTCAAAATGAGTGAAAAATGTCAACTCGTGTTGGGCTCAGATTCAAAAGAAAAATGAATTTCTGGATAAGTGAAGTAAGTGCGGAATTTCATAGCTTCCAAAATCAATAGCTTCTTCCAAGAAAAACACATATTAAGAAATAAAAATAAAATGCTACAAATGTTGATACAGCTGTGATATCATAGTTGTTGTTCTTGATAAGTAGTACTTTTTATCTTGTTTTTTCTACTTACTAGTCAGTGCGATCTTTTAAAATAAGTTTGTGCCAACAAAAACACCACAAAGTTATTGAAAAAAAAACGTTTTTAACTTGGCATGGTTTAAAACAACTTGAAAAGAGAGAGTAAGACACGAAGTGCAAAAAGTGAATTAGTTGTAGAAGTCACTTGAAGCTGTCAAAGTGTTTTTCCAAAGAAGATGCTTTAAGAAGAAGAAGAAAAAACGTGTGCATAAGTACATACTAATTGAATTTTCGTCGTTTTTGCACAGACATGGGAAGAACACACACGACTTTGGTTTGTAGCCGTAGATGACGACCAAAAGAATGCCAACATTGATATCGTTTTCGCCGCCGGCGATCATGACGATGGCGAGCCGTTCGATGGAAAAGGTTTGCAACAAATTCAATTATGGTTTATTTATTTTCTTTGCAGGAAACATTTTGGCTCATGCGTTTTTCCCGCGGTATGGAGGGGACGTGCACTTTGATGAGGACGAGATATGGAGTCCAAACAAAACAAGTGATTCGATCTGCACTAAAATATTATAGTGATCAATGAGAAAGTTCAGGTGGCGTTGACTTATATGCAGTCGCTGTTCACGAGATTGGGCACTCGTTAGGACTGAAGCACTCTTCAAACTACTTGTCTATTATGGCTCCGTTTTACAAACAGTACACCGGTGATGTTATGCACCTTCATCAAGGTTTGGTTACAGAAATATTTAAAAAAAAAAAGAAGAGGGAGGGGTTTTCAAAACTTTATATTTAAATTTCTTTATTTATTTACCCCAATTTGGCGTGGAGAGGTACTGGGCTCCTGAATACATTAATGGTAACCGAGAGTCTGGATTGCTATATGGTTTAAATTGAACAATTTTATTAGCACAAATAATCACAGTTTTGCTGACAAGGGAATTACATATGGTCCAGCTTCAGGAATTTTTGAAATTTAGGTGGAATATAGTTAGAGGTATGCAGTTTCGATTGTGAAATTTCCAGGGGGCACTTTTTCGATTTGACTGAAAAAAGCGCCTGAGAATACTTTGAATGGCAATCATGTTTATCATTACTTTTTTTTTGCGTTGAGAGCAGAGGAGAAATGATAAAGTGGATACACAGGCAAACCGCGTAGAATTTAAACAGATTCTAAAAAGCTCGTCAAAAGAACTGGTATTTAGAAACCAATTGAAATGAACTCTTTTAGACTTTGTTGAAACTCTTCCAAAAACAAGGATTAAACAGAGTTTTAACCAAGTCTAGAAAAAGTTCATTTCAAGTGAGTTTTGCCAATTTTTTTGACGTGACGTACTTTTTCGAATCTGTTAAAGTTCTACGCGGTTTGCCTGCGTAAAACGTTCGGCTGGAGTGCAGAAGGTTGTCGGATATTCACGCCATTTTTAAATTTTTTTTGCAATTTTTAAGCAAACGAATTTTTGAATTTCGAAAAAAGTTTCATTTTTATTTCCATTTCCCATTTTCGTTTTCAAAATTGCGTTTACAAACAATTTTGCAAAAAAAACTTTAACAAATGACGTGAACGATGCGACAACCTTGATTGCGATTAAAAATATTTTCAGACGTTTTTTTTTCAGCCAAATTCTATAAGTGGACCTTAGAAATTTTACAATCGAAACTTCATACCAAACTATTTACACTCCATCTTTTTTTTTGCAATTTCTGAAAGCCCGACCACATTTTATTCTCTTGTAAGTCGAAAAATAAGAAAGATAGAATGCGCAAAAACATGAACACCACTGAAACTTGAAAAAAAAAAACGATAGGTCCCACCGAGATTTGAACTCGGGTCGCAGGATTCAGAGTCCTGAGTGCTAACCGCTACACCATGGAACCGGTGAGATAATGCTTTCTTTTGACTTTTGTGTTGTACAATCGGTGCGATCGTCTGCGGAAAGTGGTCGCGGAGAGATAGTGACAGTGAAAAGTATAAAGAACAGTTATTGTCCATTCGCGAAGAAAGGGTGCTACCTCGGAATAAAACTGAAGTGTAATAGAACTGCAGCGATATAAAACTTGCTTCGCAATAGAACCGTTCGGAATAGAACTGTTCGGTAAAGAACTGTAGCAAAATAAAACTGTTTTGGAATAAAACTGTTCGGAATAAAACTGTAGTGTTTTGGAACTAAATTAGCAATGGAGCGCGATTGCATTGCTTGGCCGTCAAGGCGGGCCGAGAAAAAAATGATAAAAGTTTATTCAAAAAAACAACAAAACAAACAATTTTTGATGAATAGCTCAAATATAAAACTGTTGAAAAAAGCACGCTGTCACGAATACGGAGACACCAGAAGCATCTCCTATCGAGACCTTCACAAAATACGTAATCCTTTCACTTTATTCCAATTTTAGTGGAAGAAAACAAGCATCGTCGCAAGCAAGCCGCACCATCGTCGACCCGAGAGCTCCAAGACAATTTGAACGTGGCGCCAAAACACTACACTTGCGCGCATACACCTGGACGCACTACAGCAAACACGCTCCTGTCGACGCGCCAATCCTAAAATAATTTCGGCTCGCGCCCGCTTGTTTCCCTCGTCACTTATCACTTTTTCCACCTTTTTAATTGTCACCATTTTTATATATATTTGTAATTTATCTATAGCACGTAAGACTCAAGTGGCCTAAAACGAGGTTAACTTGAGCCATGCAATAAAATCAATAAAAGATGAGTAGCACAGAAACCTTGTTTTACTGGTTGTGGTAATCGGGTCATGTTTGGGCACATCCCTGAAATGGGAAACGCAATTCAAAACATGGTGCATCCCGACCTAAATAAAAATAAAAAACCCGCTTTGCCGATCAGAATTACAAGATTTTTTTTCTGCTCCTCCCTGTCGCGTAAGACCTTGTCCGGAAAATATCCGTGGCAAGGCATTTATGACGCGTGACATCAGATCCGTGCAAAAAATGAAATAGAAATCCTGAAAATTGATTATTTTTTCCAGGATAACCACGGAACCACAAGATTCCGAAGAAAAACCCATTCTCTAGCATATAGCACAGGGAGAGAGGTCAGGAAACGAGAGCAGAGAAAAAGAGCATAGCAAAGCAAGAGTGCGCAGACGAGAGACGTTCCGCCAAGCCACAGAATTCGAAAATTCAGCAGGAACTACAGCACATTCTTGGTGCAAACCTAAATATTCTCTCGTCGGACAATGTTAAAGGTAAAAGAAAAAATAATAGAGTGCTAGCTCAATAAAAATGCTAATTTCAGATAGCAAGAGAACGAAAAAGACGAGATCGGTCATCAAAAGGCGCTGCAATGTCGTCTCGGACAGATTTCATATCGACAAAATTAGCCAAAATGTGAGTATTTGCCTTAGACTAATGAAAAAAAAATATTAAACAAATATATATTCGCAAATTCAAAAGCCCTCAAAATTGATAACAAAAAATTCGTTTAAAAAAAAAAAAAAATAGATTTACAAGGCGAATCGCTGCCCAAATTTTTTTAAAATTTAAATAGCAAACTGCTGACCAAATTAATTGAGATGCGAGGCACATTTTCACGCATGGTTAGCGAGTTGAGAGGCGAATTGGCACCCAAATTAATTCAAAGCGATACTTATCAAAATATGAAAGCAGCATTATAATTGCACTTTATTGCAGATAAAGAGAGTGATAAATGCGTCAGTTGCAAGGATTCGTGAAGCACACCAATTTTCCGACGTGTATCTCCACACTCGCGGTTACATTGGCACATAAAGCCGGACCATGCACCACCGAACAACAACGTCAGCACAAGCGCAAACTGATGTAAGGAAGAATCCAGAACGAGGCTTCATGCAGAAGCAGGCCCGAGAATGACAAGAGGAGCAAGCACGGATGAATAAGCACTTGTACAGAAAAAGCAACCAAGTCACAAGCAACAAAAAAATAAATACATATATTTTTTAAATATTGTTTGTCATCTCATGTCATTGCATTTTTATTCCGATCAATTGAAATTCCTCAATCTAATTTAACTTTTCTGTATAAAAAGATGAATAAATTCATAAAAACCGAGGCGAGTTCACACATCCTCTTAAATAAGAATCAATGGGAAACAGAAAGGCTGACGAAATCAGAATATAATTGAAACGTGAGGAAGGAGAAGAAATCGAATAATTAAATGAAAAATTTAATGAACGAAAGCTTGTACTCTACGAAGATAAAACTGAAAAATGAGAATAAAGAAATATAGTTAAAGTAAGACAGTGAACTAGCATCAAAGAAAGTCATAATTTCTCTGTATAGAATACATACATCAGAGAGGGCATCCATGAGTACGCGGAAGAAAGTGGAGCCAGAGTCTGTTCACAAAATCAGCATTTAAATGTTATGGAAGTTATAGTTAGTTATCTAAAGAGATCGACCAACAAGGAAGTCTCACGGATGTCAAACTCAGATTCCAAAAAAATTGTAATCAGAATTCAAAATTATAGTGACCTCAATCGATCGGGGTAGGTGGACATGTCGACACCCACACAACTACATCCGACAAAAAGGGGTATTTTTGTGTATAAGAGGGAACTAAGAGATTCTCCAGCACCGGATTGTGATCGCCTAAGTGCAAAATATAGTAAGTGAGGGAACTATTAAGCATCTCCTACTATAATTTCGGATCACAAAGCAATAGTTACGAAAGGGAGGGAACTATCGAGCATCTCCAACGATGAATTGTGGTAATCTAAACAAAATTAAGCCAGTGAGGGAACCACAGAGCATCTCATTCGCTGAACTTGGATTACAAAAAACGTAACTAATTGAAAGGAGGGAACTATCCAGCATCTCCTACTATAATTTGGATCGCAAAACATAAGTTATGACAGGGAGGGAACTATTGAGCATCTCCAGCGACAATTTGGGATCATTAAACAAAAATTAAGCAAATGAGGGAACCACAGAGCATCTCATTCTTTATTTTTGGATCATGAACAAACATAACTTATTGAAGGGAGGGAACTATTATGCATCTCCAAATATATTTCGGATCACAATGATTATAGTTTCACAATGAGAGGGAACCATTGAGCATCTCCAACTATATATCAGATCACGAATGACATACGGTATTGAAAGGAGGGAACTACTGAGCATCTCCAATTATATTTCGGATCCCAATGATTATAGTTTCACAATGAGAGGGAACCATTGAGCATCTCCAACTATATATCAGATCACGAATGACATACGGTATTGAAAGGAGGGAACTACTGAGCATCTCCAATTATACTTCTGATCACAATGATTATAGTTTCACAATGAGAGGGAACCATTGAGCATCTCCAACTATATATAAGATCACGAAGAACATACGTCAGTGCAGGGAGGGAACTATTAAGCATCTCCAAATGGTGGCAAAATTTATGAGGCACAGATCAGAACAATGATAAAAGACCTACAAGTTAAGGTTCTAGGAAATTTGCGAATAATAATTTGATAAAGACAAAAAGCAATAAAAGGACGACAGAGGGCTATTTAAAGGAACTAAGTTCTATATCAACCGTTTTCACAAAGCAATAGCTATGGACTGGCCAGACATACTATTGAACGTGAAAAAATATTAATACAGAGCGCGTGACTACAATCACGACCAGCAAAGGGTGTCAGACATCCCTTGACTTTTTTACACAACCGTTCTCAGCCATTCCTTCTTATTCGTACTATTGTTTATATCTGTCCGGACCAGTAAGGTAAATAATAGTATCGCATTCCAGAATCTACCAAACACAGCAACCATCATCAAACAACCATGCGCATCTTGAATGAGAATTTACAATCGCAAAAAAAGCGAATCACGGGATTCGCGAAGAAGGCTACAGAGTGTTTTGAAAATGGGCAAGGAACTCTGATCAACATTCTAGCAGGAATCAAAGACAAGCACGCTTTAGCCGAAGACATAGTACGGCAGCAAGCAGAGGTAGAAGAATGCCTGGACAGTCTGCAAAGCATCAACGAATGGATCGAGGAAGAATTGCAACTGGATCGTGAGAATCCAGCACTACCCGATAGAACGGAGCACTATCGTGCGACGCTCAAAGCATATACCGACGAGAAAGAGTATCCCGAATGGATAAAAAAACTGGAGTACATGAATACCCAGCTGAAAGCACTAATCGAAAGCATGGTCGGAGTAGAGGCGCAGGCACCTTCTCCAAGATCGGATCGATTCATAGAACACTTCATACATGAAGAGCAAGAAGACTTGAACGAACGTGGAAACGTTGCAAGCAACACAATTCAAGAACAGCTAAATTTGTCGAGACACGCTCGACCAGGGGAGCAGCACGGGCTATCCCTGCACGAAGAGCTCCTACGAGTTAAACTGGATGCCGTCGAACAACAGCAAAAAAACTTGAACAAAGAAAGAGAAGAGTTTGAAAAACAAAAGCTCAGAGATAAAGCCGAACTGGATAAAGAAAAGGCTAAACTAGTACAACTAAAAACTAGAAACCTGAAAACCGAAGACTCCAGAACTGACAGTGAGCACAAATCAAAGTCAGGAAAATCTAGAGCACGCCAAATTGATCTAAAACAGACCAGAACCCATGAACACAAGACGAATCAAAGGAAAATAATAAAATCCACACCATTCACTAGCGATGAGTCCCAACTGGGAGCTTCATCAGACGACAATTGCATGGACCATGAAACATCAGTTTACGATACCGCAAAAGAAGGTTATTGCAGTAGAACTAAACACAGATCGTACCAACAGCGTCCCCGAGTCAAATTAGTAGAATTGCCGAAGTACGATGGCAAAAACAAAATGTTCTATGGAGAATGGAAGATCATGTTCATGGAATGTTATGGAAACAACGCGGAGCTATCCACAATGACTAAGTTCATCCAACTAAAAGCAAGTATTGACGGAGAAGCAAGAGATCTTCTTGCAGGATTAACACTCAGTAAGGAAAACTACCAATTAGCATGGAAAATTCTCGACAGAAACTACTTGGAGAAGGTCCGTCCTAAAGAAGAACTCAACGTGAAGTTCTTGAGCACTGAAATCCATCAAACAAATTTCACCATAATGAAAGCAGACATCAGCAAACTGACTGCAATTGTCTACGACATGAAAAATCGTGGAATAGACGTTGACTCCGCACTCATCTACATGGCGATCATAAATAAGCTACCATCCGAAATTGGCGAAAAACTAGCTGTGAAAACGCAACGCAGAGACTTTGACGGTGACTTTGATACGTTCATCGATTGGGTGGATACAATCATTAATTCAAAGTTAATAGTGCAAAGAAAGAGAGCATTGGAAAATGGAAAAGGAGTCAAAGACTTCGTGTTGAGTGATCACGAAGCAACGGTAGTTGAGCAGAAATATGAAAAAGAGACAGCAAGCAGAGGGTATGGGAAAGAGGATGACCCCCTTAGTGGCAGCGGTCACGAACTCCAATGTATGTTCCATAAAGATGGAGAGAAGAACAAGCATGTATTCTGGAAATGCACAAAAACAGCAGAGGAGAAGCACAAAATTGCAAAGGCAAACAATTTGTGTTTTATCTGCTTCAAAGAAAATCACCAGTCCCACAGTTGCCTTCGCAGCGAACTCAAGTGCAGAAACTGCAGAAAATGCCACAACACCATTATTCACGATGCAGTCAGTAACCAAGCCAACGGATCGAGCACCAGCTCCACAGAAGCTGGAACGACCAAGTCTCATTAGACTTGGTCGCAACGCATTACAGCGCCTCGCAGCAGGCGCATAATCCAACCAATCGCGTTGGGTCAGAGTTCAGCAACAGTTGAACCTAATAAAATAATAAAACAAAGAATACAAAAATAAAATAAGAATAGCCGAATAGGATTACAGAAATCACGAGAAACAACAATGAAAAAAACCAAAAACAGAAAAAGATAAAGAAAGAGCAACCTGACGAAACAGCAAAAGGTCACAGAACCAAATCCAAAGACTACACTGTAGGACAACTCCAAAATTCGGACAACTTGTTCTAGTCAAAAAGAAACTGATGGCAAAATATACATAAATGACCACCAGCTTTAATCAAAAATTACATCTATTAGACCCTACCAGGGGAGAAACTAGAACCGTATCAGTAAAAGTAAAAAAAAAAATTATAATAATAATAAACTTGGAAGCAGTAAGATATCACAAAAAAAACAACAAGAATTGCACCAAAACCACTGAACCAACCGAAAATAGCGATTCAAAACAAACAACTTCCGAGCAAGCAAAGATGAGATCAAATGAACAACAAAATAGCTCATCTACCTAGAAAATCCAAAAAGGACATAACCTACTACATATAACTGTGATACATACATCACAGGTAACAAATCAAAACATTGAAAAGAATGCGTGAAAGCATAGAAATCCCAAACAGCATTCGCCTCGCCCGGGGGGAGTGTCACGAATACGGAGACACCAGAAGCATCTCCTATCGAGACCTTCACAAAATACGTAATCCTTTCACTTTATTCCAATTTTAGTGGAAGAAAACAAGCATCGTCGCAAGCAAGCCGCACCATCGTCGACCCGAGAGCTCCAAGACAATTTGAACGTGGCGCCAAAACACTACACTTGCGCGCATACACCTGGACGCACTACAGCAAACACGCTCCTGTCGACGCGCCAATCCTAAAATAATTTCGGCTCGCGCCCGCTTGTTTCCCTCGTCACTTATCACTTTTTCCACCTTTTTAATTGTCACCATTTTTATATATATTTGTAATTTATCTATAGCACGTAAGACTCAAGTGGCCTAAAACGAGGTTAACTTGAGCCATGCAATAAAATCAATAAAAGATGAGTAGCACAGAAACCTTGTTTTACTGGTTGTGGTAATCGGGTCATGTTTGGGCACATCCCTGAAATGGGAAACGCAATTCAAAACACACGCGCATGAGAAATTCCAATATTTGAATGAGCAAACAATGCAATCGCGCTCCATTGCTAATTTAGTTCCAAAACGCTACAGTTTTATTCCGAACAGTTTTATTCCAAAACAGTTTTATTCCGATCAGTTTTATTCCGAACAGTTTTATTTCGCTACAGTTCAATTTCACTACAGTTCTATTCCAAAGCGAGTTCAATTTCGCTACAGTTCTATTACGCGTCAGTTCTATTCCGAGGTAGCACCGAAGAAAGCAAGTGCGCTGCACAAAACTTAATGCTTCGTGGATTTAAATTTCGTCGCCAAATTATTTCATTTCACGTGTAAATTCAACGTGAAATGAAATAATTTGGCAACCAAAATGAAATCCACGAAGTACTAAGTTTTGTGGAGCGCACTTGCTTCCTTCGCGAATGGACAATACACAATTATTATCCCAGCAAAGTTTTGTCCTCTCCGTTTCTGCACAATTAAAATTCGTGTTTTTCTAGTTTGTCGGCCTGCAAATTCAAGAGTAGAAAAAATTTTTTGTTTACGAACATTTCCTAAATTTCAAATCCACCAGCAGAAAATCTTTGCGCCCTAAAAATTTTTAAGCTCTCAAACGAAAAACAAAAACAACAACATATCCTTTCAAAACTAGAAAACATTTCAAAATAACTTCTCAGCTTTAACAACACACCATCTGCTTCTTTAAGTTTATCCGACTACTTGTTTATTCTGTTGAAACTTGCCACGGCTTGGCCGGCGAATTCTAAAACTGCCGTAAAATCTGTAATAGAACGGCCGGTATAATAGAAGGACCCCTAAAATAGAGTTGCCCTCTAAAATAAACAGGGCCTTTTCATACATACATATATAAGAATTACTTTTACACTTTTTTCAATTATTCGGTTAGATTTTTCCACTTGTTACTTATTGGCCGGTTTCTACTTTTGTTTTGTCACACATTTTTGTCGTCTTTATGGAAAATCTTTAAGACTTAATACAAATTTGAATACATTGAAAATTAAAGCTAACCTTATAATATAACAGCTTCCCTAAAATAGACCAGCCCCTCCTGTAAGGGTAGTGAAAAATAGAGAGGCCCGTCGCTCTATTACAGTTTAAATACGGTAGTTGCCTGTTGCTTCGAAATTGCGATTTCGACCCTCTGAACTGGTAGTTTTCTTATTGATTTATTAAAAGGCCCGTTAACCGAGAACGTTGAAACTTTAATACAGAACATAATTTTCCACGATACTCTCCCATAAATACCGTAAAACCTGTATTAGACTTGCATGCAAGTCTATTGTTCAAATGCCTCGCCCGGGTGCAAGTCTATTAGAGGGGCAAGTCTAATAAAGGGTGCAAGTCTATTGTTCAAACTTGAAAAGGCTAGGTAGTTTATTTTATTAAAAATTTTATATCAGAGAGTTTTCGGCTAAATCGACTACTTGCTGCCTAAATCGCGGCCATTCGACGGCAATTCGCCGTCGAAGTCGGCGAAGCTGCCCTCGGACATCGACATATTCCATTTTCGATTTTTGATCTTTCCACTGCTGAATGTTTTTTTTTCGAAACTCCTTATTTTTCAGCCGCTTTACAGTTATTCGTTGTGCAAGCATAGTCGACTACCACTTTCTTGAAATCTAATGTGAAATTTAGTCTTTTTTTCCGGCAGGAGCTTCAGTATTTACCTCATCAATATCCGACATTTGAAACAATTCAATTAAGTATTTGAAACACAAAACAACCGAAAAAAAAACATCTTTAATTAAAAAAAATTCGAAAAATTGAAGTGAAAGTACGCAATTTTTGCCCCGCAGTTATTGCGTATGCAGAGGGGCAAGTCTATTAAAGGGGCAAGTCTATTAGAGGGTGCAAGTCTATTGTTCCAAGGCCTCACTCGGGTGCAAGTCTATTAGAGGGGCAATTCTAATAAAGGGGCAAGTTTAATACAGGTTTTACGGTAAGTCGGTTAAATTGTATTTAATCCAAAAAAAAGGGTGAGTACATGAAAATATGGGTTTTCGGGTTATTTTAGACGATGAAAAAGATCCACCACATGCCGTTTCATAAAAACTGCGAGTTTCCCCAAAACCCCCAAAATAAAGAGGTGTCTTATAAATATGACGCGCACTGTATAGTCGTTGTGCCAAATACAAATTTTTCAGCCATTTTCGGAAAACATCCACTACAACTCATTTACATAAACTCAGAGAAAAGTCATGACTACCGTAAATACTGTATTATAAGCCCATGCTTCTATTTTTCAAATGGGTCTTAAGGATGGGCTTATATTACAGGTGGGCTTCTATTACAGGGTGGGCTTTTAATTTTCAACCCCTCCCCCCCCCCCCTTTTAGGCTTCTGGACATTTCAAATCCAGACGTTTCGAACCCGGGATCAGCAATCTGTTGTCGCGGGTTTGCACACAAATGCGACGAAAAATTACGGATCCCGGGTTTGAAACGTCTGGGTTTGAAATTTCCGGGAAAACCCTTTTCATCCCAATCGTTAAAAAACTGTGGAAATTTACAACAATTTTCATAGCATTAAAATTCTGAATCAGAAGTTTCAATTCAAGAGCACTAACAACATAAAATATAGGTTTGTTAACTTTAATAGCAATAATAATAATAACTTTCTTAATCCAATGGCGTTGTTTCTTTAATAAATGTTTATGTCCATCCGCGAAGAAAGCAAGTGCGCTCCACAAATTTTAGTAGTTCGTGGATTTGATTTTCGTCGCCAAATTATTTCGTTTCACGTTGAATTTACATGTGAATTGAAATCATTTGGCGACGAAAATGAAAATCACGATGTGCTAAGTTTTGTGGAGCGCACTTGCTTTCTTCGCGAATGGACAATAGTGCAATTCACAATTTCATGGATTTTAATCCGTAATGGCGCAAAAAAAGGTGTCCATAAATGCAGAAATGTCCCCTTTTTTCTAAATTCAACTGTGCGATTTAGAAAAAAAGGGGAAATTTTTGCATTTATGGCCGCGCCATAAATATATCGACTTATGGAATCCGTATATAAAAGAATTTCACGTACAACCCGGTGGCGCTTTTGATGACTGTCTCCCTTACGAGAAATGCTAAAAACACGAAAACGGGGTGAAATATTAATAAGTGAATACCGCGATTCGTTCAATCGTGTTGCGACATCAAAACGTGAAACCACGCCCACTTTTTTACGCACAAATTAAAAATGCACAAAAAATTAATGTTTGCGTGAAAAAAAAGTAGACGGAGCTGCAAGTTTTGATGTCGCAACTCGATTGAAAAAACAATATGTTTAAAAAAATTAAAATGTTTTTAAAATTTATCTAATTTTTCCAACAAAAAGAACCACTCTAACTAGGTTAAATACTCCCCAACCCATTAGGAAATGTTTTGAAAGTTAAAAAAAATTCATTCTGGGCTCTTGATAATGAATTTTTTGAGGCTACCCCAAATCAGAACGTTCCCGTATCAGAACTGTCCTGAATCAGAACTGTTCTTTTTTAGAACTTTTTCGTATCCAAATTGGTTTTTAAAAATAGCAAAACTGCATGATTCTGTGCAAAATCAGTGATACTTTGAAACAAATAAATAAATGCTCACGAACTGAAGGAGCGGCTCTCTTTTTTAAATGGTTCTGATACGGGACAGTTCTGATTTGGGAACGTATCAAGATATTCAGTGTTCACATGAAATTTTGATCAAAAATCTTCACAAAATTTAAGTTCAGATGACATCCAAGCCGTGAAGCGGCTGTACGGTTCGAGTGTTAAAATCCGGAGGAAGCCAGCCAGTTTTCAAGTTTGGCGATCTGAACTTTGCACAAAGCCGTACTTGGATGCAGTCACGAAATTGAAAAACGACACGATACTGGCATTTAGAGGTCGGTTACAGCTTTTTATCTCTAATAATTATGCTCAACTTTGCAGGCGACTCATTTTTCGAATTGAAAACTAATCGCAAAAAATTTATCCCGCGAAAAATTAGCAGATTTTTCCCATTCGTCGGGCCAATTGATGCAGCAACTACCGATCGACATGGAAATGTTTACTTTTTTAAGGTGACAGATGTTTTTTTTATTCTTCTTCATGATGTGCATGTTTTTATTTCAATGTTTTCAGAACGATGTATATTGGGTGATGACAAAAGACGGTGATATGATGAACGGGTACCCAAAGAAAATATCGAAAGGACTGAAAGATACGCCAAATAACATCAGTGCAGCATTGTTTTATCACGAAGACGGAAAAACTTACTTTTTTAGAAGTTAGTCTTTGACTTCTAAACTGAAAACATCTTCCAAAGTTAATTGAAGCGTAATTTGTGTTCTTGCAGAGTCCTATTTTTGGCAATATTCACGCCGTGGAATGAGCAGATATTGGCCTCGCAGATTATTTTCTATTTTTGACGACTACAAGGCAGATAATAATATTTTTTGTTTCACATCTTCAAAATTCAACTTTTTCAGGATTCTCCAGCAGAAATAGACGCAGCGTTCCAAATGGACAATACTTCATCGTATATTTTTCATGAAGACAAGTACTGGAAGGTGACTGGAGATCCGATGAAAGTGGAGCCAGGATATCCAAAATCTTGGTCAAAGGATTGGTTCAATTGTTTATGACTTCTTGTTTGCTTAATTTTACTTTTCGCTATTTTTGTATTGTAAATATTCTACTGTTTTTTGTTGTAATAAAAAAGCGCAACTTTCTTCCCAACTTTCTTTCATTTCATCTAAACATTACAATAATTAGATACAGCGCCACCATAGATGCGAAAGTCCGTAAGAAATTTTGCATTCTTGTTATGGTCACTGATCCACCATACCGCTTTTGATCAGTTACAGGAGCCCAGCTCGGCCTGAGGCGAAATGATAGCGCATGCAATTCCGAAATCGGACCACCTAGTTAACCAGTCGTTGCTTTGATGCGTCCACCGATGCTCGCTGAAAGAACAGGAACTTATAGATAGATAAATGTTTGCAGAATTTCATGCTGGTTTAACTCACAAACAAATTCGGCATTTCTGCAATACTTTAGCGTGGAATCGGCGATGTGGAGGATTTTTTTGTTTCATTTTTATTTTTTGATTATCGGGGATTATCAAAAATTGAAATGAAATTGCGTTGAGCACTCTAAACGGTTTCTTGAACTTTTGTCGATATCGCATAACTCAAGTTACAACACTGGGCTTGTCGGTTTAGCCTTCAACCTGCTATCATTCCGCTTACGACCGTCTGGAATTGAGAAATTTGAAAAGTGGAAGAACTTGACAGTAAAATAAAATAAAATACAACTGTGAACAGCTCTGGGTCAATTTATGCGTAGAAAATTCAGAATTCATTTGAATTTACAGGGTGACCAATAAATAATAGTACGCAATTTTGCGTCGATCAGATTTTCGTAAACAGTGATTGGACGTTCCAACAGGACGGTGCTTCTGCCCACCGAGGAAAAACCAAATATTCGCTTTTGTCGCCGGACCTCAATCATGAGGTAGTATGAATAAACCTTGTTTGCCGGGAAAAGGGGTTTGCCGGCTTTTTTCAATGGTTCGTAGGGCTCGATTAGTAGGTCGTCAAGCTTTGATAGTAGTTCTAAATGCGTTTTTTGTTATTTTCGGACTTTACAACCTTCAGTTTGTGAGCCACCGACTTTTTGACAAAAGGTGACAAACCCGGTATACCAGGTTCCTGCATACGGTCTCTGGAGAAAACTGAGCCAGAAGGTCTCCACAAAGAATTGTTCAAGTTTGGAAGCCTCGCTTCTCAAGGAATGAGAGGATCTTGACTTCAATTACCCACGAAATGTTTAGCTAATAGCCATTGAAAATGGCTAGCAGCCATCGAACTCGGGTTGCGTTTGGTTTGGCTCACGTCCCGAATTCGATGGCTTTTCTCTTCAAATTTTTTTGAACATCAAATTCTGGGCATTATCCGAATTCCATGGCTATTAGCCGAATATTTCCTGAGCACCTTCCTGCCGTCTTCGATACCTGTTGCTCCGAGCTGTCCGAGGTCTCCGAGCTGTGATCAAAGCCAAGAGAACGGGAGATTTAAAAAATATCTTTAAATATTGTTTCGATAACCTACTTTTCAAATTGCATGCTTAAAAGCCTATTTTTCAGATAAATCACAATGTTTGAAACTCGTCCTATTATTTATTGGTCACGATGTATTTCATAATATCTGATTTCATTATCAGAAAACTTTACACTTCAAAAAATCTTCAAAAATAATTGTTTTTTGTTTGAAAATCAATAAATGCACAACGCAAAAAAAACATGTTCATACCTTTCAACGAGTCGCGGACTGGAAGAGCAAGGCCTAATAGGCCCATGTCATTGGGGAGACCCTGCAATTAATGAAACAATAATTACCATAACTGGAAACGGCGAATAAAACGAGGATTAATACGCTCAAAGGAGAAGGAAAAGGAAAAGGAAAAGCTGTATGTTTTTGCTTTGAGAAGAATTCAGCACGTCTGACTCTCTCGTTCGCTCTCTCTGGAACGCCGCTCACTAGTTTTCCTGTCTGCCCCCCCCCCCCCCCCGTCACTTGTTTTTCTATGTGAGGGGCGCCAGGGACAACATATTGGTAAAACAGCCCCCCACCACAAAAGGTTTGTTATTGGATGAGAACGAACGGAGAACGAAAATCGTATAGCGATGATGAAGATGAGTGAAAATGGAAAACGAAAGTGGAAGAGAAAAAAATGGGAACGAACGCAAACGAAAATACGAACACCTCTAAAAATAACTGAATGTTTTACCCAGCAACCGAACGGACGGGGTGTGACGTTTCGTTTCGTTTGGCCAAACAGCAAGCAGTGAACAGCAAACAGAAACAGCACAGAAAAAGGCAATTATGATCTACCGTACTCTAATTATCTACTGGAGCAGAAAGAAAAGAAGAAGCATCTTCTACTCTAACCGAATGGGCAAGAAATACTGGTCTGCGTCTCATCCCCATTATTTATCAGATGTTCGTTCGTTTGCGACCCGTCCCCTTTCGTCCCGAGGCGGAGCGGCACGCGGAGCGGCACGCGGACTGGCACCACCCGCGTCTCTCTTTCTGCGTATGTATGAACGTGCGCAACAACTCACAAGTTCGTCTGTACTTTTTTGGCGGCGGAACGCGGTCTCTACGGCACTCGCGCTATCTCTCCTCCCTCCCGCGCCGAGGCGCCGTGCACTTTTAGTCGTATTTTCACTTTCTTTTTGCGTGTAGATGTGTTGAAAATGTAGAGAGCGAAACGACGGCAAGTGCGTAAAAAGGAAAAGCTCCGCCTCCGGCTGGGAGCATGGCGCCCTGCTCGTGTGTTTCAGTATCTGCCGGTGCCAGTGCTCTGCTATTGAGCCAATGGCGCCACGATGGAGAGGAATTGGAGAACATGGAACAAGAAGGAAAACAAATGACATGGCACTGCTACTAAAAGGCTAAAAGTGCAAAAGAAGAGAGGAGGATGATGATATGTTTGTAACAAAGTGGCAAGAAGACAAGAGATAAAGATTGTGTGTAGAATTTGAAAAGAATGGCTTCTTTTTTTCTCTGGATGAAATCGCAATTACATATATACATACATGCAGCACATGGAAATAAAATAACTAACTATGCGATAGGAAAATTTATGAGCAATGATCTTTTCTTTTGGAACACAGATAGTTATTAGTAATTAAAATCACAGAGTCGTTGTTTTGAATGCAGATGAGAAGATTACTGATTACCACACTACTTCTCAGCGTTTGTGATTTAATTATGAACATGCATGTGAAGATTTATTTCTGAACCAAGTTCTCATTTGACAGTAAAGAGTTTTTTCTTTTGTGCATTCTAATCGTGACTGTTCAATTTACCAGATAAACCCTCACTTCACTTCAAAAACGATTGTTCCTCACTGTTTTTGTTAAACAGTGAAAGTAGTGAACGGTCGGTAACTGGGTCACTATCCCCTCGAATCTCTATTTTTTCCGCCTCACTGTTCGTGTGTTCGTTCGCTTTTATTGTCCTAAGGGGAGGAGGAGGTCAGTTTCCCTGCGCCCATTCACTTTTACATTTAGCAGAGACACGAGGGGAACGCGCTAGGCGCCGGCGCTTGACTCCGCATTGCACGAACGCCACGAACGACACCGCACGGCACCGCCCGTTCTAATGTCTCTTTTCTTCAGGCGGTAGCGCGTGCGTGTGTCCCCCCTTGAGTGGGACTCTTTCTGCTCACTGAATTTTGTTCTTTGAGGGAGTTTTCTTGCCGCGTCTAGAAGCTTGAGGAAATATAGGACGTTATGAGAGGAAATGAAAAGAAAGAAAGAAATTGACGGGGTGAAACCTGGTAAGAGAGGACCCTGGGCGCCGGAAGTAAATGGATTTGCCCTTTAACGTTGTTTAAACAGGCAGACAAGCGCTTTTGGCCGATTTTCTGAGCTTTGAGTTGTGCTGCCGTATGCAAGAAACTGGAAAACAACAGGAAAACTGTTTTTCGCTGATTTGTTCATATGAGACACACATAAACATTAAGCGGAAAACGGTTTACCTGTCGTTTTCCAGATTTATGGAAAATTGGATCTCTAATGTAATTCAGAACGCAGAATAATCCCTCAAAATCCTCTAGCAAAAAAGAGCTGATTAGATTTTGCCAGTTCACATCACTTATCATCGGGGATAAAAAGCTTAAAAATAGAAATAAAAAAACACAAAAAAATAATCAAAGTGAATGAGTTTAACAACCATAAAATTTCGAGAATCTCATTAATTTTAACGTGTTCTACAATTTATTTGAAAAAAATAAATTAGCCAAGCATATTTTATTCCAAAGTTTATTTATTTATTTATTTATTTGTATACGCCCATTGCGGTACGTGAAAAGTAATAAATACAGAAGAGATGTACAAGAGGAAGCAAAGAAAACGAAGTGGCAAAAAAGAAAAACAGCAAATATGGTCAGGGTACACGTGAAAATAACACATTTTGGGAGAAAAGAGAGGATAAATTTTGCGTAAACGTTCGGTCATCAGTGTTCATAGTTTGAATGAAGAGAGCGTGCGGTTAACAAAAAAGTTTCTACGTATTTTAGTTTTGCAGTGGTTCCATTTGAATTTGTTTTTTGCGCGCGTGCGAGTGTTTTTCTCATAAGTGAAAAAGGGGCTTGTGTCAATGTCTACTAGACCCGAAATCATTTTTAGTATAAGTTTTCTATCGGAAGTTTGTCTTCTCGATTCTAGCGATGAAAGATTGAATAATGAGTTACGTTGGGGGGCTGTTAGGTAATCGGGGTCATTTGGAGTTAGGTATCTCCC